>CM062811.1:239345940-240617183 GCA_031772625.1 Pinus tabuliformis | reverse complement strand
AACTTGATGAGGAAGGAAAAATCATATTGGATCCTAGAGCAGTCACAGAAACAAGAACCTGATAGCTACGAAATCAATCAATTTCAAAGTATCTCATGAAGGGGAAGAACTTACATCCTGAAGATTCCACATGGGAGGACAATAATTTTATACAGAAGCATCAAGAACTACTCAAGTGTTGAGGACAACACATTTTGAAGGAGAGGGCATGTTAGGTCCCTATACTACTAGTGTATCCCCCTTATTGTAATTAGTACAATCCCCTTATTATATTTTTTGTCCATGAGTCCCCATATTGTTATTTTTGTGCCCCATAGAAGCCCACTATTGTAATTATTTTGCCCTTACATTATTATTGTTATGTCGGCTCTAATTATATTATGACCCCTTAGACTCCTATATATAGAAATGAGGTCTTGTCATTTCTATCAGCCAATAATTGTTCATTTGTGTAATGTAAAGGATGTTGACACCTTGAAGAGGCTAAATTATAAGGCGTTGATCTATCTTTTCTATCTTTTTGTGAGCTGGTTTCCTAACAGAGTATCTCCATCATAAGTTAACACCTTACAAAAGTGGAACATAAGGGATAGTGAGGTAAAGAGGGAGCTCTAATAAGAACATCTTTAACTGAATTAGATTAAATATCTAAATCTTTCGAAACAAATTTCTCTTGAGCAACTGAAAGATCAAAAGGTGCACTAAGGAAATCATCATTATATACAATAACAAATTCAAAATCAACATAATGAAGGTTTTCGAATAAGTTATATTGATTAGGAAAATCAATTTCATTTAATACATCAGTGCGATTTCTAGATTCAAAATCAACCAAGGATGAGAGATCATTATCTTGACATGGAGGATTTTGAAAAAGACAATATTGATCGAAGGAATCCTCACATTGCTACTCCTCTACCTATGAAATGTAACTACCTTTATCATGATCGGTACTTGGATTTGGAAGAAACGGATCAAGAAAATAAAGGGGAAATGGATCATGAGAAAGAGATGGTAGAGGAGGACAAAAATAAAAATCATATTCAAGGATAAAGTTATGAGTGTTAACACAATCTGGTAGAATGGAGGGATTAATATTTATATGAGGCTTCATGAACCATTCCAAGGTTTTGTCCATGGGATCTGAACAACAAAAGTGGAAGAAGATTGAGGAGATGGACCAGGAATTAAATTTCTAAATTTCCCAACTTTAATATTGTCACAAGGAGGCACCCAAATCAGTATCAAAAAAGGAGTAGGACAAGGAAAAAAAGGAACAACATGTTCTTCCTCTGAGATTAGAGGTGTCTCACAATTTACAAAAGTTGGGGAGAGGAACATCTATTTGTTTAGATTCACACTGATTCAAAGAGATTTGAACCAAATGTTCAAACTTTTGCTTAAAGAAATCCCAATCCATATATTCTTTAGGAAACTCATAACATAAGTGAAGGAATCTATTAGGAAAATGATGAATTGATTCATTAGGATTCATTCTAAGTTGATTGAGTCTTTTATAAACATCTCGGTAATTAGACCTATCAAAAGCTTGTTGAAGCTTCTTAAGAAATTGATGAAAAGAATGAAAGGAAGCAGATCATAAGGTATGAAACCATCGATTAACATGACCTTAAAGAGTGAGGGTGAATAGAATACAAATAACATATTATTCATCAAATTCATGAGATTTACAAAACCCAAGAGAATAATTTATGTGTTTCGACAAATATGTACCACCCTTGCCATCAAACGTAAATTGAGACAAGACATGAACAATTTAAGTGGAGATTGAAAATTTATTAGGAGATAGGTTAGAAAAGACTTTAGGATTATGATTTGAGAATGAGCCATTAAAGGTAAGAGATTCAAAAAAGAATTACAGGGAAAAAATTTCCATCTTTCCCTCCTTCTAGCACCAAACATTTGATAGTGCTAGATACGACCAACATATAGGGGCTCTCCCTGATTTGAAGTCCCAATTAGACCTCACATTGTTTGGAGTAGGAGCCCCATATGAAGTATTGGCTCGACCACCATAACACAAAGGTTCGTCTTGATTTCAATGGATAACATAAGAGATTATATAAATAAACCTTGAATAAGAAAGTAGTTTGACATTGTGAAACGTGACTGATTGCAATGTGTAAAAGGAAACCTTCACGAGTGAGAGACAAAAAGTGAGTCTTTGGAATGAAAGAATAGTACTAACCTAAGAGATACACACAAGATAATTTTTTGTTTTAGAAAAATAGTTCACATAACAATTGTAAAGCGAACATAACACACATTCAACATGATAAGTGCCAAATCCATCGAAATAGTTCAATTTCTCTAGTACATGTGAATACAACATATACCATAAACATCCCAAGAATTGTTAATTTTTTAGATTGTTCTATGTTGTATCAATTACTTTAGCCCAATTCACATCTCCATTGTACAATGCATCCAATTATTAGCAATGTATAATTCATAAATTGTAACTGAAGATAGAACAATATACACAATGACAAAGAAGACAACAAGAAAACCATAAGAGGCAATACATTGTCCAAGACCAGGGAAAAAAACCCCACAAGGGACAAAACCCTTTCAAATATTCTTCTTTATTAGATCATCATAAAAAAATTTCAACAGAGTGTACAATGAGCCCAATACATAAATTTGCAGTAGTGATTTACAGATGCAGATTGCAGATCTACAAAACAATAGAGAGAACCCATTGATCCACTAGATCACTGAAGCCAATTAAAGTCAACTTTCAAACCCTAGATCAAAACCCTGGACGCTCTCAACAAGACTGATGGTGTGTGTCTTGGACTCCCTGAATGCTCTCTCGGCCATCGCCATTGTGTGAGGGTGTCTATGTCTTCTCAGATGCTCTCAGGAAGACTTTGTGTGAGTGTCCAGGATCAAACCCACCAAGATCTGCTCCAAACCCCTAACACTCTCTTCGAGTTATTGTGCATGCATCCAGGACTACCTGGACGCTCCCTTGTCCACTTTTTGTGAGCGTCTGGGGACTAATATTGTATGATCTACCTTTGAAACCCAGGACGCTCCCTTCAAGCCTTTGTGCAAGCATCCGATACTTCCTGGATGCTCCCTTACCCACTCTATGCATGCATCTGGAGATGAAAAATCTTAGTTACATTCCTTCATTTGAGAGACAAAAAGCCCTAGATCTGTGAGCTTAACCCATGTGATTTCGAACCATTGCGCAAACTTCATCCATTAGACCTATGCGAACCAAGATAAAAGAGAAAATATAAGATGGCTTGATCAATGTGTGGAAATGAGCTTGAGGTCACTTCTATTTATATGCTTTCATGAGGGTCCACTTCAGGTTGAGGCTGACCTAACCAATTTGACATGTGCTTAAGGCCAACCCATTCCATTATACATGAATGAATAAAATAATTCAAAAAATAAACTTCTGCTTGTCCAAATGGGGTGATATTTAGCTCTATTTTGGTCCTCTTGAAAAGAGGAATTTGATGAAATCATTATATCGGTCATCTAAGTTGTCTAAGGTGGAATTTGAACCTAGTTTCAAAAATTACTACTCCTCCCTCTCAACTAGGAAGAATTCCACTTTGTTATCGAGAAATCTAGTCTCCACTCGGATCTGCTAGTCCCACTAAGACTAGTAGTTATCTTAGAAACAAACAAACTAAAACCACTTTGGTTTTCCTTTATGAAAAGTAGATAAGAGTGGAATGAAGGACACCAACCTCAGTCTTGCGCTTGGTTCCTTGCTTGATTCCTCTCCTTTTTGACAGATCCTTGCCACTTCTCCTTCGTCTACCCATCTTCAAAGAGCACCTGTGGAATCAAAGAAGCATGATATTATCAAAGAACAAAGATCTACAATCATAAACAATATAGGACCAGATATATATTGACCACACAAATGTAGATATCATCAAACATACAAGAATGTGGAGGAAAACTTGAATAGCTTTATTAATAATCAAGAATAGCAAAGAGGATTACAACCAATTGTTCTGACCCAACGTCATCCTCCAGCATGAAAGCCCTTCTTTCACCTCATGAAAATCTTAGATCACCCAACACTATGATATTCCAACAAGAAACCAACAACACTTCCTTACAAGATTCAAAATTCCAGCCTCTCGATCTCTGGGATGAGGGATCCATATATAGATGATTGCAAGGGGGTGAGTCAGCTTCTGGGATTCTAATTAGTGTCTTCTCTCTAATAGTTCTTGACTCCAATTGGAGATTGATGATCTCTTACCCATCCCTGAGCGAATTCAGAGAGGCAAGTGTCAGAGGAGAAGTTTCTGGAAGATTCCATGATCATCCACCTCGCATACTACCTCTGCCATTTGTCCACTCTCGCCCATCGTACCCCATATAATGGCTTTTTAGTATGCATTGCACCTCCCGTGTGCATTAGGTGGGATGCATCGCACTTTGACCATGGAACAGGTGATATGGTCTAGTTTTGACTAGTTCTGAGTAGTTTTTCATGGAGAACTTTTGGGAGATGATGTAATCAGCTGACCTTGTTCCTTTAGGGTATGGAAGAACAATTTTAGGGACTTAGGAGCCCTTGGTTTATGGACATGTTTGACTGGGGTTGCAGTGCCCAAAAATGTCTATAACAATTGCCCCCTAAAGCATGAGGTCGTTAATATTTTGATGTCGGGTGAAATGCTTTATCATGAGGATCTAAATCTTTTTCGAGCTGGAAGGCGACCTGTAATAAGATACAATACAATAAATTATCTTCATAATATTTTTCATGATCTAGCTGAGGCGGGCATTCCCATGCTCAGCTTTATAAATTCATTTCCATGTACATAAGACAGACAACCGTTTGTGCGGGAGTGTTACAGGGAAAAGTGTCTATATAGAACTGCTCTATCCCACTAAGGTGTGACAACTGCCTTAGAAACAAATAGAGAGAAACTACTTTTGTTTTTCCTTTATGGATTATAGATAGAGAGGAACAGAAAGACCAACCTCTGTCTTGCGCTAATCCTTCGATTCGATCCCTCTCTTCTTTGATAGTCCTCAGCTACCTGCTCCCTTGCACGCCCAGCTTCACAAAGTACCTGTAAGATCACAGAAGCATAGCACTATACAAATACATGGATCTATATTCATAAACAATCTAGGATCAAATGTAAATTGACCATACAAATGTAACAAGCATCAATGATACAAAAGCATGGAGGAAAACTCAAATAGATTTTATTGATAAACAAGAAAAGATCCAGGAGGAGTTGCAACCAGTTGTTCCGACCCAGCATCAACCTCCCAGCAAAGAAGCCCCTCTTCACCTTAAACAAAGCTTAGATCACCCAACAATCTGATGTTTGTCTCTAGAAACCAACAGCAATTCCTTACAATATGAAAAATTCCAGCCTTCGGATCTCTGGGATGAGGGATCCATATATAGATATCTATAAGGGGGATGAGTCAGCTTGTGATTTGATTAGTGTCTTCTCTCTGTCAGTTCTTGCTTCCACTTGGAGACTGAGGGCCTCTTACTCATCCTTGGTCGAATTCAGTGAGGCAAGTGTCACAGGAGAAGATTTTGGAAGCTTCCATTGCCTCTCCACCTCGCGGAATGACACTGCCATTTGTCATTTCTCACCCATCGCACCCCACAGAAGGGACTTTTGAAATGCAATGCACCCTCACAGTGTATTTAGGTGAGATGCAATGCACTTAGCCAATGGAGCAGCTGCAATGATCCTGTTTTGACCAATTCTGAGCAGTTTCTGGTGGAGAACTTCTGGGAGAAGCTATAATATGTTGACCTTGTTCTTTTAGGGGTTAGAACAACACTTTTTGGGACTTAGGAGCCCTTGGTTTATGGACATTTCATGCTTGGAGTTGTAGGGCACAAAAATGTCTATAACAGTTGCCCCCTAAAGTATGAGGCCGTTAACCTTTTGGTGTCGGGTGAAATGCTTTATTATGAGGATCTGAAGTTCTTTCAATGCTGGGAGGAGACATGTAATAAGATAAAATACAATACATTATCTTCATAATATTTTCATGATCTAGCTGAGTCGGGCATTCCCATGCTCAGCTTTATAAATTCATTTTCATGTACATAGGACAGACAATCGTCTGAGTGTAGACTGATGATTCTGATAGAGCCATCATCCTTTTGGTAGGATGATTATCTGTGCTGCAATGATGTACACTTAATGTTTTTATTTCCCTGAATATATATCGCAGCCTGGATGGATGAAACTAGATCCGGGGTCTTCAATCTCGTCCGATCTTCACTCGAAGTACAAGTCGATCCATGTGAGAAATGTTCTGAAGTCGAACATGGAAAGACATCGCTTGATTACCAGTCAATGATGTAAACTGTTAACAAGCGCGAGAGGAATCACCGATAATGATAATGACCCTCAAGGTACTGCAGTACAATTCACGTGGTGTGAATAAAGGACTTGGCGTCGAACACCACACAAAATCTTTCGGTCGAAGGCCATTGATGTAAACCTGTCGCCGAAAGTGAGAAACTTGCCATTGAGGCATGCAAGCTTCAAAGTACTGAATGGGGTGTTCCTAGATCAAATTCTTGGATAATGAGTTGATGTCAACAAGAAGTGATCCGTCACAGGAGGGCCTTAATAAATCCTACATCAATGACACGGAATGGAGAAAATGATTTTAATGGAGGTGAAAACAATCTGGTGATATAAGGTTCAGGGTGGCGGTCATGAAAGAATGGAGTATAATGTATAGTAGTGGGTGAGACATAGGTGAATTCTCTGAATGACTTCTCTTGAACATATCGGCGACACTGATGTGATGGATTGGTAGAATTAACCCCAAATGTGGATGGTATGGCGTGACCATGGTGATGTGACCGGTGAATGAAACAACCCAACCCGACTCGGACACAGAGTGGAAGTGTCATGTTCAAGAGCGACTTGCTACCAATAAAGTTTCTTTGAGTTTTCTTCCCAATTTTCCCCAGTCATTGCTAACCAGTATCTCTTTATTTTTGTCAAGCTTGAGGAGGATAACATATGCTTGTTCTATAATTTGCCCTTCGGGCAAACCCATCGCTATGTTTTAACGAGCCTAGCGATAGTGAAACTCGTTCTCATCTATAGACAAGTTTGTCGCTATTAATATTTTTAACGAGTTTAACGACAAAGATAACTCGGTCCTTTTCAATTTTAGAGAGTCTGAAAAGGAACGAAAAGGTAACTCTAAAATTCCTTTTTCGTCATCTAATCCCTTAAGTCCGAAAAAGTATAAAACAATACAGAAGGGATGAATTTTCGATACTTTTTAATGAGCTGAACAAAACAAGCGCTCGATCTTTTTGTGTAATAATCCCTCAGGTCCAAAAAGATTAAAATTTAGAGGAGCGATAGCACTTCCTGTCCCTTTAACGAGCTGGAGAGGCCAATGGCTGGGCAATCTTTTCATATTTTACGAGTCAGTTGAAAAGAGCTTAAAGGAGACTCGTCTTTTGAGGAACGAGTGATAAAATGGGTAGCAGCTGATTCCAGGTAAGGTTTGGAATTTTCCAATCACGGCAGTGTCACAAGCATGGCTAGTGAAATCACTCTTCGCAACTGTTCCTCAAAATGGGTAAAAAATCAAATGGAGGTGAATGATCGGACAGTGAAAAAGTGGAGGTGACGGTGCAAACACGACCAAGGCTTTAATGGCTGAAGTACTACATTCACGATGGTTATTTACCGGGGAATAGTTCATTTTTTAACGAGCTTAAACGCGGGTGGAAACATTTGCTCATGTCTTATGTTTATTTTTTAACGAGCTTGAACTATGTGCTAAAACTGCTCGATTAAATGGTCCCTTTTTTTATTTTACCATAGATAGCTCTGTTTCTCTCCAAAGATTGTACTATATTCTCAACTGCTTCATCAAACTAGTCAGAAATGAACAATATATGCTTGAAAACGAGTTAGAACACCAATATTTTACTTTGAACTACGTAAAAAGTAATGAAAAAGTGTTTTTTACCTGTCATTTTACCATTTCATTTGAACTTTGGTTTGTTGGAGCTTTGGAGGTGCTTTCCCTCCTTGATTTTCATCAGCTAATTTCAGGAGATTCTGTGGACGATTCTCGGCGCCGTCTGGACCAGGTAGGAGCTAAACCTCCTAGCTACCAATAAAGTTTCTTTGAGTTTTCTTCCCAATTTTCCCCAGTGGAGTCGCCATTTTGTTACAGGGAAAAGTGTCTATATAGAACTGCTCTATCCCACTAAGGTGTGACAGCTGCCTTAGAAACAAACAGAGAAAAACTACTTTTGTTTTTCCTTTATGGATTATAGATAGAGAGGAACAGAAAGACCAACCTCTGTCTTGCGCTAATCCTTCGATTCGATCCCTCTCTTCTTTGATAGTCCTCAGCTACCTGCTCCCTTGCACGCCCAGCTTCACAAAGTACCTGTAAGATCACAGAAGCATAGAACTATACAATGACATGGATCTATATTCATAAACAATATAGGATCAGATGTAAATTGACCATACAAATGTAACAAGCATCAATGATACAAAAGCATGGATGAAAACTCAAATAGTTTTTATTGATAAACAAGAAAAGATCTAGGAAGAGTTGCAACCAGTTGTTCCGACCCAGCATCAACCTCCCAGCAAAGAAGCCCCTCTTCACCTCAAACAAAGCTTAGATCACCCAACAATCTGATGTTTGTCTCTAGAAACCAACAGCAATTCCTTACAATATGCAAAATTCCAGCCTCTGGATCTCTAGGATGAGGGACCCATATATAGATATCTGTAAGGGGGATGAGTCAGCTTGTGATTTGATTAGTGTCTTCTCTTTGTTAGTTCTTTCTTCCACTTGGAGACTGAGGGCCTCTTACTCATCCTTGGTCGAATTCAGTGAGGCAAGTGTTACAGGAGAGGATTCTGGAAGCTTCCATTGCCTCTCCACCTCGCTGAATGACACTGCCATTTGTCATTCCTCGCCCATCGCACCCCACAGAAGGGACTTTTGAAATGCAACGCACCCTCATAGTTTATTTAGGTTAGATGCAATGCACTTAGCCAATGGAGCAGCTGCAATGATCCTGTTTTGACCAATTCTGAGCAGTTTCTGGTGGAGAACTTCTGGGAGAAGCTGTAATCTGTTGACCTTGTTCCTTTAGGGGTTAGAACAACACTTTTAGGGACTTAGGAGCCCTTGGTTTATGGACATTTCATGCTTGGAGTTGTAGGGCACAAAAATGTCTATAATAGGGAGACTGATGACTCTAATAGAGTCATCATCCTTTGATTCAGATGATCATTTGTGCAGCAGCAATGTACATTTGATGTCTATATTTTCCTGAATATGTCGTAGCCCGGATGGATGAAACTAGATCTGGGGTCTTCAAGCTCATTCAATCTTCACTCAGAGTACAAGTCGATCCATGTGAAAGAGGTTCTGGAGTCGAACATGGAAAGACATCGCTTGATTACCAGCCAATGAGGTAAGTTGTTAACAGGCGCGAGAGGAATCACCGATAATGATGATGACCCTCAAGGTACTACAGTACAATTCGCGTGGTGTGAATAAGGGACTTGGCGTCAAACACCATGCAAAATCTTTCGGTCGAAGGCCATTGATGTAAACCTGTCACCGGAAGTGAGAAACTTGCCATTGAGGCATGCAAGGTTTAAAGTACTGAAGGGGTTGTTCCTAATTCAACTTCTTGGATAATGAGCTGATGTCGACAAGAAGTGACTCACCGTAGGAGGGCCTTAATGAATCCCACATCTACGACACAGAATGGAGTAAATGATTTTGGAGGTGAAAATGATCTGATGATACAGGGTTCAGGGTGGTGGTCATGAAAGAATGGAGCGTGAATGTATTGCAGCGGATGAGAAACAGATGAATTCTCTGAGCGACTTATCTTGAACATACCGTCGACACTGACATGATGGATTGGTAGCATCAACCCAAAATGTGGATGGTGTGATGGAACAATGGTGGTATGACCAGTGAATGGAACAACCCAACCCGACTCGGATGCGGAGTGAAAGTGTCATGTTCAAGAGCGACTTGCTACCAATAAAGTTTCTTCAAGTTTTCTTCCCAATTTTTCCCTAGTCATTGCTGACCAGTACCTCTTTATTTTTGTCAAGCTTGAGGAGGATAACATATGCTTGTTCTATAATTTTCCCTTCCGGCAAACCCGTCGCTATATTTTAATGAGCCTAGCGACAGTGAAACTCGTTCTTGTCTGTATGGACAAGTTTGTTGCTATTCGGTTTTAACGAGTTTAACGAAAAAGATAACATGGTCCTTTTCAATTTTAGAGAGTCTCAAAAGGGATGTAAAGGAAACTCCAATAATCCTTTTTTGTCATGTAATCCCTTAAGTCCGAAAAAGTATAAAATAATATGAGAGGGATGAATTTTCGGTAATTTTAATGAGCCAAACAAGACAAGCGCTTGATCTTTTTATGTAATAATCCCTTAGGTCCAAAAAGATTAAAATATAGAGGAGGGATAGCACTTTCGGTCGTTTTAATGAGCTGGAGAGGCCAATCTCTCGGCAATCTTTTCATATTTTACGAGTCAGGTGAAAAGAGCTTAAAGGAGACTCATTTTTGAGGAACGAGTGATAATTTTAGGTAGAAACTAATTCTAGGTAAGGTTTGGAATTTTCCAATCACGGTAGCGTCACAAGGATGGCTAACAAGATCACTCTTCGTAGCTGTTCCTCAAAAGGGGTAAACAATCAAATGGAGGTGAATGATCAGCTAAAACAGAGTGGAGGTGATGATGAGAACATGACCAAGGCTCAAAAGCTGATGATAATGCACTCACAATGGTTATTTACTGGAAATTGGTTCATTTTTTAATGAGCTTAAACTCTGGGGGAACATTTTCTCATTTCTTATGTTTAATTTTTAACGAGCTTGAACTCCACATAAAAACTGCTCGTGATAGTCGTATAATAAGGATGTCTCATCTAAGATTCCATTTTTTATGGAGCTTGCACCTTTCAAATCTTTGCCCCAGATCCTTTCTTTATGCAAGTTAGGAACGACCAATCCTACAAGTTTAAAGGGTTGAGAAACTACAAACTAAGAAAATAAATGGTCCCTCTGCGCTTGCATGCCAAAAGGTTTGCATGCCCCCAGGTATAGTGAAAAATTCCCAGGTTACCATATGAAAGCTCTCCATCTGCATTGCAGACAAAATGCTTCCTTAGAGATGTCTAGAGAAATAGACAAAGGCGAGTGGCGCAGTCGCCTCCACTCACATAACTTTGACGAGGGAATCTTATTCCAGTCTAATCCCATTTTCCTAAATGTATGGGTGTGTTAGAATAGTCATATATCCTCCGCAGAAACCTACCCTATACCCAAGGTTTTCCTGCCAAAAAGACCAGGGTGCATGCCCCCTGGGTTTCAGTCATGTCCTCTCGAATCACTCGCGCTCATCAGGTGGACGGACTGAAGATTGATGAGACATTACTTGCGTGAAAAGACCATTTAGGGATGGTATTTGACTATTTGCTATGTGTGAGTCGGGGAATGAAATCTGGTCTATGAGCTTGACCACTCGTCCTTCACGCAAAAAATGCATTACTCTAAAGAGTGAGGAGACAATGGCTCCCATGTAATAAATATAGTCACATCCAAGGAGTAGATTATAATCCAGAGGTCCTTGGATTACCATTACATTCATGTGAACGGCTTTCCTTCTCAATGTTATCAGCACATTGGGAAGGATCCCTAACGATTGACTGGTTCCTTTGTCAAAGCCTGTCAGATTTCTCATCTCAGGCAGAAGCGATGGTGAACCAAGCGCTTTCCAAGCAGTTGAGGAAAGGATACTCACAAAAGCCCCTTCATCTATGATGGTACCAACCATGATTATTCTATATACTTGTACAATGATTCGGAATGGTACATTGGCTGGTACCCGGGGTCTGCCTAGTAGATTCCAATCGAAAGAAACGACTAGGTTGCTTGGAGGTGGGACCGGATAGACGGCCAGATATGACTCTGACGAACTTCCTTCCTACAGTAAAGGAACGGGTAGACTGCCCCCGTGGTCATCAGAGTTTGTGTTTACGAAAAGAATTTGGACGGTGTCATTCTCATTCTCTTCGGTGATTGTGTCATCTAAAGATGGACCTTCCGAAGACAAGACCGGGTTGACTGCCGCCTCAACCTTTTGACTTTTGTCTGGTATGGGTTCGGTGGGTTTATCTTCAATGACAGATGCTTCGACCAAACACAATGGCGTGTTAGTCAGATTTTCAATCAGTGATGGACTTGGCAAGAGTTTCTTATATCCAGGAGGAATCTGTAACAGTGAAACCGGATGGTCATCCAAAACTCTTTTAGCTTCGTCCAAGAAGGGACAACGGTGGAGGGCATGATTGCCTTCACACTGTCTACAAGGAAATTTACATTTTCCTTTTTGTCTAGGGACTTCATTTTCACTAGTTGATGGTGTGCTCTCAACATGATCGTCAGAGGTCGATGACACCGGATTGTGAAAACGGGGAGACCAGTCCCTTAAGATCCGAGGGATGTAGGGACAATCTCAGTGGTGGTGGTCTCCTTTGCAAATGACACATGGCAATTTAGGCCTGGATGGTGCAGTGTGTGAATTTTCGCTAGACGATGTATGGTTGCCCCTTTTTGCCTTTGGCTCCTTCTTCTTCTTCTCTTTCTTCTTCTTCTCCTTCTTCTTCTTAGTTACTTGGTTTTGGGCCTTACCAGCTTTATCAAGCTAAGAGGAAGGAGGAGAGGGAGAATCGGATGAAGTAGAAGGTTGGGGGGTAACTTTAGTATCATCTAGTTGCTGACTTGATGGTTCAAGAATTACAGTGTTCTAAATGACGAAGGTCGAGAAGAGCCATATTGGCAAACCAATCGTCAATCCTAGAAGTGAAATGTGGCCATATGAGGTGCACCAACATCTCCCCAAGAGGAGAAAGGACTAGGATTTTCTCCAAGGGGAATTCCTTGGTTGGTGGAATCAATTTTCCTCAACCTAAGACCAATGCAGGAATGGTGATATTATTCCGATTAAAATAAATTTTAGATGCTTTGACACATGTTATGCTCTTAACCTGCAAAATGATACCCAAATATAGAATATGCGAAGAAAAGATACCCAGAACACAGAATAGCAATGATTTTATTATTCAGAGAGTAATGTTCACTTGCCTCTTCGAGGGGGCAACCTCCAATAGAGCAGAGCTCGATTACAAAATAAGACACGATGCTCCTCGCAGGGAGTCTCTATCTTTTATATATGACTCATACATGCAATACCACGGACCAATACCGTGGGTTTTATTAATACCATCTATCTAATACTACGACCCATTTGCAAATAACTGTGGTTCCGTCATTAATTGTGGATTAACCACTTACAATTATTAATATGGGCTTTATTGACTCTTGATTATGACGTGATCCATTTACATAAATAAGGGGGTTAGGGTGGGACCCTAACATGCCCTCCCCCTTAAGACTAGCCTTGTCCTCAAGGCTGAAGCTGCGGAAACTGCTGAAGAATAGTGGCTGGTTCCCAAGTTGCATCTTCCAGAGAGGTGCCTTTCCATTTGACGAGGACTTCCTTAATCATGCGACCGCGCAGTTGCTTGTCTCGTGTGTCGAGGACCTGTTCAGGTTGAATCCAGATGCACCCTTCTTCGTCCAATTCAAGTAGACTGGTTTGAATTCTGCAATTGTTCCTAGTCACTTTCTTGAGGCATGAGACATGGAAAACTGGATGGATTTTTGCAGTAGGTGGTAAGGCCAACTTGTAAGCCACTTCTCCAATGCGCTGAAGTACTTGATATGGTCCGTAGAATTTGGGAGATAGTTTCTGACACCCCTTGTCTTTGAGTGATGTTTGCTTATATGGTTGTAGCCGTAAAAAGACCTGATCCCCTTCTTGAAATTGGTGCTCGGAGCGATGCTGGTCTACTTGTTGCTTCATGCGGTTTTGAGCTTGATGAAGATTCTCTCGAAGATGGGCGAGCATGGTTGCGCGGTGTTGTAGGAGTTGATCCACTGCTTGTACTTTTGAGCACCCCTTGAGATACGAAGTAGGTGAAGGCGGGAGTTGACCATATACTGCTTCATAGGGAGTCATTTTGGTGGTGGCATGATAGTTGGTGTTATACCACCATTCAGCCAGAGGTAACCAATGTACCCAAAGGTGTTGCTTTTCTAAAGTGAAACACCTAAGGTAGGTTTCTAGACATTTGTTGACAGCTTCGGTTTGACCATCTGTTTGCGGATGATAGGAAGTACTGAGTTTGAGTTCAGTGCCTTGTATCCTGAAGAGTTCCTGCCAAAAATTATTGGTGAAGATCAGGTCGCGGTCGGACACAATAGAATTGGGCATGCCATGCAATTTGAAGATCTGGTCCATGAAAGATTGAGCAACCAAAGTTGGTGTAAACGGGTGGGGTAGGGCACAGAAATGAGCATACTTCGACAGTCGATCCACAACCACCATGATGACTGACTTGTTCCCTGACTTTGAAAGACCTATAACGAAATCCATAGAAACCTCCGTCCAAATTGATGCCGGAATGGGCAATGGTTGTAATGTGCCTGGTGTGTTGACGGTTTCCCCTTTGTGGCGTTGAAAGACATCACATTCTGCTACGAAAGTAAGGATTTCCTTTTTCATGCCCATCCAAAAAAATGATCTTCTGGTGCGAGTATACGTCTTCTGAAAGCCTGAATGTCCTGCAATGGGAGATGAGTGCAATTCTGCCAAAATGCGACTTTTGAGGGTGGATGTTGGTGATATTACGACTCGGTCCTTGTAGCGAAGAATATCATCTTGCCATGAGTAGCCCTTGGTGGAATTTGGATCTACTTGCAATTGAGAAATGAGTTGGGAGAGCCTGGGGTGTGAAAACCATTCCCTGCAAGCCTCTTCAATCCATTATGGAATGGGGAGGGAAATTGTTAGCAGAGTACTTTCCTCCTCAAATTGGCGAGATAATGCATCTGCTACACTATTGTCTTTCCCTTTCTTGTAAATGATCTCGTAATTATATCCTAGCATTTTGGCGAGCCATTTATTTTGTTGTGGGGAGGATAGGCGTTGCTCCAAAAAATATTTAAGGCTGTGATGATCTGTGCGGATTTGGAAACATCGCCCCAATAAGTAAGGTCGCCAGGTCTCAACTGCATGTAAGATGACCATCATTTCCTTCTCGTAGGTAGATTGGCCCAGATTCCTCCCACTTAGTTGTTGGCTTGTGAAGGCCAACGGTCGCCCTTCCTACATTAAGACCACCCCAATACCTGTACCTGAAGCATCACATTCAGTGACAAAAGATTTGGTGAAGTCAGGTAGTGCTAAGACTGGAGTGGAACACATGGCATTTTTTAGAGCTGTAAAGGCCTGTTGTGCTTCCTCATTCCAGAAGAATGAATTTTTCTTTAGGAGTTGGGTGAGGGGCTTCGCTATGCAACCATAGTTGCGGACAAATTTATGATAATAGCCTGTGAGACCCAAAAATCCTCTCAAGCTCTTCAAGGTCTTAGGTTGAGGCCATTCCTGCATTGCCTGGATCTTTTTGGGGTCCACCTTGACACCATCACGCCCCACAATGTGGCCCAAATACTCTACTTCTGCCATGCCAAACGAACACTTGGACATCTTGACAAATAATTTATGCTTGCAGAGCAGTTGCAAGAGTAGATCTACATGCTGAAGATGTGCGGCCCAAGTGCAACTATAGATGAGGATGTCATCGAAGAAGACAAGGAAAAATTTCCTGAGATATGGTTTGAGAATGTGGTTCATAAGGCTCTGAAAAGTAGAGGGGGCATTACAAAGGCCAAATGGAATGACCAGGAATTCATAATGGCCTTCATGAGTTCTGAAAGAAGTCTTGGGAATGTCGACTTCCTTCATGCAAATTTGGTGGTAGCCTGAGAGAAGATCCAGCTTAGTGAAGAATTGAGCCCCATTGAGTTCATCCAGCAAATCATCAACCACCGGGATGGGAAATTTATCTTTGATTGTCAACTTATTGAGGGCCCTGAATTCGAGACACATCCGCCACTCCCCATCTTTCTTGAGCACCATGACCACTGCGGATGAATAAGGACTAATGCTGGGACGAATGACACCTGCTTCCACAAGTTCCTTGATGATTTTTTCTATTTCATTCTTTTGGGTGAACGGATATCTGTTTGGGCGAAAATTTGGGGGTTGGGCCCCTGGAACCAAGGTGATGCTATGATCATGTTCCCCTCGCGAGGGTGGAAGCTCATGAGGCTTGTCAAAGATCGACAGATGGTTATTTAAAATCTGTTGCATCTCAGGATGAATTGGCAGAGGCTTGGTTTCGACTGCCTGGATGGCATTAAATTGAGCTACAACTCCATGATTGCCCTTTTTTAACAATTTTTCCATCCTATTCGAGCTGATGATAGAGGGGGCTCCCGCCTGGAGTCCACGGAGGGTATGTGTGTAGTTGTTCTGCTTAAAACTCATATATAACTCCTGGAAATCCATTGTGATTGTCCCAAGAGTGCGGAGCCATTCAGCACCGAGGACAATGTCGCAACCCCCCATGTGTATGGCGAACATGTGGGTTTTAAATTGATAATCCCCCATTTGAAGTTTGACATTTTCACAGCGGCCTTCACATTTCATTGTGCCTCCATCCGCAATTTGAACTTGGAAGTTAGAAACTGCTCGTACAAAACAATGCACTGCTTCTGCGACTTTTTGATGGATGAAATTATGTGTACTTCCACTATCAATCAAGACTACTACTGGGCGACGTTTAATAAAACCTCTGATTTTGAGAGTTTGAGGGGAAGAAATCCCTACCAAAGCATGCAACGAAATAACTGGTTCGTCAGAGACATTGTCCTTTTGGTTGTCTTCTTCTAGCGGCTCATGTTCCTCAAGTGGTGGATCTTCCTCTGTTGAGTTGTAGTCAGTGGCATCAATTTGAAAAAATTTGGGCTACTTGCATTTATGACCTGGGGAGTACTTTTCATCACAGTAGTAACATAGTCCTTGCTTTCTTCTGTCGGCCATTTCCATAGGGGACACCTTTTGGACCTTAAGTGTTTGAGTCGTGTTGTGAGCCTATGGGGGGCGACCTTTAGCGGAGAAATTTGGGCGACTGCATTGGGCTGCTAATGCACGTTCCACATTACGAGCTACCTTGCAAGCCTCTGTCCATGTGGGAGGGTGGTGCAGTAGGACTTGAGCTTTAATCGCTTCTTTAAGACCGTTGATAAAACATTCCGTGTAGAACACATTTGAGAGACCCCAAGTGCGAAAGGCTAAGGCTTCAAAAGTTGTAATATATTCATCCACTGTACCAGTCTGTCGGAGCTTAGTAAAACGACCCAAAAAAGATGATTCCTGGTCAAGGCGGTCTTGAAGAGCTTTGGTGAATTTGGTCCAAGTCCTAAAAGGTCCAGTGCAACATTGATGCCATTCCCACCATTGCCACCTTTCATTGTCCAAGTACATGCTCCCCAACATAAGCTGAGTCTCATCATCTAAGATGTGATTCAGTTTGAAATACTGATCCATTTGTGCTATCCATGCCGACGGTGAGAACCGTCAAATTTATGCATATCCAACTTGGGAGGTTACTGACTGGGTTGTTGGTGGGTGTGCCAGATGTGAGGAGAGTGGCTAGACTCACCCTCATTGTGTCCATTGCCATTATACTCCTCCTCGTGGGCTTGCTCCTTGCCCTTCGGGATTATTTTCTCGACCATGCTACATAGTCCGCTAAGCTGAATGTGGAGGGTTTGCACTGATTCTTCAAGTTTGTCCATCCTTTCATTGACCATCACTTGAGCTCTAGTTTCTAGCATACACCAACCTAATTTTTTTAAAATTGGGACCGCCTAAAAAAAAAAAATCCACTAACAAGTGAATGGTACCACCGTGCTCAACTCGTCGTCCTGATTCTGATGGGCTAGATCACCAATAAGCGCCCCAAAAGATATCAGACTTTTTTTTCTTTCTTTTTTTTCTTTTTCTGAAAACTCCTAACGGAGTTTTACTCCTTCCTTATCAATACTGCAGTCGCCAAATATTCCAAGGCAAATATCCTCATGGGCACATACTTTGGGAGTCTGAAAGGACAGAGCTCACAGCCATAGACCCTGATGACAGTGTGTTCCTCATATAGGTACCAATCACCTATTTTACATTTCTTAGAGAGCTGCAGAGCCTTCTGTATCTCTGTTGACATTCTGGGAGGAGGGGACCTCATTAATAGGCAAGAGACTGGATACACAAATTGGTCAACAAACTCACAATAGGAATAGGGCGAGTTTGTGACATTGTGATAGACAGAGGTCCAGAAGATGACAGATCTTCTTTCCCCTCTATAATCCAGCTTTTTGATATAGCATGGAAAAGCCTCAGTCTGATAATACATGAAGAGATGATAAATATAGGCTGAGTACCTGAAGACACCCTGCCTGTCTACTTTGCTCAGCTGATCATGAATTTTATTAGCAATGAACTTGGCAAAGTTATATTTGCGGGCAGGGGGTTGGCCTGGGCTGTAAACAACCAGCAATACTAGCATGGTTTGATCCACATGCTCACTGGTGCTATACCCCAGCACATAAGCAATCATGTCTAGGAGTAATCTGCCTATTTTAGTGAAGTGGACATCCAAGTAAGGAGGTGGCCCTGTAGGCTAGCACTCAGGTCTCATGAATGTCCTGGTGACCCTTTGAATCTCCTCACTGGTCATTTTGGTACCAGTGTCCAGCAGATAGTTCATAGAGAATGGGAACAACAGCTCTGTCTGGTCAAAATGCAGCATTTTGTTGATGGTCTCAGGATTAATGTAGAAAAGGACCCTCCCAGATGGGGTGGTGATGGCCCTGTGGTGCACATCATAGTTCTCAGCACATAGGCGAATGATTTCAGGAAACACATTTACAGAGGGGAGACAATAGTATGGCAGGTTTGATTCCCAGATGCCATATGTGTCATGACCCATCAGACAGTCCTCTCTCAGCTGTCTGAAGGTTTGCAGAAAATCTCTGTTTCCCACATAGTCTTCGATAAGGTGGTCCTGGTCAGCAAGAGATAAAGACTGCAGGTCTTTATTGGGTGGATTTAGTGGAGCAACACTGAGAGTTGTGGGTACAGGGGCAACCATTGTATGGTTTGACTTTGAATGATATGGGTGCACTGGTTTGCAAAGCTGTTAAGAGCTTAGGTGATAGGCCAACTGTGGACTAAGTCTGAAATGCTTTTTATAGTGAAAACACAGGCTTGCTTCTGCAGTCTTGGTAGGTTCACAGAGATTGTGAATTGCTAGGGGTGAACTGCAGAGGGTGAGTGAGATTTACTTTGGTGGAAAAATGTTGTTGGTCCACATCCGGCAAAAGGGAACAATGCCGGGCACCTTGAAGATAATTTCACAGTTTTGGCCCGCGAATTGCCTGTTTGAGTGCTGAATTTCTGGTTCTGAGGGTAAGCAGGTTGCCTTGGCTCACTTTAGGTAGTAGGTGCATAGTTTATATGGGATTCAACAGGTGTTTTAATGGCAATTTACAGAAAGATGGTATGCATGGGCCAAACAGAGGAATTACGGTGAATACCTGGATGAAACGCTTGAAAAGCCTGCAAGCCGAACTCTGGAGGTTGAATTGATGAATTTGAGCGGTTGGATTTTGAATTTGGAGGTCTGGAGGTGCTTTGGAAGCTGCAACGGCTAACTCTTCCTTTACGCAAAAATGACATAAAAACTGCCCAAAACATGACTTTAACGACAAAATTAGGAAAATATGGGTAATTGGCACCTTTCGGCCGATGACGTCAGCATGACGTCATGGCGGGCCCGGGTACGGAGGATGACGTGGCTGCTGAGGTGTAGGCCAGGGTGGCAGGACACGGTGGCGGGTGGATAAGGTGGCAGGGCTACGTGGAGGATCATATGGCGCGGGGGCGGAGGAGGGCGCTACGTCATGCTGACGTAGTGATGACGTAAGGGAAGGCGGTAAAGGAACGGTGGTAAGCGGGTTCCCCGCACCACCTTTGGGCAAAGGCGGTATCGGGGAGGGGGGCTCCGAACAACCCCACCGCCTGCCACGCGTCCCTTGTACGGGGCGGAAAACCACTTTCCCCGGACGCTAAAGGTCGGCAGGTCGGGGAGTGAAAATTACCGCCCACCGTTAGATCTGGGCGGCGGAGATCTGACGGCTGGCGGGTCCTCCGACGGATCGTGCAGGTTGGGGGGTCCCACTGGCCTATTAAAATATTAAATTAAATATTTTCCGGCGGAGAACCTTAGGGTTAGGGGTTTTTGCATGTGTTTTGGGGATTTTTGGGTTTTTCAAGGGTTTTATAAGGGAAAAGAGGTTTTTAGGAGTGGGTTTAGCAGGGGGAAAGGGGTTTTCTGTGTTTTTTGAGCAGAGGGAAGGTGAGGGCTTAGGGGAAAGGTTGTTGCTCATAACCAGAGGTTAGAGCAGCCCCAAGACAGGGTTGACCACAGCCCCTGGTGGACTGAAGTCTCCCTAAACAACTTATTTAGCTATAGTGCCAAAGGGGGGGATATTTATACCATGTTTGGGGTTTATACACCATGGTGTTATAATAGTAGGGAAAGGGCAATTTAGGGGATTTAGATAATAGAAGTTAGGGGTTAATATGAATAAGGAAAGTGAATGAGGAATGATTTCATCAAGTGTATTTGAAAGCTACTTAGTTTAGGGAGTAGATCAAAATGAAAATATTTTTAGACAAGAAATGTGGCCTTTAAAGGAACAAGGACCACCATAAAACCTCAGATCTTTTCATCCATCTCCATAGATGAAGGGATGTTAGTAATAAGAGTGAAAGGGGAAATATGGGAAGTTAGACATGCTTCCTTTCCTTGCTGCAATCTGATGGAGAAGAGGAGCTCCCCAACCATTGATTTTCCTTTGTGGATATTTCAGCACACATTTATTTGCAAGGAATGATATTTCTGCAACCCCAACTGCCTACCCATCTACTTGCCTAGCATTTTTTGTTTCTTCTTGGAGGGTGCACTTGGACTTGCAGACCCTTATTTGCCTTTTCTTTTCTTTGGCTTTTTCCTTTTGATTTTCTATCTACTGCTACCCTTATTGCTTCCAAGGTCCCAGATTATGCAGTTGGGAGCCTTACTTCTCTACCTAAGCTACTTGTCTGCCAAGATTAAACAGTTTGGACAGACTTCTTTCTCTATTCTACAGCTGAAAATTTAAAACATGGCATGATCCAGATTAGGCTGTTGGACCATCCATCAAAATTTAGACAACATCAAGCTATATACACAGATTGTTTTCTCTTGGAAATATGTGATCTTTGCATGATCAAAGCAGAGCATATTTGGGACTTTTTCATTGTCAATCATGAAATATGAAACCTATTGGTATAGGTAGCTAACAATATATATATATTAATTGCTTATATCTTTGTGTATACATGTCAGGAGCAGTTATGATGGCCACATTTTAAATTTCATTACACTTGAACCTAACCTTCTAGCTAGTTAGGTTAGGAGTAGCTCTAGCTACATATTAGTCTTCCCTTGCACACACATCCTACACTTTCTCTTTGTAGTTTTTTCTTGTGTTTTCCTACTTTTGTCTCGCATCTTGTTTTTGGTTTAGCCTCCACTTGCTTTGTCTCTTGGATTTTGTTTCCTTCTTGTGTCTTGTCTTTATTTTGTGTTTTGTTTAATAAGACTTTGCATGAAGGATGTTCCCTTCTACTCGAAAGACAATATGGTAAAATATAAAATCGTCTTGTGGCACTACAACATTTGGCTAACGATCCTTGCATAAGGAGAGTTTTGTGTGAAACCATGACACCCATATCTATTATAGGAGCCTCATTTCTATGCTTGGTTCTTTATGTTTTAGTGTTTTTGATGTTGATCCAATCAAGTAGAGAAGGATAAGTGGAAAATATTAGTGAGACAAATGATATCAAAGGTTTTATATATGCTTCTCTAAAGGAACAACCTATTTTTCTCTCAATGAGTCAAGATCCCTCTTCCACCCCACGAAATAAATAAGTGTCGAAGCACCTTCCTATTAAATAAATAAATAAAGGGTGAAAGAATAGAAAGGCTTCATGTGCAGAGTGGTGAAGAAATTAACTTTGTGGGGGTACTTTCTAGGCTAGTTGGAAGTGAATAAATGCTTTTGCTCCTAGGGTGACTTCCTTGGGGTATTGTCCAGACTTGCTAGTAGTGGAGCAACACTAGAGATGAAAACTCATATTTTAAATATCTTAAGCTTGTGAATTACATTACCCTTCTCATGAATTGAAAAATTACCATTTAGTTAGCCTTATGAATATATTCAACTCAGAAAGAGATGAAGGGGACTATATCTATAACTGGGCTTGGTGGGGAATCAAGAGTAATATGTATGATGAATCAATACTTCCTGAAAAGCTACGCCCTGTGCAAAATTTTAAATGAATGCAAAGAACTTGGAGTTATACCAGTATGTCGTTCCAACAAACACCCTCCAAAATTTGGTCTACACTTTCATTTTGGAGCCTAATGTGGATATTTCAATTGTTCATCCTATTGACGATACTAGATATTACCAAAATACAGGGGGCCTCCTCGATGTGAAGTCCCATTTAGAACTCACATCGTTTCAAGTAGGAGCCACATCCACAGTATCAACCCAGCCACCATAAAAAAAAAGGTTCGTCTTGGTTTCAATGAACAAAATAAGAAACTTTATACATAAATCTTGAATAACCAAGTAAGTTGACATTGTGAAACACCAATTTCAATGTGTAAAAGCAAACCTTCACTAAGGGAGGCAAAAAGTGATTCTCTAGAAGGAAGTAATAGTACTAAATTAAGAGAGATACATAAGAGAATAAAAAGATTTGTTAGCGAAATAGTTCACATAATGATTGTAAAGTGAATACAACACACATTCAACATGAAAAGTACCAAATTCATTGAAATAGTTAAATTTCTACAGTACATGTGAATACAACATATACCATAAACACCCCAAGAATAGTCCTAAAACATTTGCAATATATGCATGAAAATGTGTTGGCTCATTGAATTCAGTTAGGTGAAAGATCCAAGTACACAGTTACAATGATGAGGCACTAGTTTCAGTAATGGAACATTAAGTCACTTCTTGCTTCTCCAAAGAGTATTTCTCTCACCTATGCCAAACAGAGAAGCCAAGACTAGCTCTCCACAACTTAAGCCTCCAAAATTCATTTCCTTGAGTTATGAGGTTTCTTTTATAACAAGAGGAATAACCTTTCATATCCTCATGACTCTTGGAATTCTACCGTGTCCTTTGGCCTTCTAAACAACTCTTGAACTTCTAAATGACTTTTGGAATTCTATACAATCTTTTTCCATATATAATTATGTGACTCTTCATGTTGCACATATGACTCTTGGACTTCCACACATTACATTTTTTCCTATCTTGAGAATACATAATTACATGCCACATGATGTGGCAAGACACATGGATCCATATTTACCATCATGATGGCACTTGTACAAGTTACAACTTGGCAATGATGACATGAAGTTCATGATGAGGTGGAAATGCAAAGTTGTATTCCTTGCTACTTCATATTGCATTCTTGATGATAAATATGATCTATGATTCATATTCATGGAAGATATTATTTGTTTCTTATCTTCACCCTCCAAAGGGTCTTTTATCAATATTAGAATCCTCTAAATCATTCTGCAATGTCTTATTTCTATCTTGGTCCATGATCTGCTTCATGTCTTCATGATTATTCTTCTTTGTGATTTTTCCCTACAAGTGTTCTTTGTTCATCATATTTACTATCTTCCTTGAGCATCACCTTGTCATGCTGAGATAATACTCCTTCCAATGAAGATAATTCACGACAAGGAAAAATTAGTCTTAAAACATCTATTATATCACTACCTAGCTCATGCAATGATCTACTCATGATAGGCCCGTGAGAGGTTTAAAAGAAGAAGGCTTGATTAATAGTGTGTAGTCAAACTCATCAAGACTCACAAAAGGCCTTCAAGGTGCACTTATGTGCTCAAGAGAGATAGAGATAACATCAAGGGGCACAAGTGTGCACTCTAAAGAGACAAAGGAGTGAGGCTTCAGGAATTCAGGCCTTCAAGGTGCACTCATGCACTCAAAGATACTAAGAGGGCACAAGGGAACACTCCAAAGAGATGAAGGAGTGAATATTTGATCCTTTATGGTGTGCTCATGCACTCAAAGGACAAGTAGGTCACACTAGTGGATGCCGAATGGATTAAGGGAAAACATTCAAGTGTTCAAGGTGCGCTCAAGGAGTGGGAAAGGGTGCATGCTAAAGAGATGAAGGAAAAACACTCAAGCCTTTAGGATGTGCTCATGAACTCAAATAGTGTGCAATTATTAATGCTTAAGCAGTGTGCTCAAGTGAAGGCTTTAGGATTCGTGACTACACCATCCACTCAAAGGGAAGGATGAAGCTTCATGCTTCGTGATTGTGCCATGAACTCAATGAGGGCATAGTTCTTCGAGTCGAAGGAGTGTGCTCATAGTCCCAAAGTGTGCTCATTCTCTCAGAGTGTTCTTTTGAGGGAAAGAGGGTACTTGTTATTATGGAGTGCACTTTTTCACCCAGGGAGGCATCAAAAGGATAGATCACATATTTTTGGAAGTACTAATGCACTATGAGAGGGAGAAGACCTTAGAAAAGTCTTAGTGCACAAGTATGGAAGGAAAATATATTTCAATGGGGATCATGAATAGGTTATGCTCATTATAGAGTGAGAGGGTTAATTCCTTTAGAAATTGCACTGAGTTGAAGGACCAAGAAGGGATCTCAAAATGGCTAAGTGTGGGATTGACAGAGTAAAAGAAGAAAATGCATCCAGACATGAATCATTTTTGGATCACACACATAAAATCACAAATAAAAGATATAAGAATACACAAAACTCATGAATTAAAATCACACCTCGAAATGACAACAAAGAGACACTTATTTCTAAGTGTGATAGTTGAAACGATACATCACGACACTTGGAACACAAGTTACGACAACTGTGACTAACGTGACCAAGAGTTGTGATAAGCTATAGGAATGTGTCTAGCACATATTTTAATTGTATGTAAGACCATCTAATGTAGAAGAGTGCACTAGAACTAACTTTAGTGATGTGAAAAGGTTTGATACATGCATGCATGAATGACCTTGAAAGAGACACATGGCATAGTGAAGATAACATGAAGATGCCACTTATTAAAGTGAACACAAGCAAAAGTGATAGACATGAATGTGAAAGTGACACTTGTTAAAGTGAAAGTGCACAAAAGCGATAGTGGAGAAAACTCATAGAAATAAAAGTACAGTCGCAACCTAAGGGAGGGGACTATCAATGAAAATGTGCACTGACTATCGACATGAGTTGAACATTGCGTAGGAACTTTCTTGATGGACAGTGCTATGTCTGTTCAATCTTGCATAAAGTAAGTGTTCTCATGAACTCTTTGAACACTGAGCATGTGTGTGCAGGTGACTTGATAGTTAAAACTAGGAAGAAGACTTAAACAATTTACAAAACATCAAACAACCATGGAGTGACCATATGAGGACAGATCATAAGATCATCAATATGATCCAAAATTCAAGTGTAGGAAAAAATTTGGAGGGTGTTTATTGTAGTAAAAACACTTGGCAACACACTGGTAGAACTCCAAATTCTTTGTTTAGGTTTAATTCTCTAAGTGTAAGGTCTCAGTCTTCCATGAAGTATTGATTAATCTTGTGGATTACCTTGGCTTCCCTACTTAACCTAGTTAGAGGTCTAGTCCCCTCCATTCCCTTACTTGGTGAAACACATATCAAGGCTTTCCAAATCACAATTGTTTCAATATAAGAAAGGGTAATATGCATGGTGATTTTTGTTGGAATGTAATCCTAACATTTACATTTATTTTTTAGCCTAAGTATCCTTGACTTAGCCACATGCGCTAAAAATCATGTTCACACTTGGTTTTTGGTAAACTAGCTCAGTGGACCAACCACTTTCCTAAACCGTTTATACATCTAAATGCATTTTCACACCTAACCACACCTCATCCACTTGAGTTATTTGAGGATTGGCACCCCACATGAAGATTCCCCCATAAATCAAGGGATTTGGTCCCCTGGACCATTTTAGCATGTTTTAAAGTCTCCTTCCTTGGGAAATGCGCCCCTACTCAAGATTTCCTCGTGTCTGATAGTTTGCATAGGTTGTATTGAGTCATTGTTGCTATTTTAGGCCTCCCTTTAGCTTTTCTTAGCCTTTTCTAGTTTTTTACTAGTTTTTTCCTAGTTTTCTAGATTTGGCAATTTCTATATAACCACCTCCCTTTGGGATTAGAGGTTTGGTTGCTCATGTATTACTATTTTTCATTAATTTAATACATTTATTTTATGGAGAAAATTCTTTCTCTTCTCTCTTGAATATCAGCAAATTACTTGTGTTTAATTTAACTAGAATTCTAGATCTATCGAAGTTTCTACAGGACTTCTACATGGTATCAGAGCTAGTTCGGCTCTAGTGGGTTGTACATGGCTTTATTTTCAGGTATAGATCATTAGGAGGTGAAAAAAGAAGAAATGGATCATCTCTCTCAACCCACAAAACTTATTCTAAATCCTTTCAATTACTTCGAATGGAAGACAAATATTACTCTACTCCACTGAAGCAAAGGGCTTTACAGGGTAACAGTGGGAACAGAGACTGAACTGACTTCTATAGCAGAGAAGATCAAATATTTCAATAAATTAGATGAAGAAATTGGGCTGATATGCCTATCAATTTCCATAGAACTCCTCTTTCATGTCAGCGGAGCCACTACTCCTGATGCGGTCTGGACCACATTGGAAGGACTATTCGGCAAGCACGATGAAATGAGAGTGCATCAACTGGAGAATGAACTCATATCCCTTATTCCAACTCATTTCAGAAACCTGCAAGAATAAGTCACCAAGTTTCAATCCCTCCTCGTTGAACTTGATGCATGTGGAGTCAAGAAAGAGGAAGATCAACTCATCCTTTCGATTCTCTCGAAATTAGGCCTTGAATATTCTGTATTTGTATCATCTTTTCAAGCATCTAAATTGACTCAGGAAAAATGAAAATGGTCTCCATTGAATGACTTCATTTCAGCATTGATTCAAGAGCAAGCTAATTTAGTCGAAATGGGTGCCATCAAGCATTCAAATAACCAAGCACTTGCGGCTACTGATGTTGCAAAGAGCAGTGGAAGAGACAAGCAAAAAGGGAAGGGTAAATTTAATGAATCGAAGAAGGAGAGACCCGTAAAATCTTCAGAGAGGTCTTATTTTCCTAAGGGTAAGAAGAAGAAGGAAAGAACACTTTACAGCTACTGTTCCAAAGCTTTTCATCCTGAATAAAATTGCATGAGGAAAACAATCGATGAGCTGGCTAAGCAATTGCAACAAAATCTCACCGTACCCGAGAATGCAAAGAAGAAGGATGATAACAAAACAGGAGATGGGAGAGGGAGAGCATGAGATGGTCATGCTTTAATGGCTGTCACATCCTCTCCATCAGCTTGGATCCTTGATTTTGATTTTGGTGCATCGAACCATATGGATACACCGAAAGATGAATTTTCGTCCATCAAAGAAAGCACTAGATCCCTAATTTACTTGGGAGATGCCACACCCACAAAGGTGTGCGGAGAAGGAATTGTAGACCTTGAAGGGGGATGCTTAAAAAATTTGCTTCATGTTCCCTTGATTTCCACAAATCTTCTTTCGATATATCATATCACTCATTTCGGCTCTGGAAGGAAGGTGGATTTCACTCCGGACTCTGCAGTGATTACCGACATTTCCACAGGCTCACAACTTGGACATGGAATTGCAGACCACGGTTCTCATTTGTATTTCTTATCCCACTTTGTTCCTAAATCTATTAGCACTATATTTCTATCACAATCTAATGATATCAGCAGATTATGGCATGAAATATTTTGCCATATAAACTATAAGTACTTGTATCAATGCAGCAAGGAAAACATGGTAGAAGGATTGCCCGCTATTAAATTCATAAGTGGTGTATGTCAAGGATGCATTCTTGGCAAGCATTTGGAGAAAAATTTTGAAAAACAGAAGGCACAGAGAGCTTCTTCACCTCTTGGGCTGATTCACAGTGACATAACGGGCCCATTCCCATACCCTTCAATTAGTAAGGCTCGATATGTACTCACCTTCATATATGATTTCTCTTTCTTTGCTTGGGTATTTTTTCTGAAATTAAAATCGAAAGTATTTGAATGCCTTATAGAATTTAAAGAACTTGCTGAGAATGAGTCTGGGTGTAATATTAAGATACTCCATACTGATAATGGGGGGGAGTATGTCAACAAAGATGTGCAATGACTTTGTATTGATGCAGTAGACCGTACCGAGGAACCGCTTGTTGCTAGTGATGAGGAGGAGTCCAAAACTTCTTCGAGCACTTTAGAGAAGCCATTAGATAAGCCTCTTGGGTCTGATTCAGAGGATGAGGAGATGGTCATGGCTGCTCCAACTCAGCTGCCAACTTGGGTAGAGAAAACCCTGCAAGATGTGGGTGAACTAGTCGGTGATCCCGCGGATGTGAGAAGGACTAGATCACAGTTTTTTGGGGCTCCTCAAGCCCTGGATGCCACCGAACCATTGTTTCCCATAAATTGCTATATGACACTTGGTTCAGATCCATAGTCACACTCTCAGGCTGCTGGAAACCTTCTTTGGGAGGCTGCCATGGATGAAGAGTACTCTGCTCTCATGGAAAACAACACATGGGACTTGGTTCCACTTATGAAAGGAAGAAATATTGTTCGATGTTGATGGATCTATCGAAGAAATATTGCTACAAATGGTGAGATAAAAAATTATAAAGCTCGACTTGTTGAAAAAGGATACTCACAGGTACATGGCAAAGACTACACAGAGACATTTGCCCATGTTGCAAAAATGGACTCCATTCGACTAATTTTAGCCATTGTTGCTTCTCGCAGATGGGAAGTTCATCACATGGATGTGAAGAGTGCATTTCTTCATGGAGATCTCAAGGAGGAGATATATATGGAGCAGCCACATGGATACATTCAGAACTCTTCCCTCATTTCTATATTAAATAATTCTTTGTATGGCATAAAACAGGCTCCCAGAGCCTGGTATGCAAAGATGGAGTCTTTCCTACTTTCCATTGCATTCATTCGATGAAAATCTGATCCTAATGTTTATTTATTGAAACATGATTATTCTCTTTTGCTGATAGTACTTTATGTAGATGATTTACTGATGACAGGGAACCTTACCTCAGCTATTGATTCGGCAAAATCAGCATTGCACGATCGATTTTCCATGATAGATTTGGGACTGTTGCACTACTTTCTTGGTCTTGAAGTTTCTCAGTCTACTTCAGGGATCAAGATGGCATAATCTAAGTATCCATAAAATATACTTTTCCTCTTTCAGATGATATAATGCAAGCGAATAGCATCTCCCTTTCTTTCGGGGATCAGATTTGAGGATGTGGGCACTGCACCTTTGGTGGACAATATGTTGTATCGACAGTTGGTTGGGAGTTTGTTGTATCTTACTCACACCCGACCTGATATATATTTTGTAGTAGGAGTTTGTTCCAGATATATGTAAGAGCCCCATGAGCTTCACTGGAAAGCTGCAAAGAGAATCCTTAGATATGTGAAAGGTACTTCCAGTTTTGGTATCTTTTATGCTGCAGATTGCCCACTTTCATTGATTGGGTACACAGATTCTGATTGGGCTGGCGATGGTACAGACCACAAGTCCACCTTTGGTTATGTTTTCAAATTTGGTTCAAAGCCTTTTTTCTGGTCAAGTAAGAAGAAATTGACGATTTATTTATCTACAACCGAGGCAGAGTATAGAGGTGCAGTGAATGCAGCTACACAGGTTGTTTGGTTGCAGGGGCTTCTCTCCGAGTTTGGTATTCAGTATCCACTTCCAATTGTCATATTTTGTGACAATCAGGGGTCCATTCAGATATTGATTCATCTATTTTAGAGGTAGAGGACCAAGCACATTGAGATTCACATGCATTACATCTGCGAGCTGATCCGTGATCGAGTCATATCACTGCAGTATTGCCCCAGTGAGCAACATGTTGCAGACATCTTCACCAAGTCTTTCACTGAAAATAAATTTTTAAAAGTAAGAGATATTCTTGGAGTGGTGGAGACAGCTGAGTAGGACCTTTTGTCCACTCAACCCTTTTTTCCTCTTTTGGGGGGGGAGGCGTCCCACGAGGTTTTCCCTCTTTCTTCAATTTTATGAGGATATTTTATTTATTGTACCTGAGTACCTAACATGGCATCTTGCCCGAGACTCAGTTTATATAAGTGATTTAGGATGAAGGGTGGGTGTTCAAATATAATCCTAACATCTACATTTATCTTTTAGCCCAAGTATCCTTGACTTAGCCACATGCACTAAAAATCATGTTCACACTTGGTTTTTGGTAAACTAGCTCGGTGGACCAACTTTCCCTTGTTTTTGCCTTTAAAGGCTTAATATTATGGAAATATTGCTCCAACCACTTTCCTAAACCATTTATACATCTAAGTGCATGTTCACACCTAACCACACCTTATCCACTTGAGTTATTTGAGGATTGGTGCCCCACATGAAGATTCCCCCTTAAATCAAGGGATTTGGTCCCCCAGACCATTTTAGCATGTTTTAAAGTTTCCTTCCTTGGGAAATGTGCCCCTCCTCATGCTTTCCTCATGGCTAATAGTTGGCATGGGTTTTCTTGAGCCATTGTTGCTATTTTGGGCCTCCCTTTAGCTTTTATTAGCCTTTTCTAGTTTTTTCCTAGTTTTCTAGATTCGGCAATTTCTATATAACCACATCCCTTTGGGATTAGAGGTTTGGTGGCTCATGTATTACTATTTTTCATTAATTTAATACATTTATTTTATGGAGAAAATTTTTTCTCTCCTTTCTTGAATATCAACAAATTACTTATGTTTAATTTAACTAGAATTCTAGATCTATCGGAGTTTCTGCAAGAATTCTACAATTTTAATATATTCAGAGTATGAGTTTCATATATGGTTTTTCTCTACTGCCAGTAGACCTAGATAGTACCTTGAAAAAGTCACTAGAAGAGCATAAGCGTTGTTTTGCTGCCAGCGAGCCTAGACAATACCATAGCGAAGTCACTTGTTTCACCTTCCTTCGTAGGAAGCCTTTCTCTTCTTTTTCCCTTTATTTATTTATTTAATAGGACTATGCTATGAAATTAATCATTTTCAATGAGTGGAAGAGGGATCCTGACTTATTGAGAGCATAGGAGGTTTTCCATTCATTTAATTATTTATAGACGTATGATATTGGTTTTCTCACTAATTTATTTTCCCCTCTTCCTTTCTCTACTTAACTAGATCGACAACAAAAAAACTCTTTACTCACAATGTCGAGTTGAGGAATGAGGATCCTAGAATATATACGAGCTTTATAGTTCGAGTAAAGGCTTACCATTCGATTGAATCATATTTTCAATTTAGACATCATTGAATTTGAAGATATGTAAACTCGAGATAGAGAAGAGGTAATAGATTAGTCAAGCATTGTTCATCATTACAATTTCCCTTTTCAAATTTTTCCACAATGTCTTTTGAGACAAACAAGATCATATTTTCGTGCAACTTTTACTAAACAAAACAAAAGGAAAATACATGACAAAACAATGAAATAAAACCAAAAGAACCAATCAAATGAAGGTAGAACATAAAACAACATGCAAAGTATACAACAAGAAAAAAATAAAATGCAGAGACTCGATGGAGAGCAAGATAGAGGGTGGATGTGATGCAAGGCAAAATAAATACAATTAAGCCTACTTCTAACCTAATCAAATAGAAGGTCAAGGCTAAGTGTAACGATATTTCCAATGAATCCACCGTTGTTGTTCCTAACCTGCAAACACAAAGATAAGAGTGATTACAACTAATATATAATAATGTGCAACAGAAAAGATAGAAGCTTGAAAATCTAGCACAAAACATTGAAGGTCTTTCTTAAAGGAAGAAAGATGTGTCATATCACCTAACTTTACCCAACCTACCACATTACCTTTTCGATGAAAATCATACGCAAGAAAACCTTGATGGCTCCTTGTGGATATACATGCACTTGTATTGTCTTCCTTAGCACACAGCAAGATAGATCAAAACTTGCTCTTCATAAATGGGCTTGCTAAGTAAGATGCTTCTAACTGATGATATATTAAATCATGAAATTCAAAACATTCCTCTTGATGATCTTGAAACCCTTGAGAGAAATAATTTTCAATTAACATTGTGGAATTAGGATGAGAATCTTCCAAGGGAAAATAAACTTGATCATTTCAGAATGCTTGTCAAGATAGAGAGGACCTGACATAACCTTCAGCGGAGGCTAAAGGGTCTCAACTACTTGACAAGTGTCTAAACTTTGAAATGTTAAACCATAAATATTATCTGATGTATAACATCTATCATATGATATACTAGTAGAAAAAGATAAATTTAATGATAGCTGTCATGATTAGATAAATCGATTAAGGCGAAAGGTTCTCAGTCAATGGAGGTTGAACATAAATCAGTTTCAAATCAATTCAGCAAATACAAACAACATTTATTGACATCGAAGAGGATATCTGGTGCCATGAAGAAAGTAATCAGTATTAGAATTTTCACAAGAAGGATTAGGAGTTTATTATTTCAAAATAATGTGACAGATATGAATCCTTCTGCCAAAGATAATTTTCAGAATGATAAACTTTACAACTTCGCTCATCCATCAAAGGTATACATTCCAAACCTAAGTTCAATATAAGATATTTTCATGAAGATAATCAACTGAAATAAAACCTTCAACCCAATCAGAGAGAAAATATTGAAAGTTAGAAAAACTATGTTCTAAGTACCAAATATCTTGCAAGAATGGATTTACTTCTAATGAAATCATGCAAAGGAAATAATTTTGAGAGAATATCTATATTTGATTTGGTTCGGGGGCCTTACCAGAGTCGTGAGAACCTAACATAACCATCAATGGAAGTTGAACTGACTCAACTTCTTGGTGAGTCTCGACACTTTCAAGAATTGTAAAATTACATATTAAGGATTGGATCATATTATGCATGGTGTGTGGAAAACTACTACCATTAATTTTGACTAGATCACTATTATCCCGATGGAAACCATCTACATCACTGACTTGTTTAGAACTTAGATATTCAACAAATAGATTACACGAGTCATAGGGTTCTTCCAATTTCACATCTAAAGTTGGATATATTGAAAACATCTCATGATTAACCTGAATAGAAGAATTTTATTCATGAAAAATAAAAAATGATAAGGGATGTAAAGGATACTCAATGATTTCTTTACCTTTCTTTTCATCATGAATGATATCACTACCATGTGTCAATTCAAATTCCAAATCATTAGATGGAATATGTTAGATCCCTATACTACTACTGTAACCCCCTTATTGTTATTAGTACAACCCCCTTATTATATTGTTGTGTCCATGTAGTCCCCATATTGTTATGTGCCCCATAGAAGCCCACTATTGTAATTATTGTGCCCTTACTTTATTATTGTTATGTCGACTCTGATTATATTATGACCCCTTAGGCTCCTATATATAGAAAGGAGGTCTTGTCATTTGTATCATCCAAGAATTGTTCATTTGTTTAATTTAAAGGAGGTTTCCCCCTCAAAGAGGCTGAATTCTAAGGTGTTGATCTATCTTTTCTATCTTTTTGTGAGCTCATTTCCTAACATTTGGTATCAGAGCTTTGGATTCTAGGGTTTCGCTGCTCCAAACAGGTCATCATGGAATTTTCGCTATAACCTTTTTTCTGCGATGTTTTAGAAGCTAACATAAAAATCCATTTGAGAGGCAATCTCATTGAACCTCGAGTCCGAATTTCAGATCTTGTCTCCCTACATTTTCGACAATATGATATGAGGAATTTAGGGTTTTTGCAAGCTCCAGAATTTCATCTAAAACAGGGCATCATGGAAGTTTCTCTATAACTAGTTTGCTACAAAGTTTCAGAAGCTAAACAAAACCCCATTTGAGAAGAAAGCGGTTTGAACCTCGGGTCCAAATTTCAGATCTTGTCTCGCTATATTTTAGGATATATGATCCGAGGAAGTTAGTGTTCTTGTAGACTCCTGAATCATATCTTAAACAAGTGACCTTGGGAAAATCGTCATAACTTTCTCTCTGAGCATTCGATTGAAATTTCATCAGAAGTTACAAAAAGAGGACGAACTGTACTTTCTTGTTTGATTTTTTAGATATGAAGGTCAAAACAGTGACACGTGACACTTCATACAAGTGTGTTCTTCTGAAGAGGTATATAATCAGGTCATCTTGGGAGATTGTGCATAACTCTTTCTTGGAGAATCCAAATTTGATCAGACTGGTGGCATTGGAAATTAGACACAAAGGGCTACTGCAGGTTGCAATTTCAGAACTGGAAAGTCCAAAATTATAGAGTTACAACCATTTCAATATCGAGCTCCTAAAATAAAGAAAAGGCAATATGAGGAAGTTTGATGGCAAGGATCTGGTAAATTAGATACTATAGATGGAGCAATATTTTGATCTACATTAGGTGCAACTGTTACAAAAGGTATGTATTGCATCTTCATATTTAGAATAGGATCAATTTTTATGGTATAAATGGATTTTTTCTCATAAAGCACTTGTCACTTGGTCAATTTTCACGGAAGAAATGATAACACATTATGAGGATACAAAGAGAGACATATTCTTTAGCCAATTGATAAATCTCGAACAAAAGGGTTCAATGGAAGAGCACATTGAGGACTTTCAAAAATTGAATATAAGGGTAAATGATATTCTAGAGAGGCAAAGGATTGATGTCTTCATAGGGACTTTAAAGGATAACATTCAACATGAGCTTCGACTTTGGGAACCTGATTCATTGGAGAAGGCATTCAGGTTGGCAAGAAAAATTGAAAGCGAAATTATGGAAACAAGGAATCCTACCACTCACAACTATAATTATGGAAGTGTTTTTTCTCCTAGCCTTCCACAGCCTACAAGGTTTACATGACAACATTTGGAAGAAAAAAGAGAAAAAGGGCTTTGTTACAATTGTGATAGAAAATACACTAAAGGTCATAAGTGTGTTGAGAAGAAATTATTTTACATAGATTATGAAGAGGACGAAGAAAAGGATGAAGAAATGAAGAAAACAATATCAAGAAAAAACCAGGAAACAACCCCAGAGAAACAACCCTAGAGAATGAAGAAATGAATCTGACCATATCTTGTAAAGCATCAGAGAATGAAGAAATGAATCCGACCATATCTTGTAAAGCATTGGCAAGAATTACCACTCCTCAAACTCCCAAGATAGAAGGACATGTCAAGAAGAAAAAGGTTCAAGAAGTGAAAGATCACATCAAGAAAGAAGAAATGAATCCAACCATATCTTGTAACACATTGGCCGGAATTACCATTCCTCAAACTATCAAGATAGAAGGACATATCAAGAAGAAAAATGTTCAAGAAGTGAAAGATCACATCGAGCATCTAGAAATGAATCCAACCATATCTTGTAATGCATTGAAAGAAATTACGACTCCTCAAACTCTCAAGATAGAAGGACATATCAAGAAGAAAAAGGCTCAAGTAGTGAAAGATCACATCAAGCATCAACAACAAGTTCTCCAACTTTTAAAGGATAACACCACTTTGGTGTAGAATCGAATGAAACAATGAGCAGATCAACATCGCAGTGAAAGAAGTTTTGATGTAGGTGATTGGGTATTTTTACAGCTACATCTCAAGCAAGCTATTTATGAGAAGGAAATGTTGGCAATACTACATGCACTTAAGAAATGGCAACCTTACCTAATGGGAAGATACTTCAAGGTTAAAATGGATCATGATAGTCTTAAAAACTTTTTAGAACAAATATTATCTTTAGAAGAACAGAAAAATGGGTCACAAATATGTTGTGACTTTGAAATCATCTACAAAAAAGGGAAGCAAAATGTTGTTGCAGATGCACTCTCAAGAAAGGATGAGGATGTGGAAGCATTGTTTTGTGTTATTTCTATTATCCAACTAGATTGGATAAACAAATCAAGGGATGAATGGAAGAAGGATGAAGAAGTGTGGCCACTCATTCAAAAGTTGCAGAAGATCTCAGTTCAAACAATATTGCCAGAACTTGATGAGGAAGGAAAAATCATATTGGATCCTGGAGCAGTCACAGAAACAAGAACCCGATAGCTACGAAATCAATCAATTTCAAAGTATCTCATGAAGGGGAAGAACTTACATCCTGAAGATTCCACATGGGAGGACAATAATTTTATACAGAAGCATCAAGAACTACTCAAGTGTTGAGGACAACGCATTTTGAAGGAGAGGGGCATGTTAGGTCCCTATACTACTAGTGTATCCCCCTTATTGTAATTAGTACAACCCCCTTATTATATTGTTGTGTCCATGAGTCCCCATATTGTTATTTTTGTGCCCCATAGAAGCCCACTATTGTAATTATTTTTCCCTTACATTATTATTGTTATGTCGGCTCTAATTATATTATGACCCCTTAGACTCCTATATATAGAAATGAGATCTTGTCATTTGTATCAGCCAATAATTGTTCATTTGTGTAATGTAAAGGATGTTGACCCCTCGAAGAGGCTAAATTATAAGGCGTTGATCTATCTTTTCTATCTTTTTGTGAGCTGGTTTCCTAACAGAGTATCTCCATCATAAGTTAACACCTTACAAAAGGTGGAACATAAGGGATAGTGAGGTAAAGAGGGAGCTCTAATAAGAACATCTTTAACTGAATTAGATTAAATATCTAAATCTTTCGAAATAAATTTCTCTTGAGCAACTGAAAGATCAAAAGGTGCACTAAGGAAATCATCATTATATACAATAACAAATTCAAAATCAACATAATGAAGGTTTTCGAATAATTTATATTGATTAGGAAAATCAATTTCATTTAATACATCAGTGCGATTTCTAGATTCAAAATCAACCAAGGATGAGAGATCATTATCTTGACATGGAGGATCTTGAAAAAGACAATATTGATCGAAGGAATCCTCACCTTGCTACTCCTCTACCTATGAAATGTAACTACCTTTATCATGATCGGTACTTGGATTTGGAAGAAACGGATCAAGAAGATAAAGGGGAAATGGATCATGAGAAACAGATGATAGAGGAGGGGAAGAATGAAAATAATATTCAATATTAAAGTTATGAGTGTTAATACCATCTAGTGGAATGAAGGGATTAATATTTACATGAGGCTTCTTGAACCATTCGAAGGTTTCCTCCATTGGATCTGAACCATGTAAAGTGGAAGAAGATTGAGGAGATGGATCAGGAATTCGATTTCTAGATTTCCCAATTTCAAGATTGTCACAAGGAGGCACCCAAATTAGTATCAAAAAAGGAGTAGGACAAGGAAAAAAAGGAACAACATGTTCTTCCTCTGAGATTAGAGGTGTCTCACAATTTACAAAAGTTGGGGAGAGAGGAACATCTATGGGTTTAGATTCACATTGATTCAAAGAAATCTGAACCAAATGCTCAAACTTTTGCTTAAAGAAATCCCAATCCATATATTCTTTAGGAAGCTCATAACATAAGTGAAGGAATCTATTAGAAAAATCATCAATTGATTCATTAGGATTCATTCTAAGTTGATTGAGTCTTTTATAAACATCTCGGTAATTAGACCTATCAAAAGCTTGTTGAAGCTTCTTAAGAATTTGATGAAAAGAATGAATGGAAGCAGGTGATAAGGTATGACACCATCGATTAACATGACCTTAAAGAGTGAGGGTGAATAGAATACAAATAACATATTATTCATCAAATTCATGAGATTTACAAAACCCAAGAGAATAATTTATGTGTTTCGACAAATATGTACCACCCTTGCCATCAAACGTAAATTGAGACAAGACATGAACAATTTAAGTGGAGATTGAAAATTTATTAGGAGATAGGTTAGAAAAACACTTTAGGATTATGATTTGAGAATGAGCCATTAAAGATAAGAGATTCAAAAAAGACTTACAGGGAAAAATTTCCATCTTTCCCTCCTTCTAGCACCAAACATTTGATAGTGCTAGATACGGCCAACATATAGGGGCTCTCCCTGATTTGAAGTCCCAATTAGACCTCACATTGTTTGGAGTAGGAGCCCCATATGAAGTATTGGCTCGACCACCATAACACAAAGGTTCGTCTTGATTTCAATGGATAACATAAGAGATTATATAAATAAACCTTGAATAAGAAAGTAGTTTGACATTGTGAAACATGACTGATTGCAATGTGTAAAAGGAAACCTTCACGACTGAGAGACAAAAAGTGAGTCTTTGGAATGAAAGAATAGTACTAACCTAAGAGATACACACAAGATAATTTTTTGTTTTAGAAAAATAGTTCACATAACAATTGTAAAGCGAACATAACACACATTCAACATGATAAGTGCCAAATCCATCGAAATAGTTCAATTTCTCTAGTACATGTGAATACAACATATACCATAAACATCCCAAGAATTGTTAATTTTTTAGATTGTTCTATGTTGTATCAATTACTTTAGCCCAATTCACATCTCCATTGTACAATGCATCCAATTATTAGCAATGTATCGATTCATAAATTGTAACTGAAGATAGAACAATATACACAATGACAAAGAAGACAACAAGAAAACCATAAGAGGCAATACATTGTCCAAGACCAGGGAAAAAACCCCACAAGGGACAAAACCCTTTCAAATATTCTTCTTTATTAGATCATCATAAAAAAATTTCAACAGAGTGTACAATGAGCCCAATACATAAATTTGCAGTAGTGATTTACAGATGTAGATTGCAGATCTACAAAACAATAGAGAGAACCCATTGATCCACTAGATCACTGAAGCCAATTGAAGTCAACTTTCAAACCCTAGATCAAAACCCTGGACGCTCTCAACAAGACTGATGGTGTGTGTCTTGGACTCCCTGAATGCTCTCTCGGCCATTGTGTGAGGGTGTCTATGTCTTCTCAGATGCTCTCAGGAAGACTTTGTGTGAGTGTCCAGGATCAAACCCACCAAGATCTGCTCCAAACCCCTAAACACTCTCTTCGAGTTATTGTGTGTGCATCCAGGACTACCTGGACGCTCCCTTGTCCACTTTTTGTGAGTGTCTGGGGACTAATATTGTATGATCTACCTTTGAAACCCAGGACGCTCCCTTCAAGCCTCTGTGCAAGCATCTGATACTTCCTGGATGCTCCCTTACCCACTCTATGCATGCATCTGGGGATGAAAAATCTCGGTTACATTCCTTCATTTGAGAGACAAAAAGCCCTAGATCTGTGTGAGCTTAACCCATGTGATTTCAAACCATTGCGCAAACTTCATCCATTAGACCTATGCGAACCAAGATAAAAGAGAAGAATATAAGATGGCTTGATCAATGTGTGGAAATGAGCTTGAGGTCACTTCTATTTATATGCTTTCATGAGGGTCCACTTCAAGTTGAGGCTGACCTAACCAATTTGACATGTGCTTAAGGCCAACCCATTCCATTATACATGAATGAATAAAATAATTCAAAAAATAAACTTCTGCTTGTCCAAATGGGGTGATATTTAGCTCTATTTTGGTCCTCTTGAAAAGAGGAATTTGATGAAATCATTATATCGGTCATCTAAGTTGTCTAAGGTGGAATTTGAACCTAGTTTCAAAAATTACTACTCCCTCTCAACTAGGAAGAATTCCACTTTGTTATCGAGAAATCTAGTCTCCACTCGGATCTGCTAGTTCCACTAAGACTGGTAGCTATCTTAGAAACAAACAAACTAAAACCACTTTCATTTTCCTTTATGAAAAGTAGATAAGAGTGGAATGAAGGACACCAACCTCAGTCTTGCGCTTGGTTCCTTGCTTGATTCCTCTCCTTTTTGACAGATCCTTGCCACTTCTCCTTCGTCTACCCATCTTCAAAGAGCACCTGTGGAATCAAAGAAGCATGATACTATCAAAGAACAGAGATCTACAATCATAAACAATATAGGACCAGATATATATTGACCACACAAATGTAGATATCATCAAACATACAAGAATGTGGAGGAAAACTTGAATAGCTTTATTAATAATCAAGAATAGCAAAGAGGATTACAACCAATTGTTCTGACCCAACGTCATCCTCCAGCATGAAAGCCCTTCTTTCACCTCATGAAAAGCTTAGATCACCCAACACTATGATATTCCAACAAGAAACCAACAACACTTCCTTACAAGATTCAAAATTCCAGCCTCTCGATCTCTGGGATGAGGGATCCATATATAGATGATTGCAGGGGGGTGAGTCAGCTTCTGGGATTCTAATTAGTGTCTTCTCTCTAATAGTTCTTGACTCCAATTGGAGATTGATGATCTCTTACTCATCCCTGAGCGAATTCAGAGAGGCAAGTGTCAAAGGAGAAGTTTCTGGAAGATTCCATGATCATCCACCTCGCATACTACCTCTGCCATTTGTCCACTCTCTCCCATCGCAACCCATATAATGGCTTTTTAGTATGCATTGCACCTCCCGTGTGCATTAGGTGGGATGCATCGCACTTTGACCATGGAACAGGTGATATGGTCTAGTTTTGACCAGTTCTGAGTAGTTTTTCATGGAGAACTTTTGGGAGATGATGTAATCAGCTGACCTTGTTCCTTTAGGGTATGGAAGAACAATTTTAGGGACTTAGGAGCCCTTGGTTTATGGACATGTTTGACTGGGGTTGCAGTGCCCAAAAATGTCTATAACAATTGCCCCCTAAAGCATGAGGTCGTTAATATTTTGATGTCGGGTGAAATGCTTTATCATGAGGATCTAAATCTTTTTCGAGCTGGAAGGCGACCTATAATAAGATACAATACAATAAATTATCTTCATAATATTTTTCATGATCTAGCTGAGGGGGGCATTCCCATGCTCAGCTTTATAAATTCATTTCCATGTACATAAGACAGACAACCATTTGTGCGGGAGTGTTACAGGGAAAAGTGTCTATATAGAACTGCTCTATCCCACTAAGGTGTGACAGCTGCCTTAGAAACAAATAGAGAGAAACTACTTTTGTTTTTCCTTTATGGATTATAGATAGAGAGGAACAGAAAGACCAACCTCTGTCTTGCGCTAATCCTTCGATTCGATCCCTCTCTTCTTTGATAGTCCTCAGCTACCTGCTCCCTTGCACGCCCAGCTTCACAAAGTACCTGTAAGATCACAGAAGCATAGCACTATACAAAGGCATGGATCTATATTCATAAACAATCTAGGATCAGATGTAAATTGACCATACAAATGTAACAAGCATCAATGATACAAAAGCATGGAGGAAAACTCAAATAGATTTTATTGATAAACAAGAAAAGATCCAGGAGGAGTTGCAACCAGTTGTTCCGACCCAGCATCAACCTCCCAGCAAAGAAGCCCCTCTTCACCTCAAACAAAGCTTAGATCACCCAACAATCTGATGTTTGTCTCTAGAAACCAACAGCAATTCCTTACAATATGAAAAATTCCAGCCTCTGGATCTCTGGGATGAGGGATCCATATATAGATATCTATAAGGGGGATGAGTCAGCTTGTGATTTGATTAGTGTCTTCTCTCTGTCAGTTCTTGCTTCCACTTGGAGACTGAGGGCCTCTTACTCATCCTTGGTCGAATTCAGTGAGGCAAGTGTCACAGGAGAAGATTTTGGAAGCTTCCATTGCCTCTCCACCTCGCGGAATGACACTGCAATTTGTCATTTCTCACCCATCGCACCCCACAGAAGGGACTTTTGAAATGCAACGCACCCTCACAGTGTATTTAGGTGAGATGCAATGCACTTAGCCAATGGAGCAGCTGCAATGATCCTGTTTTGACCAATTCTGAGCAGTTTCTGGTGGAGAACTTCTGGGACAGGGAAAATTTTAAGAACCCCCCCTAAATTTATAAATATAATAAATGGGCGAATCTCCATGGTATATAGGAAAAATGGAAGGCGATTTTATCAATAATATAATATGTATATATAATTTTTTGGTGAATCTCTCACCAGGCATGGCGAATATTTTACTCAATTATAAAATCTTGTAAGATCTTGGCGAGTCTTTCACTAAATAATAAAACTTTGTAAAGTCCTAGTGAATCTTAGCATAGGCTACATGCTGGTTTAATTCCCCCATTTAAATAGGCTACATTCCAGGTGAATACCATGGGTCAATACCATGTGCCATTTTTATTTTTATTAGAATATTTTACTCAATTATAAAATCTTGTAAGATCTTGGCGAGTCTTTCACTAAATAATAAAACTTTGTAAAGTCCTAGTGAATCTTAGCATAGGCTACATGCTAGTTTAATTCCCCCATTTAAATAGGCTACATTCCAGGTGAATACCATGGGTCAATACCATGTGCCATTTTGGTGAATACCATGGGTCGATACCATGTGCCATTTTTATTTTTATTAATTCTAATATTAGGGTTAATAATGGTTTTTTTCATGGTATTAATAACAATCTAGTCCATGGTATTTGTCCCATAGTATTTTGGCCATAGGTTTCACCTAAATATAACCCATTTTTTGAGTGTTCGTAAATATAAGGTGACTTATGGAGTAAATATAAAAAAATATTTTATTTGTTTACCATACCTCTCGTTTATTTATATTTTTATTAATTTACCATACCTCTTTTACAAATATGGTATTTGGCCCATAGGATTCACTTAAATAAAACCTCTTTCTTGAGCCTTCATAACTAGAACGAGGGTTATGGACTAAATATAAAAAGAGGTTTTATTTATTTATGATACGTCTAGTTTATTTATATTTTTATTTATTTACCATACCTTTTGAGTAAGTATAAAAAGACATTTTATTTATTTACCATACCTCCACTTTACTTATATTTTTATTTGTTTACACCCTTACATGTATATAAGGTGACTTATGGAGTAAATATAAAAAATGTTTTATTTATTTACCATACCTCTCATTTATTTATATTTTTACTAATTTACCATACCTCTTTTATAAATATGGTATTTGGCCCATAGGATTCACTTAAATAAAACCTATTCTTGAAAATGGGCGAATGGATTCACTTAAATAAAACCTATTCTTGAAAATGGGCGAATGGAAGGTTGTAAGTCCTAATTTCAAGGGCTAAATTTACCTTTTTTACCCTCTCCCTTAAAATAAGGTGGGCTATTTGAGGTGATTTGTAAAAATGTACTATGATACAAAACATTCGCCCACTAAAAATTTAAAACCCCTTAATTTCGCCAAAGGGCGAACATTCGCCCCTAAAATTATCCTTGTTCTGGGAGAAGCTGTAATATGTTGACCTTGTTCCTTTAGGGGTTAGAACAACACTTTTTGGGACTTAGGAGCCCTTGGTTTATGGACATTTCATGCTTGGAGTTGTAGGGCACAAAAATGTCTATAACAGTTTCCCCCTAAAGTATGAGGCCGTTAACCTTTTGGTGTCGGGTGAAATGCTTTATTATGAGGATCTGAAGTTCTTTCAATGCTGGGAGGAGACCTGTAATAAGATGAAATACAATACATTATCTTCATAATATTTTCATGATCTAGCTGAGTCGGGCATTCCCATGCTCAGCTTTATAAATTCATTTTCATGTACATAGGACAGACAATCGTCTGAGTGTAGACTGATGATTCTGATAGAGCCATCATCCTTTTGGTAGGATGATTATCTGTGCTGCAATGATGTACACTTAATGATTTTATTTCCCTGAATATATATCGTAGCCTGGATGGATGAAACTAGATCCGGGGTCTTCAATCTCGTCCGATCTTCACTCGAAGTACAAGTCGATCCATGTGAGAAATGTTCTGAAGTCGAACATGGAAAGACATCGCTTGATTACCAGTCAATAATGTAAACTGTTAACAAGTGCGAGAGGAATCACCGATAATGATAATGACCCTCAAGGTACTGTAGTACAATTCACGTGGTGTGAATAAAGGACTTGGCGTCGAACACCACACAAAATCTTTTGGTCGAAGGCCATTGATGTAAACCTGTCGCCGAAAGTGAGAAACTTGCCATTGAGGCATGCAAGCTTCAAAGTACTGAATGGGGTGTTCCTAGATCAAATTCTTGGATAATGAGTTGATGTCAACAAGAAGTGATCCGTCACAGGAGGGCCTTAATAAATCCCACATCAATGACACGGAATGGAGCAAATGATTTTAATGGAGGTGAAAACAATCTGGTGATATAAGGTTCAGGGTGGCGGTCATGAAAGAATGGAGTATAATGTATAGTAGTGGGTGAGACATAGGTGAATTCTCTGAATGACTTCTCTTGAACATATCGGCGACACTAATGTGATGGATTGGTAGCATTAACCCCAAATGTGGATGGTATGGCGTGACCATGGTGATGTGACCGGTGAATGAAACAACCCAACCCGACTCGGACACAGAGTGGAAGTGTCATGTTCAAGAGAGACTTGCTACCAATAAAGTTTCATTGAGTTTTCTTCCCAATTTTCCCCAGTCATTGCTAACCAGTATCTCTTTATTTTTGTCAAGCTTGAGGAGGATAACATATGCTTTTTCTATAATTTTCCCTTCGGGCAAACCCATCGCTATGTTTTAACGAGCCTAGCGATAGTGAAACTCGTTCTCGTCTATAGACAAGTTTGTCGCTATTAATATTTTTAACGAGTTTAACGACAAAGATAACTCGGTCCTTTTCAATTTTAGAGAGTCTGAAAAGGAACGAAAAGGTAACTCCAAAATTCCTTTTTCGTCATCTAATCCCTTAAGTCCGAAAAAGTATAAAACAATACAGAAGGGATGAATTTTCGATACTTTTTAACGAGCCGAACAAAACAAGCGCTCGATCTTTTTGTGTAATAATCCCTTAGGTCCAAAAAGATTAAAATTTAGAGGAGGGATAGCACTTCCTGTCCCTTTAACGAGCTGGAGAGGCCAATGGCTGGGCAATCTTTTCATATTTTACGAGTCAGTTGAAAAGAGCTTAAAGGAGACTCGTCTTTTGAGGAACGAGTGATAAAATGGGTAGCAGCTGATTCCAGGTAAGGTTTGGAATTTTCCAATCATGGCAGTGTCACAAGCATGGCTAGTGAAATCACTCTTCGCAGCTGTTCCTCAAAATGGGTAAAAAATCAAATGGAGGTGAATGATCGGACAGTGAAAAAGTGGAGGTGACGGTGCAAACACGACCAAGGCTTTAATGGCTAAAGTACTACATTCACGATGGTTATTTACCGGGGAATAGTTCATTTTTTAACGAGCTTAAACGCGGGTGGAAACATTTGCTCATGTCTTATGTTTATTTTTTAACGAGCTTGAACTATGTGCTAAAACTGCTCGATTAAATGGTCCCTTTTTTTATTTTACCATAGATAGCTCTGTTTCTTTCAAAGATTGTATTGTATTTTCAACTGCTTCATCAAACTAGTCAGAAATGAACAATATATGCTTGAAAACGAGTTAGAACACCAATATTTTACTTTGAACTACGTAAAAAGTAATGAAAAAGTGTTTTTTACCTGTCATTTTACCATTTCATTTGAACTTTGGTTTGTTGGAGCTTTGGAGGTGCTTTCCCTCCTTGATTTTCATCAGCTAATTTCGGGAGATTCTGTGGACGATTCTCGGCGCCGTCTAGACCAGGTAGGAGCTAAACCTCCTAGCTACCAATAAAGTTTCTTTGAGTTTTCTTCCCAATTTTCCCCAGTGGAGTCGCCATTTTGTTACAGTGATAAAACTGCTCTATACTAAGACAACTGCCTTAGAAACAAACCTACTTTATGGATTATGATAGAGAGGAACAGAAAGACCAACCTCTGTCTTGCGCTAATCCTTCGATTCGACCCCTCTCTTCTTTGATAGTCCTCAGCTACCTGCTCCCTTGCACGCCTAGCTTTACAAAGTACCTGTAAGATCACAGAAGCATAGAACTATACAATGACATGGATCTATATTCATAAACAATATAGGATCAGATGTAAATTGACCATACAAATGTAACAAGCATCAATGATACAAAAGCATGGATGAAAACTCAAATAGTTTTTATTGATAAACAAGAAAAGATCCAGGAAGAGTTGCAACCAGTTGTTCCGACCCAGCATCAACCTCCCAGCAAAGAAGCCCCTCTTCACCTCAAACAAAGCTTAGATCACCCAACAATCTGATGTTTGTCTCTAGAAACCAACAACAATTCCTTACAATATGCAAAATTCCAGCCTCTGGATCTCTGGGATGAGGGACCCATATATAGATATCTGTAAGGGGGATGAGTCAGCTTGTGATTTGATTAGTGTCTTCTCTTTGTTAGTTCTTGCTTCCACTTGGAGACTGAGGGCCTCTTACTCATCCTTGGTCGAATTCAGTGAGGCAAGTGTCACAGGAGAAGATTCTGGAAGCTTCCATTGCCTCTCCACCTCGTCGAATGACACTACCATTTGTCATTCCTCGCCCATCGCACCCCACAGAAGGGAATTTTGAAATGCAACGCACCCTCATAGTTTATTTAGGTGAGATGCAATGCACTTAACCAATGGAGCAGCTGCAATGATCCTGTTTTGACCAATTCTGAGCAGTTTCTGGTGGAGAACTTCTGGGAGAAGCTGTAATCTGTTGACCTTCTTCCTTTAGGGGTTAGAACAACACTTTTAGGGACTTAGGAGCCCTTAGTTTATGGACATTTCATGCTTGGAGTTGTAGGGCACAAAAATGTCTATAATAGGGAGACTGATGATTCTAATAGAGTCATCATCCTTTGATTCAGATGATAATTTGTGCAGCAGCAATGTACATTTGATGTCTTTATTTTCCTGAATATGTCGTAGCCCGGATGGATGAAACTAGATTTGGGGTCTTCAAGCTCATTCAATCTTCACTCGGAGTACAAGTCGATCCATGTGAAAGATGTTCTGGAGTCCAACATGGAAAGACATCGCTTGATTACCAGCCAATGATGTAAGTTGTTAACAGGCGCGAGAGGAATCACCGATAATGATGATGACTCTCAAGGTACTACAGTAAAATTCGCGTGGTGTGAATAAGGGACTTGGCATCAAACACCATGCAAAATCTTTCGGTCGAAGGCCATTGATGTAAACCTGTCACCGGAAGTGAGAAACTTGCCATTGAGGCATGCAAGGTTTAAAGTACTGAAGGAGTTGTTCCTAATTCAACTTCTTGGATAATGAGCTGATGTCGACAAGAAGTGACTCACCGTAGGAGGGCCTTAATGAATCCCACATCTACGACACAGAATGGAGTAAATGATTTTGGAGGTGAAAATGATCTGATGATACAGGGTTCAGGGTGGTGGTCGTGAAAGAATGGAGCGTGAATGTATTGCAGCGGATGAGAAACAGGTGAATTCTCTGAGCGACTTATCTTGAACATACCGTCGACACTGACATGATGGATTGGTAGCATCAACCCCAAATGTGGATGGTGTGATGGAAAAATGGTGGTATGACCAGTGAACGGAACAACCCAACCCGACTCGGATGCGGAGTGAAAGTGTCATGTTCAAGAGCGACTTGCTACCAATAAAGTTTCTTCAAGTTTTCTTCCCAATTTTTCCCTAGTCATTGCTGACCAGTACCTCTTTATTTTTGTCAAGCTTGAGGAGGATAACATATGCTTGTTCTATAATTTTCCCTTCCGGCAAACCCGTCGCTATATTTTAATGAGCCTAGCGACAGTGAAACTCGTTCTTGTCTGTATGGACAAGTTTGTCGCTATTCGGTTTTAGCGAGTTTAACGAAAAAGATAACATGGTCCTTTTCAATTTTAGAGAGTCTCAAAAGGGATGTAAAGGAAACTCCAATAATCCTTTTTTGTCATGTAATCCCTTAAGTCCGAAAAAGTATAAAATAATATGAGAGGGATGAATTTTCGGTAATTTTAATGAGCCAAACAAGACAAGCGCTTGATCTTTTTATGTAATAATCCCTTAGGTCCAAAAAGATTAAAATATAGAGGAGGGATAGCACTTTCGGTCATTTTAATGAGCTGGAGAGGCCAATCTCTCGGAAATATTTTCATATTTTACGAGTCAGGTGAAAAGAGCTTAAAGGAGACTCATTTTTGAGGAACGAGTGATAATTTTAGGTAGAAACTAATTCTAGGTAAGGTTTGGAATTTTCCAATCACGGTAGCGTCACAAGGATGGCTAACAAGATCACTCTTCGTAGCTGTTCCTCAAAAGGGGTAAACAATCAAATGGAGGTGAATGATCAGCTAAAACAGAGTGGAGGTGATGATGAGAACATGACCAAGGCTCAAAAGCTGATGATAATGCACTCACAATGGTTATTTACTGGAAATTGGTTCATTTTTTAATGAGCTTAAACTCTGGGGGAACATTTTCTCATTTCTTATGTTTAATTTTTAACGAGCTTGAACTCCACATAAAAACTGCTCGTGATAGTCGTATAATAAGGATGTCTCATCTAAGATTCCATTTTTTATGGAGCTTGCACCTTTCAAAGCTTTGCCCCAGATCCTTTCTTTATGCAAGTTAGGAACGACCAATCCTACAAGTTTAAAGGGTTGAGAAACTACAAACTAAGAAAATAAATGGTCCCTCTGCGCTTGCATGCCAAAAGGTTTGCATGCCCCCAGGTATAGTGAAAAATTCCCAGGTTACCATATGAAAGCTCTCCATCTGCATTGCAGACAAAATGCTTCCTTAGAGATGTCTAGAGAAATAGACAAAGGCGAGTGGCGCAGTCGCCTCCACTCACATAACTTTGACGAGGGAATCTTATTCCAGTCTAATCCCATTTTCCTAAATGTATGGGTGTGTTAGAATAGTCATATATCCTCCGCAGAAACCTACCCTATACCCAAGGTTTTCCTGCCAAAAAGACCAGGGTGCATGCTCCCTGGGTTTCAGTCATGTCCTCTCGAATCACTCGCGCTCATCAGGTGGACGGACTGGAGATTGATGAGACATTCCTTGCGTGAAAATACCATTTAGGGATGGTATTTGACTATTTTCTATGTGTGAGTTGGGGAACGAAATCTGGTCTACGAGCTTGACCACTCGTCCTTCATGCAAAAAATGCATTACTCTAAAGAGTGAGGAGACAATGGCTCCCATGTAATAAATATAGTCACATCCAAGGAGTAGATTATAATCCAGAGGTCCTTGGATTACCATTACATTCATGTGAACGGCTTTCCTTCTCAATGTTATCGGCACATTGGGAAGGATCCCTAACGATCGACTGGTTCCTTTGTCAAAGCCTGTCAGATTTCTCATCTCAGGCAGAAGCGATGGTGAACCAAGCGCTTTCCAAGCAGTTGAGGAAAGGATACTCACAAAAGCCCCTTCATCTATGATGGTACCAACCATGATTATTCTATATACTTGTACAATGATTCGGAATGGTACATTGGCCGGTACCCGGGGTCTGCCTAGTAGATTCCAATCGAAAGAAACGACTAGGTTGCTTGGAGGTGGGACCGGATAGACGGCCAGATATGACTCTGACGAACTTCCTTCCTGCAGTAAAGGAACGGGTAGACTGCCCCCGTGGTCATCAGAGTCTGTGTTTACGAAACGAATTTGGACGGTGTCATTCTCATTCTCTTCGGTGATTGTGTCATCTAAAGATGGACCTTCCGAAGACAAGACCGGGTTGACTGCAGCCTCAACCTTTTGACTTTTGTCTGGTATGGGTTCGGTGGGTTTATCTTCAATGGCAGATGCTTCGACCAAACACAATGGCGTGTTAGTCAGATTTTCAACCAGTGATGGACTTGGCAAGAGTTTCTTATATCGAGGAGGAATCTGTAACAGTGAAACCGGATGGTCATCCAAAACTCTTTTAGCTTCGTCCAAGAAGGGACAACGGTGGAGGGCATGATTGCCTTCACACTGTCTACAAGGAAATTTACATTTTCCTTTTTGTCTAGGGACTTCATTTTCACTAGTTGATGGTGTTCTCTCAACATGATCGTCAGAGGTCGATGACACCGGATTGTGAAAACGGGGAGACTAGTCCCTTAAGATCCGAGGGATGCAGGGACAATCTCAGTGGTGGTGGTCTCCTTTGCAAATGACACATGGCAATTTAGGCCTGGATGGTGCAGTGTGTGAATTTTCGCTAGACAATGTATGGTTGCCCCTTTTTGCCTTTGGCTCCTTCTTCTTTTTCTCTTTCTTCTTCTTCTCCTTCTTCTTCTTAGTTACTTGGTTTTGGGCCTTACCAGCTTTATCAAGCTAAGAGGAAGGAGGAGAGGGAGAATCGGATGAAGTAGAAGGTTGGGGGGTAACTTTAGTATCATCTAGTTGCTGACTTGATGGTTCAAGAATTACAGTGTTCTAAATGACGAAGGTCGAGAAGAGCCATATTGGCAAACCAATCGTCAATCCTAGAAGTGAAATGTGGCCATATGAGGTGCACCAACATCTCCCCAAGAGGAGAAAGGACTAGGATTTTCTCCAAGGGGAATTCCTTGGTTGGTGGAATCAATTTTCCTCAACCTAAGACCAATGCAGGAATGGTGATATTATTCCGATTAAAATAAATTTTAGATGCTTTGACACATGTTATGCTCTTAACCTGCAAAATGATACCCAAATACAGAATATGCGAAGAAAAGATACCCAGAACATAGAATAGCAATGATTTTATTATTCAGAGAGTAATGTTCACTTGCCTCTTTGAGGGGGCAACCTCCAATAGAGCAGAGCTCGATTACAAAATAAGACACGATGCTCCTCGCAGGGAGTCTCTATCCTTTATATATGGCTCATACATGCAATACCACGGACCAATACCGTGGGTTTTATTAATACCATCTATCTAATACTACGGCCCATTTGCAAATAACTGTGGTTCCGTCATTAATTGTGGATTAACCACTTACAATTATTAATATGGGCTTTATTGACTCTTGATTATGACGTGATCCATTTACATAAATAAGGGGGTTAGGGTGGGACCCTAACATGCCCTCCCCCTTAAGACTAGCCTTGTCCTCAAGGCTGAAGCTGTGGAAACTGCTGAAGAATAGTGGCTGGTTCCCAAGTTGCATCTTCCGGAGAGGTGCCTTTCCATTTGACGAGGACTTCCTTAATCATGTGACCGCGGAGTTGCTTGTCTCGTGTGTCGAGGACCTGTTCAGGTTGAATCCAGATGCACCCTTCTTCGTCCAATTCAAGTAGACTGGTTTGAATTCTGCAATTGTTCCTAGTCACTTTCTTGAGGCATGAGACATGGAAAACTGGATGGATTTTTGCAGTAGGTGGTAAGGCCAACTTGTAAGCCACTTCTCCAATGTGCTGAAGTACTTGATATGGTCCGTAGAATTTGGAGATAGTTTCTGACACCGCTTGTCTTTGAGTGATGTTTGCTTATATGGTTGTAGCCGTAAAAAGACCTGATCCCCTTCTTGAAATTGGCGCTCGGAGCGATGCTGGTCTACTTGTTGCTTCATGCGGTTTTGAGCTTGATGAAGATTCTCTCGAAGATGGGCGAGCATGGTTGCGCGGTGTTGTAGGAGTTGATCCACTGCTTGTACTTTTGAGCACCCCTTGAGATACGAAGTAGGTGAAGGCGGGAGTTGACCATATACTGCTTCATAGGGAGTCATTTTGGTGGTGGCATGATAGTTGGTGTTATACCACCATTCAGCCAGAGGTAACCAATGTACCCAAAGGTGTTGCTTTTCTAAAGTGAAACACCTAAGGTAGGTTTCTAGACATTTGTTGACAGCTTCGGTTTGACCATCTGTTTGCGGATGATAGGAAGTACTGAGTTTGAGTTCAGTGCCTTGTATCCTGAAGAGTTCCTGCCAAAAATTATTGGTGAAGATCAGGTCGCGGTCGGACACAATAGAATTGGGCATGCCATGCAATTTGAAGATCTGGTCCATGAAAGATTGAGCAACCAAAGTTGGTGTAAACGGGTGGGGTAGGGCACAGAAATGAGCATACTTCGACAGTCGGTCCACAACCACCATGATGACTGACTTGTTCCCTGACTTTGGAAGACCTATAACGAAATCCATAGAAACCTCCATCCAAATTGATGCTGGAATGGGAAATGGTTGTAATGTGCCTGGTGTGTTGACGGTTTCCCCTTTGTGGCGTTGACAGACATCACATTCTGCTACGAAAGTAAGGATTTCCGTTTTCATGCCCATCCAAAAAAATGATCTTCTGGTGCGAGTATACGTCTTCTGAAAGCCCGAATGTCCTGCAATGGGAGATGAGTACAATTCTGCCAAAATGCGACTTTTGAGGGTGGATGTTGGTGATATTACGACTCGGTCCTTGTAGCGAAGAATATCATCTTGCCATGAGTAGCCCTTGGTGGAATTTGGATCTACTTTCAATTGAGAAATGAGTTGGGAGAGCCCGGGGTGTGAAAACCATTCCCTGCGAGCCTCTTCAATCCATTATGGAATGGGGAGGGAAATTGTTAGCAGAGTACTTTCCTCCTCAAATTGGCGAGTTAATGCATCTGCTACACTATTGTCTTTCCCTTTCTTGTAAATGATCTCATAATCATATCCTAGCATTTTTGCGAGCCATTTATTTTGTTGTGGGGAGGATAGGCGTTGCTCCAAAAAATATTTAAGGTTGTGATGATCTGTGCGGATTTGGAAACATCGCCCCAATAAGTAAGGTCGCCAGGTCTCAATTGCATGTAAGATGACCATCATTTCCTTCTCGTAGGTAGATTGGCCCAGATTCCTCCCACTTAGTTATTGGCTTGTGAAGGCCAACGGTCGCCCTTCCTACATTAAGACCACCCCAATACCTGTACCCGAAGCATCACATTCAGTGACAAAAGATTTGGTGAAGTCAGGTAGTGCTAAGACTGGAGTGGAACACATGGCATTTTTTAGAGCTGTAAAGGCCTGTTGTGCTTCCTCATTCCAGAAGAATGAATTTTTCTTTAGGAGTTGGGCGAGGGGCTTCGCTATGCAACCATAGTTGCGGAAAAATTTATGATAATAGCCTGTGAGACCCAAAAATCCTCTCAAGCTCTTCAAGGTCTTAGGTTGAGGCCATTCCTGCATTGCCTGGATCTTTTTGGGGTCCACCTTGACACCATCACGCCCCACAATGTGGCCCAAATACTCTACTTCTGCCATGCCAAATGAACACTTGGACATCTTGACAAATAATTTATGCTTGCAGAGCAGTTGGAAGAGTAGATCTACATGCTGAAGATGTGCGGCCCAAGTGCAACTATAGATGAGGATGTCATCGAAGAAGACAAGGACAAATTTCCTGAGATATGGTTTGAGAATGTGGTTCATAAGGCTCTGAAAAGTAGAGGGGGCATTACAAAGGCCAAATGGAATGACCAGGAATTCATAATGGCCTTCATGAGTTCTGAAAGAAGTCTTGGGAATGTCGACTTCCTTCATGCAAATTTGGTGGTAGCCTGAGCGAAGATCCAGCTTAGTGAAGAATTGAGCCCCATTGAGTTCATCCAGCAAATCATCAACCACCGGGATGGGAAATTTATCTTTGATTGTCAACTTATTGAGGGCCCTGAAGTCGGGACACATCCGCCACTCCGCATCTTTCTTGAGCACCATGACCACTGGGGATGAATAAGGACTAATGCTGGGACGAATGACACCTGCTTCCACAAGTTCCTTGATGATTTTTTCTATTTCATTCTTTTGGGTGAACGGATATCTGTATGGACGAAAATTTTGGGGTTGGGCCCCTAGAACCAAGGTGATGCTATGATCATGTTCCCCTCGCGAGGGTGGAAGCTCATGAGGCTTGTCAAAGATCGACAGATGGTTATTTAAAATCTGTTGCATCTCAGGATGAATTGGCAGAGGCTTGGTTTCGACTGCCTGGATGGCATTAAATTGAGCTACAACTCCATGATTGCCCTTTTTTAACAATTTTTCCATCCTATTCGAGCTGATGATAGAGGGGGCTCCCGCCTGGAGTCCACGGAGGGTATGTGTGTAGTTGTTCTGCTTAAAACTCATATATAACTCCTGGAAATCCATTGTGATTGTCCCAAGAGTGCGGAGCCATTCAGCATCGAGGACAATGTCGCAACCCCCCATGTGTATGGCGAACATGTGGGTTTTCAATTGATAATCCCCCATTTGAAGTTTGACATTTTCACAGCGGCCTTCACATTTCATTGTGCCTCCATCCGCAATTTGAACTTGGAAGTTAGAAACTGCTCGTACAAAACAATGCACTGCTTCTGCGACTTTTTGATGGATGAAATTATGTGTACTTCCACTATCAATCAAGACTACTACTGGGCGACGTTTAATAAAACCTCTGATTTTGAGAGTTTGAGGGGAAGAAATCCCTGGCAAAGCATGCAACAAAATAACTGGTTCGTCAGAGACATTGTCCTTTTTGGTTGTCTTCTTCTAGCGGCTCATGTTCCTCAAGTGGTGGATCTTCCTCTGTTGAGCTGTAGTCAGTGGCATCAATTTGAAAAAATTTGGGCTACTTGCATTTATGACCTAGGGAGTACTTTTCATCACAGTAGTAACATAGTCCTTGCTTTCTTCTGTCAGCCATTTCCATAGGGGACACCTTTTGGACCTTAAGTGTTTGAGTCGTGTTGTGAGCCTATGGGGGGCGACCTTTAGCGGAGAAATTTGGGCGACTGCATTGGGCTGCTAATGCACGTTCCACGTTACGAGCTACCTTGCAAGCCTCTGTCCATGTGGGAGGGTGGTGCAGTAGGACTTGAGCTTTGATGGCTTCTTTAAGACCGTTGATAAAACATTCCGTGTAGAACACATTTGAGAGACCCCAAGTGCGAAAGGCTAAGGCTTCAAAAGCTGTAATATATTCATCCACTGTACCAGTCTGTCGGAGCTTAGTAAAACGACCCAAAAAAGATGATTCCTGGTCAAAGCGGTCTTGAAGAGCTTTGGTGAATTTGGTCCAAGTCCTAAAAGGTCTAGTGCAACATTGATGCCATTCCCACCATTGCCACCTTTCATTGTCCAAGTACATGCTCCCCAACATAAGCTGAGTCTCATCATCTAAGATGTGATTCAGTTTGAAATACTGATCCATTTGTGCTATCCATGCCGACGGTGAGAATCGTCAAATTTATGCATATCCAACTTGGGAGGTTGCTGACTGGGTTGTTGGTGGGTGTGCCAGACGTGAGGAGAGTGGCTAGACTCACCCTCATTGTGTCCATTGCCATTATACTCCTCCTCGTGGGCTTGCTCCTTGCGCTTCGGGATTATTTTCTCGACCATGCTACATAGTCCGCTAAGCTGAATGTGGAGGGTTTGCACTGATTCTTCAAGTTTGTCCATCCTTTCATTGACCATCGCTTGAGCTCTAGTTTCTAGCATACACCAACCTGATTTTTTTAAAATTGGGACCGCCTAAAAAAAATTTTCCACTAACAAGTGAATGGTACCACCGTGCTCAACTCGTCGTCCTGATTCTGATGGGCTAGATCACCAATAAGCGCCCCAAAAGATATCAGACTCTTTTTTTTCTTTCTTTTTTTTCTTTTTCTGAAAACTCCTAACGGAGTTTTACTCCTTCCTTATCAATACTGCAGTCGCCAAATCCTCAAAATGTCAATGCGGCCAAAAGTCCTGCTAAAATTATACCCTGGTATAGGAACCCTTCACAACGACTCCGATCTGGTGGATCTGAGAGATCTGAATGGAGGATCTGATAGCTCTAGGCAGAGGAACGGACTGCTTCTGTGGATCTGATGGATCTAATAGATCGGAATGGCTGATCTGTGAACTCGAGACTGCGAGACTGATGTCTGCTGCTGCTGCACCCCTTTGCACAAGTGGATCTAGAAGAGATGATGTGTGATCCCCCGATAGAAAAGGGAACTATGGTCTTGAGGAGTGTCAGGTGCTACATATCGCAATATACATAAGGGTCTGGCAGTAGTACTCGGCCCAATGTTTCAGGGCTCTAACTAAGGAGGATCGACCGTAACCTTAGCTATACAACCCGACTACCCTATCATACGGGTAAGTAATCTCTCCTCGTGCTGTTCTCGGTGTAATGTAGCCGCAAGACGGCCGACGATTTATCTATGGCAAGGTTTCAAGGGAGCCTAGGGGGCTTCCGATATACCCAGAGGGTATGTGGAAGACAGTCCGTGCGCGGTTCTATCTAATGCGCTACTACTTGAAGGGGTACCCACAGGGGTTACAAGGGAGTCCAACAGATGTGACCACCTCTTGTATTTCCTGTGTGCATGCCTCCCCAAATCCGTAGGTTTATGTGCTCAATTATAGATCCCGTGGCTTAAAGACGCCGAAACACGTCTCTAGCCAAAAAAAAAAATTGCTAAGAAATGGAGATCCCACCGGCCCTGGAAAGTGCTCTGATACCACTTGTTATGCTCTTAACCTGCAAAATGATACCCAAATACAGAATATGCGAAGAAAAGATACCCAGAACATAGAATAGCAATGATTTTATTATTCAGAGAGTAATGTTCACTTGCCTCTTCGAGGGGCCAACCTCCAATAGAGCAGAGCTCGATTACAAAATAAGACACGATGCTCCTCACAGGGAATCTCTATCCTTTATATATGACTCATAAATGCAATACCACAGACCAATACCGTGGGTTTTATTAATACCATCTATCTAATACTACAACCCATTTTAAACTAACTGTGGTTCCATCATTAATTGTGGATTAACCACTTACAATTATTAATATGGGCTTTATTGACTCTTGACTATGACATGATCCCATTACATAAATAAGGGGGTTAGGGTGGGACCCTAACAACACAACTTGTTTCTTCAATTTTTAAGAGTCGAGAAAAAACAAAAGATGACTCTAGTCGCCTTCGATTTTTAATGATCCTGAAGTGACAAGTGCTCAGATGGACCTTTTCCTTTAAGGAGTTTGAAAAGGAACGAAAGAGACTACTCTAGAAATCTAGACAGAGGGATTACGAAACCAATCGCAAAACTGTAGAATACTTTTTATGGTACAACAATCAATCTTCTCGAATGTTGTGTTCAGTGCATTGCGATTGATAGGGCGGCAGGCACGACTTCCTATGGATAAAGGATATAGCCTATTGTGGTCTCTCAATATATACTCGACGGTACGTGGGAGCACAAGTCTGTACTGGCACTTGTCATCTCAAAGAGGAGGAATCACCCAACCAACAGTGAAAGCGACAGTTACCAGGCTTTACGATGCCGGAATACGTCTCTAGCCTAGACTTCTAGATGTTGTGCGTTAGGTTCCAAAGCATTTTTAGGTTCATTAAATTTATTTTACAGTTGATCTTTCTTAAGAAATTTTCCTTTCAGGTTCACCGTGTGATGTAGATGTACAATTCCTAAAATCCAATCTAAGATGATAAACAATCGTTTAATCTTCTTTTTGCAATGAAAATCCTAGCTACTAAAGAAAGAGAGATGATATTCTTTCAACATAGAGCAGAGAGCACACACTAGATGCACTGTCCTAAATCAAACCAACAAGAAGTCTAAATGCAAATGCACATGAATTATTTGTTTTCAGCTTTCTTAATGTGCGGATGACAAGAAGAATGATAAGTACAAATCTGAATTATTTTTCAAAGCGACAGTACTAACAAATTTCTCTTCAAAATGAAAGGAAGATAATGACGACACTTTACTATTTTGAATTGAAAACTGCTTTCGACACTTGAAAAACTACTAATTCAAATCAAATACAAGAGTAACTGTATAATCGACCATCAAGAATAATGGAATTCTTTTCTTTGACTGAAAATGACACTTGCAACACTTTCAAATCAAAAGACGACAGTTCGACTATGCTACTACTTCGTAAAAGAGAACTGAAAATGGCGGAAAATACATAAAACATTCACAACTATTTGCACAATGGAGGTGGAATGATGGAAAGGAAGGGGGTTTCCACAGTGGTATACTGATCACAGATAGAAAAACTCCAGAATAGAGCTGAAAAGAGTGAAGAAAAACCAAAACCTAGAGGCAAAAATTATCCTTTTTGATCATCGCACCTGTAACACAGGGACATAGGGATGCATCCCACCTACTGGACACGGGAGGTGCGATTCATATTGGTTTCCTTGAAGAGAGGGTGTGATGGTACCAGGACGATACTTTACTTGGCCCTTGGTCACAGTTTGCAGCTTAGTTCAGGGATTTAGGCTGAGCAAATGATGTACAATAAATAGAAATCACAGGGGCTGATCTAATGAGGTTACTAGAGCCACCACTAGGGCAACTAGAAAGTTTACAAATCAATTGTTTAGTTTATAAACAAAACCTGGAGATAGACTGAAGCAACATTGATCTACTTTTCACTTGCATAGCAAATGCAGTTCGAAGGCTAGCTGGCTTGACTTCAGGCTTCGTCTGTAAGTTTATAAAACAAACAAATATAGACAAACAAACAATCTATTCGCTCCCTAGTGGAGTCGCCATTTTGTTGTCGAGAAATATAGTGTCCACTCGGATCTACTAGTCCCACTAAGACTGGTAGCTATCTTAGAAACAAAAAAACTAAAACCAATTTCGTTTTCCTTTATGAAAAGTAGATAAGAGTGGAATGAAGGACACCAACCTTAGTCTTGTGCTTGGTTCCTTGCTTGATTCCTCTCCTTTCTAATAGATCCTTGCCGCTTCTCCTTCATCTACCCAGCTTCAAAGAGCACTTGTTGAATAAAAGCAACATGATACTATTGAAGAACAGAGATATACAATCATAAACAATATAGGACCAGATATATATTGACCACACAAATGCATATATCATCAAACATACAAGATTGTGGAGGAAAACTTAAATAGCTACATTAATAATCAAGAATAGAAAAGAGGATTACAACCAATTGTTCTGACCCAATGTCATCCTCCAGCATGAAAGCCCTTCTTTCACCTCATGAAAAGCTTAGATCACCCAACACTATGATATTCCAACAAGAAACCAACAACACTTCCTTACAAGATACAAAATTCCAGCCTCTGGATCTCTGGGATGAGGGATCCATATATAGATGGTTGCAGGAGGGTGAGTTAGCTTCTGGGATTCTGATTAGTGTCCTCTCGCTGATATTTCTTGATTCCACTTGGATATTGATGATCTCTTACTCATCCCTGGGCGAATTCAGAGAGGCAAGTGTCACAGGAGAAGTTTTTGGAAGATTCCATGATCATCTACCTCGCATACTGCCTCTGCCATTTGTCCACTCTCACCCATCACACCCCATAGAAGGGATTTTTAGTATGCATCGCACCTCCCATGTGCATTAGGTGGGATGCATCACACTTTAACCATGGAGCAGGTGAGATGGTCTAGTTTTGACCAGTTCTGTGCAGTTTTTCATGGAGAACTTCTCGGAGATGATGTAATTAGCTGACCTTGTTATTTTAGGGTATGGAACATCACTTTTAGGGACTTAAGAGCCCTTGGTTTATGGACATGATTGATTGGGGTTGCAGTGCCCAAAAATGTCTATAAAACACTTGCCAGTATATGTATGTTGATCATCACATCATCCTATCATGTTATCGTCATGCTTGGTTGTCTTTGATCAAATATATCTATTGAAACATTCTTAGATCTAAAAGAATAATAATTAGGGAGAAATAACTTCCACCCATACTTATCAATAGGATAACTAATCATACAGGGGAGCACATCTTTGACCCTAGAATCTTATCGGGGAGCTCATTCTCAACGCAGAATCTCAAAAGGGGAGAAAGTATCAACCCAATCCTATTGCCTATTTATCCTCCCATCAATGAACCTCAATAGTCATGTGGTAGAACACCTGCAACATAATCGACTTGGGTTTTACACCCCAAGTACACTCTCAAGCCATTGGCCAAACGGGGAGTGGTATTCCCAACAAGACTTGCTAGAGGGTATGATTCCAACTGGGGTATACTTTGCATAGACCAGATAGGAGAGTAGCATCTCCAACCCTATGAAGATATGGGAGTAGCATCTCCAACACTATGGATAATATATATGTGAGTACCCTATTGTCGAGAGATCCCTCAACCCTAGGAGCCCTCTATCTCAATTCCTCACCCTGGGAGCTCAAATAGGGTGGGAAGAGTTGGATTATTGTCCTCAATCAGTGTTTCCTCCTATATAAAGGGGCGACATCCATCAGTCCAAGATCCTATCTGAATACCAGAACTTTCCTTTCAGTAAAACCTTGGTGAGAATATCTACAATCTGCTCATGTGTCGAAATGTGATGGAATCTAACAACTCCTCTTTACACCATGTCTCAAATAACGTGACATCGAATATCAATGTGCTTAGACTTGTCATGAAACACAAGATTCTATACCACATGTATCCCACTCTTGTTATCATAATATATCACTATAGTGTTTAGGACCTACTCAAGTAGCTTTCCTAAGAGCTTCCTCAACCAAAATACTTCATAGCTAGCCATACTAGCCGCAATGTATTTTGCTTCAGTAGTGCTCAATGCTACAGAATTTTGTATCCTGCTCATCTAGGATATCATGGAAAATCCAAGGCTAAAGCAACATCCAGATGTACTCTTTATGTCTATAACATTTCCTACCCATTCAACGTCAGTGTATCCATGAAGTTGACCATCTCTGGTAGAATATCTTAGACCAAGTGTGATCGTCCCATGCAAATATATCAATATGTGTTTGGAAGTGATCCAATGTGCATGGATATGATCAGTCATGAATTGAATCAATGTGTTTACTACATAGCATATGTCTAGATGGGTGTTCACAAGGAACAATAGAGCCCCAATTAGTTGTTTATACTCAGATGGAGTTGCCAAATCGGGTCTTGCAACTTCTCCACATAACTTCTTGAAGTTCATTTCCATCGATGTAGCCAAGGATTTGCATTCAGTCATTCCAAATCTTTCCATCAACTTCACAACGTATTTTCCCTGTGAAAGGAAAATCTCAACAGGACTTTGCCACACCTCAAGGCATAGAAAGTAGTGCAGGAGACCAAGGTCCTTCATCTCAAATTTATAGGCTAGCTCCCTCTTACACTCGATCATTAGAGGCTCACTACCTATTAAGAATAGATCGTCAACATATAAAACCAAAATCAATGGCCTACCTTGGACTACCTTGAAGTAGAGGTTGGGATCAACAATGCTTCTTGTGAATCCCAGCTTCATTAAATAATTGTCAATCCGTGCATACCAATCTCTTCGAGCTTGCTTCAAGCCATACAAGGCCTTCTTTAACCTTCAAACATGTGTCCTTCGATCTTCCACTTCAAATAAATGTGGTTTTTCAACATATAATTCTTCCTGTAACATGCCATGAAAGAATTTGGTCTTTACATCCAAGTGATGAAGAGTCCATCCTTGACTAGCAATAAGGGAAAATATTGAACGAATGGTTGTATCTCGAGCCACAGGAGCCAATATTTCATCATAATCTCCTCCCTCTTTCTAATTTAATCCTAGAGCTATGGAACTTTCTTCTTATTTCTCAAAGCTGCCATTAATTCCATGTCTGATATTGAATAGCCACTTTGATGTTACAACACACTTCCAATTCGGTTTTGGCACAACATCCCATACATCAATTTTAACAATTGATTCATATTCCTCGGACATAGCATCCTTCCAAATTTGTTCTTTTATAGCTTCTTCAAATGAGGACGGTTTGTCTTGAATCATAGCGCTCATGGATGCAACATATCCCTGGTACCTACATGGTTTCTTCCTTTGTTTGAATGATCTACAAATGGGAAAATTTCTTTCAGAATTCTGTAGAGTATCACGGAGCTAAATTGATCTCTTCCTAGTAGGAGCATCACTTGGAGGAGGATATAAAGGATCCATAGTCTCCATGATATCATCAACCATATCATATTTGGGCATGAAAGGACCATCTAGAATATCCCAGTCATCATTCTCCTTCTTGGGAGAAGGAGGCGAAGGAAGGTCTCTCGCTTTTCCAAGATCTACATCTTCCTCGAATATTATTTCCCTACTAATTTCTACCTTCTTTTGACCACGAATATATATTCTATATGCTTTATAATTTTCACAATAACCCACAAACGTACTTTTTTTTCCTATAGCTTCCAACTTGTTCCCTTTGTCTTTCAGCACATCAAAATATACATGGCATCTAAATACATGAAGATGGCTAATATCGAGCTTGACACCTGTGAATATTTATTCGAGGGTCTTGTTTTCTAATTCTTAATGAGGCACCCTGTTTTGAACATATATAGCGGCATGTGTGGCTTCATCCCAAAGGAACTTTGGCACCTTTTGATCATCGAGCATGGCATGGGCAGCTTCTAATATAGACTTTTTCTTCCTTTCAGCTAAACCATTATGTTCAAGAGTATATGGCACAATTGTTTCCTTATTGGTTCCTTTTTTCTTGCAAAATGCTATGAATTTGTTTGACATGTATTCCCCTCCATTTTCGGACATGAATACTTTGATTCTCTTTCCTATTTAATTTATGATCAAGGCTTCGAATTCCTTGAACATTTCAAAGGCTTCATCCTTGTGCTTAAGGTAGTATATCCATGTCTTTATTGAGAAGTCGTTAATAAAGGTGATGTAGTAGAGGTGAACACTAATGGAATGCACAAGCATCAAACCACATATATCAGAATTAATGAGATGGAGGATGTCATTTGTCCTGTTCTTGCTAGAGGGGAATGGTCCCCTTGTTTTCTTTCCACTCACAAAACCTGGACAAACTCCAACATGATGAGCTTGAACTTCGGGAATACCTGAGACCAGTTGTTTCAATTTTAGAAGAGAATCATAGTGAATATGAGCCAGTCTACAATGCCACAACTCGTTCATATGATTGGTATTATGAACCAATGCTAGAAGTGGCCTTCCAATGACTCTATAGTCCTTCAAATATTGATCTTAATGTGAATGCATATCTCATAGGTGAATCAACAGACCAAGTTAAAACTTTTCCTTTAATGAAGGAAACCCTTATCCCTTTATCTTCCAATGTGGATATAGATACCAAATTCTTCATTAATCCTATCACATGCATAACATCATGCAGCAGAACTGATTCCCCAGAATTCAACTGAATTTTGATGGACCCAAATCCTTTCACAAGATGAGTGGAGTTGTCTCCAAGAATGATATTCAACTTAGTCTCCCTCTCTACTATATTAGATAGGACTTCATTTTATCGAGATAAATGATGAGTGGCCCCATTATCAACCAACCAACTATCCCATGAATCTAGTGGAGAAGAACTAGAAAGGGTAGAAATAAGAGTGTATTCAGATTTATCTATAGCATTACTTTCATACTTGGGAGCACTTGAATTCTTTTGAGGAGGATGATCTTATTCATAGTCACTTGAGGAATCCCTTCTTCTTCTTTCATATCTTTTATCATGGTTATTACTTTGATTGTATTTTCTTATCTTATTATTATTCTTGCTTTTGGTGTTGTAATGTGGCCTCTTTCTCTTCTTAGGAAAGTCTCGAGCATAATGACCTTTCTTGTGGCAATTAAAGCATTCAATATGAGATAAAGATCTGTCATTCCTTCCTTTTGTATTTTGAGAAGGAAGCTTCCTTGTTGGACCTCCTTTTCCCTTCTTCTTTTTTACATGAGTGATATATGCAGCGGGCTCTCCCTCTTCATGTTTTTTAATCCTTCCTCTTGTTATCAACATCAATTCTTCTTGTGTAAGCTTCCCAATAATTTCATCAAATTATGGAAGGACATTGTTGTTTCTTATTGTAGTAATGAAGGTTTCCCAAATATGAGGGAGACCTCTAAGAGTCACAACTACTAGTTCCCTATTGAGCACATTTTCTCCAACTCTCTGCAATTGATCTGTAAGGAGAGGAATCCTCATAATGTAGGATTGAACAACTTCTCCTTTGTTCATCTTGGTTTCCTTGAGTTGATATTTCAAGGTGATGATCTCATTCAAATTATTGATTTATACATGTTGACTATCTTGTCATACATGTCTTTAGACTTTCTTAAATTCCCAACATATACAAGTAAATTATCTTGTAAACCATCAGCTATAATTTTCTTTACTTTGGACTCACCTTTCTTGTACTTATTTTTGAGGGAAGTGGAAGAATTTACTGGAGGCTCAAGAATCCTTCCTTGGATGTATTCCAGATAATCATTGGTGTTAGATATGATCTCCAACCTAACTTTCCATGCAACAAAGTTTGATGTGTCACCCAAATTTTCATGCTCCTTGAAGGTAGAGGAAGACATCTTAAACTTGACTAGGAAATCTTCTTTATAATAGAGAGAGATTCAATGCTTGTCTTATTTATTCCTTCACCTCAGCTCTGAAACCATGCTTATTTTTCAGATTTTTATATTTTGTATCAATTACTTTATCCCAATTATCATCATCATTTAACAATGCATCCAATTATTAGCAATGTATCTAATCATAAATTGTAACTAAAGATATAACAATATATGAAATGACAAAGAAGAAAACACCACAACCATAAGAAGACAACACCACAAAGAAGACAACATCACAACAAAGGAAAAAATCCCACAAGGGAGAAAACCCTTTCAAATCTTCTTCTTTATTAGATCATCATAAAAAGTTTTCATCAAAGAGTACAATGATCCCAATACATAAATTTGTAGCAGAGATTTACAGAAACATATTACATATCTACAGAATAGCATAGAGAAACCCTTGATCTACCAGACCACTAAAGCCAAATGAATTCAATTGTTAAACCCTAGATCAAAACCTTGGACAATCTCAGCAAGACTGACTGTGTGCGTCTGAGACTCCATGGACACTCTCTCGACCATTGTGTGAGGGTGTCTTTGTCTTCTCAGATGATCTAGAGTTTGGGATCAAACTCTACTAGATATGCTCCAAACCCCCAGACTCTCTTCCAGTTACAGTTTGTGTATCAGTGACTTCCTAGATGCTCCCTTGACCACTATGTGCAAGCATCGGGGGACTAATACTATTTTATCTACCTCTTAATCCTTGTTTGCTCCATTCAGGTCTCTGTGTGAGCATTTCAGACTTCATGGAAACTCGCTTATCCAATCTGTGTGTGTGTCCATGGACAAAAAATCTTATTTACATGCCTATGTCTGATAGATAGAAAACCCTAGATCTGTGCGAGCTTCACCCCTATGATTTCAGACCCTTGTGCGAACTTCATCTGTCATACTTGTGTGAACCAAGATTAAAGAGAAGAGTAGAAGATGGCTTGATAAATGTGTGGAAATGAGCTTGAGGTTGAATATATTTATAGGCATTCGTGAGGGTCCACTTGGGGTTGAGTCTGACCTAACCAATTTCACATGTACTTAGGGACGGCCCATTCCATTATACATGAACGAATAAAATAATTCAAAAATCAACTTCCGCTTGTCCAAATGGGGTGATCTTTAGGTCGATTTTGGTCCTCTCGAAAAGAGGAATTTAATGCAATAATAATATCCGCCATATGAGATATTGAAGGTGGAATTTGACCCTAGTTGAAAAAATTAACAAGAATAGTCCTAAAACATTTGTGATACGTGCATGAAAATGTGTTGGCTCATTGAATTAAATTAGGTGAAATATCCAAGTACACAGATACAATAATTAGGCACTAGCTCCAATAATGGAAAATTAAGTCACTTCTTGCTTCTCAAAGAGTAGCTTTCTCTCCTATGCCAACTAGAGAAGCCAATACTAGATCTCCACAACTTAAGCCTCCAAAGTCCCCTTCCTTGAGTTATGAGGTCAATTTTATAATAAGAGGAATGACCTTTCATATCCTCATGACTCTTGGATTACTCTCATGACTCTTGGACTTCTAGTGTTTCCTTTGGACTTCTAAACAACTCTTGAACTTCTAAATGACTTTTGGACTTCTATACAATCCTTTTCCATATATAACTATGTTACTCTTCATGTTCCACATATGACTCTTGGACTTCCACACATTACATTCTGTCCTTTCTTGAGAATACATAACTACATTCCACATGATGTGGCAAGACACATGGATACATATTAACCATTATGGTGAAACTTGTTCAAGTTACAACTTGGCAATGATGACATTGAATTCACGATGAGGTCGCAATACGAAGTTGTCTTCCTTGTTACTTAATATTGCATTCTTCATGATAAATCTGATATATGCTTCATCTTCATGGAAGATATGATTTATTTCTTATATTCACCCTCCAAAGGGTCTTTGATCAATATCATAATCCTCTGAGTCATCATGCAATGTCTTTTTTTATCTTGGTCCATGATCTACTTCATGTCTTCATGATTATTCGTTTTTGTGCTTCTTCCCTGCAAGTGTTATTTGTTCATCTTCTTTATTATATTCCTTGAGAATCACCTTGTCTACTGATATAATATTCCTGCTAATTAAGAGCATTCACGGCAAGGAAAATTCATTCTTAAAACAATTATTTTATCACTACCTAACTCATGGAATTATCTACTCATGATAGGCCTGTGAGAGGGTTAAAAGAAGAATACTTGATTAGGAGGGCACAATAAAACTCATCAAGGCTCACAAGAGGCCTTCAAGGTATGCTCATGCACTCAAGGAAGAGAGAGAGAACATCATGGGGTACAAGGGTGCACTCTAAAGAGATGAAGGAATGAGGCTTCATGCCTTTAGGCCTTCAAGGTGCACTCATGCACTCAAAGAGACTAAGAGGATGAAAGGGTGCACTCCAAAGAGATGAAGGAGTGAAGCTTCAAGCCTTCAAGGTGTGTTCATGCACTCAAGGACAAGGAGGATGCACTGGTGCATGTCGAAGGGATGAAGGGAAAACATTCAATCCTTTGAGGTGAGCTCATGCGCTCAAGGAGGGTGTAAGGGTGCATGCCAAATATAAAAAGGAGAAACACTCAAGCCTTCAGGATGCACTAATGCACTCAAAGGGGGTGTAGTTCTTCATGTCAAATGAATGCACTCAAGTGAAGGCTTCAGGATTCATGGCTGCACCATGTGCTCAAAGGGAAGGATGAAGCTTGGTCCTTTGTGAGTGTGCCATATGCTCAAGGAGGGGCTTCAAATTGAAGGAGTGAGATTATTCTCCTATTGTGTGGTTTTGAGGGCAAGAAGGACCTCATTCTTCTAGAGTGTGCTTTTTCACTGAGGGAGGAAGAAAAAGGCTAGATCACTTATCCACATAAGTAGAAATGCACTGTGAGAGGGAGGAGACCTTAGAAAATACTTAGTGCACAAGTATGGAAGGAAAATATATGTTGATGGGGTTCATGAATAGGTTGCACTCATTACCTAGAAAGATCGCTAATGCCTTTAGAACTTGCACTGGGCTGAAGGACTAAGTAGAGCTCACAAAATGGCTAACTCTAGGATTGACAGAGTAAAAGAGGAAAATGCATATGGACATGACTCAATATTGGATCACACACATAAAACCATTATTAAAAGCCAAAATAATACACAAGAACCATGAATGACAATCAAACCTCGAAATGACAACAAAGGAACACTTATTTCTAAGTGCAACAATTGAAATGACACATTACGACACTTAGAACACAAGGTACGACAACTGTGAGATTGTGACCAAGAGGTGTGCTAAGTTGTAGGAATGTGTGTAGTGCATATTATAATGATATGTAAGACCATCTACCGCATAAGAGTGCACCAGAAATAACTTTAGTGATCTGCAAAGGTGTAATACACGAAAGAGTAAATATCACAAAAGTGATGCTTACGACATGATGAAAACATAAGACGACACTTTTAAAAATAGAATGACCTTGAAAGTGACACATACCAGAGTGAAGATAACATGAAAATCCCACTTATTAAACTAAAGAAAAAGCAAGAGCAATAGCCTAGAATTTGAAAGTGATACTTGTTAAAGAGAAAGTTCACAAAAGCCACAATTGAGAAAACTCACCGAAATAAAAGTACAATCACAACCAAAGTGAGTAGGACTATCAATGAACGTTTGCACTAACTATAGACATCATTTGAACATTGCACAAAAATTGTCTTGATGGATGGTGCTATTCCTATTCAATCTTACATAAAGGAAGTGTTCTCATGAACTCATTGAAGACTGACCATGTGTGTGCAAATGATTTGACAGTTAAAACTAGGAAGAAGACTTAAGCGCTTTACAAAACATAAAATGACCATGGAGTGACCATAGGATGATAGATCATAAGATCCTCATTAGGCTCAAAAATTCAAGTGTAGGAAAATTTTTGGAGGGTGTTGATCGAAGCAACAACACATCCATAGTCACTTTATGGTCAATTGATGCTTTGTTAGGTATTCTAGCCTTCTTCTTAGTTTGTAATTGTCAAATTCACTTGCTCACACATGCTCAGTCTACAACAAGTTCATGGGAACACTCTTTTATGCAAGATTGAATGGACATTGAAAAATCTCATCAAGACAATTCCTATAGAATGTTTAGCCTGTGTCAGCAGTTAGTGTGCACTCTCATCGACAATCTCTCACTTTTGGTCGCAATTGTACTTCTATTTCGACGAGTTTTTTAATTATCGCTTTTGCTCACCTTCGCTCTTGCAAGCGTCTCTTTCATGTTTAAAACTATTTATTTTGATTTTTTTTCACTTTAATAAGTTTCATTTTCATGTTATCTTCATTCTGACATGTGTTTATTTCAGTCCCATTTGCATTTTGCAAGTGTTGTTTTCACTTTCCTCTTACTGTCGCAAGTGTCATCTTTTGAGCATGGAAATCATCGCATATTGCAAAAATTTAGTTTGGTTTGTTTCAAGGGGTAATATTGGTGCTAATGATTTATGCTTATCATCTATACATGTATTACACTCATTTCCAAATTTTCAAACATTGTTGCACATGTGTTGTCACTATCATCGCAAAGTGTACCTTTAGTGTCGCACTTTGGGAAGGTTGTCGCATTTTCATCACATTACGGGGATTATGTTGTTCATGTGTTATGAGTGATCAATGTTGTGTCATAAACTATTCCAAGTGTGTGATCATGCTCAATTTTTTTCATTGTTCACTTTGGCCTTCCTAATCAACACTTAGCTAAATCTAGAAAAATGTCTTCCCGAGAAACTTGACCTCTCTCAAACTTCCTAAAATATGCAATGCACAGTCTCAGCCCTCAAGCTTAGACCATTCCTCTTTGAACTACATAATGCACATTTCCTTCCTTCCACAACCATGGACTATGCAATCTCAGTGCTCATCCTTGACCCTTGAGCTCTAAAACTTCTCAACCCCTCCCTTCTAGTCACCTTCTTCTGCACACTGCACAATCTCAGGAAACAAGCCTCAACCTTGGACTCTTGAAATTCATAATTACACAATATCTAGGCCTCTATCCCTCTAGAAATGCACAACGGGAAGCCTCAAGACTAAATCCTAACCCCTTGAGCCCCTAAACTGCATATTTATCTTACCCCAGATTGCCTAAACTTCACACTACACAGTCTCAAGGCTCAGTCGTGGCCCCTAACCTCCTAAGTTATATAACTGCATAATTCTTGTGCCAGTCTCCTAGTCTAGAACCCATTTCCAGCTTAGTTTATGATTGACATGAAGCATATTATACTAGGGTTTTATCAGACTAATGTCATATTTTCATGAGTGAATTTCAGCTACAATCATTGTATCATGTTATAACAGGATGATGATGAAGAGATGAGGAAGGAGACCCTGCTAGAAGACACCTTTCTAGCTGTAAAGATAATTTGATCAATCAAGAAAGCCAATGGGACACTATATTGCAACAAGATTGGAGATCAAGATCATATTGAAGGCTCCCTACCTTCAAGCCTTATGGAGGAGGAAGAAGAATAACATGTTCCATATTTCAAGAGGAAACAAAGATAGTAGCAACAAGAGTTGCTTGACATTTCCATATCATCATGCAATCCATGTCATCATATCTATGTCATGTCTTGTCAAGATGTCATGTCAATATGTATATAAGTCATAATTTTCCACATCATTTGTGGATTATGTAATTTCAATATGTGAAAAATGTAATGTAAAGTGGAAGTCCAAGAGTCATCTATAGAATGTGAAAAGTCATGAAGGAGTCAAAAGGTCATAGAGAAGTCAAACAATCATGAGGGTAGTCCAAGAGTCACAAGGGAGGTGAATGGTCACCCTATTTGTTATATATACACCCTCATATCTCATGCAAAGGAATTTTCACGTTGGCTCCTCCTACAATGCATTAGAGAGGAAGATAGTTATTTTGGAGGAGAAAGTGGTTGCTCTAATGCTCCACTATTGGATTTAGAGTTGTTCATTGTACTTATGTATCTTGGAAATTTTTCTTAATACTTGAATTTCGCTGAGACAAAACACTTTCATGTGTATGTTGTAAATATTATAAGACTACTATTTGAATGTTTGCGATGTATTTTTTTTCATCTATACTAAGGAAATTGAAATATTTAAGTGGCTTTGGTACTTAACTTATTAAAGGTGTGTTGTATCTGTTTTAATAATCATTGCTTCTATGTGAACTATTTCACTAGTTGATCAATGAGTTACGCATACGTATATGTTCACATGTCTTTACTATATTAGTACTATTACTTTTCTTTTAAAGGCTCTCCTTTCTCTCTCCTCTGGTAGAAGAACCTTAATACATTATGAAACTGAACATTCCACAAGGCATACTCACTTGTTCATTTAAAACTACATGTGTGGTACTCTCTTGTGCTGACCATTGTAGCCAAGGAAAATCTCTAAGAACATATGGCAGCCAGGCCTTATTTTTGGAAGGCATCACACACCAAATGGTGCGAAGTCTGATTGGGAATTTTCGTCAGGGATAACCCCTTTGGTTGATGGATTTCTAGCACTATCAATCGAAGCGCACCACCATTTTATAATCAAGTTAGCCATTGGAGTGTCAGTTAATTCTATTTATTTAGTTATAAATTATTCTAAAAAAATAATTAGGCTTATCTCAAGGGAGTCTAACTTATACATGTTAAGGACATCCTTAAGGCTAAAAAACACAATAGCTTGATAAGAAAAATTAACAATTTTACAAGTTTTAAGATCATTATGAGATATAATCCACTGTACCATGTCATAATATGGGAAAATGGATGGTCTAGAAACTATCTTGGGTAGGTTGGACTTATTGATATGGTCTAGGGATCTTATTGTCGAGCGATAAAAAGGTGTCTTTTTAACTCCTAATTATCTTCACATTAACTTTCAACCCAGGGATGACTTTTTATTCCAAAAGTGTACTCAGTCTAAGGTGGCTATTTACTCAAGAGTAATGTTATGAAAGATGTAGTACAGTGCTCAAAATGAGATCTACTTACAGCAAAGCACTTTAAGACTTAAATCATGCATTCAGAAAACTACAGAAAATGATTAATCAAGGGTACAGTAACAATAACTCATCCCTTTGTAAACTGATGTAGCTGAAGATAATCAAGAAATAGATCATCAATCTCAGAACTAGACAACAAATGTCAATGCCCACTACAGTTTCAGATCGTTCTTCACACCAAAGCAAAGATAATGCGAATAATAGGAAATGGAACAACAGCTAGGAAATTATAACAGCAATTGAGTTTAATAAGCAACAACACCTTAGTCTACAAGATTAAATGCAACAATCACGTCCTACAGAAATAAATGGCAATCTTCTATCTTTAAGGATGAATTGAACAACACACAGAAATAGGACAGCATTGACTAATGATGGAATAACGTTGGAAAGTTCAAATATAAATATATAGTAACTTAACACACGACACACCTCAATAGTAATCTGATCTTGGTAATCCAATTGTCAGTCTTAGTTATAAATAATACGACTGTATTTTAGAATGGAACAACAACATTCATAGATTCAACAATCGCAAGGAAATATAATTTCTAAGATGAATTTAGTAATACCAATTAATAAGTTTTACAACACAGATACTCTGTAATTGAACAACAACAGTATTCTGTAAAAACCAAATATATCAGCACTTAAAGGAACAACAATGCGTTGCAAAGTCGATATGATATTTCTGTCTCAGAAAATGAGATTACGTGACAGAGCTGTGATGTAAAATAATAGAACATACCAGATTACCAAATAAAGCTGATAAGAAAAACCACGTATAAACCAAAAGTATAATATACAGCAGCAGCAGCGTACTCCACCAGAGGCTGGGCCCGTAGCCACCAGCGGATGCTGCTGGGTTACTTCAGGATCAACGATGGAATGGCAACCAGATTTATATTAAAATATCAAAGCAGATTTATAGTGGATTACAACAAGAAATCTCTCCATCTGTCAACCATTATCCATTCTCTCTGCCATCCTCAATTCTGAATCTCTAATTCATCCTCAATTCTCCACCATTTTTCCATCCCCATCTCTGATCTTTGTTCTGATGTAGATAAAGAAAGAGTAGAGAGCAGTTACAATAGAGATAATTACAACATGGTTTCTATTACAAAATTGGATTGTTTCCAACCAATTGATCAACAAGAAGATATATTTCCATCCAGCTTTCAACAAGAGCAAGGCGAATTTGGCTTTGCAACTGAGATTTGGGGAAACGGCCACACAGCAAATATGAGAAAATCGTGCTCAAAGAACTCTGTGTTTCTCTCAATACAAGTCGAATTTGGGCAAACCGTTCTTCAATAAGTTAATTGGGTTCGTTCTGGACAAAACCCATGTTCCAGATTTTCTAGATTCTTTTTCAGTTGCTCAGAATCTCAACCGCAAAATTGTCACTTCTTATTCAAGCGAATTTCTGAGTTGGCACTTTTAATGGTCAAATCTTCAATCTAGAAATTATCTTGGAGGTTAAAAATGGTGAATAATGTTATAACCAATTTATTAAAACTATCATTGATAAAATCATGCATAATCATCAATTTATTAGAAAAAGAGGAGAAGAAATAATATTCATTCATAAGAGCATAAATCATTATGAAATGGATTTAAATAATAAATTATAATAAATGACATGATAAAGAAGAGTAAAAATGGATGAAATAAGTGTTACAAAGTGGTTGTATTCATGGCCCAACATACCCCTACACTGAATATATTGCATGTCCTCATGCAACAAAAAACTAAATATATTGCATGTCTTCATGCAACCCAAAGACAAAACCCATGTGTTAACCAAGCAATGAAAAAATTTGTTCATCTCAGCTCATAGAACAAATGAATTCTTCCTTAATTAATGAACATTCAATCTTAGCAATATTGATAAAGGCATAACAATGAAGTTGCAGCAAAATATGATATAAAAAACAACAACCTTCATTAACCATTTTCCAAAAAACTACAAACCATCTTTTGTTGAAATGTTGCAAGTAAATTTGTAATATATGAATGCCTCTATGATCCAAAAATCAGATTGTTTTGATGCACGGATCATGAGATATAAAAAAAATGGTTGTAGGTGATAGTGCATGATTTCTGAAATTTTATGAACCAATTTAACTTGAAATTATCTGGGTTTGTGTATTTTAATGATACATCTGTATTATCCAAAAATCACAAGAATTGAGTTCATAGTTTTAAAAATATTATGGAAATCAATTTCTGCACTGAAATTGTATGCCTTAAATGAGAAAGAGAGTAAAAAACATCCATCAAGTGTAGCAATTGCTCCCCCTCTCCGAAGAATTAGCATGCCCTCATGTGATGCTGGAAAACAAATTGAGGTGGTTGCTACCATCTGTTGAATTCTATGCTTGGTGTAAAACAACATGGAATAAGGGAGGTGTTGAAAATAAATAAAAATATCAATGGATGATAAAGACTATGAATGACATGGTTATAAGAAAGAAATGAATGAAAGTGACACTCCCCCAAACCGAAAGATGATATGCCGTTGAAAAATGGGAAGTGGTACAGATGTGGACTAAAAGATGATAAATAATGCTCAAAATGGATTTTTATGAAATTCTCCTAAATTCGTAATAAATCAGAAAATTATGCTATTTTACCTCAAGTTTTACCTCCAGAATGACATATATGGACTGGCGTTTGTTGAAGCTGATGTAGACAGAGTTGGTGCTAAAAGTGATGCAAAAGGTGGAATCCAGGCAAGCACATCATGTCTGATCAATTGTTCACGTTCAGTTGCTCGAGCCTCTTCTGTTAGTTGCAATAGTGTGATCATGCTATGAATAGAATTCTGCCCATACTTATTGTTCTCCTGTAAACAAAGTTATATTTTGCATATAATGTTCTTGAATCCATAGTGTTAGTTTTGAATAGAAATAGATAAGATGCATGCAAAACTTTCAATCAGAAAAACTTTTGTCAAATCAACAAGTTATGGCAGAGTGCAGTAATCATATCGCATGAAATCCCATAATGCATACATTCCCCCCTCCAATTGGAAAATGAATTTCATGACCATAAATCGTATGAGAGGGGTTATGCAGACGGCAAGGCAAGGGAATGAACAACATAGCAGTAAATGAAGCAGAGTACACATATCAATTATAGGACGGCAAGAGTTATGGTTATAATGAGAGCAGAGTGTGTAAAGATAGTTATGAATAAGAGATAGGATGTTTTGGATTGATGATAAGTTATGGAAAAGAGAAAAAGAACAACAATATGCCAAAAAGATGCTTTACTGACGGTATTCTAGATGAAAATGATGTGATTGATCTGAAAACAATTTCTCATTCGTAAAAGTTCAAAACAGGGAAAATTAAGGAAATAACTTCTCTGATAAAAAAAATAAATAAGAAAATGGTATTATAGTAATAATTGATGATAAGATATAACTTCAATATCATAAGCAGATCCTCTGCTGCTAGCAGGCGTCCATAGCCTTGGAAGGGTTGCTTTTTAACCCATATGAGCCAAGATCCTCAATTTATAAATGGAGAGTTACAGTGTTGTTCTACAGAAGGGATCAGTGTGCTAGCATGGTAACCAGATAACCACACTGCCATTCACTGGGATGTAGAAAAAGTGATCAGGTTGGCTCGTGATGAGACCTCTATTCCAACGATAATTTGGCTATGCAATGGATCATAACCCTAGTGTGGTGGCCATAATGGGAATGTCACTTTGTTATAGCCTTATGAACATGGTAGGCTAGCTCGTAATGAGACCCCCTATCCTCCATTTGCAAACAAAATTTTGTTGTTATTACACATTTTATGATAAAAAGAGGGAGGCTCAGTACTCCTTAAGAGTAGGGATGGTGGAAGAAGTTGAACATGTAAATAGAAAAAAATATACCCATAATCTCATTTATTACAGACAGAGAAGATTATAAACAGGAAGGGTGGAACCAGCATGGTATTAAGATCATCAATCAATATCATGTTCAACAGAAACCAATGTAGTAAAGTAATATCTAAATAATTGTATACCTTTTGAAAAGAATCTATCATCAAGGAGCTGTCCTATTAAAGATCATAATGTGAATGATATTAACTTGCTTCAAAAGAATCCATAATTCTTGTCCTCATAAAAGTAGTGTACTTGAGGCCATGAAAGGGAATCAGTAAAATGTGGTTGAGATGGATTAGAAATAATCCCACAAGAGGAAACAAGGGTTGCTCTCGAAAATATTCCCAAAGTGTTGTTTCTTTGAAGGAATAGCAAAAACACTCAAAAAGTGGTGTTCCGTGTAGGGAACAACAAAGGAAATGCACACCAAAAAGCAAAAATACATGCGAAAAAGTGTTCTTACCTATAGGGAACAACAAAAAAATGCATGTGAAAAAGTGTTGTTCCTTAAGAGGAACAAAAAAAGGTGAAAATGTTGTTCCTTTGAAAATGAACAGCAAAAATGTGAAAGTGTTGTTCCTTCGGAAAGGAACAGAAAAAATGTGAAAGTGCAGAAGTGTTGTTCCATTCAGAAAGGAACAACAAATCGTGAAAGTGCAAAAGTGTTGTTCCATTCGGAAAGGAACAACAAAACGTGAAAGTGCAGAAGTGTTGTTCGATTTGGAAAGGAACAACAAAACGTGAAAGTGTAGAAGTGTTGTTCCATTCGGAAAGGAATAGTAAAACATGAAAGTGCAAACGTGCTGCTCCATTCGGAAAGGAACAGCAAAACGTGAAAGTGCAGAAGTGCTATTCCATTCAGAAAGGAACAACAAAACGTGAAAGTGCAGAAGTGCTGTTCCATTCGGAAAGGAACAACAAAACGTGAAAGTGTAGAAGTGTTGTTCCATTTCAAAAAGGAATAGCAAAATTTAAAACTGCAGAAGTGTTGTTCCATTCGAAAAGGAACAGCAAAGTGCAGAAGTGTTGTTCCATTCGAAAAGGAACAACAAAATGTGAAAGTGCAGAAGTGTTGTTCCATTTCGAAAAGGAACAACAAAAACGTGAAAATGCAGAAGTGATGTTCCTTTTGGAAATGAACAACAAAACGTGAAGGTGCAGAAGTGTTGTTCCATTCGGAAAGGAACAACAAAACGTGAAAGTGCAGAAGTGTTGTTCCATTTGAAAAGGAACAGTGTTGCTCCATTCGAAAAGGAACAACAAAATGTGAAAGTGCAAAAGTGTTGTTCGATTCGAAAAGGGACAGTAAAACATGAAAGTGCAGAAGTGTTGTTCCATTCGAAAAGGAACAACAAAACATGAAAGTGCAGAAGTGTTGTTCCATTTCGAAAAAGAACAACAAAACGTGAAAGTGCAGAAGTGATGTTCCATTTGAAAATGAATAGTAAAATGTGAAAGTGCAGAAGTGTTGTTCAATTCGAAAAGGAATAGCAAAACGTGAAAATGCAGAAGTGTTGTTCCATTTCGAAAAGGAACAACAGAACGTGAAAAAGGAACAGCAAAATGGACAATCATAAAATGAAAGCATGCAAAAAACAAATTAGCTGTTCACGGAATTGATGCTAAGGATGAGTTACACTTTGAATGGAGCAACACCTAAAACAAAAAATATAAAAGAAATTAGAAAAGAAACAACAAAAAACAGTATGTAAATAAATAAATTAAGTTACAACAGCTATGATATTATGTAAAAAAAATGATCTCTTTGAAAAATGTTTTGGCAGCAGTGACAAGACATGAATCTTCAAATGGAAATCAATTCTTCATTTCTTCTATTATGAATCCATTGGATAATGAGTTGGATGAAATTCCCTTTTTTAATTAAAATTTCTTTGAAAAATCACTCGTCCATAAATTGACCTTCTTTATTTTCCCAAGACCTGCAAAAAACGAGTATCTACCTGCAAATAAAACATTAATTCATGGAGAAATAGAGGTGATCGGGCTCTCCTAATACATGAATTATGCAAAAAACAACAAGTATTTACTATGTATAACAAATCCACTGAGAAAATAACAAAGTAAAAGTTATTTGTCACTTGCGGGAGAGCAGTGGTCGACCATACTAACCAGCATTGTTTTAATCACAAGTTCTTTGTTTTTCGTCCAAATTGAGTGATTCCAAAGTCAAATGAGAGCTAATTCAAAGGTTTATCTCTAGTAGAAACAGGTTTTAAAGATTCAATGATATGATATCTCAATTTTAGTTAGAACAACCTGCATAACAAAGTCATTTTCGATTACCCAGCTTAGACCAACAATTGATATTTCAAGCATAAATTTTTCGTTTGATGTCGGATTCGAATGATTGAAATTGAAAATGAAATTATATTCATTTATTTATCTCCAATATAAACAAGTTTTTAACACAATAAGAATTGATAAGTCAAATACTCTAAGGAACAGCTGGAAAGACATAGTTTTAAGGGTGCTGATTTATGATAGGCAGTCAGTATTTTGATCATAACTTCCCCATAAGATTATCAAAAATAAGTTATTCAAATTGCTTTGTAAACTAGATTCATATGGAAATATACCATAGAAACAGGTTTTTAAAATATGGTCATTTAGGCATCCAAAAACGGACTGTCCCAACTCTCTTCCTAAGCTGCTTGCTAGACATCCTGTCAATTTTTTGGTTCTAAATTTTTCGTTTCAAATCCAAATTGAGTGATTCAAATTGGGTTGGAAAGTAGAAATAAAGGGCTACTTAGAATAGAAATAGGGTTTAAAAATATTTCATTTTGGTCCCTCAAAACATGACTGTCCCGACTGTATTTTCAGAAATTTCATCAAGCCCGTAAGCCAAAAAGTATGATATTCAAGCATTTTTTCAAATTGGTGATAAAAGTGAATATGAGTGTTTGTAGAAATATTATTTTCATTATAATTCATCTACATACAAAAATGAATTAAAAATAAATTTATCACCGATGTTGATTTCCACAGCATGTTGCAACAAAAACAACTAGTTTTACATAAAACAACAAATTGCATTTATTTATGCCCTTATTTATTTTATTTTCTACACTATGCTATTTTTATTTGAAAAATGAATATGACTACGTATATGAGTACTTCCAGTGGAGCCATTTTCGAACTAAGGCTTCCAGTATGTACATACCCAAATTTGAAAAATGCATGTTGATAAAAATTAGGGTATGAGAAGCCAACTTCCCTTAAAAAGATGTTGTCAAAAATTGTTGAAGTATGGAGTGATGCTGCAAACAAGTGATGGAGTGAAACCAATCTTCAATGTATCCATTATTTTCTTGATTTCCCATAGCCATCATATCATGAAGTTCTTGGGATTTTAAAATAATTTGTTGATGCAAACTAAAAGAAACCTCATTTTCTTCCATAGCTTCTACAATTTTTGCATTTGAAACATTCTGAATCTCATTGTAAGTTTTGTCCATTGGTGCATGTGAGATATAATGGGTGGGAAGGGTGGGTAAATTTTGCAGTTCAACATTGTAAGCATGTTGTACTGGTTTATTGTGGTAAGGGTGTGGAATTAGTTGAGTGGGAAATTGTGTATGGAATGGAGCATTTTGATGATGTAGTTGATTGCGTTGTGTGAATGGTTTTGATTGGCAAGCAAGATATTATGGAAGAGCTGGTGAAGAATATGGAGAATGTGTTTGTGCTACAAGATGAGGGAGAGTAGTCATGCCATCATAAGGTGAACCATGCCAAACTTGTAAACAAGATTGGTGGTGGTTATATTGAAATTGACATGGCTGCCCTAACACATTAGTATTCCATAATGGATTATGCAAGTAAGAGAATGAAGAGGAAGTGTTTTGAACCATACCTATTGACCTTGTTGCAGCTTCCCCATCTCTTTGATATGCCACTTCCAAATTAGATAAGGAAGAACAACCATCTATGGTATGCTCCTTTCGGTCATGAGGGAAAAACACTTCATCAAATTCTTCATTTTTATGAACCTGCAAAACATCCAATTTTTCATTTAGAGAGCTAATAAAATCAACTTTAAAATTTTCAAATAAAGCATTGATTTCAGTGCTTATGTCTCCTATTCTTGTAGCAGATTTGGAAAAGAAATAATAAGCATCTTTAGAATTCTTACCAACCTTGAAGATTCCTCTTGAATACTTTATGCACAATTCACAAACATCATCATATGACAACTGAAAAACATCACCTTTTCCTATCAGATTTAAGAGTTTTAAAAATTCATCTTTGATTCCTTTAAGAATGTGTGTTTTTAAGATCTCTTTCTCCAAATACTTATGTTTTGATTTTTGAAGGTTGTATTGAAATCGATCCACATAGTCCTCCAAGCATTCATGTTCCCCTTGTATCATATTGAAAATATCTTCATTGGCCTTGCAATAGTCTTGGTACTTCTTCAAAAATATGTTCTTCATGTCCTCCCATGTTTGGATGCAATTCCCACCTAGGCTCATAAACCATCCCAGAGCTGCTCCTTTTAGAGCAAGAGGAAACACTTTCAATCTTTGATCATTAGTGTAATAATCATATCCTCTACAAAGTATTTCGAACTCAAATAAAAATGTATCTGGATCTTCATTTGCTAAACCATGAAAATTTGGTAGAGAAGATGGGGGAATATGTGCATTTGTGTCACTCCTCCTAGATCTTTGATAGGAAATTCAAAAGTAGAAATGTGAGTAATTTCTTACCATAATATAAGATGTTCTTCATGTGTTTTTTCGAGGCTCCTTCTTCAAATGTTCCTGTCAATTGGTTAGTGAAATGGGTGGTGCTTACATCACCACTTGAGAAAAATCATGAGATTTGTTTTTCGAAATTTCTATTTTTTTGTTTTTTAGTCATTCACACAAAAATTCAAACATTTACCCTAAGTTCTTTAACAATTCTGTTGGAAGGCAGGCGAGGGAGCAGGGCTTTTACATGCTCCTGTACGTAGGTTCTTACCTTCCGTTTTTAATACCCAATTCTTTCCTAACAGGCACTCATCAGATGCACACAACTCTTTAGAAATGGCTACACTCTCCCCGGCAATGGTGCCAAAATGTCGAGCGATAAAAAGGTGTCTTTTTAACTCCTAATTATCTTCACATTAACTGTCAACCCAGGGACGACTTTTTATTCCAAGAGTGTACTCAATCTGAGGTGGCTATTTACTCAAGAGTAATGTTATGAAATATGTAGTACAGTGCTCAAATTAAAGGAGTAAACGGATGCTCAAAAGGAGATCTACTTACAGCAAATCACTTTAAGACTTAAATCATGCATTCATAAAACTGCAGCAAATGATCAGTCAAGGGTACAGTAATAATAACTCATCCCTTTGTAAACTGATGTAGCTGAAGATAATCAAGGAACAGATCATCAATCTGGGAACGAGACAACAAATGTCAATGCCCATTACAGTTTCAGATCGTTCTTCACACCAAAGAAAAGATAATGCGAATAACAGGAAATGGAATAGCAACTAGGAAATTATAACAGCAATTGAGTTTAATAAGCAACAACACCTTAGTCTACAAGATTAAATGCAACAATCACGTCCTATAGAAATCAAATGGCAATCTTCTATCTTTAAGGATGAATTAAACAACACACAGAAATAGGACAACATTGACTAATGATGGAACAATGCTGGAAATTTGAAATATAAATATACAGTAACTTAACACATGGCACACCTTAATAGTAATCTGATCTTGGTAATCCAATTGTCAGTCTCAGTTATAAATAACACGACTGTATTTTAGAATGGAACATCAACGTTCATAGATTCAACAATCGGAAGTAAATATAATTTCTAAGATGAATCCAGTAATACCAATTAATAAGTGTTACAACACAGATACTCTGTAATTGAATAGCAACAGTATTCTGTAAAAACCAAATATAACAGCACTTAAAGGAACAGCAATGCATTGCAAAGTCGATATGATATTTCTGTCTCAGAAAATGAGATTACGTGACAGAGCTGTGATGTAAAATAATAGAACATACTAGACTACCAAATAAAACTGATAAGCAAAACCACGCGTAAACCAAGAATATAATATACAACAGCAACAACGTACTCCACCAGAGGCTAGGCCCGTAGCCGCCAGCGGATGCTGCTGGGATACTTCAAGATCAACGATGGAATGGCAACCAAATTTATATTAAAATATCAAAGAAGAGTTACAGTGGATTACAACAAGAAATCTCTCCATCTCTCAGCCATTACCCATTCTCTCTGCCATCCTCAATTCTGAATCTCTAATTCATCCTCAATTCTCCACCATTTTTCCATCTCCATTTCTGATCTCTGTTCTGATTTAAATAAAGAGAGAGCAGAGAGCAGTTACAATAGAGATAATTACAACATGGTTTCTATTAAAAAATTGGATTGTTTCCAACCAATTGATCAACAAGAATATATATTTCCATCCATCTTTCAACAAGAGCAAGGCGAATTTGGCTTTGCAGCTGAGATTTGGGGAAACGGCCACATAGCAGATCTGAGAAAATCGTGCTCAAAGAACCCTGCGTTTCTCTCAATAAAAGTCAAATTTGGGAAACCAGTTCTTCAATAAAGTTAATTGGGTCCGTTCTGGACAAAACCCATGTTCCGAATTTTCCAGATTCTTCTTCAGTTGCTCAGAATCTCAACCGCAAAATTGTCACTTCTTATTCCAGCGAATTTCTAAGTTGGCACTTTTAATGGTCAAATCTTCAATCTAGAAATTATCTTGGAGGTTAAAAATGGTGAATAATGTTATAACCAAATTATTAAAACTATCATTGATAAAATCATGCATAATCATCAATTTATTAGAAATAAAGGAGAAGAAATAATATTCATTCATAAGAGCATAAATCATTATGAAATGGATTTAAATAATAAATTATAATAAATGACATGATAAAGAAGAATAAAAATGGATGAAATAAGTGTTACAAGTGGTCGTATTCACGGCCCAACACTTATAAGTCTAGGATATTTGGGGGATTTTTATGTCCCTAGGGATTTTCAGTTTGTGGTTGTATATTCAAACATTTATTTAGAAATTCATATTCAAAGTTCCCTTAGACGTCGACAAAGAAAAAATTGGTCCTAAATATTTCTATAATTTTACGTTAGCTTTAGGTTGATCTAAAATTATTTTTTGCTAGCTAACAGAGCATTTCGTTACATGCAAAAAGCCCAAGTTTTTGTATGTAAAGTGTAAAGTCTTCGCAATTTGTGGTCGTGGAACGCGTAGGTGTAAAGTGTCATAAAGGGTTTATGCCCTTATTTTATGTAAGTTGTGTCAGCTTTAGAAGATCCACCCATAGTCCACAGACCATGGGATTGTATAAAAAGTAGAGTCTTAGAAGATTCTAAGGCAATTTTTGGAAGTTAATTCATTGATGGGTCAGTAAGAGCTAAGAACGAAGAGTCTTAGAATAGAGGAAATGCTCTACAACTATGTATGGAGAGGCCTAAGGTAGATGTCTGCAACCGAGTGTGTGGACCCCTACAGCTGAGTGCGTAGGGTAGTTAGAGTCTGTAAGAATATCTAAATTACTAATAAATAAGATCACTCTGGAAATATCTATGTTTGATCTATTTGCTTCTGTTATGTATAAATGTGGTTATGTTATGCTGAGTAATGGTTTCATGATGTAATGTTGTATTGATGCACGAATCTATATGTTTTACATTGTTATCTATACGCAAGTAATAATATCTGTTTATGCGAAGAACATATTAATGTATATTGAAGTTATTAGATACTTAAGCCAATCTAGGTAAATACGGAAGTAAGAGTAACTAAAGAAGTGCATAAGTGGTTGATTTGCCTGGTTAATGTCCACAAACGACAATCATAGACCTTCACGAAGGACTAAAGGCTGATTAAGAGAAGTATATCAATAAGCCCTAAAAGGCTTATCGATCTGCATGAAGGCAACGTTAGGGCATAAAACGACATCACTACCATCTTTGGGTGTGGAAACTTGGTTCTAGCATCCCCCCATACTTCTTCGGGTGAGACTTCAGTCTGCGCTTCACAAATTGATGCCTAAAGGGCCAATAGCGTAGGGATTTGTTTGGCTAAATTAACACTGAGCCTGGGTCAGGGCCCTCTAAGCCGACACCTAGTCGATTTATTATATTTTGATTGACTTACATTTGGAGAGCTTATAATTTTCATGCTTAACCTTAGGATTAGTAACAAGGAGCACACTTCTTGATGTGGCAGTTGGCACACACGTTAGTTTGACATATTCTCGTTGAGGAGGATGGACACTTAGAACATGTGGACTAACCACCTTGGAGTATGATGTTATGGATTGGGAGTCTGGGCATAGAACCTTAGGAGAATTAGAGCCACCTTGGACATATGTTGAGGAGGAGAACTTGAGTTGAAGATCCATTGTTGGAGTATGCACCATCTTTCTTATAGAAGTGCTTGACATGTGGGAACATAGACTTAGAGGGTGCACCACCTAGGGAGTTGTATGAACCATATTGTGGCACAATTACATATGGCATTCATGCTTAATGTAACAATCCATATTGTACCACAATTTCATATGTCATTCATGCTTAATGTACATGTGCATGTTTACACCACAATAAACAAAATTCATATATATTACAAGGTAAAACAAACACATTACATTTTTGAATTTGTGCCTCTACATAACAGGGTACCTCACTTCACAAAAACTTTTGGCCACATTGGAATATACCAACAATATTATTAGAAAGAACCAACCACATCCATATAAACGATAAATACTCTATTGCATATGCATTTTTCCATTACAATCCATAATCCACAATAAAAGCAAGAATAAATAGAAAGACTACCAATGAACAAACCATGAACACCATAAAGCTATGACACCAGAGGACTCAATGGACGATAAGATAGAGGAAGATAGAGAAGGTATAAGGGTGGATGTTCTGAGATAACGCCCTCATTTTCCTCCATAAACTTCATCATTCTAGTGTCCAGTGAACACCAACTTTAGTTAATAATCAACCTTGGAGTTGTGTTCATGCAAAATGTGAGAAAAATAGGTTGTGTTAAAGTTGCTTCTCATAATTGATCATTCATCATTACTTGAAGACCTAAATTATGCATGGTGATTTTTTCATTGATCCAATCCACTAAAACTTTTCAGTTCACATAGACCTAGAAACTACCTACATTCTTATTAATGGCTAATCCAAGATGGGATACTTGGGTTGATAGCTTGACTCGATTATTGGTTCCTTATCCGAGATCAATCAAAAAAGAGATATAATGAGAGGAACTAAAATAAAGACAGTCCCATGCACCATATTTACTTGGATTTATAGGGAAGCACCATCAAATAAGCTACATGGAAGAAAATCATCACTCACAAAAGGATTAATTTGATGCTTTTTCCTATTCTTAACAATGTCTACATATTCTTCACAGTAGAATTTTACTCCAGTATACTTGTACTAGAGAGAATGGGTCATCTCTGAAACTAATCTCATTTCTATAATTCCATATATCCTGGCTAATAATAATTAGGAAAGATCTATTTTTACATACATCCTTATCCTCTTTTGAATACTTCTGATAAGGAGTTCCTTTTCCATTTATGTGTTCAATTAAACAATGTTAAAGATGCTTCCCATACTTCCTTCATGTAATGACATCCCACAAACAAGTTTATAGAGCTAGAGAGTTTTCCTCGTGTTCTTGGCACAACATACATATGCTATGTCCTTTTATTTGGAACAACATACAAATGCTTGGGAAAACAACATACATATATATCAAATCTATGATGAACCACATTGTGAGTCAATAAGGTTCTCTTAGATTGCTTCCAACTAGATAACCACCTTGAAGTATCTTCAAAGTTCTTTGGATAGAAATAAGTTTCATGTTACAACCCATTAATTTGCTAACTACTTCTCTCATCCAATGGACTATAGGTACAACCAAATACATGTACATGTCATATATATCTTCGTCGAGTGAGGGGTATTCAAGTAGAGTGGAGGAAGGCCATAGATATATTAAGTTTAACCAACATAGATCAACTAGAGGTGAGAAGATCAGAATAAAATTTTGTAGACGCATGGAATTTTTCCTTTTGAAGGGGGGGGTCATGTTCTTATGATCCTGAGAGCATAGACGACATCAAGGTGCCCTTGAGATACAAATATCTAATGAAGCAATGGATACCTAAGGACCTTCCTCAAGTAAACATCAATTTTTGTCTCAACGAGAGGATAGATCACATTGCTCCATCATCGTTACATGGTTTGGGGTTATTTTTCATGAATGGAATAAAGGTTTGTTGTAGTGGATTAAGTGAATTGATGGAGTAGGTAGGACCCTGTTACAATTACAATGTTTGGATTCATTTGGTCCAATATATGCGAGGTATATGGAGATACACAGTGGTTGCGAATTATATTCATCTAAGAGACAATGTTAAAAATAAAAGAGCATTTATTTATAGTGATAGAAATATGAAATCATAGGGGAATATTGCAAGGTTTATAAACAATTACAACCCAGAAGAAAAAATAAGCAACACAATTTCATATTCTAGGGATGTGAAGGAAACCACGTATTCATATGAAAAATAAAATCAATAGCTACAAGAGAAGATTTATTGATCAATTACAAGTTGAAGCAAATAAATATAGTCAACATTGTTGTTATGGGGGCAATACATATCAAAATTTCATGGTCAATGAACATTGTATGACTCACTTATCAAAAAGTTATATCTATTGTCATTTTGCATTTTTTAGGGGTAAATAAATGAATCTATGGCTAACTTTTTTATAAGAATGGTTATATATGATCCAACTAACTAGAGTCCAAATTTGGTCTTCATCTGATTTATTATGTATTTATTAAGCCAAAAAAATTATTATAATGTGGCAGGATGATCATGGAAAAGCGCTAGTAGAGTCAGAATAGGTAAACGAATAACAATTTCGATTTACATTGAATGTGAAATTTATTATTTATTTAAATAATCGAAACAACTTTTATTTTGTTGAAATATGTAGTCTGAGGGACATGACCACAATGATCATGATTAGTTTGATGAGGAGGAGTTGTTTGATTCTCCTAACCCATTCCAAACAATAAAAAATCTTGTGGTGAAAATCAACAAAGATATTTTTTGTTTGATTCGAATTAGAGATAAAACTCTTGATATGAAACAAAGGATGCACATCTTGATATAAGATCTTAAGAGATATGACGTAATAACCATATTTTAAGATGATGTTTTTTGATGTCATAAGTTTATTTATGAAATTTTGTTTTTTAACTTTTGTATTATCTAATCGAAAAATAATTTTATTTCTTCTATAGGATTATTTGGTAGAGACACCATGAAGTCTAAAAACCACAAGCTAGCATATACTTATGAGGCTATTCACTCCTTCACCTTTGAATGGTCATAGTCCTAGTAGTAAGACTGGGTCCACACCTTTGGCTCTGACCCCTGAGCACATGGCCCTAGAGGAGAACACACAATAGACTTCTGAAGGTGGTGAAGGAGGTGACCCCATTGATGAGACTATAGCTTCATTTCTTGGTTAATCAAATGTTACTAGCATGGGGACAATTCCTTGCACATTTTTGGTGAATGAGCAATGAATTCCAATAAAAACACCAAAATTCTCAGGTAATTTTTAATGTTTTAACTGTTCCATGTTCTCCCTCTAAAAAATAAATCATGTAGATTTTTATTTTCGAACTAATGATCATATATTTTTGCATGTAGGAAACAACTTGTTTTCTAAACACATGAATTCCTAATCATTGTTGATATTTGGGCCCACCATATGCATAGGGTGGAAATCCAAAAATTCCAACTTGGATAAAGAGCTTATGGACTACCTTGAAGGCCTATTTGAGGTGGATACCTTCAATAAGAGCATGATAACCTCCGTAGTCAGAAACTATTTAAAATACATATGAGATAGATACAGGGATAAATTGGAAAATAACTCTAGGTATGAGCATCTGCCCATGATTCCTCTGAGGGAATGGAAGGCCCTCATTGTCGACACAAAGGAGAAGAAATAGAGAATAGAAGAAAAAACACTGCATGGTGCACAAAGGTAAATTACATTTTCAATTCAATAATTCTAATTTTCTTTAGTTTTAAATAAAAGTGTAGTATATAACATACTTGAAACTTTTCATAGGTTCCCCGACACTTTGAAAGACACCAAGGCAAGGCTTGAGAAACATGGGAAACATAAACTAGGCCAGGGCGGCTATTTGAAGTTACAGGAACAAGTTGTAAGTACCCAAAAATCTTAACAATATTATTTGTTATATCACCTTCCAACTATCTGGGAATTGTGCTAGCCAATAACAAAAATCAATACTCTTATGCATTGGAGGGTGAGGAGTTCAGAACCAAAGCCACAAAGGAATACTTATGGCTTGGTTTCAAGTTCAACTTTCAAGTTGTTGTTGATTGCTAAATAAAGATGGGACAAACTCCAAGATCTAGTTTGAAGGACACGATAAATAAAAATCAATCTAGAATAACCTTTCATTACTTCTAAAATAAAATCATGTTTGATATCATCCATAAATTTAATGTGTTGCTTTGATTTAAGCAGGGGAGTAGAAATATCAATGAGAAATCCATTGATAGTGAAGTGCAACCAGAACATGGTGCTCCTGTGCAATCCCATGACAATGTCGCACAACCCCATGATATTGTTTTACCTAAGGCCCATGGCGATAATTTTAAAATTTTGCTTATCAATTTTACAAAGACAATTTATGATTGTGTACTTATAAGTTTTGTCTATGAATATCAGAGATTATCATACATGAGGATCCTCTACCATAAGAGGGCACAGGGTAGCCATTCCAACAATGTCGACTAGTGCATGAAGTAAATATTTACCTCACAACAATTTTTTTTAGTATTAATGAACTAATTCGATGATATTTCCTTTGAATGAGTTCTTTGAATCGTTGGGTAGCCTCACCTTTTCTTCATGTAGAAAGAGGATTACAATTAAAAATATTTGATTGTAAATAGTGTATTATTTATAACCTTTCTCGTTTCAGTTGTAGAGAAGGTAGATGATGAGGCTAGACAAGAAACTACTCCTCTTTCCTCTACTACTTAAGAAGGTAAATAGCACTCTAATTCTCTTTTATTAATGAAATAATTATAATAATATACCAAAAAATATCAATTTGGCATTTCTTTCTTGTTGCAGTTGATCATTTTCCCCTCTTACAGTAGACTCCACATTGTGAGTACATTTCTAGGTTGTCAAGAAGAGTTCCAAAGGCCATAATAACTAAAGGGGAAGAAAAAATTGATGTTCTCCCTTCTCAATTCATGTCAAAAAAAAGAAAAAGAAAAAGAAATATTTGAACTAGAGTATATAACTAGAAACGCCATGTATCATGTTATGAAACCATATTTTTGATGATAAAATTTATTGAGATGAAGTATTTTGTGCCTATGATTAATGAATGAATGGATGAATTTTATATGTTAATGAATTATTTCTATATGTTTCTTTATGTACAAAACCACATATTTTTCATTATGAGTTTTTTGTTTTGCAAGATTTTATGCATTAATCTTAATGTGTTTCTTTCAACTATTTTCTAGTAGATAGAGTGGGTACTGGGGAATCGAGAATTATTTGGGGGGGGGGATAAGAACTTCCATCTTCCTGTTGTTGGAATTGTTCAGTAGAGAATAAATTAGAATTCAGATCTTGGAGCAAAACTCCCTCAATCCAATAGAGTAACAACAAAGTTAATGTTGACTTCATTGCTACTCCTTCAAATTGAGGGAGGTTTGTTCCAAGATTATAATACTCCAATATATTATTCTCCAATCCATGGGGATCTCATCCATGTATTCATGCACTAAATTATTTTTAATTATTAATTAGTCATAAAAATGTTTGTTAATTTATTTTATTATTTTGTTGATTCTTGAAGTGTTGGTTGAATCAGTAGAACAACTACTAGAGGACATTGCAGTAGGAAGCTTTGGCGTTGATTCTTTTATACAAACCCCTCTTATCTATTCCCCTAAACGATGTACCTTCAAAATGGCATAATAAACATAGGGAATCTCCATATCTCCTTTGTTGTCCTCTTCCTGACAAATATGACATTCAACCATTGTAGCATCTCCACAATCACTAATTGATTGTGGAGATGCTACAATGGCTAACTACTGTATTTTTTGGAAGAGGACAACAAAGGAGATATGGATATTACATGTGATAGTTCTTCCAGTTTGAAGGTACAAGGTTTAAGGGAGGGTCCATAAGAGCTTCCACCTTCACATGGTTGGTTCTATTCAGTAAAGAATAAATTATGATTTGAATAATCTCAGAGAAAACCTTCCTCGATCAAACATAGCAACAACAAATTCAATGTTGACTTCATTGTTGCTCTGTCAAATCAAGGGAGTTTTTCTCCAATATTAGAATACTCCAATAAATTATTCTTGAAACGAAGAGGAGATCATTCAGGTATTCATGCACTCAAGTCTTTTTAATTATTATTTAGTCATAAAAATGTTCGTTAATTTATTTTATTATTTTGTTGATTCTTTAAATGTTGGTTGAATATTCTTCCAAGCTCTTTTCCAACAACCTTTAAATATTAGAGCATTCATAGTTGTTTGAGAGCCAACGAGGATTTGGAGTAAGAAGCTAGGAGACCTTTAATTGAGACTCAAGGTAAAAAAAATTGGTTGATGTAATGTGTCTCTTGTTATGGATATAGATCTACATAATTTTTCCCTTGTGTATTCAGTATTTTATAGAAAAAATGGTAGATCTAATATTCCTTGAGTATATTAGGTTGGATATAATAGTAGTAAATATTACTATTGCTTGAAAGGGTTTTATATTGGTGTTCTTGATCTCTTGTGTAGGAAGCAAGCACTAGGAACCCGAGTTGGATATTTGGGGCTATATCGACAGGGATTATGCAAGGCTAACTATCAAATAAAGGGTATGGGCCATATTATCCATCCCCTTAGCATGCATTAGGATTTAATACAATGGATATAGTGAAATTTTTGCATTGTATTCTAATATCCCACATTTTGTCTTGGAAGGATGTAGAAATTTGTATGTAATAGTTTGAATTTCATATCTCTAGTATGTGTTCATTAATCTACTATTTACTTGACCACTATGGGATATGGATTTTTTTCATGAAAGATATACTAATATTAGTCTTTTAAGCATAGTGTATGCAGCCTGCTCTATTCATTGGTTTAAGAAAACACTAGTTCGTCTCAATCCCTAAGTTGAACTAGTATTGATGAATGTTTTTCCTTTTTCAAAAGTCATTCATAGTGTTCCATTTCTTGTTGGGAGTTTTCCCTTTTCCCATAGGTCATCCATAGCATTTTATTGATTGTTGGTTATTTTTCCTCTTCCACAAAGCTATACATTCAATTGGTCACTTCTACAAGGACAAAGTTGGTCTCCTCCATTTTGTGTTTGACACATTTATAGTTCCTCCTATTTTTCCCCATACCTCCCAAATCTGTTTACTCTGAGATGGGGTTTAAATTCACCCCAAGAGTGTTGTCACTCATTAAATCAGCAAAGAGAGGTTGGTTTATAAATCCTATGAACTAGAGTGTATTTATATATTTTTTGAGATTTAGTTTCAAACTAGTGACCTTTCCCATCATTGAATCACATTCACCATGAAATTGGGTGGATCTCTATGACCATAGGAATTATTATTAGTTTCCTCCATGTAATATAATAGAGAGTCAATGAGGATATCTCACTTTGTGGTTGGTTCATGCAAACCCTCAAAAACCTTTGTGCCACCATTTATTTGTATCTTGTTTGATTTTATAAGTGAATCCATTGTCGTATCACACGCATATGGATTCTAAGTCCCTATTTCATGAATGATTGATCAAAGTATGACCAATGTTTCCTATCCAACAACTAGTCATCCAAATTCTTGGAAAAAATTGCAAAGAGTTCATGTTTCGGTCCTAAGAATTTTGGCATGGTCCATATTAGCCAACCTTAAAGGGCTCCTCCAAATAGTCCACATCCTTATCTTACATTACCTCTGAGTTGATATCTAAGTCATCTTGTGCAATAGAGAATGAGTTGACTCACTGTAACCTAAATCCAAAACTAGTTAAGGGATTAACTAGAGTATAACCCTAGTTGTGGTACCTAACCCTAGTGGAAAATCCCTTTTGACCTCTCACATAGAAATACGATAAATACAAAATATTATTCAAAATTTCCCAAAAAATTATTAGTTTTTTTATTATGGGACAACAATAATATTTCTAATGAAATATATTATAGATATTTGTTGATAAATATGTTGAACACTGCAACTTTTTTTTTCATTTTTTAACTAAAATGAGAATTTTATATTAGTTGAAAATATGGATGAGGGACACAATAGTTACATCAAAAAGGTTAGAAGGAAGAGATTCTTGGTTGCAACCAAAAACAAAATAGATCTTCTATAGGAACAATCTCTTCAAAATGCCAACAAAAGGCAATAACAAAATCATGACATCAAAAGGTAAACACAATCCAATAGACCCTTAAGAGCTTAGAAACTTTAACTAACATTTCTATGAAGTAGTTAATGCATGGTAGGATCATTGTGGTCAATTTTCATTTTCGTTTACATTTTTGGGGCTTGGTCATTAAGTTCTAGAATTGCATGCTTGGTATAACTAATGGAGTTACTTGAAGAAATTGCACTAGATTGTTGATATTGCAAAGATAGTTGTGGATTCTGCAAATGTTGGCACAAACTAGATATTTCATCTTCATTTCACTGAATTAGGTTGCAATAATCAATGAAAAATTTCTTGGAAAAAATGATGCTTGAAACTAAATTTTTGTGATTCAATTGGATGGCATATATGTCTTCCTGTATTTTCTGAAGTTGGTCTCGCATTTGCTCTTGTTGAGAGCTATAATTGCCAGACATTTTCAAGGAGAATAATAACTGCCTAGTCCTCCAATCATATTGATGTTTCCAATTGTTAATAATAAACTTTAAGTTATGACAATGCCATTCAATGGAGTCATAAATCTCATCGCCTAAGTTCTTACTAAGAAGAACCAAAATAAACTCAAATACACGAGAATGAAGAGAACAAACAATGGCCATGAGCACCTCAACATAAACACATTGAAAAAATAATGGACATTCACATAATCCATTATTTCATCCAACTAATAGACAAAAAATATGTGTCGAAGAAACTTGTGTAATGTACCTGTGGTGCTTACCAAACAAGCATATGAGTGAAATGCTTACATGATCTGAACTATGATATGCTGCCACAGAACATATGGAAACACAAGTGTTCTTTTCCAAATTGACACAAGACCTTGGCCTAAAACAAGCCATAGAATCATGGAAGTGAGTCATAGGAACTATGATTAGTTACTTTTAGGTAACCTCTATTTAAGTTAACTCGTTTTTTTGTTAGAGCATCAACTTCCTAATTGTTAAATATTAGAACATGAATTTTTTTCTATGAGTGGAATAAGGATAATAGGAATTTAACTATTTTCATAATTGTTTTAGCCTAGCATTATGAGGGAGAGAACCAATGATCAAATGGTGAGTATGTAGCTTGGAGTCTTCAATGGTTATCAAAGAAGGGTTATTGTGAGTTGTAGTGATCAACAATCCTTGGAGTAGGCCATAAGTTTCTACTTGTTTATTATAGATTTCTCCAAGACCCCATGAGAATATTATTTATATGTTTCCTCCAAGAGCTTTATCCCTTCTCCAAGGACCGAATTGGTATCCTCCATTTTGTGTTTGACACATTTACAATTTTCTGGTGATGCCCCATACCTCTCAAATTTGTTCACTATGAGATAGTGTCCAAATTCACCACAAGATATTTGTCACTCATCAAATCACCAAGGAGGTGTTGGTTGATAAATCATACGAACTATAACATGTGTATTCGTTTCAAGATTTAGTTTCAAGCTAGTGACCTTTCCCATTGTTGAATCAAATTCACCATGAAATTGGGTGGAGCTCGATGAGAGTGTCAATAGAGAAATGCAATAGTTTCTCTGTCGAATAGTTTGTGTACTGACATGTGCTAGTCGTCAGAATCACAATTTTTTTTTAAACATTGATAATGTGATTGTACCATGTTCCACATTTACCAAAACAACCTACTTTCACTATAGTGATGAAATGTCATCGCAATATCGATAAAAGTTCGTCAAAAAATGACTCCATTATTATCAGTGATAGTTGGTATGTCACATCCTTGTTACCCAATTTAGGGGAAAGATACTGACATGGGATTAAGCTAATCATGTCTTAATTAGAGGACATAGGATGGACAGATCCCATCTTTGATCTAGCTTAGATTTATTTCTAGAGAGGTATTAATTTTTTAGCTTATCACAATTTTGTTTCCCGATATTCTGACTTGGGAGGGCATAATGATAGGAATTTGGGGGAGGACAACCTAGATGCACTATGATCCTCCTTCTGATCAACAACTTTGCAATATTTTTCTAATGGAGGTACCATATTGTATCTTTTTGAGCATTTGAAATATAATTTGAGTCACCTTCAACAACTAGCATGGGAAAACCCTCTTCAACTACAACATATAGGCCAAACTATAGGGCATATTGTTATGTTGCATTGCCGGTTTCTCTAAATCCAAAGTGATTCGCATAAATGTATATTAATTCCTCTTTATCATTTCTAAATAACTCACCTAATATTGTAAAAAAAAGCACGGTAATATTATAATTTTATATTTGAAAAGTAGAAAAGATAAAAAAAGATTAACAATATGTACTTCACACTTTTTTTTTTCAAACTTCTGAGACTCAAAATATCATAAAAATTATATTTTGTATGTGAAAGTAAAATTGAAGAAAAAACGTTAAAGTTTTTTTTAATTTAATTTTTATTTTCATAGATTTTGAATTTTATATTTTTTCTCTACATATAATAACATAATAAAATAAAAACTAGTTAAACACATATACCCCAATCATTTGAGCTTGCTACCTTTACTCTTTTCTACTGTAACTAGTTAAGATACCTATATTATTTAATACTCTAAGCAATTGACAATATTTTTACCTCTATTTCTTTATATATTTATGTATAAGGGATGAATTAAACCCCAAAAGAAACCTATAATTTATCTTATGGAATAAATAAATAAGTCAAACACAATAGATTGCATTAATTGTTATGTACATCACATGGTGGGTAAGTATTGTTGAGTTGTATACCTTATTCTTGCAAATAATAAAAGAAAATTAGTCAAACACTCGAATCAATTATGTATATGTCATGATCAAACTCCAAAATCAACCCATCAGTCATATTACGGAACAAATAGATAAGTGAAACACAACAAATTAAATTAGCGGGTGTGTACATTAAGTGGCAGAGAGCTAATGTTTATTTCATAAAAAGGGAGGAAACATGCCTAGAGGCCAACACTACTCTCCATATTTTAAGTTGGATTTACTCAGTGAAAACGAGGTGTCTTCATTTGATTAGACGGTGATAGAAAACCATATTTTCTAATAGGATTATTCCTTAGAAAATGTCTAATATTAAAAAAATCACCCATTGTATTTTTAAACTATTGAAAATTTTCCCATGGGTGAAATTTCTCTCCTAAAGTTTCTAGGATCCTATTATCTTTAGATGCATCATGAAATTTTAACTTGAGAAATATATAAGTTGGGGATCCCATTTTTCATGTATGTTAACATTCAACCTCCAAGGAATGCATATCTGAGGGAGACTATCTAGCCAAAGCTCAAACACTTTCATAATAATTGATTCTTACCCATTATAATTCCAATCATGTTCAAACTAAGGGGTCGCTAAGATTGATTCCTTGGATCATTCCTTGATCATATGCCGGATCACTCCTACCTCTAGAGAGATCTTCTTTAATATTTGACTATATCTTCCCTTTAATATTTCCCAAAGAAGAAACCTGTGGAAAATATAGCAACTCTATTGATAATAAGATTAAAGGATGATGATTGTCTCCAACTAATAAGATTAGGGGATGTTGATGCAATTTTGGTCTACTTGTCGGAAAATTGTTGCCCCCTTGTTGCAATTTATTGACAACTACACTGAAATTGTATTATCATAATTAAATCTATTTACAATTGGATATAATCATCCTCCCCTAATCCTATAGTAATATAATTTATTATAATAATAATATTATTAGGGAAGAATTTTGTCTCTAACTAGCAATAGTTTCAATTATGCTGATGCGATTTTGGTATAATATTCAGAAAATTGTCACCCCCTCATCCCATAGGGATTCTATGAACTATACACACACACACACACACACACACACACACACACACATATCTATATATGGGGATAATATACTATATATCACATTTATAATTACAAAATGTGTGAAACCCTTGAAATTTCACCCCTAAATTCTTTTATGGTTTTGTCTGTCATGGATTACCTTTAGATGCACCATTGAAGCTTAAATTGAGAAAATATATAGGTGTGGCTTCCCATTTGTTTGGGATGTTAACATTTGGCTTCTAAGGAATGCATACCTAAGATAAACTTTCTAGTCAAAGCTTAAAAACTTTCATAATGATTTCTTCTTACCTATTACATTTCCAATCATGTTCATACTGAGGTGCCACTAAGACTGATTCCTTGATTATTTGTTTGATTATACACTATATCACTCCTACCTCCAAAGGGAGGCTCTTGAATATTCAATTGTTTGTTTCCTTCTATGATTCCCTGTAGTAATTATTCTTGTACGCTTGATTTCTTAGACTCCAGATAAATGAAGATACAACATAATTTATGTGTATAAATATTTTTTATTAATATGAATGAATGAATGCTTTACATGGCCATGGCGGTTCTCCTTATATAGGAGTTGACTGGCCATGCCAACATAGAGAGGCATGTCTTTTGACTAATGCCTCTTCAACTTAATTAAGTAGCTTAGTGTTAATTTATGTCTAATTTATTAATTTATTAATATTTTAATTTATTATTTAATTTAATTCTATGTATATAGTTATGAATATTTAATTCATAACATTTCCTTCCCCTTAAAAATGCTTTGTCATCAAAGCATGGGTAACATCAAGGTTGCCGAAGAAAATGTTCTAATTCCCAGGACAAATCTTCCTTTGGTAAATTCTTCCATTTAATGAGGTACTCCTTTATTTTCTTCGACGGTAATACCTTCTCTCGGGTAGTGAGTATACGTTTTGGTTCTAGAATGATTCTTCCTTCTTCATCGGTCTACGGTATTTCTATTTGAGCTACTTGGTTTTTCCCTAGTACTCTTTTTATATTTGATACATGAAAGGTGATATGGATTCAACGGTTGTGAGGTAACTTCAATCCATAAGCCACACTACTTATTTTTTTATTATTTGATATGGACCATAATATTTAGGTGGTAGTTTATTCTTCCCTTGTTGTTTCAATGACAATTGCTTATAAGGTTGAAGTATAGAAAAGACCCAATCTCCTTCTTCAAACTCCCTTCCAGTGCGATGTCTAATGACCTATTGTTTCATTCGATTATGTTCCATCATTAGATTCTCTTTTAATAAGTTAATTATCCTTTAGTTCTCTTCTAAGTGGTTTTTGGTGGCTAGAACCCTAGAATTGAGTAGTGCAAAATCATAACCATAGACAACTTGGAAGGGTGTCAATTTAGCTGATGTATGGTAGGTGGTGTTATACCACCACTCCGCCAGTTGTAGCCACAGATTCCACTTATTTTGTTTATCAGTGACGAGCAACGAAGGTATGTTTCCAAGCACTTATTCATGACTTCAGTTTGACCATCCGTCTGGGGATTGCCATCATTGACAAGCCAAACAGGATTGTAGCCACTGTCATTCATAGACCCACATACGCCATTGCTTGCCATCACAGCTATGCACCCACCCCTTCCTTCTCCAACGTTGTTTCCATTCCGTAGACTCACATCACAAGCATTCATGGGCTTCCATAATAGACCAAGCCACGAAATCCTCCATCAACAATTGTTGTCTCACTGTTGCAAACATTTCCACTCCGCTATCCTACCACCATTCCATCGTCCATCGACTTCCATTGCTTGTCGTTTTCCATTGGCCCGACCACTGACAGACGTCCCTCCTCTAATCCGCGAGTCCATCAAAACCATTTGTCGGGTGACACTTCATTAGAGTCATGTACATTGGAATTAACACAATTCATACACATTGACTCCTTTTATGAACTTAATATAGTTAATTAATTAAAAGTATTATTAAAAAAACCATATTATATAATTTTTAATATAGTTACATAATAATAATAATAATAATATATCTATATCTATATATATATAGATATAGATATAGATATAGATATTAAAGAAAAGAGAAAAAAAAATATTACAAAAAAAGGGTTACGTTAAGAGATACAATCAAAGAAAAAAAGAAGGCGATTACATAAAACCTAAGTTCATCTCGACAAAGAAAAGAAAGAATTCAAGATAAATTCCACACAAGAATCACTATTTTAGACTAAATGTCCATCTTGTCTAAACGTAATTCGATATACATAAGGTGTGGAAGACTATTTAATACAGAAGAACATCAAGACAATGAGCAGATGCAAATAAAACTATTAAAGGAAGAGATCATGAAACTTCAACAAAAGAGTGAAGCCTCAAAGAAGAAATATAAAGATCTCACAGATCAGTTTCATGCAAAATCAACAGAATGCAATGAAGAAATTTGGCATCTAAGGAACCACAATGAGAAATTACTTTCACAGATTAAAAAATCCAAGGTTAAGAAACAAAAATTAAAGCAAGAAAATGAAAGTTATAAAGAGAAATTTAACGAGAATCTGTTGAAGAAGGAAGAAGAAAATTTATGCTTAAAAACCCTGAATCAAAGGTTATTAGAACAAATTAAAAACTTAAAATATCAAGAAGAGGATAATAACGACAAAGTCAACGATTCAGAAAAAGAAGAACTTTTACATCTAAAAAATCATAACCAAAAGTTGCTTAACCAGATTAAAAAACTACTGATAAGAAATCATTGAAGAATAGATTCAAAGAACTTGTCACAAAGGAAGCATCAAAATATCAAGATGTAGTAGTCCAAGCTGAAGAAACAAACATCGATTCCACTAATCTCGCAATTCATGCAAATACAAATCCTACTAAAGTAAAAACGTACTCACAGGTTTTCATTCAAACAACGAACACTCCAAATGAGGATTCAGTAATGAATTCAACAACAACAATGCCTGAAGGAAAATAGGAAACTGCCATAAAATGTTAAAAGAAGTTCAAACAAGAAAAATTCCTTACCTACGTTTGAATCACAAGAGTAGACACCTTAATCAATCTAAAAATCTATATCCCTTGGAACATAAACAACAAAATTATGTTCCAAAGAATATTAATGTCAGTGCAATACATTCATGTGAACAATTCATCGCAACTTCCTAGTCACTGCAAAATTCGACAAAAGGTTAATTTAGGATGGTCTGATCCCTTCTCAGTGTGACAATTTTGTTTGTCACTTAGAGGATCATATCAACTTGTATCAACAAATATGAATGCTCCAAGATGAGAAGACATTCGAAGCAGAAAAAGAGATCAATTCCTTTCATCAACAAGCTTTGAGGACAAAGCTTTTTGAAAGAGAAGGCAATGTTATGAACTTGAATTATGTAAAAATAGATAATAAATAAAAAGCATAATAATATAAATATAATAATAAATAATAATTAAATTAACTAACGGTTAGTTAGTTAATAATGAAAAGGGATGTCTTAGAGACATGCATTTTCATGAAAGGGTACTTGCCTGGCTATATATACAGGACCCTCATTCTCATTTGTAATCATCCTATATCAATTCTTATACAATATACAATTTACAATTACCATCCTGCAATGGGTGTATTTGTCTACGAAGTATCTTAATATTTATGCTGCGTATTCGACTTTTGGTCGTTGCATTGCCAAAGTAACCCAAGGAGAATAGACCAAACTCTATTAATAATGGGATTAGGGAAGGATGAGTATTTGAAATTAGCAATATATTCAATTATATTGATGTGAATTTTGGTCTAATTGTTAAAAAATTGTAACTCCCACATCCCATAGGTATACCACAAACTAATAGTTATTAAAGAGATGCTTTGTAGTTTCACCATCCTTGTGAAAAAGGTGATAAAAGGATGATTATTGGAAGTCGTGATGAGATACTTTTTCCTAGGTTATAGATTATTTTCCTCTTACTAGTAACCATAGGAATAAGGAGATTTTCACACATAAATTTTGTTTCTATATTTTGGCCTATATGTTTGGATTTTGGAGTTCTAAATGCCTTGTATTTAAAATATAAGCCTCATTAATATTGAAGCTTTCACCTAGAAGATATCCCCCCAACAAATATTATCTTTAATGTCATGTACTTTTAGTTTTTTAGTTGTCAAATCTTGCTAAAAGCAATCTCAATCGAAATCAGTGGGAAGAGTGCTCTAGTATTCTTTACATGGGCATGACCTACATCTACAAATTGGATATTGGGGGGCTGGGGGGCGGGGGCGGCAAGGGGAATTGATACAATTGTGTTTTTTTTAGTCAACATAACTTCTTGAAACCTTTGTAAGTTTTCTTGTTCACACTATTTCTCTTCTTATTGCCAAAAATAATCTTGGAATATGGTTGCATGGCCATTTCTAACTACCGAAAAGCAGTGATTTTGGATAAGATGTAAGTTTTCCCATTTCTATTCTAGAATCAAGACCTTGTGTGGTGACACTCCATTTATATTAATTCATGTTAAACAAGGTGGGTTTATATTTCCTTCTCCAAATATTTCCCCATAATTCATTGTTAATTTGAATCCAGCACCACCAGGTTTTGGCACCTTCACACCAAGAGTAGATCATAACATTTTTGGATATCTCAAACCTAGTCATCAAACTAGCTTGGGAAGATATATTTTATCCCAAGCAACAACCACCCATTTTTCCTATTTTTTGGCCCCTTCTTAGAGGAAGGACCAACACATGTTGTGAATATGTTTTAGCACACATTTAGGGGTTGTGAGAGATGAGAAATGATAGAGAGGCATAGCTTGAAGAATATAATTTAAAATATCTAGGTGTCTTTTGAGGTTAACATAATGGAAGGTCCAACTATGTAGTTTAGATTCCATTTTAAAGAGCAATTTATTCCAAGAGGTGTTACAAAGAGAATTATCCACCAAGGGGCTCCCAAATATTTAGAGGGAAGGTGATCTAGGTTGTACAAGGAACATAATGAAAGTAAATAAGGAAATGGAACACATACACAGAGAAATATAGTAGAGCACATTAATATAGTGAAAACCCAACTTCTATTGATAAATAAAATAACATAATACCATGGAACATAAATTGGCCAAAATGGTGGTAGTTATCTATAAAGGGAGAGAGATGGCGGCTATAAGCATTCAAAAAAATCTATTTTAGGAGGCAAAAAAAATTGCCTTTTGTAATCAATAAATAACCTTGGAGGTCCAAAACCATAACCCTATAATATGAAGCACCAAAAGTTATGTGGCCCCTGATGTGGTTAGTAAATCAACTTCCTGGGTGAATAGTGTTTCCATGCAATTTACATAAGGTGACCACAATATCCTATTGGAAAGAATTATCCAAGTATTACAAATTTTAGTTAGTGCCAAGGAATGAAATGACAACCTTGGCCCTCCAAATGGCCAAAAAACATCATTTAATGCCTCAACATGGCCCCTCAAGTTTGGGACTCAATAAAATAGAAAAAATTCCAATAACGTAAAAGAATGTTGAGTTAGTGGAAGAGGTGGATGGCCACTAATATCCACCTAGATTGTTCCTCCTATGCTAGGAACAAATGGTCTTCATTACATCAAGTTACCTCACGAGGTGAGGAAACTTTTCTTGAATCTCGCTCTAAGTGAGTGTTATTTTTCCATGATACTGGTGTCTAGGATAGAATCTATTGATGGTGCTGGACCTACCAACATATTAGGGGATCTCCTCAGTAAGAATTCCCAAGTAGACCTTCGACCGTTTGGAGTAGGATTCCTAGCAGCGAGTAGTACAATAGTGCCTTGACTACGGTAGCGCGTAAAGGTAAGTATGATAACTTTTTCGGAAGAAAGTGTGTGACCTTGTAGTGAGTCAAGTGAGATGAATGGGAGTTCTAACACACAGAGGGGAAATGGAAGTGTGTCCCTTAGAATCCTGTAATAGTACACAGCCTAGAAGGAACACATGAGAAGAATGATGTCACAAGCTAGAAGCGAAATAGTCCACAATCGAATTTGATGGGTTAACACGACAACACATATTTAACAAGATTCATACAATCACATACAAAATAGTTCATACACAAATGCGTAAGTAAAATAACATACATTGCTAAAGTAACCAGAATAGTCGAACTACAATAACAACATATGCATGAAAACGTGTTGTCTCAGTTATATTATTAAGTGAAAGTTTCATCCATACATACACCATTGAAAGCCACTATCCCCAATAGTGGAACATTACAATCAACACCGCCCGCTCCTCTAAAGAGATGTAATCACTCTACAATGTGGAGAAGCCAAGGCTCGTCATAATACTCTCCAAGCCTTCTCTAAGCAATTCCTAGCCAAACACTTGGCTCCCAAAAGCTTGTACTATGAGTTATGAGGTTCTATATATAACAAAGGGTGGGGTGACCCTTGAAATTCCCCTTTGACTCTTGGACTACCCTCATGACTCTTCACATTACATAGTGATTGTTCACATTCCACTAGTGACACTTGGAATTTCACTTACAACATATTTACAATAATACAATTTCCACATATACCAGTGTGGGACAAAATAGGCTTGACTCAGCTTAACAAGACAAACAACATCACTCAGGATCTTGGGGAAAGACCAACTCAGTAACCTCCTCGTGGTGGTCTTCGGTGATGAACTGATACCAAGCTTTGTACTACGCTATCATATCCCTGCATTGTTTGGTGATGTCTTTATTGAAGTGGAACCTCACCTCCATCGCTTTCGGGTATATGGTTCTCAAACCTCTGTATATCTCATTGTGAAGCATGTGCGGCATTGTCTTGAGTGTGGCTAGACCACCAATGTACTTCTACATGTTCTCTAGGCTCAGTTGCAAGTCATCATTGGTGGCCTCGCACATCAACTTCTCTATGTATGCTTTGACCTCCAGGTTGACTTGGTTCTTCCTCATGGCTGGAATGTGGGTTCTGATGGAAGGGATCTTGTGTGTCCTCACTATGACATCTAGAATCCTATACAATCATGCATAGGAAGCCTCAATGTTATTGATGAGCGGAGGAAGCTGCTCATAGTTCCGTATAAACATCGGCATCTATGCTTTATCTAGCTTTACCTACAGCTTCATCATCTTGTGTAAGTAAAGCAGGGCCCCCTTGAACCTCATTGTCCATTCTTGTACATGCTCAATGACAACATGGATGTCTTTGAGACTTTGGGTTTTCTTTGTGAACTGTTGTTGAAAACCATATAGATGGAAAATCTCTTTGTGGACAGTTACAAATCTTCTATACAACATCTGCATGGTGGTCTCCAAGGTTGATATCTCTGCACCTATTTCTTTCTTTATTTCTTCTAAATTCAATCATGTAGAATTCTTTGTTCTCTGCCTGAACTCTTGCAAGTCCTTCGCCATCCGATCATTCTCTTCTATCAAGAACTTGACCGTCAAACTCGTGGCTTCTGTATAAGCCTGAGAAGCCTCGGCCATGGTAGCTGGGTGTCTTTTAACATCTGACACAATCACCCTTTCCTCTATGTGCTCAGGTGATGTGTGATCATCTGGTAGATTCCTTCTTCATGCCTGTACAATCCTCTGTTGTGACTTGTCGAATGATAGATTGTACACATCCATTTATGAATCATCATCAAGGAGAACAGCCTCTCCTTGCTCACTTTGGACCAGTTATGATTCTGGAGGTGGCGGAGACTATGGTGCGACCTCAAATGCTCTCGGCATGAGATTGGTATCTTGGTCATGTGACTCATGTTCTATCTCCATGTCCATTGCCACAACCACCTTCTCAAACTATTGAGAAAATTCCTTAACCTGCACTTGTTCACCCTCTTCTTCATATGTTGGATGCTCTACTGTCTCAACCTATATAGCCGTAGTTTGCTCTGTTAGTGTGCCTTGTCTTTCCTCCTGTTCATGTTTATGCTTTTATTCCATTTCTCTCCTCTTGAGCTCTTGCTCTGCTTTCAACTTCTTCTCCGTCTCCTGCAACTTCATATCTACATATTCCAACCTTTGCTTCTCTCTCTTCCTCCATTATACTCTCCTTTCATGTTGTCGCCTCATTGCCTCTATCTCCAAATCTACTTTCTCAACGAGAGTATCTTCTCTAAACTTGTAGTTTTGCTCAGCCTTTGTTCTCTCGGAAATATTCCTCTTCATGCCTTCATCTTGCATCGGTTTTCTTCTCACTGTTGTTGTTGTTTCTTCCTATGGTGATGTTTCCTGTAGTGTTGGTTTCCATTCTACAACCATGCTGACCGGTTCATTAAGCCTAGAGGAGTTATAGTAATACCTCCAAGGATCTTCCTCTGACCAATGACATGCCCCGTGGATCCATGTGTAATACACCTTCGCACAGTGATTCTTGCATATGCAGTGGGGATCATACGGATTAAAACTCTTGGTGCCGAAACCGAACTTCTTCAAGTCCTTGACATCAACATCTACATCCTTCAAGGTACAGATCTCATACAACCCCATCCACAAAGGAAGAGTAGGCCCCGTTGCCTTCTTTGTCCTGTCTAGTCCTACTAATAATCATGTGGAGGTGTGGTATGCAACCTCTTGCAAGACCAAATTGTCAATGGAAAACCTCGGTAACTCATGTGAAATATTCTATGCACCAAACATCCTGATGAAGGTGCCACCGGGTGAGGCATACAATCTGCAATGTTAAGAAATGCCTGCAATGCTTCTTGGGAGATGCAAGGTGGATCATGTTCGAATATCATCCTATATAGTGGGGTGATTAAGTGGTCAAATAGCCTCACCATGACTCCTTGATAGCTTCACTCAAAGAGAAACTTACAATATATATTCATAGCATCCTCTGATGGTGTTCATCTCCAACCCATGTCAGGGAACTGTTATTGGGCACAGATTGCATCAAGAAAATATGCAAACATAAAGAATCTTGCTTCCTCATCCTTAGGTGGACTCTGAGCATTAGGAACATGCACTTTCAACTGATGAGCCAACATGTCAGACCAGTCGAATGGCCTTCCTTCATTTTCCAACTACTCCAACATAACCACCCAACTCTGCGGGAAGGCCTCCATAATTTCTTGACCATACAAGTGGCATGAAAATATGACCAAGAGTTGGTAATCCTTCCTAAGTGAATTCATCTTGTAGACCTAGTTGGGTGTCACTATAAACTTCGATGTCTCTTTTACCCAACACTTCATGATGTCTCTAGTGTTCACATTGTTTTGGGAGTGTAGAACAGTGCATCCATGTAGTTCATCAACTACGAAAAGTGATACACTTGATGGTAGTTTTCCATCTTGAAGGTGGAAGGTTGTGTTCCATTGGTACTTCTCATTGTCATCATCTCGGGATCAGTATGTGAGACAATCCAGTGAATGATTTCCACGCACGAGAAGGAAGGGTACCTACATGCAACCCTATACAAGCTTGACTTGTGGATGTTGACATAGACTTATTGATCTTCCATATCTTCCTTGAAACCTCCTACAAATATATCCTTTATTTCCTGCCATGTAATATTCATATCCTTCTCTACGAACAGTTGCGGGTCTTCATCTATGGGCAAGTTCATTGGCACCTGTTCAACTACATCTCCAGTGTTGCTCTCTACACTATCCTTTGATCTAGCTCTCTTAGAAACCATGTTGCGTGTAATGGTAAGAATTTTCTCAACAACTATTGTACCTGGAGACAAAGCAAACACTCATAGGAAGAAAATGTCAGCTTGAAAACTCAAATCACTTCAAGGATCAATCATGCAGACTGGGGAACTTCTAGGGAAGATTTCACAGTTGTGACTTTCAGAGGTGAGACATTGTCAGCTGGATCTGCTCATTGCGTAATCCCAACCTCCATTGAGAGGTACTGATGACTGGAATTCCATAGAGTGCAATGCAGTGTGGTTTGCTGTGGATTGGAATTGTGCAATGTGTAGTTCAGTTTGGCTTGATGTTGGCTAGGACTGTGCATTGTGCAATCCCAATGGGCAAGAATGGGGATTGTCTCCTAGAACTGCACAGAGTGTAGCTGGAGCCAATGACTGACAACCTCTACGCAATTCCTAAATCCAAGGCAGAGCCTTCAGTTCCATAAATTTGCAGTGCATGTTGGGTAGAGTTATATCTGAGCCCACAGGGGCTTCACTGGGGGAGAAATACCATACCAGGTGGATTCATATTGGGGGATATTTATTGAGAAAAAGGATGACATGATATATTGGGGGATATATGGGGGTAAAAGGTTTTTATATTGCTAGGTATAAAAAATGGAACTCAAAGTTAATGAAAAATATAAAGAGGTATAAAAAATGTTAATCAAAAAATGGATACCTACAATACCTCGTGAAAGTAGGGGTTTTTTTAATTGGGAAGGTTTAATGGGTTTATATTGGTAGGGGGTTAAATAATGTGATTTCTAAAGGTATTTTCCAATATGTAGTTAGATTACGAGTATTATTTAATGTGCCATAAATGTAGGTGATATGTCATAGGTTCATTGAGTGAAGCCCCTGTGTCTGAGCCAAGCCAGCCCAAATCTACCCAAGAGCAACTTGAAAACGAGTAGATCTGAATGCATGAGTGAAGGATGGTTCTGATCTAAGTGAATGGTCATGCATGCAATCAAAGCAAGTGCGGAAATCAATCAAACAGACGAACAACAATGCCGGTGGGGAGAGTCGCCGCAACAGTGACCATTAGTGAAAAAACAGGGTGATGCATGTGACACTTCAGAAAGATAATGTAAAACTTGAAACAACACTTCTATAATTTAAAAAAAACTAAAATGTGAGCGGTTATTCAATAAAACATGCAAAATAACACTCACATAAGCTAGGGAAACAAAAGCGACAAAAAAACAGCAAAATACCTGAAAAGCATAACTTACCAGGAAAAGTTGCGTCGATCGTGTCGAAGGTTCCTAGATGCCTCGGGAATGACAGAGGTCCCAGATCGAATGTGAAAATGAGATATGACAGTGTCCATTAAATAGATTTTATCGATTTAGGGTTTATGACGTGCATGCCAAAAATCTAGGAAAAAGCGACAAGTGGTGGTAGTTTCTAAAATTAGCTCAAGTGTAACTCCCACTGTTAAAACTAAAAAATAGATCCCTATTTTTTAGGGATATTTTTTTTTTTCTTTTTCGGGAAGGGTTGCCATGCATGCATGGAGAAATTGCGTAGCTTCGGAGGTAACTGGGCAACCTGTCAACACATGGATCGAGCAGCAGTTGAGGGAATTCTTTTGTGCAATTCTTTGGCTGAGTGGCTCTGGTTTCCTCTCATGCTTTGCAAAATTTCCTATATCGATACAAGATATCAGTTGGGTCTGTGCATTTATGGAGCCGAAGCTCACTACTGGGCTAATCTGCGCAATTCTTGAGAGAAAGGCTCACAGCTGGGCTACTCTGCACAATTCCTAAGAGTGAGTCTGGATTCCCTCTAGGACTACATAGTTTTCCAAGGAAGTGAAAGAATTGGATCAACTAGGTCATGGAGGATCATCTCGTGGTTAGAAAACAAAGCAAGTGAATGAACACAAGCTATAAAGCAATAGATAAATTCAAATGAAAGCACAAGTACCTGAGCAGTGCAAGACAAGCTACTAAGATTTTAAGGAGGGAGGCTCCAAAAGGAAGCGAAGGAAAACTTTCAGAGGGTGGTTGTAGGTGCTACAATAGAATCTTAAATCATTGACACTACCAAACCAAGTATCAAAACAAGTCTAATTTGTACAGTGGAATATAAACAATGATAAATCTACTAGTGCACAAAATATACACAATTTTTTTACACAAAATGTACAATAACCCAACTTTGTTATTAATCAACTAATAATACAATAGTATAGGGCTCCCATAATAGGGATAATGGCCCTCAAATATCCACTAGTATAACAATACAAGATACAAGATACACTAACGGTCTAATTGATGTAGCATGCAAACAAAACTACTTTGTCATATCTTGTACACTGCAGTCCCTTCACTTTCGTTCCGTGGCACCTATCTCTATCAATGCACCAACTCCTTAGGCCACTAAACTCAGTCTCCACAATCTACCCTCTAGCTGATCATAAGTCCATTTGTCATCAACACATAGGGTCTTCACACTCACTAGCTACTCCTCGTCCTTCAAGGCCACAACACTTTGAGACTTCTGCCCATTGCTACTCCTCAGCGATTTTGGGACTTTTCTTCCCACTATGGTCTTCCTGCACTACTCCAATGAAGACTAACATAGGGTAGGATGGCTGCCACTTATCATTGTAGAATGTCTCTTCTCAAACAATGAATATGAGCTATCCATTCTACTCCTAGTTGGGAAATCCTTGAGATCCTCCAAACTGCCACTCCTAACAGCTACCCTTGTCCATCAGGGTGTTGCACTTAGGGCTCAACCTTGGGAACTTTTACGTTGCCCTCCAATAGACCTCAAATTACCAATACCAAATACAAACAAGAAATTCGATCTGATTTGATCTAGGATCCAACACCTAGCAACAACAAAACATCATTTACATACCTTTAGGCTCACTATTTTGTTGATTTTTGAGTAGCTTCCTATGTACTCCAAGCCCTAGGGTTCAGGGTTTGGAGGGAAAAGTGACACAAGAGTCACTTGTGGGCTTGGAACCCAAGCTTGGGGTTTTTCACCCATCGTGATTTGTGCTAAAACCATGGAGTACTTTGGACATGTGATGGGATGAGATGATAGAGGGCGGAAAGGAGAATCCAATGTTTTAAGAATCATCAATTCTATGTTGGCCTTAGTGAGATATGAATTTTTGAAGTTGTGGAGTGGGTTTGCACCAAATAATTTAAGGTAGGCTTGAGTTTAGTAAGCCTCTTGATAGCTAGACAAGCCCCATCATGGACGTTTTGAGGATCCCTTGTATGTGTATAAATACAAGGTGAATTGGAGTCATTTTATACATCCAAAAAGTCCAACACATCACAAGTGATAGCTTGTTGAGCAGGAAAGGAGATCCATGTCTTAGCCGCATAAAAAGGAGGTGACCTGCGTAGGGAAGAAAGGTTGTTTTAGGGCCTCTTTAGTGACCGACTTACTGTGCTAAAGGGCCAAGGGACAGGGATAGACATTCTAAATTGTTTTAGGGTTGTTTAAGGTTGGGAAGACCCTAAACAAGCTTGTCGCAGGCTAGTAAAGCCTTCTTGTAGCATGTCACAGGAGATTGAAGGTGGTTCGAGGTATGGTTGAGGGCTAGGACAACCCAGATTTTGAGAAGTTCTCTTCGGCCCCTCAAACAAGGGCAACCACATCAATTAACTGCAATTATGGGCAGAATTCAAGGTTGGAAAATGACTGTGTTTTTTTTCGCTCACTAGGCCTATATTGTTGTGTTGGAGCAGACCTCAAATAGTGAGCTTAAGGTATGTATTTTAGTGCCTTTGTGTAGGTGTTTGATCCATGTGTTGGATCAGTCTTGGATCAATTTGAAGAGCATCTTTTGGGAGCCAAGTTGAAGGCTTGAATTGGTGATCAAGAGCCTTTATAGGAGCAAATCCTATAGTGAAGTGTTGGGTTCCATTGGTCTGGTGGACGACAATGTTTTAGCTACCCAAAGTATCCCTAGACAAGCAATCTTGAAGTGACGAAGAAAGTTGAAGGTTGGGTGACGTTTGGTGCCTAATTTGTAGCACTTTGGTGGAAAACAATGACTTCTAGATTAGTGGATTGGAGCTCAGGGATTTCCCAACCTAGAAGAGCAGTTTGGATCAGCCCATGTACACACATTGGAAGTGATTTGCAGTAGTGTTAGGTGGCAACCCTCCTAGAGTCTCTATGTGTTGTCCTTTGAAGGACTAAGGGGAAGGTAGAGAGCAGTATGGAAGTGAACGACCGATAGGACAAGATATGACATAGAAGTTGCATCAAATATTGTTATTATATCTTGTATTCCATAGATTGTTGTATTATTCAGATTGGTTTAATATGACGAAGATTGGGTTGTACATTATTGTACAATATTTGTTAAAAATTGTGTATACTTGTGCATATGTGATTTACTGCTTTATATTTTCCACTGTGTAAAGTATTTCTTGTTAAGATTATTGGTTTGTTAGCATCAAAGATTTGAATATTCTAACCTAGGCCCTGTTAGTCCTTACAATCTCCTAGGCTGAAAAGGAAATCAACAAGGGTAACCTCAAACCACTTCAGCTCAATAGCTAGCCCTACTGAGCATGAGAGGGATATCTCTAAGTCTCTTATTAGCGATATGACTTTAAAAAAAATGAATTTCAGGCTAGATATGTGTATTTGTTTGTTTTTTTGTGAAAATTTGGTTTTTAAGGATTTACTGAACTTAGGGTTTGGAGCCACAAGTAGGTCTAGGTTGTGGGAATGTAGGAGCAAACATAAGAAGGAGCTAGATGTCAAAAGCCATGGTGTAGTTTGAGTATTTGTGAGTGTAGCATAGAGGATATAGAGTGGAAGAAACTAATGAGCATAAATAAACATGATTTCATTAGCTTAGGAAGACAAAACACATAACTATGAAAACCAGATAACAAAGCTTGAAAAACAAGAATTCTAAGTATTTTACCACAAGGCATTCATAGAAAGTAGAGATATAATGTAGATAAAGATGTTTAGACAATGAGAAAACAAAAATAATGAAGCACAAGCACCATGAACTCACTGGGCTAGAGTTCCTTGAAAATAGTTGCAACCTGTGTCTGTATTAGCTGAAAGATGATTACAATGCAAGCCTCCTTCACAAAAAGTTCAACCCTCTTCTCTTGAGGTGAAATAGTACTTATAGACTCTCCTATACCACTTTCCCACCTTCAAGAGTCAAATTCCTTGGTGGAGGAACTGACTCCAAGATTCTCTCAACCAACAGGTGAGAGTGAGAAGGTGCAACTCAAACACCTCATGAAGAGTTTGTTTAGGAGTTTGCTTCTTTTATGAGACTGGCCTAATAAACATAGAAAGCAACTTATGATATACATTTATTCATGCCTACATCACTTAGCATCATAACTTGTGCCATTACACAGAGAATCTTGACTTTGACCAAGTCAGACTAGAAACTAGAAATTTTACACAGTGAAATTTTGCAAATAAAAACACAGGAAGTGCAGAAGCACAACGCTGACTTTGAGCTGATTTTCAGGTGCCGTCTAGGGGTAGAACAGTCAACTATCCTTCTATGCCTAGTTTCCAGAACAGTTTGAATTTCTGAATTTGGAGCATGGGAAGACCTTCAAAAATCCATTCTCGCAAGGTCGCTCCAGAAGCGCAGCGCTTGTCAAAAAATGGTCCAGAATGCTAGTTTTTTGCCACTTTTTTTCATTTTTCTCAAAACTAACCACCTCAGCAAAATCTGGTCAAATGGGTTTTTAGAGGATGTCAAGACCTTTCCAAAAGTGTAGACCTTTCCTCAAATGGAGGCCTGAGGAAAAAGCGCAGCTCCAAGGCGTTGCACTTCTGGAAAGGCTAAATTTCTGAATTTAGACCAAAATTTGCCAAAAAACGTAAAATGCTCAGAATTAGCTCAAAATTGGAGGGAAAGTGTAAAAATGAGTTTGTTATAGCTTCATGGATTCTTCAGCTAGCATCTCCAAGTTTCCCTCATCCTTTTGATCTTTTTTTGCCTCCTTGAGCTTGTTTTTAAGTTGTTTCACTTTGACATTGGCGATCATGTTTTGATCTTAATAATGATGCACCATGTGTCTAAGCATTTGATTATCTCTATTTGCCTTCTCCAGGAGCTTCTCTAAGTGTCCATTTACCCTGTTAATCCAATATTCTTTATCTTGATGTACCTCTAGGGCAATCCTTCTTCTAGGTGAAGGTCTTCATTAAGCAATATTTGTTTTTGTTCCTCTTGCAAAGCTTCCTTAAGACCTCTGGTTCTTGGTCTTTTCCTTTTCCCTTTTACCTTTGATGCTTCAGGCTCACTTGATTACACGATCTCCTTACCTTTGCCAATTTGCTGCATTAACTTAGTTTTTTCCTTTTCTAGATAAACTCTTTTTCTTTAAGTTGACTGTTTTCCTGTTCAAGGAATGACATAATATATTTTTCTCTTCCTAGATTTATTGCCAACTCCTTGATTTGGTAGTCCTTATCCTTGATATTCTGTCTCATAATTGAAGTCTCATCTTCCTCCTCTAAATCAATAAGCTCAAATTCGTGCTCAATTGTCTCCTTATCCTTTGTTGTCGATTCCAGCTTTATCGATGAAGAAGGCATGGCCCCTTTCTCTTTGTGAGAAGAAAACACAAGCCTCTTCACTTTATTATACACTTTGGTCACCTCTGATTTAGGTAGTTGAATCTTCTTTTCTATTTTTCTAGATGATGCAATCTCTGTTTGTTGTTTTGGTGCACTTAGGGACTGAGATGCTACATTTTCCTCATTCCATTTTAAAGTTGTTTCTAAAAAGGCTTCCCAAGCCATACCCCTCTCTGCCAGTTGATGAAGGACAATGGTTTTGATGAGATTGTGATGAAACAAGCTTGGAGAGTGCTCTTTGTCCTTTAATTATATCTTTTTAGACATTTTTGAAATGCTCCTGAACAGGTAATTGCACATGTTGAGTGGCTTTTGAGATGTGAAGTGCATCAAGAGGTGAATATGATAGGCATACAACCTGGAGAATATACCTTCATAGGTAAAGAACCTCATGATGGTTTTCATTAAAGGGGCATACTTCTCAAGCAAATATCTGAAAGGCATGAGGTGAGTATGTGTATCTCTCTATGGATTCTTTAAGAAGGGCTTGTATTTTTCAAGATCTAGACTCATTCCCTTGAAGAAATATTCGACATTGTCTGGTAAACAAGTTGCTCGTGAGATGGAGGCCAATGAGAAGCTAAACTCAATACCAGCAATGAAAGAAATCTCTTCTTTCAGTTGTGTAGCTACCCAATCTGTCAGCTACTCATAAAACCCTGCTTCACTTACTCTTTTACAAAACTACAAGTAGTGAATATCCTCAAAGCATTGCTTGATGAAACGATAGGAGTTGATTTGGTTTCAATCTAATGGTTCATATATGAGAATCCTCCCTCCTTTGTGTTGTCTCTTTCTTTCTGGTGAAGATTCAACCTCCATGATGCGATAAAGTCCTAGTAGCGGGAAGTGAAAATAGATGTGAGGTGAGAACGAAAATGAAGTGATATGTGAGAGATTTTGACAAAAATATGGGAGGGGTTTTATGAAAGATGAGATGGCTTTGAAAAACTGGTGGAAATAAGTGAGGAAAATAGTGAACAAATGTGGCTGCTTGTAAGTAAGACCAAGAAGGTTTATGATGAGATTTGCCCAAAATAACTCTAGGAATGGGCTAGGGTTTTGTTTTTTTAATGTTTTAACTTTGTTTGGAGGTAGATGAACTGGTCAAAATGACTCATCAGACATGTGTGCAGGTGTATAATATCAATTTACATGCTTTGGAGATGAAAAGTTATGATGACCATTTCTACCCTAACATTTCCCATGGAAATTTTGCTACAAACCCTAGCTTGATAAATTATGGACATGGAATGAAATTGGGAAAGAAAATAGAGAGGGAAATTATATACTTACTTGTTCCTTAGCTTTAGAAAGCTATTTGATCGATCTTGTAAGCAAAATTTTGGAATTTTGGAAAATTTGGGTGAGTTTCAGGGACTCTGTCCTGCACGCAGCGCAGTTCTTCTATGCACAGCACCAAAGCATAGTGCATTTCACCTACGCATAGCACCTACCTCCTAAGTGTAGCGCAGTGTATCTACGTGCAACGCCTTCAATTTTTGACTAGTTTCCCCTAGGGAAACAAGTTTTTTACTATTTTGGGCGAGTGAGCTCGATGATGAGGAGTGAATGGGATATGAATGAAAAGGTTATGAGTCTTTTTGAGTTTACATAGGGATAATTTCTTCACTTTTTCAAAAAAAAGAAAAGAAACCAACCCTCCTTTGTGAACTGATTTCACTTTTTGAAGACATATTTTACCTTTACCATTGCAAGTGTGCTTTTTCTTTCCTGAGTGTTGGAGCTTCCTTCTTCTAAAACCTTTGATGTCATGAAAATATGAAAAGTGTGTGAATAAATCATGATCAATTCATCAACAGTTTCTTGTCATGTTTGACTTATTTCTGGTTTCTTTTATGGAAATGGTGGACCTTGGAGACCCTTGTGAGTAAGACCTAATGGAATGATGATGATGACTTGACCCATTTTCATGGTGAAACCTTCAAACAATGACTCCATCTTTGGACTGACCATACAATGACCAAATTTGTTGTGTAAACCTAGTAGCTGAAAAATTTGATGATGAAAGCTTGAAAAGAACATGGTAAAAGAATTTTTTGATCCAGGTGACAGGTTAACAAGACTGACACTAACATTGGCTCCAACTGGGGATGGTAGCTCCTTGGAGGTGTGAAGAGCACCGTAGATCAAGTAGCCTTATTTATTGGGCAATGGAGTCAACATGCATAAAGATTGATTTTTTTGACTTGAGACAGACTGACCTTTTGTCGTGACAAAAGAACTAAATAAAAAAAAATCAAAACAGTACTGACTCAAAGAGTATTAGGGCCTTCACTTCTGGCTTCAAACTTGGATGACAACTATCTAAAATGCTAGAAGTAAAATACACACTGGTATGTACAATGATGATGACCTTTCAGGATTTTAGACATAGTAGTGCTTGAGAAGTCTACCATTGGTTGCCCCTCTTGAATAATCTTTTCCATCCATCACTTCCAACAAGAAAGAATTCTTTCCTTTGAAAGCAGAAGTTTTATATGGTCTCTTCCATAAGTTCTCAAACTTACCATGTTTGCCTTTGTCTTCATTTCTAGCATCCCACCGAAGGACTACATCTCCAGAATTGAAATTGTCTTCCTCGGTTTTATGATAATAAATCTTATTTATTTTCTCTTGGAGTTTGGATGTGTTCTAAAAAACTTCTTCTCTTGTCTTCTATAAATGAATCATCTGGTTTATTCTCCTTGGTATGTCATTAGTTTCACTATCCAATTCCTGTAGGGTTTTCATTACTGGGACAAGAAGAGATGAAGGAAATACTGTTTCAACTACATATACCAGCTGGAAAGGAGACATACCTATTGACTTTTTGGTGCTGACCCTGTCTGCACACAAAGAATTTATGAGCTTTTTATGCAAATTATTCTTGTTCACCTCTAGGACCTTTTTGATAATGTTAACCAAAGATTTGTTGGAAGATTCAGGTAGGTCGTTCCCCTGTGGATGATAAATAGTAGAATGTCGTAGCACAATATAATATTTGGCGTAGAAATCCACCATTATTTTTTATTTCAAAGTAGTAGCATTGTTTATTATTATTTTCTATGGGCAGCCAAATCTAGACAAGATATTAGACTCCAAAAATTGAATGATGACAGAATTAGTAGCTTGTGTGGTCATGATAGCTTCAATCCACTTTGTAAAGTAGTTGGTGGCTGTTAAAATCCATTTGTGCTGTGTTGAAGATGAAAGGTGGATTTTTCCAATGAAATCAAGACCCTACTGTTGGAAAGGAGATGAAATCAAAATTGGTTGTAGTGGTGATGGCAGAAGTTTCCTCTTTCCTTGAAAAATTTGACATTCATGGTAGCTCATGATTGTTTTGTATGTATCAGAAAAGAGGGTGGGCCAATATAAACTAGCTCTTAAGATCTTGTTTGTTGTAGTTTTCCAAAAATGATGACCGTCAGAATCTCCCTTATGAAAATCCTTCATTATATCTTTAGCATCATTTTCTATTAAACAATTTAGTAGCACACCTCCAGGATCTTTCCAAAATAAAACACCATCTAGAATACAATATTTTGAAGCTTTGAGTTTCAGTGATCTAAATTTACCTTTGTAAATTCTGGAGGAGGATTCAAGTGTTGCAAGACATAGACAATGTAAGAGTACTAAGGTGAAGACATGAACATATCAAACACTTGCAAGAAAGGGTCCTTTTCTTCTGATTCTTCTGATAGTGCAACCATCAAATTAATATCTAGTGCATGTAGATTTGATTCCGCCATAAGCTTGGCTAACCCTTGTCCTTTGATGAGATTTGTAGGTTTGATCTCCAAGTCATATTCTAGCATTGCTGCAATCCATTTTCCTCTTCTGCCTTCTAGATCTATTTGTACAAGAATTTCCTTTACCGCTATAGTAGGGACATAAGCAATAGTATGTGAATGTAGAATATAAACTCGGAAATATTTGAGGGCTTTTACCAATGCCAATGCATGTTTCTCAATGATATTATATCTCAATGTTGCATCTCTTATAGTGCAACTAAAGAATGCTATAGGCTACTCATTTTTTTGATCTTTTTTCTACATTAGGACTGCTACTAATGTGTGCTCATAAGCAAAAGAAAAAATGATGAATCTGAGGTATAATTTGGGCTAATCAAAATAGGAGCTGTAGATAACGCAAACTTTACCACGTGAAATGACTTCTTAGCCTCAAAAGACCACTTTACCTCGCTATCCTTCTTCAACACATTTGTCATTTCTTTCAAGTGTTCAGCTAGATTAGGCAAAAATCTCCTTAAAAAATTAATTTTCCCATTGAACGACTGAATCTCTTTCTTGTTCCTAGGGAAGTATAATTGCTGAATAGCCTCCACTTTGGCAAGATCAATACAGATGCCATCTTCAGAGATGATTTGTCCTAGTAGCTTATCTTCTTCCATAGCGAATAAGCTCTTCTTTGGGTTAAGTGAGATGCCAAATTTTTTGCATTTATGAAAAAAATACTTAAGTGATGCAAGTGATCTTCATCAGATTTTGAAAATACTCTTAGATCATCAAGATAGATAACTAGAAATATATCTTTTTCATTTGCAAATGCTATGTCCATAGCCTGTTGAAAGGTAGCTCCTGCATTCTTCAGCCCAAAAGGCATCTTGGCCTACATGAAAGTACTCCATGGCATTGTGAAGGTTGTCTTGAGCTAATCATATTTGTGTACCAGAATTTGATTGTACCCAAAGTATCCATCAAGCAGTGATATCCTAGAGGACCCAACCATGTTTTGAAGTATGTGATCCATCTTAGGTAGAGGATAGTTGTCTTTCAGGGACACCTTATTGAGATTTCTGAAATCAATACATAGACGAATTTCCCAGGTCTTTTCCCTCACAGGTACAAGATTAGACATCCATTGATAAAACGGAATAGGAACAATTATTCCAAACTTATAAAGTCTATTTACCTCTTTTTCAATTGATGGTAGCAATTTGGGATTGGTTCTTCTCAATTTGTGGTGAAATGGCTTCTAATTCGGCTTTGTAGGAATGATGTGATGAATGATACTCTTATCATAAACTTTCGGATCAGAGTAATCCCAAGCAAATTCATCAGAAAATTCCTTCATTAAAGACATGTACTTACCCTTTGTTTTAGGAGATAGAGACTTTGATAGATTAACAAATTTAGGATTTTCAGTTGTGCCAATGTTGACATCTTCTACTCCCTTTTCAGTAGGAACCATGGTGGGCTTCTTGGCAATATCATCCCTATCAAATAACTCTTCCAATGGCACCAAGCCTCTTGCAATGTTGTTGTCCTTGAGTTGTAATACTTCAGTGTCAGCTGAATGGATGTGGGAATCATCAAAATTGTATGCATCATCAATGTGAGAATTCTGAAATTCTCCTTCCAACTGTAGAAAACTATTTATTTGCTTATCATCACGAAATACTTGTCAAAACCTCATGTTATCTGGGACAACTGGGCATTTCTTAACATGGATGGAGTACTTATGATTAGAATGAAAAGGAATCTTCACCATACTGGCTGCAGTGGCAAGTGAATCAGCTATGACATTCTGAGTTCTAGGAATAAGAGATAATGTATATTCTGAAAAAGTTTTGAGAATATCAAGTACAGCATTGCGATAAGCTCTCATTCTTGGGTGTTTGGCCTGGTATTCCCCTTTGACTTGCTTGATCACTAACTCGGAGTCGCCATAAACATAAATATTTTTTTCTCCCAACTTTTTTAGAATTTTGAGGCCAGCAATCAATGCCTCATATTCCACCTCATTATTTGAACATTCAAAAGCCAGCTTGTAAGAGCTCATTCTCACATTCCGAGGGATTTTGTTTGGCTGATGTAATGGCCCAAGTATCCAAACACCAATTCCTGCTCCTTCTCTTCCTGATGCACCATCAAACTCCATGGTCCAAAGACCATTTTCTTCATCTGGAAAAAGAATTTCTGAAGACTGAATTTCTTGATTTTTAGGATTTTGAACGGCTAGCTTAGAACTTTCTGTTTTCTGCACTATTCTTTGAATCTCCTCAATAGGATTTGCAAACTATCTACATTCCTCACCAACCTCTTTACTTTCTATTGTGATAGTTTCATGTATGCTGCCCATTAGGTTGGGAACTTCTGAAATTTCTACTAACTGAATTTCATCATCAACAGAATCCATATCACTAAACAGAATGAAAGAGTCAAGATCAGTATGAACAACATGTATAGGATGATTGATTGGCTTTTCCTTACTGTTGATCATAAATTTCATCTTTTTTTCTCTATAAAGTTTTTGGAGCTGTCCAAAAACAGGGATAGTGGCATATGAAAAGTCAAGCTACAGAGTGCCCTTTAATTTTTCTCCCCAAGATCTTGAAAGCAACATGCCAAACCTAGGAGGAATATCAGCCACTACAACATCCATAAGTACATTTTTGGCTAGGATTTGGTCTAAGGACACTACCAAGTCTTTAATAAGACCAAGGCATTTCACTCTTCTAGAATCAAAAGAATAAAGATCATGGTAAGGTTGGGTGATGCTCAGTCCTAGTTTATCCATGATGGCTTTAGGCATCAAATTATGAGAGGTGTCAGAATCTAGCATAGCATTATGAAGGATAAAGTCATGAAGTTTAAGACTCAGATAAAAAGGAGGAATTTCACTATCTTCATGAGCTCCTTCTAAGGCTGGACCAAAAAGGATGGTTGGCTCATCATCAACTACATTGATTGTATCAGACATCTGATCAACCCTAAGAATTTTTGTAATTTGTAATTTGTATTTGTCATTCCTTACTAATTCAGTGAGGGGAATGACTATCTTTAATTTAGAAATTTCATTTTCCAAACTAAAAATATTATATTGCTTTTCTACCTCTTTTGAAGCGTTGTCCTTCCTTTCTGTTTAGCCTTTAGCTTGAGTTTCCTTCTTTTGGCTTTCAATTTGGAATTCTTTGTCCTTCCTTACATTGCTAGTGGAGGATTCATTAGTTCTATCCCAATTTTGTGTGACAATACCTTTGTTTTTATTCTAGCCTGTAAGAGTGGTTTCTTTGCTTGGTGTGTCCTTTTGTAAATTTTGTATTTTCTAAGTTAGAGTAACAGGCACATTTATGTTCCTTAAATTGTAATGCTTTTGGAGATGACTGAGGGAATTCTGATATCCTCTTTGGTACTCTTCAGTCCTATCAACCCATAGATCTTCGCTTGCAAGCACAAATTGCTGATCGTTTGGTATAAAAGAATATTCAGAAAACTGATCTTCTTCTGTTAGGAAAGTAGGTAGTTCATCTTCTTGAAAGAAGTGATTTGCTTCTACAACTTTTTCTTCTTCTTGACCTTCAGTATAGTTTTGCTAAAATAGAGTTTTTACTTGAATTTGAGGATCTTGATTTCGCTACTCTTTCTGTTGATTTCTGAACTTCTATTGCTTTTGTCTGCGAAAGTTAGGATTCCTCACTAATGGTTCATCTTTTCGATCAATTATGGATATTTTATCCATCATACTTTCCATAGTTTTTATCAGGCTGTCAAACTTCACATCAGAAGATGATGCATGTTCTTCTCTAAAAACAACTCTCTTCTCCACTCTTTCTGGCTTTCCTTTTGACTTCTTAATGAGCAAATTGGCTTCAACACTAATTGCATTCCGCTGAATCTCTTCAAGAGTAGTTGGATCCCTTTCTCTAAGCTGGTGGGTCATATCTGGATCGAAAGCATCGAGATAATGAAGAAGATCCAAACTAGGAGGAGGTTTCATATCATCAGGTATAGAAGTGTACACTGTATTAAATCTTGATGTGAATTATTGAACTGTTTCATTGGGGTTCCTTTTCATTGAATTATATTAAGCCAATATCTATAATGGATTTTTCTTCTCTTGCCAACGATCTAGAAATAATTCAATCAGTCTTTGAGAATTGTTAATGGAATTTTCAGCCAGACTTCGAAATCATTTCTTAACATCTCCTGAGAAACTCTGAGCGATAATCCCCATTTTGGCATTCTCCCCATCAATTTCTTATAAATCAATGAAGTCTATTAACTTGTCAACATGCTGTTGTGCTGTAATTTTTGCACTTCCATCAAACAAAGGGAGTCTTTGACCATAGTTCTAAGGCAAAGCAGTAAGTTGAGCAAGCAGTAAGAGAGGCGCAAATCTTTCCATGACTACTGGAGAAAGTGAAGGTGTTACAATGGATTGTGTAAGTATAGGTGGTGATGCTGATGAGGATGATGGAACTACTAAAATGGGTTGTAGAGGCAAGGATGGAATGAATGGGGGAGGCAGGAAAGATGATGAAATTGAAGCTTTAGGAGATGTGGTAGATGATCTTGGAGGTGAAAAAGAGGATGAATCTATCGCTAGGTATTCAAATTGATATTGAACAAAAGTTTTTTCGGTTGTGATCTGGAGTTGGTCAGCAAGGCTTCGAAGCTTATCAAAGTTTAACCACGGTTCATGATCAATCTTAGCAGACAAATATTCTGAAGAGAAAGAGTGAGTTTCAACCTTTAAAGGTTCTAGTGTTGTATCAGAGATGCAGGAGTCAGACTTGGACCTTGTAAGTGATAATTATATCAGCTCTTCAAATGGAATTTGCTTAAAGGAAAATAGGTTTTTAGGCAAAGATGCTGTTCTTTTAATTTTACTAGCTTCACTTTTAGTGATAGGTAGCCTAAGTTTTATGAGTAGTCTTTCAGGTTCTTCAACAATGAAGGGTTGATTTGCGTCAGGATTTGACCTGGTATGCCTTTTAGAATCCATAATGTATACACCCCAAACTGATGAGCTTTATGAATTCATCCTATATTCGGATACTAGAAACTGAGAGGTACAGGACCAATTATTTGAAAGCTCTTATATTTTTACAAGGAATAATTTAACAGTCAATTCCCCGACAATGATACCAAAAATGTTAGTCCTTACAATCTCCTAGGCTGAAAAGGAAATCGACAAGGGTAACCTCAAACCATTTCAGTTTAGTAGCTATCCATACTGAGCATGAGAGGGATCTCTCTAGGTCTCTTATTATTGATATGACTTTAAAACAAATGAATTTTAGGCTAGATATGTGTATTTGTTTGTTTTTTTGTGAAAATTGGGTTTTTTAAGGATTTGTTGAACTTAGGGTTTGGAGCCACAAGTAGGTCTAGGTTGTGGGAATGCAGGAGAAAACATAAGAAGAAACTAGATGTTATAAGCCATGGTGTAATTTGATTATTTTTCAGTGTAGCATAGAGGATATAGAGTGGAAGAAACTAACGAGTGTAAATAAACATGATTTCATTAGCTTAGGAAGACAAAACACATAACTATGAAAACCAAATAACAGAGCTTGAAAAATAAGAATTCTGAGTATTTTACCACAAGGCATTCATAGAAAGAAGAGATATAATGTAGATAAAGATGTTTATACCATGAGAAAATAAAAATAATGAATTACAAGCACCATGAACTCACTGGGCTAGAGTTCCTTGAAAATAGCTGCAACATGTATTTGTATTAGCTGAAAGATGATTACAATGCAAGGCTCCTTCACAAAAAGTTCAACCCTCTTCTCCTGAGGTGAAATAGTACTTATAGACTCTCCTAGACCACTTTCCCACCTTCAGGAGTCGAATTCCTTGGTGGAGGAACTAACTCCAAGATTCTCTCAACCAACAGGTGAGAGTGAGAAGGTGCAACTCAAACACCTCATGAAGAGTTTGTTTAGTAGTTTTCTTCTTTTATGAGGCCTAGTAACTTGTGCCATTACATAGAGAATCTTGACTTTGACCAAGTCAGACTAGAAACTAGAAATTTTACACAGTGAAATTTGCAAATAAAAACACAGAAAGTGCAGAAGCAAAGCACCGACTTTGAGCTGATTTTTAGGTGTCTTCCATTGGTCAAAATGAAAATATAAGAGAATGGTAAACTAGCCTTTGAAGTCTAGTCTCTAGAACAGTTTGAACTTCTAAATTTAGAGTGTAGGAAGACCTTCAAAAATCTATTCTCCCAAGGTCACTCTAGAAGCACAACGCCTGTCAAAAAATGGTCTTGAATGCTAGTTTTTTGCCACTTCTTTGAATTTTTCTCCAAAACTAAGCCATCTCTGCATAATCTTGGCTAATTGGATTTTATAGGATATCAAGACCTTTCCAAAAATGTAGACCTTTCTTCAAATGGAGGCATAAGGAAAAAGAACATCACCTTCTGGAAAGGCTAAATTTCTGAATTTAGACCAAAATTTGCCCAAAAACTCAAAATGCTCAGAATTAGCTCAAAATTGGAGGGAAGGTGTAAAAATTACTTTTTTATAGCTTCATGGATTCTTCAACAATCATCTCCAAGTCTCCCACATCCTTTTCATCCTTTTTGGCCTCCTTGAGCTTGCTTTTAAGTTGTTTCACGTTGACATTAGCGATCATGTTTTGAGCTTGATAATGATGCGCCATGTGTCTAAGCATTTGATTATCTCTGTTTTCCTTCTAAAGGAGCTTCTCTAAGTGTTCATTTACCCTGTCAAGCCAATATTATTTTTCTTGATTTACCTCTAGGGCAATCCTTTCTTCTAGGTCAAGGTCTTCATTAAGAAATATTTGTTTTTGTTCCTCTTGCAAAGCTTCCTTGAGACCTCTGGTTCTTGGTATTTTCCTTCTCCCTTTTACCTATGATGCTTTAGGCTTGCTTGATGTCATGATCTACTTACCTTTGCCAATTTGCTACATTAACTTAGTTTTTTCCTTTTCTAGGATTAACTCTTTTGCTTTAAGTTGACTATTTTCTTGTTCAAGGAATGATATAATATACTTTGCCCTTTCCAGATTTATTGCCAGCTCCTTGATTTGGTATTCCTTGTCCCTGATAGTCTGTCTCATAATTGAAGTCTCATCTTCCTCCTCTAAATCAATAAGCTCAAATTCGTGCTCAACTGTCTCCTTATCCTTTGCTGTCGATTCCTGCTTTGTCGATGAAGAAGGCTTTGCCTCTTTCTCTTTGTGAGAAGAAAACACAAGCCTCTGCCCTCTGTTATACACTTTGTTCACCTCTGTCTTATGTAGCTGAATCTTCTCTGCTATTTTTCTAGATGACCCCATCTCTGTTTCTTGTTTTGGTGCACTTTGGGACTGAGATGCTGCATTTTCCTCATGCCATTTTAAATCTGTTTCTAAAAAGGCTTCCCAAGCCATACCCCTCTCTGCTAGCTGATGAAGGACAATGGTTTTGATGAGATTGTGATGAAACAAGCTTGGAGAGTACTCTTTGTCCTTTAACTGTATCTTTTCAAACATTTTTGAAATGCTCCTGAATAGGTAATTACACATGTTGAGTGGCTTTTGAGATGTGAAGTGCATCAAGAGGCAAAGATGATAGGCATAAAACCTAGAGAATATACCTTCACAGGTAAAGAACCTCATGATGGTTTTCATTAAAGGGGTGTACTTCTCAAGAAAATATCTGAAAGGCATGAGGTGAGTATGTGTATCTGTATGGAGTCTTTAACAAGGGCTTGCAGTTTTCAAGATCTAGACTCATTCCTTTGAACCATAGTCGCCATTGTTTGATAAACTAGTTGCTAGTGAGATGGAGGCCACTGAGAAGCTAAACTCAATACCAGCAATGACAACAATCTCTCCTTTCAGTTGTGTAGCTACCCAATCTGTCAGCTGCTTATAAAACCCTGCTTCACTTACTCTTTTACAAAATTCCAAGGAGTGAACATCCTCAAAGCATTGCTTGATGAAACGATAGGAGTTGATTTGGTTGCAATCTGATGGTTCATATCTAAGAATCCTCCCTCCTTTGTGTTTTCTCTTTCTTTCTGGTGAAGATTTAACCTCCATGATCACACAAAGTCCTAGCAGCAAGAAGTGAAAATAAATGTGAGGTGAGAATGAAAATGAGGTGATATGTGAGAGATTTTGACAAAATGATTGGAGGGGTTTTATGAAAGATGAGATGGATTTTAAAAACTGATGCAAATGAGTGAGGAAAATAGTCAACAAATGTGTCTTCTTGTAAGTGAGACCAAGAAGGTTTATGATGAGATTTGCCCAAAATAACTCTAGGAATGGGCTAGGGTTTTGTCTTTTTAGTGTTTGAACTTTGTTTGGAGGTAGATGAATTGGTCAAAATGACTCATTAGACATGTGTGTAGGTGTAGAATATCAATTTACATGTTTTTGAGATGAAAATTTATGATGACCATTTCTACCCTAGCATTTCCCATGGAACTTTTGCTACAAACCCTAGCTTGAGAAATTATGGACATGGAATGAAATTGGGTAAGAAAATAGAGAGGGAAATGATATACCTATTTGTTCCTTAGCTTTAGAAAGCTATTTGACTAAGCTTGTAAGAAAAAATTTGGAATTTGGGAAAATTTGGGTGAGTTTCGAGTACTCTGTCCTGCACGCAACGTAGTTCTTGTACGCACAGCAACAAAGCACAGCGCAATTCACCTACATGCATTGCCTGCTTCTTATGCGCAGCGCAGTGTATCTACGCACAATGCCTTCAATTTTGGGCCAGTTTCTCCTAGGGAAACAAGTTTTTTGCTTTTTTGGGCGAGTGAGCTCGATGATGAGGAGTGAATGAGATATGAATGAAAAGGTTATGAGTCTTTTTGAGTTTATATAGGGATAATTTCTTCACTTTTTCAAAAAAAAAAAAGAAACCAACCCTGCTTTGTGAACTGATTTCACTTTTTGAAGACAAATTTTACCTTTACCATTGCAAGTGTGCTTTTTTCTTTTCTGAGTGTTGGAGCTTCCTTCTTCTGAAACCTTTGATGTCCTGAAAATATGAAAAGTGTGTGAATAAATCATGATCAATTCATCAACAATTTCTTTGTCATGTTTGACTTATTTCTGGTTTCTTTTATGGAAATGGTGGACCTTGGGGAACCTTGTGACCTAATGGATGACCTAAAACCTAATGGAATGATGATGATGTCTTGACCCATTTTCATGGTGAAACCTTCATAAAGTGTGATAGGCAACCAACATGAGTGAATTTCAAACAATGACTCCATATTTGGACTGACCATACAATGACCAAATTTGTTGTGTAAACCTAGTAGCAAAAAAAATTGATGATGAAAGCCTGAAAAGAACACGGTAAAAGCATTTTTTGATCCAGGTGACACACTAACAAGACTGACACTAATAGGCCCGAGATCATGGAAATTCAACATGGTATTAGAGAGTGTTTGAGCTACATTGGAAGTTAGTGAATCAGAGTTGTGCACAACGAAGTACAGCTTAAGAGGGAGTTGGCCACATTGTAGGTGACAATGTCGAAGTTGCACGCTGGTATCTAGTATGAGGATATGTTGGAGAGGTTGTCCAACTATAGTCCATGGAAGGAAATGATCAAGAAGTTGGTCTTGCAGGTCAGCAGGATCTAGGAGTTCATCGAGAAAGCTATAAATAATCCAAATTACCCAAAGGAGCTGGAAATGTACGAGGATTTGGATACAAGGGTGAGATTGATCATCCTTGATGGTGTGAAGGATCCCTAAATTCCTCATTTGTCTGGGAAGAACACTTCACATGAAATGTGGATGGATCTTCATAATTGTTTCTTGAATAAGAATGAGAACCAGGTACTAGTATTGGAGGATAAGCTGAAGTCCACCATGATGATACAGGGTGAAGGAGTGATTTCATATTTGAGGAGATTGTCTCAGGTCAAATATGAGATTGATGCCATCATTGTGGCTATTTCATATTCTGATATGGTGAGGATTGCCTTGAAAGGACTCATCAAGGAATGGAAGCCCTTCATCAAAGGGATTGTTTCCAGAGTGAAGTTTCCAAACTGGAATAGGTTGTGTGATGACTTCATTCAGGAAGAGGTACGAGATGAGGATCTCCATCCGAAGAAGAGGGCTTCAGATGATGACATGGCACTTGTAGCACAAATGAAGGGTAAGCAGAAGAAGGACTTGAGTAAAGTCAAGTGTTTCAACTGTGGCAAGATGGGTCATTTTTCATCAAGATGTCTAATGAAGAAGAAGGGAGATGACGAGAAGAAGAAAGGAAAGCAGGTCGTCGATGTTGCCACTTATACTGAGATAAATTCTCTCACCAAGAGGTTGGAGGAGGATGACTTTGCTATGATCTCTCATTTATCACAGGGTATTGTCAATGAGGATGGATGGTACATGGACAGTGGTGTGAAGAAACATATGATATGGTCACAAGAGGTTTTTAAGACTCTAGCTGAATGGGACTCGAAGTTGCACATGGTGTTGGGTGGCAAGAGATCGAAGGAGATCTGAGGATCAAGAGTTGTGCCATTCAGGATGGAGATAAGACATGTGATGAGATTCTGAGATTAATTTTTTGTGGCAAGATTGAGATATAGTGTGATTTCTGTCTCGATGATCTAGAAGAAGCGATTTGAGGTCTTTTTCTAGTATGGGAAGGCAAGACTTAGACCTAGAGGCTCTAGCTCCAATGGAATTGTGCTTGGAGTTAGAGTGCATGGTGTACACAGGATGACGGGAAAGCCTATGGATCATAGGAAGAAGTAGGTAGAGCAGTTGTAGGTTCCAAAGAAGAAGGTGGAGGTGCAGGTTTCAGAGGAGTAGGTACTGGTTCCTGAGAAGAAGGTCTAGATTCTAGAGGCTTAGAGGGACTCGAGTTCTAGCAGGAGCTTGTAGATTCAGAGGGAGACTTTGCAACCCAAGAAGAGCACATGGTCAGTGGGGAGAAAGGGTGCTCCTATAGCTACCAAGAAGGAATCATGGAGATAGTGGAAGACATTATAAGAGAAGAAGAAGAAGCAGAATTTTTCTAGTGATATCGACACTTCCAAGAGAGGCATAGTTCATGCTATAGGGATTGTTGCAGTGGTGAGTGCCAAGAGTTGGGTGAGTGTTGTGAGTAGTGATGATAATGATGGGTTACTTCCTAGTCTTGGAAGTACCTCCCTCAATAAGACAGAGTGTTGATTTTTGAGTAGCTTGGGAGGTACTCCAAGTCGTAGGGTTAATGGTTTGGAGGGAAAAGTGCTAGAAGAGTCACTTGTGGGATTGGAACCCAAGCTTGGGGTTTTGCACCCATCGTGATTTGGGCCAAAGCCATGGATCACTTTCGAGATGTGATGGGATGAGATGATAGAGGGCGGAAAGGAGAATCGTACACTTCTATAATTGTCAAATTCTGATTTTTCCTTAGTGATATATGAATTTTTAAATTTGTGGAGTGGATTTGCACCAAATGTGTTAAGGTCAGCTTGAGTTTAGTAACCCTCTTGATAGTTGGACAAGCCCCATCATGGATGTTTTTTAGGAGACCTCGTATGTGTACAAATAAAAGGTGAATTGGAGTCATTTTATACATCCAAAAACTGCAACACATCACCAGTGACATCTCGTTGAGGAGGAAAGGAGATCTGTGTCTTAGCCACAACAAAAGGAGGTGACTTGTGTAGGGAAGAAAGGTTGTTTTAGGGCCTCTTTGGTGACCATGTTGTTGTGGTAGAGGTTCGAGGAATAGGCATAGACGTTCTTGATTGTTTGAGGGGAATTTGAGGGTGGTCAAAGCCTAAACAAGGCTATTGCACACTAGTAAATCCCTTTTATAGCATGCCACGGGAAATTGAAGGTGGGCCAAGCTATGGTTGAGGGCTAGCATAACCTAAATTTGGAGAATTCCTCCTCAACCCTCGAAGGAAGGGTAGGCACATCAATTAAGTGCAATTATGGGTAGAATTCAAGGTTGGAAAAGGATTGTGTTTTATGCCCTAACCAGGCATAGATTGCTATGTCGGAGCAAACCTCAAAAAGTGAGCTTAAGGTATGTATTTCAGTTTACTCTTGTAGGTGTTAGATCCATGTGTTGGGTCAGTCTTGGATTGGTTTGAAGTGCATCCTGTAGGAGCCAAGTTGAAGGTTTAAATTGGTGATCAGGAGCCTTTATAGGAGCATATCCTACATTGAAGTGTTGAGCGCCATTGGTCTGGTGGAGGGTAGTTTGTTGGCTACCCAAAGTAGCCCTAGAAAAATAATCTTGAAGTGACTAAGACAATTGAAGGTTGGATTAAGTTTGGTGCCTAATGTGCAGCACTTTGATGGACAAAAGTGACTGCTAGATTGGCAGATTGGAGCTCAGGGATTGGCCAACCTAGACGAGAAGATTGGATCAGCCTGTGTACATGCAGTAGAAGTGACTTGTAGTAGTGTTAGGTCTCTATCTGTTGTCCTTTGAAGGACTAAGGAGCAGCTAGAGAGAAGTACGGAAGCAAACGAATGGTAGGACAATATATAACGTAGAAATTGCAACAAATATTTGCATTGTATCTTTTATTCCATAAACTATTATATTATTCAGATTGGTTCAATCTAATGAAGATTGGATTGTACATTATTGTACAATATTTGTTAAAAAAATTCTATACTTGTGCATATGTGATTTATTGATTTATATTTTCCGTTGTGCAAAGTAGTTCTTGTTGAGATTCTTGGTTTGGTAGCATCAAAGATTTTAAGATTCTAACCTAGATCCAAGATCATGGAAATTCAACATGTTTTGGGTATGTTCCTTCTGTTGGTTGGTTAGGCCTGGTTAGAGCTAATTACCATTAACTTCATCCCTAACCCTTTGCTCACAACACTTCCTAACACTTGTGACCTCCTTCTTTTGGCCTCTTCCTCTCATGTGTTGCCTTCCTATGGAGAAATTAGACTTGGGTTAGGCCTTCCAGCCCTCCCCAGCCCACTTGGACCTTCTCCCAAGCTTTGATCAGGTATGTGTCTCCCTACAAAAGTCCTTACTAGCCTTGGTCCTAGCCCTCCAATGAGATAATTCCCGTGGCCTTCAAACAGAAGTAACATGACACCCAAATCACCCCAAAATCACCCCAAATTAAATTAAATCCACTTGGCCTTGCTGCAAATTTGTCTAGGCTTCCAAACAATCACAAATATACTTAACTACCCATGTTCTCCTTCACTAGAATCTACCTCAACCCTATGGAAAAAACAAATATGACATTCACCTATGTGAGTGACTCTGTGTTGCTTATGGATATGTAAAATGAACTCTAACTCTCCTCCTTTTTTATCTTTCACAAGGGATCCATAAAATTCCCTTGTTGGTCTTGACAACCTGTCATAATGCCTCTAAATACTTAGTTCACCTTAGCCTTGTGCTACCATGGCCACACATAAACTTCAAAATTTATTTTAACCACTTCTAGAGCTCATATTTCGATGATTTTTGCTACCCCTTTCTTGTCTAAGGGTATTATATCACTTCCATGTGTCAAATCATGAAAATTCCTTGTGCTTCCACACCCACCATCTTGGGTGAAAAGCCCACATGTTTGGGTTCCAAGCCCATAAAGCCATTTGTGGCACTCCAACCTCCAAACCCCTAACCCTAGGGCTTGGAGTACCTCCCAAGCTAACAAATCTCAACACTCCCTCTTAGCAAGGGAAGTACTTCCAAGACTAGGAATTAACTCATCATCATCGCTATCACTGCTGATAACATTCCCCAAACTCCTAGCACCCATAACTTTAACAATCCCTGCAGCACATACTACACCTCTATCGAAAGTGTGACTATCACTGGAAGCCTCATGATTCTTCTTCTTCTCCTCAAATGTCTTCCATTCTTTCCATGATTCCCTCTTGGCAGATGTAGGAGCACCCTTTCTCCCCACCGGCCACATGTTATTCTCGAGCTACAAAGTCTCCGTTTGAACCTGCAAACTCCCTCTAAAACTCAACTCCCTTTGAGCCTCTGGAATTTGGACCTTCTCTGGAACATGCACCTGCTCCTCTTAAGCTTGCACTTGCTTCTCTAGGACCTGCAACTAGTCCTCCTTGAGCCTTCCCATCATCTATAGGCTTTATTGTCAACTTGTATAGATCATGCTCTCTAAATCCAATCACGACACCTATGGAACTAGAGCCTTTGGACCTGAGTCTTTCCTTCCCATCCAGGAACAAGTCATGAAACCAATTTCGCTCGATCATTGAGATAAACATCATGCTATATCTGAGCCTTGGTACAAATAGTACATCCTAAACTCACAACACTTATCCTGAATCCATCTTGAAAGGCACAACTCTTGATCCTTTGATCTTTCTCTGACTCTTGTGTCCCAACACCATGTGTAACTTCGATTCCCACTCAACTAGAGTCTTGAACACCTCCTGTGACCTTTTCATATGCTTTGATGCTCCATTGTCCACATACCATACAACTTGGTCGATGGTACCTTACGAGAAATGAGAGATCAAAGCAAAGTCATCCTTCTCTAACCTCCTAGAGAGATCATCCATCTCGACAGAAGTGGCAACAATTACGACCTACTTCCCTTTCTTCTTCTCATCATTTCTGTTCTTCTTCATTGGATTTCTTCTAGAAAAATGACCCATATTTCCACAGTTTAAACACTTGATCTTACTCAAGTCCTTCATTGATACTGCAAGTGCCATGTCATCATCTTAAGCCCTCTTCTTTGGATGAATATCCTCACCTTGCAACTCTTCCTGAATGAATTCATCCCACACCCTATTCCAGTCTAGAAACTTTTCCTTGGCAAAGATACCCTTGATGAATGGCTTCAACTCTAGAGTATACCCTTCAAGGAAATCCTAACCATCTTAGAATCTACAATAGTCACATCGACAGTGGAAATACCATCTTGAACCTAAGAAAACCTTTTCAGATACAATTTCATCCCCTCAACATGTGTCATCTTAGTGGAATTCAAATTATCTTCCAATACCAATACCTGGTTTTCATTCTTATTTTGGAAAAAATTTGAAGAGAAATCCACATCTCATGTGCATTTTTCTTCATGGACATATGAGGTATTAAGGAATCTATAACACCATCTAGGATGATTAACTTCACCTTCGTATCCAACTCCTCATACTCTTCCAACTCCTTAGGTTTTTTTGGCTTCTTGATTGCTTTCTTGGTGAATTCCCAGATCATGTTGACCATGAAAACCAACTTGATCTTTTCCTTCCACGGACTATAGTCGGACAACCCTTCCAACTTGTTCTCATACCAAAGAGCAACTTGTAACTTTGACATTGGTGTGATCCCTTCACCAATAATGTGACCAAGTCCCTCTTAAGCTACACTTCATTGTGCACACTTTGATTCACTGGTCCTTCAAAGTAGCTTTGATAACATGTTTTTCTTCCACAATACTAGTGTCTAGGATAGAATCTTAAATCATTGGTGCTACCAAACCAAGTATCACAACAAGTGTACTTTGCACAATAGAATATAAACAACAATAAATCTACTAGTGCACAAAATATACAAAACTTTTTACACAATATGTACAATAACCCAACTTCGTTAAATTAATCAACTAATAATACAATAGTCTATGGATACTGTACCATGTAAAATGGCCCTTAAATATCCACTAGTATAAGAATACAAGATACACTAATAGTCTAGCTGGTATAACATGTGATCACAACTACTTTTTCGTATCATGTAAACTATGGGTCCTTTGCTTCTGTTTTGCAGCACTTGCCTCTATCAATGCACCAAATCCTTTAGGCCACTGAAATTAGTATCCACAATCTTTCCTCTAGCTGATCATAAGCCCATCTATCGTCAACACATAGGGTTTGCATGCTCACTAGTTTCTCCTTCATCCTTCAAGGCTACAACACTTCGACACTTCTGTCCATTGTTGATCCCCAACTCTTTTGGGACTTTTCTCCCCACTATAGTCTTCTTACACTGCTCCAATGAAGACTAACATATGGCAGGAGGGATTCCACCTATCATAATCGAATGTCATTTCTCCAACAATGACCACGGGATATCCAATCTACCCCTGGTTTTCCAACCTTTAAGCTCCTAAAAATTGCCACTCCTAGTAGCTACCTTTTTACATCAAGGTGTTGCACTTAGGGCTCAAACCTAGGCACTTTCACCCTTCTCTCCAACATACCTCAAATTCCTAATACCAAATACAAACAAACCATCCAATCTAGGAGCCAACACCCAACAACAAACAAAAAAAAATTTACATACCTTTAGGCACACTGTTTCAGTCTGTTCCTTTTGCTATTAGGTTAGGCCTCATTAGGGATAATTAAAAACAACTTCAACCGTAACCCTCTTCTCACAACACTCCTTAACAACTATAGCCTCCTTCTTATGGTATCTTCCTCTCATGAATTGCCTTCCTAGGGAGATATTATCCTTGGTTTACACTTTCCAGCCCTTCTCCCAAGCTCTGATAAGGTATGTGGCTCTTTACAACAATCCTAACTAGCCTTCCTCCTAGCCCTGCAATGAGATAATTGCCTACGAACTTAAAACATAAGTAACATGCCACCCAAATCACCCAAAAATCAACCCAAAGTAACTTCAATCCACTTGGCCCTACTGTAGATTTGTCTAGGCTTTCAAATAGTAACAAAGATGCTCAACTAGCCCTCTTCTTCTTCATTGGAATCTTCCACCAACATGTGGCCAAAATAGACATCATCTTCTGTTATGTGAGTTTCCTTTATGTTGCTCAAGGATATGTAAAATGACGTCTAAAACTCCTCCTTTTATATCTTTAGCAAGGGCTCCATCAAATTCCTTTGTTGGGCTTGAAAACCTATCATAAGGCCTATAAACACCTAGTTGACCACAACCTTATGCCACCATACCAACACATAAACTTAAAAGTATATTTTATCCACTTCTAGATCTTGTATTTCAATTAATTTTGTTGCCCCTTTCTCCTCTAACGGTCCTCTAACACATCCATGTGTAAAATCATCGAAGTGCCTCATGGTTTCACACCCACCAACTTGGGTGCAAGGCCCACATGCTTTGATTCCAAGCCCAAAAATCCATTTTTGGTTCTCCAACCTCCAAACCCCGAACCCTAGCGATTGGAGTACCTCCTAAGATACCAAATCTCAACAATGAGCCACTTGGCTTGGTGAAGAACTTTCCCTACTTTGACAACCCAATAGAGTTGTATATTGTGCTAGTGGGTATCCTTTATATTGGTGTACATGATCCCATAAATTATAGCCTATTAAATGCAATCAATATTTATTTTTTTGGGGCCAATTGCTCAACTCCCTCTTGGGTGTCGAAAAGAGGTGGAAAATATGGTCGAAGCAACTCCACATTAAATACTAGGTTCAAGTCAAGGACATGGAGAATACTTAGTTCAAAAGCATTTTCATCCACAACCTTTGTGATTATGTAAGGATCATATCAAAGTGGTATAATCTTCTTATTGGGGGCCTATGTGGTGCTCTTTTTATAAGTGCAACCACACTGAATCTCCAACTTGAAACTTGTGTGGAACATGGTGCTAGTCATGTTGTTGCTTGTATTCGGCACTATTTTTCTGTAGGATACCATGAACTTGATTTTGGAGGTATTGGATCCATTCTGCAAATTTGGTTGCTTTATATAACTCAACTTAAGCATGGGAGGACGTTGCCAATGAAGATGCAATGTGAAGCACTACATCAACTGAGGCCAATGGTTGGAACTCCAAGCACACTTGAAAAGGACTATGGCCAATAAAGTTACGGATGGATATTTTATAGCTATATTGAACATATGGAAATATTCCATCCTATTGGAGGAGCTAGTAGTTTTAGCCGAATATCCCAAGTCGAGTCAATAAACATACATTGTAACAACAAATGTCATCATAGTTAAATAATGTCAATTTAGTTAAGGTGTCTAGTCAGACAGTTAGACTATTGTAATTGTCCTAGCGATATATATATATATATATATATATAGATAGAGAGAGAGAGAGAGAGAGAGATATCTAATAGCAAAGCAGATCTCCTAGACCAAACTTCTTCTCCAACTTTCTTCAAAAGGACGAACACAATAGATCATGAAGCTAAGACACCAATGTCCCAAGAACCAAAAGGGATGAAGGAGATGTAAGATAAAGAAAGTTGCAAGACCGTAGAGAAAAAAAAGAAATCTACAACACCAATCTCACCAAGAAAGACAAGGAGCCAGACAACTAGAAACTAAGAAAATTATAGGTCCGATAGACCAATTTGGTCTCAGTGGACGTTAATCACCATCATCACCATCATCATCATATATATATATATATATAGATTTTTGGGATAGTTATAGTAGAGAGAGAAAGAGAGATGTGTGTGTGTGTGGATGTATCAGTTTTGATTCAACTAATAAGAGATAATGCATCAAAGTGCTTTCACTCATTCTCCATTATTGTATCTTTGTATCTTTACTTATGCTTGTTATGTGATTGGATGGTGTCTATACAACTAGTAACTATGTGCACTTTTCCCTAGATTAAAACATTGGTTCCATTGTCAGTAGTAAGAACTCAAATCATAAAAGTATGCTAGCATAAATGTTAACATTGGAGGAGATACAATTATGGTGGGAGAAAAAAAACAATAAATACTTGAAGAACTATGTGCAGATAAATTGACTATCAATAGTAGAATACAGATTCAATTTCTTCACACAAGTGCACGAGTTGTTTATTAAAGGTGCCCTAATAGAGATCAACAAATTCCTTAACCGATTCACTCATGAAAAAACCATAGAACAAAATTGATGTATGATTTCTGTTGAAACTACAAACAGTGGTCACAAAAATTTGCACGAATGGGTTGAGTCGATTTTGGACGATGTTTTTGAAGAATAGGCAATAGAAGATCAAACTTTTGTCGAATGTGTTAAAGCCAAATTATTTGACGACTTGAATGATAGTTTATTCTGCATGATTCCTATACTTATACATAAGTTTCCTCTTGAAAATGACATAGGACATGTCGTTTTGTACCGACCACCATTTCAACTCTAGCCAATACCAACTAACAAAATGAGAAAACCGATGGGCAAAATTCCTTGACGCCCAGTGCAAAGATGTGAAAGAAGTGTGGGATTACGTTTTAAGAAAATAAACATGGTTGTTAGGTACTCCCTTGTGAACCAACACTAGTTCATGTCAACATGGGGGGGTAATAGATTGTGAGAAATAAATAGGGAAAAATGAAAAAAGAGTAAAGTTGGAGAAGTCCATATAAATTGCAAAGATGGAAGGAAGAAGGTCGACTACCAAAAAGAAACAATAAGAAAGTAGCTAATAGAATGATAGCTCACAACATAAGAAATTGATCGATAAACATAAAATAGCAAGGGACAAGAGACAACAAAAATGAGAACAAATAAGAGAATAATAATATTAAAGGATGAGAATGAAGAATCGAGAGTGTGAGAGAAAAGATGCATGGGAATCCTAAGATGAGTTGAGAGTCATAACACCGTCCACCTTGACAAAGAATAATGGTCTACATATAATCCCTAGAGAGAAAGTAGATGCTATGAAAATTTGATGGCTCTGGTCCAGCAATAAGGCGATTCTGACATTAAATTCCCAATAGATGAGATTTTAAAGAAAGATGTTCCATTTATTTGGTCTAACGATTGTTGTGATTCATTTCAATTTCTAAAAAATAAACTAGCGGAAGCACCCATCCTTAAGTTTCCCAACTAGTCAAAGAAATTTCATGTACATGTGGACACATCGAATATAATAGTTGAAGTAGTTCTAGAATAGATAAACAATGAATCAATATATCATTTGAACGATTATGCTAGTCAAAAAATCAATAAAGTTGAAATGAATTACTCAATGACTGAATGGGAAGCTTTAGCAATAATCATTTCCCTGCAAAAGTTTCAACATTACCTTCTGGTGAACACATTCATATTTTACACAGATCACCATGCACTCAAGTATCTTGTAAACAAGTTGGTTCATCAAGGGCACATTTATCAATAGTTATTACTATTTCAATAATTTGAATTTGAAGTCATTGTTCGACCAGGTAAAAACATCGTCGATCCATATCACTTATCCTGACTAGAATCTGGAGAGGAACCAACCGATATTGATGATGATCTCCCATATGTGCACCTATTTAGAGTTGAAGTAGTCCCTTCAAAGCTCACTAAAATAGAAAAAAAAATTAATATTGCTAGGGCACCTAAGCTATCAGAAAATAAGAAAAATACCCTTGCAATTAAAGTAAAACCATTTACATTATCAAATGGACAATTATATAAGCTTGGTATTTACGAGGTACTTTGGAGATGTGTCTGGAGACACGAAAGAGAAGAAATCATCAATGAATCACATAAAGGGGGAGCCAAAGGTCATTTTCAAGGTGAAATGACTTCATGAAAAATATTGCAAGTAAGACTATGGTGGCCTATGCTATCTCAAGATTGCGGAAAACATGTAAAAAAATGTGACATGTACCAAATATCTGGACAACCGCTACTGAAACATCATATGCCACTACATTCAATTGTTCCATCACTGCCTTTTGAGATTTGGGTGATCAATTTCATCAGTCCATTTCCCAAAAAATCCTAATGAAGAGGAGCAATGTATATCATCACAATAGTCGAATACTTAACAAAATGGGCAGATGAGGAACTAGTCGAGTCATGTACAAAAGCAGTAGCAACAAAATTTATAAATTAAAATATAATAACATGGTTCAATTGTCCTATGATAATTATCAGTCATAGAGGGATGCATTTTTTCAATTGTACAATAAAAGTATTAAGGAAGAAAATTATGATTGAACATAGGAAGGCTACCTAATATCACCCACAAGAAAATGGTTCTATTGAATCTTTCAACAAAACACTACATAAGGATTAACAAAGATTTGCAATCTATATAGGGATGATTGGGATGACAAGGTTCCAACCATTTTATGGGCATATCGTGTTAATTTTTTTAACTAGGGTAAAATTCCACATTGGATAGCTCATATGACCTAGATTATGCTTGCATTAAATTTCTCTTTCTGAGAGGACCAAAATCAACCTAAATATTACCCTATTTGGTTAAGTGGAATTTGATTTTTGGATTATTTTATTCATACATGTATTATGGAATGAGTCGGCCCTAAGCACATGTGGAATTGGTTAGGTCGGCCTTAACCCCAAGCGAACCCTCAGGAAATCCTATAAATAGAATGTACCTCAAGCCCATTTCATCACATTTATCAAGCCATATTCTATTCTTCTCTTTTGTTTTGGTTCGCACAGGTATGATGGAAGGGCTTCGTACAAGGGTATGAAATCACAAGAATGAAGCTCACTATAATCTAAGGTTTTCTGATTCCTGGACGCTAGCACAGAACTAAGCGTTTTAGTCCTTGGACACTAGCACATAGTGGTCGAGACAACATCCAAAGGCCCCTAGACGCTGGCATAGAGGCTTAAGGGAGTGTCCATGGTTTCAGAGGCAGATTTGAGAGTGCCCAGGTTGTCCTACACACATGCATAGTAACTGGAAGGGAGCGCCCAAGGGTTTTGGAGAATATCTGGTGAGTTTGACCCAGGACGCATGCATAGGATCTTTCTGAGAGCATACAAGTAGTTACGATGCCCTCACATAGTGGCAAAGAGAGAATTGAGGGAGTTTTGAATGCACACAGTCAGTTTTGCTGAGAGCGTCCAGGATTTTGGCTTTGGATTTGTTAGTTGGCTTCAGTGATCTGGTAGATCTGGGTTTCTCTCTACTATTATATTGATTTGTAGATCTATAGATATGATTTTTAAATCTCCACTGCAAACATATGTATTGGGCTTATTGTACTCTCTTCTAAGAACTTTTTATGATGATCTACTAAAGAAGAATATTTGAAAGGGTTTCCCCCTTGTGGGGATTTCCATGGTCTTGGACATATCTTTTGTCTCTTATGGTTGTGTTATTGTCTTCTTTGTCACTGCATATATTGTTCTTTCTTCAGATACATTTATGATTGGTTATATTGCTAATAATTGGATGCATTGTTAATGAAGAAGTAAATTTGGCTAAAGTAACTCATACAACATAGAACAATCAGAAAAATTAACATTGTATCAGAGTTGAGGTAAAGGACAAGCCCAAAAGAAGACTAGCATTGAAGCTCTCATTTTCAGGAAGAAAGCTCTCATTTTCAGGAAGAAGATTTCCTTATGAAGGTCAAGATATTGTCCTCTACTTTCAAGGATCATGAAAATTTGGGTGATGCATCAAACTTTGTTGGATGGAAAGTCATATTGGAGATCATAGCTGAAAACAGTAATGTGTTGGAATACATCCAAGGTGTTAGAGTCGGTCTTGTCAGTCCTCCGTCAGAGATCAAAACTCTTTCTGCATTTCATTTTTAGGTGTATCGGTCCATTTACTCAGCTGCATTCCACTAGGGGCATGCCATAATCTAACGGAAGGGCCTTATCATTCATTCCCCTCATGTCTTGTACCTACTGGCTTAGGTCTTTTCATCAATGTGTATTAAAGTCCATGACAGTCAATGTTTGATCTTTTAATGGACAAGAGTCATTTCGGTCATTAACTCTAAGGATTAGTCATTGGGTCTTCAAACAATGTCCAATAAAGCCAGCTAGGCCAGAGGGAGGCTCTTATAAAGTTGTGATTCAAAGATTTTCATCGTCATGTTGATAGATTACGACTGTTCTTCAAAAATTTGTTTTGAAGAAAAGTCAACAGTTTGTCATTTGTAATAATTTTCAAAAGCTTCTCAGTGGATTTCTCCAAGCATAGCCCTGGTCTCCTTAGCCAAATTCCACATCAGCTACCCCTACAAAAAATTGCCAAAAATTTCATCATTTTGGTCAAAGAAATCAAAGGGAAGTGTGAAAAGCAGAGTTGTAGTAATTGTGAAAAAGTGCCAAAGTGAAAACATTACAAAATGGGTTTTGGAGAAAGAAAAAATCAAATCCAACTCTTGCAAGATATTTCTCCAAGTATATAAATCATTTGTATCAAGTTACATTCATGAAATCTTATAGAAAAGTCAAACATGGAGGTTGAAGAACAAACTGCAGTTTGAAAGGCCGTGACTGTGTTAAAGGTTGGAGCGCGGCGCACAGGTGGAGTGGCGTGGCGCACTGAGGGAGAGCGGCACACTGGGCGCGACCACACAGTGTTAAATAACATGGGCGCAGTGCACTCAAACGACACGATGCACTGGGTATGCTACGAGGTGCATACACATAAAATCCTGATTTTGCTCAAAATTGCAACAAATTGCCTTTCAATCTGTTGAATTTGCCAGATTTCAACACATCACAAAAGCAGTCCAAACACAATTTTATCATCAGCATCCTTTTGTCTAAGGCAGTGGAAAACAACATTCATGGCATCTGAACATGCATCGGACTATGAAATGGAAACCCAAAGTGACTCATCCTCGGAAGAACAAGCTCCCCGGAGGCCTCACAAAAGTGGCAAACATGTTAGAGAAGAACTGACCACCCTTACAGAATTGCAGGCCTGCCCTCTTGCTATGTCATGTTTCCAGTGTCAGTCATGCTTTGAGTTTTGTCAAAAGGTGGCTAGTGTTCAATTTCATCATGAGTTGGCTCATCTATTCGTGCTGCACTTACATGGAGATTAGGCTACTTTAGTTGGTGTCACCTTCACACTTACACCAGAATCTGTCTCATTAGCAACCGGCATACCAAACATTGGAGAACCATGGAAAAAGAAGCAGAAGATTGATCGGCATCATTATGAGCCATATATTAAAACCACTTTCTTGAGGTAGCTCAAAAGAGTCTTTCCATTCCGGTATCTGAAAGATGAATATGCTCCACTAATGAGATTGATTATGAAATACTTCAGCTGTGAGGGATGATTCTCTCATCTTTATGCTTATCACATCAGGTTTCTCATGCATTTCACTAGGGTACGGATGATGAACATCCCATATTTCATTTGCCGAAACATAGAGAGGATGACCACCTTTATACAACATAAAACCCCTCAGCAGCAACTTAACAGTGTTTATCATTTTTCTCTCATCAAGATTTTGGTGGTGCATCAGCTTGATCTACAGGGTATCACTTGGGATGATTTCATCTCCCGTGACTTCTTCTGAGCTTCACAGGGACCTCCAGAGACTAGATTTGAGACAGGGGAACCTTCTCATCATTATGAGCACCATGAGACTGCCAATGTGCCGGTATTCCTCACATATCAGAGAGGTGCTAGACATTTGTTTACAGCAGCAAAGCGAGTGTTATCTCCACCCAGGGTGGAAGGGTCCTCGCTTCCTACATCAGCACTATAGGTACAGAACAGAGGTAAGCAGCCAATGCATGATGAGGGGCCATCAGGTGAACGAGAGACAGAATTCGTTCTCCTTCATGATGATGATACAGATACAGATCCGCAAAGTGCACAGCTTAAAGAGATCATCCAAGAGCAGCAAACAGAGATTCAAGCTTTGTCCCTTGACTTGGAAAGAGCCAAATTGAACATGAAATATCTGGATTAGAGGAACAAACAACTTGAGGATCGACAAGCTGAGATAGAGTTGCAACTGATCAAGGAAAACTGGCAACATATCATGGCAGCACAAGGTAGACCTATGGAGCAAAGAGATGAGGACCAGGAGTATGTTTTAGAGAAATTGAAAGTTCACTTGGAGCAGTTGGTGGAGAAGGCTAATAGGGAAAAAGTGATGTTGAGGCCTATGACTCACCATTACATGGCCCGAAACATGAGCTCCAAAGCAAGAATCAGGAGCCTAAAGGCGAAATTGAGGAAGGTGACAAAAAGACAAAAGAGGAAAAAGGAGCAAGATCGGCTCCAAATCTTGGCCAAGGCTTCGTTTCTCCAGCATGACATGTGATATAGAAGGTACAACCCAAAGTTCAAGAAATTTGGAGCACATTTTTGCATTTTGAAATTTTGTGCACAAGAAACAGGTTTTTTCTCCCTGTGCGTCGCGCCACCTGGCGCACGCTTTCGCTAGGGAGCTCCAAATGACAAAAAGTTTACATTTTTGGATTTTCCATGGAAAATCATGACTATTGGTGCATGGCCAAGAATTTTGGGCCAGTTTTGAGTCCTCGAGAGGTCAAAAACACCCAAAAAGTGACCTCTCTGCCCCCATTTTGAGACACAAGAAGCAGTCTTGGGAGATTTCAGTTTTGGAGGATCAAATGGGCACCAAATTTAGAAATTTTACTTGGGTTGGAAATTAGATAGGTAGGGCTTTCCAACAAGCACACTTGGGCTCAATTTGGACTTCAGAAAGTGCCTCAAAACCAGCTTCAAAGTGGCCCGACGCATACAATTTTTGGCGTGACTCACAGAGACCCAAAGGCCAAAATCACTCCCGCTCCACGAAATTTCGATTCACAATTTTCTCCAAATGGGCCTGCTCATCTACAATACATTTTTCCTGGCATCAAAGGAAAAGTTTAAAAAACATTTTTGGCTTCTATCCATGTGGCCAAATGAAAGCGAACAGCCACCCAAAAAATCTACGCTCATGTTTTCTTTTTTCTAATTGGTCCTCATAGAAAATTAAATGTAACTGCTGATGGTTGGCTCTTCATTTACTAGGTTGATCGACTTTCTCATGGAAAAGCTTATTTATTGTATTGAGAGTCATTTTTTAAAGGGTTGGAATTTCTGGGAAACTGTGGGAGAGAAACCCAGTCACTCATTGTACATTTTGACAGAGAATTAATGAAATGTTGCAGCTCTGGTTCATGAGATTCCTGTGGCATGAGTTTAGCAAATGTATTTTCTTTATGCTTCATATGTATTTCGTTATGTTTCATATTTTCATTCATATTCGTTTCCAGTGAAAGCTTTCTAAGTGAGAAAAGGTAGAATTCAGTGTACTGCTTTGCCTTGGGATAGTTTTCACGTTCTATGTTTTCTTCTGTTGAAAGGGATTCATGTATTTATGCCCTTTTCACACTCTTAAACAATCTCTCCACTTCATATTATTTCAAATCTAATTGCTAGACTTTCCACCTGTCTTGCCTCACGAAATAATCTACGTCTTTGAGTTAAATTCTCTGCTCATGTTGTTCCTTGGTCCCACACATCCCAGAAAACTCAATCATTCATCAAAATACCTCTATCATATTTATTTACCTAGCCTAAGATCAGTATTCATTTTTGAGTCATCTCAAACCCTATTGTTTATTTTCCTTAATGTGACCCAGAGAGAGCCCTCTCCTATTTTGGTAGGGCTAGCTACCAGACTGAGCGTGGTTTGTGGTTACCCTGAATTTTTCCTTCCTTCAGCCTAAGGTAGATTTAGGTGCTAACATAGTGGCGACTCCACTGGGGAGAATCGAATTTCTTTGTTTGTTAGTATTCTACATTTCATAAACGGCAGGCTTAACCTACGAACACCCCATATTTCTAATAATTCTAAGCTTCCGGATGATAATTTTAGGATTTGATAGGCTAAGTAAGTTGTTCATGTCCTTTTGATTTTTTCGAAAATAGCATGTTGGCTTCAAGACAATATACCAGAGCCAACCCAGATCCAGATCCTCCTCATATCTACAAAAACCCCAATTTGATTCCAAGACTCCTTCGTCAAGAGAGCTCTATAACTCCCGTGTTCAAATTCCATTCATGTCTTGACATTTTTGAGTATCTTGAAGAGCTTGAGTTTGATGAGCAGTTTGAAATATCATTGTTCGAGACCAAATCCAAAAGGGTTGTTGACTCTACTGTCCCTAATCCACAATTTCTTGTAGACCTAGAAACTGAAAGGGCTAACCAGTCAATTGATAATTATATTACGACACAACTTCAAACTCAAATTGTTAATTCCCTACAAACTACACACACCCATCCAACACCTCCAAGACCAAACCCACCAAGAGCGATGGCTGCCCATTTTGCACCTCTTGTGCTGCCTCAAGTTTTAGATGATATGCCCGTAGATTATCAAAGAAAAATCCCTTTGTTTGATGGTGCCCCTCATAGCGCTACCACTCAGCAACATGTGGACAGAATGGTAGATTTTTATGACCTTCATGAGATCGATGCAGAAAATGTAGCAATGAGACTCTTTGTACAGACATTTGCAGGTGAAGTTAGGAAATGGTTCAGAGGTTTGCCGGCTGCACGTACCGCCACCTTGGCTGAACTGCAAAGACAGTTTTTAGACTGCTGGGAAGTGAAAAAGAATCCTCTTCAAATTCTGGCTGAATATGAGCAGATCAAATGAAATGCTGGTGAGTCGGTCCAAGATTACTGCATTAGATTCAATTCCGTTTATAATGAAATTCCTAATCATCTAAGGCCACCTGTGGGAGTAGCCATGATGAAATTTCCGAATGGTTTTGATGCTGACATGGCTTATCAACTGAGAGAGAGAGCCGGCCACAATGGAAGACATGGAGAAAATCGCGGTCAGCGTTGAAGCAAATCTGTTGTCCAAGAGGTCTAGAGAAAAAGCGGAAAAGAAGGTCACAGTCAAGGAAGAGTCTTCCTCGATGGATCAATTACTCAAGAAGGTAGAGCAGATGCTTGAAAGGGTGAAACTTGACAAACCTGAGCCACAAGTTAGAAATCCTAACTTCCGTGGCCAGTAGCAGCCACAATATAGGATAAGGCAGAGAGATCAATGAGCCCAAGATCAAACAGCATAGCAGCCAATACAGACACCTCTTCAGCAAAATTTTGTGCACGGACCGGAGTCTGATGAGGAAGGGAAGGTAATAGGGGAAGAGAACCGCTTCTTTACTCTGGATGATTTGCCTACTTACATTATTGAAGAGGAGGAGTATGCGGAAATTTTAGCTGCACACAAAGATGCAGATTTCATTCTAGCAAGTGACACAGTTTTGGAAGAAGAATCAGAGGAGTATCAAAGAGGCTATATGAATGCTCTGTCTACTCAGCAGCGGCAATATTCACTTAGAAATAGAGATGTGCTAGTTAACCCAATTCAGAAGAGGAAGGAAGTTTCGGCATCAAAGAATGATTCGTCAGTTGCACAAAAGAAAGGCAAAGAGGCACTTGGACCTGACAGCAGCAATTCACTATCAATAGAAAAATCAAATCAGCAAAATGTATTGAGAGAAAAGGAAAGGAAAGAAGTCTCGGTCAAAGAGGTAGAAAAGACTTCCATCATTAGTTTAGAGAATCAAATTTGTAAATTGAGGGTATCCATTCCCTTGACTGAAATAATGAAGAACAACAGTTATAGAGGGCAAGTTTCTAAAATTTTAAATTGTGATCCAACGTCTGATATGGTGAATGTCGAAGATGATCAACCCGAAATGATTTTTGGACCATCATTGAATGGTGAGTCTCCAGATAATGATGTGCCACCTTTTTATATCAGTTTAAGATTGCATGATTTTGTGTTACATAATGCCGTGTTCGATTCCCGAGCTTCTCACAATCTCATGCCCAAGGCTATCATGGATAAGCTAGGTTTGGACGTCACTCGGAAATACCATGATCTTTATTCGTTTGATTCCAGCAGGGTAAGATGTATCAGGCTCATCAAAGACTTGGTTGTAAGTCTGGATCAAATCCCAGTGAAGAATTTTTTGATGGATATTGTTGTAGTGGATATTCCTCCCAGGTTCGGCATGCTTCTTTCCAGGTCTTGGGCAGCAAAATTGAAAGGGATACTACAACTAGATTTCTCCTATGCAACAATTTCGGTGTTTGGCCAAATGAGAAAACTGTATCGGGAACAAAAAATGAAATACATGATCACAAGCAAGGAGAAACCCATTAATTATCCAATTAATTATGTACATACAGATCTAGAGTCTTTTGTTTTGTATTCAGATAGTTTTAATGATATTGATATTCAATTAGTAGAAGTAGAAAGTATTCCAGAAATAGTAGACAATTTCATAGAAGTTTTGAAGAAAGAAGGATGAGAACAACAAAACACCATTGAGAAATCAGCTGAAGGTAATGGATAGCAAGCAGAAAAAACAGAGCCAGCAGAATTTCAGCAATTGGAAGGAGAAGAAGAAGGTTTGTGGACCATGGATTTCGACGTTGCAGTGGGAAATGATGGTGTTGGAATTGGTATTTGGGTACGCAGTCCTTTCTCTGCCCAGAACAAGGTGCCTAGTAATGTGCGGGTATGCTCCTACAAATTAGCTTTTGATTGTTCGAACAATGAGGCTGAGTATGAAGCTCTAATTGTTGGCCTAAAGATTCTAAGAAAGCTGAATGCTAAGAGGATTGCAGTATATGGCGAATCTGAATTGGTGATTAAGTAGGTCAGAGGCGAATATCAGGCAAAGCATCCTCGGATGCGGGATTACCAGAATACAGTTCTGGAAATCCTGAAATTATTTTCAGAATATACCTTGACATGTGTGCCTCGTGTTCAAAACAACATTGCTGATGCTCTTGCTAAGGTAGCCAGTAGTTTGAAGATTCCAATGAAATCTAGTAATAAATTCGAAATCCATGTCAAGCATCATCCGACTGTCCCCAACAATTAGAGATATTGGCAAGTTTTCCAAGATGATGAGGAGATTGATGATTTTCTACAAAACAAAGGTAAGTTCAAAGAGACCTCAATTGATGAAGAAAATGATGATGGCAAAGATGACGTGCAAATCAATCAAATGGACGTGTTGCAGCTAAAGGATAACATCATTCCTAAAGGCTTGATACCTTTAGAAGAGCTCTTTGATCAAGATGACGTAGCCTGCAAACCAACATTGCAGCCAATAGAGAAGGGTGTTGAAGAGGTCAATATCGGAACAGCTGCTAATCCTAAAATGGTAAAACTGTCTAAAGCATTTCCACAAAAGATGAAAGCCAAATACATCAGTTTGTCGTCTTCATTTACTGATGTATTTGCTTGGGACTATTTTGACTTGAAGACATATGATACCAATATAATTCAGCACACTATACCCATTAAGCCTAATCAGAAACCTTTTAGATAGAAGTTGAGAAGGCTAAATCCAAAACTGCTGCCATCAATTGAAAAGGAGATAAATAGGTTGTACAAATCAGGAATCATCGTTCCCATCATATTTTCGGATTGGATCTCCAATTTGGTGCCTGTGCAGAAGAAGACAGGTGAGATTTGCTTGTGCATTGATTTTAGGAATCTCAATAAAGTTTCATTGAAAGATAACTACCCACTTCCCAAAATGGATCATATACTTCAGCGAGTAGTTGGAGTATCTCGTATGTCACTACTTGATGGTTATCTGGATATAACCAAGTTGTTGTCCATGAAGATGACCGAGACAAGACAGCATTCACCACTCCATGGGGAACTTTTCATTACGCTAAAATGCCTTTTGGTTTGAAGAATGCGGGTGCCACCTTTCAATGGGCAATGGACTTAGCTTTCGCAAATGAGAAGGATGTTTTTTTGGTTGTATATCTTGATGATCTGACGGTGTTTTCCAAATCTGATGAAGAACACATGTATCATCTGAAAATTGTCTTTCAAAAGTGCAGAAAATATGGTCTATCGCTCAATCTGAAAAAGAGCTTGTTTGCCATGGAGCAGGGAAAACTACTTGGGCACATCATCTCAAAAGATGGCATTCGTATTGATCTGGCATGTGTGCAAGCAATTCAGCAAATCGATCTGCCCCAGAATAAGAAGGAGATTCAATCATTCAATGGTAAAATGAATTTTTTACGCCGCTTTGTACCTAATCTTGCTGAGCACCTAAGAGATATCACAAACATGCTTAAGAAGGACAGCCAAGTGAAGTGGATGGAAGAGGCTGTAAAATATTTCAATTTAGTCAAATTGGCTCTTTCCTCAACTCCAATTCTAATCAGCCTGGAATACACTCAGGATTTTATATTGTTTTCATTTGCCGGAGCATAATATGGCAATAGTGTTGATGCAGAAAAGAGATGATCACGAAAGACCAATTGCTTTCTTCAGCTGAACTATAAGAGATGCAGCCTTAAAGTACAACATCATTGAGAAGCAAGCCCTCGCACTTGTGAAAGCATTGAAATATTTTTGGGTATACATTCTGCATTCTCATATTCTGGCTTATGTTCCTAACACTGTTGTCAAAGATGTTTTAGTGCAGACCAATCCGAAAGGAAGACGGGGCAAGTGGATTACAGCTTTGTTGGAATATGATGTGGAAATAAAGCCCACAAAGCTTGTTAAAGGACAGGGATTGGCAAAGTTAATGGCCAAATCAAGCTTGCACACCTTAGACATAAATCTGATCGCTGCTATGTCCGATGAGAATGAGGAAGGTTCGTCAATTCAGGTATTTGAAATGTTTTCTCTTTCTCCGTGGTATTCAGACATCATATATGTGCTTCAAAATTTGTCACCACCACCTGGCATGACTAGAAACAAAGCTAGAACTCTCAAATTAAAGGCTGCCAAGTTTTGCATTCTAAATTTTTCACTTTATTGGAAAGATCCCGGTGGCATTCTTTTGAATTGTTTGGTGGAAGAAGAAGCAAAGCAGGTCATGGAGGATTTCCACGAAGGAGATTGTGGTGGTCACCTTTTTTGGAAAACAACAGCAAATAAAGTTCTGAGAGTGGGATACTATTGGTCGACATTGTTTGCTGATCTATATAATGTTGTCAAGAGCTATCATAAATGCCAAATTTTTGAAGGAAGTCAGAAATTACAGCCTTTGCCGCTTAAGCCCATTGAGGTGAGTGCCCCATTTCAGCAATGGGGGTTGGATTTCATTGGTGAAATTCATCTCACTCCTTCCGATCAGCATCGATGGATTCTCATGGCAACAAATTACTTCACGAAATGGATCGAAGTAATTCCCACCAGACAAGCTACAGATGCGGTAATTATTTCATTCCTTGAAAATAACATCTTGTCTCGCTTTGGTTGGCCGAATAAGTTAATCACTGATAACGCAACAACTTTCAAATAAAAAAGGATGGTAGAGTTTTGTCATAAATATCACATCATTTTGGGTCACTCAACTGCCTATCATCTGCAAGGGAATGGATTGTCGGAGTCCTCTAACAAAACTTTGGTCAACATCATTGAAAAACTGCTGGAAATCAACAAGAAGAGCTGGCATAAGAAGTTGGTCAATGCACTTTGGGTAGATCAGGTCAATCAGAAGAAATCCATTGGTATGTACCCTTTGGAGCTTGTGTATGAAGTTGATGCCTTTTTCCTACCTCTCTCGCAGCCCTGGTAGTCAAACTTCTTTAGGAAGCTGGTAGTGAATATGATCCTATGCAGAGAAGATTGAATCAAATGATCCATTTGCAACAGACTAGAGAAGAAGTTTTCCAAAACACATCCAAGTTGTAGGAGAAGATTAAGAAAATTTATGACAGAAAATCAAAGGCGGACAAATTTCAGCTGGATGATGTAGTGCTGAAGTGGGATGCAAGGAATGAGGAAAAGGGTAAGCACGGTAAATTTGAGAATCTCTGGAAAGGTCCCTTCAAGATTGTAGCATATTGGGGTCAGAATGCCTTTCTTCTGAAGGAAATGAACGGGGAAGATTGTCCAGGAGGGTCGATCAATGGTCGGCTGCTCAAGCGGTACCACTTCTGAGTTGTTTCTACTGTCTCCATTGTCACTGTAAATACCATTTTATTTCAGTTTTGGTTAGAGTTTGTCAAGTCAGTCTTCAAGTCATTTTAAGATCAAATTTGAGTCAGTTTTTCGATCACTTTGGTTTCATAATTGAGATGGTTTGACTCAATTTTTAGTCAATAAATGAGTTAGAGTCTTGTGTTGTTTGTCAAAATAATGACTCCATAGCCCAATGGACGAAGGCACTGTCTACTCTCCCAAAGATCTACCATTCTTAGCACCTCCAAGGAGCTACCATCCCCCATTGGAGCCAATGTTAGAGTCGGTCTTGTCAGTCCTCCGTTAGAGATCAAAACTCTTTTTGCATTTCATTTTTAGGTGTCTCGGTCCATTTGCTCAGCTGCATTCCACTAGGGGCATGCCATAATCTGACAGAAGGGCCTTATCATTCATTCCCCTCATGTCTTGTACCTGTTGGCTTAGGTCTTTTCATCAATGTGTATTAAAGTCCATGACAGTCAATGTTTGATCTTTTAATGGACAAGAATCATTTCGGTCATTAAGTCTAAGGATTAGTCATTGGGTCTTCAAACAATGTCCAATAAATCCAGCTAGGCTAGAGGGAGGCTCTTATAAAGTTGTGATTCAAAGATTTTCATTGTCATGTTGATAGATTACGACTATTCTTCAAAACTCTGTTTTGAAGAAAAGTCAACAATTTGTCATTTGTAATAATTTTCAAAAGTTTCTCAGTGGATTTCTCCAAGCACAGTCGTGGTCTCCTTAGCCAAATTCCATGTCAGCTACCCCTGTAAACAATTACCAAAAATTTCATAATTTTAGTCAAAGAAATCAAAGGGAAGTGTGAAAAGCAGAGTTGTAGTAATTGTGAAAAAGTGCCAAAGTGAAAACATTACAAAATGGGTTTTGGAGAAAGAAAAAATCAAATCCAACTCTTGCAAGATATTTCTCCAAGTATATAAATCATTTGTATCAAGTTACATTCATGAAATCTTATAGCAAAGTCGAATTTGGAGGTTGAAGAACAAACTACAGTTTGAAAGGCCGTGACTTTGTTAAAGGTTGGAGCGTGGCGCACAGGTGGAGTGGCGCAGCGCACTAAGGGAGCGCGGCGCACTGGGTGCGACCACACAGTGTTAAATAACATGGGCGTGGCACACTCAAATAGTGCAGTGCACTGGGTATGTGGTGCACTACATACACATAAAAGCCTGATTTTGCTCAGGATTGCAACAAATTGCCTTTCAATCCCTTGAATTTGCCAGATTTCAACACATCACAAAAGCAGTCCAAACACAGTTTTATAATTAGAATATTTTTCTCTAAGGCAATGGAAAACAACAGTCATGGCATCTAAACATGCATCACTATGAAATGGAAACCCAAATCGACTCATCCTTGGAAGAACAGGCTCCCCGAGGCCTCACAAAAGTCGCAGACATGTTAAAGAAGAACCGACCACCCTTACAGAATTGCAAGCCTGCCCTCTTGCTATTTCATGTTTCTAGTGTTAGTCATGATTTGAGTTTTGTCAAAAGGTGGCTAGTGTTCAATTTCATAATGAGCTGGCTCGTCCATTCGTGCTGCAATTACATGGAGATCAGGCTACTTTAGCTGGTGTCACCTTCACACTTACACCAGAATCCGTCTCATTAGCAACCGGCATACCAAACATTGGAGAACCATGGAACAAGAAGCAGAAGATTGATCGACATCATTATGAGCCATATATTAAAACCACTTTCTTGAGGCATCTCAAAAGAGTCTTTCCATTCCGGTATCTGAAAGATGAATATGCTCCACTAATGAGATTGATTATGAAATACTTCAGCTGTGAGGGACGATTCTCTCATCTTTATGCTTATCACATCAGGTTGCTCATGCATTTCACCAGGGTACGGATGATGAACATCCCGTATTTCATTTGCTAGAACATAGAGAGGATGACCACCTTTATACAACATAAAACCCCTCAGCAACAACTTAACAGTGTTTATCATTTTGCTCTCATCAAGATTTTGGTGGTGCATCAGCTTGATCTACAGGGTATCACTTGGGATGATTTCATCTCCCGTGACTTCTTCCGAGCTTCACAGGGACCTCCAGAGACTAGATTTGAGACAGGGGAACCTTCTCATCAGTATGAGCACCATGAGACCGCCAGTGTGCCGGTATTCGTCACATATCAGAGGGGTGCTAGACATTTGTTTGCAGCAGCAAAGCGAGTGTTATCTCCACTCGGGGTGGAAGGGGCCTCGCTTCCTACATCAGCACTACAAGTACAAGATAGAGGTAAGGAGCCAATGCATGATGAGGGGCCATCATGTGAACGAGAGACCGAATTCATTCTCCTTCATGATGATGATACAGATACAGATCCACAAAGTGCACAGCTTAAAGAGATCATCCAAGAGCAGCAAACAAAGTTTCAAGCTTTTTCCCTTGACTTGGAAAGGGAGAAATGGAACATGAAATATCTAGAGCACAGGAACAAACAACTTGAGGATCGACAAGCTGAGATAGAGTTACAATTGATCAAGGAAAACTGGCAACTCATCATGGCAGCACAAGGTAGACCTATGGAGCAAAGAGATGAGGACCAGGAGTATGTTTTAGAGAAAGTGAATGTTCACTTGGAGCAGCTGGTGGAGAAGGCTAATAAGGAAAAATCGATGCTGAGGCGTATGACTCACCATTACATGGCCCGAAACATGAGCTCCAAAGCAAGAATCAGGAGCCTAAAGGTGAAATTGAGGAAGGTGACAAAAAGACAAAAGAGGCAAAAAGAGCAAGATCGACTCCAAATCTTGGCTGAGGCTTTGTTGGTCTAGCATGGCATGTGATATAGAAGGTAAAACCCAAATTTCAAGAAATTTGGAGCACATTTTTGCATTTTGAAATTTTGTGCACAAGAAACATGTTTTTTCTCCCTGTGCACCGCGCCACCTGGCGCGCGCTTTCGCTAGGGAGCTCCAAATGAAAAAAAGTTTACATTTTTGGATTTTCCATGGAAAATTATAACTTTTGGTGCATGGACAAGAAGTTTGGGCCAGTTTTGAGTCCTCAGGAGGTCAAAAACACCCAAAAAGTGACCTCTCTGCCCCCATTTGGACACACAGGAAGCAGTCTTGGGAGATTGCATTTTTGGAGGCGAAAATGGGCACCAAATTCAGAGATTTCACTTGGTATGGAAAGTAGACAGGTATGGATTTCCAACAAGCACACTTGGGCTCAATTTGGACTTCCGAAAGTGCCTCAAAACCAGCTCCAAAGTGGCGCCACGCACAGAGACCCAAAGGCCAAAATCACTCCCGCTCCGCGAAATTTTGATTCACAATTTTCTCCAAGTGGACCCACTCATTTACAATACATTTTCCTGGCATCAAAGGCAAAGTTTTAAAAACATTTTTGGCTTCTATCCAAGTGGCCAAATGAAGGCGAACAGCCACCCAAAAAATCTACGCTCATGTTTGCTTTTTTCTAATTGGTCCTCATAGAAATTTAAATGTAACTACTGATGGTTGGCTTTTCATTTCCTGGGTTGATCAACTTTGTCATGGCAAAGCTTATTTATTGTATTGAGAGTCATTTTGTAAAGGGTTGGAATTTTTGGGAAACTGTGGGAGTCACTCACTGTACATTTTGACAGAGAATTAATGAAAGGTTGCAGCTCTAGTTCATGAGATTCCTGTGGCGTGAGTTTAGAAAATGTATTTTCTTTATGTTTCATATGTATTTCGTTATGTTTCATATTTTCATTCATATTCATTTCCAGTGAAAGCTTTCTAAGTAAGGAAAGGTAGAATTCAGTGTACTGATCTGCCTTGGGATAGTTTTCACATTCTATGTTTTCTTCTGTTGAAAAGGATTCATGTATTTATGCCCTTTTCACACTCTTAAACAATCTCTCCACTTCATATTATTTCAAATCTAATTGCTAGACTTTCCGCCTATCTTGCCTCATGAAATAATGTGCGTCTTTGAGTTAAATTCTCTGGTCATGCCATTCCTTGGTCCCACACATCCCAGAAAACTCATTCATTCATCAAAATACCTCTATCATATTTATTTACCTAGCCTAAGGCCAGTATTCATTTTTGAGTCATCTGAAACCCTATTGTTTATTTTCCTGAGTGTGACCCAAAGAGAGCCCTCTCCTATTCTAGTAGGGCTAGCTACCAGACTGAGCGTGGTTTGTGGTTACCCTGAATTTTGCCTTCCTTCAGCCTAAGGCAGATTTAGGTGCTAACACAAGGAAGGATGCCTGAGCCTCCAGAAAATTCTTCTTCTTCCCTCAAGAATAGGTACAAGAAAGGTGAGTCCAAACAAAAGAAAATTATAGTTGATGGTTTACAAGATCATTTACTTGCATATGTTGAGAATTTAAGAAAGTCTAGATATTTGTATGACAAGATGGTTTTCATGCATGAGATCAACAACTTGAATGAGATCATCAACTTGGAAGATCAACTCAAGGAAACCAATATGAACAAATTCAATCCTATATTATGAGGATCTCTTTCCTTAGAGTTCAATTGTAAAGAGTTGGAGAAAACATGTCTGACAGGGAACTAGTTGTTGTGACTCTTAGAGGTCTCCCTCCTATTTGGAAAAACTTCATTACTACAATCAACAATAGCAATATCCTTCCATCATTTGATGAAAATTTTGGAAGCTTACTCAACAAGAATCTAGGATTATAGAAAGAGGAAGGATTTAAGAACATGAAGAGGGAGAGATCATTGCATATATCACTCATGACAAAAGGAAGAAGGAAAAAGGAGGTCCATCAAGGAAGCCTCCTTCTCAAAATACAAAAGGAAGGAATGGTAGATCATTATCTCATATTGAATGCCTTAATTTCCACAAGAAAGGTCATTATGCTCGATACTATCTCCAAAAGAGAAAGAGACCACGTTACAACACCAGAAGCAACAACAATAACAAAAGAAGAAAAGAAAATCAAGGGAATAACCATGATAGAATATATGAAAGAAGAACAAGAGACTCCTCAAGGAACCATGAAGAAGATAATCCTCCTTAAAAGAAGTCAAGGGCTCCCAGGTATGAAATTAATGTTGTGAATAAATCTGAATACATTCTTATTTAGGGTCTTAATAGTTATTCTCCACCAAATTTGTGGGATAGTTGGTTGGTTGATAGTGGGGCCACTCATCATTTCTATGGATACAAGGAAGTCCTCTCTAATCTAGTAGAGAGGGAGACTAAGTTGAAGATAATTCTTGGAGACAACTTCACTCATCCTACGAAAGGCTTTGGGTCCATCAAATTCCTGTTGAATTATGGGGAATTAGTTTTTTTGCATGATGTTGAGTATGTATTGGGATTGATGAAGAATCTGGTATCTATATCCTCATTGGAAGATAAAGGTATGAGGGTTTCCTTCATCAAACGAAATTATTTGACCTGGCCTATTGATTCACTTATGAGAGATGCATTCACATTAGTATCAAGATTTGAAGGACTCTATAGAGTCACTAAAAGGCCACTTCTAGCATTAGTTCATAATACCAATCATCTAAGCGAGTTATGGAATCGCAGATTGTCTCATCTACACTATGATGCACTTTCGAAGTTGAAGAAATTGGTCTCAGGTATCCCCAATGTTCAAGCTCATCATGATGGAGTTTTTCCAGGTTGTGCAAGTGGAAAAAACATGATGAGACCATTCCCCTCTAGTAAGAACAATACCAATGAAATCCTCCATCTCATTCATTCTGATATATGTGGACTGATGCCGGTACATTCCGTTGGTGGTAATTTCTACTACATCACCTTTATTGACGACTTCTCAAGAAATACATGGATATAATACCCTAAGCACGAAGATGAATCCTTTGAAATATTCAAGGAGTTCAAAGCCTTGATCAGAAATCAAATAGGAAATAGAATCAAAGTCCTCAGGATTGATAATGGAGGGGAATACATGTCAAATGAATTCATAACGTTTTGCAAGAAATAAGGGATCAAGAAGGAAACAAGTGTGCCATATACTCTTGAAAATAATGGTTTAACTGAAAGGAAGAACATGTCTCTAGTAGAAGCTTCCTGTGCCATGCTCCATGATCCAAAGGTGCCAAAGTTCCTTTGGGACGAAGCCGCATCTTCTAATGCATATGTTCAAAATAGGGTGCCTCATAAAGCATTAGAAAACAAGACCCCTTAAGAAATATTCATAGGTGTCAAGCTTGATATTAGCCATATTCGTGTATTTGGATGCCCCATATATTTTCATGCGCCAAAGGATAAAAGGAACAAATTGGAAGCTACATGAAGAAAAGGTACAATTGTGGGTTATTGTGAAAATTCTAAAGCATATAGAATATATATTCCTGGTCAGAGGAAGGTCAAAATTAGTAGGGATGTAACATTCGATGAAGATGTAGCTCTTGGAAAAGAAAGAGATCTTCCTCCACCTCCTCCTCCAAAGGAAGATGCTTGGGATATTCTAGATGGTCCTTCCAGGCCCAAGTTTGATATTGATGATGATCCCATGGAGGCTATGGATCCATTAGATCCTCCTCCAAGTGATCCTCCTACTAGGAAGAGACCACTTTGGCTCCACGATACTCTATAGAATGTTTAAAGAAATGTTCCCATTCATAGATCATTTAGAGAAAGGAAGAAACCATGCAGGTATCAAGGATATGTTGCATCCATGAGCACTGTGATTCAAGCCGAATAGTCCTCATTCGAAGAAGTAGTAAAAGAACAAGTTTGGAAGGATGTTATGGAAAAGGAATATGAATCAATTATGAAAAATGATGTATGGGATGTGGTACCAAGATCGAATATGAAATCTGTTGTGACTTCAAAGTGGCTATTCAAGAGAAAACATGGAATTTATGGCAGCATTGAGAAATACAAAGCAAGGTTCGTATCCCAAGGATTCTCTCAAAAAGCGGAGAAGATTATGATGATATATTTTCTCCTGTGGCTCAATATACAACCATTCATTTAATAGTTTCCCTTGTTGCTAGTCAAGGATGGACTCTTCATCATATGGATGTAAAGACCTCTTTCCTGCATTGCACATTATAGGAAGAAGTATATGTTGAACAACCATAGGGTTTTGAAGTGGAAGATCGAAGAACACATGTTTGCAGGTTGAAAAATGCATTGTATGGTTTGAAGCAAGCTCCCAGAGCTAAGTATGCACACATTCATAGTTACTTAATGAAGTTGGGATACACAAGAAGCAATGTCGATCCCAACCTCTACTTCAAGGTAGTCCAAGGTATGCCATCGAGTGTATGAGGGAGTTAGCCTCTGAATTTGATATGAAGGAACTTTGTCTCATGCACTATTTTTTAGGCCTTAAGATATGGAAAAGGCCTGGTGAGATTTTCCTTTCACAAGGAAAATACGTTGTAAAGTTGCTGGAAAGATTTGGGATGACTTAATTCAAATCCATGGTTACACCGACGGAAATGAACTTCAAGAAATTATGTGGAGAAGCTACAGGACCCGATTTGGAAAATCCATCCGAGTATAGACAATTGATTGGGGCTCTAATGTTCCTTGTGAACACCTGTCCATATATTTTCTATGCAGTAAACACATTGATTCAATTCATGACCGAGCCCCTCCATGCACATTGGATAGCTTCCAAACATGTATTGAGATATTTGCATGGGTTGATCACACTTGGCCTGTGATAATCTTCTAGAGATGTTCAACTTCATGGATACAATGATGTTGATTGGGCAATAAATATTATCGATAGAAAGAGTACATCTAGATGCTCTTTTAGCCTTGGATCTGCCATGATATCCTGGATGAGTAGGAAAAACAAGTATGTAGCATTGAGCACAACCGTTGCAGAATACATTGTCGTTATCATAGCTAGCTATGAAGCAGCTTAGTTGAGGAAGCTCTTTGGAGAGCTATTTAAGCAGGTCCTAGACACTATAGTGATATACTATGACAAGCACATTGAGATTCTATATCACTTTCTTTGATCCATGGTGCAGAGAGGAGTTATCAGGATCCATCACATATCAAGAGATGAACAGATTGCAGATATTCTCACCAAGGCACTATCAAAAGGAAATTTCTTAGTCTTGAGAGAGCAGCTTGTACTAATGGATGTGGTCCCTCTAGATAAGGGTTAGTGTTGATCGAGGTCATTGAGCCAACTCTTCCTACCCTGTTTGAGCTCCCAGGGTGAGAAATTGAGATAAAGGGCTCTTGGGATTGACAAATCTCTGGACAATAGGGTACTCCCCTATCTGTTACCCATAGGGTTGAAAATTCTTCTCTGCTATCTTAATAGGGTCATAGAATGCTTCTCCCATGTATGGTCTTTGTAGAGTCTTCTCCCATGTATGGTCTTTGTAGAGTATACCCCAGTTGGCATCATACCCACAAGCAGGGATTTTTGGGAATACCACTCCTCGTTTGGCCAACGAGTTGAGAGTGTACTTGGGGTGTACAACCCAAGTCGATTATGATGTAGGTGTTCTACCACATGACTACTGAGATTCATTGATGGGAATATCGATAGGCAATAAGATTGGTTTGAGAGTTACTCCCCTTTTGATGTTCCAGGTTGAGGATGAGCTCCCTGATGAGAATATAGGGTCGAAGATGTGCTCCCCTGTATGATGAGTTATCCTATTGCTTGGTATGGGTGGAAGATATTTCTCCTTGATTCTTCTTCTTTTAGATCAGAGAAATTTTCAACAAATAGTGTTGAGCAGAGACATTCAAAGCATGATGACAACATGACATGATGATGTGAAGATCAACTGATAGATATTTATAGGTGGAATTCTTCCTATTTGAGAGGGAGTGTTAATTTTTGAAACTAGGGTAAAATTCCACATTGGATAGCTCATATGACCAATATTATTCTTACATTAATTTTCTCTTTTTGATAGGACAAAAATCAACCTAAATATCACCCTATTTGGTCAAGCGAAAGTTGATTTTTGGATTATTTTATTCATACATGTATTATGGAATGGGTCGGCCCTAAGCACATGTAGAATTGGTTAGATCTGCCTCAACCCCAAGTGGACCCTCAGGAAATCCTATAAATAGAAGTGACCACAAGTTCATTTCATCACATTAATCAAACCATCTTCTATTCTTCTCTTTTGCCTTGGTTCGCACAGGTCTGACAAAAGGAGATCGCGCAAGGGTCCGAAATCACAGGAGTGAAGCTTGCTCTGAGCTAAGGTTTTCTGATTCCCAGATGTTGGCATAGAACTAGGAATTTTAATACCTAGATAGTGGCATAAATTGTTTAAGAAAGCATCTAGAGGTCCCTAGACATTGGCACAAAGGCTTAAGGGAACCTCCAAGGTTTTAGAGGTAGATTTGAAGGTGTTGATCCCCTTACGCTCGTATAGAGTAGTCCTCAGAGCATCCAAGTCATACCAAATGCACACATAGTAACTAGAAGGGAGCGTCTCAGGTTTTTGGATCAAAATTGGTGGGTTTAACCCCAGACACACGCACAGGGTCTTCCTGAAAGTGTATGAGTAGTTACAAATGCCCTCACACAATGGAAGAGAGAGCGTCTATGGAGTTTCAGACGTAGGCAGTTAGTTTTGCTAAGAGTGTCTAGGGTTTTGAATTTGGGTTTGTAAGTGGGATTCAGTTGGCTTTAGTGATCTGATAGATCTGGGTTTCTCTCTACTATTATATTGATATGTTGATATGATTTGTAAATCTCCTCTGCAAAACATATGTATTGGCTTATTGTACTCTCTACTGAAAATGTTTATGACGATCTACTAAAGAAGAATATTTGAAAGGGTTTCCCCCTTGTGGGGCTTTTCCCTAGTCTTGGACCAATCTGTTGTCTCTCATGGTTGTGTTGTTTTCTTTTTTGTCCCTACATATATTTTTCTTTCTTTAGTTGCATTTATGATTGGTTATATTGCTAATAATTGGATGCATTGTTAATGAATAATTAAATTGGGCTAAAGTAACTAATACAACATAGAACAATAGGAAAAATTAACATACAACACAACGTACAAATAGTCAATAGGATCGACACCATTTGAGCTTATTTACGGACAAGAGGGAGTCGTACCATTTCATTGTTTAGTGAATGCACAAATTGTATTGACTATACTAAAATATAATACAAAACTACAAACATAACGACTCATAAACCTACATAAACTATAAGAAGAACAACTCCATGCACTTTACCATCAAAAAATTAGTGAATAAAAAAAAAATCATGGCAGAATAGAAACCTAAAAACTAAGAATTTTCAAGTCGGCGACTTAGTCTTATTGTACGATAGTCAAGTGAAGGGAAAACCAAGGAAACTAGAAATCACATGGTTGGGACCCTTCGCCATCGAAGACATACAACCTTCAGGAGTCGTTCAGTTGAAGACACTTCAAGGACACCTTTTCTAGTCACTTGTTAATGGTGTCCATCTTAAAATATGTCTCTTAATAACATTTAGTGTGGGTTAGCTCCAAGACTACTTGGTGGTGGGATAACTGACTGATAATTTTTAAAATTAGTAATTTTTCTTTCTTATGTTAAATTATCAAATTATCTACAAAAATTAGTTATAAATTGACAATAAAAATAACCAACATAATAATCAGAGATTCAATAAAGGAAGCGAAAGAGGAAACCAAACACACAGACAAAATAATGATATGGAACAAGAACTAAAATTGCGTAATATTCTAAATAGTAGAGTGAAGAAAATGAACTGACATCAATTCATAGATAAGTGACAACCAGAATGTAGAGAAAAATTTAAATACCAAGATAAAAGTTCCATCTCAGCCAACAAATCAAGTCAATAAGATAGAAGCCAACTCGAACCAAGAAAGAATCATTCAACAAGACAATGTCACAAAGTACAATTTGACAAGATAGAAACTCAAGATAGAGGCTTCAACCAGTAATCGGGAGGGAGTTTTAAGAAATCAGTTTCCAATAAAAACCGACATGTGAGTCTGACAACGCATCACACAAAAGACAAAAAATTGGATTTAAAAATCAAAGCACTAAAGTGCATCTATCTAATCAGGACATGTCACATACTTCACACATCCCATTATCATCAAGCGAACAATAGATATCAATTCAAAACACCCCACAATTATTCACCACCCCATGAATAAGGTGGTGATCATATGTTATAGAATCAAATTAGAAATCGACGAGATATTTCAAGGAATAACAATTGAGCAAGAATAATGGTGCAATTAATTCCACTTCTATAAAAATTAATAAAGTCTTGGGCTTAACCAAAATCTTGCTAGAAATATCGTTCAATGATATGAGTAACCTTGAAGATATGTCGTACATTCCAAGCCTTACGATCTCTAACTCTAAGCTACTATATTTCCTTTGAGCCATAGAATTTCAAACAATTTTGTAATGGTGAAGCACAAAGTTCATTTTGAAGATGACGAAGTCATAGTAGAGCCTAGGACCAAGGAAGGGTTCAACCTTATGGGAAAGAAAAAATTAGAATCCTTCATGAATAATATAAGGTGGACTAAGGTGGAAAAACCCTCTTCAAAGAAACACTTTGAATCCTTTCTCACATGGGCCAAACCAAATGACCAGTGGAATTCTCAGTTTGAATAGTTATAGAAAGTTGGAATTCAGGACATCCTTAGTGCTATAATAGTAGCATACTTGCAAGGAATGAAGAAATAGGTTGCTAAGTATTTAGTTAGCAGATACCATATTGGTAAGCTTTGGCTTGCACAATTTCAATCAATTTTTGGGACTACCATTCATTTGATCATAGGTCTACCATACAAAGGTGAAAAGATGTCAAGCACATCAGATTATAACAAGTGGCTCACGAAGTTTTCTGGTGGAGCGTCTAGAAAGAATTCAAGAGGGTTTCTCATCAGTCAAGTTTAGGACTTGTTGGTTATATGGATTTACACAATAGTTTCCCTATGTCTCACAATTCTTGTTTGGGCTTCAAATGTCAAATAGTTGACAATGTTCAAATCAATTGGTGAAACAGAAAATTTCAGTAAAGTATACAATTGGGTGGAATATGTAGCATAACTCATCAAATCAAACTATCAGAACTGTTAAAATTCAGGTAAATCTGGCAGTTTCCCCTCTTTTAATTTGGTTAGCTACGAAGTCTAGCCCACCAGTTTGGGAGGTAGACTTCACTAAAAACCACATGCTTCTTATGAATCAAGTTAGGGTCTTTTCACCTAACTAGTTCGGGAAACCACAATCTTTAGGTCCCCATGAAATTTTTAGGAATTTGTTATTGAACATGAAGAACATTTCCAATAAATGGAGAGATCCCCAGTACGTTCGTTGTGATTTTCCTCCCTGTTCCCATATCTAATTATGTCTAGATGTCACCAAAGTCTAGTATAATAACTCCATAGAAGTCAACCCTCAGGAACTCCCTTATCAGCCTGCTGTCAACCAATTGTTCGACGGATTGCATCAACAATCCAATACCAATTATGTTATTCCCCATAGATTTTTTGACCCATCCCAAGATATTATTATCCCTTTTTTTGATGTTGAATCAGAAGAAGAGGTACAAGCCACATTGCACTTATAACCCTTTAAAATAGATTGATTAGTGCTTGTACCATAAACCTCCTAAAAATCTAGTGTTAAAGAGTCACACAACCCAAAAGCCACCCTGACCACTTCCAAATCAGTCTAATGGGAACAGGTACTTTCATAAATCCTTCTGTAGAAACTTAACAACAACAAAAACTTGATGAAGTTATCCAAAAACTAAAGGAAAAAGGAAAAACAATAAAAAAGACCTAGAAACCCAAAGCTTCACCTATTGAAGCAGAGATCTAGAATGCAGTTGAAAGCGCTAAGGGAATTTTTGCAAATATTATTAAAAAAAATGCAGCAAATTTATCAAGCTTCACTAAAGTAGATTTATGTGAAAAATGGTACTTCTTCCAATAAGCATAATGGAGATACTCAACATCAACGGAATGATACTCAGACCAAGTTCATAGCCAAACAAAGCAAGTTGTCGACACAAAGACCAATAAACCAACTAAAATTGATTTAATAGATGATACACTAGTTAACTCTTTGACTCATATTGAAGAATTGCATAATCATTCAAAGAAGAACCAGTCATATCAGTGGAACCCAAAATATAATTCTAAAGAGAATTTGCAGCACAATTTGTCTTAGCGCACTCAACCAGATGAAACAATCAAATACTACAATCCACAAATGACTAATGTGTTGACCTACCAACATCAATAATAAATGACTAAAGTACCAGTGAATAATCCACCGGTAACTAAGCTTTCTTCAACCGATAGAACCTCCTCATAACCGATTTCAAAAAGCACGCCGAGAACTAAAGATAAAAAGGAGTGTGTCAATATTTCTACCAAGTACGTTGATATCAAAATTGCTAGTGATAAACTAATTTTCAAGGTTTTATAGCACTCCGTCAAATATGAAAAGAGGTAGAGGAAAAAGAGGAAGAATGACACTAACAAGCTTCAACAACAACAGGAACGAGAAAGGGAGACTCAGTTGTTCTGTCAAAACCAGGTAGCTGAAAAAATCAATATTTCCACTCCAACCAAGGTTGATGATCATCTTGTTTCTATTCAACAGCTGGTACATCAATTAATTGATAAAAATAAATAGCTTAATGTATAGGTGACAAAGCTTCGAGCCAGACCTACAATTACTGGAAGTCCAAAGTTTACAGAAATATCATAGAAGACTTATGATCAATTTTTGATGGCCAAAAAGACTTTAGAAAATACACTTGATAAGGGAGTTTCTCTCATGACTACATTAAACAATTGGGATACATATCTAGCATCCAGTCATAGTCACATCAGAGCACAAGATATGGTCATTCATGATGTAGCTTCAAGACAAATTGCAGATCCCAGAGTAAAGTAAGCACTCAAAAAAAAAATGGAGCAAGAACGAGAAATTGATACACGCTAATGGAAAATGAGCGTTGATGGCTCAGGGAAGGGAACAAAGCACAACTAGAAGCTACCAATTCATTAAAATTTTATCAGGGAGTACTTAGCCATGTTTTGAGCATTGAATAGGCCAAGTCCTATAACCAAAGGATATCAAGAGACACAACCCTAGAAGAAAAAGTCCAGTACCTATCAAATCACAAAGAATCTATTGTTAAATCTAGATTGGTAGTACACAAATGGTCCATATTTGATGAACATATGTAGATATTTGCTCCAGTCATTTATTAGGCAACATTTCCAAACATGCCTCCATCATCGCCAACTTGATATTCATCACAAAAGATGCCTCGAACCACCCATCAATTTTCCTCATCAAGTGTTTCGACATGTGCTACAACTTCATAACAACAATCACATGAAGTTGAAGTCGACCAAGCAATAAATTAGTTGAAAGATCCAACCCAAGTAGTTCTGAAGGAGACTTTGGAAGCACTTGCTAAAGAATTACCACTTATCCTTTCTTGATTTACTTTTCATTGTAATCTATTTTGTATTAAAAAAAATCTCTTAAAGAGCTAGTGACATCAATTGTATAAGTCTTCACTCTATCAGAAATTTTCTGACGTCTTTTGCATCACTCCAAACTCCCCTTCTTTGGGACGAAGAAGGTTTTGAGGATGGGGTAGATGTTGGAGGAGCTAGTTGGTTTAGCCGACTAGCCCAAGTCGAGTCGAGAAACATACATTGTAATGAAAAATGTCATAAGAGTTAACTAATGTCAATTTAGTTAAGGTGTATGGTTGGATAGTTAGATTGTTGTAACTGTCCCGACGATTTGTATATATGTATGTATACCGATGTATCAGTTCTGATTCGACCAATAAGAGATAATATATTAGAGTTCCTTCACTAGTTCTCCATTATTGTATATTTATATCTTCACTTATGCTTGTTATGTTATTGGATGATGTCTATACTACTTGTAACTATGTGAAATTTTCCTTAGATTACAACACATCCCATGTTCATGAATTCTTTGAGTTGTACATAAATAGCATATGCATAATGGTCTTGTTGACCACTTATGTTTGTCCATCTATTAGGGGAAGAAAGGTGATTGATTCGGTCATCTTAGTATTAATTAGAGACCATAGTTTGGACCAAAAAACATTAAGGAACTTGTTATCCCTATTTGAAATAATGGTCTAAGGTACCCCAAAATGATACCAAACATGCTCAAAGAAGAGGTTAGTAGTGGCTTTAGTTGTGATATTCCTTTTGCATAATGCCAAAATGGCCCTGTTAGATAATCGATCAATAATAACAAACACACAATCATTACCATGCCTAATGGAGGGTAAACCTGACATGTCATCCATGGAGACTAACTCCCAAGGCTAGTATGGGATAGGTAGAGGATTATACAACCCTTTCTTCTTGATGGCTAGTTTAGCAATGGCAAAGAAAGAGAATGATATAATACACCAATGGACATATTGTCGAAGCTTTGACCACTTGAAATACTTCTAAAGTACTATTATTGTCTTCTCCACATCAAATTTCCCTGGCACCAACCAAATAATAAAAAAACATCATTTAGGGTATCTGAATAGCCTTGAAATTTTCCATAGAAAAACTACTAAGAAGATATTGAATCATTGAGTTAGTTGAAGAGGTGGGTGGCCATTGATATCTTCGTAGATTAGAAGAGTGATCCATGAAATCCTAAAATTCTTGAAACGATAATTTGAATAGTAGGTGGAATATGAAAGATAAAAATTTGGGACCTACCTTGATTGATAGAAGTTCTAGAAGTAACCCTGAAATATATGAAGACTTGCTTGAAGGAATAAGATTTTTCATGACTGGAACTCCCATGGGCATTGCATCAATAACAAATTGTTGATGCATGGCTATAATGTCATCTCCTAGGAGACATAATCCCTTGATTTGTTCACTTCAAGTATCACCATGGGGGAACGACCTAGTCCTTCTACCATCAAAACAAAGAGGAAGGGGAAAGGGGGTCTCCTTGCCTTCGACCTTAACAAGGAGAAATGTAAAGGAGGGGGAAACCATAAATGATGGTCAAGAAAAAGGCTATTGAAGTGAGGTAAAGAACCTAATTGGTCCAAAATATCAAAGCATGCAAAATATAAGAGAACTTGTTGAATATATTACCAACTCAATTTATTGAAAGATTTTGAAATTTCCAACTTAATAAGCATGCTATATTGTTTTTTTTTAACAAATGGACCATTTCATGGGGTAGGATGATATGATCCAAATTTTCCATGCTCCTATATAGTCATATTTCTCTAAGAATGATCCAGGTGGATATTGGTGGCCACCTGCCTATTCCACCTAGACCTCTAATCGATTCCATCAGTTTCCTTGTTCATAGCAGCGTTTACTAGTTTTAGTAGTTTTTCAGGGCTTGAACATCTGAAGCAATTTTGCTAAACGACATTTTTTTTGAGGTTCGTAGCAGTTCCATAGTCATTGGCAAGGTCTTGCGGCAAATTCTGCTGTACTCGGAGCGATATTTCCACCGAGGTATCATATGTGCCAAATAGATATAATATGACCAACTTACGACCCTCAGAAGTTGGCTGCCCAACAAGGCCCACAATCTCTTGAAGTTCTATCTCATGGGGTTAGGGTTTTAGTTGTTTAGGGTTTTCCCTTGTTGTTAAATAATAAAAAGGCCCTTCAACCTCATTACAACTCATTTCATAGGCATGTAGCCACCACATCTCTTCTCGGAGATAATATACCATTGCCTAAGCTAGTTTATTTCCATTTTTGTATGAAAGCATACTTCAGTTCTTTATATTAATTAAATAAATTTTTTTTTCTGCTACATCTCTACGTTTATGTGTATATCTTTATTTTGTTGTGTTCCTACATAAGTCTAGATCAGTGGTATCAGAGCAGTCTCCTCTTTCTCTATTTTTCTTTGCATGTCCCCAATGAGGTGATGCTATAAGCAGTTAGGGCTCAAACTAGTTGAACCTTTGCAAGACCAACCTCACAATCCATAATGACCTCTGATGGAAGAAAGAAAGACGAGGGGGCAGGAGATCCTTTCAAAATATTTCTCAAGGAAGCCCTCGAGCAAAAGAAGGAATGCGATGATGGATAACTTTTCCCAAATCCTTTGGCGGTTACCCACAAGTGACACATCTTAGTCCAAAAGCCACTATGAAGGCACCACTCCTTTTAAGGTACAAGTTAACTTTAACATTCCCATATTGAAGGCCACATAGATGCAGATGCTATACTAGATGGTTAAATATGTTCGAAGGATATTTTTCAGTTCATGAATTTTCCAATCGAGAAAAGATTACTTTTGCACTCCTCAAAGTCACCCCACATGTGGAGGACTGGTTGTAAACCTACTGTGAATAAAATGACAAGAGGGAATGCTCATTTTTTTCAACCGCACCCACTTGGAATTCTTTTCAAGATGCCATCAAGGAAAAATATTATTCTCCTAGGAGCTATGAAGTTAAAAACATAAAGTGGACCACACTATGGTAGGGAAGGGACCGAGATGTCTCAGAGTTCACAAATGTTTTCCATACCCTTCACACGAAGCTAGGTATTAAGGATTATGAGTGGCATTTGGTACTAGGGTACCACATTTTTCTACACAAGTACATCCATAATGACATGGAGTTCCTTGACATCTCCTCGCTTAGCACCGCTTATCAATGCGTTGTCAAGATCAAGCAGAAATTTAAACAGAAGAAGCAAGACTTTGGATCTGTGAATCTGAAGCAAGGGAAAGGCACCCCCAAACCATAGAAAAAAGGACAAAGCCATGGCGAGGTGACCCAGGACAACGCACTGAAGCCGTAAGAAAATAACAACACCACGAAGACAAAGAAGGACATAAGGAAATTGTGTGAGTTACATAAGAGACCCACTCACAACACAAGTGAGAGTTGAGCCAAGCAGTCATTGGTGGTCAAGATGAAGGCTTCTGAATTAGATGCATGTCTCGAATCTAAGTCAAAAATTGACAAGGGGAATGAAAAAGGGAAGAAAATTATCGATGCGGAGCTTAGTGCCACTATTTCCACCACCAATATCTAGCAAGATGAGCCCGAAGATCCAGAGGAGGGGGAGAGACTCTTTCATTCACAGATTTGGGTGAAGGGTTCTCTGCTACAATTCATTATCGACAACGGGAGCCAAAAGAACCTCATTTAAATAGAGGTTTTGGAGTGGTTAGGCCTACCGACCACACCACACTTGTAGTCATACACCATTGTGTGGCTTCACCAAGGGCGACATCTATGCGTCAGCCAATAGTTCCACCTTCCTTACAACATTAAGCCCTTCACAAATGACGTAATGTGTGATGTTTCTCCTCTTGAAATTTGTGATGTACTATTAGGCCAACCATACTTGTGGAAGCGATGTGTTCTATTTGAGTCTAGGCCTCGCACTATTTTTATTACTTTGGGCAATAAGTTGTGAAGGATACCAGAGGTAGTAGTGCCTACCACCATTTCTTTCATCACTGTGAAGCAATGCAGTAAGATCGTTTCCCATACTGGGAAATTTATTTTCCTTATGATTCGCCCTAAGGGAAAGAATAATATTGTAGCCATAGCCTCCAAACAGGGCTCCTCCACAAGATAACAACATATGGAAAAGGTTGTGGAGGAGTATAGGGACTGTTAGCTACCTATACCAATAGGTTTCATATTTCATGATTGGCAAATAAAGGTCCAAATATGCTCTGCTTTGGTGATGCAAAGATCCCATATTTCCAAGAGAAAACAATGTGTGTACATAGCTTGAGGTTGACTAAATTTTGATGGGTGGTCCAACAGCCTAATCTGGATCATACCATATTTCAATTTTCTATTGTAAAATAGAGAAAGAAGTCTATCCAAACTGTTTAACCTTGGCAGACAAGTAGCTTAGGTAGAGAAGTAAGGTTCCCAACTGCTTAATCTGGGACCTTGGAAGCAATAAGGGTAGTTCTAGATAGAAAATCAAAAGAAAAAACCAAAGAAAAGAAAAGGCACATAAGGGTCTGCAAGTCTAAGTGCACCCTCCAGGAAGTAACAAAAAATGCTAGGAAATAGATGGGTAAGTAAATGGGGTTGCAGAAATCTCATTCCTTTCAAGTGAGTGTTTGATAACATGTTTGCAAAGGAATATCAGTGGATTGAGAAGGTTCTCTTCTCCATCATGTTGCAGCAAAACAAAGGAGCATGTCTAACTTCCCATTTTCCCCTTTCACATTCATTTACTAACATCCCTTCATCAGTATAGATTCATGGAAGAATTTAAGGTTTTATGTTGGTTCTTGCTCCTGTAAAAGCCACATTTCTTGTCTAAAAATTCTTTTCATTTTGATCTACTCCCTAATCTAAGTTGTTTTCATATAAACTTAGTGATATCACTCCTCATTCACTTTTCTCACTCATATTAACCCCTAACTTCTTATTATCTAAATCCCTTATGATTCCCTTCCCCCTACTACTATAACACCATGGTGTATAAATCCCCAGCATTGTATAAATATTCTCCCTTTTAGCACTATAGCTAAATAAGTTTGTTGAGGGAGACATTGGTCCACCAGGGACCAGGGTCAACCCTGTCATGGGATTGCTCTAGCCTCTGGTTGGAGTAATAACCTCCCCCTAAGCCCTCACCTCCCCTCTGTTCAGAAATTCCACAAAGAACCCCCTTACCTCTCCTAAAACCCACTAAAAACCCTTTTTCCTACAGAAAAAACCCAAAAAACCCATCAAAACCCTTAAATCCTAAGTTCCGCGCATATATATTAAATTGAATATTTTAATGCGGGCAGGACCCAACCCAGAAGCTGCACGACCGACGGCAGTACCCGCCAGCCGTCCGATCTCCGCCGCCCCGATCTAACGGTGGGCAGTCGATTTCGCTCCCCGACCTGCCTCCCTTTAATGTCCGGGGAAGGACGGTATTGGGGGCCGTACCCAGGACGCGTGGCAAGCGCGGGGGTTGTTCGGAGCCCCCCTCCCCGATACCGCCTGTCGCCAAAAGCGGTGCGGGGAGACCGCTTACCGCCTCCCCGTTACCACCCTTCCTACGTCACCAACCATGACACTCTACTAGCGCGTCACCCCATCCGCCCCGCGCCCCGTGGCCCTCCACGTGGCCTGCCACCGCATCCGCCTGCCACCGCATCCGCCTGCCACCGCGTCTGCCACTCTGGCCGCCAGCTCAGCATCCATGTCACCTCCGTACCCGGGCCCGCCGTGACGTCATGCTGACGTCATTGGCGGAAAAGCGCCAATGACCCTTTTTTTCGGAATTTATCGTTATAAACGCCCAAATTAGCCATTTGCGGTCATTTTCACGCGAAAACGACGCAGCCGTTGTCAACCAGTTTGCCGCGAAATTGCCTCCAGCCCTCAAATTCGAAGCTGCGACCACTATAACTCAGAAATCCAGCTGCAGTGAGCTCCCCTGTTCGGCCCGAAGGCATTCCAGCTCGTTTTTCAGGTATTTCACTGCAAGTTCCCTGTTTTCCCACTGAGCATACCAATTTCTATGTGAATTTTCCATAAGAAACATTCAATTGCCAAATTTCACACTGTTTTTCACCAAATTTACCATCAAATCCACCTGCATTATCCTTTACCCCGGCAATTCGTTGTTAAAACGTTAATTCACGGTCGAAGGTTACCAGTTCGGCCTCGAACTTGCCCGGCACTGTTCCCTTTTGCCAGGTGTAGACCAGCTGCAGCTTTTTACCAAAGTAAATCTCACATACCCTCTGCAATTTGCCCCTAGCAATTCACAATCCCTGTGAATTTACCAAAAAACTGCAGAAAGAAGCCTGCCAAGCCTGCCTTTTCAACTGTGAGGAGAATTTCAAGCATTGTCTGCAATAAGCATGTCACTCAAATCTTTGAGCAACCTTGCAAACCATTGTAATCACCTCTGTTAAATTCAAACTGCACCATGGCTGCTCCTGTACCATCAGCCCTCAGTGTTGCTCCATTAAATCCACCAAATAAAGACCTGGAGTCCTTGCCTCTTGCTGACAAGGACTACCTCATTGAAGACTTTGTGGGTAACAGGAACTTCTTGCAGACCTTTAGGCAGTTAAGAGATGACTATCTGAATGGCAAGGACACATATGGTATATGGGAATCAAATCTGCCATACTACTGTCTCCCCTTTGTCAATGTTTTTCCGTAGATTATTCGCATATGTTCTGAGAACTATGATGTGCAACAAAGAGCTATTAAGTCTCCATCTGGGAGCATCCTCTTTCACATCAATCCTGAAACCATCAATAAGATGCTCCACTTTGATCAAACTGAGCTGCTGTTCCCATTTTCCATGAATTATCTGCTGGACAATGGTGCCAAGATGACCAGTGAAGAGATCCAAAGAATCACCAAGACATTTATGAGGCCTGAGTGCCAGCCCACAGGGCCACCTCCCTACCTGGATGTCTTTTTCACTGATGTAGGCAGGCTTTTGCTGGACATGATTGCCTATGTGTTGGGGTACAGAACCAGTGAGCATGTGGATGCAACAATGCTGGTATTGTTAGCTGCTTACAGCCCAGGCCAGCCCCCTACCCGCAAGTACAACTTTGCTAAGTTCATAGCTAACAAGATTCATGATCAGTTGAGCAAAGTGGACAGACAAGGTGTCTTAAAGTACTCGGCCTATATTTACCACCTTTTCATATACTATCAGTCCGAGGTTTTTCCTTGCTACATCAAAAAGCTAGATTATAGAGGGGAAAGAAGATCTGTGATCTTCTCGACATCTGTCTATCACAAAGTCTCAAATTCACCCTATTCCTCCCGTGAATTTATTGACCAATTTGTATACCCTGTCTCTTGCCTATTGATGAGGTCCCCTCCTCCCAGAATATCAACTGAGATACAGAAAGCTCTGCAGCTTTCCAAGAAGTACAAAATAGGTGATTGGTACCTATATGAGGATCATACAGTCATCAGAGTCTATGGCTGTGAGCTCTGTCCATACAGGCTCCCAAAATATGTGCCTATGAGGATATTTGCCTTGGAATATTATAGACAGTTAATTCAATCTAACCTCACTCACTTTCACAGCTCCAAAAGGAAAGCCCATCTCAAGTTCAAGCACCACTTGGGCCCCTTCATCATGAATAAAAAAGAAGGATGGGAAGATGCTGACCTAATCCTCAAAGATAAATACAAGCTATCATATAGTTTTCGGTGGGTCCCTTACGACCCTGAAGGCTTCATCATTGCTAGGAGAGTCAAGTACAGGCTACTAGGCTATAAGCATTGCAAATATCCACACATTGAAAAATATGCCAACCAGCAAGAATGGCAACAGGATACCTTAGTTGAAAAATTAACTGAGGAAGAAGTAATGCAAAAGAATGTCAGGGAATTGGAAAAGATGCTTGACTTAGATTCTGTCCAGCAGGTACCCTTCAAACGACCGCACTCAGCAGGAGAAGGGACCTCAGCCTCAACAGCTGCACCAACTACACGGATACCCTCTACAACAGCACCAGGCATGGACAAAGGCAAAGGGATAATGGGTGCAGAAGAAGAAACAGTGAAAGAAAAGCCTGCCCCTTCAAATGAGCAGCAGCAAGAGCCCCAACAAGGGCAGCAAACAGAACAGCAACAAGAGTAGACTGCCCCCCCACAAACGGAGCTACCGGCAGCTCCAACAATGCAAACTCCACCTCCACAAACTGAGCCATTGACCACTCCAATTTTGCAGACCCCAGCACATGAGGAGAGGGGTATGAAAAGAGCCAGAGAAGAGTCCACTCCTGCTAGTGGATCCTCCCAGCAACCCCAGACCAAGAGGCCAAGAGCTGATTCCCCGGAGGTAGAAGACATCACTGAAGAATTCCTTGACAGTTCAAGGAAAAATAGGGAGGGCAGCCAGCACACAGGGACAAGCTCCTTTCAGCAGGAGCAAGGATTGAAACTTGGTTTGGAGGTGTCTTCCTCCTCTCAGCAGAGCAAGAAGCCTAAAAGCACTAAGGCTTCTTTCAAGCAAATAAAGGCACATAATGACTTGCTAAGGGTAGAGGTGTACAAACAATTTCTAGATGCAACACCAGCCCAACAAGAAAGGCTAATGTCTGTATATGACATTAAAGAGGAAAAAATCATCCTCAGTCACTTTAAGCCTACAATACCGTAGCCTAAGTCAGCTGCAGATTTTGTGAAGACAAGGGTGGAGGTCATGGCCAAAGACATAAATCCCATGGACCAAATTGAACTCCACAAGCAAGCTGGAGAGATGGTTTATGCAACCTTGGTGGAGAGGGCAACCATGGCCCATGAGCTAAAGGAGTCCCTGAAAAATACCAACACACAGTTGGATTTTGAGAGAATGTCCTCCCTGGCCAAAGACAATAGAATAAAATCACTTGAGGACATCATTATTGATCTAGGACATGATCCTAGTGATCCAAAGGGTGTAAAGGCCCTTCTGAAGAAGAAAGAAGATGACCTAAATGCATTAAAGAAGAGGTTGAAGCTGCTGCCCACAGAGCACCCTCAAACAACAGAGCTTGAAAAGGAAAAGCAAGTCGATGAGCAACTGGACCTCATAATGCGGCTAAACCAGAAGGTCCTCGACTTGGAGAAAGAGCTTGAGGTAGTATTACAAGACAAACAGGGGGAATCCACATCCCAAGCTCCTCCAACTACTTCAACAACAGCAACAACTATAGGGGCAGCAGTGGCCCCCACAACAGAAGCAGCAGGAACAACAACAGCTCCAGATGCCAGCACAAGTGTAGAAGAATTGACTAAAGCCATCAAAGAAATGGAGCTCCAAGCAAATGAAATAAGAAAGGCCAAGGAAAAATTGGCAGAACTGGATGCCAAGTATGATAAATCAAAGGTGACTGTGGCAGAGCAAAGCAGAGAAATAAAGGCCCTAAAAGAAAAGATAAAGGCCTTAGAGAAGGAGCTAAATCTAGAGACTGCCATGGCCGACATAAAAAGGATTCTATGGGCCAAAATTGGCCAATCCATCAGTCAACAATGGAGGTCAATCAAAACAATATATGAGCAGATGGACTTAATGGGCCAAGCACAAGCAGAAATCCATAAGGCCAAAACATTACTGGGAGACAGACCTGAACAGGCCAACAGAATGATAGACTTCCTGAACAGGCAAGAAAAGGAGGAACTGGCAGCCATAGGCATTGCCAACAGAACAAAGGCTGTCCTCACTGCCAAGAAGGTACTAACTCTCAGGAATTATGTACAAAAAGTGGAGAGGAAGTGCTATGAGATACAGGGTGATGTGGAGGAATATAAACTCAAGATGGCAGTGCTGCAAGCAAAGGGCCTGCCCAGCCTCCTAAGCGGTGCAGGAAGATTGATCTCCCGAGATCAATTTGCCAACAGAATGGCAACTTTCATTGAAAATCAGATCACTGCATCTGGCAGTAAATCTGAGCAAACAGGGCCTTCTACAGGACAGAGCTTATATGATAAACTTGAAGGCCTGTTCTTCATTGAAAATGAGGTAAATCATCTTTTTGAAACTCCTCCTAACTTTTATAGATATACAGAGGCCGATGAGACTTTGATAAAAATTCGGAGACATCAAATGCCTAAGGAGGATTGGTGGCAAGCAATGCTTCAAATTTTGCCACGGTAGCCTCAGTTGCTCGGTCACTGCCCTCTCCAGCTCACTAGAAGACAAACAGCAGAAAAAGGTTAGCATTTAAGGCAGCTGAAAAGTGACTCAGCACATGGACAACGACAGCTAGCCCAAAGGATAAAAATTATGCAAGTTTTGGATAGCGCATCCTCAGCCGACTCCAACAGCCATAAAGTCAATATCTTCTGACCATTTTTGACAGCTAAGGCACTAAAGAGTTATTGCAGCATTCACTCCCTCAGCTACTACGCTCCAGGAGTTGGCATGACATCAATGAAACATTTACTCTTCATCCAGATATTTTCTTATGTAAATTTTGTATATATACCTCCCCTAATAACGTATGAAGGGTTGGTAATTTTCACTCTGAGGCAAATGTACTGTGCACTTTCAGAATTTTCTAAATACAAAGAGCTAGATCAACTCAGTGATTTCCTGGAACTTTGATGTCTCGCTGATGACTTGAGTGCTGTTGCAGAATTTCTTGTGCTGTCTGATGGAATAATAGGTTTTCTTAATCTCTGTTTTGTCGTCTTATGTTATTTCATATTCATGTTTTCATCAAATCTAGCAATAGAGAAAAGGGATAGTACAGGACATGTTTCATCACACCCTGTGCTCAATCTTTTATTGCTGTAAATGTTTTTCTTCAGAATTAACTATGGACATGAATTCTTAAATGCTCATGTTTTATTTAATTCTATAATGTGAATGTTGTCTAGAAATTCTTCACTGCTTCTAAATAACATTCTCACTTCTTTATCATATCAGTTTATTGGAAGATCCTTAACTGCCTTTCATGAACTGAACACATCACACTTAATCACAATTTCAAAGCATTATTTCTCAGACAGTTATCCAGCTCTGCAGCTTCACTACTGTATCAACATAGCACACCAAACAACTAAAGGACCACTGACTCCATTGCCCAATGACATATAACATTCTAGTGAGAGCATACATATCTTGACTGAAACATTCTCCAACCAAATACAAAACAAATCTTGAACATCATAGCTAGCCTAAAATTTATACACAAACAGAGCTAAACCTTAAAGAGAGAGCCCTCTCTGATTACAGCCTGGCTAGAAGCTGTAATCCAAAGATTGGTTAGTGGTTACCCCGGCCGTATTCCCTTGGGAGTCATAGGGAACAACCTGGGTGTTAACATAATTGGCGACTCCACTGGGGACAAGCATATTTTTCAACTGTTGTCCGTCCATAGACAGTGGTTATAAAAGATTGAACAGTCCCTTAAAACAATCCTAAAAATATCTTAGAAAATACCAAAAAAGAGGTTCAGAAGCTGGCTCCTAAAAGGGAAACTAGACACACTAGGTCAAATCCTGACCCAAATCCACCAGCTGTTTTTGAAAATCCTAATATAATCCCCAAAATCATTAGGAAGCAGCAAAGGCAGGGACATCCTACTGATTTGAGTCCTGAGACAGCCCACCCTGAACCAGTTCCAACTCCAATCAAGGTCCTATTTAGGTCTACCCCTGTCTCCCCCAGTTCACCATCTACATCTCAAACCCCTCCTTTCACACCTTCATCCACTGCACATATTCCCTTGACCAACATTCTAGTTTCTACTCTTCCCATCACCCCTGTAGTACCAATCGTTCCTGTTATCCCATTCATCCCTCTCAATCCTATAAACCCTGCAAATATGGCCAATAGGTATGCACCCTTGCAGTTACCCGCCAATGCTGCAGCTCTACCCCAGGACTATCAATCCAAGATCTCATATTTTGACTCCACTGGCCCTTTTACAGCTATTCAGCATGCCAAAAGGATGCAAGACCATTTTGAGAACTATGAAATAGATGATGACAGTGTGAGAATGAGAATCTTTGTTCAAAGCTTGACTGGGGATGTAAGAACTTGGTTTAGATCCCTGACTGTAAATACCATCACAACTCCTGATGAGCTTTATCAAGCTTTTACTAACAGATGGGAGAAGAAGAAAGATCCCTTGCACATACTTGGTGAGTATGATACCATCAAAAGAGGTCCCCAAGAGACTGTTTTGGAGTATTGTGCAAGATTCAACAATGTATATAACGCAATACCACAGAATTTAAGACCCCCCCCTGATTTAGCCTTGTACAAATTTCCTGATGGTTTTGACCCTGACATGGCATATCAATTGAAGGAAAGAGCCCCTGAAACCCTTGAAGATGCTCAAAAGGTTGCTGTCACAGTAGAGGCTAACCTGATTGCCAAAAGAAACAGGGCAAGATTGGAAAAGAGAACCACCTTCAAAGAAGAACCCTCAGCCTTTGACCAAAAACTGGATGCAATACTCACTGGTATGAAGAGATTGGGTGACAGAGTAGAATCAGTTGAGAGAAAGTCATCATGGGAAGCACCACAAAATAACCCTATCAGGAATCCAAATTTTAGGAGAAATCAAAACCCAAATGTTGGCAAGGCCGGGTCTGATCCAGACATAAGACCTCCTTTCCAGGAAAACTATACTGAAGCATCCACTTCAAATGAGCAAGTAGATGACACCCACATTAACCTGATGGGCCTGAATGATGAGCAACAAGTTTTTCTAAGTCAAGAGGATCATAAGGATGATGACATTCAGCAATTCCAAACCAGGTCAGGAGAGTCATTTGACTTTAAACAAGGATATGACACAGCTGTTTATGAAGTTCATAAACAATATAAGCTAAGAAGCAGAACTATAAATGTGACACAGCCTGACAAGACAAAGGACACTTCACAGTCTAACAAAGCTATTATCACAGAACCAAGTGATAAAACTGGTCCTATTACAGATGAGGTAACAGTTGAGGAAATAGCTGAAACTTCTCCCTCAAAACAGCAACCAGCAGATTCATCACCCTTGCAGCCCAATCCAAGTAACACTCCTCAAGAGATGAGTAAGAAGGACAAGCCGCAAGACCGAGATAAGAATCAAGAAGAAGACTTAGGGAACAAGGAAAAGACTGTCATCCACAACCCCAAAATCCAATCTGAAAAACCCTTTGACTTAGAAGCTGAAATTGGCAAATTGAAGGTAGTTGTTCCTCTTTCAGAACTAGCCAAGCATGACATTTACAGACAACAAATCAAGAAGTCCCTTCAGCTAACTCGTAATAAAGATAATGTAAATGTGTTATATGACACCCCAGAATTGCTTTTCGGTCCAGAAGTTGATGGAAAAATAGTCGTTACAGGTATCTTACCGTTTTATGTCAGTTTACATGTTCATGATAAGATACTACACAATGCAATGTTTGATTCAGGTGCCTCTCACAACTTGATGCCCAAATCAGTCATGGAAAGATTGAATATAGATATTACAAGACCATATAAGGACCTATTCTCATTTGACTCCAGCCAAGTCAAGTGTCTAGGCTTGATAAAAGACTTATGTGTATCCCTTGTTCAGTACCCAAATAAAACAATTCTCATGGATGTTGTGGTTGCTGATATCCCACCTAAATATGGGATGCTCTTATCAAGATCATGGGGGGCTAAACTCCAAGGTTCCCTACAACTAGACATGTCATATGCAACCATATCTGTCTTTGGGCAACCAAAAAGACTGTACAGAGAAACACTTATGAAATACATGGTCAGCAGTGAAGAAAAACCTCAAAATTTTCCCATATATGTTGTTCATTCTGATATAGACTCATATATTCTTTTCAATGATAATACAGGTCTTACAAATAATGATGTTGAAACCAAAACACTTGAACAAGACCAGGACATTAATGAAAAGGCTGCTGCTCTAGAAATCAAGCTAATTCAAACAAGTAATTAGACTGTCCTAGAAGACAAACCAGGTGAAAAACCAGAACTTCAACTTATGATCCCAGATCACAGAGAAGTTATTAAATCTCCCCTAGAAAAAGAGAACCTATGGTTTCTAGAATTTGATGGGTCAGTTAACAAATTAGGGGCAGGAGCTGGGGTTTGGATACATAACAAGCAGAACAACCATGCAGAAGGTCGAGCCTATAGACTAAATTTCAGATGCACTAATAACATGGCAGAATATGAGGCTCTCTTGCTAGGCCTTAAGCTAGTAAAATCCTTACAAGCCATAAAAGTTTCCATTATGGGAGACTCAGACTTGATTATCCAACAAGTAAAGGGAAATTTTGTCACCAATGACAAAAGACTGAGATCTTATAGATCTGCTGCTACTAAACTACTACAGTCCTTCACTGAATTTCAAATTACCAAGATTCCCAGAATCCATAACTTGCATGCTCACAGTTTAGCCACATTTGCAAGTACCTGCAAGATACCTTTTGAGCCTCACCACTGTTTTACAGCTGAGGTAAAACACAGACCTTCTGTCCCAAACAATGTCAAGGACTGGAAAGTATTTGAAGATGATGCACAAATAAATAATTTCTTGACCTTACAACAAGAATTTGCAGGACTAAATATTGACACTGAGGGAGCAAGTCAATCACAAATACTTGATCAACAGAGCCATAAGCCATTATCAACTAAAACAGCTAACCAAATCCTACATCCAACAATTTTCAACAAAGACAACATACAAGAAATTCAACAAACCAGTTATGAAGAAATAGTTGCCACAGAGGCTGAGATCATAGAGCTGAAAGACAATTTTCTTCCAACAGGCCTAACTCCTTTAGAGGACATCTTTGACTCAAATGACATCCCTAGAAAACCAAAGATGCAGCCCCTTAATGCTGCCGTTGAGGAATGCAACATTGGAACCATTGAGAAACCCAAGATAATAAAATTGTCTGCATCCTTACCTCCTGATCAAAAGCCCAAATACATTGACCTTTTCAAAGAGTTTCAGGACGTATTTGCATGGGGCTATGAGGATCTAAAATCCTATGATACCAATGTTATCCAGCACACTATCCCTCTCAAGCCTAATCAAAAGCCATTCAAGCAGAAATTGAGAAGGATTAATCCCATGCTTCTCCCCTCAATTGAAAAAGAGCTACAAAAAATGTTTAAAGCTGGTATCATAGCACCAAACAGGTTTTCTGATTGGATTTCAAATTTGGTGCCCACAAGAAAGAAAACTGGTGAAATAAGGCTTTGTGTTGATCTTAGAAACTTGAATCAAGTGTCCCTCAAGGACAATTATCCCTTGCCCAAGATGGATCACATTCTACAAAGAGTGGTGGGTGCCTCAAGGATCTCACTACTTGATGGGTTCTCAGGCTTTAATCAAATCCTAGTACACCCTGATGATCAAGACAAAACTGCATTCATAACCCCATGGGGAACTTTCAAATATGTAAAAATGCCTTTTGGATTGAAAAATGCAGGGGCAACATTTCAAAGAGCAATGGATATTGCTTTTGCTAAGGAGATTCATGACTTTCTAGTCATTTACTTAGATGACCTCACACCTTTCTCAAAATCTGATCAAGAACATTTGAAACATCTAAGGCAGATCTTCTTAACATGCAGGAAATATGGAATTTCCTTGAATCCCAAGAAGTCCCTATTTGGTTTGCAAGAAGGTAAGCTATTGGGACATATCATTTCAAAGGATGGCATTAGAATTGACCCAGATAGGATACAAGCTATCTTACAAATGCCCCACCCAAGAAATATCAAAGAATTGCAAGCATTCTTGGGAAAAATCAACTTCTTGAGAAGGTTTATCCCAAACTTAGCAGAACTGATCAGATTACTGAATAACATGCTAAAGAAGGATTCAAAAGTGAAATGGACAGTTGAAGCAAATCAAGCCTTTGAAGGTATAAAATTGGCCCTTACCCAAACTCCAGTCCTAACAAATCCTCAATTTGACAGAGAATTTATCATTTTCTCTTTTGCCTCCCAGCATACTATTGCTGCTGTTTTGTTACAGAAAGATGACCAAGGAAATGAGAAGCCCATTGCTTTCTTTAGTAGAGCCCTCAGAGATGCACCTCTGAAATATCAGATCATGGAGAAACAAGCTTATGCTTTGATCAAGGCCATTAAAGACTTTAGGATTTACATCCTTTATTCCCATGTTATAGCTTATGTGCCAAGTCCTATTGTAAAAGACATACTCACTCAAGAAAACTTAGAGGGCAGAAGAGGAAAGTGGATTGCGAACATTTTGGAATTTGATATTGAGATAAAACCTACAAAACTAATAAAAGGGCAAGGTTTGGCCAAACTAATGACAGAAGCAAACTTCCAAGCCTTAGACATAAACCAGCTGGACTAGCCTTTGAACAATCCCCTTGGTACTCTGATATATGTTATGTGTTACAAAACCTGTGTGCTCCCCCAGGATTGTCCAGAACTAAATGTAGATTCTTAAAAATGAAAGCTTCAAGATTTTGTGTCATGGATGGCAATTTGCTTTGGAAAAACCATGAGGGTATACTGTTAAACTGCCTGATTGAAAATGAAGCTAATAATATCACCAAAGAATTTCATGCAGGTGACTGTGGTGGACACTTGTACTGGAAGTCCACCGTGGACAAAATACTGAGGGCTGGTTACTATTGGCCCACTGTTTTCTCTGATGTTAAAAAGTTTACCACATCATGTCATAAATGTCAAGTGTTTGAGGGAAAAAGAAAGTTACTACCACTTCCCTTGAAGCCTATTGCAACAGAGAGACCTTTTCAACAATGGGGCTTGGATTTCATTGGGGAAATTCATCCCTCATCCTCAAGCCAACACAGATGGATTCTAAAAGCTACAGACTACTTCACTAAATGGATTGAAGCTGTTCCATGCAGACAAGCAAATGATTCAACAATCATTCAGTTTTTGGAGAATAACATATTGGCTAGATTTGGTTGTCCTGACAAAATAATAACAGACAATGCTGCTGCTTTCAGATCTAAGAAGATGGTGAATTTCTGCCACAAATTTCACATTACCTTGGGCCATTCTACTGCATACTATCCCCAAGGAAATGGCCTTGCTGAATCATCAAATAAAATTCTGGTAAACATCATAAAGAAAGTGTTAGAAGAAAATAAAAAGAATTGGCATAAGAAACTTGTGAATGCCTTATGGGCAGATAGACTAACAACCAAGAGATCAATTGGGGTCAGCCCATATGAGTTAGTCTATGGATTAGAAGCTAAATTCCCTTCATCACTAGGGGTTCCTATTATGAAACTTCTTCAAGAAATTCAAGCTGAACCAAATGACATGCAAAGAAGGATCAATCAAATAATTTGTTTGCAGCAAACTAGAGATCAAGTTTACAGCAGGGTTCAAGTTTTACAAGAAAAATTAAAGAAAGCTTTTGACAGAAGGACTAAGGCAGAAGATTTCAATATTGGAGACAAAGTCCTCAAGTGGGATTCAAGAAGAGAGGATAAGGGAAAACATGGAAAATTTGACTCCCTTTGGAGAGGGCCTTTTGTCATACAAGCAATACAGGGAAATAACACTTACTTTTTGGAAAATTTGGATGGCACTGACTTAGGTGAAGGTCCTGTGAATGGCAGGATGCTGAAGCACTATTTTGACTACCATCCATGAGTGCAGCCTAATTTTCCTTTGTACATAATCAGCTGTATATATTTTCTTTCAGCAGATAAATAGTTCAGTTTGAGAAGTCACTATAAATAAACAGAAAGGGGGCTTTACATGCCAGAAAGTCCACAGAGGTAATAGCTTCTAGTTTTGAAATACAAAGAGAGAATTTTCAAATTTTCGCAAGAATAGATCAAGCGCCAAGGCATTCTGACCTATTGTTCTTGGTCTTTCAAGAAGAAAAACCATCCCCAAGTGGAGCCACTGTTAGCTACCTATACCAATAGGTTTCATATTTCATGATTGGCAAAGAAAGGTCCAAATATGCTCTGCTTTGGTGATGCAAAGATCCCATATTTCCAAGAGAAAACAATGTGTGTACATAGCTTGAGGTTGACTAAATTTTGATGGGTGGTCCAACAGCCTAATCTGGATCATACCATATTTCAATTTTCTGTTGTAAAATAGAGAAAGAAGTCTTTCCAAACTGTTTAACCTTGGCAGACAAGTAGCTTAGGTAGAGAAGTAAGGTTCCCAACTGCTTAATCTGGGACCTTGGAAGCAATAAGGGTAGTTCTAGATAGAAAATCAAAAGAAAAAGCCAAAGAAAAGAAAAGGAACATAAGGCTCTGCAAGTCTAAGTGCACCCTCCAGGAAGTAACAAAAAATGCTAGGAAATAGATGGGTAAGTAAATGGGGTTGCAGAAATCTCATTCCTTTCAAGTGAGTGTTTGATAACATGTTTGCAAAGGAATATCAGTGGATTGAGAAGGTTCTCTTCTCCATCATGTTGCAGCAAAACAAAGGAGCATGTCTAACTTCCCATTTTCCCCTTTCACATTCATTTACTAACATCCCTTCATCAGTACAGATTCATGGAAGAATTTAAGGTTTTATGTTGGTTCTTGCTCCTGTAAAAGCCACATTTCTTGTCTAAAAATTCTTTTCATTTTGATCTACTCCCTAATCTAAGTTGTTTTCATATAAACTTAGTGATATCACTCCTCATTCACTTTTCTCACTCATATTAACCCCTAACTTCTTATTATCTAAATCCCTTATGATTCCCTTCCCCCTACTACTATAACACCATGGTGTATAAATCCCTAGCATTGTATAAATATTCTCCCTTTTAGCACTATAGCTAAATAAGTTTGTTGAGGGAGACATTGGTCCACCAGGGACCAGGGTCAACCCTGTCATGGGATTGCTCTAGCCTCTGGTTGGAGTAATAACCTCCCCCTAAGCCCTCACCTCCCCTCTGTTCAGAAATTCCACAAAGAAGCCCCTTACCTCTGCTAAAACCCACTAAAAACCCTTTTTCCTATAGAAAAAACCCAAAAAACCCATCAAAACCCTTAAATCCTAAGTTCCGCGCATATATATTAAATTGAATATTTTAATGCGGGCGGGACCCAACCCAGAAGCTGCGCGACCGACGGCAGTACCCGCCAGCCGTCCGATCTCCGCCACCCCGATCTAACGGTGGGCGGTCGATTTCGCTCCCCGACCTGCCTCCCTTTAACGTCCGGGGAAGGGCGGTATTGGGGGCCGTACCCGGGACGCGTGGCAAGCGCGGGGGTTGTTCGGAGCCCCCCTCCCCGATACTGCCTATCGCCAAAAGCGGTGCGGGGAGACCGCTTACCGCCTCCCCGTTACCACCCTTCCTACGTCACAGCCCACGACACTCTACTGGCGCATTACCCCGTCCGCCCTGCGCCCCGTGGCCCTCCTCGTGGCCTGCCACCGCATCCGCCTGCCACCGCATCCGCTTGCCACCGGGTCTGCCACTCTGGCTGCCAGCTCAGCATCCATGTCACCTTTGTACCCGGGCCCGCCGTGACGTCATGCTGACGTCATTGGCGAAAAAGCGCCAATGACCCTTTTTTTCAGAATTTATCATTATAAACGCCCAAATTAGCCGTTTGCGGTCATTTTCACGCGAAAACAACGCAGCCGTTGTCAACTAGTTTGCCGCGAAATTGCCTCCAGCCCTCAAATTCGAAGCTGCGACCACTATAACTCGGAAATCCAGCTGCAGTGAGCTCCCCTGTTCGGCCCGAAGGCATTCCAGCTCATTTTTTAGGTATTTCACCGCAAGTTCCCTGTTTTCCCACTGAGCATACCAATTTCTATGTGAATTTTCCATAAGAAACATTCAATTGCCAAATTGCACACTGTTTTTCACCAAATTTACCATCAAATCCACCTGCATTATCCTTTGCCCCGGCAATTCGCTATTAAAACGTTAATTCACGGTCGAAGGTTACCAGTTCGGCCTCGAACTTGCCCGGCATTGTTCCCTTTTGCCGGGTGTAGACCAGCTGCAGCTTCTTACCAAAGTAAAACTCACATACCCTCTGCAATTTGCCCCTAGCAATTCACAATCCCTGTGAATTTACCAAAAACTGCAGAAACAAGCCTGCCAAGCCTGCCTTTTCAACTGTGAGGAGAATTTCAAGCATTGTCTGCAATAAGCCTGTCACTCAAATCTTTGAGCAACCTTGCAAACCATTGTAATCACCTCTGTTAAATTCAAACTGCACAATGGCTGCTCCTGCACCATCAGCCCTCAGTGTTGCTCCATTAAATCCACCAAATAAAGACCTGGAGTCCTTGCCTCTTGCTGACAAGGACTACCTCATTGAAGACTTTGTGGGTAACAGGGACTTCTTGCAGACCTTCAGGCAGTTAAGAGATGACTATCTGAATGGCAAGGACACATATGGGATATGGGAATCAAATCTGCCATACTACTGTCTCCCCTCTGTCAATGTTTTTCCGGAGATTATTCGCCTATGTTCTGAGAACTATGATGTGCAGCAAAGAGCTATTAAGTCTCCATCTGGGAGCATCCTCTTTCACATCAATCCTGAAACCATCAATAAGATGCTCCACTTTGATCAAACAGAGCTGCTGTTCCCATTTTCCATGAATTATCTGCTAGACAATGGTGCCAAGATGACCAGTGAAGAGATCCAAAGAATCACCAAGACATTTATGAGGCCTGAGTGCCAGCCCACAGGGCCACCTCCCTACCTGGATGTCTTTTTCACTGATGTAGGCAGGCTTTTGCTGGACATGATTGCCTATGTGTTGGGGTACAGAACCAGTGAGCATGTGGATGCAACAATGCTGGTATTGTTAGCTGCTTACAGCCCAGGCCAGCCCCCTGCCCGCAAGTACAACTTTGCTAAGTTCATAGCTAACAAGATTCATGATCAGTTGAGCAAAGTGGACAGACAGGGTGTCTTCAAGTACTCGGCCTATATTTACCACCTTTTCATATACTATCAGTCTGAGGTTTTTCCTTGCTACATCAAAAAGCTGGATTATAGAGGGGAAAGAAGATCTGTGATCTTTTGGACATCTGTCTATCACAAAGTCTCAAATTCACCCTATTCCTACTGTGAATTTATTGACCAATTTGTATACCCTGTCTCTTGCCTATTGATGAGGTCCCCTCCTCCCAGAATATCAACTCAGATACAGAAAGCTCTGCAGCTTTCCAAGAAGTACAAAATAGGTGATTGGTACCTATATGAGGATCATACAGTCATCAAAGTCTATGGCTGTGAGCTCTGTCCATACAGGCTCCCAAAATATGTGCCTATGGGGATATTTGCCTTGGAATATTATAGACAGTTAATTCAAACAGACCTCACTCACTTTCACAGCTCCAAAAAGAAAGCCCATCTCAAGTTCAAGCACCACTTGGGCCCCTTCATCATGAATAAAAAAGAAGGATGGGAAGATGCTGACCTAATCCTCAAAGATAAATACAAGCTATCATATAGTTTTCGGTGGGTCCCTTAAGACCCTGAAGGCTCCATCACTGCTAGGAGAGTCAAGTACAGGCTACTAGGCTATAAGCATTGCAAATATCCACACATTATAAAATATGCCAACCAGCAAGAATGGCAACAGGATACCTTAGTTGAAAAATTAACTGAGGAAGAAGTAATGCAAAATAATGTCAGGGAATTGGAAAAGATGCTTGACTTAGATTCTGTGCAGCAGGTACCCTTCAAACGACCGCACTTAGCAGGAGAAGGGACCTCAGCCTCAACAGCTGCACCAACTACACGGATACCCTCTACAACAGCACCAGGCACGGACAAAGGCAAAGGGATAATGGGTGCAAAAGAAGAAACAGTGAAAGAAAAGCCTGCCCCTTCAAATGAGCAGCAGCAAGAGCCCCAACAAGCGCAGCAAACAGAATAGCAACAAGAGCAGACTGCCCCTCCACAAACGGAGCTACCGGCAGCTCCAACAATGCAAACTCCACCTCCACAAACTGAGCCATTGACCACTCCAATTTTGCAGACCCCAGCACATGAGGAGAGGGGTACGAAAAGAGCCAGAGAAGAGTCCACTCCTGCTAGTGGATCCTCCCAGCAACCCCAGACCAAGAGGCCAAGAGCTGATTCCCCGGAGGTAGAAGACATCACTGAAGAATTCCTTGACAGTTCAAGGAAAAACAGGGGGGGCAGCCAGCACACAGGGACAAGCTCCTTTCCGCAGGAGCAAGGATTGCAACTTGGTTTGGAGGTGTCTTCCTCCTCTCAGCAGAGCAAGAAGCCTAAAAGCACTAAGGCTTCTTTCAAGCAAATAAAGGCACAGAATGACTTGCTAAGGGTAGAGGCGCACAAACAATTTCTAGATGCAACACCAGCCTAGCAAGAAAGGCTAATGTCTGTATATGACATTAAAGAGGAAAAAATCATCCTCAGTCACTTTAAGCCTACAATACCGCAGCCTAAGTCAGCTGCAGATTTTGTGAAGACAAGGGTGGAGGTCATGGCCAAAGACATCCATCCCATGGACCAAATTGAACTCCACAAGCAAGCTGGAGAGATGGTTTATGCAACCTTGGTGGAGAGGGCAACCATGGCCCATGAGCTAAAGGAGTCCCTGAAAAATACCAACACACAGTTGGATTTTGAGAGAATGTCCTCCCTGGCCAAAGACAATAGAATAAAATCACTTGAGGACATCATTATTGATCTAGGACATGATCCTAGTGATCCAAAGGGTGTAAAGGCCCTTCTGAAGAAGAAATAAGATGACCTAAATGCATTAAAGAAGAGGTTGAAGCTGCTGCCCACAGAGCACCCTCAAACAGCAGAGCTTCAAAAGGAAAAGCAAGCCGATGAGCAACTGGACCTCATAATGCGGCTAAACCAGAAGGTCCTCGACTTGGAGAAAGAGCTTGAGGTAGTATTACAAGACAAACAGGGGGAATCCACATTCCAAGCTCCTCCAACTACTTCAACAACAGCAACAACTACAGGGGCGGCAGTGGCCCCCACAACAGAAGCAGCAGGAACAACAACAACTCTAGATGCCAGCACAAGTGTAGAAGAATTGACTAAAGCCATCAAAGAAATGGAGCTCCAAGCAAATGAAATAAGAAAGGCCAAGGAAAAATTGGCAGAACTAGATGCCAAGTATGATAAATCAAAGGTGACTGTGGCAGAGCAAAGCAGAGAAATAAAGGCCCTAAAAGAAAAGATAAAGGCCTTAGAGAAGGAGCTAAATCTAGAGACTGCCATGGACGACATAAAAAGGATTCTATGGGCCAAAATTGGCCAATCCATCAGTCAACAATGGAGGTCAATCAAAACAATACATGAGCAGATGGACTTAATGGGCCAAGCACAAGCAGAAATCCATAAGGCCAAAACATTACTGGGAGACAGACCTGAACAGGCCAATAGAATGATAGACTTCCTGAACAGGCAAGAAAAGGAGGAACTGGCAGCCATAGGCATTGCCAACAGAACAGAGGCTGTCCTCACTGCCAAGAAGGTACTAACTCTCAGGAATTATGTACAAATAGTGGAGAGGAAGTGCTATGAGATACAGGGTGATGTGGAGGAATATAAACTCAAGATGGCAGTGCTGCAAGCAAAGGGCCTGCCCAGCCTCCTAAGCGGTGCAGGAAGATTGATCTCCCGAGATCAATTTGCCAACAGAATGGCAACTTTCATTGAAAATCATATCACTACATCTGGCAGTACATCTGAGCAAACAAGGCCTCCTACAGGACAAAGCTTATATGATAAACTTGAAGGCCTGTTCTTCATTGAAAATGAGGTAAATCATCTTTTTGAAACTCCTCCTAACTTTTATAGATATACAGAGGCCGATGAGACTTTGATAAAAATTCGGAGACATCAAATGCCTAAGGAGGATTGGTGGCAAGCAATGCTTCAAATTTTGCCACGGTAGCCTCAGTTGCTCGGTCACTGCCCTCTCCAGCTCACTAGAAGACAAACAACAGAAAAAGGTTAGCGTTTAAGGCAGCTGAAAAGTGACTCAGCACATGGACAACGACAGCTAGCCCGAACGATAAAAATTATGCAAGTTTTGGACAGCGCATCCTCAGCCGACTCCAACAGCCGTAAAGTCAATATCTTCTGACCATTTTTGACAGCTAAGGCACTAAAGAGTTATTGCAACATTCACTCCCTCAGCTACTACGCTCGAGGAGTTGGCATGACATCAATGAAACATTTACTCTTCATCCAGATATTTTCTTATGTAAATTTTGTATATATACCTCCCCTAATAACGTATGAAGGGTTGGTAATTTTCACTCTGAGGCAAATGTACTGTGCACTTTCAGAATTGTCTAAATACAAAGAGCTGGATCAACTCAGTGATTTCCTGGAACTTTGATGTCTCGCTGATGACTTGAGTGCTGTTGCAGAATTTCTTGTGCTGTCTGATGGAATAATAGGTTTTCTTAATCTCTGTTTTGTCGTCTTATGTTATTTCATATTCATGTTTTCATCAAATCTAGCAATAGAGAAAAGGGATAGTACAGGACATGTTTCATCACACCATGTGTTCAATCTTTTATTGCTGTAATTGTTTTTCTTCAGAATTAACTATGGACATGAATTCTTAAATGCTCAAGTTTTATTTAATTCTATAATGTGAATGTTGTCTAGAAATTCTTCACTGCTTCTAAATAACATTCTCACTTCTTTATCATATCAGTTTATTGGAAGATCCTTAACTGCCTTTCATGAACTGAACACATCACACTTAATCACAATTTCAAAGCATTATTTCTCAGACAGTTATCCAGCTCTGCAGCTTCACTACTGTATCAACATAGCACACCAAACAACTAAAGGACCACTGACTCCATTGCCCAATGACATATAACATTCTAGTGAGAGCATACATATCTTGACTGAAACATTCTCCAACCAAATACAAAACAAATCTTGAACATCATAGCTAGCCTAAAACTTATACACAAACAGAGCTAAACCTTAAAGAGAGAGCCCTCTCTGATTACAGCCTGGCTAGAAGTTGTAATCCAAAGATTGGTTAGTGGTTACCCCAGCCGTATTCCCTTGGGATTCATAGGGAACAACCTGGGTGTTAACAGGGACATCTTCACCTCACCCACATGGGTACCTACAGACTGTCAAGTCAAGCACTCCATTGATCTAACCCCGAGTGCGTCACTACCCAATAGACCAATCTATTGACACTCTATTCTAGAGAATGATGAAATCAAGAGGAAAATTCAAGAGTTGTTGCAAAAAGGGCACATCAGGCTAATTTCATCACCCTATGGGAGCCCGATTGTGTTGGTATAGAAGAAGGACGAGACTTGGAGACTTTTTATTGACTATCAAGCGCTGAGCAAGATCACTATCTAGAATAGGTGTCCAATCCCATGGATTGATGAGCTTCTGGACCATCTCAAGGGGGCCAAATATTTCGCCAAGATTGAATTAAAGTCTGGTTATCACCAGTTACCTATCGAACCCTCTGATGTGTGGAAGACTGCCTTCAAATCCATGGAGGGCCTTTTCAAATGATTGGTCATGCCTTTTGGTGATGAATGCCCCCGCAACCTTCATGAGGTTGATGGATGACATCTTGCGACCCTTCACCAAATCTTTCGTGGTGGTGTATTTGGATGACATTCTGATATTTAGCCAAAGTTGGGAAGAGCACCTCCACCATATTTGACAGATCCTCCAAACCCTGGAGCAACACAAGTTGTGTGTCAATTTGGAGAAATGCACTTTTGGTATGACCTAGGTTCAATAGGTCAGGTACATCATTGATGAGCGAGCTGTGCATGTGTACCCAACCAAGATATAAGTCATTCGGGATTGGTCATCCCCATCTACTCTAACAGAGCTCTGCATATTTCTGGGTCTTGCCAACTTCTATTGCAGGTTCGTGTTGGGGTTCTCTCATATCACTTGGCCTTTGAGTCAAGTCACCAAGGGAGGGGCAAAATAAATGTTCTTTTGGTGTGAATCCCATTAGAAGTCATTTTCCGAGTTGAATCATCACCTCTGCTCTACATCAGTGCTCACATTACCAGACCTACAACAACCATTTGAGATTGAGATATATGCCTCTAACTATGTTATTGGTACAGTTCTTACTCAGCAAGGGCTTCTAGTGAAATATCACAGTGAGACACTTTCAGACACAGTCTGAAAGTATCCCACCTATGAAAAAGAGATGTATTCCATTATGCAAGCCTTCTGACAATGGAAGCATTACATTATGGGGAAGGAAATGGTCATCCACACAGACCACCAACCCCTACAGTTCATACAGACACAAGGGTAGTTAAAGAACGAATGCCATCCGAAATGGTCCAATACCTGCAACAATTCCATTTGAACATTGATTAAAAGAATGGAAGCGCCAACAATGTTGTAGACTACCTCAGCCAACCAGAAATCATGGCGCTAACCATTGTGCTCGACTCTTATGGGAAAGAGATTGCGATGTGGCCACATATTTACAAGAGCGATCCAGAATTACGTAACACATACTAGACACTCCTCGAAGTCAAGCAAATTCCAAATTTTCACCTCGAGGATACACTGTTATGCCACCTGGGACACCTCTATGTTCCTTCAAGTGATCATGCCAATATGATTTGGGAGGCGCACTATAGTCTAGTCACTGGACATTTCGTGGTAGATAAAACAATGGCAGTGTTGCAAAAGTACTTTTATTGGCCAGACCTTCGACATGATGTTGGGAAGTACATCAGATCCTACATTACTTGCTCCATTACCAAACCTACCATCAAGAATCAGGGCATATATACTCCTCTAGCTACTCCTCGTCGACCTTAGGAATCCATCTCCATGGATTATATGTCGGGCCTTCATTCTATGAAGCCTCAGAGGCCTCACTCAATGAACCTCTGACATATCATCTATGTTCATCGAATATTAAACAATACCCTTAATTTGACTACATATTGGAAAATAACTCTAAAAATCACATTATTTAAACCCCTACCAATACGAACTCAATACACTTTCCCAATTTAAAAAACCCCTACTTTCACTAGATATTGTAGGTATCCATTTTTTCATTAACATTTTTAATACCCCTTGATATTTTTTCATTAACTTTGAACTCCATTTTTTATACCTACCAATATAAAAACCCTTTACCCCCTATATATATATGCCCCAATATACTATGTCATTTTTTCTTCAATATATATACCCTAAGATGAACCCACGTGATATGGTATTTTTACCCCAGTGAAGCCCATGTGTACTCATCATGGCAACAATTGCATTTTTGTGGTCGTCTATAGATTCTCTAAGATGGCCATTCTAGCAGCCTGCAAGAAGAGTATCATAACAGAAGCCACTGCTAAGATCTTCTTTGAACAAGTGTGGGTACACTTTGGGATCCCACAGTCCATTATCTTATATTAGGACAACAAATTCCCAAGTACATTTTGGTCAAGTCTTTGGTCGATGTTGGATACCAACCTCACTAAGTCCACAACTTTTCACCTCCAAACTCATGACCAAACAGAGGTCGTCAACAGGATGATCATACACATTCTGCACATGTACAACTCAAAGCATCCACGCACATGGGATGAAAGCCTCCCCTATGTCCAACATAGCTACAAAAAAGCTCTCCATAGCTCAACTGGCCACAACCCCTTTCAGGTGGGATTAGCATTCCAACCACTATGTCCCATTGATGCGGTCATACCATTTGTAGCTACTTATGTAGATTTGTCTCATGTCCAATCTGAAGTTGACAGGGCTAACAACTTCATTGAGTGAATTCATCACATTCACTAGTAGGTCCATGAAATACTGGACAGAGCCAATGCAAAGTAAAAGTAGTGACATGATCAACATCAGGTGCCACACAAGTTCTAGGTGGGCGACAAAGTTTGGATACATCTACAGAAGGAATGCCTCATTGGGCCCCACCACAAGCGTCACCCACTCTCATATGGGTCATACACCATCACCAAGGCTATAGGGGACAATGCCTTCAAGCTCAACATTCCATCGTTCCTTGGCCCACACCCAATATTCAATGTGGACCACCTTCGGTGATACTTTCCACCATTGTTGGACGACATTGTAGAACCACTCACACCAATGAAGCTAAAACCAGACTTCATGGAATAGGCCACAACTGATCAGACCATGGACACATAGATCAAGAACACTCGCCAATAGAGGATCCATCTATATCGAGTTGTCAAAGATGGCCAACTCTTTCACTAAGGCAAGTGGTTCACAAGGGACCAAGTTCAATAGCAATTTCCTCCCCTCATGGAGGGTCTGAATGAAATGGGGACCATTACTTCCTAAGGAGGGAGGACTGATCCAGGTGAATATTGGTGGCCACCTACCTATTCCACCTAGACTTCTAGCTCGTTCAATCATTTTCCTTTTTTATAGGAGCATTTACTATTTTTAGCAGTTTTTCGAGTCTTGAACTTTCAAAGCCATTTTGAACCCTTAAACAACATCTTTTTGAGGTTCACAATAGGTTTATAGTGATTGGCATGGTCCTGTGGCAAATGATGTAGTACTCGAAGAGATATTTACAATGAGGTATGGCATGCACCAAACAGAGATTATATGACCAAGTTACGATCCCGAGAAGTTGGCTACCCAACTATCCCCAACGGGGTCCACAAACTCTTGGTGTTCCATCTCTTGGGGTTAGGGTTTTGGTTGTTTATGTTTTTCCCTTTTTCTTGAATAATAAAAATACCATTGAGCCTCATCACAACATAGTTTATAAGCATGTAGCCACCACATCTCTTCTCAGAGATAAGCTACCATCACCTGAGCTAGTTTATTTCCATTTATGTATGTAAGCATATTTCAATTCTTTGATATTAATGAAATTAAGCTTTATTTCTACTGCATCTTTGTGTTTATGTGTATATATGTATTTTGTTGCATTCCTACATAAGTCTAGATCGAAGAAGGTGAGAAAGGTTAGGAGCAATTTAAGGAAATCAACAATGTATTTCATGATGATTTTATAAATTTCATTGTAGAGTGAATTAATCTAAAATTTACTTATGTCCTTAGCTTTATTCTCTTTAGGGACAAGGGTAAAGAAGGTAGAATTAAGAAATGGTAAAATTGTTGCAATTTTGTAAGAATATTCAACTAGTCTTGATCGATAATATGCTATCTTGCAGGGAAGAAGTAAAAAATAAATCCATCCAGCATAGGGCCTTTTCCTTTTAGAATATCCATAATTTATTTCTCCCTGTCAATGAAATTCCCTAAGGAGGGCATTATTATTCTCCAGAGTTATCAATCAAGGTATGTGTTGCATTATATTATGTATAGCTTCCCCACTATCTAGTTATTTTTATGAGAATAGATATCAATAATAGTTTACCCATTCATGCTCAATATCTTCATGGTTTGCTATTTTATTCCCTTGACCATCCTGCATAACAATTTTGGATCATAGTTCTATGAAAGAACTTAGCATTATTTTCACTCCCTTTCAATGATCTTGTATGGGTTTTTTGCTTCCATAATAGCTCTTCTGGTCCATTCCAAATCTCTATTTGAGTATGAAGCAGTACTTCATCCTCCTCTATGAGGATTTTAGTTCTCCCATCCAAGATTATCCTTTGTTGAACATGCTCCATTCTATCTTCTAACTCACATTGGGCCGTGAAAATATCACCAAACTCTTCCTCGTTCTAGTTTTTGAATCTCCATTTGAGATATTTTAATCATTTTTTAAATTTGAACATCAATGAGCCTATTCCAATTTTTTCCTCCCTCCACCAAGTTGCTATGTTGTCCTAAAAATATGGTTGATCAACCCAAAAAGCTTCAAACAAAAATGGATGATTTTTGGGGCTAGCTTGCATATTTATTTCTAGGAATATTGGCTAGTGATATGAACCTATGGTTGGCAGTATGTTTGCTTCACATCTCAGGCCTAACACCATAAGGAGTCTAAAAGGGAAAAAAAATTGATTCAACATAAAGGCTACCTAGTGGTTGCCACTGCACTTGTTGTTCCAGGTATGCTGACCATTACTGGTGTTCAAGTCAATTAAATTCAGATGTTGAATAGTTTCCTTGACGTGAGTTGAGTCTACATCTAACTAGTGCATCCCTCCTTGGTTTTTCACCAAATATTCAATCATGTTAAAATACACTTCCATTATCCAAAAATAATCATTGAGTATTGTGTGGATGCCTTGTAGAGAGTACAAAAAAATGATCTTTTATACAATAGAGTGCAACTTGTAGACATTAATTAGAAATCTTGTCCCATCTGAGCCAATCAATTGAAATTTCGCTGATAGTGTTCTTTGAGTTGAAAATAAGTTAGAAGGAAAATTTTCAAACATCTGCAAAGCAATGCTAGTCCTCCTATTGTTTATTGAGCATTGATAGCAATTGATTGACATCATTTCCAAATGGAAGAGTCTATATTATAGAGTAATGCACTAGAGCATTTAGTCTCCTTGATCATAAGAATACTCGGTTGTTCCTTAAGAATATCTTTTCAAAGAAGCTTGTGCTTTCTTTTCCTGTTCAAGCCTCTGATGTTCCAATAAATAATCTCCATTTGGAACTTAGGGGAATCGGCTGAAATTTATTCATCATTAGGGCGATTCTCCATAAATTTACCAACAATTTTCCTATCTCTTGAAAAAATTGCTTATTGCTTCTTCATCCCCTTTTCTTGTCCTCTTTAGAAACATTGGATATTTCTTTTTGGATATTTTTCTTAACTCCTAGGGATGAAGATGCAATATTTACATTTGGTCAATGGATCTTGCAATCCATGACTTTTAGAAGATTAATTTTCAAGACTTGCAATTGTTGATCCAGAATGGGTTAAGGATATTGCTTCTCCCAAGCTACTATTATTAATTGTAGATCTAGATCTAGAATCTCCATATCATCACCATATTTTGATTTTCCTTGATCGCTATCATTCAAGATAATTTCCCCATCACCATCCTCCCAATTATTAATGGCCTACTCATCCATTTTCGCCACTTAGACTATTTTTTTGAGTCCTTGAAGTTTTCAAGAATGTTAAGTTAGGGTTTTTTAGACCATTTTGTACCCTCCTCATTACATAGGCCCTCTTTAGTATTCTAAGTAAGAATGTCATAACTATTGGGATTTTATACACCAATAGAGTATTGTTGAGCACTTGACTTTTTCCAATGTATTTCTTAGAAGAGTCCTCTCAAATCCCTCTAGACCAGTCTCCATATGGGGCTTAGGAGGAGGAAGGAGTGAGTTGACTAGGAAGTCTCTGAAAAGATACCCCTACTCTTGGGATTTATGGCACATAAAGAGGATATGCTTATAGTCAATAGTCGAGGGCCAATTTGAATCTCTAAGACTTCAATAGTGGAAGTCCAAAAAGGGCTTGGAGACATTCAAATTGACACAAATGTGTGAATAAGAGGTATATAGAGCGTGCCTAACTACTCTTAAGATCTCGATAAAGGATCCCAAGGTATTGTGAGTCCCTTCCAAGATTTCGATCGTGGGGCATTGAATATAAACCATCCATACAAGAGCCGTTGTGAAGCCCTCCTTCTTGAGAGTAAATTTCATCATCGAGATGTGGAGGTTGAGTCTGGTGCAGTTGAAGAAGTATGGTCACTTTTCAAAAACACACTCTTGGTCCTTTGTAAAAAATCCTTTGAAGCTTAGTTTTAGACCAACATGTCTGTTTTTCTTCTAGTATGTTTTTATTCACCAAATCAATGCTCGTCGAGATGCCCATGAATATTCCGATGATCACATGATTTGCACATATTGTATGTATTAGCTTACTTTTGTGGAAGCTATTTTGGATTTGGGAGTTGTGGTTGCCTTGGAATGCATTTGCCAATGCATCGTGGGAGTTCCTTCTAAGGATTAGATTGTTTGAATTCCTTCATATTGCTTTTTTATGCTCTAAGATTCCCTACCCCTCTTAATAAACTACAGTGGTTGGTTTGAAACACGTAGACTTAAATCTACTAATGTAATTTATTCAAAAATTAATTTCAAATATCCAAAAAAAATCTTCACATATAACTTCAAATACTAAATACAATCATGCATGGTTTCAATCACCACATTACTGAAGCAAAAAGCAAGAAACTACCCTCCCCTGATAAACCACCATAACTTAACCTCAATCAAAACCTTAAAGAGCTATCTATAATTCAAATCTTATGCCACCAACTTAATAATTTATTACAAAATTATTATTAAAATGTTAGAAAAAATATATTTTTGATTTATTGAGAGGAACTTGAATAATGGTTGCACATTTAATTTTTTTTAAGTTAAGAAATGAATAAAGTTTTGTTAAACTTCTTAGGGATGAGAAAACACATTGTGGATTATAATATTATTTCAGATATGGAATTTTACTAAACTAAATTGATTGAGAAAATCAAATTGGATGCCATTAAAATTGATTTTTTTAAGGAAGTGGGTTGGCTCAAATTTCGAAATACCAAAGTTTTTTTGACGATCATTTCGGTTCACCACGTATTAAGTAAATGGTTGGTTTCATACCCTTTCACGTATAGGTATTAGCTGCCTCTCTCTCTTCCCATTACCATTAGTCTACACCAACACATTTGAACTTTGATGTGACTTGGTTTTACTGTTAAAAATATTAAATATAATTGGAGCCGGTACAAGATGTAATTTGATTGTACACTTCAATATATAAATATTATAATTGGAGCAGTACCATAATGGAATTGTTGTAGATTTCTTGCCGAACATGATTTGAATAGAGAAAAAAATATCTTTATCTTTCTTCTACGCGTAAACATGATCATACCCAGCAGTTGAAACCTTCATCTTTCTTCTACGCGTAAACATGATCATACCTGGACGTCTCAGCAGTTGAAACCTTCCCCAAAAGGTTTGGATGGAGTAAAATAATCCTCTTTCACTCACCAATCAAATAGGTATACAGCTGAATTTTTGAGAAAAAATGATCGAGAAAATTTATTTTCTTGAGTGCCATTTGGATGACAGTTGGCGCTGAGTTGGATTCTAGCTGGAGTGGATTCTTGCACACGTGATCTCCATCAAGAAAAATATCTTGGAATTTGCAGACCATCTCTCCAACAGCAACTTCATTTTCCTTCATCTTCCATTTGCTATAAAATGAGAGGGCTCCTTTTCTGGATTCATTCAACCCAAAATTTCAGGACCTCCTGGATGAGCCAATCTGTAAAGTTTCATTTTGTCTGCCAAGCCAGGAGGTCCAGAAAATTTACTTTACTTTTCTCTTAGTCAATTCCATTGGGAGGAAGAACAGGATGGAGAAGGATCATATAAGGCTGGCTGTTGGACTCCTTGGTATTTGTTTCACCCTGCTCTGTGTTTCCTTAGTAATAAAGCAAACAGAAAGCCATGTTTGTTTTCACTGAATAAATATGAACATCTCAAAATATATGTATGTTGCAGGAAACGCTACCTCTCTACTTCTGTATGGAACACCTGTGTAAGTGATTATATATTGATTATCTTGCCTACAGGTTACTTCAATTAGCATTACGATATTATTTTCAGCCATATATATATTTTCAGCCATCAATGGCTTTCTGAAATGCTGGAATTATTTATTTCATCCATGCAGACTTACATTCATTAAAGTGATAAAAGAGAAGTCAGTGGGGCAGTACTCGTGCACCCCATACATAATTGCTCTCTTCAACTGTTTAACCTATACGTGGTATGGATTCCCTGTTGTTAGTAATGGTTGGGAGAACTTCCTGGTCTCCACTGTTAACGGCGTCGGAATTGTTCCAGAGTGTTTCGCCATTTGCACTTACATTGTTTATGCTGTACCCAAGTTGAAGGTATATTTTAGAAGAGAGTTTTTTATTTGCTACTACTCAGATTTTGTAACATTTTTTTAGTTATATTCCAATCAGAGTGAATTTCTCTTTTGATTATTTTTTATATTCTTTAACATTACATATCACCAACTTACCTCAACCTCTTGTGCAAGTCTCATTCATTTAAAATAGTGTTTATTCATGATTTCAGCAAAAGGTGGCAAGCATGGTTGTGTGTGTCCTGGTGTTGTTCGGTGTAATGGCAGCAATATCTTTCTTTGCTCTTCATGACCATAAGAGTCGCAAGTTCATGGTAGGAATCGTGGGAATACTGTCCTCTGTTGCTTTGTATGGTGCTCCATTTGTTGCTATGGTGAGTAAGTAATATATTAATGTTGTTGAACATATTTTGTATAATACATTTCATTAAATGCATTGTTATAGATTGCAGATTTTGAATATCTTTATGTCGATGGCAGATTCTTGAATATTTTTATTTTTAATTTGGATTGCAGATTCTGAATATCTTTATGTCTATGGCAGATTCTTGGATATCTTTATGTGAATTGCAGATTCTTCACTAAATTAAAAACTTGAAGCAAATAAAACACGTGAATTTAATTAAATAACTATAATGATTCCATGCAGAAAGTGGTGATCCAGACAAAAAGTGTGGAGTTCATGCCTTTCTACTTGTCATTTTTTGCTTTTATCAACTGCAGTGTGTGGATGACCTATGCTGCTCTGGGCCAAGATATCGTCCTTGCGGTAATAAGTTAATAACCAATTTGTATTGTATTATCCTGCAACGTCAGCTACTATTGTATTATCTCTTTCAAAATCAAATCTTATATTTCATGTGGTGGCTGTGATTGTAGACTCCAAATGTGATCGGTTTTCCCTTGGCATTGGCTCAGCTAATAGTGTACTGCATATATAGAAAGAAAACAAGTATACAGAACAAGAATAATCTGGATCCAGAGGAAGGAGTGGAAATCGATGGGGGACAACCAAAAAGTGGAGGGGGGGCAGTAGACATTAAAGCCACAGAAATCAAGACCATCCTGATCAGCTGATAAATTTTAGTTAGCAGAATTCAGCAACTGTGCTATTTTTCAAACAAGTTTTGAAAAAAACACTGTTGGGAACTTATGTTTCTCATTTATTTCGCACTGAAGTAATTGCAAGACAAAATATCATTTAAAAACTAATTCACGTAAAATGAACTTTTAGGAGGTATAATTGCCAAATTCCATACCTCACAACTTATCGAATGTTGAATATGATATAATTTTAGGGTTGGATTATCTCAAAGACAGGGGTTTACACACTTGAACTTTTTGAATGGAATATAATCACAAGGTTTGAATAATATTAGATATGGTGGGTGGGAAACTATGTTGAACTATGTTAGAGATGGTGGGTTAGAGACGGGTCGAAAACGACGTTTAACTATGATGAAGATTGAAGTTTAGAAATAAAGTGATGGAGATTGGTAGGTTGGAAATAAAGTAAAATTTTATATTTAATTAGTATAAGTTATTTTTTAAAAATAAATAAATGAAATTGTAATTTCGGGAATTATGAAGCTATATTATGGTCATGTTCAAGAATGATATTTGAATAGGGCAATGATATTTGAATAGGGCAGGAGTGACTATTTAGGAGTGTATTTTTCAGATCACCATTTATTCAATAAGCTTTGAACAAATAAATAATTTTTTAAATTATTAATAAATAAAATTAAAATAAATAATTACTTAAATTTTTAATAAATAAAATTAGAATTATATTTACAATATTAAGAAATAATTAATTATAAAATTTTAAATAAAATAAAATATAATTATTTGAAAGAAAATAAAAAACAAAAACAAACACTAACTTCTAAACTAAAACTAAAAATAGAAATAAAAATCAAATAAAATAAAATTCCAAAGCAATGTTGTGCATTACTCATTATAAAATATTTTGTACATTACATGGCATACCTATAGTAATTATGAATAAGAACTTTAAATAGATTATAATATTTATGAAGGAAAACCAAAATATTTTTTTTTGTGAAGTTGTTTGAGTTAGGTTTGACTTGTGGCTTGAGAAACCACAACTTAGGGGTATCTAAGCTGTCAAAATAACCCAAGATGGCACAGAGCCTAGTCCACAACTTCGTGTAACCTTCACACCAAGCATAGTACACCCCATATTTTTAAATATAATATGTATTTTTAAACTTCTAAAATAAAAATCAATTATATAAAGTAGTTTTAAAATAAAATAAAATAAATTGTAAATAATTTTAAATATAATAAATATTTATTATAAATGTATACAATTTAATTCATGAAAAATTTCAATTAATTTTGATAGATAACAAGATAAATAATTGGTTGGATTGTGTTTGTTGCCTTTAAGCGGTGCTCCTCCTAACACCTTTGGAACCACTTGACTATGTAAGGACCCATCTAGGGTCCTTTCAACATTTTTCCACATAATTTCATAGCATAAAAAATAACACATTTCAACATAATAACTTTCTTTCATTTTTTTTACAATAACATATAAAAAATATATAACATAATTGATTTACAATAATTTACATAATTCAAATAACAATAAGAAGAGTGCATGGTACGATGGTTCTGTGAGTGAATATGCCACCCTACAAACTAGGTAGTTTATTTAACTTCCTAGCCCAAGGAACCTCCACAAGTTTCCTAGCCCTCTGATCCCAAGTCCAACCATAGTTGCAATGTGTCTAAACTATTCTAACACCCTCCCAACTACAAACTCCACCATCCAAGTCGAAGTTCTCCCTCTTCTAGTTTCCTCCCTTCTTTTCTCCCTTCTCTTCAGTCCCCTCTTCCCCTTCCTTGTGCATGACCCAAAATCAAAACGAAAAAAGATAATCCCCCTTAACCTCCCCATTTCCTACGCACTTATGCCTCCCCTCAAAATAAATTCCACTCACCCTAATAATTATCACCCACTTCATTTATTTTATAACCCTCCCCCCATGCCTCTCCTCTAGCCCCTCCCTGTCACACGGAATCAGTCAAGGGTGCGGACACAACTGACCTTCCTAGAAGTCTAAGACATTCTAATGACAAACAAAACAAAATGGAGCTATCCTTCTCTAAACATACATTATGATATGAGAAATCAAGGTGTTTCGTTCTTACCTTTATCCAAACGCTGTTGTAGAAGTCCAAGCTTTGTTGATCTGGACGAGCTCCTCCTTTTCTCCAAAACCTGCAATCACCAACAGTCAAACAATTAAATAGCACCTGATTATAACATAAAACAAAGCATATTCAACATATAGACCAAGGAGTACATGAAATAACCCATAAACAACAAGTTATTGAGAAGAATGGACCAATTTGCATTAAAGGTAATCAAAAGGAACCATTACAACCTGAGCCTTGGTGTTGTGCAAGCTCCTTCCAGGGTCCACAAGAGTCTTCCTCTACTTTGACAAAGCTCACCCACTTCCAAATAGAACAAGTAAAGATGACAATCTCTCCTCACAAGCTTCTAAATGGGAGTCCTAATTCCTGCAGCATTTACCCTTAGAAATCTATAGCTTTCAACCTCCCCTCCTTCTGGTCCAAGGTCTTTATTTATAGTGCTGTAAAGAGGTTATTCAGGTCCACCATCAATGGGATAATCCCCCTCTTTGGGTGGGATAGCTCCCTTATTGATGGGATAAGTTCCTCCTTAATAGAGATACATGAACCAACTGGAGGCGCATCCATTTTATCAAACCGACCTCTAGAAAGTTCTAGAAGTAACCACAAGTAGCTTTTTTAAGATGAAACTTGCGCATTTTGCCTTTTACAGAAGGACGCACCTGTCCTTTGACATACAGAGCGTCCAAAGACGCAGACTTTGTGAACATTGTGAGCGTCCCCGCAGGTAAGGCTTGAGAGAACCTGCGACCCCAGAGATAAACATATTTTTTACAAGACTTTCTCTCTTCTTTGAGTTTGAGATGGATAGCAGAGGCATAAGGCTTGCCTAAGAGGGTAGTATGACTGTTGATTTGAGCCATATTAACTGTTAAGTAGTCATGGTGACATTTTTTAGTGTAACAGATTGCCCCCTAAAGTGCGAAGCCTGGAATAGATTAGGGTTTGTAATTCTAGGAAGGGTGAAGTGCTTTATCATTTCAAGGATTGTCTTGTGGATGACCTGGTTGGAACCTGCAATTTTCAACACAGAATACATGTATAAGATTATATCATCCCTGAGGTAGGCATTCCCATACTCAGATTCAAAACTTTAACTAATGGACTAACTATTCTGATACAGGAATGATCATGCAATACATCATTTTTATAGACTTTTGTAGACACAGTATGGACGCAGCCATCTGTTTATGATTAGTCTACATAGATAATGAATACAAAACTCCTCGCAGCCTGGATGGTAGAAACTAGATCCAGGGTCTTTACTTCTATCTCCCGAATTGGTACGATTCTAGCCATGTGATTAAATGATTTGATGTCGAACATGGTAGAAACCACTTGATTACCAGTCGATGATGTAAACTGTTAACAAGCGTGAGAGAGACCACCAGTGATGTCAATGGTTCTCAAAGTACCAAGCACAACCCGTGAAATGTGAATAGATGTTTTGATGTCGAACACTTCACGGAATCCTTTGATCGAAAGTCAATGATGTAAACTGACGTCAAAGGCGAGAAACCTGCCATTGATGCATGCAGACTTCAAGGTACTGTCGATTCCTAAGTCATCTTTCTAGATAATGTGCCGATGTCGATAGAAAGCGACCCGTTGCAGGCGAGCCCACAACACGAAATCATTGTTCAAGTTGAAGAAATGTTGCTGTGAGGACTGACTCAGGGATGGTCAAATGGATGACAAGTATTTTGCAGATGAAAGTTTTGCTCGCAGACCTCTTGAACACATAACGACACGACAGATGGCTTGGTGACGAATAACTCAAAGTGAATCACGAAACCCGGCTAAAGACTTTCAAAGTGGTTTGGTCAACTGTGAGGTAAAAGATTTTCCAACCCAGGTGAATGAAAAGTGTCGTGTTCAAGAGTGGTAATAAAGTTTCTTTTGAGACAAAAGGTGACAAATAGGTTCATTCTTCTCTCTTTTCCCCCACCATTTCTGGCAAGTACCTCTTTATTTTTAACAAGCTTGAGGAGGATAACATATGCTTGATTGTAAGCTCATCCTTCGGACGAGTCCAACCTAGTTTAAATTCGAACCCTAGGAAGGAGTGGTTCGTTCCTGTTTGTAATTGAACAGGTCCTCTACTGTAAAAGTTTAACGAGCCCAGTATAGGAGAAACTCGGCGTTTTTCAATTTTAGAGAGTCTGAAAAAAAAAAACTAAAGGAGACTCCACGTTGAACTTTTTCGTACATTTGTGTCCCTCAAGCCCGAAAAAGTATAAAATAATACCTGGGGGAACCGCTTGATCTTGCGACCAAGGAGTACTTTCATAATAGTGTCGGTGACCTGAAAAGTAAAAAGCGATCAAGGACACGTCGTTTTATTTCCTTATCGAGTTTGAAACGACAAAAACCCGGCAATCTTTTCCTGATTTTGCGGTCAGAAAAGAGCTAAAAGGGGACTGTCTTTTAACTCCGTTTTAACGAGTGTAAAAGAAACGCTCGGCGATCTTTTCATATTTTAGGAGTCAGAAAAGGGCTTAAAAGATGACTCTGAGGTTTCACTTTTTCGTAAGTTTTAACGAGTTCGAAAAAGGGATAAAAATGTACTCATATGGCCGACTTTCAATTTAATTTACGAGCGGGAAAAGACGGAAAGAACTCGGCATTTTCATTTGTTTTACGAGAATGAAAAATAACAAAATAATCTCGAGATTTTCATGAGTTTAACGAGTCTTGAAAATAACTGAAATTGACTCGAGATAGGTTTCATTTTTACAAAAGCTTGAAACAGATAAAAACTATGCTTCAAAGTATTTTCATTTTTACACAAGCTTGAAACAGAGATAAAACTGTGCTTGATGCCCCCTAAGCATAACTGCTAGAGTGCATGCCCCCTGCTTCATTTCATTCAACCAGTCGGATGAAATGAAGGTTCATAAACGAGATCGTTTGAAAGACCCGACCTAAACTATAAGAAAATTATGCAAAACTAACTAACCTAAATATTCAACTTAACATTTATGAGGTCTAGTCAAACTCTCGACTCAAGTAGAGGAGGATTTGTTTCATTTTTTAACGAGCTTGACACAGGAAAAGAACTGTGCTCGGATTCGGTTTCATGTTGACGCAATCTTGAAACGAAAAACTATGCTTGTTATAAGTTCACATGCCCCCAGCATAATGATGCAAATCAAGGTACATGCCCCCCAAGCTTCATTGCATTCAATAAGGTGGATGGAATGAAGCTTTACTTTCAAGACCTTGGAAAGACTTGTGGGAGTTGTTTCATTTTTTAAACGAGCTTGACACAAGATAAGGAACTATGCTCAAAACTACTCTCGACAATCTACCTAACGAAAAATCTACTCTAAAAACCTTGATTCATTTTTTAACGAATTTGACACAAGACAAGGAACTATGCTCATAAATCCTTGATTCATTTTTTAATGAGTTTGACACAAGACAAGGAACTATGCTCATGACTACTCTCTACAATCTACCTACTTAACCTACCCTTGTTTCATTTTTTAACGAGCTTGACACAAGACAAGGAACTATGCTTAAGAAGTTCGCATGCCCCCAGTATAATGATGCAAAGCGAGGTACATGCCCCCCAGGCTTCATTGCATTCAACCAGCTGGATGAAATGAAGGTTTACTTTCAATATTTAACTTGAAAAGGGAGTTGTTTCATTTTTAAGGAGGTTGACACAAGAAAAGAACTATCCTCATACCTTATTCATTTTTTAACGAGGTTGACTCAGTAACAGGAACTATCCTCATACCTGATTCATTTTTAAACGAGGTTGACTTAGTAACAGGAATTATCCTCAAAACCCTATTTTCTAAAATCTATCTACATATCCTAAAATCTAGCTGATTCATTTTTTAATGAGGTTGACTCAGTAAAAGAACTATCCTCATACTAACCTGTTTCATTTTTTAACGAGGTTGATACAGGAAAAAACTATCCTCGTACTAGCCTGATTCTTTTTTTTTTAATGAGGTTGATACAGGAAAAAACTATCCTCGTACACACTGATTCATTTTTTAACGAGGTTGACACAGTAAAATGAACTTTCCTCGTTACTCCTTGTTTCATTTTTTAACGAGGTTGAGACAAGAAAAAACTATCCTCGTACCTGATCATGGCTTCCAACTGGAAGAAAGACATGTCAATGGACACACCTTGATCATGGCTTCCAAGAGGTCTTCATCAGAAGGAAGAATACTTCTCGGAAAGGAACACATGTCAAGAGACTCAAAAGGGATAAGAACATCGTGTTCAAGTAATCCCGTAGAGTTTTCCATGTCAATTACCGGATCTAAATCAACAGTGAGAGGCTCACTTACATCGGTAACTGAAAACATGGGACCGGTTGCCACATAATTAACCCGTGGCAGGGTAGATACCACTTTAGAATCATGAACATTTAGGGGTGTCATATTATTGGTAGTCGAAACAAGACTAGGGAATGAAAGCTGGTCTATAGTCACAATACTGCCATTGTGAGGGAAAGACATCACGCGAAAGAGTGTCGATATGACAGCTTTCATTGCATAAACATAGTCTCGCCCAAGGAGTAAATTGAAATCCAAGGGACCTCGAACTACCATAAGATCAATACAGACAGTTTTACCTTCCAAGGTAATAGAAAACTTAGGAAGGATCCCTAAAGGTTCACTAATGGTTCGATTAAAAGCTTTCAGATTCTGCGTAATAGGCGCAAGCTGAGGGGAACCCAAAGCTTTCCAAACAGTTGAGGATAAAATACTAACAGAAGCACCTTCATCTACCTGAGTACGATGTATGTCCCTACCACCAGCTTTGACAATGATTTGGAAAGGGATGGAGGAAGGAAGACGAGGTTCTGTCAGTCTATTCCAATCAAAGGAAAAGACCTCAGTGCTGGGAGGGGGTTCTGTAGAAACAGGTGAAATGCCCCCCAGCATAGAAGAATCTGAAGTAACAAGAAGAACCTGAGCGGTATAAAGTTCACTCTCTAAATGGAAAGTGGGATCGACCGAATGTGAAATTGAATCGACCACTTGATCAACTAAAGGATCATCAACCTGAGTGACATGAGTTTCACTCTCCAATGGGAGAGTGTGATTGAGTATACTTGAATTTAAATCAATCACTCCGTCAGATGACGGCAGGTTGGGAGAAAGTTTACGGTAACCAGTTGGAAATTCTTGCTGCGGAACAGTGAGGTTTTCCAACAATGTTGAGGCTTCATCCATGTGAGGGAAAATGTGAGTTTGATGACTCCCTTTGCATAACTTACAAGGAAACCTAACTTTACCCTTTTTCCCAGGAACCTGACTATCACTGGTTGATGGATCAACGGAAAGTTGATGAGATTTTTCTGACCATACTTCCAAGACCTTTGGAATACTAGGACAATTAACAAGGAAGTGGTCACCCTTACAAAGCCTGCAAGGGTATTTGGGTTTACGATGCATGTCGGAATTTTCCTCAACACAACTAACACTTACAGCCATGGTTGGTTGGTTGACTTCTTTCTTATCTTGCTTCTTCTTCTTCTTCTTCTTCTTCTTCTTCCCTTTCTTCTTCTTCTTAGCCTCCTGGTTACTAGCATCAAGGCTTTTACCAGGCGAAGAGGAAGAAATGGAGGAAGAAAAATTAGGCGAAGAAGGTAAAGGGTCAACTGAAGGTTGGTGATGTTGAGATGGTGAACTCTGTTGAGGTGAAGCATCTGGTTGAGGTGGAACAATTGGAGTACTTTGGGCCAACGAAGTTGAAAACAACCATATCGGTAATCCTATTGTAAATCCAGGTAATGACAAAGTAGCCATATAAGGAGGACCAACATTTCCAAAGTAAGGAAAAGTACTAGGATTCTCATTAGGAGGGGTTCCTAGGTTGATAAATTCCGGAACATTTGCCATTATATTCAACTTCAGTGAATTTTATTAACAATTTTAAACTAAAATTAACAATTCACAATTTACACCTATGGTCTCTAAAAGTAAAAACAAACAAATTAACACGCGCTATCAAATCTAGGAGTCAAACCACACACAAACAATATTCTTCCGGACCAAAAACGCTAGTTGGTGATGAAGCCCAACCTCGCTGGATTCAGTACAGAAATGGCGGGTGGAACAGTTACGCCGACAACCTGCTTAATGAATAGACTGGACCAAGTTCCTCCACTTTAACCGTCTCGAGTGAAGTGAACCCCCCAGAAAATCCAAGTGAGTATAGCCGACGTCTGCTCCAGGTACAGTGGGACCTTCCCTCCACCGTCACCTTGGGTAGAATCCTAAAGATTATGGTCACTAAGGTTACCAACGGCCACAAGTACACCTGGGGGAACAGTCTAAACTCCGACAGCACACAAGGGCAGAGTAGCAAGCTCAATCCCCTTACCGGCTCCTTGACAGTAATCCAAGGTTTACCGATAAGTGACCCCTGGCTCCTCGACAATGGTTAATCCGAGGTTTACCGTTTGTAATACGTACTGTCTGGCGTCGTTCCCAACGAGGGGGGAATGATCCCCTCACTGGTTCGGACACGAGCTCGTGCTTCTCCTTTAAGAGGAGCTTTCCCAGAGTGTAAATGTAACAATTGGATTTGATTCTATCACAAGATCGACTACTTGTTTGGTTTTACTGTCTTGGAGAGTTAAGTACTCACCTACTCCAAGACACTAGCCTAAGCTATGTTGGTGCTTCAGAGCCCTAGAAATGTAAAAATTACTAGATGAATTTTAATTAAGCGCTGTGTTATTAAGGCTGTTATTACTCAAATGGATAAATGGAGATGAAACCAATGGTGTTATGACCCGACTCAACTGAATGCAATCGAATATGATAATGTAATCGTTTCAATTAGATGAATCCTAACTAAAGTAAGGAGAGAGTTTCCATTCACTTCCAACAATGCAAAAAATTGATCACTAAGAGAAAATATAACAAATTCTCTAATGCATTAATTTCATCAAGAAGAACTAATGCAAATCAATTCCAAACCATTTTTTTATTTTATTTCTGTGTAAATTCAAATCAAAGAAAGCTGATCTAAATCTACAATTGATTTTTTCAGAATGTAAACTATGCAATTGTAATCTATGCACAATTCACTTGAAAAGTATGCAAATGTAATCTATGCACATTTTTCATTAATATTCTGAAAATGAGAATTCTAATTATGCAAATGTGATCTATGCAAGGGAATTCTCAAACACAAGATGATTCTAATGTAATCTAAGAACCAATCAAGTGCAAGTTGAGAAAATTGGGTGAGAGTTCCAAAGATCAAAACATAAAAACACTCAAAGGCGATTAACACTCATACACAATTTAGCCCCCCCCGGCGAATGAGGGGGAATTTTTTTTTGCAAAAACAGAAGCAAAAAGATGCAAAATTGTGAAAGGACTGAGAGAAACCTCCAAGTAATGACCAAAGGAAATCAAATCAAGAATTTCTCAAAAAAGAGATTCAAAACACCCAATTGATGAAAGCTTAAAGCAGGAATGCCAAGGAAACAAGCCTAGGTGAAGATTTATGGCAGGTAACCAGTGGATCTGGGCAGTAAAAACTAAGAAAAAACAAAATCTAAGAGCAAAAAATGCAAAAAATGGAATTTTCTCAAATTTTGGCAGGGGACGCAGGCAACCCGTTAGCACAGGTGCGGGCCCGCTCTGTGCACACAGCAAAAGTGCGTCCAGGGACGCACTGTGCAGCACTCAGAGGGTGCGTCCTTCTGAAAAACTCAAGAAAAACCAAAATAAAACTAATCCTAAGCTAACCCACCCAGAGACAGAATCACAGAGCCAAAACCAGAAAAATAAACCAATTTTCTCAGAGCAAAGTTCATTCAAAGGAAAAGACTTTTCTCATTAATGGAAACTATCCCCAGCGGAGTCGCCAATTTGTCACACGGAATCAGTCAAGGGTGCGGACACAACTGACCTTCCTAGAAGTCTAAGACATTCTAATGACAAACAAAACAAAATGGAGCTATCCTTCTCTAAACATACATTATGATATGAGAAATCAAGGTGTTTCGTTCTTACCTTTATCCAAACGCTGTTGTAGAAGTCCAAGCTTTGTTGATCTGGACGAGCTCCTCCTTTTCTCCAAAACCTGCAATCACCAACAGTCAAACAATTAAATAGCACCTGATTATAACATAAAACAAAGCATATTCAACATAAAGACCAAGGAGTACATGAAATAACCCATAAACAACAAGTTATTGAGAAGAATGGACCAATTTGCATTAAAGGTAATCAAAAGGAACCATTACAACCTGAGCCTTGGTGTTGTGCAAGCTCCTTCCAGGGTCCACAAGAGTCTTCCTCTACTTTGACAAAGCTCACCCACTTCCAAATAGAACAAGTAAAGATGACAATCTCTCCTCACAAGCTTCTAAATGGGAGTCCTAATTCCTGCAGCATTTACCCTTAGAAATCTATAGCTTTCAACCTCCCCTCCTTCTGGTCCAAGGTCTTTATTTATAGTGCTGTAAAGAGGTTATTCAGGTCCACCATCAATGGGATAATCCCCCTCTTTGGGTGGGATAGCTCCCTTATTGATGGGATAAGTTCCTCCTTAATGGAGATACATGAACCAACTGGAGGCGCATCCATTTTATCAAACCGACCTCTAGAAAGTTCTAGAAGTAACCACAAGTAACTTTTTTAAGATGAAACTTGCGCATTTTGCCTTTTACAGAAGGAAGCACCTGTCCTTTGACATACAGAGCGTCCAAAGACGCAGACTTTGTGAACATTGTGAGCGTCCCCGCAGGTAAGGCTTGAGAGAACCTGCGACCCCAGAGATAAACATATTTTTTACAAGACTTTCTCTCTTCTTTGAGTTTGAGATGGATAGCAGAGGCATAAGGCTTGCCTAAGAGGGTAGTATGACTGTTGATTTGAGCCATATTAACTGCTAAGTAGTCATGGTGACATTTTTTAGTGTAACACTCCCACTATCCCTTATCCTTGAATTAATTTGAGGAACAACCTTCTCATGCCTGAGAAATAATAATAATAATAATAAATCATGTCATTCAATCTTATGTATTCATAAGTATCCAATCAATTAAATATTAAATAATAATGTTAAATATAATTTATTAATTATAAGTCAACATTAAGGGTTAAGTAATCACTAATCAAACTTAAGGCTGACCATAAGCTATCATAGCTTATTCACTAATCAAGCTTAACCATTAATTAATTATCTAGCATAATAAGCTACAAGATGCTAGTCTATTTGTGTGAGGTGTGGGTATGTAGCTAGCATATGCATACCTCATAAATATACTAATAATACTTATTGAAATCAAGCACAGATAAAAATGATTTAGATGGTAGGTTATTAACACATGTAAGATAACAGGGTAGGGGCATTACATACACCCCTTCTTTAAGAAAAATTCATCTTGAAGTTAGAGTCAAGAGGATATAAGCACTAAGGAAACAGTATGCAAATAAGCCATGGAAAAGTAAGGAGAAAGATGTAGTAGTCAAATTAAGTAAGTCATGCGAGGATACCACTTCCAATTTAGAGTCTTCATCTAACCTATAACCTCATATCCCCCCTAACCTACTTTCACTCCCATCATATTCATCCTTTGTTGCAATATACTACATATGGCATCAACTATACATATCTAACCATTGATAGAACCAATATGGTAGAAGCATCAACTATATCAACCTAGCTTCCCCAACACGAAACTAGCAATTGGCATCACATGTCTAGGGGAGCATGTCCATCACTCACCTCCCACGAAACTAGGCTTCAAGATCACATGGTGGGAAATGCCTCCACCCTCCTCAAAGAACTAGGGTCAATAGTCTAACATGGACGACACTACAACACAAGTTGGATAATTTTCATCAAATAATCCAACTCTAAAATCATATCACCTAGAATCTCCATGTTACTCCATGTCATAATAGTGCATATCTAGTAGATACAAAATATAATAGAAAAATGTACATCATACCATTCCTCCTTGGATGTCTCGACATCCTCCAGTCACTAGCATGGAACTTGGCTATCACATAGTCCCTTCCAATTTATAGGTTAGTTCTCATCCAATCATATACAAAATGAAAAAAAATATATATATATACACAACGATCATAATCATCACATTATTAGGTTTGGTATCCACGTAACCTATGCTTTTTCAATTTATTTGGCATGCTAGAAGTAAACCATAAATATGATAAGTAATAACTAGATACATCATAACCACATAAGCCACACAATAGATAAATCATACATGAGATAATTCATGCATCAAATACTTTAATAATAAAAAGTGTAATCCATCAAGTTTTTTATAGTAGTAAGTTCATCTTTCCAACTAAAATGCATCAATATTACATAGTAGTCATAGACAAAACAACATGAAAATACAAATAGGGCCTCAATATAGGTAGCTATCTAAGTCAAAATGGGCATCATAAATGGTCAAAAAATGAGGGGTAGTCACAACGTGTAGTCTCTACATCCTCTCAAGTAGCAGACTTTGAGCTATACTTGTCCCATTGGACCTTAACAAGTGATGCATGAGTTATCAAACCATACAATCCAATATGCATAACGGTTCAACTATTATGGTTCCCACATCTGAGACTTGCAATTCCCTCCAATTGAGTTTGTGAGATTCATTAGAAGCATAATGTTGTAGAACATATACATGAAAAACTACATAGCATTCATAAACAAAGCAACACGAAAATAAAAGTCCGGCCTCAACATAGGTAGCTATCTAGGTTAAAATGGGCATCATAAATGGTTAAAAATTAAGGGGTAGTCATGGCATGTAGTCTTTTCATCCTCTTAGGTAGAAAATTTCAAGCTATACTTGTCCCACTAGGCCTTAACCTAACCCAAAAGGTGATGCCTAAGTAGTCAAACCCTATAGTCCAATATGTGTAATGGTTCAACCATTATGGTTCCCACATATGAGACTTGAAATTCCCTCCAATTGAGTTTGCGAGATTCAATAGAAGCATAATGTCGTAGAATAGATACATGAAAATAATCATGAGTTTTATGCAAGTGGGGTGGCAGTACAAGACGATCGAAAATTGGTCAAATTTTCTCTCTGATTCTAAAAGGACCTACAAATCAAGGTGAAAAATGCATCCCTTTCTCGAAACTAATGATTCTCTTGTTGGGTCATATACAAATAAAAACTTGGTGTCCCACTTCATGACTTCGATCAGTCTTATGTGCATCAACATGACTATTTTTTCTACATTGTGCTTCCTTTAACCTTTTTCAAATCTATCTTACTCATTATTCCATTTATTATACTAATTCTGACCCTACGAATACTCTATCCTCCAACCTTTCCTAACTCAAGGATGTCCTGCATGGCCTCCCATATAGTAGGTACCTTTCACACTAAGTTTGGCTATCCATAACATACATTCTAAGCATGTATTAAATAACTTGATTTACTCTTTTAGTATTTTGATCTATTTCTAGATGATATGTAGTGCTAAAGTTCGACTTAGTCCCCAACACTAACTGTAGACTTATCCAAAACATAGATGTAAAGTGACAGTCTCTATAAAAAAATGATCTTTATGGGTAACCCATGTATCTAGATAACTTTTCTTATAAACAATCGTGCCACATTGGTAACATTGTAAGTGTCTCTCACAAGATTCAAATGGGCACTTTTGGTCAACTTATCAACTATAACCAAGATGGTTTTGTGCCTCTATGATGTGAGTGACAAACCCACAATAAAATCCATAGAAATGACCTCCCATTTAGACATAGGGACGTCATGCTCTAATGTCACATGTAAGGACTCATCATGTGGTCTTCTAACCCTTTTCATAATTCCATAGCATTAAAAAAACATATTTCAACATAGTATTTTTCTTTTCTTTCTTTCCTTTGTTTTTAACAATAGCATATAAAAAATATGTAACTCATTTGATTTAAAATGTATTTTACATAATTTAAATGAAAACAAGAAGAGCATATAGTATGGTGGCTTGGTTTTGGTTCTCCTATTGGGACCATCTGACTGAATATGCCACCCTTCCAATTAGGTAGTCTATCTAACTTCCTACCCAAGGGAACCTCCGCAAGTCCCCTAGTTGTTTGAGCCCAAGTCCAATTGCAACCTTAGTGTGTCTGAGACCAATCCAACACCCTCCATACTACCAATTGCATCATCCGAGTCTAAGTTTTCCCTCTCTTGATTTCCTCCCTACTTTTGGATCCCTCTCTCCCCCTTCCTAGTGCATGACCAAAAATCCAAAAAAAAAATTCCAACTTAACCTCCCCACTTCCACTGCACTTATGCCTCCCCTAGAAATAAATGACACCCACCATAATAATTGTCACCTACTTTATTTATGCCATAGATCTCTCCCCATTCCTCTCCTCAAGCCCATCTCACTCTCCCTTATCTTCGAATTAATTGGAGGGAACAACCTTGTTAGAATGAACAAGGAATACATAGTAAAATAATAATAATAAAATATTAGTAAAATATCAATAATTAATCATGTTAGTAAACCTTATGGATTCACATGAATCCAATCAATTAAATATTAATTAATCACGTTTAAATATAATTTATTAATTATAAGTCAAGATTAAGGGTTAAGTAAGAACTAATACAGTTTAACTATTAAGAAAGTTTAAGGTTAACCATAAGCTTGAACATTAATCAAGCTTAGGGTTAATTGTGGCTTATTCACTAATCAAGCTTAATTAGTAATTATTTGTCTAACATAATAGGTTATATGATAATAGTGTATTCATGTGAGGTGTGAGTATGTAGCTAGCATAAGCATACCTCGTATGTATACTAATAAGACTTATCAGAATCAAGCACAAAGAACAATCATTTCACTGGTAGGTTATTAACACAATATAAGATAATAGGATCATGCAAGGGCATTGTAAACTAAATATACCACCCTGTCAACTAGGAATAACCTCAAGCAAAACTCTTCGTGATAGATCAAATCAGTTTTTGGATCAATATGTTTCGAACCCCTACTGAGGTTCATCATTGAGAAAAGAATGGAAAGTGAGATCAAAAGACCACATGGTTATAGTAGAGATGCAACGGTAAATTCCAAATGGCTATGAAATCAAATAATAATAAAATAAATTAGAACGTTATATAATATATTAAAATAAACCACAAAATTAAAAAAGAAACAAATAGAAAAAGTTTCCATTATTATTAATATTTCTAAATCAAATAATAGATAAATTAATTAGAAACAACCTGAAAGATATAAAAATTATAAAAAAAAAATCTAAGAAAAAACTACTTATGCAATTCAATATGATAAGAAACTATTATTTATTTGAATGAAAATTATTATATAAATAAGAAAATATAAAAGGAGAATTTTTTTATAATATAATAAATCATGTTAAAATAAATTAATTAAAAAAAAAGGAAATTCCTAGGAATATAGGGATGGAATCCATGAGCTACTGATCTTCCATCCATCATCCCTATTTAGCGTATTAGACATTTTCTCAATCTCGATGGCTTCCCTTAATTTACGGTGATGGAAATGATCAATCCTAGCAAGGACCTAGGAATCCTCTAAACATATGTGGTGTTTAGTATTTTTAGCATGTTCAACTAAATCAAAGGAACAAGTGTTACAGTGCCTTAGGTCAACCACATGCTCTTTAATCCTTTGATTTGTGGACTGACCTGTTTCACCAATGTAGGGGGTCCCACAGGAACAAGGAATCAAATAAACTCCCTTTGTGATTTTAGGTTCCATAGGGTCTTTGACCGATCTTAAGGAGCCACGCATGGGTTTTAAAGGTTCTAAAGGTGGAAGAAACCATGTACCTCCTAAGAATCCAAGCAATCTTATCAGAATTCCCTTGGATAAAGGGAAGTTGGACACTAGAGGTCACTTCACTAGACTCTTTCTTATTCCTAAGACCTCTGCTAGCTTTTAAAAAGGCTCTGATACCCTAGTATATTTTATAGCCATTCAATTCAAAAACATGAAGGAGATGGGTTTTCTCATTCACCATATGGATTTCATCAGAAACCCTCAAATCCCGAGTGGCCAATGTGTTGAGAACACCTAGCTTCTGGGTTGGAAAGTGATGGGAGTTTGCATGTAAATATTTCTTAGTGTGATTTTTCTTATGAAAGACCTAGTGAAAGAAAGAACCGTCATATTTTTTCGAGACTAGAACATCAAGGAAGGGAAAGCTACCGTCAACCTCAATTTCCATGATGAATTTGATGGATCTGGATTGATTATTGAGATGTTGAAAAAACAAATCCAATTTATCACGACCATGGGGCCATAAGATGAAGGTGTCATCAACAAACATTTTCCATCTCTTTGGCTGAAATTGAGCAAAAGCTAAAGCTTTATATTCAAAAGGTTCTATGAATAGGTTGGAAACAAAGGGAGAGAGGGGAGAACCCATAGCAACTGCGTAAGTATGTTAATAGAATTCACCTCTGAAGCTAAATAACGTGGAAGTAAGGCAAATCTCTACCAGCTTGGTTGTATCAGGGTCATTGATGTGATTGATTACCTCAACAACCTAATTAATAGGAATATTAGTGTAAAATAAAACAACATGAAAGCTAACCATAATATCACGAGGCTCAAATTTAACCTCTTTTAACTCACTCACAAAAGAGCAAGAGTCTTTAACAAAGGAATCAGTATGACCAACCAAAGGCTTAAGTTTTTAGGCTAAATATTTAGTTAGAAGATACGTAGGCCCACCTATCGTATTGACAATAGGTCTAAGGGGAGACCCTTCTTTGTGAATCTTAGGAAGCCCATAAATTCTCGGAGTGAGAGGGTTTCTCTCAATGAGCTTGTGGCTTATGGAGCTTATAGACTTATTAGATTTGATAGCCAAGGAAATAGCTTTTGAAACCTTTTTAAGGGGGATTTTATTGAGCTTTCTATAGCTCCCACAATTGCACAAGTGATTTATCATTTTTATTTTGTAGAGCTCTTTATCTAAGATTACAACAACCCCCCCTTTATCTGCTTTAAGAATAATATTATTGGGGTTAGTGTTCAAATCTTTGAGGGCTTCAAATTCAATTGTGAAAATGTTTCTCTTCAGAGGTTTATCTTTCCTAAGGACAATAGAGCAACCATGTTTGATGACATGTCTGAGGAATAACCTATTTAGCTTCCTATCCCATGGAAACTCCATAGGTTCCCTAGCCCTCTTAGCCTATTTTTTCACTGCAGCCATAGTGTATCTAAGTTCACAGTTCCAACACCTTCCTGATGTCCAACTCCAACATCCACTCCACTGCCCAAATTCATTTTAGCCTTTCTCATCCCTCCTTTCCAACACTTCCCCATCCTCGGCTGAAAAGTGCCTCACCATGCTCTACCCCTCACTCTTATCTCTCTAGGAATTCCCAAAGTCTCCTCCTCATTAATTCCAGCTAACTCTAATTAATAACTCTCAAGCCAACCCCACCTTATCTCTCCTAGGTACCCCATTACCCCCTGAATAATACCTTGGTGGGTCAAGTCATTCACACGCCCCTTATTAATGCAATATAAAATAATATAAAATTTTAAAGGTTCAGTCAAATTAATGGATTCATAACAATCCTAATTAATTCCAATAATAATATAATCATAATACAATATAAATCATTAATCAATTATTAATCAAGCTTACGTGTTAAACATGTAATTTAACACTAATCAATCTTAACCATTAATCAAGCTTAAGGTTAACAATAGTTTAATCATTAATCAGTCATCTAGAATAATAGGCCATAGAATACTAGTGTATTTGTACGAGGCGTGGGTATGTATCTAGCATACACATATCTCATACGTATACTAATAACACTAATAAGGATCTATCACATCAAGAAATCTCACAGGGGTAGGTTAACAAACTAGCGTAGCATAACAATGTAAGGGAGTGGAATTATAATTCCCGATATAGGAACATGCTTAAAGATAGAGATGAATATTGCAAATGGTATTTATAAAACATGATTTAACAAAATAGAATGAGAAATTACAAACTCATGGTGCACTATTTCCAACATAGTAAAAAGTAAAGCATGACATATCATTTGGCTAGATGAAATCAAATATATTATATTTGTAGAGAACTTTATATGATAATTCAATTTAACCCATAAGAATTAAAAGGAGACAACACTCTTGAAGTATTGTGTTTTTAACTCAAATTCAAATATTATAATTAGCTATGAGCTCCTCGGAGTTCTTTATGGAGCATTAAATATTCAAAAAATAATATTTGTGCAAAAAATGAAAATATTCATGAAAATAAATAACATTTGTGCAAATGGACTAGGATGGGGCTCCCATGCACCATATATGGAATGGAAAAGACCTAGAAGAAAGAATAAAATATAGCCAAAATTTTACCTTTAACACGCAAAAGAGAATTTGCAATGCAAAATTAAATGATTACTAACAGAGAGGAATTTTTTGGGAAAAATATATGTATTATATATCCAACATTTAAATATTGAACAGAGATTGTAATACTTGGAGATGCAAGTAGAGTTTATGAGTGATTAAATCCATAATCTATCCTAATCTAAGGTTGTTAACTACTTATAAAAATTAACAAGTACATGGCATTCTCATAAGAAGAAGAAAAATATAAAAACACTGAAACTAAATACCTTCTGCCAGTCATTGTCTCAAAACCCTTGGCACACCCCTCAAATGAAATATCTCACTTCAAATACAAACAAATAATTAAAATAGAAAACTATGTAAAGCCATGAAATTAGCCTATGTTATTTGAGCATGAAGAATCTAATTAATAAATCAAAAGGGCATAACATTACCCAAGGTTGAGAGGCCCTTCCCAACCTAACTAACACTGCCAAATATGATTAGATCATATTGTGATAATGCACCAAAGCTTAAGAATAAGCAACCTTCATTATGTCAACTCTGTTTATAAGATGCAACACACAAGCTTGCTTCCATAAATGAACTTCTAACTAGATACCATTTCCCAATATTATTATAGAAATAATGAATCAACAATTCCCAACTATGTTATGAGACTAAATATTTGTACAAAATAATATTTGGGTGTATCAAATCCAATCTCCCAATCTCAGGTTTTGTTGACTATGAGATACATTCAAGATAGCAAGATGATAATACTTAAGACAAGTTGGATCTCTTGCTTCCCAAAAATACAACTACATTTTAACAAATAGTTTTTGTTATTCAAGGTAGCTAAGATTCATTTCCCCTTGCTAGCTTGACCATTGATATAGCATTCTCCTCAAATCTAGGCATTGCTTACAAATCTGGGTCAATTTGTGCATTGTTGGTGTATTGGTGTTAAAGAACCAATGATATCTCTCAAATAATTTAGTATTTTGGAAAGCAGCCCACAGTTAAACCAATTTTCCATACCAAGAACAAAACCCATGTTGTAGAATTTTCAGATTCTCCCTAGTTGCCTCAGAAATTGCACCTGAAGTTGACTATCTAGAAACTTTAACCTGTAACATTGTTTTGGAGTCAGACATTCACACATTTGACATGAGTGTGATATGAATAACATATAACTATTTTAATACCTTTGATTTCCAATCCCATGTGGTATAATTTCTTTTGGAAGGCTGCAAATGTGCTAACCATGATTAGGTACCAGAATTAAATTACTTGTACGAGAACTGGGCTAAATAATTTGTCATTAGAAAAATCATCTTAAAAATTAATTAATTAATTAGAGGCTCAGGAATTAATGCAAATAAGCAAATTTTACCTCAATATGAATGTCAAAATGGATTTGGGTTCAAAAGGTTAGGAATGCATAATGAGAGGGGAAATATATGGTTATGAGTGGTAAAATATTGAATGAGTGGTTGAAAGTGTCAATTCATATAGTGGGGCAAATACTTTAACACTTATTTTTCAATCCAAGGTAGGTAATATTATGAGGTGAAGACATTGTGTGTGAAAAATAGTTACTTAGGAGTTCCTATGTAAAGTGAAATACAATTCAATATAGGTCATTCTCAGAGTTGATTTGGGCTTAAGACTATTTCAATAATTTTAATTCCAATTTTTGACCTTGGTGACGTAAAATAGCAGATCTAGATAAATACATCACACTAGATGCTCTTCTTGAAACGTACTTTGTTTACTCAAGATGGTCTATAAACTTTAATGGAAGGGTTTAAGGTGAAAACCAATGTTCCAATATTAAAAATAAAATTCACTCCAAACCATTACAGATTCTTTTAACTTTGAAATCCAAGCTCCTTTCAATCCATTATTCTAGTTATCACACAAAGTATGGTAATTTTAGTTTTTTCAATGTCTAGCAGGTAACTTCTAAAACATGGTAGTAGTTATGGAAAATAACTCTAATTGAATTTTGTTCTTCAACCATCCTTTTATCACCAAAAAAATAATGTACAGGAAATTACATGGAAAACAATGTAATTGCAGGAAAAATAAACTATTCACAACTTGTGTTTTTGACAAAAATAATTAGAAAAGTAAATTAAAACATAAGTAGACTTATAAAACAACTGAAAATGACCATTACAACACATACTAGAAGGACCTCCTAGAATATGATGTTAGAAGATATACTAAGAAGTAGAAAAAGTCGTTACACCATGTCAGAGAATAGGTTTCTTTGTATAATCGTAGCTTCAAATCTTAATATAAGGTAACAATAGTGTTCAGAATACAAGCAAAAATGATTGACTGAATTTTTTACTCACTAGTTCATTCCTTTTATACAAAACCTACTAAGTTGGAACTGAATTTGCCCAAACATGGGGTTCAGTTCAGTCTATTAGGTAGTTTAGAATATCTAAGATAGATATTAGGGATATGATGTGTTACTAGATAATCCTCCTTGATCTCTTTTGAATTTAAATCCTAATTCTCAGGCCCTGATATTTGAATTCCAAATATTAGAGACAATTCTATTGATTTTTTCTTACTGTTTGCGGGAATTTTTAATGGACACCCTACATTGACTCTACATTGACTTCAAGGCTACGACTAAATTCAAGGAAGCCAAATAGATATTTATCAATCTTATGAATATTCTGAGCATCACTAGGTGTCAGATTCAAGTTTTCTAAGGTGGAATCATATGAACCTTGGAGGAATTGTAGGAATTATCCTCTTGTTGATATACTGTGATTGCAGGAAAGTCCTATATTTGTTAGCTTTGCAAGTTAGTGACATCAATAAATGTTTCTTATTAATATTTATAAACTAAAAGAAAAAGTTTATGTACAAAAGATAATTACCTTTATTATACCTTTTTCATTCCATTACCCTCATAAAACTGGTAAAAAGGAAGAGATTTTGGTTCAAAACTAAGGATAAAATTGTTAAATATGATGGTTAAAAGTATCCAAATTTACACCGAACATCTCCCCTAGACAGTTGTTTTTTCATGTCCTCATGCAAACAAAATTGAAGTTGATCTTCTCCCAAAAAATTGTCTAAATTTGCAGAACTTTCCACTTCACAGAACCATTGTTGCTTGGGTAAGAACATTCAAGTTTGTATTTGATGGACATTGGTTCCTTAGGTATGCCTTCAAGTTCTTGTTTCTTATTGTTAACCTCATGTTTTGTTTGATGTTTTTTATATTTTTTACAAACAAATTTATGTATTTTTGTTTAAGTGATTTACATCTTTTATCTTGGCACTTTGCTCCTTCAATTTTTCATTCTTTTGCTTTATTACCTTGTTTAACATTTATGTTTCATACATTATTTTCTTCGGTTTCTTTATCTTTTTATTCTTCCTATTCAATTTCGCAATCACGGTACCTACCAATTGATTCTGAGGTCATGCTTCTGCCTCACATGTCGACCTCCATGTGTAGGCAAGTCTTCAAAAACTTCCTATTCTTCTTGAAATTGTTGGCATTGTTCAAAATAAAACCCTTCCATAGTCTCTTGGTGGAATTCTAAACTTTGAGTTTTGAGCTTCCTAAGAGTATATAATAATTTTGTTGGCTTGGAATATTCCTCATGATTTTTTTTTTTCGTTTCTTAGCTATCCCCCTAATAACCCTAGTGGTGGCTATAAACAATTTCCTAAAACTGGTTTTCCTTTTTCCACCTGTTGGTATTATAATTTCCATAGAGGATTGGGATCCCTCTGAGTCTGGAAAACCCTTACCTTGAGTGTATGACACATTTTCTTCATTCTGTCGAAACCCTCTTGAATTGGAGAAATATTTTATGGTTCAAGGTTTTCCTACAATTCAGGAGTACACAAAGGGTTTTCTTGAATGCCAGGACTATACTCCTTATTAAGATTTTGTTCATGATTAGGACTTCCTTCACTATGAGTGTTTTCAATTGTGGTCTCTTTAGTTCCAAACCTATTTCTGTGCAAAAAATCCTCCCATGTTGTTATATACCCAGGGGGGATAATATGGGGTATAAAGGGAGGTACACAAGGTAATAATGTAATAATGGGATGGGCCATAGTAATAAATAAAGTGGTTAACCCATATCATGTAAGGGACCACAAGTAGTTAGTAATAATGTAATGGGCCCATGGTATTAGTTCAATGGTATGAGGGAACCATGGCAATGACCCATGGTATTGTATGTATGAGGCCTATATAGAGGCTAGAGACTCCACATGGAAAGATGTCAAAGAATATTGTATGAACAGGCGTATGGCTTGTGGAGTGTTCTCCTTCCTTAAGGAGTGAATGTATGGTGTTGCCCTACCTTAAGGATTTGTTCAATAAATAATCATTTCATATTATTTCTGGGTTTATTTCTATTATCTTATATTTTTATATCAAATAAACCCAATAAATAACAAGATATGAATATAGATAAATGCTTCTTTATTGATCAAACCCTTAAGGTAGGCAACACCGTACATTCACTCCTTAAGGAAGGAGAACACTCCACAAGCCATATGCCTGTTCATACAATATTCCTTGACATCTCTCCATGTGGAGTCTCTGGCCGCTATATAGGCCTCATACATACAATACCATGGGTCATTACCATGGTTCCCTCATACCATTGAACTAATACCATGGGCCCATTACATTATTACTAACTACTTGTGGTCCCTTACATGATATGGGTTAACCACTTTATCTATTACTATGGCCCATCCCATTATTACATTATTACCTTGGGTACCTCCCTTTGTACCCCATATTATCCCCCCTAGGTATATAACACATGTGTAGTTCAATCTTCTTATCTCATCTAGAACAATGTAAAGCAATCATTCTTTGTTGGAATGAATTTTTTGTACCATGGCAACCATTTTTTATATACTTTTTCACAGGAAAAATGGGAAATTTATTCTTCTACTTTAATCTTGTATATGCTTAAGAAAACACACATGATATAAAGAGATGATATTATACTTATCTTTGCAAGTCAAATATTTCTGTAGGAAATAGATGATGTGTCTCCACATGTATTTAAGCCATGTTCTAGGAACTCCCTTTAACCAACCTAGTTTTTTCCTTGACTACTTTCAAAATATTCCCATGCCTTATTCTTTATCCTTTGACTCTTAAACCAAATTTCTCTTGTTTTCTCTAGTCTTGTAACCCTAGCCAACATATCCTCTGAAATAGAAATGGTTATGTCTCTAATGCATGTGGTTTCTCCATTGAAACTTTTTGCAAAATCCGTAGTAATTTATGTATTATGCCATTGAAACATTTCAAAGAATTTTAGAAACCTTGCTCTGTGAAACCAAATTTGACACTCAAGGCATTTCTCCAAAATGGTGATACCATTGTCTCATTTCGAATTACTCATGTATACATCATTTTGAGTGTCCAACGGAGAGTTTGATTTCAAATTTTGATAATTGTCCATGGGAACAAAGCATAGGATTTTGGCTATATGTTTTAGAATACCAATCAAATTTCCTACGGATACATGTTAAAAATAACAAAAGGTTAGAATAATTATGATATTTTTAACATGATTACAAATATCACATCATTTTGTGATCATCATAAATGATAGTGGCCTCAAAATGATGAAATATAAAATCAGTAAAATGCATAATCATTATTTGAAATGGTTAAATCGTTTGAACTTTAACCATCAAAAATAATATTTTTTTTCAGAAAGGGGAATGAGATCATAGTTCTAAAATCAATAGGTAAGTTAATGATTGTTTATGAATTTGGGGAGAGATGGAAGGAAACTGGATTTTCAAGAAAATCATTCATTTAAAAATTTCTTAATTTTAATAAATATATATAATTAAAACATTTACCTTGTATACCTTTTTGGAAAGTCCTTCTTCATGAATATTTAAAAATAAGCATTGACTATTGAAAAAGCATCAACTTCTTGGAAGAAAAGGTTAATGATTTACTTCACCGAAATGACACTTGTTGATTGGATTTACTTTTTTGAAATCAACCTGTGTTTAGCTTGTCTCATCTCTTGAAATTTTATTGCTATAATCTGGACTTTAACGTATAAGAAATGGAAACTGTCTTATTTTGTTAAGGTTTACCAAAGACTTTTGTTGCTAATACAAATATCTTCTTTTTGATAGAATCATTGATAAGAGTGATTATTTTATTTGAAAATAACATTTATGGAGTAAATTACAAGAAACATATATGTCTAAGAAATTCTTGTAATTACAAGAATTTGCAAGATAATCGGTTATGAACATCTACAATGGCAGGATATTATACACACATTTTTATTGTGAACTTCTACCAGCGAGTTACCAAGTTTTCAAGAAGGGTTTGTTTTTAGTTATGCCAATAAATTGTTTTTTGAAACTAAACTTACTAACTTTTTTTTGGTGAACTTATACTACCCGTTTCCTAGTTTTCATGCAGAGTTCATGTTTAGATGTGCCAAAAAACTAGTTTTCACAACACACACACAGATCTCTCTCTCTCTCTCTCTCTCTCTCTATATATATATATATATATATATATTTCATTTTTCAAAAATGTAATTTCATGATGAAATATGATTAAGAGGATTATCCCCCCCTCTCTCTCTCTCTCTCTCTCTCTCTCTCTCTATATATATATATATATATATATATATTTCATTTTTCAAAAATGTAATTTCATGATGAAATATGATTAAGAGGATTATCCTCTCTCTCTCTCTCTCTCTCTCTCTCTCTCTCTCTCTATATATATATATATATATATATATATATTATTTTTCAAAAATGTAATTTCATGATGAAATATGATTAAGAGGATTATCCTCTCTCTCTCTCTCTCTCTCTCTCTCTCTCTCTCTCTCTCTCTATATATATATATATATATATATATATATATATTGGTTGATGATATCATTTTAACTCTCTCTCTCTCTCTCTCTCTCTCTATATATATATATATATATATATATATTTCATTTTTCAAAAATGTAATTTCATGATGAAATAGGATTAAGAGGATTATCCCCTTTATCCACAATATCCATCTCTTCTTGTTGAAGTAGATTAGAAACAAAATTATATATATATATATATATATATATATATATATATATATATATATATATATATATATATATATATATATTGGTTGATGATATCATTTTAATATGTGACCATTGACTACAAATGAGATGTTTGAACCATCAATTGTCTTCACTTCCTTAACGCCATTATCAAATACAACTTGAACTTCATAAGGACTTGACTAGTGATTAGTATAATTACTTTTAAGGTCTTTGAACCTTGAATAAAACAATAGGGTCTAGTCTCCAACTTTGAACTCCTTTTTTTTATAAACCTATTATCCCATCTATTTTTTTGCTATTGTACAAGAGTGGCCTTTTGTAAAGCATCTAACCACATCTCACCTAACTAATTTAACTGTAAAATTCTTTGTTGCTAAGTTTTTGATAGGTCTAATCCCAATTATGTTGCAATTTTGAATTTTTTTTAAATGAAATTCAATAGGGAAAAGTACTTGTTTTCCATATACCTTTTCATATGAGGTATGACTATTAGTGTTTTTCCATGTAGTTCTACTAACCATAAAACCTCAGGAAGTATTTCTACCCAATTTGTTCAGTGCAACCAAGTTATCTTTGTCAAAATACCTTCCAAAACCTTATTTGTAGACTCCACTTGGCCATTATTCCTGTGGATGATATGGATTTCACTTCCGATTCTTGATTTGGTATTTCTCCAAAATTGAATCAACTAAATTGGATGTAAATCGATCCCCCTATTCAGTAACTATCTCTCTAGGTACCCCAAAATGAACAAAAATGTCTTTAAATAAGAAGTCTTCTATTGACTTCTCAATAGCTCTTGTTAAAGCCTTTGCCTCTACCCATTTTGTCACATGGCCTATGCAAACCAATATATACATTTTCTTATTTAATCTCGGATTAATGGATCCCACAAATTCTAAGACCCACTTCTCAAATGGTTCCACAAAGATTTGCAGATGAAAAGGCATTTCATCATCTGCAATTGGATGACCCATTATTTGACAACTATCGCAACTCCTGACATACTTTTTGGCATCTTTAAAGATACTTGGCCAATAATACCCTAGGCGATTAATTTTATAGGTTGTCCTATTATTTGAAAAATCTCCACCACATGGATCATCATGGCATGCTTTCAGGATATCTAGCATCTCATCCTCTCTAAAACATCTTTGGATAACCATGTCTATTCTAGTATAAAAAATATCTCCTTGAATACAAGAGTATTTAGCACTATTCATGATCACCTTTTTCTTTTGATTTAATGATAAATGTGGTGGAAATTTTCATATAGACAAATAATTGGTAATGTTAGTAAACCAAGGGGGTATAATAGAAATTGCAAATAAATTTTCATCCGGAAAACGATCTATTTAGGAAAGGTATCACTAGGAGTTTTGATACAAGAAAGGAAATCAACTAACAATTTTTCTCTCCTAAGCATGTCTAACATAGTGATATAAAATTCTTGCAATAATAGAAACCATCTTGTTATTGGTTTATTCATTAAGTAATTGATGACATAATCGCGTTATGTACAAAGACTTCATATCCCATAATATGATGCCAAAATTTATTAACTACATAAACAACTACCAATTTTTTTTTTATGTAAGAGTATAGTTAAGTTTGGTTGGAGTCAAGTTTTTGCTAATAAAGTGAATAACATATGTTCTTTGTTGTTATCTTTGTCCTAAAACTACTCCTATGGCAGAATCTAAAGCATCTGTAGATATGTGAAAAGGTAATATCCAATTAGGTCCTCTTAATATAGGATTTGTGGAAAGTTTTTCTTTGAGTATACTAAAAGTAACTTGGAAATCATTATATCAATGAAATTTGACATTCTTTGCAAGCAATTTACATAAAAGCGGGGCAATTTAAAAAAAAACAAATTAATGAAACACTTATAATACCCCACATGTCCCAAAAACCTTCTAATGTCTTTCGAAGAAGAAGAAGTTGGTAAATTGATAATCAATTCAATCTTAGCTAGGTCAACCTTAATTCCTATAAAAGATACATGATGTCCACTTAGAGAAAACCCTTCATTAAACATTAAAAAAAATAATTTTCATTAATTAAGGAAATATTTCCTTCTTGGCATACTTTTCAAACTTTCTTTAGGTTATCCACGGCTTCCCTAAAAGTATTTCCATAGATGGTAAAATCATCCATGTACACTTCTAAACAATCATGGATCAAATCATAAAAAATAGCCAAAAATTCCCTTTCAAATGCGGTAGGTGCATTACAAAGTCCAAAGTGTAAAAATTTATAATCATATGTCCCTCAAGGGAAAGTAAAGGTCATTTATCTTGGTCTTCTAGAGCTATTATTATCTTATTATAGCCACTAAAACCATCGAGGAAAGATAAATATTTCTTTCCAGCCAATTTATCGAAGACTTGATCTATGAAATGTAAATGGAAATGGTCTTTTAAAATAGCTTTATTAAGTTCCATTAATCCTACACATACCCTCCATTTACTATTCTTTTTCAAAACAATAAACAAGGGTGAAACCCATTGGCTATCACATATTAGGTAAATGAAACTTACATCTAATAGTTTTTTAAGTTCCCCTTTTAATATATCTTTCAAGGTAGGGTTCATTCTTCTTTGTGTTTTTATAAAAAGTTTAACATTTTATTGTATGTACATATGACATGTACATGTGTCCAATGTATTCCCTACATATCAATATAATCCCAAGCAAAAGTTTTGAAATATTCCTTCGATATTGTAATTAATTTTTCTTGCTCGAAATCGTCTAATTTAGAATTAATATTCGAGGTTTTTACAAAAGAAAGTTCAATGATTTTATTGTATGAATGTGATATATAATGTATGGGAAATATTGATATATAGGAAAAAGTTAAACTATCCACTAAGCATGTTTCCTAAAATGTTCTCCTAAAAGAGAATGAAGAGAAAAAAATTCAGGAGTCAAAATAGTTCTTTTAGAATTTGCAGAATTTTTTTTTTTTTTTTTTTTTTCAAGATTTCAATTCTTGTTTAGAGTTTTTATTGTAACATAAATTCCTGATGATTTCCCCCTAAAATACTATGGAAAATAAGGATTAGAAATGAAATGATTATCTAATTTTGTAAGTATTTTCCTTAATATTGAAATCTTATTCAATGGTTAGAAGAGGTTGAATTATTTCAGCATATGTATCATTGTCATCCAACCATTCTACTTCCTTTAACTCATATATTGTTATAGCAAGGGGTATAATGTAATATTTTTAAAATTCATCACCATTTGTTATTTCAATGTTTTTGGAACAACAATTAATGAATGCGTTGATAGTAGCCAACCAAAGTCTCCCCAAAATTAAAGGATGTCCGCCTAGAGTATATTTGGACCTAAGGACCATAAATTCTACTGGATAAGACCATGAGTCAATAGAAACAATAATGCATTCTATAGTTCCCTTAGGTTTAACCTTTGACCTATCAACTAATTCTAATACTGTAGTTGTCGGTCAAAAGATATCAATTTGTAAGATTTGCATAGTTTCTTTGGTCATCACATTTATGGTAGCACCTAAATCAATAAAAGTATTTAGGATAGAGAAGTTGTTCACTAAAAATGTTACAATGGGTATCCCAAGGTCAACATACTTTTTTTTAACAAATATTCCTATAACTTGAATTGTTGATGGATCTTGTTTTCTTTTTCAAGTTTTCTTAGTACACAATTTCCTTATTGTTTTGATATAGATTTGTATGTCTTTTATTTCCTGAAGTAAGGGAATTTTGATACTTACATTTTTTAATTAAATGAGAATATCAAATTCAGGAATGATTTTTGGTATTTCTTTTTTGTCAAGGACCAATCTTTCAGGAAAAGGGGTTGTCCTAGCAGATTGCGGTTATTCTTGTAAAGGAATAATTTGTTTTATTGGTGTTTTTGGTTTTTAGTTTTATCTAGAGTTTCCTCCTTTTCCTCTTCAATTATTACTATTGATTTTGGATTTAAATCTTTCTGAGAGCATAGATTAATTTCTTGCAATTCTATAGGATCATTTTGTAATTACACAAAAACTTTCTGCAATGCTACAAGATTGTCTTGTAGTTGCACAAAAATTTCCTGCAATTTTACAGGAGAAATAAAATAAGTAGAAAATGTTTAGTTCAATATTATAAACATGTTTCTCTACTTTATTGTTTGGATTTTTAATTGGTTGGGAAGGAAGTTGAGTATGTCTTTCAGGTGGTTGGTTAGATGGAAGTTTTAATTGTTGGGGTTAGGTTTTTGTGGTTATTGAGGAAGATTTGGTTGTTGAGGAATGGGTGGCTATGCTTGTGGCATTTGTTGGTACTATTGATATGGTTGTTTTCTATAAGGTTAAGTTTTTCGATATTGTTGTTGTTGATATAGAGGTTGAAATTGTTGTGGTGGTTGATAAGGATGAGTTGACACATTTCCATAGGAAAGTCCTCTCCAACCCTATTGATAGGGATGATTTTTTCTTTGTGGTTGAGGCCATGCTTTCCATGGCATTGGGGCATTCCATGTGTTATGAGGAGCATTATAATATCGAGGAAGGTGTTGACTAGGGTCTTGATACATACCTATTGTGCATGGTTGCCAATATCTCTAGGGTGCAATGTTATAGAATAATTTTGAATTCGTAGATTCTCCTTGGTAAGTTTCTTTTAGTTTAGGTAATGTAGGACAGTCCTCAATTCTATTTCCTTATATACAAAGCAAACAGTCTTGCACACTATCTAGAGGGCATTCTTTCACTAGATGGTTTTTTCAACATCTATTACATAATATAGATAAAACCAACTCTTTCTCTTCTTTATTTTTGTTAATTTTTAAATCATCTATTTGAGATGAAATAGTATTTAAAAGATCAGTTTTGAAACCTTTTAATAAATTTCCCAATTCTACACTACGGACACCTCCACTAGTTGATTTAGTGATTTTGCAAGAGGATTTCTTACCCCTAACCAATTTTTTCTTTCCCTATATAATACTTCCTTCACAAATCATTAATTTTATCAAATGTTAGATGAGAAACATCACCAACACTAATTAAATTAAGTATATCTATAGATTCATCACGGATACCTTTTAAAAATATTTTCTATTTTGTAACAAGATTCAAATCATGTTGATTTGATTTCTACAAATTATATAAAAATATTTCTAAGTAGTCCTCTAGAATCTCATCTTCTTGTTGCATCATTTTAAAAATATCATCCTTAGAGTCTCTAGGTCTACAACAAGGTTGATACCTTTTAAGAAATATTTTTTTCATGTCATCCCAGCGTGTTATATAATTTCACCTTGTCCCTTGAACCATCGTAATGTAGCTCCTTTAAATGTTGTAGGAAATAATCATAATTTTTATGCATTAGTATTATAAGCATATATTTGACATAGGATATCAAATTCAAAAAGAAAGTTGTCAGGGTCTTTAGTTTCCGTACCATAAAATGTTCATAGAAGAGATGGTGGAATATTTTTCATTCTAACCGCAACACTTGGAATTTCCAAAATAAGAAACCCAAATGTTTCTTCCCTTTCATCTTCTTCATCTTCTGGTTGTCTATTTCTTCATTCTCATCCACCTTCTACTCCAACTTCACATATTCCACCTTCATCTCCTGAAAATATGTTTCCTCCAAATAGGATTCCTTCTGCATTAGATTTTATGTCCTCCTCTGCCATGTTTTCGTCCCAAAGGATAGTGTACTCTTTAGTCCACCTTGATGAAGCAACCTCAAGGTGTAATTCTAGTTGAACCTTTGATATGTCACTTGATTTAATTGAACCTTTTTTTTCTTGTACTGAAATGGCGGTAGTAAATGATTCCCTTCCTCTTTCTATGATTAAATTAGTATGAAGGGGGGGGGGGGGGGGGGGGGGGGGGGTCTTGTTTCCGATGTATTTCTTAGTAATCTACCTCTACTTATTGATGCTCTAATAAATATTCCTTACTATCCCTTAATCTATACATAAAATACTTAGAATTTTTTGGCTTTGTAGGACACACTATGGTGGTGGCATAGGTTCTTTCCTCCCGTCTTATATTCCTACTCCCCCATGTTTAAATTTTTATATTGCATCATAGAATAAACATAATTCTTAAGTGTTTTTTATTTTTCCTTCTAATAAGAAAACTAAATAATTAAAACCGGTTCTTCTACTCCTTCCTGAGAATGATGCCAAAATATGAATTCATATAGTGGGACAAATGCCTTAACACTTATTTTTCAATCCAAGGTGATTAATCTTACAAGGTGAAGAAATTATGTTTGAAAACTAGTTACATAGGAGTTCTTATGCAAAGTGAATTACAATTCAAGATAGACGATTCTCAGAGTTGATTTGGGCTTAAGACTGTTTAAATAATTTTAAGTACAATTGTTGACCTTACTAAGGTAAAATTGTATATCTAGATAAATACATCACACCATCACACTAGATGCTCTTCTAGAAGCATACTTTGCTTCGTCAATATGGTCTATAATGCTTAATGAAAGAGTCTAAGGTGAAAACCAGTGTTATGAGATGAAAAAGAAAACTCACTCCAAATCATTACAAATGCTTTTAACTTTGAAATTAAAATTCCTTTCAATCTATTATTCATTATCACTCGAAGTATGCTAATTCCAACTGGTTCAATTTCTAAAAGGTAACTTATAAAACACAGTAGAAATTATGGAAAACAACTCTAACTGAATCTCATTATTCAACCAACATTATATCACCAAAACAATCATATTGAAATTACAGGAAAAACAATGTAATTGCCGAAAAAAATAGAGTATTCACAACTTTCATGATATTTGACAAAAATGATTAATAAAGTAAATTCAAACTAAACTAAACTTATAAAATAACTGAAAATGACTAATACAACACATACTAGGGGGGCCTCCTACTATATTTTGTTCAAAGAGATACTCAGAAGTTGAAAACGTTGTTACACCATGTCACAAAAGGGGTCTATTTGTATTAATTTCAACTTCAAATATTAATACAAGATAACAATATTGTTCCAAATACGAGCGAAAATGACTAACTAACTCTTTCTCTCTAGTTCATTCCTTTTATACAAAAACTACGAAGTTGGAACTAAATTTTCCCAAACATGGGGTTCAATTCGATGTATTAGGCATATTATAATATTTAAGATATATAGTAGGGATCTGATGTGGTATTGGATAATCCTCCTTGATCTCTTTTGAATTTAAATCTTGATTCTCATGCCCTGATATTCGAATTCCATTTGTTAGAGACCATTTTGTTCATTTTTTCTAATTGATTGTAGGCATTTTTGAATGGACACCATATGTTGACTCGTCGTTGACTTCAAGTTTGTGACTAAATTAAAGGATGTTGTAACACCTTCCTCCCACATCTACCCAAGTAACTATCCAATCAGGGTAAACATGAGATGAGTGGCCACTATGATTGGATTCGACCTCCTATGTGACCTTAACAAAGTAGAACCAATGGAAACATCACGCACAGTCATCGAACATCAACTTCAGAATCCTCAGGAGACATGTCATCCACTCATACAGCCTGTCCCTAGGTCCCACTCATGTTTTGGACATCTTAGGCCTCAGTTGTTCTCATGTTATAGGCAATGGAGTGACCAGAAACCCAAAGTCACTCTCACAAGCTTGCCTGCCAACAACCAAAGACCAAAATTGCCAGTTCTGTGCCAACGACCCTAGGATTTAAACCACGTTTTTAGGCCTAGAGCCCAGGTCACTTCCCAAAATGGAGTGATAGCTTAAAATCAGTAAAAGTACAGGGAAACAATGACGCAAAAGCAATAAGTTGAACAAGACCTTAACCAAACCCCTACTGCTTATTTCATCAAACATATCATCAACATGCAACATACAAGTGTAAACAATAGAAGTGTAGGGATATCATACTTACCTGAGAATCACTATGAACCATTGTTCCCTCATGTCATTTGCTACATTATCATCTATTAGGTCATAGACAAATTATCCATTCATACACAAGTAAAAACATGCTGAGAGCCACACATAGTTTTTATGATAAAGCATAGATATAACCAACTGAATAGGAACAGAGATATCATAAACATATCAGCCATAAAATCCACATATAAATCAGTACATTTACATGTGAGAACCAAGGGAATGGATTTCTCATTAATGAATGCAATGAACCAACTGAAGATGGGGCTACCACGCTCCACCCAACCATAGCTTGGTTGAGCCAAGTCTCTCTTCAGCCAATCACCATCGTTCCATATTCCAAGTATGAATGTGGGACTCATGGAATAAGTGTTCCATAAACTGTGGTTATATATTTTAACTTTTATTACATGGAATTTTCACCAGGGCTATTACAGAAACCTCCCCCTTGGGGGACACCGTTCTCGGTGTTCAATCACACATATACCTCAGTAATCCATTGAAAGAAGACATACTGCTCATGGGGCTTTATAACATAGCTCGATATAGTATTTACAATGAAAGACATGCTTAAAATAAAAATAGCATGACAACATACAACATACTGGATCTTTATAAAATCGCTCATTACTGTATTTAGAATGATCATCCTGCTGAGTGCCAACCCACATGACATCATAACATCATGATAACATAACCACATGATAGCATAGTAACATGACAACATAATCATAATGACATGACACCCATACCGCTTAGTGGAGCTTTATAACTTAGCTCATGGTGGTATTTACATCCATATACATATGTACATATAGCACCATCACAAAAAATTACCAAAAAATATACCAAGTCATATACGAAAACATATATCAAAAAATATACCAAACACCATGTCAAAGCATATACTAAATCACCATATCAAAGCATATACCTAAACACCTTATCGAAGCATATACCAAAACGCCATATCAAAGCATATACCAAAACACCATATCAAAGCATATACCAAACCACCATATCAAAGCACATACCAAACCACCATATCAAAGCATATACCAAACCACCATATCAAAGTTGATTTTCCTCAACCAGAAAACAAGGATACATATCCCACATCTGATCTACCATCTCCCATGTAGCTTTTGTTTTAACATTATTTAGTTTTGATAAGTTGGCATATTAGTCAAAATAATTTTAAAATGTTAAGTTAGGATATGGATGCAAAAGAAAGAAAATTTAAAACGTTAGGAAAATTTAATGTTTTATAGGAATCCATATCAATAAAATGATAGGTGTTAGCTGGCCTAAATAAAGAAGGTGAAAGGAAAATAAAATGCTAGGGAAGCAAAAAGAAAAGAAAGGATTCATTTTATGTTTTTATAAATGCACAACCTACTAGTCTAAATGTGCCGCAAACAAACATCAAATGTGTTTTCATGTGCAAAAGAAAAATACAGAGGAGTAAAGGTTTACTCTAAGGTTTTATATATCAAGAATTATGGCTATTAATCCTATCCCTAAGTTTAAAATCCCAAATCATTATTCCCTCCACTCATAATTCCCTTCACCCACTTATCCCTACGTCATTACACCCCCTCATACATTATAAATAATCCATATTATACGGTTATTAATCTCCACTGACCCCACCAAACATCCTGTCACATCACAATTAATCCCGGCCATATCACACTCCATCTCTGCCCATCTTCCCACATCGAATGACCAACATGCGATTTCAGCCCCCCCTCACCATCCGAGCTTTACCATCGGGGTGGGGGAATCCGAAATGGGTAGTATACAAAATGACGCCTGCCTCTACGTGTCAGCTTTATAGCATTTCAGACCCCCCTTGAGTGAAACCACTAACCACTCTCCCCTCCTCCGAAAAAGTTGATCCCATCCCTCTCGATACCGCCTTCCTACCCGTTACACTCCCGCCATTCACCTTCTGCCATCTCATTTTTTCATTAAACTCCCTCAAATCACATTCATTCCCTCCAGAATTAACATGTTAATCATTCAATTGTCTTAGCCATTAACTTAATGGACCCGTGCCACCTTCAACTGAAAACCAAATTCTTTATGCTATCCCAGCGTCACACCGCCTTTGCACTATCCTCCTTCTACTCTGTGTCTTCTACTCCTAACCTCCAGCATGATGATGATACCCTATCTCTCTCCTTCTTACCTGCAACTCTCCCTCTGATTTGACTTTTTCTTTCCAAGCTTTAACCAATGAGAAAATTGAACTTACTCAGGTAACTGAGTATCTGCCTCTGGTGTATTTTCCAAATGCCCATCGATGTCCTTCTTATAATCCTCCAGTTGAGAACGAACTGCCCATATTAGATTCTAATCAATGGCTCCGATCATTTGGACTCAATCTTCATCTTATTCTAGAAGTCACATCCATAGTTTAGATTAATACCCATTAATTATTTTAATTTCCTAAATTTAGACTTAGGGACCCATAATAAATAATTAATTATTTTAATAAAATTGTCTAAGGGTGGAATTTCCTAAAACGATTTCTGAGTATTGTGGAATACATGTGTCTAAGCCTCCTTTCAAAATTTGAGACTTAGAGCCCATCCGATGCTACCAGAAATAAACACTCCCTCTTAGTGAGGAATGTCCTCTAGTAATGTAACCTGCCAAAACATCACTTTGTTCTGTAACATCTCCCTCTGTGTTGCTGATGTTTGACATCACTGCCCACTAGCTACTGCATAAATGTTGCATCTATACTGCTACTAAACTAATGGAACATCTATATGCTCTATCCTCCATGAATTTCGCATCCCGTCTCACTACAATCTTCCTGCTACTAGGAATGTAGATTTTGTATGCCTTTGTGGTCTTGCTATATCCTACGAGGTACACCATTTCTGTAGTTTGATCCAGTTTTCTGCATTTTTGTCTAGAATTTGACAATATGCCATGCTTCCAAATATCCTGAGATGAATTACTTCGGGCTTCTTCCCAGTGAAGGTACTTTCAAGCGTTCTCTTCCCCAACGCTATGTGAGCAGTTCTATTCTTGATATATACCACTGTGTTGCAATCCTCTGCCCATAAGAATCTAGGCAAGTCCTGATAATACAACATAGCTTTTTCTGCCCCAACAATAGTTCTATTTTCCACTCTGCTACTCCATTTTACTCCGTATTTGATGGAGCTATCCATTCTCTTTTGATGCCCTCATTTGTGCAGAATCTGTAATGTCTTTGTTCGTATATTCTCCACCATTATCTGAATGTAATACCTTTATCCTTTTCCCTGTTATGAAACCAGCTCACAAAATATCAAAAATAAATATCAATGCCTTAGAAATCAGCCTCTTCGAGGGGGAAACCTCCTTTACATTACACAAATGAACAATTCTTGGATGATACAAATGACAAGACCTCCTTTGTATATATAGGAGTATAAGGGGTCATAATATAATCAGAGCTGACATAACAATAATAATGTAAGGTAACAACAATAACAATAGTGGGCTTCTATGGGGCACAATAATAACCATATGGGGACTACATGGGCACAACAATATAATAAGGGTGTTGCACTAATAACAATAAGGGGTTACACTAGTAGTATAGAGACCTAACAAGCCCCTCTCCTTCAAAATGTGTTGTCCTCAACGCTTGAGTAGTTCTATATGCTTCTGTATAAAAAATTTGTCCTCCCATGTGGAATCTTTAGCAGGTAAGTTTTTCCACTTGATGAGATACTATGAAATTGATTGTTTCCGTAGCTATCAGATTCTTGTTTCCATGACTTCTTCAGGTTCCAATATGAATTTTCCTTCCTCCTCAAGTTCCAACAATATTGTTTTAACTGGGAGCTTGTTAGCTATAACCTTCTTTAATCATGAAACCTAGAAAAATTGGGGCACTCGGGAAGATAAAGGAAGCTCTAATTTGTATGCCATAGTACCAATATTTTGCATCACGTTGTAAGGACCATAATACTTTGGTGATAATTTGTTATCCTTGTTAGCTTGCCTGAGGGACATTTGTTTGTATGTTTGTATTCATAAAAATACCCAATTGCTTATATCAAAACTTCTTTTGATGAAATGTTGATCTACCTATTGTTTAATTCTATTCTGCACCAAAGTGGGGTTATCCTTTAGAAGTTGGAGAACTTTTTGTTGATGCTCGATGTGATCTTTCACTGCTTGAAATTTTTTCTTATTGATATGTTCTTCTATATTAAGAGTTTTAGGAGTGGTAATTCTTGCCAATGCATTACAAGATATGGACTGACTCATTTCTTGATGCTCGATGTGATCTTTCACTTATTGAATCTTTTTCTTCTTGATGTGTCCTTCTATCTTGAGATTTTGAAGAGTGGTAATTCTTTCCAATGCTTTACAAGATATGTTCGGATTCATTTCTTCTTTCTCTGGGGTTGGTTCCTACTGCATATCCTCTTCTTTTTACATTTCTTGATCTTTTTCTTCCTCCTCATAACAATTTATGTAAAATAATTTCTTCTCAACGAACTTATGACCTTTAGTGTATTTGCCATCACAACTATAACAAAGACCTTTTTATCTTTTTTCTTCCAATTGCTGTGGTGTAAACCTTGTAGGTTGTGGAAGGATAGGAGAAAAAACACTTCCATATTTGTAGTTGTGAGTGGTAGGATTCCTTGTTTCCATAATTCCACTTTCAATTTTTCTCGCCAACCATAATGCCTTCTCCAATGAATTAGGTTCCCAAAGACGAACCTCATGTTGAATGTTATCCTTTAAAGCCCCTAGAAGACATCAATCCTTTGCTTCTCTGGAATATCATTTACCTTTATATTAAATTTTTGGAAGTCCTCAATGTGGTCTACCATTGAACCCATTTTTTTGAGATTTATCAATTCGGTAAAGAAGGTGTTGCTCTTTGTATCCTCATAATGTGCTATCATTTCCTCTGTTAAAATTGACCAAGTGACAAGCGGTTTACAAGAACATAACCCTTTATACCATAAAAATTAATTCGGTTCTAAATATAAAGATGCAATATGTACCTTTTGTAATAGTTGTACACCATGTAGATAAAAATATTGCTCCATATGTAGTATCCAATTTACTGGATCCTTGCCATCAAACTTCCTCATATCTCTTTTTCTTGATTCTAGGAGCTCGATCTTGAAACGATTGTAAATCTGTAATTTCAGATCTCCCATTTCTTAAATTGTGTCATATTGTATCTCTCTGAGTCCTATTTCTAACCCCACCAATCTGATCAATATTCAATTCTGCAAGGAAGAGTTATGGCAAATCTCCCACGATGGCTTGATTATTGATTGCTTTAGTAGAACGAATTTTTATGAATTGAAATGTGTCACTTTTTCGAACTTAGGACTTGAAACCAATACAAAGAAAACTACATGTTTTTCTCTTTCTGTTACGTTTTATGAAATTTTAATCTGATGCTCAGAGAGAAAGTTATGACTATTTCCCCTAGGCTGCATGTTTGTGATATAATTCAGAAGCCTTCCTAAACCCTAAATGTCTTAGATTGTATCTATGGAAATATAGCAAAACAAACTCTGAAATTTTTGCCTGAGCTGAACCACAATTTCATCTCAAATGGATTTTAATTTCAAATTCTGAAACTTTGTAGAAACAAAATTATAGCAAAAATTCCACGGTGACCTATTTGAGATGGAATTCTAGAGCTTGCATGAACCCTAACTTCCTCAGATCATATCTCCAAAAATATAGCGATACAAGGTCCGAAATTTGGACTCGAGGTTTCGCAAGCCTTCAGCTCAAATGGGATTTTTTTTAGAGCTTTTGAAATGTCGGAGGAAAAACATTATTGTGAAAATTTCACAATGACCTATTTGGAGCAGCGAAACTCTAGAATCTAAAGCTTCGATACCAAATGTTATGAAACGAACTCACAAAAAGATAGAAAAGAAATATCAACACCTTAGAAATCAACCTCTTTGAGGGGGAAACCTCCTTTACATTACACAAATGAAGAATTCTTGCATGATACAAATAACAAGACCTCCTTTCTATATATAGGAGTTTAAGGGGTCATAATATAATCAGAGTCGACATAACAATAATAATGTAAGGGCACAACAATAACAATAGTGGGCTTCTATGGGGCACAATAATAACAATATGGGTACTACATGGGAACAAAAATATAATAAGGGGGTTGCACTAATAACAATAAGGGGTTACACTAGTAGTATAGGGACCTAACATTCCCTGTCATGTTTTCAACAAGAGCCTTAAACTCTCTGAATCGATCAAAGACCTCATCCTTGGTATTTAAGAAATATATCTAGGTTTCTCTAGAGTGATCATCAATAAAGGTAATGAAGTATTTTCCACCACTAAGAGCTCTTATGCACATTGGGCCACAAATATTTGAGTGTATCAATCCCAATACACATTCTAGTCTATTATTGCTTCTCGAAAAAGATGATTTAGTGTACTTCCCTAGTATGCACCCTATGTATAAATAGTCATGCTCAGTACTAAGGACTAGAACTCCTGTAACAGTCTCTCTGAGAATCCTTAGTGCTCCATGATGTAAGTGTCCCATTCACCTATGCTATAATTCATTTAGTTCCTTTTCACCATTATGCTTGCTACCTATCAGTGCCATTGGAGACTCGAGCTACAACCTATACAGTCTATTGCTTCAAGTTACAATTTGTCTCTTCTTCTTCCATCTTGGATGCCTGACATATACTTTCTTTCTGATGAAGTATACATCGTATCCCTTGTCCTGTAACTGGGAAACTGAAATCATATTCATTCCTAACCCGTGCACATGCAACACATTGGTGGCTTGGATCTTGGTTCCTGCTTCCATCTGAAATGTTATGGTGCCTCTCCCTACTGGAGTACACTTCATTCTGTTTCCCATAGTAATCTGGAAGTCCATTTGTTCTTCTTGATAGCTCGAAAAATATTCTTGCACTCTAGTCATATTCGTTGAATCCCCGCTATCAATGTATGAAACATCTACTGACGTTGAACTTGCTAAGCATGTGAATTCTTCTTTTAATCTTGAAGATAATTCAGAGACATCTTGAGTTTCCATCTTTGTGCTATTTTTCTAATGATCTCTAACGCTATCCTTCCCTAGAAACTACCTATAGAAAACTGTGTCCCACCAGAAAAACCTCTTCACTGAAGATTTTGATGTGTTGCCCCCTCTTTCGTTGACAAATCTCGTGTGAAAACTTTTAACCCGAAATTCTACTGCATCAATTGATTTATTTCACCTACTTATTCTTCACAATAAGTTATTTACAAAATCCCTTTAGCAAACATTAAAATAAATTCTACTTCAGTTATCACATAATTACATAGAGAAAAAATACATGCACAAGAACCAATCACATCAACACAGTTGCTTTTGGACAATTATCCCCGGAAAAACCCAATGTGGGAAAACTAGTGCAGCAGATGAGGGTTTTATTAATCTTTAGCAACAATCACTTTACGAGGAATGATTTTACACATAAATTGAGAGAAAACACCTAAGAATTTCCCCTCGAAACTCTCTGACACCGTGGAGACCCTTCTCCCACTTCAACATCACCTCTGTGTCACTCTACATGGTTCTACGTCCTTATGCGTCATCCTACATCAGAGATGTTTCTACCCTGGACTGCGTCTCCCTCTACATTGTCTCTCAATACCCCTGTGTCACCTCTTCCTTAGTCATTGATTACTGTTGATGCCATCCTCTTCCTCCACCCTACAACTCTCCCTCTGAAATCGATCTCCTTCTTTTTCAAAATCAATTTTCCTTTGGATAATGAGTATCTACTAGTATGTCTGCAAATGATCCTCAAGTCATCTCTTATACTTTTCCTCTTGATGAATCAAAGACCAAGATTAAGTCTCTAATCAATGTCTAAGATTAAAACATACTTGATCCTCATCTCTTAGAAGCTTCTCACCCTTATCTTTATTAATACCCATTAATATTTTTATATTCCTAAGTTTAGACTTACGAACCTATTAAAAATATTAATTATTTTAATAACTCTTCATTTGGGTGGAATTTCTCCAAACTATTTCTGGGTCTTGGATATCTCATGTGCATTAGCCTCTCTACCAAATTTCAAGGCTAGAGCACATACAATGCTACCCAAAATCAACACTCCCTATTAGCAAGGAATGTGCTCTAGCAATGCTTCACCATAGAAGCATCACACTGATCCTCCACATCAGTCCTCTATGCTGATGCTTGGCTTGCTGCCCCACATCCACTGCACTGTTGCTTTTTGGAGTACTTCCCATGACATTGCCATTGCCACTACTACATCTATACTGCAACTCCCTCTCAACATGTTGCATCATGTTTCCCATAGCACTGCCACTGCTAACTGCAACTCCCGATACTTATCCATTTCTGCTACTGAAATGGATTCTTCACCATTCCCATCTTCTCCCTAAAATAAACAAACTTTATTCTTCCCACAGCCTTGTCAAGGATGTTTGCCACCTATTCTCCAAGTGCACTTCCCCTTGTTGGACATAGTTTCAGACAGAGTGACACCTGATATCAATGTGCTTTGACCGATAATGAAATACTAGATTCTTAGAGAGCCTAACGCAACTCTAATTATCACACAAAATCATGGTCGCTTCCATCCTTCTCTTGAATAGATTCACAAGCAATTTCATAATCCATATGGCTTTTCACGAAGTTGTGCTAGCTGCCATATATTCTACTTCAGCTGCGCTCAGAGCCACATATTTCTATTTCCTACTACACTAGGAGGTCATTCCTGATCCAATATTGAAATAGTACCCAGTTGTACTTTTCCGATCTACTGAACTTCCAGCCCAATCTGCATCAGTGAACCCACTCTGCTTGATGTCATTTCTTTGGAGTTACAATAGTCCATGCTTGACTATTCCTTGTATATCCCTGAGAACATGTTTGGTTGCTACCCAATGTGCCCTCTCGGGTTCCACCATGAACTGACTGAGGGTGTTGACAGTGTAACAAATGTCTGGCCTAGTATTGACCAGATACATCAAGGACCCTATAAGCTGCCTGTGCAAGGTGGGATCAACTTCTTTATCTTCTAATGCATCAATATTCTTCCAGTTGGTGATCATTGGAGTATCCATAGGTCTACAGTCCTACTCCGTGGATCTTTTCAAGATCTCTGTAGCATATCTCCCTTTTCCAAGGAAGATCTCACCCTTCTGCTGCCAAACTTCCAACCCTAGGAAATAATTCATCTGTCCCAAATCCTTCATGTCGAATTCTATGGCTAGGTTCTTCTTGCAATGTTTGATGAGCCTCGATGATCCTGTCAGGAAAAGATCATCCACATATGACACCAAGATTATAGGCTCATTCTCTAAGATAAGATAATATAGATTAGGGTCTGCATCACTCTTGACGAACCCCATCTTCTGCAAGTAGCCATCAATTCGACCATATCATGCTCTAGGTTCCTGTTTAAGTCCATACAAGGCTTTCTTTAATATGCATACATGAGATTTCTTCTCATGTCTCTCAAAACCCTTTGGTTGTTTAATGTATACTTCTTCTTTTATCACCCAGTTCAAGAATTTCGTCTTAACATCCATATAGTGTATCTCCCACCCCATCTGTGCTGTAAGGGATATCATTGTTCTAATAGAAGTATACTTGTCTACTTGGGCAAAGGATTCTTTGTAGTATATCCCTTCCTTCTGAGCATACCCCTTAGCTAAAAACCTCACTTTGTGTTTCTCCACATTGTCGTCTGTAGCATATTTGACTTTGTAGATCCATCTTGAACCTACCACAGACCTATCCTTAGGTCTAGGTACCACTTCCCAGACATCACTGACCCTTATAGAACTATATTCCTACACCATAGAATCTACCCATATTTGATGCTGAAAGACCTCCTGAAAGCTAGAGGGTTCCCTAACTTGAGCTACTAGGGCCTAGTATTTGTCTGGTTGTCTTCGCTCCCTTTTATCATTCCTAGGTGCACCAATGAAGTCCTCTGCATCCCGTAGAACATGTCGGAGTTCCTGGCTCTTTCTTCCATTGGTAGTGGGTACATCTATCAGCTCTTCCTCTTCTTCAGATTATTCATGTTATGAATTTTTTCCTTTAGGAGAATTGTTGGTACTAGTTTTTGCTGGTCGAAGTGGTTGGACCAATGGATCATCTTTTGACTGCTCCTCAAAAGGCATTTCTTGGGATTTCCTGAAAGCTTTGTCCTCCATGAACTTGACATCCCGATGAACTACTACCTTTCTACTTCCTAAAAGATAGACTCTATATGCCTTAGCATTCTTGCTATATCCCACAAGATATCATTTCTCAACAGTTTGATCTAATTTATTTCTCTTCTCTTCGGGTATATGACAATATGCCAAACTCCCAAATATCCTCAAATGACTGACTTCAGGTGTCTTCCCAATGAAGACCCTTTTCAGAGTGATTTTTCCCAATTCCCTGTGTGGATTCATGTTCTAGACATAAGCTATTGTGTTGCATGCTTCTGCCCACAGAAATTTGGGCATATCCTGATCCTACAACATTGCTCTAGCTTCTTCCACAATAGTCCTGTTTTTTCTTTTTGCTACACAATTCTGCTCCAGATTGTAGGGAGCTATCCACTCTCTTTTGAAACCTTGCCTAGCACAAAAATTGGTGAAGTCCTTCTCAATGTACTCTCCACCATTGTCTGAGCGCAACACTTTTATCTTCTTTCCCATCAGATTCTCTACTACAGCCTTGAACTTTTTGAATCGACCAAAAACCTTATCCTTGATTTTTAGAAAGTAGATCCAAGTCTTCCTGGAATGGTCATCGATGAAGGTGACGAAGTATTCAGCACCGCTAAGAGCTTTTGTGGACATAGGTCCATAGATGTCTGAGTGTATCAATCCTAGAACACTCTGAGCTCTATTGTTACTTTTGGAAAACACTGCTTTGGCATACTTTCCTAGAGCACACCCTCTGCATACATCATCTCATTCGGTACTTAATTCTGGAACTCCTGATACTATTTTCTTCAGAATTATTAGAGCCCCATGGTGTAAGTGTCCCATCCTCCTGTGCCATAGTTCATTCAAATATTTATCTCCATTGCTACTTATCAGTACCATTGGAGATTCTAGTTGTAATCTATACAGGTTGTTACTTCTGATTCCAATTTGGGCCTTCTTTATCCAACTCGGGTGTTTGACATATACTTTTTCCTTAATGAATAAAAGGTAATAGCCCTTGTTTTGAGGTTGAGATACAGAAAGTAAGTTCATCCCAAATCCTGGCACATGCATCACATTAGTTGCTCAAAGCCGCTCTCCTGCTTCGGTTTGAAAGACTACAGTACCTCTTCCTACGGGGGTACAGTTTGGCTTATTTCCCATGGTGATTTGAAAATTCATCCTTTCTTCCTAATAATTTGAAAAACATTCTCGAATTCCTATCATATGCCAGGAAGCTCCACTATCTATATACCAAACCTTAGAGGAGGCAGAGCTTGCTTGGAAAGCGACTTCTTCTTCCAATCTGGAAGCTAACATAGAATAATCGTGATCCACGTCCCTTGTGATTTCTTCTGGAAATGGACGTGAGTCCCTTTGAGTTGATGCCTCTACATCATGCTCCTGACCCATAGCCGATTCTTCTCTCCTATTGCCGGATCTCTGCTTAGATACCATGTGAAAATTTCTAATTCGAAATTCTATTGCAGCAACTGATTTATTTCACCTACTTATTCTTCACAATAAGCTATTTATGAAATACCTTCAACAAATATTAAAATAAATTCTAATTTAGTTATCACATAATTACATAGAGAAAAAATACATGCACAAGAACCAATCACATCAACACAGTTTTTTTTGGACAATTGTCGTCGAAAAAACCCAATGTGGGAAAACCGATGCAACAAATGAGGGTTTTATTAATCTTCAACAATAATTTCTTTACAAGGAATGATTTTAGAAAGAAACTGAGAGAAAACACCTGAGAATTTCCCTTGGAAACTTTCTGACACCCTGGAGACCCTTCTCCCACTTCAGCGTCACCTCTGTATGGTTCTGCATGGTTCTTCATCCCTCTGCATTAATCTATGTGAGAGCTGCATCTCCCTCTGTGTTTTCTCTCAATACCCCTATGCCACTAACTGCTATTGATGCCATCCTCGTCCTCCACCCTACAACTTTCTCTATGAAATCAATCTCCTCCTCTTTGAGAATCGATTTTCCTTGGGATAATGAGTATCTATTGGTATGTCTCCAAATGATCCTCAAGTCGTCTCTTATACTTTTCCTGTTGATGAATCAACAGCCGAGATTAAGTCTCTAATCAATGGCTAAGAATAAAAGAGACTTGATCCTCATCTCTTAGAATCTTCTCACCCTTATCTTTATTAATACCCGTTGATATTTTTATATTCCTAAGTTTAGACTTAGGAACCTATTAAAAATATTAATTAAATTAATAACTCCTCATCTGGGTGGTACTTCTCCAAACGATTTTTGGGTCTTGGAGATATCATTTTCCTTATACTCTCCACCAAATTTCAAGGCTAGAGAAAATCTTATGCTACCCAAAATCAACATCTAGATCTGGAATCTAACCTCTCTATTGACACACTCAAAAAGAGATTCCTCTAAAAAATATTGTGCTTCAGCCTGAACTGCGTAAACCCTCTGTGGATTCGAATTGCTACCTCTATAGAAATTTCAAATTCCCTTCTTCCTTTAACGTTGGGTCTTCCAACTATGTTCTTCTTTCTTCACCTGTCGCTTTGATACCATGTTAAAATTCCTAAACCCGTAATCCCTACTGCAACAACTAATATTACTTCTCCTACTTGTTAAACCATACAAGTTGTTTACCATGTTCTACGGTAAATATCAAAGTAAATACAACTGCAACATTCACTATTTAAAATAATACGCCGAAACAAGAAAATGAACAAGAAAATGATACAACACAATGACAGTTATTTTTGGACAAATGTCCCTAGAAAAACCCAATGCAGGAAAATCGGTGTAGCAGATGAGGGGTTCTTTATCTTCAACAAAAATATGATGCACAAGATACAACCAGTAGAATAGAAGAGGATTCTTTATGATAATTTTTACAGATACTTCTTAACGAGTTTCTGATATACGAGAGGACGTGTTGCTCCTATGTGTCTCACTGCGTTAGCCCCTGCGTGAGAACTACGATATCATAGCATCACACTGCCTCTACATCATAGGATCTATGGTGTCCCCCTTCTACTCTATGTCTTCTTCTCTTGACCTCCAGACTGATGCTCATACCCTCTCTCTCTCCTTCTTACCTGCAACTCTCCCTCTGATTCGATTTTCTCTTGTCGAACTTCGACCAGTGAGAAAATCGAACTTACTCGGGTAACTAAGTATCTGCCTCTGGTGTATTTTCCGAATGCCCATTGATGTCCTTACTATAATCCTCCAGTTGAGAGCCAACGCCCCATATTAGATTCTAATCAATGGCTCTGATCATTCAGACTCGATCTTCGTCTTCTTCTAGAAGTTACACCCAAGTTTAAATTAATACCCATTAATTATTTTAATTTCATAATTTTAGACTTAGGGACCCATTAAAAATAATTAATTATTTTAATAAAATTGTCTCTGGGTGGAATTTCCCAAAACGATTTTTGGGTATTGTGGAATACATGTGTCTAAGCCTCCCTGCAAAATTTGAGACTTAGAGCACATCCAATGCTACCAGAAATCAACAACAATATGATCTAGTTTGAAACCAAGTGTGTTTATAATAAAATAAGTTAGCCATGGTGTCTAACTATGAGTAACTATGCACTAAAATATTCCCAAACACACTTTTACATAGACTCAATAAACGCTAGGACCCACCTAAGACATTTTCAATGAATTCGACCTAGGTTTGGGGCTATAGCTAGAATAAAAAATCTGCCCATTATCTGTGTTTACAAACACACATAATTCTGGGAGGTTAAAAAACTTCCTAGGATGAAATTCTTTGACAAAAGTCATAGGCTTACCTAGGTGCAATTACATAGCTCGATGGTCATACTAACATCATTTAAAATAAACTTGCAGAAATTGGGTTTACAATGATACAACTGGAAGGTGAATGATGATATTGATTCCTAAAAATCTTTGATCTTCTTCTTTGTACTATACTTCTTGGACTACTGACAAATTTTGGTCAACAATTCCAAATTCTCATAGTGCTTAAGATTTGCGATGGTGTACGAAAACTTTTCCAATGGTAATTTTTATTGTAGGTTTTTGTTTTAGTGAATGCTTTGCACTTCTGGAATTTTATGTCATCCTAGTTATAGATATATATATATATATATATATATATATATATATATATATGTATATATATATATATATATATATATATATATATATATATATGTATATATATATATATATATATATATATATATATATATGTATATATATATATATATATATATGTATATATATATATATATATATATATATATATATATATATATATATATATATATATATATGTATATATATATAGATATATATAGATAAAGTTAATTTTTTTAATCAATGGATCTCATCTTATTCTCAATTGGTTTTTGTACAAGATGTTTTTGCCAAAGAAAGAAGGCAGGCAAAGATGTTGAACTTTTCAATAGCATATGGAAAGACAATGATAGGACTCTCCAAAGATTGGAAGGTAATGTTTAAAATGTTTTCTCTCTCATTTACTTCTTTGATATGGAATTATTTTCTAAGTAGGATTTATTTGGTGAACAATTACATATTTAGTTCCAATTATTTATACATGTCTGCTACTATGCAATCTTTTATGAAATCAATTTTCTTATAGATTGCTTTCTGTTATTGAATTTAGTCTTAGCTATCTATTATAAGTGGAATTTGGAGTTTTAAACTTCTTAGCTTTGTTACTTTGGTTTGCATTCAAGAAGTGGGATTTCTTTAGAAATGAGATAATATAATTTAAGGCAATTTTATTAATGCACCAAGGAATAGGTCAATCACATTAGAGAGTACAATTAGTGGCCACATGATTGTTGGCCTGGAATACTCCTAGAGAGAGGAAATTCTTTGACTGTTGGTAATTGTTTGGTCTCAGAGATCAAATTGTGCAAAGATTAGAATAAAATGACTGGAAAGGTAGTCATATTAGAAACGAGATTCGTCCTCCCCCCCTGGTGTCTCGAATCCCATGTGTTGGAAACGATTCTCTAGGGACACTTTTCCGATTTGTGGTGTAATTGTGTCTTGGCATGTGGGATTCGCTGAGCACGTGAATCGGATTTGATGGGCCAACAAATCTTGATTTCAGGACACATTCCCCTCTAAAAGGTGTCACACGTCCTTTAAAGCTCTATTTGGGCCCATTTCTCACTCATTCTTGAGTGTCTCTCTTACTGTGGGTGTGTGGGAGTGACTAACAAAGGGTTTGAGATCATTTTGGAGCTGATTCAAGCAACATGTAAGTCCATTGTGCTTCTATTATTTTTTCATTTTTGCTAAAATAGTTTGCATGTCCATTTTTTTACATGTTTGTGCATTTTTTTTTACATGTTTGTGCCTCTTCAAAATAAGTTATTTATGAAATACCTTCAACAAATATTAAAATAAATTCTAATTTAGTTATCACATAATTACATAGAGAAAAAATACATGCACAAGAACCAATCACATCAACATAGTTTTTTTTTGGACAATTGTCGTCGAAAAATCCCAATGTGGGAAAACCGATGCAGCAAATGAGGGTTTTATTAATCTTCAAAAATAATTTCTTTACAAGGAATGATTTTAGAAAGAAACTGAGAGAAAACACTTGAGAATTTCCCTTGGAAACATTCTGACACCCTGGAGACCCTTCTCCCACTTCAGCGTCACCTTTGTATGGTTCTGCATGGTTCTTCATCCCTCTGCGTTAATCTGTGTGAGAGCTGCATCTCCCTCTGTGTTTTCTCTCAATAACCCTGCGTCACTGACTGCTATTGATGCCCTCCTCGTCCTCCACCCTACAACTTTCTCTCTGAAGTCAATCTCCTCCTCTTTGAGAATCAATTTTCCTTGGGATAATGAGTATCTATTGGTATGTCTCCAAATGATCCTCAAGTCGTCTCTTATACTTTTCTTGTTGATGAATCAATGACCAAGATTAAGTCTCTAATCAATGGCTGAGATTAAAACAGACTTGATCCTCATCTCTTAGAATCTTCTTACCCTTATATTTATTAATAACCGTTGATATTTTTATATTCCTAAGTTTAGACTTAGGAACCTATTAAAAATATTAATTAAATTAATAACTCCTCATCTGGGTGGTACTTCTCCAAACGATTTTTAGGTCTTGGAGATATCATTTTGCTTATACTCTCCACCAAATTTCAAGGCTAGAGAAGATCTGATGCTACCCAAAATCAACATCTAGATCTGGAATCTAACCTCTCTATCGACTCACTCAAAGAGAGATTCCCCTCGAAAATATTGCGCTTCAGCGTGAACTGCGTAAACCCTCTGTAGATTCGAATTGCTACCTCTATAGAAATTTTGAATTCCCTTCTTCCTTTAACGTTGTGTCTTCCAACTCTGTTCTTCTTTCTTCACCTGTCATTTTGATACCATGTTAAAATTCCTAAACCCGGAATCCCTACTGCAACAACTGATATTACTTCTCCTACTTGTTAAACCATACAAGTTATTTACCGTGTTCTACAATAAATATCAAAGTAAATACAACTGCAACATTCACTATTTGAAATAATATGCCGAAACAAGTAAATGAACAAGAAAAGGATACAACACAATGACAGTTATTTTTGGAAAAATGTCCCTAGAAAAACCCATTGCAGGAAAATCATTGTAGCAGATGAGGGGTTCTTTATCTTCAACAAAAATCTTATGCACAAGATACAACCAGTAGAATAGAAGAGGATTCTTTATGAGAATTTTACAGATACTTCTTAACGAGTTTCTGATATACGAGAGGGCGTGTTGCTCCTATGTGTCTCACTGCGTTAGCCCCTGCATGAGAACTACGATATCATAGCATCACACTGCCTCTACATCATAGGATCTGTGGTGTCCCCCTTCTAATCTATGTCTTCTTCTCTTGACCTCCAGACTGATGCTCATACCCTCTCTCTCTCCTTCTTACCTACAACTCTCCCTCTAATTCGATTTTCCCTTGTCGAACTTCGACCAGTGAGAAAATCGAACTTACTGGGGTAACTAAGTATCTGCCTCTGGTGTATTTTCCAAATGCCCATTGATGTCCTTACTATAATCCTCCAGTTGCGAGCCAATGGCCCATATTAGATTCTAATCAATGGCTCAGATCATTCGGACTCGATCTTCATCTTCTTCTAGAATTTACACCCGAGTTTAAATTAATACCCATTAATTATTTTAATTTCATAATTTTAGACTTAGGGACCCATTAAAAATAATTAATTATTTTAATAAAACTGCCTCTGGGTGGAATTTCCCAAAACGATTTTTGGGTATTGTGGAATACATGTGTCTAAGCCTCCCTACAAAATTTGAGACTTAGAGCACATCCAATGCTACCAGAAATCAACAACAATATGATCTAGTTTGAAACCAGGTGTGTTTATAATAAAATATGTTAGCCATGGTGTCTAACTATGAGTAACCATGCACTAAAATATTCCCAAATACACTTTTACATAGACTCAATAAACGCTAGGACTCACCTAAGACGTTTTCAATGAATTCCACCTAGGTTTGGGCTTATAGCTAGAATAAAAAATCTGCCCATTATCTGTGTTTACAAACACACATAATTCTGGAGGTTAAAAAACTTCCTACGATAAAATTCTCTGACAAAATTCATAGGCTTACCTAGGTGCAATTACATAACTCGATGGCCATACTAACATGATTTAAAATAAACATGCAGAAATTGGGTTTAAAATTATAAAACTGGAAGGTGAATGATGACATTGATTCCTGAAAATATTTGATCTTCTTCTTTGTACTCTACTTCTTGGACTATTGACAAATTTTGGTCAACAATTCCAAATTTTCATAGTGCTTAAGATTTGCGATGGTGTATGAAAACTTTTCCAATGGTAATTTTTATTGTAGGTTTTTGTTTTAGTGAATGCTTTGCACGTCTGGAATTTTATGTCATCCTAGTTATATATATATATATATATATATATATATATCTATATATATATATATATATATATATATATATATATATATATATATATAGATATATATATATATATATATATATATATATAGATATAGATATAGATATAGATATAGATATAGATATAGATATAGATATAGATATAGATATAGATATAGATATAGATATAGATATATATATATATATATATATATATATATATATATATATATATATATATATATATATATATATATATATATATAGATATATATATAATATAAAGTTAATTTTTTTTAATTAATGAATCTCATCTTATTCTCAATTGGTTTTTGTACAAGGTGTTTTTGCCAAAGAAAGAAGGCAGGCAAAGATGTTGAACTTTTCGATAGCATACGGAAAGACATCAATAGGACTCTCCAAAGATTGGAAGGTAATGTTTAAAATGTTTTCTCTCTCATTGACTTCTTTGATATGGAATTATTTTCTAAGTAGGATTTATTTGGTGAACAATTACATATTTAGTTCCAATTATTTATACGTCTGCTACTATGTAGTCTTTTATGAAATCAATTTTCTTATAGATTACTTTTTGTTATTGAATTTAGTCTTAGCTATCTATTATAAGTGGAATTTGGGGTTTTAAACTTCTTTGTTACTTTGGTTTGCATTCAACAAGAGGGATTTCTTTAGAAATGAGATAATATAATTTAAGGCAATTTTATTAATGCACCAAGGAATAGTTCAATCACATTAGAGAGTAAAATTAGTGGCCACATGATTGTTGGCCTGGAATACTCCTAGAGAGAGGAACTTCTTTGAATGTTGGTAACTGTTTGGTCTCAGAGATCAAACTGTGCAAAGATTAGAATAAAATGACTGGAAAGGTAGTCATATTAGAAACGAGATTTATCCTCCCCCCCTTGTGTCTCGAATCCCACGTGTTGGAAACGATTCTCTAGGGACACTTTTCCGATTTGTGGTGTAATTGTGTCTTGGCATGTGGGATTTGCTGAGCATGTGAATTGGATTTGATGGGCCAAAAAATCTTGATTTCAGGACACATTCCCCTCTAAAATGTGTCACGCGTCCTTTAAATCTCTATTTGGGCCCATTTCTCACTCATTCTTGAGTGTCTCTCTTACTGTGGGTGTGTGGGAGTGACTAACAAAGGGTTTGAGATCATTTTGGAGCTGATTCAAGCAACATGTAAGTCCATTGTGCTTCTATTATTTTTTCATTTTTGCTAAAATAGTTTGCATGTCCATTTTTTTTACATGTTTTTACATTTCTTCTTTATTTTTTAACAACATTCATGGCTGAATCAAGGGCAGTAGAGAAGGGGCAAAGGAAGGGGAAGAATTTCCCCATTGGTGATGCCCCTCTTGTTTCAATTTCATCAAGGTATGAAACTGTCCCCTTTTTTATAAGTGGGGTTGCAACAACAATTTCAAATCTTAAGGCCAGAATAAATTTGGAAAGACAACAAGCTCAAGAAAGAAAATATCCCTTGTGGAAGTATGTCACAAGAGATCAAGGGCCAGGAAACAACTTGAAGGGATGAGGAAATGTTTCTTGGCCACACAACTATTGCAACAAGAATTTCAAGAGCACATATTTCCGTGTGAAATCTTAATGGTTGCGTTAATTAGGTTGTGGAATTGGAGCATGTACAAATGTGTTTGTAGCTAAGAGAAAAGAAATGGAAAAAGAGGCCAATGTTGGTGTGGCCAGGGTGGCTGCATCATCTAAAAAAACAAGAATGAGGATCCCCTTCCATTCTTGAGGAAAGGCAGAAAAAAATTTCCATTTGAGAGTGTTGATGGGGGTTGTTACACAGTAATTTGTCACTGTCCTCCTGTCAGTCACCCTACTGTGTCAAGAATTCACAATAATCAAGTTCATGCCTTCTGAACTGGACCAGAACCCATTTTTCCAAAGTTTTCCTCATCAGCGCGTCTGTTTCTAAAATATCCGCTCTGACTGGCAGCTCGTAGTGTATTCAGTGCACTGCCAGCGCGGAAGCACATCACTTTTCCGCGCTGGTCGCATTTTATGAGCCAGCGCATCTCTCCTTTGTATTGGGTCGCGCTGACATGACTTTCCCAGTTATTGAGGCGCGACGCCAGCACGTCAGTTACCTCATAATCCGCGTTGATCCTGTTTGGGCGAATTTGTTCCAACAGCCAGCCTTCCAGATAACTCCAGGTTTGGTTGTTGGCTTTGTGAGTATCGACTCCCTTCTATGGCATGTCTGTTCGACCCTTTGTAACCATTTCCCTCAAGGATAAGCTCATCCTTCCACACTTTTAGGAGGCTCCTTCTCCTATATAAACTTCCACCATTACCATGAGCAGCTAGTTTGGAATAGCTTGGATTGTGTAGAGCTTATAGTGCTCAGATTGCTGCTACTATAGGTACTTGGTGTGCTAGGTGTGGAAGTGATTGATTGCTTAGGGAAGGTTGTTTTGTGTTGCTTGTGTGAGAGAGAGAGTTTCTTGTCTTGGGAGAATCATTTCCAAAGGTGAATGCTTGAGACACTTGCTGACTGGCCCCTCCTGAGAAGGTTATCGACGTCAGAACATTTGGTTGTACTCTTCTCTATTTGATTAATAATAGATGACTGCTATTATTGTTCCATTCTCATTTGTCTATGCAATGGTTAAGTGTGAATTACATCTTTTCTGACTGATGTATAGTTGCTTTTATTAGATTTCACGCTTGTGTTTGTTTCCTCTTCGTGCATGCAGGTATCTATTCGCGGAGATCGCGGAGGATTGTGACCAGCCAAAGCGAAGGAGCGAAGACAACATCCCTTCATCAAACGACAACGTTGGAATCCAAGTAGGTGCTCTTTACCTCTTGTTTAATTGTAATTAGGAACATGCGTAGCAGCATTGTTTGATTGTTGCTAGACCCCTGCTGGGCTAGTAGGGATCGCCTCTATCCGTAGAGGGGATTTACCTCTCCAACAATTTGGCGACTCCGCTGGGGATCAGCCTTTTTGTCTCTTGAGTCCACTTTTGTGTTTGAATTTGATTGTTCTCTTTTTTCAAGATTCTGGGATTGTTTCTCTGCTTATAAACTTTCTGGGTGCATCTGGGAAGTGTTTTAACTGTTAAAAGGTCTTTACCTTTGGTTTGGGAAGTTTTTGCTTTGGCTTCACTTGTTTTTACTCTCAGCACGCTTTAATTCAAAACAGACGCGCTGACGTCGCGCCCCTCCTTCTGTGTTGTCCTTGTCATCGCGCCTATACAATCAATAGTTGCGCTGACCTCGTTTTTAGAGACAGCGCGCTTTATCCGTGTGCTTCCGCGCTGACGTCGCACACCTGCTTCTTTGTCCTCCTTGTCATCGCGCCTGTGTGATTAATAGTCGCGCTGACCTCGTTTTTCTGAGACAGCGCGCTTTATCCGTGTATTTCCGCGCTGACGTCGCAAAGTTGCTACGGGACCCCTCCTGTCAGCGCCGAGTTGCTGAAGGCCACCCGCGCTGATCCTGTAAAACTTGATTTTGTCCAGATTAACCTCCTGAACTTGTTGCTTTAGCTTTCCCCTCTTCTCTCCACTTGGTTTGTGACTTGTTTTTCATTATCTAAACTCTGAGCTGCTTGCGTGCGAAGTCTTGTTCCGCAGGGTTTTGTTTTGCTCATTTTTCGATTTTGCAAATACCTTCCTTTTTTGCTTTCGCTGCTTGGTTTGTATTTCCGCCACCGCTTTTACAACTGCTGGATTGTGTTGAATCTCTATTTGACTGGTTGGGACTCTTATCCTCCGAGTGTTTGCTTTTCTCCATTGATTTCGCACTCTAGCCCTAGGGCATCTAGTGGCCGTGTGTGTGTCAAGCCTTCCGTAGGGATCTTGTTCGCTTGTTTGACCAGCCAACTTCAGATTTGTTGTTGCACTTGTTCAGTGATTGTTGAAGTGTTTTTGGTCGTGTTTCCGAGTGGTTTTCGCTTCCTCCTTGTTTGAATCCTTGCTTGCCTTGCCGAGCTTAGATCACACAGCTCGTGTGGAATTTGGTTTTCCTTTTGATTTGGAAGCCTTTGTTGGATGTTTTGGGAACTTTGTGTGCTTTCATTAAGTGATTTGCTTGGTGTTCCGGTTCCTCCAAATTCATTTAGATGCTTTGTGCCATTGAAAGAAAATCAAACTAGTAGCTTTGCTTTTGAGAATTGAAAAGGAAAAGAACATTTCATTGATTTGCATTTTCAAAAGAAAAAGTTTCCTTTCCTTGCTTTTAGCTGCATTAGGTTGCTTGTTTGCTTGTATTCGTTTTGTTTGATCAAAAATTCTTTACCTTCTCATAGCTAGAATTCATCGAACAAAATGAAATTCTTTGGCATGTAGTTTGCATCTAGGTAATTGTGAAAGAACATACGATAGGACCTGAAATCGAAACTTAATTTCAAGATCAACTATAAAATGAACCGCATGAATCTAAAAAACGCATTGGAACTAAACACAAACATCTAGAGGTCTAGGTTAGAGACGTGTTCCGGCGTCTTTAAACATAGTCACTGTTGTTTCACATTATGGTTGGGTGATTCCTCCTTTTGTGACTCGATAGTGGTCTAACACGGACTACGCTCCCACGTACCGTCGCGTATATAGGGAGACCCCACTAGGCTTTTATCCTTTATCCATAGGAAGCCGAGTCTGCCGCCTTGTGAACCATAATGCACCGAACACAGCATTCAGGAAGATTGACTGCAGTACGGAAAGTCCTTGGCTCTCATACGATTGCTGAGGTGTATAAGCAGTTTTACGGGTTGCTTGGTAAACCTTATACCTAGAGTCTCCAGAGCAGTCACTTTTGATCCTTTTCGGACTCCCTAAATGAAAAGGTGCTTATGAGCGTCTTGTCACTTCGTGCTCATTAAACATTTGAAGGAGACTGGAGTCATCTTTTCGTCCTTTTCTTGACTCCTGAAACATGAAAAGGTCAAGTTTGGTTCTTGTGTCTTAAAATTTATTCGGCCACGATAACATCACCTGGTTAGATCTTGTGTAGCTTGAGTAGGTTTCGTTTTCGTTTGCTATGGCAACTTTTCCAGGTTTCACTAACCCAGGTTCCCCCTCCGATGGGAACCCAGGGCAATTCCCTCCTCTTGGGAATGTTGGTGCTCCGTATATGGCGACGTTGTCCCTACCAGGGTTAACTGTCGGGTTGCCTGTGTGGTTGTTCTCAACCTCTTTGGTCCCTACCGTATCGGCTGTTAGTCCATTAGTCCCTCCACCTGAACAACATCATGTTGATCCTAAGGTGGATCTCTCCCCTTCGACGCCTACTTCTACGTCGTCCTCTTGTACTTCGCCTGGTGAAATTCTCGATGTGAGTAACCAGGTGGCTAAGAAGAAGAAGAGGAAGACCAAGAAGAAGAAGTACCCTAAGGGAGAGCCTACACACACAGTCCCCCTCTCAAGTCCAGCTATCCACTCCAGTACACCTGAAGTCGGGTCACCTTCTGCTCCTCCGCGGAAGGTCAAGTTTCCTTGTCGATTGTGCAGGGAAGACCATATGCTTCGTGATTGTCCTGGCATTCCCAGGGTATTAGAAGTTTGGTCTCACGATCCAGCCTGCCCTTCATCATCCGCTGAAGATCATGGCGATGCTAACTTATCAGTTGGGAATGGTAAGGAGAAAGGGAAGACTCGAATTCCCTGTAGACTTTGTGAAGGCAAGCATCCCCTTCACCTTTGTCCACTCATGGATAAAGCCTCTGCTGTGTTGGAAAGTCTTGCTGCTCCTCCGAATCCATTTCCCGCTGGTTATCAACGTCTTTCTGCGACTGCAGATCACGTCCCTGCTGACCAAGAGATTGCTTCAGACTCTTCTCTTGTCCAGCCCCCTCTTCCCGAAACCGGCTGTTCCCAGCCTGTCCCAGACCAGTCATCGGTCGGACAGAGTGTTGACTCGAGTTCGCCACTCGCTCACTTTGTTCCGGAAGAGCCAAATTCTCATGTTCTTCTCGTCTCCTCAGGTTCTCCTGAGCTTGATGAAGGTTCTCCTATTGCAACCTCTCCAGAGAAATCAGATTCGGTTCTTCCCGAGCAGGGGGGCGACCATATGGTTCCCCCACCAAGTAGTTCGGTCATTTCCTTCGATTGGAGTCGTTTGACTACCCCTCCCCTTCCCTCCCATGTGCCTTTTTGGGTCACCGCCTACGCCTCCCATATGGCGCTGCCTGGCACTGTGTTGGATGAAGGCGCATCGGTTAGTCTTATGCCCGTTACTACTTGGCAGGCTTTGGGTTCCCCATCGCTTGTACCTGTCGCACCGAATCTCACCGCCTTTGACGGAGGAACGAGTCAACCATTAGGGATCCTTCCATAGTTTCCTATTACTTTGGGAGGCAAGACTGTCTATATAGACATCTCAGTTACCCAAGGTTCTTTAGACTTCAGTCTTCTCCTTGGTCGTGATTATGTGTATGCCATGGGAGCCCTTGTTTCTTCACTTTTCCGTGTGGTTTGTTTTCCACATGATGGAAGAATCGTGACGTTCGATCAATTATCGTTCATTCGTCCACAAGCCCCTCCGGCGCACTCATCCTTCCCTCCTGGCTTTCATCCACAAGTTGCATCTGCCTCGCCGCAAATCAACTACGTGGCCACCTACCCCATGCCCGTACCCAGTGATGACACCATCGTGCATAGTGTCCTGGGGGCATTAGGTCCTGATTTCCAAGATGTCGGCCTTCCCTCCGGAACCACTTTCTTGGGGGCCTCCACTTCCCGTTCATTATGATGAAGTCTGGATGGAGCATAGTTCTTTTCCGGTGTGAAGCTCCTTAAAAAATGAAACTAGGTCTGGTCGGAGCATAGTTTCTTTCCGGTGTCAAGCTCCTTAAAAAATGAAACTAGGCTTAGTCCGAGGATAGTTCCTGATCTTGTGGTGACCTCGTTAAAAAACGAAACAAGGTGGTCGAGCATAGTTCCTGATCTTGTGTCAAGCTCGTTAAAATCATGAAACAAGGGTTATGAGGATAGTTCTTTTACTGTGTCAACCTCATTAAAAAATGAAACAACCCCCTTTCCAAATCGATTCTTTTGATTACGATCTCGTCAAATACAAGTCGAGTCTTTCCTAGATCTCGAGAGTGAACCTTCATTCCATCCACTTTGTTGAATGCAATGAAGCTTGAGGGGCATGTACCTTGATTTGCGTCATTATGCTGGGGGCATGCGAACTTATAACAAGCATAGTTTTTCGTTTCAAGCTTGTGTAAACATGAAACCGAATCCAAGCAGAGTTCTCCATGGTTCAAGCTTGTGTAAAAATGAACCCATACCCGATTTACATCTCGTGATTGCCATTTTTATCCGCCGAATTCTGCTAGATGAGCCTTGGTTGTTTCATTCCATTGCTGCCATCTCTTTGGCCGATCATATGCTCTCACTTGGTTGTTTATCCTTTCCTGAGGAACCGCAGCGATGAGTGGTTTTATTAGCCAGCCTCTTGACCATTACATGTTTTGAGTAAGTTCCACCATTGCCGGAACCAGTTGCTACCCTTTATGCCACTCGTTCCTCTAGGACGAGTCTTCTTTAAGCTCTTTTCTGACTCGTAAAATGTGAAAAGATTGCCGAGTATTTTTCCATTTTTGACTCGTTAAAGAAAATAAAAATGGAGGTCTGCTTTCAGCTCTTTTCTGACCGTTTAAAGATGAAAAGATCGCCGAGCCTCCTTTTAGCTCGTTAAAGGGAACGAGAGGCGGTCATTTTAAGCTCTTTTTCCGACCGTGTAACTTAAAAAGATTGTCGGGTGTTTGTCGTTTCGCACTCGTTATTGGCTCTAAAACGACGTGTTTCCGACTACTTTTTTACTTTTTCGAGTCGAAAGCACTATTCACGAAAAGTACTCCTCGATCGTAATGGTCGGGCGGTTCTTTCGAGCATCGTTTTATACTTTTTCGGGCTCGAGAGACACAACTGTACGAAAAAGGACCCCCCTTGGAGTCTCCTTTTCTACTGTCTTTTCAGACTCTCTAAACAAGAAAAGACACCGAGTTTTTCCTTTGTTAGGCTCGTTAAACACTTGATGACATCGGGCATTGTCGAAATGACACTCTTCAAGCATATGCCATCCCCGTCAAGCTTGTCATCCAAAAATAACAGGGGTACCTGCCAGAAATGGTGGGGAAAATGGAACTGTAATCATAGTCGTGTCGGCAGTATGTCACTCTTGAACATGGCACTCCTCTGCTTCGTGTCTGGGTGGGACCGTCTCATCTTGCTTTTTCACTGGCCTCCGTGGGTTTAGGTTATCCCGTTTGACCTCTCATCTGCTCATTGCCATCGTCACCATACCCTTTGCTCATTTGATGTCAAATACTGCCAAATCCGCTATAGTGCCGCCGATATGTTCAAGAGAAGTTGACCTCTGCAATAATACAACCTCATCTGCTATCTCACACAAATCATGTTACCTCTGTCTCGTGTCGATGATGTGGGAAACATTATGGCCCACCTTCAATCAAGGTCACTTCCTGTCGACTTCAGCTCATTATCCGGGAAGGTGACTTAGAGACTCCCTTCAGGTGCCTTAGAGCCTGCATGCCCTAATGGCAGGTTCTTCGTGTTCGGCGCGAGGTTTACATCATTGGCCTCCGATCGAATGATTCCGTGGGTGTTCGACACCAGCTCATTGATTCACACTCCGCGGATTGTACCTATAGTACCTTGAGGGCCATTGTCATTATTGGTGGTACCTCTCGCATCTGTTAACAGTTTTCACCATTGACTGGTAATCAGACGATGTTCATGCATGTTCGACTCCAGCTCATGTATTCACATGCTTGAACTTGTACTTTGTTCGGGTCGGGACGGAGCGCAAGACCCTGGGTCCCTGTCTGTTATGGTCCAGGTTGCGATTTTGTGGATGATCATTACATGACTCATTGATGGATGGCTGCGCCCATACCTGAGTCTTCATGGATGGCTGCGACCATACCTTATCATTATTCTGGTCTCTTTAGCTGGGTGGCTACGTCCATTCCACAGACCTTTTCACATGTCTTTTGGATGGCTGCACCCATGTCTAGACTGCATGTACTTGATTATCAGAGATCTTCGGTCCTTCCCGGTGGTGTTCCGGTTCGGCAAAGTGTTGTAAAGCATTTCACCCCTCCCACTCTCTCGGTCTTCATGCTTTAGGGGGCATCTGTTACACAGTAATTTGTCACTGTCCTCCTGTCAGTCACCCTACTGTGTCAAGAATTCACAATAATCAAGTTCATGCCTTCTGAACTGGCCCAGAACCCATTTTTCCAAAGTTTTCCTCATCAGCGCGTCTGTTTCTAAAATATCCGCTCTAACTGGCGGCTCGTAGTGTATTCAGTGCGCTGCCAGCGCGGAAGCACATCACTTTTCCGCGTTGGTCGCATTTTATGAGCCAGCGCATCTCTCCTTTGTATTGGGTCGCGCTGACATGACTTTCCCAGTTATTGAGGCGCGACGCCAGCACGTCAGTTACCTCATAATCCGCGCTGATCCTGTTTGGGCGAATTTGTTCCAACAGCCAGCCTTCCAGATAACTCCAGGTTTGGTTGTTGGCTTTGTGAGTATCGACTCCCTTCTATGGCATGTCTGTTCGACCCTTTGTAACCATTTCCCTCAAGGATAAGCTCATCCTTCCACACTTTTAGGAGGCTCCTTCTCCTATATAAACTTCCACCATTACCATGAGCAGCTAGTTTGGAATAGCTTGGATTGTGTAGAGCTTATAGTGATCAGATTGTTGCTACTATAGGTACTTGGTGTGCTAGGTGTGGAAGTGATTGATTGCTTAGGGAAGGTTGTTTTGTGTTGCTTGTGTGTGAGAGAGAGTTTCTTGTCTTGGGAGAATCATTTCCAAAGGTGAATGCTTGAGACACTTGCTGACTGGCCCCTCCTGAGAAGGTTACCGACGTCAGAACATTTGGTTGTACTCTTCTCTATTTGATTAATAATAGATGACTGCTATTATTGTTCCATTCTCATTTGTCTATGCAATGGTTAAGTGTGAATTACATCTTTTCTGACTGATGTATAGTTGCTTTTATTAGATTTCACGCTTGCGTTTGTTTCCTCTTCGTGCGTGCATGTATCTATTCGCGGAGATCGCGGAGGATTGTGACCAGCCAAAGCGAAGGAGCGAAGACAACATCCCTTCATCAAACGACAGCGCTGGAATCCAAGTAGGTGCTCTTTACCTCTTGTTTAATTGTAATTAGGAACATGCGTAGCAGCATTGTTTGATTGTTGCTAGACCCCTGCTGGGCTAGTAGGGATCGCCTCTATCCGTAGAGGGGATTTACCTCTCCAACAGGGGTGTAGGTCAAGCAGAAAAAAGAAAGGTAGTGGCACTTGGTCCAGTTGACAAGATTTTTTAGAAAGAGAGACAAGAAGAACTTGATATCACCATTGCCTTATTTTTATATCTGAACTTCATATCCTTTAATGTTGCATGCTAATCTTTATTTCTTGAGATGTGCTGAACTCTAACTTAATGGGATCCATTAGGGTATGTGCCTCCTAGGTCAGAGAAGCTTAGAACCACATTGTTCAGAAGGCAAAGAAAGAGGTGGAAAAAATGCTTGAGCCTATTGAATCGACATGGCCAACATATGGGGCTAGCATTATTTCTAATGGAGATAGATCCAACATGCCACCCACTCTTCAGCTTCATGGTGTCTTCCTTGAATGGACCAGTTTTCTTGAAATCAATGGATGCACTTGGACAATACAAGGGTGCACAATATATTAGTGAGTTGTTTATTAAAGTTACTGAAGATGTAGGTGTTGATTCTTATGTGCAAATTATTACAGATAATGCACCTATTTTCAAGGTTGTTGGCATGATTGTGGAAGCTAAATATCCACAAGTATTTTGGACACCTTGCATTTTCCATTCCTTGAATTTAGAACTTCAAATTATTGCTTCAGATGTGCCTTGGATTGGAAGTGTTATTGGGGATGCACGACATATATGCAACTTTGTACAAAATCATACAAATATGTTCACAATATACAAGGAGTACACACATGTATCATTGTTGAAGATTGCAGATAGATGATTTTCCTCTTCATTCATCATGGTTTTTGACACCTAATCATTGGGAATGGGTTAATATGTGTAAAATAATGTAATAGAAAATAAGGAGAGTTGGAATATGAGGAGACACTTGTAGATAAGTCCAAGAGTATCTCCCTCCATGTATATATCTATGATAAACCTTAATGAAAAATCACAATTTCATTTGAGTTACCTCTTGGCCTGATATGGTATCAGATCCAGCTCCATTTTCAGCTTCCCTCTCTGCCCTTGTAACTCCCTCTTGCCTATGTTTTGCCTATTTTGCAGAATTGACACCTCTGCCATTGCTCCTTTCTCTGCATTTTGAGTATGCTCTACGTTTGGAGTTGAAGGGGTCATATTATTTGATGCTGCCTGAAGGTGCTCTAGTGTGATGAGCCTCCTCCATACACATTGAATCTTACATGCTGTGGAAATGGCGTGACTGTGTGTGGTATGTTAAATCTCTATAACTATGAGTTAATAATCGTTACTGTAACTGTGGTATTGGTGGTATTAATGTGTTGAATCAATTTAGTGGTATCGTATTGGCACGACTGTGATATGTTGGGGCAGTGGAAGCTGTGATAAAACTAGCTCTTCCTCATCCCACCTGTTAGTCCTTACAATCTCCTAGGTTGAAAAGGAAATCGAGAAGGGTAACCTCAAACTACTCCAGCTCTGTAGCTAGCCCTATTGAGCATGAGAGGGATCTCTCTAAGTCTCTTATTAGTGAAATGAATTTAAAGAAAATGATTTTTAGGCTAGATATGTGTATTTGTTTGTTTGTTTGTGAAAATTTGAGTTTTAGGGTTTGTTGAATTTAGGGTTTGGAGCCACAAATACGTCTAGGTTGTAGGAGTGCAGGAGAAAATATGAGAAGGAGCTATATATCAAAAGCCATGGTGTATTTTGAATATTTTCAGTGTAGTATAGAGGAGAAAGTGTAGAAGAAACTAATGATCATAAGTGAACATGATTTCATTTAACTTAGGAAGACATAAACATAACTATGAAAACCAGATAACAGAGCCTGAAAAACAAGAATTCTGCATATTTCACTGAAAGGAATCCATAGAAAGAAGAGATATCATGTAGATAAAGATGTTTAAACCATTAGAAAAAAAAATAGAATGAAGTACAAGCACCATGAACTCATGGGGCTAGAGTTCCTTGAAAATAGCTACAACTTGTCTCTATATTAACTAAAAAGATGATTACATGCAAGCTTCCTTCACAAAAAGTTCAAGCCTCTTCTCCTAAAGAGAAATGATACATATAGGCTCTCCTTGGTGGAGGAACTGACTCCAATATTCTGTCAACCAACAGGTGACAGTGAGAAGGTGAAACTCAAATACTTCATGGAGAGTTTGTTTAGGAGTTTGCTTCTTTTATGAGGTCGAATAAACATACAAAACAACCTATGATGTACATTTATTCATGCCTACATTTCCTATCCTAGAAAATAGTTCCATTAAATAAAGAGGTTTGAATTTGACCAAGTCAAACTGGAAACTAGAAATTTTACACAGTGAAATTTACAAATTAAAACACAGAAAAGTGCAGAAGCACAGCACGGACTTTGATCTACTTTTTAGGTTCCTTCTAGGGGTTTAAATGCACAACTAAGAGAACGGTCAACTAGCCCTTCAAGTCTAGTTTCTAGAGAGGTTTGAATTTTTGCATTGGGACCATGGGAAAGCCTTCAAAAATCCATTCTCCCGAGGTCACTCCCTATGTGCAGAGCCTGTCGAAAAAGGGTCTAGAATGCTAGTTTTTTTCCACTTTTTTGCACTTTTCTCCAAAACTGAGCCACCTCTGAAAAATCTGAGCAAATATTTTTTTTAGAGGATGGCAAGAGATTTCCAAAAATATAAACTTTTCCTCAAATGGATGCTTAAGGAAAAGGCACAGTGCCTTCTGGAGCAACTGATTTTCTGAACTTAGCTAAAAAATTCTCAAAAAACTTAGAGTGCTCAGAATTTTCTCAAAATTGGATGGAAGGTGTAAAAATATGTTTATTAAACTTTCATAGATGCTTTAGCAAGCATCTCCAAGTTTCCCTCATCCTTTTGGTATTTTTTGGCTTCTTTAAGCTTGTTTTCAAGATGCTTAACCTTGACATTGGCGATCATGTTTTGAGCTTGGTAGTGGTGTGCGATATGTCAGAGAAATTGATTATCTCTGTTTTACTTCTCAAGTAGCTTCTCCAAGTTTTGATTCATCCTGTTGAGCCAATATTCCTTGTCTTGATTGACCTAAAGAACAATTCTATCTTCTAGGTTCATGTCTTCATTCAATAGGATGTGTTTTTCTTCTTCTTGAAAAGCCTTCTTAAGGCCCTTTGTTATTGGCCTTTTCCTCTTTCCTTTCCATTTTTATCCTTCAAGCTCATTTGGTTCTATGATCTCTTTGCCCTTGCCAACTTGCTGCAATAACTTGGCTTGTTCTTTTTCCATGATCAATTCCTTTGCTTTGAGCTGACTATTCTCTTGTTCAAGGAATGAGATGGCATATTTTTCTCTTTCCATATTGATTGTAAACTCCTTGATCTGATAGTACTTATCTCTAATTTTCTATCACATGCTTGAAGTCTGATCCTCAACCTCTAAATCAACTAGCTCAAACTCATGTTCAACTGTGTCTTTATCTTTCACTGTCGGTCCTTGATTTTTCAATGAAGAAGGCTTCGCCCCTTTATCTCCATGAGAAGAAAACACAAGCCTTTTTCATATCTTGTACACTTTAGTCACCTCAGTCTTAGGTACTTAAGTTTTCTCCACTAATTTGCTAGACGACCCCACCTCCATTTGTTGTTTTGGCACACTAGAAGACTAAGCTGCTACATTGGCTTCATGCCATTTCAGGGCTGTTTCCAAAAAGGTTTCCCAAGCCATACATTTCTCTGTAAGTTGGTGAAGGACAATAGTTTTGATTAGAGTGTGACGAAACAAGCTTGGGTAGTTCTCTTTGTCCTTCACTTGTATCTTTTCCAACATTTTGGAAATGCTCTTGGATAGGTAGTTACACATGTTGAGTGGCTTTTGAGAGGTGAAATGCATCAAGAGGTGAATATGATAAGAATACAACCTGGAGAATCTTCCTTCACATGTAAATAACTTCATGACAATCTTCATCAAAGGGGCATATTTCTCCAATAATTATCTGAAAGGCACAATGTGAGCATGTTTTTCCCTATATGGTGTTTTTAAGAAAGGCTTGTAGTATTCAAGATCTAGGCTCATTCCTTTGAACCAATATTCACCGTTCTTTGGTAACCCTCTTGCAAGTGAGATGGAAGCCACTAAAAAAATGAACTCAACACCAGTGATGACAACACTTTCACCCTTCAATTGAGTTGCCACCTAATCTGTTAATTGTTCATGAAACCCCACCTCACTCACTCTTTTACAAAATTCCAAGAAATTTACATCATCAAAGCACTGTTTCATGAAAGGATAGGAGTTGATTGTATTACAATTTGATGGCTCATATCTAAGGATCTTCCCTCCCTTATGATGTCTTTCCCTCTCTGGTGAAGATTCTGCCTCCATGATGACAAAAAACCATAGCAGCAAGCAATGAAAAATAAAGTGTGAGGCATGAATTGAAATGAAGTGATGTGAAGGTGGATTTTGACAAAATTATAGAGGAGGTTTGAAAAAGGTGGATATGAAATTTGGAAGCTGATGAAAATGAGTGAAGAAACAATGGAACAATGATCTGCTTGCAAGGAGGAAAAACAAGGTTTGTAATGAAAAATGCCCAAAAACCCTTAGGAATGAGCTAGGATTTTACTTTTTGAGGGGTAAAACTTTGTTTTGAGGTGGATTGAATGGTTAAAATGGTTTATTAAACATGAATGCAGGTGTAGGACAACATTTTACATGTTTTAGAAACGAAAAATAAAAATGGCCATTATCACCCTATAATTTCCCATGCAAAATTTCCCTACAAACCCTAATTTAAAGAATCATTGACACGATATGATTTTGAAAAGAAAATGAGGGATAATGATCGTGTACTTACTTGTTTTTTGGATTAGAAGTTAATGAAATTAAGCTTGCAAGCCAAAAAGACAAATTTGGGAGAGTTTTGTGTGAATTCTCGGCACTCTGTCCTGAGCACAGCGCTTGTGCTCAGCACAGTTCTTCTGAGTGCAATGCCTCTACTCTAAGCTCAGTGCTTTGTTCCTGAGTGCAATGCTTCAAGATTTTTTCCAAATTTTCCTAAGAAACTGACCTTTTTACTCTCTTGGATGGGATAGCTCTATACTGAAGAGTGAATAGGAGGTAACTGAACCAAGTTTGGGGGCTTGTAAGTTTATATAGGGGAAATTATTTCTCTTTTTAAAAAAAGAAATGGGACCCACCATCCTTTAAAAGTTGATTTTCCACTTATGAAAATAGAGTTACCATTACCACTGAAAACATGAGCTGCCTTTTACTTTAATGAGTGCTAGAACTCCTTGTTCTGGAACCTTTTGAACATGAGAACATGATGAATGTGTGAAAATTCATAAATCAATACCCAAGGGCTGCTTATCATGCTCTATTCACTAGTGGATTTATTCATGAAAATGATGGACCTTAGAAACCCTAGCGACCTAATGAATGACCTGAGACTAAATGGAATGATGATGATGACTCACGTGTTTTTATCATGACACCTCCATAAAAGTGTGATAGGTGACCATCAGGAGTGAATGTACAAAATATTGACCTCATCTCTAAACTGACCAAATAATGACCAAATTTTGCTTTGTAAACCTAGTGACATAAAAAATTTGATTTTGATAGCCTTGACAAGTATAGTAAAAGCACATTTGATCCAGGTGATAGGCTAACAAGATTGACACTAACACCACCACCATACCACCCATCGTGGCCCCAGTTGTTGTGTATTTACGTTGAACGTTGGTATGATGTGTTGAACACTGTGGTTAAATGATAGTATCTCTTAGTTATAACACTGCTCCATTGCCTGAAGCATATCACTAGTTATAAAAAGTGATTTTGTTGGTGTTATACTCCATACTCCCCATATCGCCCTCTAGCTTTTGACATATAACTATGGTTTGGTATAACTGCCACACTACTCATATATCTCGCAATATAATACCACATTCCTCTACCACCGGTCCCTCATACCACAATCCTCTGCCTCTGGACCCGCCATACCACGCTCCGATACTCCCGCACAGTTAATATAACTCCCCCATTTTTTAACCAGTTATAGCATATACACCTCCATATAATGTATAGAACTCTTCTGCATAGTTAATACTCCCGCCTCCCGATCATATGTTAAACCCAACACATATAACTCCACTCCCTCCGTTGAATGGTATAATGCTATTACGTTGGTATCACCTCCATGTTGTCCTGTTAATACCTCATCGACATATACACCCCGCTCCCATATAACCCCGCCATACAACTCCTCAAGCATATAAACCCTTCCCCATAAACCACCTCCCCCAAATAGTACCTCTGTTTTAATAAATCATTGTGCATTTTTTTTATTTGTATTACCACCAGAAGTGAAATATTTTATATATATTGGTGGTAGAATACATTTTGCATAGTACACATATTTTTAATGCATTCATTGACATCAATTTTTGGAGTAGTTTTCTCTGGGAAAGAGAATTATCATGAATGGTCAAGGAAGATAAAACATACTATCATATTCAATGAGTTGTGAAAAGGAGTTTGTGTAAGAGAAGGAGATAATGAATCTGCAAATCCCTCCTCAGATAAGGATATTTCCGTTTGGGAAAAGAAGAACAGCAAGGCCTATGCCTTGATTGCAACATCTGCAAATGAAGAGGTGAGTCTCTATGTTTCACCATTTTCAAATTCTTTTGAAGCCTTACATAAATTTAAGGAACTGTATGACTCACACTCTGAACTTGAAGTTGTCCAATTGATGGTTAAATTGTTTAGTCTTAAATTGAAAAATGATGACCCTCTTGCTTTAGCATCAGAAGTTAGACCCATTATGCATGATATAAAAATAATTGGTGTGAAAATAAACATTCCTCTCATAGCTTATGTCAGGGCACTATATCCTACTTATTCAAATTATCTTGAGTCATTGCAAGAAAGTGGAAACCTCAAGGATATTACCTTTGACTCCCTTGAGAAGAAGTTTGTTGAGAGAGAGAAGGCTTTTGGGAAGAAGACAATGCCTCAGTCTTTTGAAGAAGTTGTGTGTCTTGCACATAGGAGAAGAATCCCGCAAAAGAATCTTTTAGAGGAAGAGATGGCCGAAGAGGAAGCGAAAGAAGGAATTTTAGAGGAAGGGGGCAAGTTCCAAGGAGAAAAGTATGATATTCATTGCATAAGTTGCAATAGAGATGGACATGATGCATCCACATGTGAGTTTCCTTGGGACAAAATTGAGCAGGAAATAAATTAAGCCAAAGGTAAAACCAAAGACAAAGGGAAAGGTAAAGCACCTGGATCCGCTCACTATGTTGTGGCACATTGTAATATTGGAGTAACTAAAGACTTATTTTATGCTTCACTTACTTCTTGGAAAAATGATTGGTTTCTTGATTCAGCATAAAAATATCACATGAATTTTAGAAGAGATTTTTTTGAAGAATTTATTGACAATTTTGATGGAGTAGTATACTTTGCATACAAGTCAAAACTCAAGCCATGAGGATTTGGCACAATCAGGCTCAAACTGCGTGGTCTTCCACACATTCTTCTGCATTATGTTTTATATCTCCTGGAGCTGAGGAGAAACTTGTTGTATTTGGTCCACATCTGCCAGCAAGGACACTCCATTCATATTTTTGATGGCAAGGTTGAGGTCAAAAAACCATCAGATCACTCACTTGTCATGATGGGGATAGAAGAAGAAAGACTTCTGAAGCTGCAAGGTACCTCTACTCATGCACAAAAATTTTCATGCAATTCTCATTCTGATGAAGGTACATTTCCATCAAGTCTTTTATGGCATGCTAGATTTGGACAGTTGAATTATGACAGCCTTCGTATGTTGAAGAAAAGTGGTGTTACTGGTTTTCCTGCAATTCCTAGGAAACTTAAGCAATGTGATGCTTGTATCTTGGGAAAGCATAACAAACAGTCTTTTCATGATTTACATTCCAGAGCACATAGAAAACTTGGACTTATTCATTCGGACTTATGTGGTCAAATGCATGTTCCTTCTGCAAATGGAAATAAATATATGATGACATTTATTGATGATTACACTAGAATATGTTGGGTTTATTTATTGAAGAACAAATTTGATGCTTTCCAAACATTCAAGAACTTTCATGTATGGATTGAAAATGATGAACAATCTCATATTGGCTCTATTTTCACTGATAATGGAAAAGAATACACTTCAAATGAATTTGAAAACTATCTTTGCCAGCATGGGATCAAACATCAAACATCAAACAATTGTACCTTATAATCTCCAACAAAATGGAGTAGCTAAAAGATGAACAGGACAATCTTAAATACGGTGCATTCCATGATGCTTTTCAAGAATGTAAAATTGATGTTTTGGTTTGATATAGTTCTATGTGTTGTGTATATAAAGAATAGGTGTCCATCTAATGCTATTAGAAACAAGACTCCTTATGATATGTGGTATGGCAACATTTCTTAGGTAAAGCATCTTAGGGTCTTTGGTTCCACCTGCTATGCCTTGATACTTAAGGAACAAAGAAACAAACTTGCTACAAGGAGTCGTAAGTGTATCTTATTGGGGTATTCAAATGCCTCCAAAGCATACCCTCTCTATGATGAAGTTAATAAGAAGTTTGTAGTATCTAGAGATGTGATATTTCTGGAATCTTCCAACGCTAACAATCTTGTTGAGTGGAAGCTTGATCGCTTGGATAGATTCAGACATGCAAATTCTTTCCAAGAATTTGATAATGAGATTCCACATCTTGAAGGGGGGGTTCCTATACTAGATCAATCTATGGAATCTTCTTGTGAAGCACTCTCTCCACCACATGAAGCTCCAATCAATAATGACACTTTGAGTGATGTGATTGATAGAATTGGGAGTCTCAATCTTCATTCAGCCCCAACTCAGTCAACTGAGCAACAACCATATTAGAAAGGTCCTCCAAAATGGCTAAGAAAGACACTTGAAAGTGTTCATCCTGATGAGGTTGGAAAGACACGAACAAGATGTGAAAATTTGACTAACCTTGAATCCTATTGCAACAATTGATGTTGTTTCTTCTATTTGTTAATTTAATTAAACAAATTATTTGTTGTGTGCTATGACAAATATAAAAATAAAAAATATTACACTACAACCTTCACAAAACAAATACTGCAGAAGAAAAAGAACTCTGGTAGAAATAGATGCACACAAAGAAAGTACACTATTATTTTTGGACTATGTCCCCAAAAAAACCCAAATTGGGAAAACCGGTGCAACAACTGAGGGCTTTAATATTATGCAGTAGTGAAAATCTGAGTACAAACTATGGATGCTTAAACTAACAATCCAAACAGAGAAATAACTGGCAATAATAACCAGTGAGAAAAAATTCTCACTCCAAAGGCAATCCCACACCTACCTTAGCTCAAATTGAGTTGCTCCTTTCTCCCTTTGCGTAGTCATTGCATCAGCCTACGCAGTTACTGTGTCCCACAAGTTTGGAACTGTGTCTCCTCACATTGTCTCGTTAGTTGTTGTCTAGGAAACTGATACTCCTTGCCTTTGAACCCTCTGCCCAGCTTCTGTGTAATGTTCCAAACTTAAAAAAATAGTGATATATAAAGCAAAAATGATTCTCAACGCACACATGCTCATAAAAACTCTAGAAGTAGAACCAACTGAGCCATTTTATTAATCAATGGAGTAGTATAATAGTATCGATAAATGCATCTGGGCTTGCTTCAAAGGAAAGAATGATATAATCCAAGTGATTAGACAATGATATCAAGTACTGGAAAATTTTTGCTCCTCTAATGCTCTGTGCTGCTGAGAAAACTACACTGCTGACGAGAAAGTAAATGCAAGAAAATCCACTTTTGTTGCTCATAAAATTCTACAAATTCAGCCCCAAGCTCCTTGACGAAAACCCAAAAAAACCCAGAACCCGATGCTAACCTCCAAAAATCGACCCCTAAAGGCATTGTGCAATCCCCAACAATTATGCATTGTCTGTTGAAAAGATACGATGGAAACCCCACTTCTGGTGCTCGGAAAATTATGAAATTTTATATCTGGGATCCTTGTCAAAAACCTAAAGAAACCCAGAAATGGTTTGGCCATATTTTTACCTCCCAAATTCGACCTCTTCTATGGCCCATGCCCTCCAAATAGCTCCAGAAATACAGCCTGCAAGGAATGACCACAAAGTCCTCCTCCAAGCTCTGAAATGGGAGTAAACACTTCTCCAAATATCTCCTCTAACCTCCACGACAAAGCTTAGCCTCAAGGAATGATACTCTGCCCACCAGATGAGCTCCCACACACTGCCTCTACGCTGGCCCAGGTAGTCCGAAAGTCACACTACCAATCCAAAAGCTCAATCAGCTCCCAAACTCTCCCAGATGCTGAAAATCCTCCTTAGCGTCCTCTCTAGAAAATCTCACATCAAATCTCCACTGCCAAACAATACTAATGAACTCAGCCTCCTCTCCATTATGTCCCCCAGTAATACAAACAACCTGGAAGGGAATGCTACTACTGGGAATCACAATCTGATCCCCCCCTGAAGAAATGAAGAAAACGTTCCTACGGTGGCACTCGAAGTCCCCTAAAGAAAGGGTGAGCTCTTCACTTGAATAAATCATGGTAAACAGCCAGTGACTCAGCTAAGAAGCTTGAGAAACCAAAGAGAAATTAATATACTCCAATAAGATGAATGAAATGAGGAGAGCTACCTTCCTTATATACATTTAGTGGAGCACATTTCCCCTCCATTTTCCCTCCTTTGTGGGTCTGTCACTAAGCCATCGATTTTCCCTCTCATGCAATTCGAACTATTGTCTTAGGAAGTGCTTATTTTCCTTGTGTGAATGAAACCAAAATAACTTACTTCTAACTCCTAAGTCTCCTATGAAAATGGAATGGGCCCCATCTCCTCCAAAATTGGCCCCAGAATGTATAAATAAATCATGTTCCAAAATAATTTAGGATGGGACATTACAGTCCTCCCCACCAGAAATTGCTTGTCCTCAAGAAATGCCTGAAAAAAGTGTCCTCTCTGACTGTTGATCACCACGATAACCACCAATAATACTAGGGTCCCAAATGTACCATTGAGTCATCCCTAGTCTTAGCATTTTCTCGACATGAAGGAATCCCTTTATACCAAGGTCCCAAGCCATCCTAATAAATGTGAAGCACACCTTGCTCCACTTGTTATCCAACCAGATACAGGTACCAGAAGAGCTCTACATACTAGCAATAAGTAGAGCATCATGATAATACAGGACTCTACCAAACTCCCCATGAAATTTTCCTATTGAGTAGTCCATCTTATGCAGTACAAGAGTAAACTCTTGAAGATGAAATCCAATCCTAGTGAAATTGAACCCTCATCTACCTAGGTTTCCCCTGATCTCCTCCTGTCGATCACCTTGCCACATCGGTGAAGTTCCCCACACCATCAATGAATCACTAAAACCAAATGGAAGATCTAGATGACCCTCCCCTATAGAAACCATCTCACCTCTACGGGTAGTTGAACTGATTAGCCCTGTTATGCCATAATCCCCAGCCCATTGCAGAAGGAACCTATCCTGCTGACATCATGACACTTTGGTCATGAATGATTGCCTAGCATTCTCATACTAGAACCTCCTCTCCCATAACTCTCGGCCATAATCTATGCGATGATCGAGGCTAGGCTAATCTTGCCAAAGTGACTCAACAATGCCAATGCCTATCACTACATGGCTAACCCAAATCCCTAGCAACAATCTGCCTTGTCCTATAGTGAGGACTTTGGTGATTGCCCATGTATCTGCCTATGAATGAATCAATCCACTTGTTATCTTGATCATTCTCACTAAGGAGTGGACTATCCCACCACTCCACTAGATCCATGGATTCCATAACCATACTAGATGTCCAAAACCGCCAATCCTCTCTATCTGTCACTGTGATATGTTGTTATAGATCCGACCCAGAAATCTATGATAAATAAAAAATATACCGAAGAAATAACAAGATCTGAATATAGATAGAAATGCTTCTTTATTGATATCAAACCCTTAAGGTAGGGTAACACCATACATTCACTACTAAAGGAAGGAGAACACTCCACAAGCCATACGCTTGTTCATACAATAATCCTTGACATCTCTCAATGGGGAGTCTCTAGCCTCTATATAGGCCTCATACATACAATACCATGGGTCATTACCATGGCTCCCTCAATATCATCTATCTAATACCATGGGCTTATTACATTATTGCTAACTACTTATGGTCCCTTACATGATACAGGTTAACCACCTTATTTATTACTATGGCCCATCCCATTATTACATTATTCGCTTGGGTACCTCCCTCTGTAACCCATATTATCCCCCCTAGGTGTTGAGTTCCAAAACTGCCTTTCCCTTAAGCAACTTTCTCATCCTTCTTTCTTTTTTTTCATGAAAAATGCATCCTTAATCATCAAAAAGCATTACACATTGCCTCAAGGAGTATATTTCAGTGATTTACAACTTATATTGTTATGTTTGCTATTTGAATAGGTTTTTGTCCTTCAGCTACGGAACACATCCACATTCCGCAGCTAATCGGTTGTTCCGCAATGATCTCCACACTTTCGTAGGTTACAGGTGTCAAGAGACGAAAAGGACCACATGGGTAGTTTAGAAAACATTAGAGCATGGATCGTATCCTATCCATCTTGCATAGATCGATTAGGAGGACTCCGGTCAAAGGGAAGTCAGCTATAGAAACCTATGGCAAATAGGACTCTGTTTTGTACACATTTCTCAGTGATGGGATCCGAAGCAGTCTCCTGAGGCCATGGACTTCATATGCCACCTACACAAATGGAATCTATCAATCCACTACCATAGATTTATGTTTCCAAGCAACCAGGGACAAGAATTCCACATACTGGCCTATCTAAGTGTTTCGTTGTAGCTGATTTCTCTCTTCAAAACAGTTGTATATTTCTCTATAAATACTAGCGTGTAGAATGCAAAAGAAGTTCAAGTTTTTTCTTATGTAATAGTTCAGATTTCTACCTTGTAGTTTGAAGGACTCAGTTCTCTATTTTAATATAAAGACTTTGTTTTCAATGGATACCTGAAGCGTTATTGGAGTATTGATTGAGTGCTTATAATCCGAGACCTTTGCAGAGGGCCCCTGTGTGGTCAAGGGTACATTTTATTTCTATTTTGTCTTTCATAGTTCAATTATAAATTCATTGTGTTTTCTTCATTATGTTTATAATATTTTTCTAACTCTGTTTATAATGTAGCTTGTGTCATCTTTTCACCAACACAGTGTAGTTTTATTTCAACGCAGAATAGTTCTTTGGCTATTCAATGCTCTCTAGTTTCTTATTAGTAGCTTTAAGTTGATGTGAGTAGCATAAATTGGTTCATTTCAATTGTTGTTCATTAGTTTTTAGATTTTGAATTAAGTTGTTCAATGCCATTTTCTTATTAGTTTAAGTAACTCATGTTATAAATGAATATTTCCAAAAACCCTTTCAGTTGATGGTTAATCTTAAGACTGAGTGGTTAAATGTTTCATTTGTGAATGAGTCTTTCTCTGCATTTTCATGTTTACTTTTCTTAGAATAATGAAGAATGAAATCTCTCAAAATGCTATCACAAGGAGGTAGTTCTCCCTAAATTGTGTAGCAGAGTGACAAAAATACTTCATTTAGCCTTGCTTTCATAATAGAATAGTTGCAACTTCATTTCCAATTATAGTTTTTCACTTAGTTTAGCTGCAATTCCATTTTCAATTGTTCATCAAGTTTTGATTCTGCAATATATTAGACAATAGTGGTAATCTTATTTCCAGTATTTCATTTTTGTTTTATCATGGATAACTGCCATCTCATTTTCTCATTTAAGCTTTGGTTTTGTAATTGAGTAGATAGTAGTTTTAAGTCCTTTCAGTTCATGTTTTGGAAACAACCATAATAGAAAGAAAAGAATATCTATTTTCATTTTCTTGTTTAAAACTTTACTTCCAAATCTGGCTTAAAGCACTTTTAGCTCTCATTTCATTTCTCTAGATTCTTAGCAGTAGTAGATTATGATTTTGTAGATTACATTGTAGAACATTAGGAATCAAAATAAAAAAACCCCAAAACAAACATAAAACTCAAAAACAGTGAGGTAAGAGGGTCATCTAGCACATATAGTGCACTACACTTCATCAATTTATGATACCCAGATTGATAATTTATGTAGCAATTTAGGACACTAAATTGACTAAACATTTTGGCGCCATTTCCGGGGAAGTGTAACTAGGTAGCCTTATCTCTTACATTCATAAAAAAAACAACAAAAACAACAAAACAAAACAATGACATGCATAGAGAAAGAGACTCTAGGGGTAGATTTATAGCTAGGGGCAGAAGTTCGATTTCCACAACTCCACCTACTCCACCAAGAGTTAGAAAAGATACACCTCCATCCCAGACTCATACTCCCAGCCATAGGATTCCTAGAATTCAAGGGGAAACAACTCAGTTAGAAGATTCTCCTACTTCATCCACTAAAACAGACCTAGGAGAGAAGACCTTTTTCACTTCTACAGGGGAGCCTATTGTAGTTGAGGAAGTAGGAATACCTAGTGAAGAAGAAGAAGTAGAAACTCTCTCCCATAATCCATTAATAGAAGAACTAGAGGACTCTGAAGAAACTATAATGGCAGAAGAAGAACAAGATGGAGAATTCTCACTATTTGGAGGAGGGGGTAGAGGGAGAGGTAGAGGAAACAATGGAGGAGGTAGAGGTAACAATGGAGAAGGTAGAGGTAATAATGGAGGAGGCAGAGGAAATAGGGAAATAGATAACTCATTTGGATTCCCTATAGTAGATGAGGAGAGACATACCACAATGAAAAACATCTCACCACCTGTCCTCCCAAACGTTTATGGGTTGATAAGTGAGGACCCTGAAACATTTTTGTTTAAGTTTGAAGTCTTGTGCAGAACCTATGACTATCTAGAAGACTCTCAAAAACTCAAATTGTTCCCTTCAACACTAAAATGGGATGCTTTGAAATGGTTTATGGGGTTAGTCACTCAATCCATTAGAACTTGGAATGACATGAAACAAGAATTTTTGGATAGATACTTGGATTATTGTATGACTAATAATCATAAGGATGAGGTGTTCAAAATGATGCAAAAGGAAGATGAAAACTTAGAGGATTTGGTTGAGAGATTCAACTACAATTTGAAAACAGAAAAAATGAACAATTTAGATGAAGAAACTTTGAAAGCTCTTTTGTTAAAGGCCATTAGAGATGAATGGATAGATATCCTTAACATGATGGCGAAGGGAGACATCTCTCGACTTCCATTGAATGACATAGTATAACTATGTGTTCATCTCTCAAGAGGGAAATCTAAAACTGGGAAAGGACCGAGAGATCCTTCTCTTGTTAGAGCAAACAAATTTGCAACAGGATCTGTAAGTAGGGAAGAAATTGGCAATATTCTTGATGAGTTTAAAACTGATATTTTAGAGAGCCTTAGTGAGCAGATAGACACCCTCAAAATCCAAAATAAACAGAAAATAGAGGCTGATGCTTTAACCATATTTTGTCCAAAATGCAGAAAGAAACATGCTCTAAGGGAATTCCCTTTATATGCAAAAATTGTAGAAACTTGTATGATTTGTTCAAAAAGTCATGAGACCAAGGGTTGTCCTTCAATCCCAGGTCTTAAGGCTGTCTTTCAAGAAGAAACAGTCCCAAATTCTGTAGAACCTCTTTGTTTTGTTGCAAGAGACCTTGGTAGGGGCAACAAAATCAAGGATTTAACAATCCAATGTATTTTCAGCCCCCACCAAACTGGAATTCTTGGTAGCAACCTTGGCCTCAACCTCAAACTCAGTATCAATCTCAACCATGGGCACAAGGGGTACAAAATCCTTATGGGTATTTTCTCAATATTATCAATATCCTCCATCTTATTAGAGCTATCCTCCCCCACAAAATTAGCAACCACAACTTCCAAATCAAAGCCCTCACCTTTCATTGCCATTTCCACAACAAAGTCAAAATCCTCAACTCTTGCTTCCATTTCAACAAAAACCAAATCAACTACCAGTCCATCCATTGCCAAACCCCAATTATAAAAACCCTCAGAATACTTACATGGTAGAAGGACAACAATTTCCTACTTACATGATTTCTCCTCTAGATCTTAATGATGTTCAACTTAGATCTGGTAGGATATTAGAAAAGGAAAAACCTTCTATAGTCATTCAAGAACAAGATTCTTCTAAGGAGGATTCTCTAAAAGTCAATAAAAGTTTTGAGGGAACATCCCTCCAAAACAAAAACATCAAAAAAGGAAAACAAAAAGAATCAATAAACACAACTCCTATCATTGAGAAACCAACATCTACTTCGACACCTCCTTTTCCTGAGAGATTACAAATTGATAGAGGAGTAGAAAAATAGATCTTGTTGCCCAATTATGACTTCCTAGATGAATTGAAGAATGTTTGTATCAAAATTCCCTTGTTACAAGCCATTAGAGAAATTCCAATTCTAGTAAATACAATAAAGTAGTTGAGCATCAAAATACCAAGAAGAAAACCAAGAGAAACAAAAAGAATTCACCTGGTAGGAAAGATAGCAGATATCATGATGGGGAAGATTGCCAAGCAGAAATATATGGATCCAGGAAGTTCAATTGTCAAGACATATATAAATGCGATTGAAATTCCAAACACATCGATTGACTTAGGGGAAACAATAAACAAATATAAGTAGACAAACTATGGAACAACTTAAACTTCCTAATCTTCTTTACACACCTACCTTATTGCAGCTTGTAGATAGATCAGTGATCAAACCAGATGGTGTGCTAGAAGACATTTCAGTCTCCTTAGATTCTTCGGAATATGTTGTTGATTTCATGATTTTAACTCCCAAGAATAATTTAGGAGGACATCCACTCATATTAGGAAGACCTTGGCTGGCCACAACTGATGCTTTTATTAGTTGTAGATCTAGTGACATGTACATTTCTGATGGTAATTCAACAAAGAAATTTACTTTGTATCCTCTAGTAAAAGAAATCACAGAAATAGATTACAAGGAATGGATCAATGATGAAGATGTTATTCAGCCTATTTTTACTATATCAGAAATTAGTGAAGATAGTCAAATTTTTAACACAGTGGAAAATTTTGAAACATCTTCATAATACAATCATGCACAATTTTAGGAAAAATCTAATGTTGAATACTTGTCATCTAGGCAGATGTCTCTCTATTCGATGGAAGAGTTTGGTAGCTCTACAATTTAAATTTTTCCAAGTAGGACATTGAACATAAACAAAAACTTGAAGAAACTACAACAAGAAGAGCTAACCAAAAGATTACAAAAGCATTCTGCTGCATTTGCATGGGAGTATACTAACATCAAAGGTATTGATCCTAAGACTTGCATCCATCATATATATATTGAGGAAAATAGTAGACCAATCAAACAACCTCAAAGAAGAATGAATCCAAATCTTAGGGAGATTGTGAAAGATGAGCTCCAAAAATTACTCAATGTAAACTTCATTTACCCAATTTCAGATAGCCAATTGGTTTCTCCTTTGGTAATTGTGCCTAAAAAGAATGGGAAATGGAGGGTGTGCATTGATTACCGAGAATTGAACAAAGCAACCTTGAAATATCACTTTCTTTTGCCCTTTATAGATCAAGTATTAGATACATTAGCAGGTAGAAAGTATTTCTCATTCTTGGATGGTTTTAGTGGTTATAATCAAATACAGGTAGCACCTGAAGATTAGGACAAAACCACATTTACTTGTCCATGGGGAAATTTTTCCTACCAGGTGCTTCCTTTTGGGTTATGTAATGCACCAACAACATTCCAAAGAGCAGTACTAGGAATTTTTTCTGATCTAATACATGATTGTGTAGAGGTATATATGGATGATTTTACAGTCTATGGTAACACATTTGAAGAAGCTTTGGAAAATTTGGAAAAAGTCCTTAAAATATGTAAAGAAACAAACCTTTCACTAAGCCATGAAAAATTATTTATGATGTTTACAGAAGGTATTGTTTTAGGACATCACATTTCAGGAGATGGGATTAAAGTGGACAAATCAAAAGTTGAAGTCATCTCTAAGTTACCAATTCCAAATTTCCAAAAAGATGTTAGAAGTTTTCTAGGATTTACAAGATATTATAGAAGATTTATAGAAAACTTTACCAAAGTAGCATCTCCACTCTTCAAATTGCTTACAAAAGATTGTGAATTCAAGTGGAATCGTGATTGCCAATTAGCATTTGAAACCTTGAAAGAAAAATGTCTAAATCACCTATCTTGAGAGGACCAAATTGGAAATTTCCTTTCCATATTTCTACAAATGCTTTAGATACAGCTCTAGGAGCTGTATTGGGACAAAAATATTTGATTCCTTATGCCATTTACTACACAAGTAAAAATTTGAATCCCACTGAATTGAATTATATTGTGACTGAAAAAGAATTCTTAGCCATTGTTCATGCAATTAACAAGTTTAGACACTACATAACAGGCTATGAAACTTTTGTTCATACAGATCACTCTGCAATTAGATATTTGATGAATAAACCTATTACTAATGGCAGAGTTACAAGATGGCCTTTACTTTTTCAATAATTCAACATTACTGTGCTAGATAGATCCGGAAAACAAAACACAGTTGCTAATTTCTTATCCAGGATTCAGAATATCAAAGAAAACTCTTTGGTTGAGGATAAGTTTCCTGATGAATATCTATTTGTAGTAATTACTCAAACTCCTTGGTTTGTAGATGTTGCTAACTACTTGGTTACAGGGAAGCGACCTTCACATTTATTTCCTACAGAGAAAAGAAATATTCTTCAAGATAGTGCAAGATATTCATGGATCAATAACGAATTGTATAAAACAAGGCCAGATCTTATGATTAGAAGGTGTTTCAGGGAAGATGAAATGCCTGATATTCTGAAAGCATGTCATGACGAGCCGTGTGGTGGACACTTTGCTGACAAGAGGATAGCCTATAAAGTCCTTTCTTTAGGATATTATTGGCCATCCATCTTCAAAGATGCTAAAGAATATGTTAGAAGGTGCGATAGGAAGACCTGCTCCCTCAAATGAAATGACATCACAACCTCAGGTACTTATCAAACCCTTTGAAAAATTGGCTTTAGACTTTATTGGACCTATTAATCCTCCATCCAAGCAAAAAACGTATATATTGGTATGCACAGATTATGTCACCAAATGGGTAGAAGCCAAAGCATTACTTTTTTCTAACGAAAAATCTGTAGTTGGTTTTCTTTTTGAGGATATTTTTACTCGTTTCAGTGTTCCAAGAGAAATTGTGATAGATCATGGAGCTCAATTCACATCCAACATGATGGAGAGGCTTATGGAAGAGTACAAGATCAAGCATAGGAAATCCACTCCCTATTATCCACAAGCAAATGGTCAAGTGGAGTCTAAAAATAAAGTGATTGAAGGAATTCTCACCAAAACTGTGCATCTACATAGAAGAGATTCAACGGAAAGGCTTCTTAAAGCCTTGTGGGCCTATAGAACTACATAGAGGAATAGAACAGGATATACACCCTATGAACTTGTTTATGGAAAGCAAGTCCTATTCCCCATAGAGTTACAAGTCAAAAATTTCAAGGTGGCAGTCTAGTTGGGGATGGATTTATCAAAAGCTCAGAAGCATAGACTAGAGCAGTTGAATGAACTTGATGAAATCAGATAAGAGGTTGTTCAAAGAACTAGTCTAGTTCAACAACAGAGGGCTAAGTGGTATGACAAATACATCAAAGACAAAAGGTTTCAAGAGGGAGATTGGGCACTATTATTTGATTCAAAGTTTAAGGATTTTCAAGGGAAGTTTCAAACTCATTGGCTTGGTCCATATGAGATTGAAAAAGTTTTCAGTAATGGAGCAGTAAGAATTAGAACAATAGATGAGAATCAAATTCCTCTCCTTGTGAATGGTCATAGGTTGAACATTTATCAAAAACCAATCTCAAAGGAGGAGTTCATCAAGATCTTTCAAAATAATTCTGAAATGAAGTTGGTAAAGAAGAATCCTTCTTCTCCACTAACTTAGTCTTTGTTCTTCTCATCATATCTAAAAAAAATAAATGTATAAGGTTGAAAACCAATCACTGATTGGCATGCTTATACAGAAAATACAGGGTGAAAATCAGAAGACTCTGACACCCTATATTTTACAAAAAATTGGTGATTCATTATGCATTCTGAAAAATTTATTGTTTTATTTCATTTCATTTTGTTTTACTTCTACAAGTTTCACTTCACTCCACTACCATATTCTTCCAATAAATTTTTCTTCTCCAGCATTTCTTCCATCTCCATTTTTCATTTTCTATTTTGTCATATTTTCATCCACACAGTCATCTCCATTTCATTCATTCATAAAGTCACATTTTATTCTCTGTTTTACATTCTACAGCTGTTCTCACATTCCGCAGTTGTTCCAGTTCCGTAGCTAATCCTGTTCTGTAGCCAATCTGACTCTGCAATAACAATTTGATCATTAGTTCAAGAATAAAGAGGCTAGTTTATAATAAATTTCTTATGAAAGTAATGGACGAGAAAACAACTTTTGAAGACATATCAACATCTAAGCACCTAAAGAAGCAAACAAAAAAAGATTAGCAAGTGGAAGGCATGGTTCTAGAGGTAAGAAAAAAAAACTTATCTCAAATAGCAATACAAAACATAAGTTTTATAACGCGTATAATCACACTACTCCTTGATTTATCATTATGAGATTTGATTGCCGTGATGATTCCACCACACCTTTCAACTTTAATGCCTAACGGTCTAATGATGCAATCTCCATTTTTTACTTGTACTTAACTGTACTTCTCTAGCACATGTGTTAAATGGTTAGATTCATGACATAACCCATTTTAATGCGACTCTTCAAAACCCTATTGTTCATTTATTACACCGAGTTCTCTCTTATACCTCCACAGCCTTCCTGTGCATACAAACATGTTGTTACATTGAGCACATAGTCATTATGTTTTCATATTCTTTGTGTATAGAAGTCACTTTGTTTTTTCACACAATTTATGTGTGTAGTCACTCCATTTCATATATCCTCTGCACACTCTGTTTCTACATATTTCACGCATACAGCTTCTCTGTTTCATATACCCTGTATGTATAGACATTTTATCTCCTACTCATAGTCGTTTCCTTCCACATACTCTATCATTTCATCCCCATATCCATAACTATTTTTTCTTCCATATACCAGTTGTTCCACTGCCATATACACAGTCTTCTTCACGTGGTCACTTCATTTCTTAGACAGTGAAGGGAAATTTGAAGAAAAGTAGAGAACAAGAGTGATGGGTCTCATTGTCAGAACATAACCTATAGGAGTGAAGTACATGGAAGGTTATCCTCAATTGAAAGGAATGTTGAAGAAAGCTGGTTGGCTGAGTTTCATTGAAAAATTCGATGGTCACCATAAAGAAATCACCAAGTCATTTGCTAGATCATTTGATGGGATGGACATGGAGATTGGTGACATAAAGTTTACAGTGACCAAGTCTTTTATTGCTGAAGCAACCGAGCTACCAAGAGTAGGAGAGAGGTGGTTCAAGAATAAAGAATTCCATGATGAAACTTGGAAAGTCATTCTCCAAAATCCAGGTATGGACACTTCAGTTTTTAGGAGAGGAATTCCCATCTCTACACTTAAGGGTAAATGGAGTAGCATGTTATTAATTTTACAAAAATTTATTACATGCGAGGGAAGATTTGGTTCCATGTATGTATATCACATAAGACTGTTGATGAATTTTCTTGAAAATGGAACCATCAATCTCTCATTTTTCCTATTGAATAGTTTGAGGAGAATGGCCATTACTATTCAGAAGAAAATGGAAGCCATAGAAACCAATCTTTATCACCATGGTGTAGTAAAAATTTTAGTTGAATATCACTTAAAGAGTGTAGGATACACATGGGAGAAATTTTTGATCAGAAACTCTTTCCAATATGCACCAAAATTACCTGAGGGAAGTTCTATAAAAGAAGTGGGAGAAGGAAAACCAGTCTCACCATTCAAAACACTCCTGAAACTTCAGCATATAAAAATAGTGAAGAAGAGCCCATCTCAAACATTAACAGAGATCAAAAAGTAGACAAAACAGAGGAGAAAAATGAAAGGAAAAGTTGAGGAAAACCATAAAAATACTCTTGAACCTTCATCAGAGGATGAACAATTACTTTCTGAGAGATTAGTCAACATCAAGGATCAGTTCAAGAAAGAGAAGAAGAAGGGAAAAAGAAGACAGGTTATAGAGGAAGAAATCATAGGTTCCCAAAGTTTGAGGAGAAGTTATAGACTCAAGGGCAAAGTGAAGAAAGAAAAATCAAAAGAGACCCAGTTCATAGATTTGGGAGAAGAAACTCCAACTCAGTCCCAAGACAATATCTCATTTGAGCAGAGCCCACAACACTCTCCTCAACAAAACTTTGAAAGCATCCCAAAGAGAATCTCTCCAGGAATTGATCCAATCCAACAACAGATTTATGATTACATTGAGTCACTGGAGAAAAAGAATATATCAGTGGATTAAGGGACTTCATCCAACCCTGAGTAGCCAGCCACATCACAAGAGACTTTGACTAGCTCACTTAAGTAGGAAATCTATGAGCTAGAGGTCCTAAATAGGCACATCCAAAGGGAAAATGAAGCCTTAAAAGAACAAAACAAGTTGGATAAGATTATCCATGATAACAATATGCTTCATTTGGGTGTATGGCACAAGAAGAACATAAAACTAAAAAGGAAAAACAAGAAGCTAAACAGGGCTCTCATTAACGTCAAGTATAGATTTCTCATGAGGAAGCCTAGGATGGCAGTTGCAGCAAAGAAAAGCAAGAAGAGGTTGGATGTTTTGGCTAAAGTCTCAAAGAAAATGCAGTAGGAAGAGGGAGTTCACAATTTTGATATCATGGGATGCAATAGTCTTGCAGTGGGGGTCTGTTGAGTTCCAAAACTGCCTTTCCCTTAAGCAACTTTCTCATCCTTCTTTCTTTGCTTTTACATGAAAAATGCATCCTTAATCATCAAAAACCAATACACATTGCCTCAAAGAATATATTTTAGTGATTTAAAAGTTATACTATTACATTTTCTATTTGAATAGGTTTTTGTCTTTCAGCTACATAACGTAGCCAAATTCCGCAGCTAATCGACTGTTCTACAGCCATCTCCACGCTTTTATAGGTTACAAGTGTCAAGAGAGGAAAAGGACCACATGGGTAGTTTGGAAAACATCAGAGCATGGATCGTATCCTATCCATATGGCCTAGATCAATGAGGAGGACTCCGGTCAAAGGGAAGTCAACTATAGAAACCTATGGCAAACAATGCTTTGCTTTACACACGTTTCTCAGTGATGGGATCTGAAGCTGTCTCTTGAGGCCACAGAATTCATATGCCACCTACACAAATAGAATATAACAAGCCACTACCATATATTTATGTTTCCAAGCAACCAAGGACAAGAATTCTGCATACTGGCCTATCTACGTGTTTTGTTGTAGCTGATTTCTCTCTTCAAAATAGTTGTATATTTCTCTATAAATACCAGCGTGTAGAATGTAGAAAAGTTCAAGTTTTTGCTTATGTAATAGTTCATATTTCTACCTTGTAGTTTGAAGGACTCAGTTCTATGTTTTAATATAAAGACTCTGTTTTCAATGGATACCTGAAGCATTGTTGGTGTATTGATTGAGTGCTTATAATCTGAGACCTTTGCAGAGGGCCCTTGTGTGGTCAAGGGTATATTTTATTTCTGTTTTGTTTTTCATAGTTCAATTGTAAATTCACTGTTTTTTTTTCATTATGTTTATAATCGTTTTCTAACTCTATTTATAATGTAGCTTGTGTCATCGTTTCACTAACTCAATGTATTTTTATTTCAGTGCAGAAAAGTTCTTTGGTTATTCATTGCTCTCTAGTTTTTTATCAGTAGCTTTAAGTTGATGTCAGTAACATAAATTGGTTCATTTCAATTGTTGTTCATTAGTTTTTAGATTTTGAATTAAGTTGTTCAATGCCATTTTCTTATTAGTTTAAGTAACTCATGTTATAAATGAATATTTCCAAAAGCCCTTTCAGTTGATGGTTAACCTTAAAACTAAGTGGTGAAATGTTTCATTTGTGAATGAGTCTTTCTCTACATTTTCATGTTTACTTTTCTTAGAATAATGAAGAATGAAATCTCTCAAAATGCTATCACAAGGAGGTAGTTCTCCCTAAATTGTGTAGCGGAGTGACAAAAATACTTCATTTAGCCTTGCTTTCATAATAGAATAGTTGCAACTTCATTTCCAATTATAGATTTTCACTTAGTTGAGCTGCAATTCCACCTTCAGTTGTTCATTAAGTTTTGATTCTACAATAGATTAGACAGTAGTGGTAATCTTATTTCCAGTGTTTCATTTTTGTTTTATCATAGATAGCTGCAATCTCATTTTCTCATTTAAGCTTTGGTTTTGTAATTGAGTAGATAGTAGTTTTAAGTCCTTTCAGTTCATGTTTTGGAAACAATCATAATAGCAAGAAGAGAAGCTCTGTTTTCATTTTCTTGTTTAAAACTTTACTTCCAAAACTGGCTTAAAGCACTTTTAGCTCTCATTTCATTTCTCTAGATTCTTAGCAGCAGTAGATTAAGATTTTGTAGATTACATTGTAAAACATTAGGAATCAAAAGAAAAAAACCCCAAAAAAAACATAAAAATAAAAAACAGTGAGGTAAGAGGGTCGTCTAGCACATATAGTGCACTACACTTCATCAGTTTACGATACGTAGATTGATAATTTATGTAGCAATTTAGGACACTAAATTGAATAAACATTAGGTATACTACATTTCACAGCCCTTAAATTGTTTTGTCCTCGAAATACGAAGAACACAAATAATAAGATATACTCAAAAGAGTAGTCCACTGGTACTATGCACGTGCATCTAGCTATCCAAGAGAAAGGTGAACCCTCGATCTAGCTGGTTCCTCGCTTGCTTGAGATGCGAGGTGACCCCGGCAACTCTTTTGTGTTGATGTGTAGTAGGTGGATCGTCGCCCTTTTCTATCTGTCATGCAGGGGTTGTTGTCCTTGTGGCTAATCCATTGCCATCTTGTTGGTTGTTTTCTTGCGGGGTGATGTGGATGGTGATATGCTGAAGTTTTAACCAATGGTGTATTTTTCTTTAATTCACCACCTAATGGCCCCTGATTGTAGCTAGTACATGTTGTGGTGCCTTCTATTGTTTCTTATCTTCCAATATTACTTCAATCAATGAGTCCTCATCTGATGTATCAGTACCTATAATATTTTCTGCTTCAGCCTCGTTGGATGCTCCCTGTTTTTCTGGTACCTGGTTTGATGTTTGTGTTTTGTTGTCGACCATTAAAGGCTCATCATCTGATGTGTCAGTGTCATTAGAGATTTATGCTTCTGCTTCCATAGTCTCTGCTTGGGTCTTAATAGAAATATCCTGCAATGTCATTTTCTTCTTTTTATATTAGAGTTTCATGAATTTCTTCTGCACATTAATATTGACAGTACCCAAAGATTCCATCCAAGGATATCCCAAAACAACATCCATGTTATCCATATCTGAAGTATAAAAATCACAATGCAACACATACTTATCCATAGAAAGTTTCAAATCTTTATAAATTTGCACCTCCTCATTATTAACCTATGTGTGCTCCATTTGTTTTGCTGGAACTTGCAATTTTTTTGCCAAATTGACATTTATAATATTTTTCTTGCAACTATGATTTATAGACACAATGATTTTCTCCTTCTGAATACATCCATGAACTTGCAATAAGGAGATACCAGCACAAAATTACCCTTTAGGTTTCTTGGTTTCCTTCTTTCTTGTAAAAATAAAATCTTTGCTAGGTTGTGTTCCTATCTATTTGAGCTTAGTAAGAGGACCCAAAAAATTATATTTATGGTCAAAGTCATCACCAATGATTTTGTGAACATCTACCAAGCAATTTCCCTTGGATATCATTTAGAATGCGACTGCCACCATTGCCATCTTTCTTGGTCCAAGTAAAGTTCTCCCACACATAGTTTAGTTTCATCATCTATGATGTGTTCTAGAGTGAAATGTTGTTCCATTTTTGCTAACCATATTTCCAGATCAGAGCCATCAAATTTTTACATCTTCATCAAATTCCGATCTAGGCACTGGAACTTCAGATTCGCATTGCAGTTGTCCTGCCTTCACAAAAATTTCTTAAAAAGAGCTGATTTTAAATCAGTGATATCTCCCTCATCCGTACTCTGATTTGACTGATTTTTTTTTTTGAATTGGATATTTTTTCACAAATAACTCACATCTATAATTAGATTATGCAAACATTGCATTGGACATATAGATATGATCTACAAACTCTCCTCCCCAAAAAATGTCTACAACACAGCTGATTTTTAAATCAACGATATCTCCCTCATCGAGACTCTAATTTGACTGATTTTTTTTTTGAAATTGGGTATTTTTTTCCAACAATTCAGATCTACAATTATATTTTGCATATTTTGCACCAGAATGTACAGATCTGATCCACAAACTCATGCCCTGAAAAATGTCTGCAACACAGCTAATTTTTAAATTAGCGATATCTCCCTTATCCAGACTCCGATTCGGTTGATTTTTTTTTTCAAATTGGGTATTGTTTTTCCAAAAATGCAGATATGCAATTAGATTCTAAATATTTTTCACCATCATGTACAGATCTGATCTGCAAACTCGCCGCCCAGAAAATTCCTGCAAAAAATAAAAAAATACTTTGTTTTTCCCAAGAAATCGTTCTGATACCACTTGTTATAGATCTGACCCATAAAATATATGATAAATAACAAATATACCCAAGAAATAACAATATTTGAATATAGATAGAAATACTTTTTTATTGATATCAAACCCTTAAGGTAGGGCAACACCATACCTTCACTCCTTAAGGAAGGAGAACACTCCACAAGCCATACGCCTATTCATACAATAATCCTTGACATCTCTCAAGTGGGAGTCTCTAGCCTCTATATAGGCCTCATACATACAATACCATGGGTCATTACCATGATTCCCTTAATACCATCTATATAATACCAAGGGCTTATTACATTATTGCTAACTACTTGTGGTCCCTTACATGATACGAGTTAACCACCTTAAATGGATCTTAAATCCTCTAAAAATGTAAGTCTTCATATATATTAAACTATCAGAAAACAAAGTGAAGTGAAGCATAAAGTCTCGTTACACAGGAGCCATCGGATCGGACAAACCAATGGCCTAGATTAAATTGGGATATCGCATCGGGAGAGGCCAGCAGAGTATGTTGGAGGCGGCCCTAAGGGAAATGTAACAACGATTGACGACTTAATGTGGACCATTGATCGAGCGCACAAATCAATGATGGAGATTACAAATATCGCATCACAGGTTCGTAAAGGGAGGACTTAACATAGGTGGAAGGCTTTGAGCAGACCTGAAGGAGTTATGAATTAAACAGCGAAGGATTTGAGTAATGTGGTAAACGGTATTTCGGGCAAGCTTCAGGTGGTAAGTCATATTGGAAGGGCTTCAACCGATTCCATATGCCAACCGACACGTAGCATGCCACAGGAGGGAGAGAAACACTTTTTCTGGTGGGTAATCTCCGTGCAAGTGGGCCACCCGAAATGGCTGATAGCCGTTGGAATGGAGATCGCGGATCAACGGTGGAGATTGAGCGGACTACTTGATGTTTCGGGTTGGATGCGAACCATCGGGTTGAAGGCCGATCAACGGTGTGGAATACAAAGGGATTATGACTCGTAGCCAATGCGACTTGTGATTGCAATGAAGGCAGACCCAAGAGGATTATAAGGTGGACTTTATATCATTTGAAGTCCGGCTTTGGCGTTTTGGTCAGATTTTCCACTGTTTCAGTGTATTTCTGTGTATTCCCTATGTAAACAGAAAAGTTTTCTCTTAGGGATTTTCACTCGCACCCAGTCCTTCCATTTATAAATAGGTGGCCTCAATGACTTAAGCGTTTTTGCAATGATTGTTTAAACGCTCAGTAGGGAGATGAAGGGACAGTGCCGTGAGCCGGAGAGCCCAAGAAGGGGATTGAACCGATAGCGCCGATAGGTTTAAAAGCTATTCAATGGTAGAACATAGAATGGGGAAGTCAAGTTGAAGACAGTAAATCAGTCAAATTAAGGTAGATTGAATAGAGAAACAAGACAGAGGGAGAGTCTGTGCACTCTTTTAGACTCGAGGTTTTCGAGCAGATCCCTCTTTGATGTCATTGTTGGTTGAGACTATATTTTTGAGCTCACCCTTGTAATAATTTGTTCTTGAAGACTTAATATAGAGGTCGACACTGAAAGTTGGACTAGGAGACGTAGCCAGGAAGTCTGGTGAACTCCTTGATTATTTGTTGTGTTGATGTGTGTGTCTGTTATGTTTTCTGATTATTCATTGTCTATATTATTCGCGATCTTTTCGATCCATTGCACTAAATAATATAGGAATTCCTACACATGAGTCTGTAATACCTTTTCTTCTTTATTTAGTATCCATTTCGGATCAAGTGGTATCAGAGTTTTCAGTTTTGGTTTTGTTGAGGTTAGAAAAGCTTGTGATAGATTTTGAATGCTAACTAGATTAAAGCTCAGACTAGTAGAAGGATAACTTGTTGAGGCTAATCCAGAGATTGGAAGAGTCTATTCTCAAAGGATAATGGCATAAGAAGCCCCATTTGGATCAAAATCTCAATTTATAGAACGTTTTAAGACACTCAAAGCCATGGTGGAAGAGATGTATCTGGAATTTAAGAAGGGTCGAGATGAAAGCACTTCAAAACATAAACTAGATAAAGGAGTAGAGGAACCTTTTCTAGTTGCCCCTCTAGAAGGCAAAGGGAAAGGGGAAATGCCTCCTCCACCATCTCCTCCATCATCATCTTCATCATCCTCATCATCTTCTTCGCATAACACTAGATCTTCTAAGAAGAAGAAGAAAACTTCCTTAATCAAATTATATGTGAAGTTTGATTTGCCAATTTATGATGGAGAACTCAATGTAGAAAAGATAGATAATTGGATAAGACAAATTGATGTATATTGCAGGTTATAGAGCATTTATTCAGAAAGGAAGAAGATTCAACTCACTAGCCTTCGACTTGGAGGAACTGCACTAGTATGGTGGGAAGGCAAGACACAAGCTCATTTGCAAAAACATGGTAAAATCATTTCTACCTGGAATGAATTTGTTTCTGCCATCAAAAATTAATTCTATCCTTTAGCTTACATGTAGTAGGAAATGATGAGTCGACAAACTCTTCGTCAGTTGAAGGGTCAAAGCCTTCAAAGTTATACTCAGGAATTCAGAAAGAGAGCTTTAACTCTAGGTATATCATTATATTCACTTGAGACTTTATTGAAGTATATGGGTGTTCTTCATAGCTATTTAACGAATACTATTCTCATGTTTAATCCCACTAGCTTAGATGATATATCAGTTCAAGCCACACATCTAGAAGCTAGAGGTAAGAATGTAAACCTAGAGGTTGGGAAATCATCTAAATATTCTTTAAGCAAGAATAAGGAAAAGATGAAACTAAAATGGAAGGAGAGGAAAGCAAACACTGTAAAGAAGGATAAACATTCATGCACTCATTGCAATAAAGAAGGACACGATGAGGCACACTGTTGGTCTTTGCATCCAGAATGGAAACCTAAGAAGTTTGGTGGAAAGGAGAGAAATAATGTTGCTGCTATTCAGTAGGACTTGGGATCAGATTCAGGCGATGAAAAAATAGTTACAACCACAAGTATTAAAGGTAAAGATTCTGAATCATCCACAAGTAATTCTTCACAATCTGTTGATAATAAAAGTAATGAGAGGGAAAGAAATGAACTTTTTCATATTAGAGTAATTTCCAAGCACAATAAGATTGATACTTTATTTGATAGTGGATCACAAGTAAATTTGATTTCTGAAACAATTGTAAAGAAGTTGGTATTACAAACAAAACCTCATGAGAAGTCATATCCATTAGGTTGGGTGTGTGATAAAACAAAGCTACAAGTAACGAGACAATGTAAACTTAGGTTTTCTATTGGGTCAACATTTGTAGATGAGGTTGAGTTAGATACAGTTCCATTGGATATATGTGGTATTGTTTTGGGAAGTCCATACGTGTATGATAGGAAAGCTATTTTCTATAGAGCTAAGAATAAGTATCAACTCACTAAAAATGGAATAGAATACATTGTAAGAGCTCATAAACTCAAAGGTAACTATTCTCTCATAAACTCAGGATAGATGAAAAGAATTGTGAATTCAAGTAAGAAATTTTTACTAATGGTTGTAAAGGCAAAGGATCCTGAAAAATCCAATGAATTTGAAAGCTGTGATTCCAAACAAAAATCCAATTTAGTTAAAGTTGTTTTAGAGTATGATGTTCTATTTCAAGAACCTAAAGGTTTGCCACCCAAGCGAGAAATAATACATGATATTCATTTACATCAAGATGATCCATTGCCCAACATTGGAATGTACAGGTTATTAGCTTTAGAGAATGCAGAGATAAAGAAGCAGGTACAAGAGTTACTTGATAAAGGGTTTATATAACCAAGCACATCACCATGTGGATCTCTAATCATGATGGTGAGAAAGAAATATGGTTCATGGAGAATGTGCATTGATTATAGAGCACTAAATAAAATAATGATCAAGAATCGTTATCCTCTTCCTCGTATTGATGATTTATTAGATCAATTGAAAGAAACAATTTACTTTTCTAAGTTACACTTTCGAAGTGGTTATCATTAGGTCAGAGTTGCAAAATAGGATGCATCGAAGACTACTTTCAAGACAAAGCAAGGACTTTATGAATGGTTGGTTATGCCTTTTGGCTTAACTAATGCTCCTGCTAAATTTATGAGAGTTATGAATGATGTACTCAGACCATTTATTGATGACTTTGTAATTGTTTATTTAGATGACTTTCTTGTTTTTAGTAAGACATGGGAAGACCATGTAAAGCATGTGAAGTAGACTTTAGATGTTTTAAAAAGAGAAAATCTCTATGTAAAACTGTCAAAATGTGAATTTGGCAGAACATCTTTAAATTATTTGGGTTATATTGTAGAGGCCGGTGAATTAAATATAGATCCCTCTAAGGTTGAAGTCATTGTGAACTGGCCTAAACCCAAATCTGCTACAGAGGTTAGGAGTTTCCTATGGGCAACACAATACTGGAGAACGTTTATTGCTAACTTTTCCTTGATTACAACTCCATTACATGCTTTAACAGTATTGAAACAAGTGTTTAAGTGGGGAGGCAAACAATAGAAAGCATTCGACACCTTAAAAGAGAAAATCAGTACAACTTCAGTACTAGCACTACCAGATCTTCAACATCCATTTGAGATTGAGACAGATTCCAATGACTATGCCATGGGGGCAATGTTGATGCAACACGTAAAACCCATATGCTATCATTCTGAGACATTTACTTCTATAGTAGTTAATTATCCCACATATGATAAAGAATTGTATGCATTAGTACAAAGTGTGAAAAAGTGGAAACATTACCTAATGGGTAAAGAAACAATCATACATACAGATCATCAATCACTTCAATATTTTCACTCAAAAACTAAATTGCAGAAATCAAGACATTACAGGTGGATGGGTTTTCTACTGAAATTTCATCTTGTCATCAGATATAAGAAGGGCATACACAATAAGGTTGCAGACATATTATCAAGACCAATCATAAATGCATCTACTATACTTAAGCATAACTAAGTAATTCATGAAAGTTACATGGAACAATATGCTCAAGATGTAGATTTTAAATATGTATATGCAACTTTAAGTCATGGCAAGCCAGTAGAAGAATTGGATTATTATGTAAAGGACCAACTCTCATATCATTTGGGAAAGTTATGCATTCCACAAACTGAAAGAGTTAACATAATCCGAGAACCGCATACTTCTCTCATATTAGGTCATTTTGGTGTAAGTAAAACAGTTGCACAATTGCAAAGGTTCTGTTATTGGCCAAGAATGCATGAGATAGTTTCTAGATATATCAAAGGATGTACAATGTGTGCTACAAGCAAGCCCAATAATAGGAAATTAGTCTTGCACACTCCACTTCCAATTCCCTCTAGTCCTTGGGAAAGTGTTTCCATGGATTTTGTTGGGGGATTTCGAAAATCTGGGAAAGGTCATGATTATTTGTATGTTGTTGTGGATAGGTTTAGTAAAATGTGTATTTTGATACCATGTAACAAGTAGGTTAAAACTAAATAAACAACAAAGTTTTTCTTTCAGAGTGTATGGGTTCATTTTGGGTTACCCACTTCTATTGTATCTAATCGAGATTCTCGTTTTTTTGGGAAGTTTTGGTCAAATATATGGGAGTTAATGGACACCAGATTGAAGAAAAGCACAACATTTCATCCACAAACAGATGGTCAGAAAAAGTGGTCAATAGGGCAGTGATCTGATTGCTCAGAGGCTATTGCAGGAAGCATCCCAAGCTTTGGGATGAGCATTTGTGTTATGTGCAACATGCTTACAACTATGCCAAATTCTTTTCTACTCAGAGATCTCCTTTTGAGACTTGTTTTGGTTTTATACCAAAGTCTCCCTTGGATTTTGCTTTGGTAAATACATAGCAGTTGATGGACACATTGATGTGGACAAAGCAACCAAGTTCATTGAACAAATCCAGGAAATTCACATGGCAGTACAGGAACAGCTGGAAATAAATCAAGCCAAGTACAAGGCAAGACATGACAAGCATCGAGCTGAACATAGTTTTGAAGTTGGTGATCAAGTCTGGTTGTACATTAGCAAAGACAAAATGCAAGGTGAAGGTAAGAAGCTAAAACCAATAAGGTATGTGATGAGCCTCATAAATGGGTAATTATATAGGCTCATTTTACCTCCTAACCTAGTCAAATCAACCATTCTCTTAGCTTATTATATGATTTTCTGATTATATTTATGCTTATAGGGTGAGTTGAGTTAGTTATTATGCCATGTGGTCTAACATGTATTTAATGCAGATTATTGATGGATTTCAAGGTCAAAGTCAAGGATACAGTGGTCAGACTACAACAATAATTTGAAGTAGACAGAGGAGAGGAATTATAGGATGGAATCCCCCTCATTTATTTCTCCTCACTTCGAATTTTCCTTCATTCAGCTCGGAGTACAAGCAACCGAATCATGCACTAGAAGGCAACAGAGAAAGTGGAAGATGATTGATAGTTATCTCGAGTTTTGGGAGCCAAGCCTCCCTGATTTTAAGGAAGATGTTGGTAGCTTTAGATGTATAAGAAGAGAAGCCTAGTTCCTCACTAGGGTCATCTTTTTGCTTGGGTAGACTCTGCTCAAATTTCGAGCTTATTATTTTATAACAATTTTATGTAATCTTGCTATTTTTTGATAATGAAGATGGAATCCTTTTTGAGGTAGCACTGAGTTACCTCAGAGGGTTGAATCTCTTGGGTTAGGGCCCAACCCAAGCATCCAAGCTTCTCTTTACTTGTATTTGTGTGTTTTACTTTAGCTTGTAGATTAGTTTGTTGTTAGATGTATTTCTCTTATGGTTAAGAATAGGTTGCTTTTGATGATTTAGTAGCTTGCTTCCATTTGTGATTTTTGTAGTAGGTTAAGTAGTGATCAGGGAAGATTCAAAAGGCTAGCAACAGTGCCTTGGCCTCTCTTCCTTTCTCTAGGACCAAAATTTGAGGAAAAGGCTCTCTTGCTGGCCCAAAAATACATATTTTCATCATTCCTAGGACTTCTAGTGTTTGCAGCTCCCTAATAGGTTGATAGTCCAGTTTTGCTTTGCTTTAAATCTTCTTTATCATGTTCACTTCCTAATTTGCAATAGTGCTTTTGCATTCTCTCCTTTATTACACCATTTCCTAGAATTTCCTTCTATACATCATAGTTTAGGCCATTTTAATGGAAAACTTTGTTTTTCCTAGGATGCACTCATTTCATTGGTTGATTGATTTTCTTGGTTGACTGTCAGTTTCTATGTAGCAGATCTCTTCCAGAAGTAGGCTAGCTTAATATAAATCACACCCTCCATCTGATCCATTCCCTATAGGTCTCCCAAACCTTGCCTCAGTTCTGCCCTAGTTTCCTTCATTTTTCATAGAATTTCTTCCTCTCTCCTTGAGCAAACCCAATCATCTTTCTCTCTCCTAGTGATTCATGGTAGACCTTATGCACCCTAACAACTCATTACAGCCTTAATCCACCTTTTCCACCCACTCTCACACCCTCAAAACAACAAAAATTTCTCTCAGCCTCCTCCTGTAGGCCTCATGTAGTTTCCATGTTTTCCTCCTATAGTTTTCCTGTGTCCTCCTGTAGTTTTTCCTATAAGACTTCTTTTGAAGTCCAAGTGTGGGAAAAGCCTCCAGAAGGCCACCTAAGACCTCCTAGGACCCATATACACCATCCTACATCCTCCCAAGCTCCAAAACCGCCCTCTAATGCCACCTGTTCACTGTCACACTCACACACAATAAATTAGATGCATGTTAAATAAACATAAAAACACATAAAAATCCAAAAATATGTTTTTTGATTATTTACTTCTAGAAATAGCATGGTTAGATGTTTTTTACTTCCTTGAGTAGGTAATGGAATTTATTTCATGGTTTTCGTTTTGGTTTTGGCAAAAGTAGAATTAGCTTGTTAATTAGGGTTTACTAGGTTTTGCTTTACATTCCAGTCTTTCTCCTCTCTGCAGTTAGAATAACATCTGTAGAGTAATCTTTCTTTCATTTCATCACACATAGAGCTTCTTCTGAAATCTATAGAAGTTTACTTGAGTTCCGATCTCGCGCTGACTGACCAAGTGACAACCTGCAGTGAGAACTAGTACTTGTGAATATAGCACCAATGCTTCCAAATTTGTTACGAACTACCGGGTTGATAAAAGTAAAGTTGGTAGCCCAGGAGTTGCAACATTCTTGTTTCATTACTGGCACTCACCACTTTTTGGTACCGTTGCTGGGTAAGCATCAGAGTATTATGTGGTTACTGCTTTCTTCTATTTCCTATTGCAACATTCTGCTAGTAGTTTATTTCAGCAAAAGTAGACTAGTCATTTATTTTCTTTCAATTTTGCATTTCCTTGCTTTCCTTTTCATTTCTGCAAATTTCCATTCAGCAAATTCATTTCAGCTAGTTTCAATTTGTTTTTTTCAATCAAAATTTCAGTTTCTGTGGGTACTTTCAGTGTGGGGAAAAAGAAACAAAAACCCAACCAAAAATATTTCCTTTCATGCCTCGTAGGAATAGAGATAACTTAGGAAAATTTTGCCCAACACCCCCATTGCTTCACACAACCAACCTTCTCTCTTATTCGATGGCTACAATCAAGAAGAACCCTTGGGTGAACATCCAGACATATTTGAAGAACCCATAGGGGAAGAAGAAGAAGAAAACATTCCTCTGGAGCCAATGGCTGAAAACATAAATGCGAGGGAAAATGGAGAGAGAATAGAGGGTACCTTCCCCATTCGGGAGACTAATGGGGACACCAAAATGAAGAATATAAGTCCTTCAACCCTACCTCACTTCCATGGTCTAACTACAGAAGATCTTGATACCTTCTTGTTTGAGTTTGTTGTCATATGTTGAACTTATGACTATGCAAAAGACGAGCAAAAGTTGAAACTGTTCCCTTCTACTCTCAAGGACGCAGCACTATGCTGGTTCATGGGATTACCTGGCAATATCATCACTACTTGGGCTCAGATGCAGCAGACCTTTAATGACAAGTATCGGGAATATTGTAGGTCAAAAGATACTAAAGAATAAATCTTCCGAATGACCATAGGAAGTGATGAGTCCCTGGAAAACTATGAAGAGAGGTTCTAGATTAGTTACAAAAGGGCTAAGTGTACACTTGACCCTGAGTCTTCGAAGTTGGTCTTGCTCAGGGGAATTTAGGAAGACCATTTAGACACCCTCCATCTACTGGCTAGGGAAGACATCTACCAACTATCCTATGAGGACATAAAGATTGTTTTTAGAAACCATTCTTGAGCATCCAGAAAGAAAGGTAGGGGGAGTCAACCCATAGCCAGTACCTCTTCTTCCAATTCATCCATTAAAGGTGAAATTGGAAACATGCTGGAAGAATTCAAGAGTGAGATGTTGTAGACCCTTTCCATGCAAATGGGTACATTACATATCAAAAGAAAATAAGAGGAAGCAGAGAGGGCTTTGGCCATTTTTTGCCCTAGATGCACCAGGAGGCATTCTAGGAATGAATGCCCATTGAACTCTATAGAGGTTTTTACAGTCTGTGAAGAAGATCATTATACAGATAAATGCCATTCCTTGCCTGGACTTAAAGTTGTATACCAAGGGGCCGAAGGAGTCACTGAATAGATCTATTACATAAACCAAAATAAGCTGCATGGACCTACACCATACCAGCAGGGGATACAAGGGACATATCAGGCATACTACAACCCCAACCAAGTCACCTCCATACCTTCTTGGGACCCCCCTGCTCATCCTTCCTAGTCCACGCCTCTTCCTTGGTCCTTCACATCTCAATATCATGCCCAACTAGCCACCCATTCATTTCAATCCTATCCTCAGCCGCAACCTCAGTGGAATGCATCTCATCAGGGGTGGACGCTGCAATACAACTATCTTCCTACTCTTCTGTCTCCACCACCTTCCCAACCGCAACCGTTACCTTCTGCTCCACCAAGGCAACCCCAAATGCCTACCCAGCCAAATTTAAACCCGAACAACAGACAAGCTCAACAAGTGTATAGTGGGGAACCATCATGCCCAACTTATGTTGTGGAGATTCAAGAAATTAACTTGAAATATGGGAAAGTTCTCCCAGATAGCCAACCTACACCCAGGGAGGTTGAGGAAGATAAAGAGGAAATCAAACCTAAAGAAAATCCACCCTTTCTTGAGAGACTATCCATGAAAATCTAGCCTACCCCAGAAGAAACTAAACTCCTGGGAGAATTGAAATATTTATGTTTGAAGATACCACTTCTCCAAGCCATAAAAGATGTGCCTATCTATAATAGGTTGATCAAAGAAAAGTGCTTTAGGCATCTAGGAAGGCGCAAGAGAGATGCCCCAACCATCAATGTCATAGGACAACTGTCCGACATGATGTTGGGGTAGATAATCTGTCCAAAATATTTGGACCCTGGAAGCCCAGTAGTGTATGTCCACATCAATGGCACAATGGTCCCACATACCTTGATTGATCTGGGATCTGCCATTAATGTGATGAAAAAGGACACAATGGTCAAACTTAACCTCCAAGTCTCCTTGAGGAAGACCACGATTGTACTGCAGCTAGCAGACCTCTTTACAGTGACCCATGAAGGGATTGTGGAAGATGTGATGATCTCCCTTGATTCTTGGGAGTACCCTACCGATTTCCTAGTCTCCAGCCAAAGGTGAAGCTCACTAGGTATACTCTCATTCTGGGAAGACCCTGGTCGGCTACAATCGATGCCTACATTAGCCGCCGAGCTAGGAACATGACCATAAAGAACGGGCACATGTCCAAGTAGTTAATCCTATATCCTCATACCCAACCCTTGCTAAAACATGATCTACCTCTCTAGTTGGAGGAGGAGGATGAGGATGAAGTTTATTATGCACCACTTTGTACATTAGAAATCGCCATGGGGGTAAAACCGCAAGATGAGGATGATATGTGTTAGCCTCCTGTTGTAACAGGTGTTCATCTTTCATGATGGACAGTTTTACATGCCAAATATGTCATACTTTTCATATTGCAATGCTCCATATTTCTTAAAGAGGCCAAAGAAGAGGCCATGAAAGTGTGCTAGTCTAAATGCCACTGCTGGATTCCAATTTTGATGAGTTATTTCATTTTTGAAGAGTTTTTTCAGTTAATGGAAGGCCAAATAGCTTAATCTTGGCCTCCCTAGGTTTCAATTTCTTGTTTTAGAATATAGAGAATGATATCTGTCTAAACAGCTTAATCTTGGTAGATTTGTAGATAGGTAGAGAATCAAAGGAGCCCAACTTCTTAATCTAGGCCCTTGGTAGAAATAAGTGTAGATTAGATAGGAGGACAGTCAAAATAAAAATTGTAAAGCTGGGTCTGCAAGTCTAAGTGCACCCACCAAAAGAAGAAAAAATGTTAGGTAAGTAGGCTGGGTAGGTAGCTGTGTGGTTGTAGAATCATGGCTTGTGATCCATTTCATGTTGTCAAGTGTCATATTTATTCAGATCACAAGTTGGAGGTAGTTTTCCATTTGGAGGAGCTCAAGCTGGACATCTCTAACTTCCCCTTCTTCTTATTCCCCTAAATCACTCACTAACTTCCCTAAAGAGGTCAAGATCTGCTTGATAACTCTTCAGTTCATCATCTTCCACTATATTTGCCTAAGTAAAGGTCCTCTTTGCTTAGGAGTACTGTTGTTTCACTCTGTGAGTCCTGTTCCCCTTCAAATAGCCTAAGGTCCCTTACCTTAGCACTTTCTGGTCATTTTCGCATTAACTCCTAACTCTATTAGTTTAGCTCCCTGAATCATTTCCCTATTCCCTAATATGAAAAAATATATAAAAATCCCAAAAAATAATAATACCCCCTTCCCGGCACTATAGCCATATTTTCCTAAGTCCGGGAAATAACAGTCCATCTGGGGTTGTTATTAGCCCATCCGTGTCCTAATAGGAGTTAGTCTGACATCTGGTCAAACTAATAACCTTTTTCCCCTAACCCTAAACCTACAAAACCCATGTTCCGCCCTTATCCTAAAGTCTTACCCACGAAATATTTGCCCGGCTCGTTTATAACCCCATAACCCACTTTCCTAATGTTTGAACCCCCCGCCATAAAATAAATTTATTAAACGCGTCGCGAGCCCCATCCCTTATCCTTCCGCCGCCTTGTCCGACCCGGTAGCTGTCAGATCTGGCGCGCCCAACATCTACGGTGGGCGGGTCTTCTCATTTCCAAAGTCGCCAAGGGTTAACGCCCGGGAGATTGGCGGTTTTACTGTTGTACTCCAGCCACGCGTCACCCTCTAGGTTGTGGCGGAGCCCCCTCTGTCAATACCACTTTTTCCCAAAGGCAGTGTGCCCAAAACCGAAAATCACCTCCGCCCAGTGACATCATCCTGTTACGTCATCAACCTGCGTCAGTCCTCCTGCCACCGTACTGCCAAGTCATCACTGCCACATCACTGCCACCATGTACCGCCATGTCATCTACCGTACTGCTGATGTCACCCTGCTGACGTCATCTTGCCACGTCGCCGCCGTACTGGGACCCACTGCTAACGTCATGCTGACATCATCGGCAAAAAGTGCGAAAGGTGCAAATCGCAGCCTAGGAAGCCTGGAATCAGAATCTGAGGAAGTTTTTCATGTGCGATTAGCACCTAGTGCTAATCGCGCATGGCTACGGGAAATAGGCCAAAATGGAAAGCCCCTCACCACGCAGCCCCCAGCAAGCCCAAAAAGGCATAGAATGACCTGATTTTCTTCGCGAAGCATTCAGGAAGGGGCAAACACAGTTTTTAAAGCAACAGGGGGCCGAACAACTGCCATGGAAGATCGATGGGACAGTCTAAACCACTCAGAAGATATTAAAGACGCCAGGATCAGCGGCAAAGAGAATCAGAGGGAAGATGAAGCGGCAAAGAGTATCATTTCAGCAACATCAAAATAGGTGAAAATTAAAAACCTTCATCAAAGTCAGCAAAGCAGTTAAGGCCATTTCAAAGCCTATCTGGTCGGGATTAGTGCACATTAATGCCAGCAAAACAACAACAAAACCAAGTTAGAGGTGGAGATAAAGGACAAATCACGGTTATTACAGGAGGACTGCACCGAGCCACCCAGGACAGACATTAACTCAGTTTTGATACAGCTGCCCTCAACGCAGCCCAAAGATATTTTCATGCATTTATTTCTGGATAAGATTAGGTTAAAATAATCATTTTCTTTTGGACCTGTTTAGGTCGGCTATAATAGATTAATTTTTGGATAATTTTCCCTATTTATACCAACGCTCTGTATTGTTTAAAGGGTTGGTTGGTTGATAATCCTCATGAGAGACTCGCACTGGATATCTGAGATGTTTTACTTAATCAAATATTGCTAAAAAAGCTTTGGAGGAATGACTGTCTGCTCTGTGTCTAATGGTTTGAAGAATTGAATGCAAAATTTTTGTGCTGCTATATGAATCAATAAGTTTTCCTTACCTCTGTTATTTCGATTTTACATATGCTCAAGTCGCAGAACAAAGGATTGGTTTAGAATTTGCTTGGTTTCACTCTATGCTCAGTTTCTGTGGCTTCTTAATGTTTTCCTCTTGAGTTAGGCATAAATATGAATTCTGTTATGGCTCATGTTTGACCTATTTTCACATATGAATGACTGTTATTTAGGAATTCTTAACTGCTCCTAGATAGGGCTCATTTGTCTTCTCTTTGCTAACCTGAATGAGAGATTCTTAATTGCCCCTCATTCCTTAGCCTTTAATCCATCTCTTTTACCTTGAATGATTGTTTCATATACAACTAGTTTGCTCCATATTCCTTCTTGTGACCAGGAAAACGTACCAGCAGTCCTACTCCTTGACTCCATGCCCAATGGTTCTAAAACTTTCATGCTATCCCTGCCTCTTTACTTGAAAGCATCATCCTTCCCACCAAAAAACAAAACAAAACCCCTTGAACTCAATAACTAGCCTAAAAACTTTATCAAAAAAGCTAAATCAGAAAGAGAGAGCCCTCTCTGATTGCAGGTGGGCTAGAACCTGCAGCCCAAAGATTGATTTGTGGTTACCTCGGTCGTATCCTTTTGAGTCGACCATAAGGACAACCTGAGTGATAACAATATGATTGAAAATTTGATTCAGAATCCACCTCCCAATGTATCACCATTAGAAGACATAGTAAGAGAAACCCAAAACAACCCCTCAACTGATCTCTGTGTGGCTAACCCCACTTCTCTCCATGTTAAAAATATAGAGTTTGGCCTAGAAAGAACATTGAAAATCAATCCATCCCTATCTACTTCCCAGGAGAAGGAGCTATGCAACATACTGAGAAAACATCTAGATGCCTTCGCCTGGAGTTATAAGGAGATGAAGGGAGTGCACCCTTCAGTATGTACTCATCATATATACATCAAGGAAGATTGAAAGCCAGTCAGGTAGCCTCAAAGGAGGATGAAACCAGCACTTAAAGATATTTTTAAGGACAAATTGTAGAAATTGCTTGATGGAGGATTCATCTATCCAATCTCTGACAATGAATGGGTCTCTCCTTTGGTGCTAGTACCAAAGAAAAATGGTAAGTGGAGAATCTATGTCGACTATCGAGAATTGAACAAAGCCACTAAAAAGGACCATTTTCATTTACCTTTCATAGATCAAGTGTTAGACGGTCTGGTAGGGAAAAAGTTTTCCTCCTTCCTAGATGGGTTTAGCGGGTAAAATCAAATTCAAATAACCCGAAAGACCAAGATAAGACCACTTTCACTTGTCCTTGGGGTACCTTTGCATACCAGGTCCTTCCTTTTGGTTTGTGCAATGCTCTAGCCACTTTCCAAAGAGCGATATTGAGCATATTTTCTGAACTGGTTCACGATGCAGTAGAAATATACATGGATGATTTTACTCCTTATGGCTATGACTTTCAGGAATCTTTATCTAACCTAGGAAAAGTTCTAGATAAGTGTATTGAGATGAACCTATCCCCCAGTCTAGAAAATTTTAATTTTTGATGACTGAAGGGACCGTGCTAGGTCATGCAATATCTCAACAAGGACTATAGGTGGACCCCAACAAAATTGCCATCATCCAAAGGGTCCCATCTCCTCAAAAGATGAGAGATGTTAGAAGCTTCCTAGGCTTAGATGGATATTACAGGAGATTCATGAAAGACTTTAGCAAGTTAGGTTCTCCTTTATTTGGCCTCCTAGGCAAAGATGTTGAGTTCATATGGTCGGACAGCTGTTAAGAAGCCCTAGATACCTTGAAGCTAGTGACTGCCCCAATTCTCAGAGTCCCAAACTGGGCCCTACCCCTTCACATTCACACAGATGCCTTGAACAAAGAAATAGGAGCACCCTTAGGACAAATTGATGAAAAGCTACCTTATGCCATATACTTTATATGAAAAAACTTGTCAAAGGCAGAGTTAAACTATACAGTGACTGAGAAGGAACTCCTAGCTGGCGTGCATTCCTTAAACAAATTTAGACATTATATCATAGGCTATCAAACCTTTGTGCACAATGATCATGCGGAAATTATATATACAATGAACAAACTAGATGTATATGCTCGCATTATTAGATGGTTGCTTTTACTGCAGCAGTTTGATCTAATCATTATTGATAAGCCTAGTAAAGAGAATGTTGTTGTTGACTTTTTGTCTAGAGTAAATTTTCCTGTAGGTGAAGAAGGAATGGTGGATGACCAAATGTCAGATGAACACCTATTTGCTATATCAGTACTGTTTCCATGGTTTTCTGATAAAGAAAACTACTTGGTTTCAACACAGTTCCCACCACACCTATCCTCAAAAGGGAAGAGCAAGATAGTAATGAAAAGCGCCCCTTTCACCTAGATTGGAGGAAATCTCTTCAAACTTGGCCTAGATCAGATCTTGAGAAGATGTGTCACTGAGGAGGAAGTCTTTGACATCCTCCTGACCTATCATGACGGGCCTTGTGGAGGTCATTTTGCAGTGAAAAGAACTGCCTTCAAGATATTGCAAGCAGGCTACTACTGGCCCACTCTTCATCAGGATGTGAGGAGATACACGATCCAGTGTGATTGGTGTCAGAGGATGGGGAAACCAACTCTAAAGGATGAAATTCCCATGCAATCTCAAGTGACCTTTGACCCATTTGAGAAGTGGGGCATGGACATTGTGGGGCCTATCAACCCCCCTTCAAAGTAGAAGCAGTACATCAATGTGTGCACTGACTAACTGACAAAGTGGGTGGAGACAAAAGCAATCAAAGCAACAATAGAGGAAAAAGTAGCTAAGTTTTTGAGGGAAAACATATTCTACAAGTTTGGGTATCTGGGAGAGTTGGTCACAGACAAAGGCAGTCATTTCACTTCCAACCTCATTAAAGACTTGCTCACACATCATAAGATCAAGCACAGGACTTCCACCCCTTACCATCCACAAGCCAATATGCAAGTGGAGGTCACTAACAGAGCATTGGAAGGGATCCTAACCAAGGTAGTGAGCAGCAACAGAAAATACTGGGTGGACAGATTAGTTGATGCCACTTAGGCCTATAACACAACATGGAAGACCACCACTGGGTTCACACCCTATGAACTAGTCTATGGGAAGAAGGCTTTGTTGTCAATAGAGTTTGAATTCAATACCCTAAGGATGGCAGCTCAGCTGGACCTAGACCTCAGCCATGCACAAAAGGAGAGATTACTTTAGCTCAATGGATTGGATGAATATAGATTGCAAGCCCTTTTCCATACAGAGGTAGTTCAGCTTTAGAGAAAGATATGGCATGACAAAAATATCAGGGAGAAGCAATTCCAAGAGGCAGATTGGGAACTACTCTATGATTCAAGATACAAGGATTTCAAAGGCAAGCTGAGGAGAAGATGTTTGGGACCCTACACTATGGAGAAATGCAATGACAATGGTTCAGTTCTGATCAAAACCATTGATGATGAAGCCATCCCCATGCTTGTAAATGGACATCAGTTGAAAGTCTACAAGAAATCCCTCTCCGAGTGAGAGATTATTGAAGATTTGAATAAAACAATGATGGTAGTGGAGCATGTCTTAGCTTCCACTTCACCCACTCACTGAAGAAAAAAGAGAAAAATAAGGACTCAAGCGAAAACCTCCATGAGGCACTTGAGTCCCATCATTGGGTTGAAAACCTCTTCTGAGGTGGCCCAGTGATGTAAAAAGAAAAAGGAAAAGAATAAGCTCCCTGGGTGAAAACCGCCCTTCGAGGGGCCTAGGGCAGGAAATTAAGGTGAAAACCTCTCTGAGGTGCCCTAGTTGTTTTCCAAAAAAAAAAAGGAAAAAAAATATGAATTTTTATTGCATGGCAGGTTTACAGGATGACTATAGGGAGCAGAAGAAGGTGCCAAGGGGATCCTGACATTCATATCAACATCCATCTCATCTTCTTCACACCTTCCTCCATCATTTTTGGCATCTCTTTCACCCCACTATACCTCTTCTTCCAAAACTGTGTTTTCTACAGGAGGCTCTATTTTTTCCACAGGAGGCTCTTGTAGGAATTACAGAGAGCCAAAAGTGTCTACCAGAGGCAGTTTGAGGGACAAGAAAAGCTTCATGAGGAACCTATAATCCCTCTTACCATCTTCAAACCTCCTTGTCATCATTTCCAAGCCTACATCACACTCCAAGCATCATTATTATCTTTTCCCTTTCCAATAAAAAACATAGAAAAACAGTTTTTCAGTTTTGAAAAAACAAAAACAAAAATAAAAGGAGGAAAAGGCACCATTGACTTACCTAAAGCTTACCTACTATCCGTCCATCATTCACCTCCACCCTTGGCATCATTCTCAAGCTCCAAGTATAGGAAAATAGCTGAAGTTTCAACGAGACAAGTAGCTACAGGAGCTCCTGTATGAATTCCTGTAGCAGTTGATCCCATAGAATTACAGCACCAACAGTAAGGGAAAACACATCTGAAGGTTGAAAAGGCACAGGGAGCTTAGCTCCAGAAAAAGAAGAACCTGGAAAAACACAACAACACATTAACAAGCAGAGACAACATGCATGAAGGAAAATGGAGGCATGCAACAGAGAAAGCCACAGAACCTCACAATCGATGGCAGCAAATACGCTTGGATTACAGGTAAGTAGCTAAGTCACTCCTATATCTACATTTGTGTAATTAGGAATCATACGAGGGCAATGAGATGGTTGAAATCAAAAGAGGGAAAGTTGGCAAGTTAACTTGGCCACCTTCATTTAGTTGACTCCACTTAACCAAGTTATCATCCACACGTGCGCACAGTCAACTCAAGCAAAAGATGCAAAGGACAGGTAGTGGGAGGAAGAGTTAACTCTGATGCATTAATGAGGGGATGATTACAAGGGGGGTCATGATGACCAAGCAGTTGGGGACCAATGGTTCTAATCGGGGCAACATACACCTTGCCAGCTCAACACTCATAACCGAAAACATCGATAAAAAGTAATGAGCACTCCTCCCCATGCATTCTCACCACCTTTTCTTTAGTTTCTCCTCATAACTCTGCCACAAAATAGTCTTCTTATGCCCCCATGGCCTCGTGTCCACCATCCTCCATTGATTTCCTCCATATTTTGCTCTTGACATCTTCTACAGGAGCACCTATAGGAAATCTACAGGAGGGACATCAGGCTTATATGAGGGGCAGTGAGTCATTTTGAAGGGAGGAAACGTGATTTTTGGCACGAATTTCAGTCTACAGAGGTAGGATTCATGAATTCCCTCTATTGAATATCAAAATGTGAAATATTTTGTCTCAAATCGAAGATAAAATGAGTCTTAAAGAGAGTAGAAATACATAGAAAAATTGTTAAAAAAAAAAAACACAGTCCCCTCTATTTTTCTATTTCACTCAAAATTCTTCAGCTCCACCCCCATATCTGGTTTTTCAAAAGAAGTATAGGTAGTATGACAGGGGGGTTTATGAGAAAAGAGCCCACTAACTCCACTAGACTCCATGCACATCCTCAAGTGGTGGAAATATTTACAATGACAAACTGGATGAATTTCTTTGAGAAGTTTAGAGGGTTTGATGATGAAATTTCCCATGAATTTGCTCTCTCTCTGGTCCCTCACACAAGAACTCATGCTACTCTAACCATTAGAGGCCTCTCCATTGAAATAAACCTTGAATTCATCAGTAGGGTCACTACCCTTCCTCTTAGGCTGCCTTGGAGTAAAGATGAGAAACCAATTGGCCAGGCTGGCAAGAGGAAAATTTTCCAAGATAATGAAACCCCTGTTGAAGACAAAAATGGAATTAGGAGGGCTAATGTACCATATCCCTGGGATGAGGTTAGCTACAAAGTGATCAAATACATTTCTTATGAGGGGAGGCACAACATTGTTTATGGATATCATTTCAGAATCCTCCAAGAATTGAGATATGGCATGGATACCCCAGCACATCAAAAGCTCAGTATCCCTTAATTTCTCCTTCAGTCCCTTATTGACTCCAAAACCAAGGTACAAGAAGGAAATTCACAGTAGCTAGCTCACCATGGCCTAATCAAGATCCTAGTAGAAGAAGCCCTCCATACCCTTACAATCCCTATAGCATGGGAATTTTTCATAAATATGACAGTTGAGGATGACACCAAGGCATTAACCTATAATGTCAGTCCTGTTGTCAATGAGGAGGGAGAACATCAAGGAGGAGAAGATGGAGCTAGTGGTTACATAGCAAAACAAGAGTGGAAGGAGGAAAGAAAAGAAATAGAGGAGGGGAGAGTTGAAGAGACAGAGAAAATAGAAGAGTCCCCTAAAACTTTGGAAAGAGAAGCACCATTTTCCCTCACTGCCCTCAGTACACCAACCAAGCAGAATCAGAAGAGGAAAAGAAAAACCTCCATGTATTTCAGGGCAAGGAAGAGTACCAAAATTAAAATAGGCAAACGTCAACCCTCATCAAAGACTCCCATTAACTTTGAAGATTAACCATCTACCAAGGTGAAAGAATCTCCTTCCAAGACACCCATAACCTATGAAAGGAGGACTACAAGATCTTCTACATGGAAGGGAAAGGCAATTCTACAGGACCCCAAACCAGACCTACAGGAGGGTAAAACAGTCCTACAAGAGACACTGTCCAAACTACAGGAGACACAAAAGCTTGAGGAAAAGATAGGAGGACAGTCAGAAGTGAAAGAGGAAGCACAAGAGCTACAAGAACCTGACCCCTAGCCTAATCTTGACTCCTATTATAGACTACTTGAAGGAGGCAAGATAATCCCACAAAAATTTGAAATTCCACTGTTTTTCAAATTGGAAAAAGAGAGAGTGAGAACACATAGGTGGATGTAGATAGCCAAGTCCAAAGGAGTTGAGGATATTGGCCACATGGAAAACAAACTCAAGGAAATGGGTAGGAATTGAGTGCTCTCAAAGACAGAGAAGCCATTACAAGAAGCCACCTTGAGAATGAGAATGAATAAATAAAGAGGCAGCTACAAGAGAAAGAGACTCATTTGGCATACATGGCCAGCTTATCCATAGAAGTATTACAATACAGAACACCAACCAAATCTTATGGCCTCTACCTGAAGGATCAATGGCTTCAATTCCAAATAAAAAATTTGGTACAAAGAGGCATAATGCCTTCCCAAGACTATAGGCATTTCATGGATTTGTGTGACCAAAGCACCTCCGAGGACAAAGCAAAGATGGCAGAGTTCTGTTGGGCACCGAATTTGGCTATCTTTCTGTCCATTTTTATCATCCTTTTTTACTCTTTTTGTACTTATTTACCCACGTTCCTATGCTAAACTTATGAGGTAAATACCACTGACTTGTCCAATTGGAATATTTTAATTAATGAAGTAAAGTCGTGGCGTCTTATCTACTCACAGCACTGAATTGAATGTTTGACCGTAGCTTGGAGAACAGGAACCCTCGCTTCAGCATTTCGTAATAGATCTGCTAACGGCCAGCCCTGAGGAGGCTGCGAAGCTGGATTCATGATCCCCTGGAACTATTCTTGGGCCTTTTTACTGTCCCAGTCATCTGGTGTTGGTGCCATTCCAACAGATGTATATTTCTGCATATGTGATTACCGTGTTTGAGGGAGATATGTTATTTTCCTGTGCTATGTATAAAAGAAATAATGTTCCTGTAAATGGGGATTTCCCCATCGCTATTGTAATCACCTATTACAGATTAATAAAATATCACCTGTTTTTCTATTCTAATCTTTTTTGTGGATAATGCAGCCCTGATTAGAGAGATGGGCCCGCTCTTCTGATCAGGTGCTGCATCTTTGTGTGTACATTATTTCTTAGTTTATGTTTGTTGTTACAGTTCTTTAATTCTTGTAATTATGCCTGGAGTTCTTTAAATTATTTACTCTTACAGTTATGTTTTGAATCTTAGCCATGAGCCCTTGGTTGGAACAGATTGTGTTCTTGCCCCTGCATATACCTTGTGCGTTGCCTTGAAAGGATAGGCACTCAGATTGATAAATTAATGTCAGAATAGGGCAAATAAATCATTCATACCTGGAAACCAACATTTTGGTGCCATCGCCAAGGAGGCTAACAAGGTGCAAATAACTATCCAGACCAACCAGAGGGTCAATCTCTCGTCTTGGGGGGAGAACGAGTTTTCTCACTCTGCTTCAGGGCTTGAGTGTAGGTGTTCTTTCTGTTTGTTTATTTTTTCTTTTCTGTTGATTTTGGGCCACCCTCTTGTCTTGGGGAGGGAGGAGTCTTTTGATGCCCTGCTCTAGGACCTGAGTTGTATTCACTTTCTTTTAACCCCCTTTGTGTGATTTTCGGGAAACCCTGGCTTTTATTTTGGGGAGGGAGGAGTCTTTTGACGCCCTGCTTCAGATCTGGAAGTATTAGGTCTTCTCGAGGTTTTTGTTTTGTTTTTAGTTCTTGTTTTAGGGAGGGAGGAGTCCTTGGACGCCCTGCTCTAGGCCTGAAACCCTAGATTTTTGTTTTCTTTTGCTGCCTTTCTTTTTTAGTTCTTTCGTCTTGGGGAAGGAATGGTCCTTTGACACCTTACTCCAAGATTGAAGCATTGTAAGTTCATACCAAGACCCTCCATCATACCAATTTTTCTATGAACAAAGAATCAAATAAGAGGGGCAGAGGGAGAGCCCCAAAGAGAGGATCATCTGGGAAGAAAGACCTATATCCATCAAATCGTAGAGAAGGCAGAATCTAAAGCATCCTCTCATGTAGCTGTGAGACCAAGGGCATGAAGAGTGAAGTCCGAGGGGCAATCAGTAGATCAACCATTGTTGTCTACATCATTCTTTGGTGATTCAACACAACAGGTCCCTCTAGCAGTGGAAGAAACACCTAGCAGTAGACCTGACTAGGAGAATCTTACATTGGTGATAGCAGAAGAAGAGGTCGCAAGCAGAACATTGACAGGGTAAGACTGCTCTAGCAAGGGAAAGGAGGTTATAGCCAAGGGATCGAACCATTAGGAAGAAGGAGAAGGAAACGAGGAGGTACTCACATCACCAAGGGACCGAGGAAGTGCTGCTAAAGCAACCTAAACTCCAGTGGTAAGGAATCCTTAACCATCTTCCACAAAGCCTATTGAAAATCCCAACGGTTATTGGAAGATATTCATGGCTCCCACAACCACTACCATTGATTTTCCGATTGGAGATCTGGGAGCTGGTGTGCCCACGAAGCCTATTCCATTGGCAGCTTTACCAACCTTTCATGGGCTTGTTTCGGAAGACCCTGACATGTTTCTATTTGAGTTCGACATAGTGTGCCGGGGGTATGACTACACAACGAATGCCCAAAGGTTAAAGATTTTCCCTTCTACATTAAAAGGAACAGCTCTGCAATGGTTCATGGGCCTAGGAGGAAAGTCTATTACCACATGGGAGGATATGCAGAAAGCTTTTCTGGAAAAATACCAGGATTATTGCAAATCCTGGAACATTAAGGAGGAGCTTTTCAAGTTCACACAAAAAGAGGATGAGAGCCTAGAAGATTGTGTGGAAAGGTTTCATTACACCTTACAGAGGTCAGGTCACTCTGATCTGGATAAGGAAATTTTAAAAATTATCCTCCTACGGGCTTTTCGTGAGGACTCGATGGAACTACTAAACATTGTAGGAAAGGGAGACATCTCCAAGGAAGGCTTCGAGACCATTTGTGAGTTATGCATTCAGTGGTAAAGGGGGCTTGCAAGAAACAGACAAGGTATTCATACAGCAAAGGGGTCTAGTGGGCGAGTTACAAAGGTGGAAATTGGAAACATGCTAGACAACTTGAGGACAAATATCCTCAGCACTGTCGACACAAATGGATACTCTACAAGTAAAGTAGAAGCAACTAGAAGTAGACAGGACCATGGAAATATTCTGCTCGAAGTGCAGAAAGAAGCATTCGGAAAGGGAATTCCCACTAGAATCCATAGAGGAATGTGCAATATACGAGCTTAACAATGCAGCAAGTTCATGCCCCTCCTTGCCAAGCCTGAAAGCAGTATTTCAAGGGATGGGAGAGGACACAAAGCAATTGTACCTCATGGGGTCTAAGAAGCCATGGTAGCCTTAACCACCAATGGGAAATAAAGGTATGTATCCAAATCCATATCAGTGTTTCAATAATTTTAATATGAATCCTTAGACCATGCCTTATCACCCCATGCAGCTGCAATACCAGTTTCCACCTTGGTAGCAGTGGAATCCTCAACCCAGTACGAGCTCTCCTTGGGCTCCAACCCGGCGGGGATCCTCTCCTGGGCAGTTTGCCCAGTAGATGCCACAGCAGCAACTCCAATTGCCATCTAATGTGCTTCCTAGTAACCAAACTTCCCGTCCTCAGCTTCCAATGCAACCTAACCCCAACTCTGTTGAAAATGCAACAAGATGATGGAGCTTAGTGGAAAGGAGTCGCCTTCACTAAGTGGGCCCGCAGGCTATTTTTGGTGCAAAGTCTATTTTTAGACTATGTCTATTTTTAGACATATGGATCATGGTCTATGAGTTGCAGGATGTTATTTGTGGATGATTGGTCATGTTGGTAAAAATAGATGGACTTCTATTTTTAGACATATGGGTGGAGTCTATTTTTAGACTACCAGGCTAAAAATAGAACAGTCGAATATTATTAGCTCTTAATAATATTTGGACTATAAACATTATCTTATCCTATTGGAGCACTTCAGTTCGAGCTACAGATGTGGCACATTCATCTGTCAGAAGGAAATATGCTTTTCTTATGGGTCAGTTGAGCTATTGCATTATGGACTTCAGTTAGAACTCAAGTGATTGAGTTTGGTGGAGTTGATTGAGGAGTTGATGGAGTTGTGTTTAGTTTGACTTAGTTGAACTAGTTGTATTTAGTCTAACTAAAAAATACACTAGTGATGAGTGATGTAAATTAATTATTAATTAATTCACTAATTATTAACTCATAAATCAACTAAAGAATACATCAGTTAACTCAGTGCATGGACAGTTCAGTGGAGACAGGTGTTAGAGGTTGAGATTGCTATCCGTTGTGACTATAGTTGTGCATGCGATTTGCACAATCAATGGATTGAGTATTGCCAATGAGGATTGTGTGGTTTAGTCAAGGGAAATACGAGTTTGGATCAACCATTCTCATCTATTCTCATGCAGGATTGCACAGTGGAGTCAGGAAAGCAGCGGAGGAGATTTGAACCTATGATTGATTCAGATATGAGCTAGTTTGTGTGTAACAGGTGGAGATAGTACTGAGTACTTGCGAGGAGTATTGTACTATGCATTGTTACATGTTCTCAATAATTATAATATACATATAGTGTGGGGTTTTCAGCTATATTCTTTCCCCGGGTTACATACTGTGTTAATGTGCGCATGCAATTGATGTTTCATTGTTTTTAATTCTGCAAAATTGATGATCAACGTAGAGGAGGTTATGTATTATGCATGCATTCTGCAATCATGTATAATTGGGATAATCTCTATGAATACGTTTCATATTATTCAAAATTTCTACATGGTATCAGAGCTGGTGAATTTGTAGAAAAATTTCTACATGATTTTAGAGCGAAGTTGATCAACAGATATATTATTCAGGAAGTGATTACATTTTATTTCTTCAGGCAGAGTCTATAATCGGGCCAGGTAGCCTCTGGATTCATCCTTCCTTTGGAAGGTGATATATCCGGTAAAAGCCCATACAGTCAATCTCTGGACGAGAAATACTTTGTTCTAGATCAGAAGCGGTTGAGTTTTGAGTTGGTGGAATTCGAATTTGCAGCAGTGTTTTCTTGGTGTCAAAGTTGAAATGTCTTTCAACAGATTGCGATTGGAGTATGCTCTTGAGGGCAGCTCGAATTATATTGCATGGAAAGACAGGATGGAGATGGTGTTAGATGACAATGGGCTGAAGGAGTTCATAGAGGCTGAGGTCCCAATGCCTACTGATGCTTCTCACATTGAGGTTTGGCAAAAGAAGACAACAAAGTGTCGAAGGATTCTGTTGGAGGGCGTGAAGGATCACATTGTATCCAGCGTGCATGGAAAGGCTTCTCCATACTTGATGTGGAAAACGTTGAAATATTTATTCCAAAGTAAGAGCGACTAGAGGAAGTTAGCACTCAAGGATAAACTCAGAAACATTAAGTGTGAGAATGGAGACAGTATACCTAGGTATCTCACGAAGTTCAACCAATGCTGGGATGAGCCGGGAAGTGTGGGGGTGACTGTCGATGATGAGGACTTGGTGAGCTTGGCTCTTCTGGGTCTTCCAAAGAGTTGTCATTCCTATTAGGACTCTATCAATGGTTGGGAGAAATTGCCAGGATGGGAGAGACTTTCGTTGGATCTTGTACAAGAGGAAATTAGGCAGAATACCAGGCACAGATCGTCATCAAAGGCATCTGATGAAGAAAATTGTGCTTTGGCTTCCAAAGAAAAGAAGGGGAAGGAGAAGGGTTCTCTTTCTGAATCCAGTTCTTCCAATGATGGGAAGAAGGTTGACAAATCGAAAGTGCGATGCCTTCGTTTTCATGAGGTGGGCCATTATGTTGTAAATTGTCCACGAAGGAAATCCAAGAAGGGATCCGGGGAAGGATCTGAAGGTGAGGCACTTGCTTCACAGTTTGAGTTGGATTTCACACTCTTTGCATGCATGGTTTCATCCATGGTGGGAAGTGGTTGGTTTCTTGACAGTGGAGCTTCTTTCCACATGACCGGTGACAAGAGTTTGTTCAGTACTTTGGAGGAGAAAGATCTACAAATACTCATAGCGATGGGTAATGATGAGAAGTATAGTGTCTCAGGTGTAGGCACGGTTATTTTTCAGAGGGAGCATGGAACTTGCATTACCTTGACCGATGTCAAGTATGTACCAAGACTGAAGAGAAACTTGGTTTCGATCGCGATGCTGGAAGACAGAGGATGTGATGTAGTCTTCAGTAAGGGAAAGGTTTTCCTTAGACACATCATCACTAGACAGGTGAAGCAGATTGGTTCATGGGTCAAGAACATGTATGCTCTTGAGGTTCAAGATGCATGCAAAGCCTTGAGAAGTGAGGCAACTAATGGAGACTTGGTGGTTTAGAGGGACTGTATATTACCTCTCAACATGCAGAGCCAGAAGAAGTCTCAGACGACTATGGAGGAGCCACGATTGGTGCAGCAGCTTCAGGAGGTTGTGGAGTAGCCACAATAAGGGAAGTTGAGAGGAGATCAAGTAGAGACATCTACTCATGCAGAGACCTCCATTAGGGGGAAACTTCGAGCCAGGTGGGCTGAGGGATCACATGCAGCCATACCTCCAGGTAGGAGGTGGGGCGATATAGAGTGATCGTCCCAAGGAGGAGGGGTAGGATCCTTGAGGTACCCAACCTCTTGGATGAGACCTTGCTAAAGGAGTCCCGATGTGGAGTAGCAGGAACTGACTGATTGGGTAGAGACAGATGTGGATGGAGCGGCAGAGAGAGTGTCAATGTAGGGAATCCCAGGACAGCGCATAGCTAACAGGCTGCAACAATGTGAGAGGCACAAGTGTTTTGCACAGTGCTAGGTGGCACAGAGAAGTGTGAAATGGTGCGAGATGCATGGAGATGTTGCAGTAGCGCAGATGTCAGAGAGGGAGCACTTGTCAACAGCAGGTAGAGCTTTAGCATCAGAGTATGTTCCTAGCCCAACAGAGTGGTCAGTTGGGAGTGTTTTTGTTCCAAGTGTTGTTGGAGCAAGTGGACTGGGCAAATGTGTTGCATGCAGAACATTCCAGAGTTGCAGGATATGGGTTACAGATAATCCATATCTTGTTGAGAGGGAGTGTTGAAAATGGAACAAGATGATGGAGCTTAGTGGAAAGGAGTCGCCTTCACTAAGTGGGTCCGCAAGATATTTTGGGCGCAAAGTCTATTTTTAGACTATGTCTATTTTTAGACATATGGATCATGGTCTATGAGTTGCAGGATGCTATTTTTGGATGATTGGTCATGTTGGTAAAAATATATGGACTTCTATTTTTAGAAATATGGGCAGAGTCTATTTATAGACTGCCACACTAAAAATAGAACAGTCGAATATTATTAGCTCTTAATAATATTTGGACTATAAACATTATCTTATCCTCTTGGAGCACTTCAGTTCGAGCTACGGATGTGGAACATGCAGCTGTCAGAAGGAAATACGCTTTTCTTATGGGTCAGTTGAGCTATTGCATGATGGACTTCAGTTAGAACTCAAGTGATTGACTTTGGTGGAGTTGATTGAGGAGTTGATGGAGTTGTGTTCAATTTGACTTAGTTGAACTAGTTGTATTTAGTCTAACTAACAAATACACTAGTGATGAGTGATGAGAATTAATTATTAATTAATTCACTAATTATTAACTCATAAATCAACTAAAGAATACATCAGTTAACTCAGTGCATGGCCAATTCAGTGGAGACAGGTGTTAGAGGTTGAGATTGCTATTAGTTGTGACTATAGTTGTGCATGAGATTTGCACAATCAATGGATTGAGTATTGCGAATGAGGATTCCATGGTTCAGACAAGGGAAATACGATTTTGGATCAGCCATTCTCATCTATTCTCATGCAGGATTGCGTAGTGGAGGCAGGAAAGTAGTAGAGGAGATTTGAACCTGTGATTGATTCAGATCTGAGCTAGTTTGTGTGTAACAGGTGGAGATAGTACTGAGTACTTGCGAGGAGTATTGTACTATGTATTGTTACATGTTCTCAATCATTATAATATACAGATAGTGTGGGGTTTTCAGCTATATGCTTTCCCTGAGTTACATATTGTGTAATGTGCGCATGCGATTGATGTTTCATTATTTTTAATTCCGCAAAATTGTTGATCAACATAGAGGAGGTTATGTATTATGCATGAATTCCACAATAGTGTATAATCAGGATAATCTCTGTGAATAAGTGTCATATTATTCAAAATTTTTACAAACCCTAACAATAAGGGGACTCATCAAGCTGATTCTCTTAACCTGCCTTCATATAGTATCTCCACTGCAGAGTTGTATGAAATGAATCTGCAATCAGGGCGGACTATTAATGTCCAACCTCCTCCAGTTATCATTGAACAACTTGATGGTGAAGGTAAGGAGGCAGAACTAGTTAGTAAAGAGCCAAAACAAACTAGTATAAACCAGATGCCTCCTGTGAATCAGCATCAATTTGAACCACCTTACCCAAAGAGACTAATTATGAGTAAACAAAGCCCTCAAGCTGAATTTGATTTATTAGGAGAATTGCAGAATTTATTTGTTAAAATTCCCTTGTTACAAGCTATGAAGGATGTACCAATATATGAAAAGACTCTTCGGGAATATTGTTCAAAGAAACTTGCAAAGAAATCTAAGAACCCCCTCACTATTCATGCTATGGGGAAATTATCAGACTTCATGATGGGAAAATCAATGCCAGAGAAATATGGAGATCCAGGGAACCTGATTTTGACAGTATAGATTAATGGGGTAGAGATTCCAAATGTGCTGGTAGACCTAGGTGCTACCATCAATGTCATTACCACCAAAACCATGCATGCGCTAGGCCTTCACAGTTTGAAACATACACCTACAGTATTGGAACTGGCAGATCGGTCTACAGTTAAACCTATAGGGAAGTTGGAAGACGTAAAAATTTCAGTGGATTCATGGCACTACCCCATAGATTTCCTGGTATTACATACGCAGTCTTCAGTAGGCAGTCATCTTATGATTTTGGGAAGACCATTGTTGGCTACTACAGATGCTTACATTTTGTGCCGTTCAGGGAACATGATTATTTCTAATAGAAATAACACTAAGAATCTGGTGTTATATCCACCTGTAGAACCAAATCCTTCCATCAAGCTAGCAGGTGGCAAGAAAGCCTCAACTAGGAAAGAACCTGAAATGGAAAATGAGGAAGTAAGACCAATCCTCACTATTGGACAGGCCCTTCAGTTGAAAATGGAATCAGAAGATGATGTAATCACTTCCTTCATGGATGATCCTTACTCCGTTTCAGAGCCAAACCAGCAGATCCTAGAATTTATCCTAAGCTAAACTCAGGAAGTTATCGAAACAACGAGGGGACTAGAGGAACCACTTGTTGATGCACCTCATGAAAGTGTTCAAGTAGAGATAGAACTAGGAAAAACCTTGAATATTAATCCAAATCTGTCAAAATCCCAGAAGAAGCAGCTGGTAGATGTTCTTCGGAAGCATAAAGAAGGTTTCGCCTGGGATTATTCAGATATGAAGGGGATACCTGCCAACTTATGTACCCATCACATATATATTAAAGAAGATTGTCGTCCTGTAAGACAACCGTAGAGAAGAATGAACCCTGCACTAAAAAATGTTTTGAAAGAAGAGCTTTAGAAACTACTGGACGTGGGTTTCATCTACCCTATCTCAGATAGCCAGTGGGTCTCACCATTAGTAATGGTCCCCAAGAAGAATGGTAAATGGTGGATCTGCATAGATTATCGCGAGTTAAATAAAGCAACGTAGAAGGACCATTTCCCTTTGCCATTTATTGATCAGGTTTTGGACACACTGGCTGGTAAGAAGTTTTTCTCTTTTCTAGATGGGTTTAGTGGATATAACCAGATCCAGATAGCTCTGGAGGATCAGGATAAGACCACTTTCACATGCCCCTGGGGAACATTTGCATACCAGGTCCTTCCTTTTGGCCTGTGTAATGCTCCTGCAACGTTCCAGAGGGAAATTCTAGGAATCTTCTTTGACTTGATAGATGACAGTGTTGAAATTTATATGGACGACTTTACTCCATATGGGGACTCATTTTTGGAAGGGCTGAAAAATTTGGAAAAAGTTCTTGAAAGATGTATACAAGCACGTGTCTCTGAGTACAGTGAAATGTCATATGATGATGGAATAAGGAATCATTCTGGGCATTTGCTCTCAGCAGAAGGAATCATAATGGACCCAGCAAAGATAAAGGTAATTTTACACTTCCCAACACCTAAAACGCCCACACAGGTACACAGTTTTAGTGGTTGTGCTGGTTATTACAGATGTTTCATAGGAAATTTTGCAAGTAGCACACCCACTATTTCAATTACTAACAAAAGACTCATAATTTGTGTGGTCAGGTGACTGTGTTGCAACTTTTACAAAGATTAAAGAACTGGTTTGCAATGCTCCGAACCTTAGGGGTCCAGACTAGGAATTACCTTTCCACATTAAAACATATGCTTCTCAAACAGCAATTGGTGCAGCACTGGGACAACAAGAGGATAAAGTACCATACACAGTCTACTATGTTAGTAAGAGTTTGGCTCCTGCTGAATTAAACTACACAGTAACTGAAACAGAATTCCTTGCTATCGTTTACACCATCAACTAATTCTGGCACTACATTACCGGGTATCCTACTTTTGTGCACACTGATCATGTAGCTATCAGGTATTTAATGAACAAACCTGTTACCCCTGGTTGCATTACAAGATGGTTGTTCCTACTATAAGAATTTGATATTACTATAGTAGATAAAGTAGGGAAGGACAATGTGGTTGCAGATTTCTTATCTAGGATAGAACACGATGGTAAGAACACACGAATTGAGGATAATTTTCTGGATGAGCATCTTTTTGCAATTTTTACTAACACTCCATGGTATGCAGATATTTCAAATTATCTTGCTATAGGAAAGGTATCTCGTCATCTCTCATATAAGGAGAAAAGGAAGATCATTCACCAGAGTACTTGATGTTCGTGGATGGCGGGATATCTCTTCCATACAGGGGTGGACCAATAGATTCGGCATTGTGTGGTAGAGGATGATATTTATGAGATCTTAAAGGCTGCACATGATGGACCCTTTGGAGGACATTTTGTAGACAAAATAATAGGTCATAAAGTGCTGAAAATAGGATATTATTGGCCCTCCATCTTTCATGATGCTTGGGATTATGTTTGAAGGTGTGATAGTTGTCAGTGGATGGGACAACCTAGGAAAGCAAATGAAATGCCTCTTCAACCCCAGATAGTCCTTGAACCATTTGAGAAATGGGCCATCAATTTTGTTGGACCCTTTAACCCACCTTCTCATCAAAAATCTTACATCCTAGTGTGCACTGATTATGTAACTAAATGGGTGGAAGCTAGAGCGGCCATGAGAGCAACAGAGCAAGTAGTGGTGGACTTTCTTTTTGAAGAAATCTTTGCCTGGTACGGTACTCCAAGGGAAATTGTATCAGATGGAGGATCACAGTTCACATCTCATATGATAAGAAAGTTGATGCAAAAATATGGTGTCAAACATAGAGTGACAACTCCCTATCACCCACAGCGGAATGGGCAAGTAGAAAGCACAAACAAGGTATTGGAAAATATCTTGACAAAGGCAGTAGCAAATCATCACCAGGACTGGGCACAAAAACTTCCAGAAGCTTTATGGGCATACAGACAACATGGCGGAACACAACTGGGTTTTCTCCATTTGAATTAGTTTATGGGAAATCACCCTTGTCTCCGGTAGAATTTGAAATCAGTACACTTAGAACAGCTCTAGAAGTAGGCCTAGATCTATCATAGGCACAGAAACACCAACCGGAATAGCTGAATGAGTTAAAAAAGATTCGATCGGTAGCCATCCATAGGACTACTACCATTCAACAGTAGAGGATGAAATGGCATGATAAATTTATCAAAACTAAGGTGTTTCATGTGGGAGATTGGGCGTTACTGTATAACTCCCGATTTAAGGATTTCAAAGTCAAGCTTCGCACTCGCTAGATGGGACCATATCAAGTAGATGCAGTGTTCGAAAATGGAATGGTCAGAATAATTAAAATAGATGAGAATCAGACCTCGTTCGTAGTAAATGGGCACCGTCTAAAACTATACCATTGTCCAGCCTCTAAAGATGCCTTTGTCAAATACCTTTCTGATTCAACTGATCTAATGGTTATTGGAATAGAGGACGCTCTCAATCTATTCTAAATATAAATCTATATATATATATATATATATATATATATATATATATATATATATATATATATATATATATATATATATATATATACATATATATATACATATATATATATACATATATATATACATATATATATATATATATATATATATATATATATATATACATATATATGGTTATTACTTACTTGTTTGTATTTTGTAGGAATAATAAAGAAATATAGCCAGGAGAAAGGTAACACTCGATGATATTACTCCACAACTGTTGTTACTCCAAAGTTCTCGTTACTCTGCTAGTGCCATTACTCCACCAGAACTGTCGTTACTCGCTATTGTTGTTACTCACTATTGCCGTTACTCACTGTGCTATTACTCGTGTCACTGTACTCACTGTTGCTATTACTCACTATTGTCGTTACTCGCTATGCTGTTACTTTGTCAGATATTTTTGCTACTACTCCACCTTAAGGTAGGTCCGCAGGTACGTCTTCGTCGATTTTATGGATTTAATTAAATATTCCAAAAAGGACATTAAAACGTGCCGAGGACAGCCGTCATTTAGTTGGGGGGGAGGAAACCGTCATAATGAATGACGACGTACCTCGAAAAAGCATTCATGACACACGATTTTCACCTAATCGAATCTAATGATTTTAGTACTCCGTAATCATACCTTTATGTGTTGGAATGTGTATTCATATGCGCAGAGTCATATCAGTCACCCTCCCAACACGCTGCATTAAATTCCTAAAATATCTAACAATACCACCATAATCTATCATCATTTTTGAGCATAACAGTAATGTTTCATCTGTTGTCTCCAAAAGTGGCCATGACATTATTTCAGTTTCCAATGGTTTGGAGCCCTGTCACTCTCCCCTTCCAGCCAACTATAGTCGTTGTGTTGATTCTGCCTCTGTAGCAATGGGTGGCCGATCTGTGCGACATGGACCTGAGGATACAACAAGAGTTCGGAGTAATCGTGAGGTGTGGCAAGTGTTTGAGAACGCAGGCTGGGATGTTTATTCTGACAAGTCGAGAGGGTTTAATGAAGAAATCATGGTGGAGTTTGCATTAAACTTGGGAGAAGGAGGCTCTTGGGTTCGTGGAATCAAAATCCCTGTGACAGAGGAAATCATTGCGGAAGTCAATGGGCGCCCGTAAGTCAAAGAACGCTGGTTTTCGAGGAGGATGGCCCTTCCAGAATTCCCTGAGGCCTTCCTGCAAGCAGGAAAAAGTATTGCGTAGAGGGTTCCGGGATATGGCAAAACTTTGCTACCACATCGATGGGGAGGAGTCGCTGAGTTTGTCATAAAATATATGACTTGCAAAGGAAGATACTCCACCATCTTCAAATACCATCTCCGCATACTAGCTCACCTGCGATTTCCATAGGTAGAAGCTTTTTCAATGAATGTGCCCTATTTTCTATTAAGGAGCCTTCACTTAATGCTGCATTCGGCTCAGGGGTCGCGACAGGTATTGGCGGTCATCACTCACCATGGGTTGGTTCAGCTGTTAGTAATAAATGCCATTGGAAGGATCTTGATTCCGTGGGAACTATTTCGGGATTCCATAAAGGAGGAAATAGCAGCTGCTATGGCTGCTAGGGCAGAGGAACCTGAAGCCATGGAGGAAGATGGAGAAGATGACGAGTATACTGACCAGGAGGAGTCGGAAGAGATGGAGATGGAAACTGTTGAGCTTGAAGAAGAGACGGTTCCCCAAGAGCGAGCCAAAACTGTGGAGTCAATGGAAGATACAGAGATTCCCACTAGTACTACGGCTAAGACTATCCCACAAGAACCAGCCCCACCCGTGGAACTAGCTAAGAAAATGGATAGCGTGATGACTACAGAGGTAAACCCACAACAGGTAAGAGTGAGTGAATTGGTTGATATTGCGATCGAGGGTACCCCATAGGGATCTCCTGTCACCATGGAGATGATGGAGGAAGATAATCCGATTGGAGAAGAGGTCGTGACCACTCTGACCAGAGGACCCATGGAAGAAGAAGAATGAGGAGAAGGAAGGCCTAGAGCTAAGGAAACTAGGGGACCCATGGAGGAAACAACAAGAGAACTAGGGTGTGAGGTTGACACTGACCCATAAGAACCAACGTCGACTTTGGGGCCAAATGTTGAGGATTCGTTCCAGTTCTCCTTCTTCTCCTCTGTCCCAAGAGGAGCAAGGGTAACTCATTCCCCACGGTAGAAAGAGGAAGAAGATTTTGCCATTCCTATGGCTTCGAATTTAGCACAAGGGCCACAACCGTGTGCAGAGGATGCTACTCAGACGACAAGCACTTCAGAGCCTAAGAGGAGAGAAGAGACAGAGGTTCCTGAGGCTGGGGAACCAAAAGGGATTCCAACAGGCACATTAGCATGAGAGCATCTCGCCAGGGCATCGCCGATCATAGAGAGTGCGCATGAAGAAGAAATAGCCGTTGGCGAAGAGGAGGGACCAAGTGAAGCGATCCCAACGATTGAGCCAATGGAACAGTTAGGTGAGAAGGGAGTGAAGCATGAAATAATTGAAGAAAAGAAAGCAGTGGAGGAAAGACCGACAGTCGGCACAACAGAAACTGTCCCGGGCGATTTACCTCCAGCTGCCGAAACGAAGGAAATACAAATCAAGCAAGAAGGGATAGAGCTATGTGAACACCGAAAACTCCCAGTCAAATAAAGATATCAGTTGCAGTTTAAGGAGACAATGTGGCTCAAAATGGAAGTTAGGAAATTGGGGAAACAGGTGCACAAAATGTAGAAACGGATAAAGAAATACAGGTGGCAAGCTAAGAAGCCCAAGGCTATAGGGGTTGAAGTAGGAACTTAGGTGGACCAGATAGTCACAACCTCGGCTACCACCCAGACAGACCCGGTCGAGAGATTGTTTAAAGGCCGAGAGTATGCCTTAACGGTCGAAGTATATAATTGGAAATCTATTACGGCCTAGTATAAAAACGAGATCAAGAGAACTCAGGAAAGAGCCTCCACAACTATCTTTGGATATGTGGAGCGCATATATATCATGAGATTAAGGCATGCGGAGTAGCAGCTCAAGATGGAGCAGCTGGAGAAGCAAGTGGCAGAATTAAAGGTCGATAAGGAATAGATGTTCAATCTGGTGCAAGAGGTGATGGCATGCCACCCCCTTGCTTCTTGTTATTCCCTATTCTTGCACAAACATTTTCTTTTATTTTGCATGGAAAGCATAAAAAATGAGATTAGTTATGAGATAGAAGATGGTGTAGAATTCCTCCAGATAATGAGGAATCATGACATGCCAACTCAACACTTGATGTGTGAGTTTTACCTGCATGGGTACCTACTATGTTTGGAAAGAGATTTCAACCGGGTTCTATATGTAGGGGACATTCGTTTAAGGGCCCTCACCTCTTATGCTTTCAATCAGATTCATTGGCAAAAGGCTTTCAACACTTTTGAATCCAATCAAGTTACCAAGCCATTTATAGTAAGAGGAGAGCATGAGAGGTAATTCACAATGTTCACTAAGCACAACACCTTTTTGGGAATCCAAGGGAAAAAATATAGGATGCTGAGGACACAAAGATGGTGCCTTGATATTTTTTTCAATCAGTTAACCTCTTTTCAAAAAGAGGCCCTTGATTGTTGTCAGAAAAGGTGGATGATGTCACTAACAGCTATCCGGAACAGGGAGCCTTTCGGGGCACCAAATTTTGCACGAGTGATCACCAGAGTACCCAGATATGTGGCATGTGTCCAAACATGTGGGGTCCGGTGGATGGGGATCCAGTTTCAGTTTCCTACTATTTGGTTGCTTGCAGAAATTTAAACTCCAGCATATGATGTTCCAACACATTCGTGGAAGGAAGTTCTCCTTTCAGATGGGTTTAAGGTTCTAGGAATAGAGATGGCCTTAGGATATGATCTCGCCCAGCTTCATGAAACCTAAAGTCTACAAAATCCAGACCTACGGAGGTGGCGGACTGCATGAGGACATGTAGAAGGCTAATTGGGGGGAGATGTTGGGCATCGAATCTGGCTATCTTTCTGTCCATTTTTATCATCATTTTTTACCCTTTTTGTACTTATTTACCCATGTTGCTATGCTAAACTTATGAGGTAAATACCTATGACTTGTCCAATTGGAATATTTTAATTAATGAAGTAAAGTTGTGGAGTCTTATCTATTCACAACACTGAATTGAATGTTTGATCGCAGCTTGGAGAGCAGGAACCCTCGCTTCAGCATTTCGCAATAGATCTAGTAGCGTCCAGCCCTGAGGAGGCCGTGCAGCTGGAGTCACGATCCCCTAGAACTATTCTTGGGCCTTTTTTCAGTATTGGCCATCTGGTTTTGGTGCCATGCCAACAAATGTATATTTATGCATATGCGGTTACCGTGTTTCAGGGAGATATGTTATTCTCCTGTGCTGGGTATAAAAGAAAGAATGTTCCTGTAAATGGGGATTCCCCCATTGCTATTGTAATCACCTATTACAGATTAATAAAATATCACTTGTTTTACTATTCTAATCTTTTATGTGGCTAACGCAACCCTGATCAGAGAGCTGGGCTCGCTCTTCTGATCAGGTGTTGCATCTTTGTGTGTACATTATTTTCTAGTTTATGTTTTTTGTTATAGTTCTTTAATTCTTGTAATTGTTTCTGTAGTTATGTAAATTATTTACTCTTACAGTCATGTTTTGAATCTTAGCCATGAGCCCTTGGTCGTAATGGATTGTGTTCTTGCCCCTGCATATACCTTACACGTTTCCTTGAAAGGATACACACCCGGATTGATAAATTAATGTGGGAATAGGGTGAATAAATCATTCATACCTGGAAACAAACAAGTTCTATCTACACAACATGGCCCTCATAGACCTGAATGTGTGGGACCCTAATGCCAAGCTAGGGGATCTTCAATTAATGGCCATGGCGTCATGGATGAACCATGAAGAATTGAGGGCAGCAGAAATGAAAAGATTGTTAATAAAAGAGAAGAATGAACCATTGATGATAAGAATTGAGCCATCAGATCCTATGGCACTCATCAACACACACAACCTACTTGCCAATGACCCTTAGATTGCCCCTAAATATCTAGCCAATCAGGAACAAGCCATTGCACACTTTGAAGATATGCTTAGGCTACTTGGGGATGAATTTGTGCATGCATGCATGAGAAGATGGAACACCCAACCCCACAGCTTGCAAATCAGAGAATACCATTCCCCCATGAAGCTGAAGTAGGCATTGAAAAGAGTGCCAATGTACAAGCACTCCATGCAAAGGCTTAAGGTTAACTAGATTGGCCTCTTAGGCATGCTGGAAGGCAGAAGAGAAGAAGAAGAGAAGGAGCATTGGAAGGACATATACAAAAAGGTAGGATTTTATGGAGAACATGAGCAAACCACATCAGAATCCTGGAATGCTAGGCAGGCCACCAGGGCCATAAAAGACGAAGAGATTGACTAGGTTGTTCAGAGGATGAGCAACACCTTCAGTAGGGGGTGATGATGAGCCTCATAAATGGGTAATTATATGGGCTCATTTTACCTCCTAACCTATTCAAATCAACCATTCTCTTAGCTTATTTTATGATTTTATGATTATATTTATGCTTATAGGGTGAGTTGAGTTAGTTATTATGCCATGTGGTCTAACATGTATTTAATGCAGATTATTGATGGATTTCAAGGTCAAAGTCAAGGATCTAGTGGTCAAACTGCAACAATAATTTGAATTAGATAGAGTAGAGGACTTATAGGATGGAATCCCCCTCATTTATTTCTCCTCACTTTGAATTCTCCTTCATTCAGCTCGAAGTACAAGCAGCCAAATCATGCACTAGAAGGCAGTCGAGCAAGTGGAAGATGATTGATAGTTATCTCGAGTTTTGGGAGCCAAGCCTCCCTGATTTTAAGGAAGCTATTGGCAGCTTCAGATGTATAATTAGAGAGGCCTAGGACCTCACTAGGGTCGAATTTTTGCTTGGGTAGACTCTGCTCAAATTTTGAGCTTACTATTTTATGACAATTTTATGTAATCTTGCTATTTTTTGATAATGAAGATGGAATCCTTTTTAAGCTAGCAATGAGTTACCTCACAGGGATGAAGCTCTTGGGTTAGGGCCCAATATAGGCAGCCAATCTTCTCTTTACTTGTATTTTTATGCTTTACTTTAGTGTGTAGATTAGTTTGTTGTTAGATGTATTTCTCTTACAATTAAGAATAGGTTGCTTTTGATGATTTAGTAGCTTGCTTCCATTTGTACTTTCTGTAGCAGGTTAAGTAGTGATCAGAGAAGATTCAAAAGGTTAGAAACAATGCCTTTGCCTCTCTTCCTTCCTCTGGGACCATGATTTGAGGCAAAGACTTTCTTGCTACCCCAAAAACACAGATTTTCCTCATTCCTATGACTTCTAGTGTTTGCAGCTCTCTAATAGGTTGATAGTCCAGTTTTTCTTTTCTTTAGATCTTCTTTATTATGTTCACTTCATTATTTGCAATAGTCCTTTTTCATGCTCTCATTTCTTACAACATTGCCTAGCATTTCCTTCTATACATCATAGTTTAGGCCATTTTAATGCAAAACTCTATTTTTCCTAGGATGCACTCATTTCATTGGTTGCTTGATTTTCTTGGTTAACTGTCAGTTTCTATGTAGCATATCTCTTCCAAAAGTAGTCCATATTACTATAAATCACACCCCCCATCTGATCCATGCCCTATAGATCTCTAAAACCTTGGCTCAATTCTGCCCTAGTTTCCTTCATTTTTCATAGAACTTATTCCTCTCTCCTTGAGCAAACCCAATCATCTTTCTCTCTCCTGGTAATTCATGGTAGACCTTAGGCAACCTAACACCTCATTCCAACCTTCATCTACCTTTTCCACCCACTCTCACACCCTCAAAAAAGCAAAAATTTCTCTTGGCCTCCTCCTATAGGCCTCCTATAGTTTCCTTGTTTTCCTCCTGTAGTTTTCCTGTGTCCTCCTATAGTTTTTCCTGTAGGCTTTCTTTTGAAGGTCGAGTGTGGGAAAATCCTCCAAAAGGCCACCTAAGACCTCCTAGGACCCATCCACACCATCCTACATCCTCCCAAGCTCCAAAACCACCCTCTAACGCCACCTGTTTGTTGCCACACTCACACACAATAAATTAGATGCATGTTAAATTCACATAAAAACACATAAAAATCCAAAAATATGTTTTTTGCTTATTTACTTCCAGAAATAGCATGGTTAGATGTTGTTTACTTCCTTGAGTAGGTAATGGCATTTCTTTCATGGTTTTCATAGTGTTTTTGGCAAAAGTAGAATTAGCTTGTTAATTAGGGTTTACTAGGTTTTGCTTTACATTCCAGTCTTTCTCCTTTCTGCAGTTAGAATAGCATTTGTAGAGTAATCTTTCTTTCCTTTCATCACACATAGAGCTTCTTCTAAAATCTATAGAAGTTGGCTTGATCTCCTATTGATCTCGCGCCGACTGACCAAGTGACAACCTGCAGTGGGAACTAGTACTTGTGCATATAGCACCGATGCTTCCAAGTTTGTTATGAACTACCGTGTTGATAAAAGTAAAATTGGTAGCCCAGGAGTTACAACATTCTTGCTACAATACTGGCACTCACTAGTATGGACCTTTCAAGATACTTGATAAAATTGGTGAAAATGAGTTTCACCTTTTTTTACAACTTATATGCAGATCTATTCAGTCGTTAATGCAGAAAACTTGAGATTGTATGAGCCTTCATTGATTGAAGATCCTGAAGAGCAAAGTCAGTTTCCTTCTATTGGAGATTTTTTGCCTTAGTATCCCAATGAGTTATAAGAGGGAATAGTTCTGGGTAGGAATGTAATAAATACATGTCAAGGGGATGTTGGGTACATGAGAGTGGGACTCAAAGGTTCAAATCCAAGCAAAGCATGATGGATAGAATTTATACAGGTGAAGGAGCAGTATCCTCATTTGCTAAAATGCTAAAACCAACTTTTGGTGGTCCAAAAGCTTTTCAGTGGGAAGGCGTGATCCAAAATGGATCTTAAACCCTCTAAAAATGTAAGTCTTCATCTATATTGAACTATCAGAAAACATAGTGAAGTGGAGTGTAAAGTCTCATTGCACAGGAGCCGTCGGATCAGATAGACCAATGGCCCATATTAAATTAAGATATCACATTAGGAGAGGCCAACGGAGTATATCAGAGGTGGCCCTAAGGGAAATGAAACTGTGATCGGTGACTTAACGTGGATCGTCGATCGAGTGCATCGATCGAGTGCGTCGATCAATAGTGGAGATTACAGATATTGCATCGTAGATTCCTAAAGGGAGGACTTAACACAGGTGGAAGTCTTTCAACAGACCTGAAGGAGTTATGAATTAAATAGTGAAGGATTTGAGTTCCGTGGTAAATGGTATTTCAGGTGGGCTTCGGGTGGTAAGTCATATTGGAAGGGCTTCACCCGATTCCATACACCAGCCGACACATAGCACGCCACAGGAAAGAGAGAATCACTTTTTTAGGTGGGTAATCTCCCTGCAAGTGGGCCACTTGAAATGGCTGACAACCGTTGGATTAGAGATCATAGATCAATGATGGAGATTGAGTAGACTACTTGATGTTTCGGGTTGGATGCAAACCATTGGATTGAAGGCTGATCAATGGTGTGGAATACAAAGGGATTATGACTCGTAGCCAATGCAACTTGCGATTGCGATCAAGGTAGACCCAAGAGGATTATAGGGCAGACTTTATATCGTTTGAAGTCTGACTTTGGCATTTCGGTCAGATTTTCCATTGTTTCAGTGTATTTCCATGTATTCCCTATGTAAATAGAAAAGTGTTTTCTTAGGGATTTTCACCCACGCCTGGTCCTTTCGTTTATAAATCAGTGGCCTCAATGCCTTAAACATTTTTGCAATGATTGTTTAAACACTCAACAGGGAGATGAAGGGACAATGCCGAGAGACAGAGAGCCCAAGAAGGGGATTGCACTGACAACACCGATAGGCTTAAAATCCATTCAATGGTAGAACAGAGAATAAGGAAGTAAAGTTGAAGAGAGTCATAGAAAGATAGTCAATCAGTTAGATTGAGGAAGATTGAATAGATAAACAGAATAGAGGGAGAGTCTATGCACTCCTTTAGACTTGAGGTTTTCGAGCAGATTCCTCTTTGATGCCATTTTTGGTTGAGACTCTATTTTTGAGCTCACTCTTGTAATAATCTATTCTTGAAGACTTAATATAGAGGTAGACACTGAAATCTGGACCAAGAGATGTAGCCAGGAAGTTTGGTGAACTCCTCGATTATTTCTTGTGTTGATGTGTGTGTCTGTTATGTTTTCTAACTATTCATTGTCTATATTATTCATGATCTTTTCAATCTGTTGCACTAAATAATATAGGAATTCCTACACATGAGTCTGTAATACCTTTTCTTCTTGATTTAGTATCCGTTTTGTATCAATACACCACTGGACACCCCCGACTACATCTATACCATATTGTACCATCCCGTGTCTTGCCTGTGTCACTACACCTGTCACTTCCTACACATCCTCAATGCGATGTGAGTTACTCCTCCTACCCCACAATGTAAATTGACATGTTGTGGTGTACCACCATGTATCTCCATGCTCCTCTGCAGGCCACTGCTCCTCACTGCATGGCCCTGCACACCACTGGTATGGCCTAGAATTGGGTCTATATGCATCATGCCACATCCCTCTATATAACACTCGACGCTAATACTTGACTCTATGTAGTCTTGTGTACCACTACCTACTATCATACCACCTTATAACATATGGTATCCCACATGTGCCAAAGTTTCTTCCTCCTTGATAGTGACCCCACCATGAAATGCATCATGTCCCCTTATCCATCCTGATAGACCTAAGAACCCTAACTTCGCTCTTGCTAGAGGGGATATCTCTATTGTGCCAATCCTTTATGTCGCTTAAGTCTTAAACCTCAATGGGTGAACATCATATCCATACAATATCTGGTTTGGTGGCCTACCCATGCCACCTCCTCCAGCCCGCTCCTGCCAAAGAATGTTAATCATCATGTGGCCCCATGCACAACCAACATGCCAAAACAACCAATGGAGTCTGCTCACAAACTACCTGGCCACTAGCATCAACTGGAACTCCCCTAAGCAATTTATGCACTCAGGCACGAGGTTGACTACCTCATCAATGCCATAGCCATCGTGCATATCTGATGTTGGATGGGAAGCCCTGCCTAGATCCCAATGCCAACCTGGGCCTCTAGCACCCTCAATGTCTGAGAGCTACCATTGAGATTTACTTAGGAGTATGGCCATCTCCATGAGTCTAGCCCACTCCATTGGGTACCAACTCAAAATCTCTCGCCATCCAACCATAAGAAAGGAATCAAATGCACAAAATCCAACACATAGAACAAGCCCTCCATCTTGTGAATTTTGCACCCTACACAACTAATTTCGCCTCAACTCACCATCCTGGTCAGCACATAAAACTTGTCGAGGAGTCTCTACATCTCTCTCTCCATGGTGCAAAGGTAGTCTAGCAATGTTGCAAGCCGCATCTATATAATCCCAGAGAGATTTATTATCTGGCAGTACTGCAACTCTATTGACAGTTTGTGCATATATCAGCTCTAAGTCAGTGGTTGGCCCCAAATAAGACTGCTTGTTCTCGACCACCATGGGTTCAACATGAGTCACAAACTACCTCTCCATGACTAGCTCACGCCCCTCTATGTTCTCTCCATGTTGTTGTAGGTGGATATCATCCCGCAACTCTATTGTAGATATGGGTTCCTTTGTACCTATCAGATCTTCATTAAGGGTGGTGATGTCTCTTGTCACCTCATCATCCCATCATGCATTGCTATCACCTGAAAAATCGTTCACGACCCCGAATACCTCAACAAGGGATGTCACCTTCTCAATGGTGGACATGTTTGTGTCTCCTGACACGTCATCAATGGATGATCTTATGGGTGTATGCTCTTCTCTCTCCCCCAAGGTGTCAACTGGTGCTATCAAAGAGGTATCCAAAAATGGTGACTCTTGTGCCACACTGGGTATACCAATGTGCTCCTCACACTCCTGCTTGTCCTCTGCCTCATGCTCAATCTCCTCCTCAGGCCCCTGATGTCTAAAAATAGGTCTCCACCAACATAATTGTCTCCTTGAATCATCCTCTAACTGTCTCTAGCCTCCCTACTCCTTTACAGGAGATTTGGCACCCTAATTCTATTCACTTTCCCCACATAGTGTAGATAGTTTTTCTCCCACAGATTGTGCACTTATAGTGTCTCTATTGTAAGGAAAAGGATGGATTTGGTCTGACACCTTCCTCAATTGAGCCAACCTCTCATCGTTCCAATGGATTCCACCCCATAATTTTTGCATACTGGATTGAGCCATGGGTGGTCTATGGTGTAACCCATCAATGTGCATACATGCCCAAATATCCCATGATATTACTAGTTACCTAGAACTGGGATAGGTTCATGCTCTAATACCATTGTGATGTTCCAAAATTAAATAGAAACTGATATATAAAGAAAAAATGATTCTTAACATAGAAAATTTTAACAAATAAGACATGCTCATAAAAACTCCAGAAGTAGAACCAACTGAGCCATTTTATTAACCAATGGAGTAGTACAATAGTATGGATGAACTCACCTGGGCTTGCTTCAATGGAAATCATGACAGAATCCAAGTGATGAGACAATGATATCAAGTACTAGAAAATGTCTACTCCCCTAATGCTCTACGTTGCCCAGAAAACTACATTACTAACTGGAAATGAACTGCAAGAAACTCCACTTTCGCTACTCAAAAAATGCTACAAATTAAGCCCCAAGCTCCTTGACCAAAACCCACAAAAACCTAGAAATGGTTTGGCCCAATTTTGGCCTCCCAAAATCGACCCCCAAAGGCACTATGTAATCCCCAACAATTATGCACTCTCTACTGCAAAGATACGACTGGAAACCCCACTTTCAATGCTCAGAAAATTTTGAAACTTTATATATAGGATCCTTGTTAAAAACCCATAAATGGTTTGGCCAGATTCTAACCTCCCGAATTTGACTTCTTCTATGGCCCACGCCCTACAAACAGCTCCAGAAATACGACCTGCAAGGAATGACCAGAAAGTCCTCCAAGATCTAAAATGGGAGAAAAAACCGCTCCAAATATCTCCTCTAACCTCAACAACAAAGCTCAGCCTCAAGGACCGATACTCTACCCACCAAATGAGCTCCCACACATTTCCTTTACGCTAGCCCAAGTAGTGTGAAAGTCGTAATGCCAAGCTTGAAGCTCAATCAGCTCCCAAACTCTCCCAGATTCTGAAAATCCTCCCTAACCTCCTCTCCAGAAAATCTCACATCAAATTTCCACTGTTAAACACCACCATTGAACTCGACCTCCTCTCCACTATGTCCCCCAGTAATATGCACAACCTGGAAGGGAATGCTACTGCTAGGAATCACAATCTGATCCTCCTCCTGAAGAAATGAAGAAAACCTTCCTAGGGTGGCACTCGAAGTCCCCCAAAGATAGGGTGAGCTCTTCACCTGAAGAACTCATGCTAAACAACCAATGACTCGGCGAAGCAACATGAGCAACCAAAGAGAAATCAATATACTCCAATAAGATGAATGAAATGAGGAGAGCTACCTTCCTTATATAGATTTAATGGAACACCTTTTCCCTCCATTTTCCCTCCTCCATGGGTCTCTCACTAAGCCATCAATTTTCCCTCTCATGCAGTTTGAACTATTGGCTTAGGAAGTGCTTATTTTCCTTGTGTTAACAAAGCCAAAATAACTTCTAACTTATAAGTCTCATAATAAAGTCGAATGGGCCTCATATCCTTCAAAATTGGCCCCAAAATGTAGAAATAAATCATGTTCCAAAATAATTTAGGAAGAGACATTACATTCTGGCTCAGAATCTCAACTTTCCCTCAGCAAAACAAAAATCTCCTCAAGAAGGCTTCGCACTACCTCTCTACAATGTACTCACCATAATTGGAAAAGCTTCCTCCAGACTCACTATCTCTGCCCCTCTCACATTGCCTCGACCTCACGAAATCACTTTCGGCAACACACAACTACTCTGGAAATCGATTTCCCAGCAAAATCAAACTGTGCAAGTGTGTGTTATCCAGGCCCCATTGAGTTTCTTCTTATACTCTCTCGTTGAGACATCAACAACCATGATTAAAAATTAATCGATGGCTAAGATTAACTAGAACTCAATCCAAGTATTTTTTTAGAAGATTCTCACCATGACTTAATTAATACCCTTTAATTAATCATATTCCCTAGCTTTAGACTTATGAAACATTAAAAACTGCTTAATTATTTTAATTAAGTCATCTCTAGGAGGAATTTGCAGAAATAATTTCTGGGTTTTGGAGAATAAATGTATTCTAGCCTCTCCACCACATTTCATGGCTAGAACACATGCAATGTTACAAAAACTAACACGTAATTTTAGCAAAGAATGTGTTCTAGCGCTGCAACCCACTAAAGCAACACCCTCTCTATCTGCTGCTAATGCAACTGCAACAACTGCAACTGAAAAGCATCCAAAATATTGAATCGACTATGATCAATATGCTGCATCTATCTCTTGAGTCTTTGATTGCTACTAGTCCCTGTGCTGTTACTCAAGCCTCTGCGCTACTTCCGACTCTACTTTGTGCCAACTGCACTGCTGCCAACCCTGCACTACGCTGCCCAGTATTTGACTACTACTAGCTACTGCATCTGTCACTCTAGCATATAATTGTGTCATCTACCACTGACCATCCCACTACTGCATGATATGGGCTCACGTAGCATGGTATTGATTAATGAGGTGGACCTCCTCAAGAATCTTGACCATCTTGTAGATCTCTAGGGCTACAAAACCAAATCACCCCACCTCATTCCTGGAGGTATATCGGCGATCATGGAAAACTCTTCCTCCTATCTAGAGGACATCCTGTTGATCTCTGCACGGGCTGCCACTTGGTTCTACTTATCCTCCTTGTCCTTCTTCTTGAGAGCACACTGGGTGCTGTAGTGGCTAAGCTCACGACATCTGAAGAATTTTTCCTTGGAAAGGTCCTTCTTCCTTTTGCGACGCTCCTACTACCCCTTTGATGTGACGAACACATTCTCCTCTTCTTTCACTTGCTTTGTCACACTGCTATTGTTGGTGCTACTGATGGTGCTCTTCACCAAATCTCACATCTTCTTCTCCTGATGTAGATTAGCCCACATTCGATCCCAATCCGGAAAGATGTCTCTGCTTAGAATACTCTGGACAAAGACCTGTCATTCTTTAGAACTTCTATTTAGAGATAACCACGGTAATTATGTAGGTTGGAGCACTCACCCTACTGCAGACAGTTGATCTAGGACATCCTAAATCATAGTGAGGAAGGGGTCTATGCATTCCCCTTTCTACATCCTTGTGCATCTCAACTTCTCTTCAAGATACATATTTTTTTGCTCAGAAGATCCCTGGTATAACATAGCAAGAGCTTCCCACATCCTCCTGGTAGTACATTTGTCTACTATGTGATACACCATGTGATCTCAAACCCCGTCGAGAATTAGCCTCTTTCCTTTTTCCATCTCCTTCTTGTAGGTATTCATCTGATATGCATCTGTGGGGATACCTACCACTGCATCGATGTAGGCTTTAAGTTTGTATTCATCGAGAAGACAAGAGATTCTTTCCTTCTAGATCATGTAGTTGGAGGCTCCGTCCAACCAATTTTGATATCTCAGTCCTGTTGATGCCATCTCTATAAAAATTCGAACTCCTCCTCTTCTCCTCTATGAAACTGCTGACTGGCTCTACACACTCCCTTTTGGACTGGGAAAATCTTCACACAACTACTACTTCTCTGCAATGAAAAGTTGAACTTTTGGACTATAAGTTCCTTGAGGAAAGAATTCCCTTAGTGTGTGCTCTTTATTCCTCAAGATATTTTGAACTAGCAAAAATAGCTAGTAATCTCGATAGTGCAAGTCCTCTGGTAATCTTTGATGTGGAAAATTTATTCCCTATTGACTCTCTCAGAGAAATAACATTTTCCTCAAACAATGACTCTCTTGTCCAAGGGCTACATTTCCTCTGATGGTTTTGAATTGCTACCTATGTAGAGTTTCGAAATTCCTTTTCCCTTTTGCTACTTAGCTCCTTGACTTACAATCTGTGCTATGATACCATGTGAAACTTCGGCTAACCCTAAATCCTATTGCGACAACTGATGTTGTTTCTTCTATTTGTTAATTTAATTAAACAAATTATTTGTTGTGTGATATGGCAAATATCAAAACAAATACATTGCAACCTTCACAAAACAAATACCGTGAAAGAAATAAAAAAATGATGGAAGAAATAGAGGCACACACACAAAATACACTGTTATTTTTGGACCATGTCCCCAGAAAATCCTAACTCAAGAAAACTGATGCAGCAACTGAGGTTTTTAATATTATGCAGCAATGAAAATCTGAGTACAAACTATGGATGCTTAAACTAGCAATCGAAACAGAGAAATAACTGGTAATAAAAAGTAGTGAGAAAAATTTCTCACTCCACATGCAATCCCACACTGACCTCAACTCGAATTGAGTTGCTCCTTGCTTCTTTTGCGTAATCACTGCATCAGCCTACACAGTTACTACATCCCACAAGCTCGAAACTACATCTCCTCTCACTGTCTAGTAAGTTGTTGTTTGGGAAACTGATACTTTTTTCCTCTAAACCCTCTACCTAGCTTCTGGCTCAGAATCTAGACTTCTCCCCAACAAAACAAAAATCTCCCCAAGAGGGCGTTATGCAGCCTCTCTATGGAAATCGTTCACTCTCTACAATGTACTCACCGAAACTAGAAAAGCTTCCTCCTACCTCACTATCTCTGCCCCTCTCTCACTACTTCGACCTCACTAAGTCACTTCCAGCAACACACAACTGCTACTATGGAAATCGATTTCCTAGCAAAATTAAACTCTGCAAGTGTGTGTTCTCCAATCTCCATCGAGTTTCTTCTTATAATCTCTCATTGAGACATCAATGACCACGATTAAAATTTAATCAATGACTAAGATTAACTAGAACTTGATCCAAGTTTTTTTCTAGAAGATTATCATGGTGACTTAATTAATACCCTTTAATTGATCATATTCCCTAATTTTAGACTTAGGAAACATTAAAAACTAATTAATTATTTTATTGAAGTCGTCTCTAGGAGGAATTTCCAGAGACGAGTTTTGGGTTTTGGAGAATACATGTATTCTAGCCACTCCACCAAATTTCGTTGCTAGAACACATCCAATGCTACAAAAACTAACACAAGAAGTTCAACCAAAAAAAATGGAGGTGATGTCAACAATTCGAATTCACCTATTGATATGGATGTTTCTTATGATTGTGAACTGAATTTGTCTTCAGATTTTGAACCAACTTCCTTCAAAGAAGTTTCTTCTCATGATGAATGGAAAGAAGCGATGCAAAACGAGTATGATGCCTTCATAAAGAATGGCACTTGGAAGATGTTTGATCCTCCGTTGGGAACCAAACCAATAGGCTACAAGTGGGTCTAAAAGAACAAGTATAAAGATGATGGCTCACTTGACAAGCACAAAACCAGGCTTGTGGAAAAAAATTTGCATAGAAGGAAGGGGTTGACTATGAGGATACTTTTTCTCCCATAGCAAAATGGGCTACCATTTGGACACTCTTTGCCTTGGAAGCCTTAGAGCAGCTGGAAAGCCCATCAAATTGATGTAAAAACTTATTTCTTGTATGGCAATCTAAAAGAGAATGCTTTTATGACCTAGATACTAAGAAGGATTTTTTGTGAAGGGTCAAGAATATAAATAATGCAAGCTTGTAAAATCCTTGTATGGCCTCAAGCAAGCACCGTGAACCTAGTACGAGAAGTTAACTAAGAATCTTTTGAAACTCAACTTCAAACATTATCATCTTGATGATGCAACTTTGTTTGTCAATAAATTTGGAAAAGCAGTTGTATATGTTGTGGTGTATGTAGATGATCTTTTGATGGCAGGGAACAATGAGAGCTATATTGCATCCAAAAAAAAAGAATTGAGGAAAGGTTTTGAAATGACAAACTTGGGGTATGTTCTATACTATCTTGGTATTGAAGTAACTCAACATCTAAAGCTTATATTCCTCTCTCAGAAGAAGTACATTGGAGATCTGTTGAACAAGTTTGGCATGGATGAGTGAAATCCTTTGACTACTTCAATGGAAAAGAAATTAAAGCTCACACCCACTCAAGGAAAATAATTTAATAATGAAACAAAGTGTAGACAACTTGTAGGAAGTCTCAACTACTTGACTACTACTAGACTAGGCATTTCATTTGCTATTGGAATACTGTTAAATTATGGTATGTTCTATGCTAAGAGAAATTTACTTCAATTCTTCTTATTAGCCCAATGTCAATTTCAGTATAGCAATCACATTAACATGAAAATGTTGATAGAACATAAATGAAATCAATAGAAGACAAGCCAAGACAAGAGACACAATATGTGGCGCTAGCCAAGGACAAACCCCAATGTGGGGAAACTCTTTGACCAATTATTCTATATTCTTCAAAAATTCAGTAGAGAGAGAGATAGTACAATATCACAAATTTGTGATTTACAATAGTAGTAATGAATACCCTCGAACAACTATGTCAAGGCTGATCAATCAAATCCAAATGTCCTAAAGAAAATCTAGGAGAACTCTGTCTCCAACAACAGTAATAGCAACCCCAAAACAGTCAATATAATAAGGTCAAACAACAGTCAATGCTACAACATATTGCAACCAACCCTAATTAGTCAACGTTGTCACAAATGTACCCTCCAAAAAGTCAACGTAGGCTTGTCTAGTACCTCGTTTAGTCTAGGAGAGGCTTCCCACAAAAATCACAGTCAATGCTGCCTATACACTAGTCAACGCAGTCCTTAACCACTTGCTGCACCTTCCTGTATCCTTGCTGCCCTAACTGCATCCCCTTTTCCACGTGAGATTTTTTTCCTCCTTCTTTCGTATACCCAAGAGACAAGGAGAGATGAGAGATGCGTGGATGATATGAGTGAGCTAATGCCTCAAGGTCTCTTCTATTTATATGCCACGTAGGGGTTGAGCGGGGGGCATGCAACACAATTTTACTTGCTGGCCAACCTTCAAAAATTGTCAAGAAATACAAATAAATTCATATCTCCATGAATACATGTCGGAATTGGATGCTTTTTAGATCAATCGTACACCTCTCGATGAGAGGAAACCAAGAAAAATATCATCTACCATAAATAAGATGACCCACATAGATTTTGACCCTAGTTTCCCACTTTAACACTCCCTCTCAACTAGGGAGAACTCCATCTGCTAATCCATCTGACTGTCAATACTATCTCTACCATAAAATGCACTGCTCTGCTGAACTATGAAGAAGAATAAATGATCGAGAATGTATCATACCATCCTCTACTAACCCAAAGCCAGTCGCAGATTTAAGAGAGTGTCCAATAGCACTCTTACTGACCCAAAGTCAGTTCCAATTGATCCCAGATCAATGTCATCCTAGCATAGGGAGTACAATAGATACACGAAGCATCCATTGGTACTACTATGGTCCCTATCCTCATTTCCCTACTCATTGGCGAGATGAGAGGTACTTCCCATGTATCCCAGACTGCATGGGTAGGATGTCTCAGCAGGAGAAGGATGAACCATTCTTCCTGCCTACATGTCGCCATGGGGTATCATAGAGGAAGGCTAAACCATTCACCCTATACACAACACACCGCTAGGGGAGGGTGAGTCACCCTATGGTCGCTCGTCGCTCCAATAAGTACTCCAAGCCCCCTGGAGCTCCCATATCTCAATGTATGCATCATATGGCACCCTCATAAGAGGGTCTCTCCATGACTTCTAGTCGTTCTTAGAAAGTCAAGAATTTGACCTTTCCTAGGGGCTTCATCAAAAAGTCGGTGACCTGCTCATCAGTCCCAATATGATGGATCCTTATTGCTCCTCATTGTACCATATCCCAGATAAAGTGGTACCTGATATCGATGTTCTTGGAGCGATCATGAAATAATGGATTCTTTGATAAACGAATCCCACTCTGGTTGTCACAGAGGATCATGGTAGTATCCAGTGTATGTCAAAAAAACTCACTAAAAATATGCCTCAACTAGACAGCCTCACAAGAGGCCATACTCATAGCAATGTAATCTACCTTAGCGGTGCTCAAAGCCACCGACTTATGCTTCCTGCTCATCCAGGATATCGAGGCAGATACCAAAGAGAAGCAACACTCGGAAGTGCTCTTTTGGTCCACCACACTGCCTGCCTAATCAACATCAAAATATCCATGTAGGCTCACATCTCTGGCAGTGTATCTCAACCCATGAGTTATGGTGCCCCGAAGATATCTCAAAATATTCTTGGCACCAATCCAATGTGAGTGATGAGGCTCAACCATATATTGGCTCAACATGTTCACTGCAATACATATATCTAGACAGGAGTTCACCAAGAACATCAATGCTCCTATGAGTTGATGATACTCAGAAGCATTTCCCAAAACAGGTCTGGCAGCACTACCGCATGACTTCTTGAAGTTAAGCTCCATCGAGGTAGTCACAAGCTTCTAGTCCACCATACCTAACCTCTCCAATATCTTCACCACGTATTTTATTTGAGATAGAAAAATTTCTCCTAGCTTTTGCCAGACTTCCAGCCCTAGGAAATAGTGCATTGGTCCTAGTTCCTTCATCTCAAATTTGGAAGCCAACTCCCTCTTACATTTGTGAATGAGAGGGTATTCACCTGTCAAAAAGAGGTCATCAACATACAACACTAGTATGAGAGGCTTATCTTCCTCAACCTTAAATTAAAGGTTTGGATCGACTTCATTCCTAGTGAATCCCAACTTCATCAAGTAGCTATCAATCCTCTCATACCAAGCTCGGGGTGCTTGCTTCATGCCATAGAGGGACTTATTCAACCTGCATACACAAGATTCTTGATTATGAATCTCAAACCCCTCAGGTTGTTCCACATAGACTTCCTCTTTAATTGAACCATGCAAGAACACGGTCTTGACATCCATCTGATGTAGGTTCCATCCTTGTGAAGTAGAAAGGGCTATGATCGAGTGGATGGTGGTGTATCAGGAAACAGGTGCAAATATCTTGTCATAATCTACACCTTCCTTTTGAGAGAAGCCTCGAGCAACAAAGCGAGCCTTATATTTTTCAGCACTCCCGTCAGCTCCATGCTTTATTTTGTAAAGCCATTTTGAGGTGATAACTGTTTTTTCTTAGGGTCTGGGGACCACATCCCAAACATCATTCTTCATGATGGACTCATATTCCTCATTCATAGCATCCTTCCATACTTTATGCTTCATGGCTTCTTAGAACGATGAAGGCTCATTTTGAATGATGGTTCTCATAATGGTCAAGTATCCCTGATACCTGGTCGGCTTCTTTCTTTCACGGAAAGTCCCTCTGGGTGCAATATGTCCTTCAACATCATCAAGTGTCCCCCTAAGCAATGAGGGCCTCTTCCTAGAAGAGGAAGTCTCTTGTGGAGGGGGATCTGTCAAGCGGAAAGAGTCAATTCTGCGGACAAAACCGACCTCCCTAGAAGCTAAGGCTTTCTAGTGACAAACAAGACAATTAAACACTACCTTTCCCTAAATATGCATTTAGAATACAAGTAATCAGGTGTTTATAACATACCTTTAGTCCAACGCTTTGTAGTAGTCCAGCCTCGCCGATCCGGATGAGCTCCTCCTTCTCTTCGAAACCTGCATTCACTAACAAACAAAAGATTACATAGCACCTGAATAACTCATAAAATAAAACATATTCATCATACAGACCAAGGAGTATATGAAACAAATCATGTATAACAACCTGTTGAGAAAAATGAGTTTAATTGTATTAAGTGGAAACAAAAGAAACCATTACAACCTGTGCCTTGGTGTTGTGCAGGTCCCTCCCAGGGTCCAGCAAGAGTTCTCCTTTACTTTGATCAGCTCACCCACTTCCAAATGAAGCTAAGAAAGGATGGGAATATCTCCTCTCAAGCTCTATAAGGGAGTCCTAATTCCAGCAACATCTACCCTTAGGAATGTTCAGCTTTCAACCTCTCCTCCCTTTGGCCCAATGCCTGTATTTATAGTGCTCTAGAGGAAGTTAATCAGGTCCACCATCAATGGGATAAGCCCCTCTTTGAATGGGATAGCTCCCCTCTTGATGGGATAAGTTCCTCTTTCATAGGGATACATGAACCATCTGGAGGCGCTCAATACACGTCAAAAAAACTTCTAGAATGCTCTAGAATCGACCACAAGTAACTTTTTTGAAGTAAAACTTGCGCCTTTTGACCTTTACAGGGGTATGCACCCACCCCTTTATAGACAGATCATACAAGTACGCATGGAATGTGAACTTGAGGTGCGTACATGCAGGTAAGGCTAAGAGAAACTGCGTACCCAGAGTTATATAGATTTTTAAAGACTTTCTCTCTTTCTTGGAGTTTGACATGAAGAGCAGAGGTATAAGACTTGCCAAGGAGGATAGTATGACAGTTGATGGAGCCATACTAACTGCAAATAGTCATGGTGACAAATTTTAGTGTAACAGATTGCCCCCTAAAGTGCGAAGCCTGTAGTAGATTAGGGTTTCATATCATCTAGGAAGGTTGAAGTACTTTATCATTTCAAGGATTATCTTGTGGAGAACCCGGTTGGAACCTGCAAATATTCAACACAAAATACATATATAAGATCATATCATCGCTGAGGTAGGCATTCCCATACTCAGATTGAAAACTTTAACTAACAAACTAACTACTACTCTGATATAGGAATGATTTCGCAATACATTATAATCATAGACTCTTGTAGACACAGTATGGACACAGCCATCTGTTTATGATTAGTCTACTGTACAATGAATACAAAACTCCTCGTAGCCTGGATGGTGGAAACTAGATCCAGGGTCTTCATTTCTACTTCCCGAAAAGGTACGATTCTATCCATGCGAATAAATGAGTTGATGTCGAACATGGTAGAAACCACTTGATTACCAGTCGATGATGTAAACTGTTAACAAGTGTGAGAGAGACCACCAGTGATGTCAATGGTTCTCAAAGTACCCAGTACAATCCATGAGATGTGAATGAATGAGTTGATGTCGAACATTTCATGGAATCATTCGATCGAAAGTCAATGATGTAATCCGTCGTCAAAGGTGAGAAACCTGCCATTGATGCATGCAGATTTCAAGGTACTGACGATTTCTAGGTTATCTTTCTAGATAATGTGCTGATGTCGATAGAAAGCGACCCGTTGCAGGCAAGCCCACAACACGAAATCATAGATCAAGTTGAAGAAATGTAGCTGTAAGGACTGACTCAGGATGGTCGAGATGGATGACGGGTATTTTGCAGATGAATGGTTTATTTGCAGTGGCCTCTTGAACACATAACGACACGACAGATGGCTTGGTGACAATTGACCCAATAGTTAATACCCGGAATCGGTTTGAAGATTTTCAATGTGGTTTGATCAACTGTTCGGCAAAGGATTTCCCAACCCAGGTGAATGAAAAGTTTCGTGTTCAAGAGTGGTGATAAGGCTTCTTCTGAGACAAAGGATAACAAATAGGCTCATTTTTCTCTCTTTTCCCCCACCATTTCTGGCAAGTACCTCTTTATTTTTTACAAGCTTGAGGAGGATAACATATGCTTGATTATAAGCTCATCCTTCAGATGAGTCCAACTTAGTTTTTGATTCGAACCCTAAGAAGGAGTGATCCGTTCCTGTTTGTAATCGAACAGGTCCTTTACTGTGAAATTTTAACGAGTCCAGTATAGGAGAAACCCGGCGTTTTTCAATTTTAGAGAGTCTGAAAAACTTAAGAAGACTCCAACGTTGAACTTTTTCGTAAATTTGTGTCTCCCAAGCCCGAAAAAGTATAAAATAATACTTGAGATAACCGCTTGATCTTGCGACCAAGGAGTAATTTCATGATTAGTGTCTTTGACCTGAAAAGTAAAAAGCGATCAAGGACACGTCGTTTTATTTCCAGTATCGAATTTGAAACGAAAAAAATCCGGCAATCTTTTCCTGTTTTTACGGTCAGAAAAGGGCTATAAGGGGACCGTCTTTTAATTCCGTTTTAACGAGTGTAAAAGAAACGCTCGGCAATATTTTCATGTTTTAGGAGTCAGAAAAGGGCTTAAAAGATGACTCTGATGTTTTTGTTTGTGAAAAAATGACAATTTTCCCTGAAAATCCTTTTATCCTGCACAAAAACCAACACATTACTCATACCTGTTTAAGATAGATAAAAATACTTTGAAAAATACCTTTTCATGGTAAAAAATAAACAAATTCAGCATCTATTTACCCAAAAAACCTATAAAAAGGGCTTTTACCATTTCATTTTTACCATTTTACTGTTGAGGAGAGAAAAAGGGCTTTTGGCAAGAAACTTCCCGTGGACATTGTGGAGAATCCGACCGTTGAAACCGAATGCCGTCTCATCAGGTATTCTACAACATCCTCCTCTTCATTTCCATCCGTTTAGAATTTGCTTTTAGGCCCTAGTTTCATTTTTTGGAGGCTTTGGGGTTTCAAGGTCCGCTTTTCGGGGTACGCAGGTGCTCCACTGGTGACCTGTGTACCTCGACATTTTCTCAGTTGGGAAAATGCTGGGCATACACAGCTTGCCTTAAGAGAGCCTGCATACACACGCTCTGTCTCTAAAGGCGGGCTGCGTACACCGCGGAGAGGATTTTCAAACCCCCATTTCTCCAAAATGAACCAAATTTTTTTAATTTTATGGACTCTAACAGATGTTTTATGGTGTGTAGATTGCCCACCATGCTTGATTGGCGCGAGAGAGAACACGAAGACGTTGATTTGGCCACCATTAATCACCAACCTTCCATTGATGCTTTGAAGGCATGCGGTCTTTAGAAATACTGGGCCATACCTGGCATGAGGGCCCAGGTGCGCTTTCTAGAGTGGCTGGTTGAAAGGTGGAACGTTCAGGATCAGTGCTTTTACATTGCAGGGCACCAGCTTGAGATAGAGCCCTCAGACATTTATTTTCTCAATGGTTTGCCCAAGAGGGGTGAACAATTGACTCTGTCTGGGACTAGGCCGGGTGGCCAGTCCATTGCTAGTCTTTGACTAGAGTGGTGCAATAATCAGAACCAGGAGAAGGGGATAGAGATCAAAAAGATATCCCAACCTGAACTTATGGTAATTGCCTTTACAGTTACCAGACTTTGCGGAGCTGCCGCTTTTCACATTGCCACTAGATCCCAGATGCGGATGGCGATTGATTGCTATCGGGGCACCATTTTCAACTGGTGCGACGCTGTGTTGGCCAACTTAAAGGGCCAACTGACTAGGACAAAAAACGGACAGCTGAAGACTTTTGGTTATGGGCCTTTAGTTGTGAGTTTTTCCCTAGAGAGGGTTCCGATGCTGATCCCACAGCAGCTCACTGTTGAGGTTGGGCCTCCTCGAGAGCCTAAGTTGATGCGATGGGTTGCGGTTATGGCCCGCCATCCTGACGAGGGCACGGAGGTTGTCCGATTTAGACCGGAGTATTTTCACTGGTTGGAGGACCAGATCTTCTCGATACAGGATTTTCCTTATGCCAGAGTTGATTTTCGTGGAGATCCAGACATGGTTCTTCCACCGGGAGAACAATGGGACGACACAGGTAATTCATTTTTCACAAGTTTTTAAATTATCTACTTTTTTGTTTTTTATATCATCTCAAAACTGACAGTAATAATTTTCAAAATGCAGATGTAGGCCCACGTCGTCCAGCCAATCTCCGGCCTTTCGAGAGGAGACAACCAGTTGCGCCGGCACCGGCCCGACAGGACGCGGCCGCAGAGACCTTAGCTGAGTTGGAACAAGACCTAGAGCATCTTACGGCAGGTATACCAGAGACTACTATAGACGATATTCCTATCAGGCTTCAGCGCTATGTAGTCGCAGTCCCAGGACCTTTTAGGAGGTTCTCGTGTAGGGTGGCTCGTGCAGTGGTGTCGTATAGAGAGCATCACTAGAGATTGGATGGTTGTTTTTGTAGACACATGTGACATTTTGGTTTTTTGTACTTATCATTTTTGCTGATCATAAGGTCTTTTTCAACCTATGATCGAAGACGATGTATTTTTGACACACTTCTATCTATATATATCATTATTACCGGCTTATCTTGTTAAACATGTGTGATGAAATGTTTTTAAATTTACGTGTATGATTATCGCAAATGTCTGTCTAACATTCGAGAAGCAATTGCATCTGCTAATGTATTTAAAGACCTTGGAATATGCTAATATTCAATGTAATCAAATTCACGTTCCAAGAGAGGCACTCTCAAAAATAATAATAACATAGGATTTCTAATGGCATACACTTTATTAAGCTGTAATACAACGATTTCAGAATCTAACCTCACTATCAAACTCCGAATCCCAAATGAAATAGATTCAAACAATAATTCAATCACTGCACTGTATTCTGCAATGTTGTTTGTTGTTTGACTGAGGCTCACCCCATGCATAGAAACTAACTCGTCAGAGGGCGAATAAATAACCCAAGCTGTGGAAGAGATATTCTGTGTACTACGACAAGCACCATCAGCAAATCCGATGTGTTGAAAATAATACTGAGAGGGTGGGTGAATCAGTATTTTCTAATTCTTTTAATAAATCTTCCTTATTTGTTCCTTGAATTATTTTTGCATATCAGTACCATAAAATAATGAGCATGAACAAAGAAAACAGATAGTCACACCAAATAACACAAGATGTAAGGTGGAAACCCAATGTGGGTGAAAACCACCTGCTGCAATATGTCTCTATCTTCTTTCAAATTAGAAACTTCTTTTACAATGGTTTTGTACTGGTGCAGTCCTTTACCAGTACGCAGGCTGCAACCTGCAGAGAGCTACAACTCTCTCTCTCGATTTCCAGTCTCTCCTGGAAGGGAGCTGCAACCCCCTAATTCTTTTCTTACAAGGACCACTTTTCATAAATTTTCAAACTGGATCCATAAGCATCAAATGATCATCAAGTATAAGAAAATCACCCAGTCAACTGTAGTAACCAGATCAACAATAATAGAACCAAACCCAGAACACCTTATCAACAGAAAAATACAGCCAAACAAAATGTCTTAAGACAGATACGCAGTTCTTCTTTCTCTGGTCTGCGTGCGTACGCAATTCACCTTCTGCTCCCCTGCGTATACTTATAGAGACCCTTCTGCCGCACTGCGTGTCCACGCACTGTTTCTTCAACCGCGCTGCTTACTGTTACTGCAGGTACGCACCCAGAGACACTATTACGCTGCGTACTATTGCTGCAGGTACACGCCCAGAGATACTATCGCGTCGCGTACAGTTACTGTGCGTACGCACCGAAACCTTTGTCGCTCTGCGTACCCACGCAGGTCTCCTGTTTCTGCTCTGCGTACCCACGCAGATCTTCTGTTTCTGCTCTGCGTACCCACGTAGATCTTCTATTTCTACTCTGCGTACCCACGCCGCTCTCCTGTTAAACACCTGCGTACTTCTGATTAGGGCCGAATAGGCAGTCCACCAGAGAGGCATAGATGCTCAGATGCCCAGATCTGATCGTGCGCTCGAGAGATCACCCTTCACAGATTCACTTTCAACTTCATATAGATCAAGGTTTTAAGACCATAAACCAATATTTCAGATCTTAAGATATTCAATTGCAAAATATACATAACCAAGTGATCTCCTTTGCTTTATATAGGCAAGCTCCTCCTAAAATCATGGATCAATACCACGAGCCAAAACCATAGAAACACAAATACCGTCGGCTAGTTAAACATAAGAAACCCCACATGTGCTTTTCTTTGCCTTGAAATGTGTGCACTGGGGTACGCACCTCTTGGATGGCTTATCTGCGTATCAGGCCGCGGTCCCTTCACGGTGTACCTGCGGGTACGCATTTTCTGAACTGATCTCCTGCGTACTTCTTAATTTTCAATATATTGAGAGCCTTGCCATGGGGGTTGCCATCAAGTACAACATCTGTAACATATAGCCATACCAGAAACATAATGCCAACAATCTCCCCCTTTGGACTTGATGGCAACCTCACAAACTTCAGCTTCATTCTCCCTCTTTGACATCAAGGGCAAAGGGTTATGCTCCCCCTAAATATGAACCAGACCTGCAGCAAAGAACCATAATCCACCATGAAAGAGATAGAGACATATTGCAGCTACTTCCAAGATCTCCCTCTGCACATCCTCCATAATGCCAACAATGCATTATATGCTCCCCTTGAACCTGTACCATCAATCAGAAGAGGTTCAGCAATAAGATGATGCATCAACAACCCCCAGCTTTTGCCTGAGGTATTCAAAAGTGTCCCTGGGCAATGGTTTGGTGAGTATATCAGTAACTTGTTCCTTAGAAGGAACATACTCCAACTTGACTTTCTGTTCAAGCACTTGTTCCCGGAGAAAATGATACTTGATTGGTATGTGCTTGGTTTTTGAATGCATAACAGGATTCTTTGAGATGCTGATTGCACTTGTGTTATCACATAAGATGGGGATTGGTGGTGTACAAGTGATTTGAAAATCCTACAAAGTCTGCATCATCCAAAGGAGTTGGGTGCAACAAGATGCAGCAGCAACATATTCCGCTTCAGCTGTAGACAAGGCAATCAAACTCTGTTTCTTGCTGAACCAAGATACCAGTCTGGAACCCATAAAGAACGCACCACCACTTGTGCTTTTCCTGTCATCCACGCTTCTGGCCCAATCTGCATATGTATAAGCATGAAGTGTAAGATCTGTATCTCTAGGATACCATAAGCCATAATTTTGAGTCCCTTGAAGATATTTGAAAATTCTCTTCACTGCCTGAAGATGAGTCTCCTTCGGATTTGCCTGAAATCTTCCAACTATTCCAACTGCATGCATGATGTCCGGTCGGGTACCTGTCAAATAAAGTAAACTTCCAATCATAGATCTGTAGGTTGGTTGATGTACTGCTGCAGATTCATCATTTGCACTGAGGCTACATCCTGTGACCATGGGTGTACATACTAGTTTTGCATCTTCCATGCCATATTTCTTCAAAATCTGTTTGAGATACTTGGTTTGAGATAAAAAGATTCCTCCTTCTTTTTGTTGGATTTGCAAACCAAGGAAATATGTCAGTTCTCCTAGCAAGGACATTTCAAATTCTTTCTGCATGACCAAGGCAAAGCTTTGACTCATAGCTTCTTCATTGCTGCCAAAAATAATGTCATCTACATACACAACAAGTATTAGTAATTTGTTATTTTCAACTTTTATATAAAGATTGCTATCTGCTGATCCTTTTGAAAAGCCTTGTTGATGAAGATATTTGTCCAAACGGTAGTACCAAGCCCTTGGAGCTTGTTTGAGACCATAGAGAGCCTTTTTCAATCTGCATACAAGATTTGGATCATTTCCAAGAATGAACCCATCTGGCTGTTCAATGTATACTTCTTCTTCCAAGTCTCCATTCAGAAAGGCTGATTTCACCTCCATTTGAAATACTTTGAAGCTTTGAAAACTTGAGAGAGCAAGGAACATTCGGATGGCCTCAAGTCTTGCAACAGGAGCAAAGGTTTCTTCAAAGTCTATTCCTTCTTGCTGCGCATACCCTTTACAAACAAGTCTGGCTTTGTTTCTAATTACTTCTCCATTTTCATTCAATTTATTTTTGAAGACCCATTTTGTTCTGATAACATTCTTATCCTTTGGTCTAGGAACCAGCTCCCAAGTGTTGTTCTTTTCGATCTGCTCAAGTTCTTCATCCATTGCTTTCACCCAACATTCATCTTTGCATGCCTCTTTCACATTTTGTGGTTCAGTAGAGGAGAGTAATTCCAAATAGCTTGAAGCTTCTGCAACTGTTCTTCTTGTTTGTACACCTGCTTCTTTCTGCCCCATAATCTGAGATTCTGGATGATTCTTCTGGACATATCTGGATGGAGTCTTTTCTTCTATTCTTGTTTGCTCCTCTGGTTCTTCTTGAGGTTCTTCTTCTTCATCATTCTGTCGTTGGGGGTAGCCTTCATCTTCTTCGATGTCTTCATGATGTACTTGCCTAGGAATGTATCCCTTCTCATCAACCACTACATCATTGCTGTCAACAATTCTCCCAAGTCTTTTATTGTAGCATTTGTATGCTTTGCTATGTGGAGAGTAACCAAGAAGAATGCCTTCATCTGCTCTAGGTTCAAGTTTGCCAAGCTGCTCATCAGTATTCTTGATATAGCATTTGCTCCCAAAGATTTTAAAGTGCTTTACCGAAGGAGTCCTACCACTCCAGAGCTCATGAGGAGTTTGAGTGTTGTTCACCCGGACATTTGTTTTGTTGAGAATAACAACCGCAACATGTGCAGCTTCACCCCATAAGGTTGCGGGAGTTCCTGACTCATCAAGCATAGCACGAGCCATTTGTTGGACTGTTCTGTTCATTCTTTCCACAACTCCATTTTGCTGAGGAGTTCTTGCTGTAGAGAATTCTCTTCTTATCCCATGTTCTTCACAGAAATCGAAAAATTCATTTGAAGTAAATTCCCCACCTCTGTCGGATCTGAGGCACTTAATTTTGTGACCTGATTCATTTTCAACCAAGGCTTTGAAGGATTTGAATTTTTTGAATGCTTCATCTTTGTGCTTCATAAGTCCTAACCAGACAAACCTGGAGAAATCGTCAATGAATAATATCAAGTATTCTTCTCCTCGAGGTGTTCTTTTCCTGAAAGGACCGCATGTATCTGTATGTACTAGCTCAAGAGGCATGCTTGTTGATCCTTCTTTCTCTGGAAAGTTAGTTCTGGTTTGTTTTCCAAACTGACATGATTTGCATATGGTGTTGTCAAGAATTTTGATATCTGGAAGATCACGAACTGCCTGATATTTGCATGCTTTCCTTATTTGTGAAAAGCTTAGATGTCCCAACCTCCGATGCCATAACCAGTGCTCATCATCCTTGCTCAGATAGCATTGTTGTTGTCCTTCTTCAAATATGTACAGATTATTTGGAGTTCTTTTGCCTTTGATCACTGTTTTACCTGTATCAAGATCACGAACAAGACATCCATTTGATCTGAATATAACCTCGGTTCTTTGATCACACATCTGGCTGACACTTAGAAGATTATGCTTCAATCCATCAACATACAAAACATTTCCAGCCTTGACCTTTTCTTTTAAATGAGCAATGCCTTTTCCTTTTATAGTTGCAGGAGTATCGTTTCCAAAAGAGACTTTCTTTCCTTTTTATAGAGAAGAATATGACTCAAGTTTTTCTTTATCACCTGTCATATGCTTCGAACATCCACTGTCAATGTACCATAGATTTTCCTGTCCCTCTGCATAAAATGCTATCCCACATCTTTCTGTTTGTGGTTCCTTTATTCTCCATGTTTTGGTGCTTGAGGCTTGTTCCTTTTTCTGCTGAAACTTGCTCCTGCATTCAGAGTCTTCATGACCAAAGTTATTGCAAATAGAACATTCAACTTCATTTTCAAGAACCGAAAAGTTGTTATAGGTCCTTTTTGTAATCCCGGTCATACTTCTTTGTTTTTGAGCTTCCCTAGTCATGATCATTTTATATGAAACACATTGAGCTGCTTTGTGACCAAAGTTATGGCAAGAAAAGCATTGTCCATTGAAGAAACTTCTGCGGTTATCGAATCTACCAGCCAATTGATTGTAATTTCTATTGTCATCTATTCTTGAACCAAATTGAGAAGATTTTACCTGTGGCTGGTTGTAGCTTTTGTTCACCCTTAAGATGGATTGCCCCTGATAGTTTCTGTTTGTAATTCATCCCTGCTTTACCTGATGATCTTCATTGTGCTTTTGCTCATTTCTTCTTGCTGCATCAAGATAACTTTTTGAGGTGGATGCTTGAGAAGTTTCTCCATTATAGCCCAGACCTGTCTTGTTTAGTGGAGACCGCTGCACATTGGTAATCTCATCCAAAGTTTCAGATCCTTTGACAAACTTAAGATTAATAGCTTTTGTTTTCTCAATCTCTTTTCTAAGACCAACAATTTCACCTTCTAATTTTTCAAGATGTTTTTCCTTTTCATCAATTTGAAATTGTAGAGTATCAATGATCATATTCTTTTCTTCTATACATCTCTTGAGTCTAGTAATTTCATCATAAAGGTTATCCACATCTATAGCATCCATATAATCATCATCTTCAAATTCCATTAACAACTTATATTCATTACCTCGTTCATCTTCATCACTGTTTGATAGACCATCACTATCTTCATGAGTGTAGTAGCTTTTCTTATTTGCATTTTGTTTCTTGTTCCATCTAGCAGGTTCCTTTCCTTTATCCTTATAAGGACATTTTGCAGCATAATGACCTACTCTGCCAAAAGCAAAGCATTTAAAAGGTAACTTACCTCTGAACCTTCCAGAACCCCTTTGAAGATTTCTGACAAAATTTGATTCTTCTTCCTCTTCTTCTGGGACGTGGCTTGCTTCATAATAATCTCCTTTGCCTGATGCCTTGAAAGCAGCTTCTCTTCTGTCTGATGGACCTCCCTTTCTCATTTCATAAGCAGTTAGAATTCCATGTAGCTGAGACATAGTAAAAATTCATAGATTTTCCTTTTCTTCTATTGCAGATACTTTAGATTCAAACTTGGGGGACAATGATCTTAGAACCTTTTCAACCACAATAGCCTCTTTTATTTCTTCACCCAAATTTTTCATACAATTAACAATCTCATCTACCCGAAGAAAATAGTTAGCCACACTTTCATCATTATACATCTTGAGAGTCTCATACTGAATTCTGAGAGTTTGAAGTTTAGCACGCTTTACCTGTTCATCTCCTTCATAGCTCGTGACAATTTTGTCCCATATCTCTTTTGCGGATTTATAGTGCATTACCTTCATGAATTCCGATTGGGATATACATCCTAATAGAGTACTGACTGCTTTCGCATTTGTTTCATACTTCTTTTTCTCGGCTGCATCTGTAGGAGTAGCTGAAGGAAACGAGTAGCCTGTCTCTACGATGTCCCAAACTTCTGTACCAAGAGATTGAAGATAGGCAGTAACTCTTACCTTCCAATAATTGAAGTTTGTCCCATCAAAAACTGGTGGCCTGATTGATGCTTCTCTCTCGTAGTTGCTCATGATGAATGATCTACCTTCAAGCGATCAAGCTTCTCTGAAGGACCTGCTCTGATACCAATTGTTGAAAATAATACTGAGAGGGGGGGGTGAATCAGTATTATCTAATTCTTTTAATAAATCTTCCTTATTTGTTCCTTGAATTATTTTTGCATATCAGTACCATAAAATAATGAGCATGAACAAAGAAAACAGATAGTCACACCAAAGAACACAAGATGTAAGGTGGAAACCCAATGTGGGTGAAAACCACTTGCTGCAATATGTCTCTATCTTCTTTCAAATTAGAAACTTCTTTTATAATGGTTTTGTACTGGTGCAGTCCATTACCAGTACGCAGGCTGCAACCTGCAGAGAGCTACAACTCTCTCTCTTGATTTCCAGTCTCTCCTGGAAGGGAGCTGCAACCCCCTACTTCTTTTCTTACAAGGACCACTTTTCATAAATTATCAAACTGGATCCATAAGCATCAAATGATCATCAAGTATAAGAAAATCACCCAGTCAACTGTAGTAACCAGATCAACAATAATAGAACCAAACCCAGAACACCTTATCAACAGAAAAATACAGCCAAACAAAATTTCTTAAGACAGATATGCAGTTCTTCTTTCTCTGGTCTGCGTGCGTACGCAATTCACCTTCTGCTCCCCTGCGTATACCTGTAGAGACCCTTCTGCCGCACTGCGTGTCCACGCACTGTTTCTTCAACCACGCTGCTTACTGTTACTGCAGGTACGCACCCAGAGACACTATTACACCGTGTACTATTGCTGCAGGTACGCGCCCAGAGATACTATCGCGCCGCGTACAGTTACTGTGCGTACGCACCGGAACCTTCGTCACTTTGCGTACCCACGCAGGTCTCCTGTTTCTGCTCTGCGTACCCACGCAGATCTTCTGTTTCTGCTCTGCGTACCCACGTCACTCTCCTGTTAAACACCTGCGTACTTCTGATTAGGGCCAAATAGGCAGTCCACCAGAGAGGCACAGATGCTCAGATGCCCAGATCTGATCGTGCGCTCGAGAGATCACCCTTCACAGATTCACTTTCAACTTCATATAGATCAAGGTTTTAAGACCATAACCCAATATTTCAGATCTTAAGATATTCAATTGCAAAAGATACATAGCCAAGTGATCTCCTTTGCTTTATATAGGCAATCTCCTCCTAAAATCATGGATCAATACCACGAGACAAAACCATAGAAACACAAATACCGTCGGCTAGTTAAACATAAGAAACCCCACGTGTGCTTTTCTTTGCCTTGAAATGTGTGCACTGGGGTACGCACCTCCTGGACGGCTTATCTGCGTATCAGGCCGTGGTCCCTTCACGGTGTACCTGCGGGTACGCACTTTCTGAACTGATCTCCTGCGTACTTCTTAATTTTCAATATATTGAGAGCCTTGCCATGGGGGTTGCCATCAAGTACAACATCTGTAACATATAGTCATACTAGAAACATAATGCCAACACGATGTATGTTTGGAGAGGCATCGACATCTGCAAACATCAAGCGTAAAACCAAGATAAGCAGAATAACGACGAAAAACACACCTTCTAAGCTAAGCACACTGTCTAAACTAACAAACACACCAGCTAGAAAGAAAAAACCTAACTTAACTAAAATCTCCATACCCATCATTTAAGCATAATACCTCTTTAGGTAAAGTCCATTTCTAGGTTTACCCAAAGAGTCCCCGTCAAAATCTACCAGCTCATAGGCCCCTTTTGCTAGATTTCGCTTGACAATGTAGGGCCCATGCCACATAGGAACGAATTTTCCAGCACCTAATTTATCATTAGCTTGATCATATAATAACACTAGGTCTCCTTCTGAAAAATTTCGAGGGGTCACATTTCGATCATACTGAGCTTTCATACGTTTTTCATGAGTCTCAATTGCCAATGCAGTGTCACGTCGAGTCTCATCTAATTGAGCTAAGTATAATAAACGCTTCTCCTCTTCGGAAGTAGTTGGAAGTAATTCGACAGCCATTTGAAGTGACGGGATTTCGCATTCAATGGGCAGCACAGCTTCCAAACCATAAACTAGTTGGAAAGGAGTGAACCCTGTTGATGTTTTCAATGAGGTTCGATACGCCCAAAGCGCGGAAAATAACATGTTGTGCCAATTCGACCGATGAATACCAATGATTCGTCGGATCATGATAACTAAAACTTTGTTGATGGACTCAACCAGACCATTCGCTTGTGGATAATAAGGAGTTGAGCTATCGTGACGCAAACCAAGCTGGCTTGTAAGTTCTGTCATCATAACGTTTCGAAAATGGCGCCCATGGTCAGTGATTATCGCTTGTGGGACACCAAACCTAGCAATAATGTGATTGAATACGAAAATTGCAGCTGTCTTGCTGTCTGCCTCGAATGTAGGCATCGCCTCGGCCCACTTACATGTGAGGGTTACATGTAATAAAATCGATACCCCATTTGGCAAAAGGACCAACGACAATTATAGGGTGGAGAGGAGCAGGTGGAGCGCGCATCTTGTGATCAAACACTTGACAGTTGTGGCATTTCCGGACCACAATAATACAGTCTTTAAACAAGGACGGCCAGAAGTAGCCAGCGTGCAATATCTTTTGGGCTGTGGCATACCCAGAGATATGACCGCCACACGCTCCAGAGTGACAGTCATTCAAAACCCTTTCAGCTTCCTCGTGAGTTAAGCAACGATGAAAAACCAAGTCTGACCCACGGCGATAAAGAGTATCGCTAATAATTTTGTACTGTTGGGACTAGAATCGAATTTTCCGACATTTCGAATTTGAAACTTCGGGCCGAAAGGATTGGGTCTGGAGATAGACCATTATATCCCCATACCACGGATCTAAAGTGCTGATGAGAAACAAAGATTCATCCGCAATGGGTTCCTCTGCCATAGTTTCTGTGTCAGCACGCGGGAAGTCACACATTAACTCGGCAAAAACTAAAGATTTCTTAGACTTAGATTTTTCAAACTCCAAGTCGAACTCTTGCAGGATAACGATCCATTTAGAGTACTTGCCCCCTAGCAATTGTTTAGTCAAAATTTAGATCATAGGGTTGCAATCCGTAATAACTGTAGTTTTACGGAGTAGAATGTAGTGACGAAAACGTTGGACAGCTTGAACGGCTGCCAATGCCAATTTCTCCACATGTGAATATTTGAGCTCAGTTGGATTTAAGGTCCGAATAAGGTAATATATCACATGCTCCGTTCCGAATTCGTCTTCCTGTACTAAAACCATTCCAATGGTGGAATGAGCGGCGGCGAGGTACAAAAAGTAATACTGGTTGTAGTTGGGAGGATGCAGCAACGGTGCATGGGTTAACGCGTGCTTGAGTGCATCAAAATATTTCTGAGCGATCTCATCCCAAAAGAATTGAGTGTTCTGTTTCAACAACCGGGTAAATTCCTTTGTAATCTCGGTGTAGTTAGGAATGAATCGGCGTAAAAAGTTTGCTTTCCCCTGCAAACTTTGGAGTTGGCAAAGACTTGAAGGAGGAGGCAATTTGATGATAGCTTCTACCTTCGAGGGATCGACGTGGATGCCGGCTTTTGAAACTACAAATCCTAGCAATCATCCCACTTCTATACAGAAGACACATTTGTGTGGGTTCAGCTAAATACGATAATGCCTACACCTCATGAAGATTTCCCGTAAATGGACAAGGTGATCAGCTCGATGTAAGGAGTGAGCGAGCAAATCATCGAGATACGGTTGCACAATGTGTTTGATGTCATGAAATGCATAAGACATCGCCCTTTGAAAAGTGGCTCCGGAATTCTTAAGCCCAAAAGGTAATTTGCAATAAGCAAATGTACCCCATGGACAAATGAAAGCCGTTTTTGGTTGATCGGCAGGTAGAATATTGATTTGGTTGTAACCGGAAAAATCGTCCATAAAGGAAAATATTTCACTGTCGGAACAATCATCAATTATTTGATCGATATAGGGTTTAGGGTAGTTGTCCTTGGGACAAGCACGATTAGTATCCCTATGGTCGATACATATTCTTATTGTTCCCTGTTTTTTGTTAACCGGAACAATATTCGATACCCAATCCGTTAACGGGATCAGATAAATGAAACCTGCTTTCAACAGCTTCTCAACTTCTGCTTTAATTGCAGCCACTTTTCGTGGGTGAATCTGACACAAACGTTGCCGGACGGGTTTAGCGTCCAGGTAAGTCTTGATCTCATGGACAACAATTGCGGGATCAATTCCTAGCATTTCCTCATAGCACCAGGCAAACACGTCGCGGAATTCTTGAAATAGGGCCTTGTATGTCTGAATTTCGTCATCTGAACACGAGGCACCTATATGAATGTGCTCAAAAATTCTGGGCTTGACTGAAATGTCAATGGGAATAGTGCGAGAAATGTTTCCCAAATTCAGCTCTGAATCAAGATGTTTCATTGGACTCTGAGCTTCTTTGACATATTCAGCTGTAAAGATTGATGAGAAATCATTTTCAAAACGATCATCCTCAGGTAAAAACGAAGATCTATGATGGAGATCTTCCCATGGTAAATCGTCTATGCACAGGACTTCGCAAAGTTGTTCGTCAGATGACACAACTTCGGGAAACGCTATTAACTCTGAGGTTGACGCGAAAAGTGATTCCTCACGGACCACATTCATTTGGTCGATTTTGGTTGAACTCGGGTCGGTAAAAGACTGCACGGCTTCATAGGCAATTTAATATGGACTCAAAGGCATTGCATCACCAAATGAGTCTATCTCAGATTCACAAGGAACGATCCAAGGATCATCATAAACAATGGTGTCTGAAGTAATCATATGAATAGATGCAAATGAAGATACGGCGTTGATTGGAGGAAAAGGAAAAGTTCCCAGTAAACCGACATCTTTAACTAATCCTACTCCAACATCCTTATAAGGGATAGTCATTTTACCGACATGTTGGATACTTTCTGAAGAGGCTGGGTCAGATGAAAAGTAAGCCAGCTGTTCTATGGTTACGACCTTGCCATTATGTGGAAACTTTATTACTCTGAAGACCGATGAAACGACCGCTGTCATAGCGTAAGACCAACTTTGACCCAAGAGAAGGTTGTAGTCTAGAGGGGCATCAACCACCTCCACATCTAGACTAACGGTTTTTCCCTCAACCCCTATAGGCAAATCCTGTAGAATGCCAAACAGATGGAACCCACAGCCATCAAAAGCCTTAAGAATGGTCGGGGATTGATTTAGTGAAGGAGAACCAAGTGATCTCCAGCACTGTATCGACATAATACACGTGGAAGCTCCCTCATCAATTACAGTCCGATGAATAGGCCTGTTTTTTACTATCACTGGAATCTGGAAAGCCATTTGATGAGGTAAACGCGGTGTACTATTTTCTAGATCAAAGATTATTAGGTTCGGGTCCTGAACATCAACAGCTCCTATAGCTGACAAAAGTAATTTGCGTTGTGCTGGGCATGATTGCAGCACTTCCAAAGCCGACATTGCTGAGGGTGAAACAGCTAAATCCTCAACAATGTTGTAATTCTGGGCCGCTCTCGCATGTGGATTGAAAGCAGACCTTCGAAGTACACCCTTGGCGAGCAGTTTGATTACTAAGTCCAGGTTAGGCTTCTCGATCTGTAGTGGATCAGAACTGGGAGCTGAGGTTGATGGATTAGAATGAGAAGATTCTGCTTCTTTGCCATCAACAGAACTTTTACTACCATAATCTTGCGATCGAGTCGGAATCCTTACATGAGACATCATTAATATGGGTTCTTCATTGGCACTCGAGGAAGAACCTATCATCTTACTCTCCTACTTTGGAAATGGATCTTTCAAAACAACAGGAGTTGGGGAACCCTTGACGATTTTCACAACCTCGGCCCGATGAGGGCAATCTCTTGTAAAATGATCCTCTTCACAAATAAGACAAGGATATCGAGGTTTTCGCTTTTCGTCATTGGTTTCCGACTTTTCAGTTTTCTCCTTTGGAGCTTTGTCTGCTTTATTCTTCTTCTTGCCTTTCTTTTTCCCACTGGATTTTGATTTGGCCGTAGATGACTCGACAGCGTGAATATCAGCGGAAACTTCAGAAGAAGATTCTCCTGTCGGGGAGTCTGGTAAGGTTATAATAGGAGAAGAATTCTTTGAGGATTTATTCTTGCTTTTAGTATTCACTGTACCAATCATGCCATCAACATCATGTGACCCCGAAGGAGCAACATCGATTTGATTCGACTTAGGAAGATCTGGGATCTTTTCGTGTAACGTACCTGACTGAGTATAAACTAAGTCAAGGTACTGCGCTTGAGCAATCACTTGCTCCTCAGTAACTACTCCGGCCTTAGCTACATCTTCAGTAATCTTCGGTAATAATTATTTAACAAACCATTCAGCTAAGATTTGGTCCGAGATAAAAACTTTCACTAATCGCCTTCGACGTCTCCATTCATGAATATGATCGAAAATATAAGTGGACGTCGATTGTTTTAATGAAGTTAGTAACTCCGTGCCATTATCATATCTGACCGGCAACTGAAAATGAGTTAAGAACAAGGTAGCTAACTGGCTAAAATTATAAAAAGAGGCCCGTGGTAACTCAATGTACCACTTGGCCGCGAGACCAATGAGAGTACGCTGGAAAAGACGTAAGCGGATCGAATCATCCGAGATGGAATTAGAGGCACACCAGAGGTGGTAAGTCATCACATGATTCGACGAGTCCTCTCCAGACTTACCTTCGAACTTGTGTATGTCACTGGGCAACTTATTTGGCATTTGCGGCCAAAACGGAAGATAATTTATTGGATCGTTCGTTAGGCGCGACAAGTCTAGTAAATCCAAAGTTGCGATAAATGGTAATTGCCGATTAGGATCTCTAAAGCTCTGGGTCACAAGACCAGTCCCAGGAGGACGATATCCACGATAACTTGGAATAGGAATTGCGTTCAGGATATTGTATCCTCCCGGAAAACCAGGATTAACCGGACCGTACTGGGGTTGCTGAGGTTGTTGATAGGTGTACCCAGGATACGGTTGATACTGGTAAACTGGCTGCTAGACAGCAGGCCCATATTGGTACTATCCCTGGTACGGTTGATAAGTGAATTGTGGTTGACCAGTTACAACCGTACTTAAACCAGGTTGTCCTACAGGCATCTGAACCGTAGTTTGAATCGTGGATCCAGACAATGGTAAAGATGTCTGAGGAGTAGCTGCAGAGACAGTAGAAACCGGAGCTGTCGATACTCCAGAAGTAAGTGTGGTAGATTGAACAGATGTTGCGATAGTCACAGCAGTTGTTTGAGATGGAGTACTAGGGGCAATAGGCCCAGACTGAGAAACTACCAAAGGTACAGAAGTTTGAACATTAGACTGGACTGGTTACTGGGGTGAACCAGAAACTAAGGGTTGTCCAGCTTGAGATGACAACTGTACACTTGGCTGCAATACCTATTGAACTTGCTATGGATCCCACACTATGTTCATTCCGGGGTATTGACCCATGACAGGTTGAGGATATTGAGATCCATAACTAGATTGAGGGTAAGATTGATAATTGAAAGGTACATTTCCCGTACCTTGAACATAAGATTGACCTTGGGGTGATTGATAACCTTGACTCAAGTACTGACCTTGAGGTAGATACCCTTGAGGTAAGTACTAATATTGGGGTTGACCTTGAGGTATAAATTGATACTGAGGTTGACCTTGGGGTACATATTGAGGCTGGGGTTGACCTTGAGGAATGTATTGTACCATGGGTACATACTGTCCTTGAGGTTGCCCCCCAAACGCAATTTGTGTACCTTGAGGTTGCCCCCCAGGTGTTAATTGAGGCTTCCCCCCAGGCGGTAACTAGCCACCTTGAGGTTGAGAACGTGAATTGAACCTGACATCATGTAAATGTCCCCTACACCCAACGGTTTATTACCATTGTTTCCAGTTAATAACCCATGTTCAATGGGTTGAGGAGATGCTCCCGCAAAAGTACCAGAAAATGATTGATACCCAGAGGGAATAGAAGGACCGCCGTACAAGAAAGATTCAGGAGATTGAGTAAACATAGATGACTGACCAGACATATTTACAGGAGTATAAATACCTCCAAGTGGATAAGGAGTACGAGGTGGAGAAAAACTTGACCCTGAGTTGTCCAAATAATTAGTTAACGAAAGATACCAAGTAGTACTTCTAGGAGGACTGTAAAAAATGGATTCACGCTCCCTTAGATCAATAGTAAGTTGATCTTCAGGGATAGGGACACCTATTTCTTCTTCTGGAGCAAGTTCTTCAATAGCTATCAAACTAGAAGGAAGATTTTCGGTGATGACTCTTTCTACCCTTAGTGAATTAGGAGCACTAGAAGTTGGAGTAACAGGTTTAGAGATTTCAGGTTCTTCACCTATATCACTAGTAGATGAAAAACTACCAGCAAGCTCGGAAACTGCAATAGCTTTGGGATTATAACCTGTTTCTAGACCTTGGTAATCTGGATGGACTACCAACGACGACTCTCCTTCTTCAGGTGAACCTACTTTACTGCCACTAGGAGTTACAAGGACTTTCAAACCTTCGTAATGACCTGGAACGTCTTCAAGAGGTTGGCCCCGAAGTCTACGGGACTTCCTCAACAAATCGGCCACGGCTACAATCTCAGGTGACTGGCCCCGAAGTCTACGGGACTGTCTCGGTAATTCAGCCACAGTTAAAAACTTTTAACTACTGCACACGCAAATAAAGTAAAATCTCAAATCAAACCGCCTAAAGTCTCTAAAGAACCAAACAAATTCGAATCACACGCCTAAAGAATCTAGGGCGTCAAACCATACACAAACAGTAGCCTTCCGGACCGAAAACACTAGTTGGTGATGAAGCCCAACATCGTCGAATTCAGTACAGAAGTGGCAGGTGGAACAGTTACCCCGGCAACCTGCTTAATGAATAGACCAGCACAAGTTCCTCCACTTTAACCGTCTCGAGTGAAGTGAACCCCCCGGAAAATCCAAGTGAGTCTAGCCGACGTCTGCTCCAGGTACAGTGGGATCTTCCCTCCACCGTCACCTTGGGTAGAACCCTAAAGATAATGGTCACTAAGGTCACCAACAACAACAAATACACCTGGGGGAACAGTCTACTACCCGATAGCACGCAAGGGCAGAGTAACAAGCTCAATCCCCTTGCCGGCTCCTTGACAATAATCCAAGGTTTACCGACAAGTGACCCCAGGCTCCTTGACAATAATCTGAGGTTTACCGTTTGTAGTACGTGCGTATCTGGCGTCTTTCCCAATGAAGGAGGATTGATCCCCTCACTGGTTCGGACACGGTCTCGTGCTTCTACTTTAAGAGGAGCTTTCCCAGAGCATAAATGTAACAGCTGGATTTATCCTACCGCAAGATGAGCTACTTGTTTGGTTTTGCTATCTTAGAGAGTTAATTACTCTCCTACTCCAAGACACTAGCCTGATCTATATTGATGTTTCAGAGCCCTAGTAAATAAAAAGTTACTAAGTAAATTTTACTTTAAGCGTTAACTTTTTATGGCTTTTCTTTAGGACAAAAGGTAGTGGAGATGAAACTGTTGGTGTGTAGACTCGACTCAAATCCACTAAAAAGATGCACCTAGGATGATTTATACTATTTTTCCTTTTCAATGAATTTCCTAGCTAAGAGAGTTGGAGAATGCAAAATTGATATAAAGACAACTTTCTTGGCAATGAAAATCAAAGAAACAAACTCTTTATCTTTCCAAAAGCATACAACACATGACCACTAATTATTTCACGAAAATTCCTTTCTCTTTTCAAAGACTTCAAATGCTACTAAAACAAAATTTTCTTCAAAAGAGATTTTTTGTATTTTTCCCTATATTAACAAAACATGTAAAACTACTTTAACAAAAATCAAGTTTAAAAAATCTATGACAATCAAATCAACTCAATTTCACCCAAAAGCAAATCTAAGAGAAATTCACCTAAAAGTAAATCTAATGAGGCAAAAGCCTACCAAGTATAATTCCAGGATGTTTTACTCAGTTATAATTCAACCAAGGACTCGTTCATGCAGAATCATAAACCAGTCAAAAACAAAAATCAAAATCTTTTGTTCTTTTTCTTAAGAATGAAATTCACAACTTTAACCAACAAGCTTTCTCGAAATTCCACAAAGAGACAAAACAAAGGTAGGTTTCTCACACAGGTGGATTTTATGAAAGGTCCGACTCCTAAGAAAACTGAAAAGACCAGGGAGATCCAAGGTTTTACAACTTCTAAAGCCAAAGTCACTACAGGACCAATGCAAAAATCAAACCCTAAGGCTAGAACTTCTATGAATTTCACTAAAACCCTTGATACTAATGAAACAAGCTTAGATGAGGACTTCTGACAGGTAACCAGTGGATCTGGGCAGCAAAGACAAATTAGAAACAAAATCTAAGAGGCAAAAAAGGAAAAAGTTGAAATTTTCTCAACTTTTGACAGGGTACGCAGGCAACCTGTTTGCACAGGTGCGTGTACGCTCTGTGTACAAAGCTGCAGTGTGTACAAGTACGCACTGTGCTTAACTCAGAGGCTGCGTACTTCTAGCAAAACCAAGAAAAGTAAAATCTAACTTAACCCTAAGCTATTCCACCCAAATTCACAGTCAATCAGTCAAAAACCAGAAAGAAAATGACTTTTCTCAAATCAAAGTATCAATCAAAAGAGAAATCAATCAAATCCATGGATTCCCCAGCGAAGTCGCCATTTTGTCAAGCGGAAAGAGTCAATTTTGCGGACAAAATTGACCTCCCTAGAAGCTAAGGCTTTCTAGTGACAAACAAGACAATTAAACACTACCTTTCCCTAAATATGCATTTAGAATACAAGTAATCAGGTGTTTATAACATACCTTTAGTCCAACGCTTTGTAGTAGTCCAACTTCACCGATCCGAATGAGCTCCTCCTTCTCTTCGAAACCTGCATTCACTAACAAACAAAAGATTACATAGCACCTGAATAACTCATAAAATAAAACATATTCATCATACAGACCAAGGAGTATATGAAACAAATCATGTATAACAACCTGTTGAGAAAAATGAGTTTAATTGTATTAAATGGAAACAAAAGAAACCATTACAACCTGTGCCTTGGTGTTGTGCAGGTCCCTCCCAGGGTCCAGCAAGAGTTCTCCTTTACTTTGATCAGCTCACCCACTTCCAAATGAAGCTAAGAAAGGATGGGAATCTCTCCTCTCAAGCTCTATAAGGGAGTCCTAATTCCAGCAGCATCTACCCTTAGGAATGTTCAGCTTTCAACCTCTCCTCCCTTTGGCCCAATGCCTATATTTATAGTGCTCTAGAGGAAGTTAATCAGGTCCACCATCAATGGGATAAGCCCCTCTTTGAATGGGATAGCTCCCATCTTGATGGGATAAGTTCCTCTTTCATAGGGATACATGAACCATCTGGAGGCGCTCAATACACGTCAAACAAACTTCTAGAATGCTCTAGAATCGACCACAAGTAACTTTTTTGAAGTAAAACTCGCGCCTTTTGACCTTTACAAGGGTACGCACCCACCCATTTAGAGACAGAGCGTACAAGTACGCATGGAATGTGAACTTGAGGTGCATACACGCAGGTAAGGCTAAGAGAAACTGCGTACCCAGAGTTATATAGATTTTTAAAGACTTTCTCTCTTTCTTGGAGTTTGACATGAAGAGCAGAGGTATAAGACTTGCCAAGGAGGATAGTATGACAGTTGATGGAGCCATACTAACTGCAAATAGTCATGGTGACAAATTTTAGTGTAACAGGATCAATAAGATCCATAGGTTCTTCCACAACTAGCATTGTCTCATCTTCCTTCTCATCCAACTTCCTGGTGTCAGCTTCTTTATCATTCCTTAATATAGGAAGATTGTTAACCTTGCTAAGAGCCATATCTTCATCAAAGGTGACATAATGAATTATCTCGACTTCCCTTTGACCAACCACATAGATTCTATAGCCCTTAGAATTTTCTCTATAGCCCACGAAGATTCCCTTCTTTCTAGATGCATCCAATTTGCTTATTTTCTCTTTTGGCACATGAAAATATATGAGACTTCCAAAAATTCTAAAATGAGAGACATCAGGTTTCTTATGAGTGAATATTTCTTCAAGAGTCTTGGAATCCAATGCTTGATGAGGGCATTAGTTTTGAACATATACGACGGTGTTTGCAGCTTCGACCCATAGAAACTTCGTAAGGCTTTGATCATGGAGCATGGCACAAGCATATTCCACAATCGTACGATTCTTCCTTTCTGCCACACCATTCTGCTCAGGAGTGTATGGTGTTCTGGTCTCCCTCTTAATGCTAGCTTCTTTGAAAAAGTCATGAAACTCATTGGATTCATACTCAGCCCAATTATTAGTCCTTAAGATCTTGATCCTCTTCTCGTTTTGATTCTCGATCAATGCTTTGAAGTGACAGAACTAGGAGAACACTTCATCCTTCTTTCTCAAGAAGTATATCCAAGTCTTGCAAGAATAATCATCTGTAAAAGTGAGATAATATTGATATCCTCCCAAAGAGTTCAGAGGCATCATACCAAATATTTCAGAGTGAACCAACTATAAAATGTCAGAGGTTTTGCTATTTCTTGAGGGGAATGGTCCCCTTTTGAGCTTTCCTTCGGCACATCCTCGAGATACACCTTCATGCTCTATTTTGAACTTAGGCATTCATGTCACCATTTGTCTCACATCAAGTAGAGCCTTATAATGAAGGTGGGCAAACCTCTAGTGCCATAGTTCAGACTGAAGAGATGTGTTGCAAGAGATAACTCCCAAAGAACTTCCTCAAACTTGATATAAAGAGTCAACCTGAAACCTAAGAGTGAAAGCATATTTAAAATTCTTCTTCCATACACGTGCCTTTCCATCAATGAAGGCCATATTGTAGCCTTTGTCTTCCATTTCCGAAATGGACACCAGGTTCTTCTTGAGATCATTTACATATAAGACTTCTTGCAAATGGATTGTGTTACCCTGATTTAATTGAAGAGTAACATTCCCTACACCCTTTATGGGATAGATGGAATTGTCTCCATGTTTGTCACCTTCTCTATTAGATTAGAGAGAGCTTCTTTGTAACCAATGAAATGCATTGAGGCACCACTATCAATAAGCCAATTTCCTAATGAGTCCAGAGTAGAGGTAGTGGAGAGGGCCGATATCAGATAATATTCATATTTCTTATTGTTAACAAAATTTGATTCATACTTAGAGTTCCTTTATTTCTTGGAGGGTTGACCACTTCCTTGATTTCCGTCATTCCTCTTTTCGTTGCCATTGAACCTTCCATTCCTTTGATTATGGTTGGATTTTCCCCAGGAGTGATTTTGATCATCGTCATGTGATGAGTCCTTTCTATTTTGACACTCCCTCACATAGTGGCCAAATTTATTGCAAATGAAGCATCTTGCCTTCCTTCTACCCTTCGATCAGTATTTCCTTTGAAGTGACCCTTAGACCCATAATTATTTCTCCTTTTGGCATGAGAGGAGAAAGACATGGGATTGCCTTTGCTTGAAGGCATTTGTTTCTCCACCATCCTTGTCTCTTCTTGAATGCATCTTGCCATCAATTCCTCAAATCCTAGAATTTGATCGTTGTTGAGAAGATTAGTTCTAAATACATACCATTCAGATGGGAGCCCTCCAAGAGTAGTGATAGTTAGTTCCCTATCAACAATGACTTCTCCAATCGATAGGAGATCATTCTTGATCTCAGTGATCCTTAAGAAGTAGGATTGAATATCCTCGTCCTTGCCCTTCGTAATATCCTTTAGCTTCTTTTCTAGGAACAAAACTTGATTTGCATCACTAACTTTAAATAAGCTTGCCAGTCGATCATAGATCTCCTTGGAGGTGTTCAACTCAAAAACGTAGCCCATTAGACGCTTGTTAATTGAGTCCCGGATGATCTTCTTCACTTTGACTTCACCCTTAGTGTAATTTTTCCTTGTAGCATCCGGTGCTTTGATAGAGGCTCTGTAATTCTACCTCTCACATAGTCCAACACTTCCTGCTCTTCCAATGTTAGATCAAAAGACATCTTCCATTCGTGATAGTCAGACTTCTCACAGAGCTTGTCTTCGGCAGGGAAGTGTGATGAGGAACCCATGAAGCCTTTTGACTTTTTCAACCTATCTTCAGTGATTTTTCTTGCTCTTGCTTGGGCTTTGTCTTCACCTCAACTCCGATACCATGTTAAATTATGGTATTTCTATTCTAAGAGCAATTTAATTCAATTCTTCTTATTAGCCCAATGTTAATTTCAGTATAGAAATCACATTAACATGAAATTAAAATGCTGATAGAACATAAATGAAATCAGCAAAAGACTGTGCAAGACAAGAGACACAAGATGTGGCACTAGCTAGGGACAAACCCCAATGCGGGGAAACCCTTTGATCATTTCTTCTATATTATTCAATAATTCAACAAAGAGAGGGAGATAGTACAATATCACAAATATCTAATTTACAATGGCAGTAATGAATACCCTCGAACAACTATGTCAAGGATGATCAATCAGCTCCAAATTTCCTCAAGACAATCTAGGAGAACTCGATCTCCAACAACAGTAATAGCAGCCCAAAAACAATCAATATAATAAGGTCAAACAATAGTCAATGCTAGAGTATACTGCAGCCAGACCTAACAAGTCAACACTATCACAAATGTACCCTCCAACAAGTCAATGTAGGCTTTTCCAACATTTCGGCTAGCCTAGGAGAGGTTGCCCACATAAATCCATAGTCAATGATGCCTATATGATGGTCAACGCAGTCCTTAACCATTTTTTTAACCAGGGAAAATTTTAAGAACCCCCCCTAAATTTTTTGTATAATAAATGGGCGAATCTCCATGGTATATAGGAAAAATGGAAGGCGATTTTATCAATAATATAATATGTATATATAATTTTTTGGTGAATCTCTCACCAAGCATGGCAAATATTTTACTCAATTATAAAATCTTGTAAGATCTTGGTGAGTCTTTCACTAAATAATAAAACTTTGTAAAGTCCTAGTGAATCTTAGCAATGTGAACTCTTAGAGAATTTTTTGAAAAATTATAAAACCATATATGACAAGAGCCACATGGTGGCAATATCACTGTTTTTTTTTTCACATTTCCACGACATGGAACTTGTTTATAAAATTAGAAAAAAGCCAACCAAGTCCCTTACAATATGCAGGTAAGCTTATAATAGAGTCTGATACCTCTACTATGCTTGTCTTCATTCAAGTGTCATAGTTGCTATACTTAACACTGTGAATCACAACTCTCTCAGAACTCAACTCTATAATGTAATTAAAACCTTTGGAAATTGAATTTGAAAACTCTATAAAAAGGATTAGTGAAATAGAAGCTTTTGTGAATGAGCCCACTAAATATCACTGCTAAAGAATCAATCTAGACTATGAAGTCTTCCATCTTGATCACAATCATGCTCACAATCAAGGGAGTGTGACCACCTGGCCTGACATAATGGCCATCATAGCTTCCAATAATCAACAACCACCTTGCAAGGACATCGTAGCTCATGTCTCATGAATTTTATTCATGAATATTAACTGATATAGATCTTATAAAGATAATATTAGAATCCTCTCCAGATTCACTATTAATACAAGGGTAAAGGAAATTTTCTAGCTCAAGGCACTAGCCAATACCAACTTTGGCATTTGTGACCCCTTTGTGGGGATGCACCTACCCTGCCCCGTTGGGTTTCTGCCTTGTAACATAGTTCGAGGATCACAAGAATTTCCAATCTTCGTACTCCATTAGACACACTTTATATGCTATACATAGTGAATGGAAAAGAAGCATTATAGAACACACAATTTCATAGAAGGAAGAAAAATCTTAGCCAGTTCAATATCAAAAGCTTAACCACTGATTAATAAAGAATAACAAGTAGTGTAATGAATTGTTGTGAGTTATTTATTTACAAGTTGTAAAGAATGTAGTGGAATGGAAAATATTACTTAGGCAACCCTTCAATGTTTTCTACTAATATGTTTGTGCATGTACATATGAAATTAAGAGCATTGTTGAATACAAAGTTTCCTTTTCTCTTGCCTCCATTTTGACAAATCAATGTCACTTTGAATCTCCTTTCCTGTGTGGATGTTTTGACAAATCAATGTGAAATCAAAGTCACTTTGAATTTCCTTTCCTGCAAGGGTTGCATCCACAGTTGATTAGTAAAAGATAATCTACTATATATTATGTTCAAGAAAATGATTGCAATATACAGTGGAAATGAGACCTCAATTCTTATTCTAAATTTGAATATCTCAGGACAACATAAGAGATAAAAATGCATATGGCCTTAGTAGCTAGAAAACAATCACTCCATCATTACAAGACCACCTAGATTTCAGCACTTAATCTAAATAATGGCACTAGTTGCAGTGCTTATTTGCATTAACACCATGGAAAAGCAACAACAATGTTTCAAAGCACAATTATTGGAAAATTTGTAACATTCCGAGAATATTTAATGATAGCATCTGAACCTCGTAGCTATGGTGGGGAAACTAGGGAACCCAAATCTTGGAAGATATCTCATACCAAATCTAAGAAAAAAATAAAAAAGGGAAAAAATCAAAATCTATAAATCAAGCAATGAATTGTTTACAAATCAAATACAATTCCTTTAACTAACATTTAAATTGTGGTGATATATTTAAATATTTAGTAAGAGGGGAACTTCAAACCATGGAATATTTCCTTTTTCATTACTGTCATCCCTCAGAGACTGAGATTACAAATCAATACTTATGGAAAGATTCTAAGAAATTCTGTGAAATAGTAAAGCATAACCTCTATTTTCAAGCAACAAAATCAAGACATTGTTACATCAAGAGCCATAATTTATACATAATCAATGAATCAAGTCCTTGTATGGCACAGGCTTGTTTCACAACCTCTATTTTCTCAATAACAAAACCAATACATTGTATGTGGTTATTGCCAAAAGGAAACTGCGTTCTAATTTGGAAGAGGACCTTATCAAAAGACATGGATTTATTCAAAGCTACAAAGCCTAATGGGTTACTGAAAAATAAGTTGGAATATGGGATCATGATACTTAAATTGAAAAAATATGCTTTCCTTTTAGAAACATTACAGTTATACAATGTTTTTTGAAAGCATTAGAATTTGAAATCGGGTCTTTCTATCAAGATAAATTTTCATTAATAGAATGTACTTTCCTACCTGAAATGTTGTATATATCCAAGAAAAACTTGAAAAGCATAAGAGAACTTAGCATAATGTACTTTCTTTCCTTCCTTAACATTCTTAAAGAGTTTAGGTTCCCCAATTCATCAGGTAACTTTCAAAGGAAATGACAGTTAGTAATAGTCCAATTCACAACTGAAGATGTGTCACAAATACAAGGGGGCATCTCCTCCAAATCACAAAAGTGCTCCAAGTTAAAATCTAGCATTATTGGAAGCTTAATGCTCAACTGGGTGTTACTGAACCTAGACATTTTTCCAATCTTCATTAAAAGCTTAAAGATAGCTTCTCTAAGTTCTACATGACTTTACTATGCTCTTGAAGTGGGGGCACATGCAGCCTCTCCAAGTGAATAGTCTTAAACTAAGTGAAGATAAGGCCGATAGATCATTTAGTGTGGATCTCTTTAACCCATAATTGAATACTATTAGGACTTTCAAATTTTTCATGGAACTCAAAAATGTTGGAAGAAAGTATTTGTTTCCAGAAAAGAGTAAAACTAAAGCCTCTGCTTGAGGACAATTGATGTCACATCACTAATACTTCTCCATGGAATTTGTATAGGTAAACCACAAATGCATAATTCCATTAGAATATTGTGTTTATTGAATACACAAATGAAATCATTGTGTTTCTTTAAAATATATTTTGCAATCAAAATTACCGAAATTACATATCGATAACGTAGTGGGTGTAGGATAAAATTCACCCGTGTCATTCACAGAAAGCATGAGAAAAAACCTAATACTATATATAAAACCAAGAAAAATTCAAATTCATCACTTCTAGGGACCTCGTAACCACCCTGCCAATACACAAGTATGTTCTTGTTTGTAGTTAGAAAAAATACCCAAATTACAATCTATCTACTCCAGCCTATGTTGGAAAGTTATAGAAGGATGACTAGTGCAATCAATCCATTCCTTTTAGCCCTGGATTTGTTTCACTTTAAAACAGAAGTATACAAATATACTTTTCAAATGTCTATGCTTTAACCATTCACCTTAATATGTTTTCACAATATAATTTCCTAAGTCTATTTAATATCTTCATTATCATAAAAATCAACCTATATCCATCTTAATTCCACATCTACCACTCTTAGGGGGATGAAATCTATTTATCCCTCTGACCACATCGTAGACCCAGAATTAAGATGGATCTAAGATGATAGAATTTCCCCTTTAAATAGTTTATGCTCACATGAATACCATGGTATTACCATGGTTCAATACCATGGGTTATCATAAACCTGGAGCTTCAAAATTACTATTAGTAATTTATAAAAATTAATAAAATTAATAGTTGATTTTTATTTTATTTTTTATTTTAACCAAGCTAAAATGTTTAACATACATTAAATTACAACATCCAGTTTTACTCTTGATCCACCTCGAGAGGGATCAAATATTTTTCACTCTATGCTAGTTTTCATATCACGATATTTGATACCTCTCAGGGGTTAGTAGATCTAGAGTAAATATGGATCTATGCTGGTTTAATTCCCCCATTTAAATAGGCTACATTCCAAGTGAATACCATGGGTCAATACCGTGTGCCATTTTGGTGAATACCATGGGTCAATACCATTTGCCATTTTTATTTTTATTAATATTAATATTAGGGTTAATAATGTTTTTTTGCATGGTATCAATAATAATCTAGCCCATGGTATTTGTCCCATAGTATTTTGCCCATAGGTTTCACCTAAATATAGTGCATTTTTTGAGTGTTCGTAAATATAAGGTGACTTATGGAGTAAATATAAAAAAATGTTTTATTTGTTTATCGTACCTCTCGTTTATTTATATTTTTATTAATTTACCATACCTGTTTTACAAATATGGTATTTGGCCCATAGGATTCACCTAAATAAAACCTCTTTTTTGAGCCTTCATAAATAGAACGAGGGTTATGGACTAAATATAAAAAGAGGCTTTATTTATTTACCATACATCTAGTTTATTTATATTTTTATTTATTTACCATACCTCCACTTTACTTATATTTTTATTTGTTTACACCCTTGCATGTATATAAGGTGACTTATCGAGTAAATATAAAAGATGTTTTATTTATTTACCATACCTCTCATTTATTTATATTTTTATTAATTTACCATACCTCTTTTATAAATATGGTATTTAGCCCATACGATTCACTTAAATAAAACCTATTCTTGAAATTAGGGCGAATGGAAAGTTGTAACTCCTAATTTCAAGGGCTAAATTTACCTTTTTTACCCTCTCCCTTAAAATAAGGTGGGCTATTTGAGGTGATTTGTAAAAATGTACTTTGATACATAATATTTTCCCACTAAAAATTTAAAACCCCTTAATTTTTTCAAAGCGCGAACATTTTCCCCTAAAATTTTCCATATTTTTCACCTTCCTATGTCCTTGCTGCCAAATTGCATCCTCTCATGTTTTTCACCTTCCTGCGTCCTTGCTGCCTAATTGTATCCTCTCGCAATAATGCCCTAAATGCATCCTATTTTCCCATGTGAGAGCAACATCCTCCTTCCTTCATATACCCAAGAGACAAGGAGCGAGGAGAGATGTGTGTCGATGAGATGAGTGAGCTAATGCCTCAAGGTCTCTTCTATTTATATGCCACATAGAGGTTGAGCTTGCAGTTTGCAACATAATTTTACTTGCTGGCCGACCTTGACGTTATCAAGAAATACAAATAAATTCATATCTCCATGAATACATGCCAGGATCACATGATCATTAGATCAATCATACACCTCTCGATAACAGGAATCCAAGAAAAATATCAGCTGCCATAAATAACATGAACCACATGAAGTTTGGCCCTACTTCTCAATTTTAACAAATACTCTCTAGGTTTATGCAAAATCCTTGTTAGGGACATTGGTCGACTACAAAAAGAGTTCTAAAGTACTTGAAGGGAACTGAATACTTTGGACTTAAGTATACACAGGTGGAAGACTTCAACTTGATTGGATACTCTGATTCAGACTTCGATGGAGATAAAGAAGTTGGGGTATCTACTTTAGGTTATGCTATGAGTCTTGGATCATGAGCTGTCTCTTGGAGGTCACACAAACAATTAGTTCCAACATATTCCACAATAGAGATAAAATATGTGGCAACAACTGAAGCAACAAAGGGAATTGTGTGGTTGAGGAAAATTATGGAAGATTCGTAGGGCAAACAAATGCATTCAACTCCACTCATGATTGACAACACTTTTGCAATAAAGTTGGCCAAGAACCCAAAGTTCCATGATTGAACAAAGCACATCAATAAAGAATACCATCTAATTCAACATCATGTTGAGGCTAAGAAAATCCATCTACGCTATTGTTCCACAACTGAGTAGATTGTAGACATCTTCACCAAATTACTTGGACGAGAAAAGTTCAAAAGATTCGGAATGATGCTTGGACTCACCAACATTTGTTCTATTAAGGGGGGAATGTTGACACCTAATGCTTGGGATTGGGTAAATATGTGTAAAATAATGTAAATAGAAAATAAGGAGAATTGGAATATGAAGAGACTCTAGGAGATGAAACCCAAGAATCTCTCCCTGCATGTATATATCTATGATCAACCTTAATGCAAGATCACAATTTCATTTTGGGTGTTACCTCCTGGCTTGACAATGGTGAAGAGGATGAGATAAGTCAAGACCACTCATGGGGCCATGGTTATTTCAGAGGTTTGGTCTTTTTGGAGAAAGACAAATCAAGTAGCCTCAAAAAGAGTCAAGGACACAGTGTTAGATGATGGTTGGTGGGAGAGGCTAGATCTCACTATTAACATCAAGGACCCTATAATTGTTGTTGAATTTTCTAAGTCTATCTGTTAGAAATATGATCTATATTCTTCTAGTTTATTTCTTCTACTTTTAAATTATAAACAAGTTATTTAAAACATTTAAATATTGAAATAAACACAATATAGTCACAACATCTATAAATCATCAACTGAAAGAAAACAAACACACAAGTGACACCGTTATTTTTTGACAAATGTCCCCAGAAAAACCCAATTCAGGAAAACCGGTGTAGTTATTCATAGGGTTTATTATTATGCAGTATTTCCTTGAGTACAAACAGGTGCCTAACCAGATCACCTGACAGAGAAAACACACGACAACAATACCTCTATATTCAGGAACAGGTATTCAGAAAACCTATCCCACGAAACCCTTTCCGGCACAAATGAAGCTCAGCGCTGGCCCTTCTGGCCTCTGTGTTAGCCTCTTGCTAACTTGCATCAGCCCTCTGAGGCACTGCTTAAGCCCTTTAAGGCACTCCATAGCCTCTAGGACCCTTTGGGTCACTCCAGTAGCCTCTCCGTGGATGACGTAGTCCCTCTAGCCTTTGCATTATCTCTGTTGGGCTCTGCGGGGCTTGAACTGGTTGTTTCTCTCACTCTCTCTGCTTCTGTGTTGGTCTCTCAGTACTGTCTCTCCCTCTCTATCTAGTACTCACTGCCCCTCACTGTTGATCACGGATTTACTTTTTCTTAGCAACCCCACTCTAGCAAAATGAATGACTCGTCACTCTGGTGTGTTTTCCAACTGATCCTCAAGCCTCTTGTTATACTTTTCTCGTTGTTCCTTCAACAACCAATATTAAATCTCTAATAAATGGCTAAGATTAGGTTTGGATTGATCCATGACTTTTGGAACCTTCTAACCCAATTTTATATTAATACCCATTAATATTTTATTTTTCCTAAGTTTAGACTTAGGAACTCCATTAAAAATATTAATTATTTTAATATCTCCCCAATCGGGTACGATCTATCCAAACCATTCCTGGGTCTTGGAGATCTTATGTTCTTTAGACTCTCCACAAATTTTCATGGCTATATCACATCCGATGCAACCCTAAATCAACACTCCCTCTTAGCGAGGACTGTGCTCTAGTAATACTCCACACTGAGCATCACTCTAATTATACGACGCCTGTACCTGTGTTAATGCTAGGCCTCCCTGCCCAACATCCTATGCTCTGCTGCATCCTGTACTACTATTCATGGCCCTTCCACTGCCACTGTTGCATCCATACGGCAGCTCCCTCTGCATCTGTGTTGCTGCTAGTCCATCCTCCCAACATTGCATTTGCACTACATCCCCATCTCATCATGTTGCATCGTTCTACTGCTAACTACTACTGCACTTCAACTCAGTTATTAAGATGTAAGTAACTAATACACCCAAATTCTCACATCCTGTCAGGCTAGAAACACTCTCGATTATGAAGCTCCCTCTGCCGCTAACAAGTGCTCCCTCTACTGACCTCTGCACTGCCACAACAACTCCCTGCATCTTGCACCATTTCACACCTCTCTCTGCCATCCTGCACTGGTGCAACACTCTCTATGCCTCTCGCATTATTGCAGACTACTAGCCTCGCACTGCCTAGGAACTCCTGCACCATAGAACTCTCCGCCACTTCATCCACATCTGTCTCTACCGACATCCACCAATCCTGTTATTCTCTCTTCGGAGCTCCCGTAGCAAGGTATAATGCAAGAGGTTGGGTACCTCAAGGATCTTGCCCCTCATCTCCTGTAGTCCTCCTAACTACAGCTCGATGTCTCCCCACCTCTTCTCTAGAAGTACATGAGCACTCATATCACAATTGTCATCCTCCTCAACATCCTTCTCTACCTTCGTTGGCACTGCCTCAGAGTCAGATGCCTATATCTTGTTCTTCTTCCTCAGACACTAGTTCACATAATGACCCAGTTTCCCACAGTGGAAGCACTTAAACTTGGAGAGGTACTTCTTCTTCCTCTTCTCCTGCTTTCCCGCAGATGTCAGAGCTGCATCCTCTTCCTCTTCCTTCTTGATCCTGACCCCTTTGATGTTTCTCCCAGTCTTGGTCATCTGTCTGATCTCTTCTTGACGAAGAACTGCCCATAGTTCTTCCCAATCTGAACACTCGCCCTACCCAGTATGCTATGAAAAAATTTCTCCCAATCCTCGGAGACTACATTAAGTGCAGTCCATACCATCAACTCTTGATCTATTGTGGCCCCTATGGAAGTCAATTGGCCATGGATCTCCTTCAACCGACCGAGGAAGACATCTATCTTCTCTCCCTTTTGCATCTAGTATGACCTTAGCTGATCCTCCAGGAGCATCTTCCTATGCACGAAAGTATGTTGGTACAATGTCTTCAAATTGTCCCACATCTCCTTTACCATTTCGTTCTCGATAATATGTGGGACCACATGATCCTTGGCCCCGTCAAGGATGATACACTTTGCCTTAGCCATTTCCTCCTCATACCTTTCATTAGCTACCAGGTCAACTAAGATAGACATCTCTCTCAAGGTGAAGCCCTTAATACGATGTATGTCTAGAATGGACAAGATCCTAGCCTTCCAGACCACAAAGTTGGATGCTCCGTCTAGCCTGTCCTGGTCTCAACCCATTCACGACCATCTCACTGCTCTTCTGTTGAATCCTTCGAGTCTCTCTACTTCTTGCCTGGAAGTTCTCGGTTTGACTCCTGTTGAGTCTCTCTTCTTCCCGTCTGGAAGTTCTCGGTTCAACTCCTGCTAAGTCTCTCTACTTCCCATATGGAATTTCTCTTCTCGACTCCCTATGAGTCCTGATTTCCCTCTTCGAAATCCTTTTGCCAACTGTCAAGTTCCTCCTCTCCAATCGTCTGTGCAACTACAACATTGATCTAGATCCCTTGGCTAGAAATCCACCTCGGCAACAACTTCCTCTACTTTGGTCTTGCCTTGTTAGGTACTTTTCTTACCACAATACCCTACTAGCTTCGCTCCTGCAAATTTCCCACAGCTTCCTTCGCCCCAACAACTGAAGGATTGAGCCTCTCAGCTCTGCGTAATCCTGGCACTAGAAAAAAAACTCCCTAATCCAACTGCATGATCCCTCTTGGCCTTTGCATGGCTCTATGTGAGCCTCTCTCTTCCCTCCTCAACCTCTATGTTAGCATCTCTCTGATGATGCAGTCCCTCTGCATCAAACCTTCCTCTGTCGCTTCTACAAGGATCAAATATTGTCACTCGGGATAGCTGATTCTGCTACAAATGCTCTGCTCAACTCATGCCTTCAGCTTCCTATGATCTGAAACCAAGCTCTGATACCATGTTGAATTTTCTAAGTCTATTTGTTAGAAAATTAATCTATGTTCTACTGGTTTATTTCTTCTACTTGTAAATTTTGAGCAAGGTATTTAAAACATTTAAATACCGAAATAAACACAATACAACCACAACATCTATATTTCATCAACTGAAATAAAACAAGCACACAAGTGACACCGTTATTTTTGGACAAATGTCCCAAGAAAAACCCAATGCAGGAAAACCAGTGCAGCTATTCAGAGGGTTTATTATTATGCAGTATTTCCTTGAGTACAACTAGGTGCCTAACTGGCTCAACCGATAGAGAAAAATAAATGGCAACAATATTTCTATATTCAGAAACAAGTATTTAGAAAACCTGTCCCACGAAACCCTATCCGGCACAGCTAAAGCTCAACGCTGACCCTTCTAGCCTCTACGCCAGCCTCTTGTTGACTTGGGTAAGCTCCAAGATGCTCTGCATCATCACTCTGAGGTATTGCGCAACCTCTGGGACCCTTCGCGTTGTCTCTGCTGGGTTTTGCATGGCTTGAAATGGCTACTACTCTCGCTTTCTCTACTTATGTGCTAGTCTCTCAGTATTGTCTCTGCCTCTCTATCTAGTACTCACTGCCCCTTGCTGCTGATCACTGATTCACTTTTACTTAGCAACCCTGCTCTAGCAAAATGAATGATTGTTCACTCTGGTGTGTTTTCCAATTGACACTCAAGCCTCTTCTTATACTTTTCTCATTGGTCCTTCAACGACCAAGATTAAATCTCTAATCAATGGTTAATATTAGATTTGGCTTGATCCATCAATTTTGGAACCTTCTAACCCAGTTTTATATCAATACCCATTAATATTTTATATTTCCTAAGTTTAGACTTTGAAACTCCATTATAAATATTAATTATTTTAATATCTCCCTAACCGGGTACAATTTGTACAAACCATTTCTGGGTCTTGGAGATCTCTTGTGATTTAGCCTATCCACCAACTTTCATGGCTAGAGAACATTTGATGCTACCCAAAATCAACAATTTCTTTGCTATAATTTGTAGATATAAACCAACCCATCCTAAGAGGTTTATGAGGGATGGTATTCCATGATTGAGTCTGTGAGGAACATTATTTTACACAGTGAGTCCCCTGAGTATGAGACATCATTGGAGACCTTTATCACCACCATACGGGACATTCTTGTCAACAAATGGAACAAGAATTGCACACCTTTGCATTGTTTGGCTTACACATTTAACCCAAAATACTAGAGCCCCATGAGTGGGTGAATGGTGGACCTTCCCGTAGATTCCATCCTCACATGGATGGTGAAATTTCACAGGGGAGGAGGAATGCATTGAGGTGGATATTTCAGGATAGAGCATCCATTGATGAAGTTGATCCAAATAGAAAATGGCATCAACCCATGGTATTCATCCACCCATGGAATTTACCATGGTATTATAAGTGGCATCCACCCATGGTATTTATCCACCCATGTAATTTACCATGGTGTTATAAGTGGCATCCACCCATGGTATTGTAAGTGACATCCACCCATGGTATTGTGACATCCACCCATGGTATTCATTCACCCATGGAATTGACCTGTGGTATTGTAATTGAAAAATACTATAAGTAACAAGACGCATTTTGTAAAAGGATAGTTTATCTGCCACAATGTAGCATTTATAGTTATTCTCCATTTTAATAAAAAGTTTCTTTGTTGTTTTATTTACTGTTTATTCTCTCATTTTCTTTCCGGCATTGCAATTTTCGAGATATTGTGGGCCACACCCCCAAGATCCATTTCAATTGTTTTTAGATCTTGGGGGCCTCCCCCCAAGATCTGGATCAGTGGTATCAGAGCAGGTTATGATTCCATGGGAATGAGGGTTTAATGCATATTTAGTTTCAAATTTTGTAGTAATATTCAACAAACTTTAGGCATGTGCTATGTCCTCCACATATCATTTTCTTGGGCCAAGTGGGAAGATTTTTTCCTTTTTTTTCATTTTTTTGCAGGAATGTTTTTGGGCGACGATTTTGCATATCAGATATAAATTTTTTGGTGCGAAATTTACTAAACAAAATAATTGATCTAGATTCTTTGTGAAAAAAGACACAAATTCAAAAAAAATGGCCGAATCAGAGACCAAATGAGGGAGATATCTCTAACTTAAAATCATCTATGTTGCAGAAATGTTTCTAACGAAAATTCGTGGATGGTGGATCTCCTATCTATTTTCTATAGTTTTCATATATAATTTTAGAAAAATTATTCTAGATATGAGATACTCTCGAAAAATCATTCAATTTAAAAAAAAAGGGTCGAATTGCAGTTCGGATGTGGGCGATATCACTGATTTAAAATCAACCATTTTTTCAGAAATTTTATGACGACAGAAAAGTTGCAGTGTGAATCTAAGATTCTAGAGTGTCTAGATAAGGATTTCCAACACATGAGAAGATGCAAGATGGTCCTTATGTTTCAAAAAATAGGTTATAATAAATATTCTGAGTTATATTGACCAAGTTAGGTCCATTTTAATTCTGTAGCAACAATCAGAGCGGGTTACTTTTGGAGACATGCCCTCCCACCCTGCTTTAGTAGGCACCTACTTCACATTCATCAGTTTCAGCATAGCAGAATTTGACTTCGGTTCTTTGGGGACATGCCCTCTCACCCTAGGCTATGTAGGCACCTGCTACTTGATCAACAACCAACATCATGGTTATGGGTGAACCACAAAAAATCCTTGTCATCGAAGTCCATTTGCTAGGCCGCACATTGTTAGTATCACAATTGGTCACAAGAATTACAGGGTATCCCTATCCTTGGATCTTCATTTGTCATGGTTATGGGTCATCCAAAAACCCACACTTCATCGAAGTCCATTTGCTAGGTTGCAAACTGCCAATATCACAATTGGTCACAAGCATTAAAGGGTATCTCTATCCTCGGATCTTTGTTCATCATGGTTATGGGTCATCCACAAACCCACACTTCATAGAAGTCCATTTTCTAGACTACACATTGTCAGTATTACAATTGGTCACAAGCATTACAAGGTATCTATATCATCAAACCTTTGTTCATCATGGTTATGGGTTAACCACATAAAATCCTTCTCTTCAGTGGCCCTTCATATTCAACAAATTCTTTGTAGGAGGAAACTTTATGCAATGGGGACCATTGCTTCTTAAGGAGGGAGGAATGATCAGAATAGAAAATGGAATCAACCCATGGTATTCATCCACCCATGTTATTCATTATTAAAATTGGCAACTAGGACCAAACTTCATGTGGGTCATCTTATTAATGGCATCTAGTATTTTTCTTGGATCCCTCTCATTGAGAGGTGTATGATTGATCTAAAGATCATCCGATTCCGATAAGTATTCATAGAGATATGAATTTATTTTCGTTGTGGGACAATTCGTCAAGGTCAACCAGCAAGCAAATAAACCCCACTTGTGCTCAACGTTTTAATATAAATAAAGGAGGACTTCAAGTCATTTAGACACACATCTTCTTGGGGATCTCTTCCTCTCCACTTTTCTTTGGGTTTTAGTGGGAGGAGAGACCTAAAGAGGATACACTGCCCTAGAGGATGCCCTATCCTATACACTGTCATGAAGTTGCCTTCTACGCAGCCCTAAAGGAGGAATCTTGGAGGTTCCCTAGCCGCAGGGATACATGCCCTAGCCACAGTCAAGGGAGGAAGAAAATTATAAGCCCTCAACGCTTTCTAGAAAAGGCTCTCTAGTCTAAGGAGCTTCAACACAAATCTAAGGAGTACTAGAGGGAGCCCTAGTAAAAATAAGCCTACACAAAGCTGAAGGATAAGCCCTCATATGCTATCCTAAATACTCTAGTTGTAGGTGATGATTTGTTGTCGCAAGTGATCCTCAAAATGCAGCAAAAGATAACCTTGATTTGATGTTCGAGTGGCTCCTAATCCACAATCCTTAAAGCACCTAATTCGCTGCCATAATGGGGACTCTATCCACTATATTGAGAAGACTTCTATATGCTGTCTAGTGGAAGAATGAAGCCCTAGCAGTAGTGAGGAGACACATTGTCAACCTAATTGGCAGCCCTCATCTAGCTTCTACTTGCCATCGTGAAAAAGTCCCTATATGCAGCTCTTAGCTGCAATATAAGAGGCCCTAATCAGTGGCATACAAGTGGTCCTATGCCACAACAAAAGGAAGTATTTAATTAGCATTTAAGTCACATTGTTGTACATGACAACATGACATATTTGAGATCTATTCTCGGCATGATTGTACAATAATAAGGTTGATTAATAGACATTGTTTTCAAGTGTAATAGCTGGGTATTGTATGACAACCTTGCTTTCTGCTGGGCTAGGCCACAGGCCATAGCCAGCAGCATATTGTGTTATAGGTTGCACAAGGATAAGGACTGAAGGTTAATCTAACTGATTTTGTGGTCAACATGTTAGATAGCTTGGTTAAATGTAGCAGTTGGATGTAGTATGGTATTAGAGACAGCAGTGAAATGCAGCATAGCAGTCATTGAGTGTAGATCAGTGATGGTGCAACATTGAGTGCAGATCAGTGATGAGTACAACATTGGGTGTAGATATGTGATGAGAGAAGCTCATTGATTGGAGCATAATAGTGATAGGAGCATCAACATGAAGTGCATAGCATGTTCATTAGGTCTAGCACTATGATGATGAGTGCAGTATGGTGCAGCATGGTGAGGTGCAACAAGTGTATGAGATGTAGCACAATGATAGGTGAAGGAGTCACCTTGGAGAATCAGTTGAAGCAACATGTCTTCAACTGATCTCGTGTAGATATAGAAAGAGTGTTGACTTCTGTTGTAAATGTACTATCTCTCTCTCTCTACTGAACTATTGAAGAACATAGAAGAAGAATTGATTAAGGGTTTCCCCACATTGGAGTTCGTCCCTGGCTAGTGCCACATCTTGTGTCCTCTTGTCTAGCTTGTCTTCTACGATTTATGTTTATGTTTATCTGTAGTTTACTTTAATGTTGATGTGATTGCTAATCTAGAAAAGATATTGAGCTAACTGTGAAAATTGAAATAAATTTCTCTAAGCATAAAACATAACTAAACTTAACATGGTATCAGAGTTGAGGTGAAGACAAAGCCCAAGCAAGAGTGAAAGAGAAATCACCAAAGACAGTTTGGAAAGGATAGAAGGATCAATGGGTTCCTCATCCCTCTTCAAATTCACCAAGGATGAAGTCGAAGCAGAGAATATTATCAGAATGGTGCAGTAGAAGTTTCTGATGGCTTACCTAAAGATCACTTCATTGGGAAGTCCAGATCTAAGGGTGGAAGGAAAAGCAGATACCTTGGTTGAAATAAGTTCGGCCATTATGCAAAGGAGTGTCTGAATGGTACATACACATCTCTTGATGAAGATAACAATCATTCCAGGGACATCTTCAATGATCAAAGGAATGACAGGTAATGCAGGTCATCAAGGAAATGGATGACTCTTCAAAGAAAGCAAGGAACCCCAGGTATACAGAATCAAATGTTGTTTTTGATAAGGTAAAGAAGTTGTTGGAAATAATACTGAGAGGGGGGGGGGGGGGTGAATCAGTATTATTAGATCAATCAAACTTTTTCAATGCTCAGAAACATATACGCTACTTCAGTTAAGTGAACCAGCGTGTACACGCTACTGTGTCTAAAGAAACCAGCGTATAACCATAAATCTTATAATTCAGTTAGTTTATCTTCAGTTAAATGCATCAGGACATTATTCATCATATTAAGAGTAAACAGATGCAGTATAACATAACAGATCATCACACAAAAGCCACACACATGAACACCATGATATAAGGTGGAAACCTAATGTGGGTGAAAACCACCTGCTGCAAGTCGTCTCTATCTTTCTTTAATAAGAACTTCAGTTTACAATCTTTTGTACTGGTGCAGCCTTATACCAGTACGCAGGCTACAACCTGCAGAAGGCTTCAACCTTCTCTCGTTCTCCAAACTTCCTTGGAAGGGAGCTCCAACCCCCTTTGCTCTTGTACTAGCTAAGATACTAGTACGTAGGTGCTGGCCTACACTCTTCTTTCCTTCAGGTACCACTTTTCATCAATTTTCAGACTGGATACTCCTGAAGCACAACATTACAATCTGAAGACCACAATTCATTCAACTTTCATAGCAGATTACAAAACAACCAACAATCACTGAACCACTGAAACCCTGTCAAACCCAGTCACCAGAACACAGAGCAAACTACAGAACTCTGCAATAACAGTCAGACCTAGCTGCAACCCAAAAATCAAGCTCCAAAAGATATACGCTACTTCAATGAAGGCAAACCGCGTATACACGCGGTTTTACCGAAGACAACCTGCGTACAGATCTAAAAATAATTTTTCATAACTTGCAGCTGTACTAGACATCAGTTATACCCAGAACATAACATTGCGTGAGTATGCAGATCTAGAAATACGCATAATCAACTATATAAAGATAGTTCATTTCAAACCATTTGATCCCGATCTCTCCTTAGATCTTGTTCTCCATCAACCGATGAGATCTCTCCTTAGCTCAGATCAAGCAATACATCATCAACCAATAACCTGCATACTGGATCTAATACTTCATCAGATATTCAAGACATTTCAGATACACTTGCCTAATGATTTCCTTCTCCTTATATAGCCTTAGGCCTTGTTCAATACCAAGGGCCAAAACCATAGAAATCCAATACCATCATCTTCAAAACTAGGGATCAACACGTCCGTCGAGACACCAAGGTCCAAAACTATAGGCACAACTTCCAAGGAATAACCGCCGTGGACCAAAGATAAGTTTTCCACATACACGCGCTTTTACTGAAGCCAACCAGCGTGTACACACGACTTGGTATATAGCGAACCTGCGTATACGCGACTTGGTATATAGTGAACCTGCTTGTATACGCGACTTGGTATATAGTGAACCAGCGTGTATATATTTTTCTTCATACTTGTAGACTGATCATCAATTCCTTGCTGCTATCCTTCTGCACTATGATTTGTTATCAGTGTGATTTGCCATCAAGGACAATACTTGTCTCATAATGCCAACAATCTCCCCCTTTGGACTTGATGGCAACAACACCAAATCAAATCACTCTCCCCCTTTGTCATCAAGGGCAAAGGACTGTGCTCCCCCTGAGTACATGCTGATATCTTTGCTTGGTTGTGCTGAAACATGCTCCCCCTGACTGTAGGCAAGATCTGCAAAAGATGTTCTTCAAAAGAACAATGACTTATACACCATAAGGGACCTCCCTATCACCAAAAGACTCAATCCATATTCCCAACCAAGAGGGGATACATCAGAAACAACCAATTATATTACATCATTCATCCCAGGCATAGTGGGGAAACCAACATAGGCCGTTACATGACCTTGACACCATAAAAGAGATATTACAAAAAAAATACATGACATAGAGACAACAGATCTAGACCAAGACTTATGAAGATCACAAGCAGCATCTGATAGACATCTTTTTAGATCAGCAACCAAGATTTCCTTCTGAGCTCCTTCTCCTGAAACCAACAACAGTTGTGTACTAGAACCAAAAGCATCTAAATGCCAACAATGCTTTATGAGACTTTAAGCTGCTCCCCCTAAACCTGTGCCTGCTGCATTCTGGCATACCCATCTCAGACCTTCTCCAATCAGAGTCTGCCCTTGCTGTTCAGAACTCCATATACGCGACTTCTCCTGCATAAAATAGTGTATGCACGCGGATATGCTTTCTGCAACACGCGTACACCATACACGCTACTTTCCCAGCATAGATCGGCGTATATACGCGGATATCCCTTACGTAACTTGCGTATACCAACTTTTCTATAGAACAGATAAGCTTCAACAGCAGGATGAAGCATCAACTACTCCCAGCTTTTGTCTGAGATATTCAAAAGTTTCCCTGGGCAGTGGTTTTGTGAGAATGTCAGCAACTTGTTCCTTAGAAGGAACATACTCCAACTTGACCTTCTGCTCAAGCACTTGTTCCCGAAGAAAATGGTACTTGATTGGTATGTGCTTGGTCTTTGAGTGCATGACTGGATTCTTTGAAATGTTGATTGCACTTGTATTATCACATAATATAGAGACTGGTGAAGTGCAGGTGATTTGAAAATCCTGCAAGGTCTGCATCATCCAAAGAAGTTGTGTGCAACAAGATGCCGCAGCCACATATTCTGCTTCAGCTGTAGATAAGGCAATCGAGCTCTGTTTCTTGCTGAACCAAGATACTAATCTGGAACCCATAAAGAATGCACCACCACTTGTGCTCTTCCTGTCATCCACGCTTCCGGCCCAATCTGCATCTGTATAAGCATGAAGTGTGAGATCTGTATTTCTAGGATACCATAAGCCATAATTTTGTGTCCCTTGAAGATACTTGAAAATTCTCTTCACTGCCTGAAGATGAGTCTCCTTTGGATTTTCTTGAAATCTTCCAACTATTCCGACTGCATGCATGATGTCTGGTCGGGTACCTGTCAAATAAAGCAAACTCCCAATCATGGATCTATAAGTTGGTTGATGAACTGCTGTTGATTCATCATTTGCACTGAGGCTGCATCCTGTAACCATGGGTGTACATACTGGCTTTGACTCTTCCATGCCATACTTCTTCAAGATTTTCTTGAGGTACTTGGTTTGAGACAAGAAGATGCCTCCTTCATTTTGTTGGATTTGCAATCCAAGGAAGTATGTCAATTCTCCAAGTAGTGACATTTTGAATTCTTTCTGCATAACCAAGGCAAAGTTTTGACTCATAGTCTCTTCATTGCTGCCAAAGATAATATCATCTACATAAACAACAAGTATTAGCAATTTGTTATTTTCAACTTTTATATAGAGATTTCTATCTGCTGATCCTTTTGAAAAGCCTTGTTGGTGAAGATATTTGTCCAACCGATAGTACCAAGCCCTTGGAGCTTGTTTGAGACCATAGAGAGCCTTTTTCAATCTGCATACAAGGTTTGGATCATTCCCAAGAATGAAACCATCTGGCTGTTCAATATATACTTCTTCTTCTAAGTCTCCATTCAGAAAGGCTGATTTCACGTCCATTTGAAATACCTTGAAGTTTTGAAAGCTTGAGAGAGCAAGGAACATTCGGATGGCCTCAAGTCTTGCTACAGGAGCAAAGGTCTCTTCAAAATCTATCCCTTCTTGCTGCGCATACCCTTTACAAACAAGTCTGGCCTTGTTTCTAATTACTTCTCCATTTTCATTCAATTTATTCTTGAAGACCCATTTTGTCCCTATGACATTCTTATCTTTTGGTCTAGGAACTAGTTCCCAAGTGTTGTTCTTTTCGATCTGCTCAAGTTCTTCATTCATTGCTTTGACCCAACATTCATCTTTGCATGCCTCTTTCACATTTTGTGGTTCAGTGGAAGAGAGTAATGCCAAATAGCTTGAAGCTTCTGCAATTCTTCTTCTTGTTTGTATTCCTGCTTCTTTCTGCCCCACAATCTGAGATTCTGGATGATTCTTTTGAACATATCTGGATGGAGTCTTCTCTTCTATTCTTGTCTGCTCCTCTGGTTCTTCTTGAGGTTCTTCTTGAGGTTCTTCTTCTTCATCATTCTGCCTTTGAGGGTAGCCTTCATCTTCTTCAATGTCTTCATGATGAACTTGCCTAGGAATATATCCCTTCTCATCAACCACTACATCAATGCTGTCAACAATTCTGCCAAGTCTTTTGTTGTAGCACTTGTATGCTTTGCTATGTGGAGAATAACCAAGAAGAATGCCTTCATTTGCTCTTGGTTCAAGTTTTCCAAGTTGCTCATTAGTATTCTTAATATAACATTTGCTCCCAAAGATTTTGAAATGCTTCACCGAAGGAGTCTCACCACTCCAGAGCTCATGAGGTGTTTGAGTGCTGTTTACTCGGACATTTGTTTCGTTAAGAATAATAGCCGCAGCATGTGCAGCCTCACCCCAGAAAGTTGCGGGAGTACCTGATTCATCAAGCATAGCATGAGCCATTTGTTGGATTGTTCTGTTCATTCTTTCCACAACCCCATTTTGCTGAGGAGTTCTAGCTATAGAGAATTCTCTTCTTATCCCATGTTCTTCACAGAAATTGAAAAATTCGTTTGAGGTAAACTCCCCACCTCTGTCAGATCTAAGGCACTTAATTTTGTGTCCTGATTCATTTTCAACCAAGGTTTTGAAGGATTTGAATTTTTCGAATGCTTCATCCTTGTGCTTCATAAGCCCTAACCAGACAAACCTGGAGAAATCGTCAATGAATAATATCAAATATTCTTCTCCTCGAGGTGTCCTTTTCCTAAATGGACCACATACATCTGTATGGACTAGCTCAAGAGGTATGCTGGCTGATCCTTCCTTCTCTGGAAAGTTAGTTCTGGTTTGCTTTCCAAACTGACAAGATTTGCATATAGTGTTGTCTGGAATTTTGATATCTGGAAGACCACGAACTGCCTGATATTTGCATGCTTTCCTTATTTGTGAAAAGCTTATATGCCCCAACCTTCGATGCCATAGCCAGTGTTCATCATCCTTGCTCAAATAGCATTGTTGTGGTCCTTCTTCAAATATGTATAGATTATTTGGAGTCCTTCTTCCTTTGATCACTGTTTTACCTGTGTCAATGTCACGAACACAACATCCATTTGATCTAAATATTACTTCTGTTCCTTGATCGCACATCTGACTGACACTCAGAAGATTATGCTTCAATCCATCAACATACAAAACATTTCCAGCTTTGACCTTCTCTTTCAATGGAGCAACACCTTTTCCTTTTATGGCTGCAGAGATATCGTTTCCAAAAGAAACTTTCTTCCCCTTTTTTGATGCGGTATATGACTCAAGCTTTTCTTTGTCCCCTGTCATATGCTTCGAACATCCGCTGTCAATGTACCATAGACTTTCTTGACCTTCTGCATAAAAGGCTATCCCACATCTTTCTGGTTGTGGTTCCTTTATTCTCCATGTTCTGACATTTGAGGTTTGTTCCTTCTGAGTTGTCTTTCGGAACCTGCTCCTGCATTCAGAGTCTTCATGACCAAAGTTATTACAAATAGAGCATTCAACTTCATTTTCAAGAACCAAAAAGTTGTTATAAGTCCTTTTCATGGTTCCAGTCATTCTCCCTTGCTTTTGAGCTTCTCTAGTCATGATTGTCTTGTAGGCAACACATTGAGCTGCTTTGTGACCGAAGTTATGGCTAGAAAAGCATTGGTGATTAAAGAAACTTCTGCGATAATCAGATCTATCATCCAACCGATTGTAGCTTCTATTCACATTCATTCTTGGAGCAAATTGGGAAGATTTTACCTGAGGCTGATTGTAGCTTTTGTTTGTCCTTAAGGTAGTTTGTCCCCAAATTTCTTGATGGTCTTTATTTGTTCTTGAGGTAAACTGTCCCTGATTCACCTGATGACTTTTATTTGGCCTTTGCTCGCTTCTCCTTGCTGCATCAAGATAGCTTTTAGAGGTAGAGGCTTGAGATGTTTCTCCATTATATCCAAGACCTGTCTTGATCAGAGGAGATCGCTGCACATTGATAATCTCATCCAAGGTTTCAGATCCTTTAACAAATTTAAGATTAATCGCTTTTGTTTTCTCAATCTCCTTTCTAAGACAAACAATCTCACATTCCAATTTTTCAAGATGTTTTTCCTTTTCAGCTAGTTGACATTGTAGAGAATCAATAATAGCACTCTTCTCTTCTAAGCAAACTTTGAGATCTTTCATTTCTTCATAAAAGCCTTCTACATCTATAGCATCCATATAGTCATCATCTTCAAAAGCCATTAAAAGTTTATATCTATTACCTTGTTCATCTTCATCACTATTTGAAAGACCATCACTATCTTCATGAGTGTAATAGCTTTTCTTCTTTTCATTTTGTTTCTTGTTCCATTTAACAGGTTCCTTTCCCTTGTCATTCTTATTTTTGTGAGGACATCTGGCAGCATAATGACCTACTCTTCCACAAGTAAAGCATTTAAAAGGTAACTTACCTCTGAACCTTCCAGAACCCCTTTGAAGATTTCTGACAAAATTTGATTCCTCTTCTTCATCTTCTGGCACGTGACTTGCTTCATAATAATATTCTTTGCTTGAAGCCTTGAAGGCAGCTTCTCTTCTGTCTGATGGACCTCCCTTTCTCATTTCATAAGCGGTTAGAATTCCGTGAAGCTGAGACATAGTAAGAATTTGCAGATTTTCCTTTTCTTCTATGGCAGACACTTTAGATTCAAACTTGGGGGACAAAGATCTTAGAACCTTTTCAACCACAATAGCCTCTTTTATTTCTTCACCCAAGTTTTTCATGCAATTAATAATCTCATCTACCCTAAGGAAATAGTTAGCCACACTTTCGTCATTATACATTCTGAGAGTCTCATACTTAATCCTGAGAGTTTGAAGTTTAGCACGCTTTACCTGTTCGTATCCTTCATAGCTCGTGACAATTTTGTCCCATATTTCTTTTGCATATTTATAGTGCATTACCTTCATGAATTCTGATTGAGATATACATCCCAATAGAGTATTGACTGCTTTTGCATTTGTTTCATATTTCTTTTTCTCGGCTGCATCTGTAGGAGTAGCTGAAGGAAAAGTGTAGCCTGTCTCTACGATGTCCCAAACTTCTGTACCAAGAGATTGAAGATAGGCAGTAACTCTTACCTTCCAATAATTGAAGTTTGTCCCATCAAAAACCGGTGGCCTGATTGATGCTTCTCTCTCGTAGTTGCTCATGATGAACGATCTACCTTCAAGCGATCAAGCTTCTCTGAAGGACCTGCTCTGATACCAATTGTTGGAAATAATACTGAGAGGGGGGGGGGGGGTGAATCAGTATTATCAGATCAATCAAACTTTTTCAATGCTCAGAAACATATACGCTACTTCAGTTAAGTGAACCAGCATGTACACGCTACTGTGTCTAAAGAAACCAGCGTATAACCATAAATCTTATAATTCAGTTAGTTTATCTTCAGTTAAATGCATCAGGACATTATTCATCATATTAAGAGTAAATAGATGCAGTATAACAGAACAGATCATCACACAAAAGTCACACACATGAACACCATGATATAAGGTGGAAACCCAATGTGGGTGAAAACCACCTGCTGGAAGTCGTCTCTATCTTTCTTTAATAAGAACTTCAATTTACAATCTTTTGTACTTGTGCAGCCTTATACCAGTACGCAGGCTACAACCTGCAGAAGGCTTCAACCTTCTCTCGTTCTCCAAACTTCCTTGGAAGGGAGCTCCAACCCCCTTTGCTCTTGTACTAGCTAAGATACTAGTACGTAGGTGCTGGCCTACACTCTTCTTTCCTTCAGGTACCACTTTTCATCAATTTTCAGACTGGATACTCCTGAAGCACAACATTACAATCTGAAGACCACAATTCATTCAACTTTCATAGAAGATTACAAAACAACCAACAATCACTGAACCACTGAAACCCTGTCAAACCCAGTCACCAGAACACAGAGCAGACTACAGAACTCTGCAATAACAGTCAGACCTAGCTGCAACCCAAAAATCAAGCTCCAAAAGATATACGCTACTTCAATGAAGGCAACCCGCGTATACACGTGGTTTTACCGAAGACAACCTGTGTACAGATCTAAAAATAATTTTTCATAACTTGCAGTTGTACCAGACATCAGTTATACCCAGAACATAACATTGCGTCAGTATGCAGATCTAGAAATATGCATAATCAACTATATAAAGATAGTTCATTTCAAACCATTTGATCCCGATCTCTCCTTAGATCTTGTTCTCCATCAACCGATGAGATCTCTCCTTAGCTCAGATCAAGCAATACATCATCAACCAATAACCTGCATACTGGATCTAATACTTCATCAGATATTCAAGACATTTCAGATACACTTGCCTAATGATTTCTTTCTCCTTATATAGCCTTAGGCCTTGTTCAATACCAAGGGCCAAAACCATAGAAATCCAATACCATCATCTTCAAAACTAGGGATCAACACGTCTGTCGAGACACCAAGGTCCAAAACTATAGGCACAACTTCCAAGGAATAACTGCCGTGGACCAAAGATAAGTTTTCCACATACACGCGCTTTTACTGAAGCCAACCAGCGTGTACACGCGACTTGGTATATAGCGAACCTGCATATACGCGACTTGGTATATAGTGAACCTGCTTGTATACGCGACTTGGTATATAGTGAACCAGCGTGTATATATTTTTCTTCATACTTGTAGACTGATCATGAATTCCTTGCTGCTATCCTTCTGCACTATGATTTGTTATCAGTGTGATTTTCCATCAAGGACAATACTTGTCTCATAATGCCAACAGAAGTGTTATCTTGTATTGATTCTCTCCTTTGGATTCTTTGGGAATCTAGCTTATTGATTGTAGTGCTTCAAGGCACTCCATCGGATAGAAGGGTGCTTTCTCTAATTTAGCAGAAATGGAAACAGTCATGGGATTATACTTGGAGCTGATGCCACCTATCCCAAAAAGGGTGTAGGAAATTTTACTCATCAATTAAATGTGGGTAACTCGATTCATTTACGAGAATATCTTTTATGTACTTGATCGCAAGAAGAATCTGGTGTTCATTGTGGCAATGGAAGTCGAGAGGTTTCAAGGTGGCATTCATCGATGGAAAGGTATGTGTTTGAAGACAGAATTTTCAAAAGATGCTTTTTCTCATGGGTTTAGGGTTGGAAATTTGTACCAAGTTGCAAGATGGTCCATTGGGGATCATGTCAATTGACATATCTCATCTATAACACCGAAGGTCTACTTATGGGGCCCTACCTGATGTGAGTCAGATGATGACAGGGATGCTTGAATTCAAGAATAGCATGAAGGTACATATCTGATATGTACCAAAGGAAAATCCTACAAGGGGACCATTCCCCTAATGTAGCAGGTCCATAGTTTTGGAAACACCCCAAGGAGTTTGAGATTCATGATCAGGAATCTCATAATACAGGTGGAAGAAATCCCTCTATGGCTTGAAGAAAAACACCCCGAGTATAGTACGAGAGGATTGATAGATATCAGATGAAGCTAAGATTCACTAAGAGTGAAGCCGATCCAAACCATTGTTTGAAGGTTGTGGATGATAGACCTCTCATAGCAACACCTTCTAAGGACGACCTATTTCAAACAGGTGCAGACCCTCTCACTTGCAGAAGTAAGAGGGAGTTGTATTTCAGATGTGGAATGGTAAACTGCAAGCCCATGACTACCTCGAGGATCTTAACTTTTAGAAGTTATATGGTGATGATGTCAGACCAGATTTGGGAAATGCCTCTAAGTTTCATAAATTGATGTTTTTGGTGAACATTCGTCTTGACATATTTTTTGCAGTTAGCATGGTGAGTTCATATTTGGTTGAGCCTCACTAGATTGGTGCCAAGAATCTTCTAAGATATCTTCGGGGCACAATCTCTCATGGATTGAGATACACTTTCGGAAATATGAAGCTGCATGATTATTTGAATGTTTACTAGGCAGGCAATGTGGAGGATCATTAGAGCACTTCTCAGTGATAGTTCTCTTTGTGTTCCGCTTCGATATCATGGATGAGCAGGAAGTAGAAGTCGGTTGCTATAAGCACTATCGAGACTGAATACATAGCTATGAGTATGATCTCGTATGAAGCTGCCTGGTTGTGGAAGCTCTTCAGTGAGCTATTTGTACATATGATGAATACCACCGTGATCCTCTGTGACAACCAGGGGGGATTCAATTATTGAGGAATATCGTATTCGATGATTGCTCTAGCAGATAGACATCAGATACTACCTTATTTAGGATATGGTAAGTCGATGAGCAATGAGGTTCCATCACATTGAGACTGATGTACAGTTCGCAGACACTTTGTCAAAGCCTCGGGGAAAGATCAAATCTGTGATTTTCCTGAACAACTTTGTAAACAGGTCCTACATATTGTATGCATTGAGCTTTGGGAGCTCTAGGGGTCTTGGGGTACTTACTGGAGTGACATACGACCACAGGGCGACTCACCCTCCCCTGGTGATGTGCTATGTACAGGGTGACAGGTTCAACCTTTCCCTATGATACCTCATGGTGACTATGGAACAGGATGATTAGTTCTCCTATGGGCTGGGATGATTAGTTATCCCATGGAAACTGTGGAACAAGATGATTAGTTCTCCTGTGGGCCAGGATGATTAGTTCTCCCATGGAAACTGTGGAACAGGATGATCAGTTGTGCTATGGGCCGGGATGATTAGTTCTCTCATGGCAACTGTGGAACAGGATGATTAGTTCTCTTGTGGGATGGGATGATTAGTTCTCCCATGGCTACTGTGGACAGGATGATTCATTCTCCTGTGGGTAGGATGATTAGTTCTCCTATTGAGACATCATGTCCATGCAGTCTGGGACTCATGGGAAGTACCTCTCATCTGATCAATGAGAGGGAAATGGGGTTAGGGACCGTTAGTAGTACTATCGATGGATGCATCCTTGTATCTACCATACTCCCTATGTTAGGATGACCTCCATTGATCTTGGATCAATGAAACTGATCTAGGATCAACATGAGTCGTTTGAGACACTCTCTTGTGACATTGATCTAGGATCAACGAAACTGATCCGGTATCAGTGTGAGTGATTTGAGACACTCTCTTGTGATATTGATCTGGGATCAATAAAACTGACTTCGGGTCAGTATAGAATGGTATGAGACATTCTCGATCAATTCTTCTTCTTCATGGTTTAGCAGAGTAGAGCAGAATTGAGTAGAGCTCAGCAGAGTAGAGCAGTGCAGGGAACTAATGGCAGAGATAGTATAGTCGAACATATGGATCAACAGATGGAGTTCTCCCTAGTTGAGAGGGAGTGTTAAAATTGGCAACTAGGTCCAAACTTCATGTGGGTAATCTTATTAATGGCAACTGGTATTTTTCTTTGATCCCTCTCATCAAGAAGTGTAGAATTGATATAAATATCATCCGATTCCAATAAGCATTCATGGAGATATGAATCTATTTGTGTTGTGGGACAATTTGTCAAGGTCAACCAGCAACCAAATAAACCCCACTTGTGCTCAACGTTTTAATATAAATAAAGGAGGACTTCAAGTCATTTAGACATGCATCTTCTTGGGGATTTCTTCCTCTCCAATTGTCTTTGGGTTTTAGTGGGAGGAGAGACCTAAAGAGGATACGCTGCCCTAGGGGATGCCCTATCCTATACACTGTCATAAAGGTGCCTTCTACACATCCCTAAAGGAGGAACCTTGGAGGTGCCCTAGCCATAGGGATACATGCCCTAGCCACAGTCAAGGGAGGAAGAAAAGTATAAGCCTTCAATGCTGTCCAGAAAAGGCTCTCTAGGCTAAGGAGCTTCAACATAGATCTAAGGAGTACTAGGGGGAGCCCTACTTGCAGTAAAAATAAGCCTACACACAACTGAAGGATAAGCCCTCATACATTGTCCTGAATACTCTAGCTGCAGGTCATGATTTGCTGTCACAAGTGATCCTCAAAATGCAGAAAAAGAGAATCTTGATCTGATGTTTGAGTGGCTTCTAATCCGCAAACCTTAAAGAACCTAATTCATTGTCATAATGGGGACTCTAGCCACTGTATTGAGAAGAATTCTATATTATGTCTAGTGGAAGAATGAAGCCCTAGCAGCAGTGAGGAGACACGCTGTCAACCTAATTGGCAGCCCTCATCTAGCTTCTATTTTCCATCATGAAAAAGGCCCTATACGTAGCTTTTAGCCGCAATAGAAGAGGCCCTAATCAGTGACATAAAAGTGGTCTTATGCCACAGCAAAAGGAAGTATTTAATCAACATTTAAGTCACATTGCTGTAGATGACAGTGTGACATATTTGAGATCTGTTTTGGGCATGACTGTACAACAATAACGCTGATTGATAGACATTGTTTTCAAGGGTAATAGCTAGGTACTGTATGACAACCTTGCTTGCTGCTGGGCTAGGCTCTTATGCCACAGCAAAAGGAAGTATTTAATCAACATTTAAGTCACGTTGCTGTAGATGACATTGTGACATATTTTAGATCTGTTTTGGGCATGACTGCACAACAATGAGGCTGATTGATAGACATTGTTTTCAAGGGTAATAGCTGGGTACTGTATGACAACCTTGCTTGCTGCTGGGCTATGCCACAGGCCATAGCCAGCAACATATTGTGTTATAGGTTGCACAAGGATAAGGACTGAAGGTTAATGTGACTGCTTCTATGGTCAGCATGTTAGACAACTTGGTTAGATGTAGCAGTTGGACACAACATGGTATTAGTTACAATAGTGAAGCACAACATAACAGTCATTGAGTGCAGATTAGTGATGGTGTAGCATTGAGCATAGATCAGTGATGAGTAAAAAATTGGGTGCAGCTTAGTGATTGGAGCAGCACAGTGACAGGAGAAACAACATGAAGTGCGTAGCATGGTCATTAGGTCCAACACTGTGATGATGAGTGCAACATGGTGCAGCATGGTGAGGTGCAGCAAGTGGACGAGATGCAACAAAATGATAAGTGAATGAGTCACCTTGGAGATTCAGTTGAAGCATCATGTCTTCAACTGATCTCATGTAGATATAGAAAGTCAAAGTGTTGACTTCTGTTGTAAATGTACTATCTCTCTCTCTCTGCTGAACTATTGAAGAACACAAAAGAAGAATTGATCAAGGGTTTCCCAACATTGGGGTTTGTCCTTGGATAGTGCCACATCTTGTGTCCTCTTGTCTTGGCTTGTCTTCTGCGATTTATGTTTATGTTCTATCTGCAGTTTACTTTTAATGCTAATGTGATTGCTAATCTAGAAAAGATATTGAGCTAAGTGTGAAAATTGAAATAAATTTCTCTAACCATAAAACATACCTAAAATTAACAATCGTCCACCCATGGAATTTACCCATGGTATTGTAGTGGCATCCACCCATGGTATTGTAAGTGACATCCACCCATGGTATTCATTCACCTATGAAATTGACCCGTGGTATTGTGACATCCACCCATGGTATTCATTCACCCATGCAATTGACCCGTGGTATTATAACTGAAAAATACTATAAGTAACAAGTCGCATTTTGTAAAAGGACAATTTGTCCTCCATAATGTAGCTTTTACAATTGTTCTCCATTTTAATAAAAAGTTTCTTTGTGGTTTTATTTACTGTTTATTCTCTCATTTTCTTTCCAGCATTGCAATTTTTCAAATCTTGGGGGCCACCCCCCAAGATCCATTTCAAATTTTTTTAGATCTTGGGGGCCTCCCCTCAAGATCTGGATTAGAGGTGGAGGATGCCTTTGCAGAGTTTTCTGCTGGCACTAGATGATTTGCATGCTATGATGTGATTAGAGACAAGGGGGCTAAGAATTTGTATTCTTGGTGGGGAACTCATGGGAAACAAGCCCTCTTCTATAGCAGTTAGCCATGAGACTCCTCTCTCAGGTGACTTCATCCTCTTGTTACAAGAGGAATTGGAGCACATATAAGAATTCATATAGTGTTAAGAAGAACAAGCTTGAGCAGTCCAAGGCAAAGACAATGGTGTATGTGCACACCAACCTTTGTCTTATTGACAGGTAGAGGGAAGAGTGGTTGAAGTGAAAGACAAAGATGTGGGATGTCTTTCCTAATGATATGGGTGTGGAAAACAATGTTCAGTTGGAATTGGCCAATTTGGATCTTAATGAATCAGTGCTATAGCCTATCACTTTTGATGACAGTGATACTCTTGAGGGGTCATCCTCCACACCAGCATATGTAGAGATTACATTGGATATAAAGGAGGAGGATACAACGAAAGAGAGTAGTGGTGACCATGATAGTGATGTTGATTTTGATGATGGTGATTGATGAGCTACCTACTACCTTGTATTTTTTTTGTAATTGCTATTTGTATTTTCCATAGGCATTGCTACTACCTCTGTAGCACATTTTGATTTTGATGACTTAATGGAAAAATGGCAGTTTCTTGTCTTTCTCCAATTGGATCATCGATGAATCTGCCACAATTGTATTTGTATGCATAATGTCACATTGTACAACTTACAAAATTTAAATTTACATCTGAATTTGTATCATGAATGAGAATTTGTGTAAGAAATATCTATTATGTCGACACTCGAATTTGCGTGCCCTGCATGTCAGGGGACTTAAGTATTCATTTTGACCTATGTTGCACGAAACTTCAAAGAACCCGATGCTTTAGGCCATACCCATACCTGAAACTCCAAAACACGGCTAAAACTCAACCATCATGTAAGCATCTATTAGAATTAATATAGACTTGTTTTTCTTATCAAATTGTCATATATGGGTCTCATTCCGTCTTTTCTTGCAAGATAATGTGTTATTCACTTCTATATATATATATATATATAGATATAGATATATACACCCACATATATGATGTTTCGACTGACGTTTCGGCCGATGTTTCCATTTTTGGGAGGTGATGTTTCCAAACATACCTGTTTCAAAAACTCCAAATGTTTCGACGTTACGTGCAACTTAGTTTTTGATAAATTTGAGAAAATATTTTTGAGCTTGTTTCTTTCATGCTTCCCTTTGTACTGTTAGATTTTTCCCTTATCAAAGCAAAATAGAAATTGAAGTTTTTGTGTTCTTGTGGTCTCTTACTGTCAATTATTTTGCATTACAATTCAAACAACCTAGGTGGATTGGTTGAGTCACATGTTTGTGAATCCTTAATAGCGACTTCTACAATTGGAGGGTAAGATATAGCGAGATTCCATCACACTAGTCTCATTTCAGATGCATCTAGGCATTGAAATTGATCAAGGTCACTCCCATATCCATTTTTATTATGTCCCAGAAAACACTATTTCCAACAGTTTTACTTTATTTTTTATATCCAAATATCTAGGGCTTTTAGCACAAATTTTTACCCGTTAGAAAATTAAGTTATTTGATGAAACAAGGATAAGAAAATTCCATTCAACATATAGGAAAATTTTCCTTTAGTGTCGCTAGAAAATCTCCCTCTCTATTTGGGCTAGTGCATGCCAACCTCAGGGGGTTGTCTCTAGTCTTAACAAGTGTTGTTTCACCTATAATCTGCACCATAACATGTAAAAAACAACATAGTAATGGTTGTTTGACCAACGAGTTAGTGGCCAAACAAGTTTGTAAAACACACAACATTTTAATAAGTGTAATAATCTCTAGCAGTCAACTTTTTATATGGAAAATAAAATACGTAGAAAGTGCATTTAAATCGTAGATTTCATCAATGAAAATAATTCAAAAACTTTTACCAAATTGCATAAGTTAGATTTGAGACATTAGTAAATACCTAGTGAGAAAGAATAGATCATAATGAAGCTTTATTCTGCAATGGCCAAAATTTCGGCAACACCAAGATGACTATTACATATCCAATGAAAAAGATATTTAGACATAATAAAGTAGAATCTAGAAGAGGAAAAAAAAAAGAATATTTCTTACTCAATACAATTGAACGTGTGAGGTTGGTCTCCATGTATATCTATAACCCCTTCCCTCTTCTAATTCCTTCAATTCTTACAGGAAAAGTGGGAGGTTGAGATACCCCAAAAAGGAATTCAATGCTTACTTGAAAATAGCTTGTAGAGTTAACTCATCATCCACTGAACTATACTAGAGAAGAAAAGTTGAGTGCAGTGGCACACACTTAAGTTCAATTGATGTATCTCTGAGTTGCCATGAGGTAAATATATCATTGAGCATAATTTTAGATAATTTGACTTGCGTAAAAGAATTTTGGAGTATTTTGAGTAAATTCCATTTGTGATAAACTTATCTTGGGGTAAATTTGCATTTTTGAACTAGGATAAAAATAACCTTTGAGGAAATTTTGGATAATTCAAATTGACTAAAAATAACCTTGATATAAATTGAGAAATTCAACTTAGGCAAAAAATATATTTGGAACATTCTCAGGTTGTGGAGACATCATTTTGGGATAATAAAGGATTGGTTCATGCATTCTTGTATGTGTTTTATATTGTTGAATATATTTTATGGCTATTGCATGAGATGGTTATTGTTAGGGTTTCTAAGTGCTAGCTTTTATTGAATATTTTTCTATGAAATCTTGGAAAAGTATTCTATGGATTACGCTTAAGAATGTATGAAAATTCCTTGAATGATCCTTCATGTTAAGCTCTCCTCTGTGATTTTATACCCTCATAAAATGATAGCCAGGGTTTTAAAGCTAAGGGTTTTCAAGACCCCTTACTTCATTCTACGGCTTGATTTTTCTATAACTAGATCTTCCTCTTTTCTCCATAACCCAATTGAAGAATGTAACTAGTGTCAGGCTTCATAATTGTACTAGAGTCATGATGTAATATATTTGTCAAAATATATTTCTTATTATTATTTAAATTGACTTATTAAATCATGGGTTTCATGCTTGGGTCAATGATTCATAGGTCATAGCACCCATTGTGTGCTTTAGGATTTTTCTTATAAAGTCAAAGTCATAAGAAAAGGAAATTATTTTGTGTCAAAGAATCTCCCCCGCCATGTCAGCTCCTTCTCCTACTAATGACAACCACCTATCCTTCAACTCAGCCTCCAAACGATTCATAAAAGGTAAACAAGTAAGCCTCAAAAAAATTGACAAGTCGACTTATCCTACTAGACATGTTGGCTCAATGTACTAATAGAAACCATTATATATAGCCCAGTAAAGTTTACCATGTTGAAGAATGTAACTAGGTTCGGTCTTCATAATTGTACTTGAGTCATGATGTAATGTATAATTTTCAAAAGAATTTTCTATTATTAAATTGACTTATTAAAGCATGGGTTTCATGCTTGGGTCAATAGTCAATAGGTCAAACCAGCCATTATGTGCGCTAGGATTTTTGTTGAGCCAAAGACAATTATTGTTTTAGGAAACCCTTATTGGGCTCCTTAAGGTCAAGAAAGAAAAATATTTTTATTATCCTACTCCTTCCCCATCAAGTCAACCTCCTTAACTATCTACTAGTCGGCCTAGCCTTATTGATCATGTCAGCTCATTTGTGGAGACTCCAACGACTATATATACCAAGTAAACTCATCCTTGTTTGAATGTGTGATAAGGAAATTCAATTTTGAAATTCCAGCGAGAAATAGGAAGCCAAATTCTGCAGTTACATAGTGATTGAAGGAAGCTGAAGTCTACAATTCCTCGGTGATAAAAGGAGGCCAAAGTTCTACAATTCCATAGAGATGAAAGGAGGAAAAAGTCTAAAATTCCACAGATATAAAAGGAGGCCAAAGTTTGCAATAAAAGGAGGCCCACATCATGAAGACTTTGACCTTAAAATTCATTGATGTTTGTTGAATGTTAAAGAGGCTGATTTGATGGGGGAAAGGAGGTTGTTGTCTTGGTCTTGGTTATCTCACTATCATATGAATCTACTGAAGGAAGAGTTCTTAGCTGGGTTTTCCCCTAAATAAGGGATTTTCATTGGCTAAGTGCCTATATAGTGTGTTCTCTGGTGTTATTGTGTCTTTTGGCAATTGTTTTTATAATAATAACATATTTACTAAGAAGACAAAAATAATAAATCAGAAGAAATTGTCAAATAATGGAGAAATCAAATTAAACAAAACTGCCCTCAATTTCTCAACAAACCAAATGGAGGAAAAGAAAAGAAGTTTGTATGGACTACAGGGATCAAAGTTAAAAGTGCAGAGAAGTTAATTTTGGATCACATACTAGAAAACAAAGTACTAAGGCATGAGGCTGAAATTATTCACACTTACAGAGACTGAAATCTTCACGGGATCCTGAAGCAGATTACAGGGGCTGAGATTGAAAGTTGCTGAAGTTTCAGAGAAACAAAAGACAAGAATATGTTTGACTAGTTGTGGTAAGGGATGACATGGTGGATCGAATGTCTCTGGTCTAAGGTTAGGAATGTCTCACTATGATTTGAATCTACTGAAGGAAGAGTTCTTGACTAGGTTTTCCCCTACCTAGGGTTTTTCCCTAGCTGAGCACCTATATATTGTGTTCTCTTGTGATATGGCAATTGTCTTGATGATAATAATGTAATAACAAAGAAGAAGAAGAAATACCTAATCACAAGAAATTGTCAAGTAACCGAGAAATAAAATTAATAAGAAGCCCTATTAGTATTGCCCTAGATTTCTCAACATGGTATCAGAGCTGGCTCACTTGTATGAGGGAAGAAAGAAGGTCACTTGGGCTTCAAATCGAGAAAGGATAAATAATTATCTAGACCGAACTCCTAAAGGGAAGATATTCCAAGTTCTAAGTACATTAATTAGCCCTAATCATAGTGACGAGACTACAGCCCTATGCATGGAAGAGTGAGGGTATTTAAAGCTCTATTCACAAGGACTGAGAGGCTAGAGTTACAGGAGAGGAGGTTTTGATACGAGCATATTAGGTGGTTAGTCATTATGGGAGTGTGTAGGGTTAGTAGGACATTTTCCTTAGACTAGCATGGGACCTAGACATCACAATACTTGACAAATCAATGACCTTTAGGGATGAGATGGCCACTACAGGAGAACGTCACTCAGATCTTCCATTGGGCTTTAGTGACTTCTTGATGGCATGGGGAACTTCATCAACATGGCATGTTGGTCACCAGAAGAATATCAAGAAGAGCTCATGCATGAGAGATGTCATTCGCATAGAGATTGGGCTTTATCTTCATGAGTTTACTCTTGGGGTGCATGAGGTCTAGTACTCAGTAGGGGAGCTTGATGGGGAGTGGCACAAAGTCCTACATTGTCATGATGCTCTACTTATTGTTAGCATACAAAGGCATTTTGGTACTTATACTTGGTGAGATAGTGAGCGGAGCATGGGGTGCTTCACGATAACCCGGATGGGTTGGGATCTGGGTATCGAGGGATTCCTTCATAACAAGATAGTGCGAAGACCAGGGATGACTTAGTGGCACATTTGGGACCCTGGTATTATTGGTGGTGATAGTGGTGATCCATAGTTACAGGGGGCACTTGTTCAGGCATTGCTTGAGGACAAGCAATTTTTGGCGGGGAGGACTGTAATATCCCCATTTTTTATTTTCTGCATTAGTGATGATTTTTGGAAGAGAAGTTGATTCATGCATAGGGACATAGGATAAAAAGAGAAAATTGCATCTCTAGTGGAATGTGGGAGCCGCAAGAAAGAGAAATTCAACCCAAGGAGGGAACTTGCACTCTTGGAGGAGAGAGAAAAGAGAAGGAAGAGTGAATTAGGAGAGAGGGAGAGATTGGGGGCCACAAGGGGAGAGGAGGCCAACAAATTATAAATAGAGCTTGAGGGTGTTACCACCTTGTAGCATCAGATGTGCTCTAAGTCTCACATTTTGCAGGGAGGCTTAGACGGATGTATTCTCTAATACATAGAAATCGTTTTGGGAAATTCCACCCAGAGACAGTTTTATTAAAATAATTAATTATTTTTAATGGGACCATAAGTCTAAACTTAGGAAATTAAAATAATTAAAGGGTGTTAATCTAAACTATGGATGAAACTTCTAGAAGAAGAAGGAGATCAAGTCAATATGATCCTAGCCATTGATTAGAATCTAATCTGGGCCGTTGCTTGATAAATAAGAGGATTATAAGAGAAGCCTTCATGGGCATTTGGATAACACATATAGAGAGTTTAGGAGATTGAATTTCTGAAGCAGAGCAGCGGCCGTGAGAAATTCGAAGTGAGCTTTTACAGTGAGGGATAGGGATAGTATTCAAAGGGAAATATTTCTCGGTTAGAGAATACTTAGTAGAGAAGGCAGAGGGAGATCCAACAGTGGTAGCACAAAGCTAGAGGAGCTAACAAAGAGCCATGCAGAGGTAGCGTAGAAGCAGAGAGGAAGTCCGAAAATTTGCTGAAGGAATCAATTGCAGAAGTTGGGAGCCGGGTGTTAGACTGAGAGGAAGAAATCGAAGTTCCTGGGTAGGAAATCGATTAGCTAGAGGAGTGACATTGTGCCCAGAGGATTTGACACTGGGCTGACATAGAGGTAGCACAGAGGTAGACAAGGGCAGTCATTCAAGGGCTGGATAAATAATATTTCCAATGATAGTGTGAGATAATCTCACAAATCTCTCTTCCAGTGATATTCTCTATAGTTGAATTGCCGCGAAGGCATCCATAAGTCGTATTTAGAAATTACTACTGCATAATAATAAAACCCTTAGGGTTTTTGCATCAGTTTTCCTGCATTTGGTTTTTCCGGGGACATTTGTCCAAAAATAACTGTGTAGATGTGTTGTATCTCTTTCTTGTTCAGTTTCTTGTTTCAACATATTATTTTTAAAATAGTGAATGATGAAATTGTATTTACTTCGATATTTACTGTAGAACAAAACAAATAAATTACATGGATTAACAAGTAGGAGAAGTAACATCAGTTTGCTGCAGTAGGGGTTACGGATTTAAGAATTTTCACATGGTATCATAGCTACAAGTGAAATAAGAAAATAATGCCGGAAGAGCGCAGTGCTAAACAAGAAAGGGAGTTCAGAATTCCTACAGAGGTGTTAATTCGAATCCCTTGAGGGTTTGTGCATTTTAGGCCACGAGAGCAAGATTTTTGTGGTAAATCTCTCTCTGAGTGAGTCAACAAAGAGGTAGGACTTTCATACCTAAATCTGTCAGCGGACAAGGGAGCAGTGCAGTAGAAGCTTCAACGAAGAGGGGTTTCTGGTGGGCCATAGTTTTTTGTATGTAGTTGCTAGGCAAAAACATGTTAGAAGGAAGAAGAGACACTTGAGGGAATTTCTTCCTCAGGGAGCTCCTAGCTAGGGAATTCAATTTGTCTACTGCTTAGAAGAAGCAGAGAGTTGAATATATCCTAACTTCAACAGGGAGTGCGTAGGCCAGACCAGTGCTACACAGAGGAGAGAGGGAGGCAATTCGACATTGGTAGAGATGGCCACGAATGGGCAGGATCTATGGAAGAGCAGTAAATTAGATCTAGTTGTTGCATATTTCTCACATATATTAGTACCCTAGCTACAAGAGCCCAACATAATCAGTAACAAGAGGATCACAATGTTAGCAGACGCAACTAGTCATTCAAATGATAGTTGCATAACTAGTTTCAATCAGTTTCCAAAAGATATTTGTAGTATGCAGGTGCAGTTCTAGGCAGGAAATTCCCAACGTAGAGCTTCACAGTCTAGTTTCCAGTATAGGAGGACTGTGCAAGTTTCTAGGAGGGAGCGGAGAGATTTCCCATAGGGAGATCAAGGGTCAAGGGAAGTCTAGTTTCGGAGGGAGAAACCCTATGGAAGGCAGTACTTCACGATCTAAGGAGATCATACTCATTATTGCAATAGCTGCAGCAGCAACGCAGAAGCATCAATAGAACAGTAATAGCCACAGTATGAATATATCATATTTTTCGATGATTTCCCATATACCTCTAGGGGAGAGGTGGGGTGATCTAGTACTATAGTTCAAAAGAACTTTAGGTGGGCGAGATCCTTGAGGAGTCCAACTCTTAGATTAATACCTTGCTATGGGAGCCTAGATCAATAGTAGTAGGATGGACCAGTGTCAGTTGGTACAGAGGAGTGCCAGAGTGATAATTGCAGTGGCTAGGAGTGCCAAAGATTGAGTAGCGTAGAGCAGAGTTTCTAGTAGTGCAGATGGCACAAAGCAAAGGTCAACAACAATGTAGAAACCTCAGAGGGCCAGCACAAATACTAGCAACAGTCAGACTCTAGCAACGAGATGCGTCATACTGAACACTAGTTCAATAATTTGGGATTCTATTCTGTTGTTGATGCAATAGCAACAATAGTTAGAGAAGGTTGCAGTGTAGATGTAGTTGGCAATGGCAGTGCCAACAGTAGCACGGATGCAAAATTGAGAGGGATTTGTAATACAGATGTAGTGTTGATAGTGGCAGATTCAACAATAGTACAGATGCAGAATTTGCACAGTAGTTGTTAGGCAGTGATGTCAAACATCGGAAACGAAAAAAGAGATGTTACAAAATAGAGTGATGCTTTAGTAGGTTGCATTGCTAGAGCACATTCCTCGCTAAGAGGGAGTGTTGATTTTTGGTAGCATCAGATGTGCTCTAAGTCTCAAATTTTGCAAGGAAGCTTAAACACATGTATTCTCCAATACCTAGAAATCATTTTTGGAAATTCCACCCGGAGACAATTTTATTAAAATAATTAATTATTTTCAATGAGTCCCTAAGTCTAAACTTAGGAAATTAAAATAATTAAAGGGTATTAATCTAAACTATGGGTTAAACTTCTAAAAGAAGGAAGAGATCGAGTCAATATGATCCTGGCCATTGATTAGAATTTAATCTGGGTTGTTGATTGGTCAATGAGAGGATTATAAGAGAAGGCCTAATGGGCACTTGGGGAACACATAGAGAGTGTTCAGAAGATTGAATTTTTGAAGTAGAGCAGCTGCCAATGAGAAATTCGAAGTGAGTTTTTGTAGTGAGGGGCAGGGATAGTATCCGAAGGGAAATATTTCCTGGTTAGAGAATAATTAGTAGAGAAGGAAGAGGGAGATCCAGTAGTGGCAGTGCAAAGCCAGAGGGGCTGACACAGGGCCACGTAGAGGTAGCACAAAAGCTAAGATGAAGTCTGAAAATTTGCTGAAGGAATTGATTGCAGATGCTGGGAGCTAGGGTGTGAGACTAGGAGGTAGAATTCGAAGTTCCTAGGAAGAAAATTTATGAGCTTGAGGACTGACGTTGTCCCCAGAGGGTTTGATGCAAAGATTGTGTAGAGGCAGTGCAAAGGCAACCAGGGGTAGTCATTCAGGGCCTGGATCAGCCAGGATTTCCAGTGATAGTGTGAAGCAATCTCACATATCTCTCTGTTAGTGATATTCTTTGTAACTGGATTGTTGGGAAGGAATCTAGAAGTTATATTTAGAAACTACTACTGCATAATAATAAAACCCTCAAAGCAGATGCACTGGTTTTCCCGCATTGAGTTTTTCCTAGGACATTTGTCCAAAAATAACTTTGTAGATGCATTGTATCTCTTTCCTATTCAGTTTCTCATTTCAGCATATTATTTTTAAAATAGTGAATGCTGCAGTTGTATTTACATTGATATTTACCATAGAACATAGTAAATAACTTGTATCGACAAACAAGTAGGAGAAGTGTTGAACATGTTGTCATTGATGTCAAAGTGTAGTAGTTGCAGGATGATTGAGCAAGTGTGTAGCAGGTCATTGATGTCAAAGCAAGAGAAAGTGCACGTATCAAGTAAATGAGAGGTTGCAAGAATGAAAACCTAGACCTAGTGTTTTTGTCCGTTGGACGATGAAGAGACCCCATCTTTTGTTGGACTTTTGGGAGACACAAATCAATATACTTTCCTTAAAGACTCTTGCCATACGATTCTACTCGTCAAACTCATTCCAGTGGTATGCAGAGCATCTCATGGACCTTCATGGTTTGAGGGAAAAGCCCAGGAACATTTGTGGTCCCAATTTTCATCCAATAGCCCCAAGGGTTGTTGATGTGGCATAATTTTAATGTTTGAATGATGTGGCAATCAAGTAAAAAGTCTAAATTAAAAAATAATGTGCCAAGAAGCTCATGGGTCAAAAGGAATCCTTTAAACCAAAACATTTGGTTAAAAACCAAATTTAAATTAAGGACTATGGCTAGAGTAATTTGATGAAGGGTTTCAAATTAAATTAAATTGGCATCTATATCAAGTGGACCTCCCACTCAAATAAAATAAAAAGGAAAAGAAATATTGAATTTGGATTCTTCCCAAAGCCACATGTCGGCCTCAAATATTTGAGCATGAAACTATATAAACACATCAAATATATCTCCAAAGGGCATGCGAAGAGGTGGAGTGTTTTCCCTGAGGAACAAATTGGTTTTAGGGTTCCGTTAAACATTTCTTGTAGGTGTTTCTATGGAAAGAAGTAGGCCAACAAATTCATGATCTGTCCAAATTATGAAAAGGTGGATCTGTTGCATCATGAGCTAACAAAGTTTCATTGAGATCCTTAATCAAATCCCTTCTAATTTCCTGAAGCTAGAATTCATTGTTCTTTCTCTGTATCTGGTGCAAGGTAATCTTTATGTGGTCGAGACAGGTTGAAGGGTTTCATTATGGGTTCACATTTTTAATTTTTTTTTGGGATTTGTTGAGGGGTAAATATGTGTGCAGGTCCATCTTGTGGCTCCCTGTGGAGCTTCCTTCATCATTGTGACAATACATTTCGAGAGCCCGCCTATGTTGTGCATTTTGACCAACAATATTTAGGGCATAAATCCATTATATAAATCACTTGAATTTGCATTCAAGAAATGCCCCAGTTGATCCACCCTCCACACTGCCCATTGATCTAGAAGTGGCACCGAAACACTGTCCATGTGAGGCATTTCACGACAGAAGAAATTCATCGACTTAATATATTCACAGCTTCGTGGCAGACCTATCCAACATGCAGAGGAATGAGAAAACAGATTCCCAAGTGAATATTTAATAGATAAATATTTGCAGCTCCTTTTAAATTATGTTATGCATTGGAAAACATGCTCAACGATGCCCTGGAATTGATTCTTCAAACAACTCTTGCTCAACAATGATTTAGAGTAGTATTTTCATGCAAGTTGATCTGATTGTTACCTAGAACATCCACTAGAATTGAAAATTATTGGTTTGGATATACTTCAAACTTGGTATATCCTAAGAGGCTTCCATTTGGGCAGTTTTGATCTTCTCTTTAACCATGCCTAGCATATGAAATCTCAAAGCCTAGCAATGTATCTATCATATATTAATGATAGTTTTGGTTTTCATATTCATTGCAAGCCTTATGTGAAGCATACAATGACAATAATGCTACATCAGCTGAAAAAACTGAGATTTGTAGACCATTTCCTTGTGACTACTCACTGGAGTTGATGGTTTGAGAACATATTTTACCACTGAGATTGTTGGTTTGTCAAGTTCTATTATAACACCAAGGAAGCAAGTTAGGACAGTCTTATATGGCATTATCACAACAAACTTAAGTCTTTTGTGACAACAAAATATCATTCATTAATATAGACACATTATTGGACCAATGTGAAGGTGGACTTCCAAATTCTTCTTTGCGCTATAGTAGTCCCATGATTAGTGACTAGCTGTCGATTTTGTTGAAACTTCAAGAAACAATATTATCAAGCTCAAACAAATTGTAGGATATATTTAGGGACATTGAAGTACTTACTATGCAATACATTGACAAAGCAAGAAGCTTAGAGAATGTGCTTGACATAATTACACATGTTGTTGTGAAGAGTGAGTTTACGTTGCTTACATTGTTGATCAATGTGAGGGCTATATGTCAGGACTTGCACTGTCGAGAAGACAAAGTACTTATGATCATTGCAAAGATGAGAAGCATATATCTATATATATATATATATATATATATATATATATATATATATATATATATATATATATAGGGCTTAAAATTTCAAATTCATATCAAGCAACAGTGAATTTGTTGTTAAGCTAAAGGAAGCAGTTGGAAGCAATAGACTTGACAAGTATAGCAATAGAGGTAGCGAGTACAGATGCAGTAATCAAAGAAAAGGTAATAGTGGCAGCAGTTGAGGAAAATGTAGAAGCAAAAGGTGACAATAGTTGTGCTGTAGAAGGAGAGGCAGAGGTTTAAGGCTTGAAGTAGAGAGTGTGGTAGCAGCAACAAAGGTAAAGTGTGGAGAATATTGAAGTGGATAGTAGGTGTTATCACTCAGATTTTCCTTGAAGTTGTTGGAAGAGGAAAGGGGTCCGAGCTAACCACAAGCCAATATTTTAGATACAGAATCTAGCCAATCTGTATCTAGAGAGGGCTCTCTCTTTCAAATTTAGCTTTGTTTTTTAATTATATTAGGCTAGTTGTGAAGTTTAGGAGTTTTGTTTGAGTTTGGGTGGTGAGATTCAATAGCAAAGGGGTAAGACTGAGTAGCTTATTCCATTGGGCTGATGGAGTCAAAGAAGATGGCTTAACCAGACTTGGTTTCTTCACAAAGGATGGTTTAACAGAGCAAGGTAGTCAGACAGGGAACAATTAGAGACTTAAAGATGGGATGGGCTTAAAGGGTTAAAGGGCAACTAAGAATCCTTTAACATGCTTTAAAAGAGCAGAACATGACTAACCATCAATAAAGAGCAATTAAGAATTCTTTACTAAATGATTAAGATGAATAAACTAGGAAATAGGAGCAATTAATAATTCACTGTTTATACTAGATTAGAAGAAAACATAGAGAATAATAACAATTGAAAACATAATGCAATTAAGAATATTCTGAGTTATTATTTTTCGTTTATCATTCAGATGTGAAACATAGATAATATTTTAAACAAGGAAAACTTTAAAACACAAGGTATAGATGGCTTATTGATCGGGTGTTTGATTCAAGAATTCTGAGAAATTTCCTTAGCTTCAATTCTTCATCTAGCAAGCCACAAAGTTGGTCCAATTAGCACTTTATTCCAAAATAGTCAATATTACAGCAATGTCTAAGAATCCACCCTCAATACTCCAATTGAGGGGGTATTTATAAAAAAAATCTTTACAAAAATATCTCATAATAGAGTGAGATATATTCTAGTGATGACTAATTAATTTTAAAGAAAAATAGAGACAACTAGTCTCAGAGATAGGACAAAAGTGAACTGTTGTTGTGCTGTTCCTATTCTCGTTGAATGTGCTGGAGGCAAGCCCTTTTATTTGGCTTGCTACTGTCCTCTTTAGTAACTCTGTGATGGCTGCCCTGTTTTGACTGATACTCTTTACATGTTCCGACACACTTCGACCTATTTGACCCCTCTTCATCTTTGTTCATCTTGTTATGATAAAAGCCCAAAATTTACGTTTTACCAAAAGTAAATTTACAAAAGTTCCAACATATCTTCCCACCATTTTGGCTCTAGCAATCTGTGTTTTTGAAGTTTCCTCAGAGTCTCATTAGTTTCTATATATCTGAAAAAATTAGGTTGGAGATGAAACAAGTGCTTTACCTCATGTTCAATATAGAATAAGTTCTCTATGCTCCATAGAGAACTCGACCTGTCAGAAGTGCTTTTGTTCCTGATGCACTTGTTAATGAACTAGCTTGATCTCCAGCATACTTATTCAATTTATCTACATAATCAATGTGCTTCATTAACCTGTCATTAATGACCAAAGGACTTGGTATCCCTTTATTCTGTAAGATAGTGAACTTCTTCATAAAATAATTGATTTCCACCTGCATATCTTGACATCTTCTCTCTAGATTCTGCATCAAAGTTCTTTTAGTTAGCACCCTTTTGATTTCCAAAATAGTGTCTGTCCTGTCTAGGATGCCAAGTGCTTCTAGTTGTTCCTTATTTTTGGTATTCAAAAAATGTATAAGCCAGTTGGCTTGTTCAAGCATCTGTCCTAACTGTGCTCTTGTCTGTTGAATTGCTCCATGTGCTGCTTTTACTAAGTCCATTTGCTCATAGATCACTTGGATGGATGGCCAAACATCATTTATGGATTGAGTGATGTTGGTCCATAGGATTTTCTTGATCTCTGCCAAAGGCTTGCCAAAAGTGAGATCATTTTCTGATGCTTTAATTTTATTCTCTAATGCTTTGATCTCCCTTGTTTTTTCCACAACATTTATCTTTGAAATATTATAATCTGTTTCCATTTTAGCTAGCTTTTCTTTTACCTATTTTAATTCTGACACTTGGAGCCTCATGTCTTCCAATTCCTTTATCAGCTCTTCTGTGCTTAAATTGGTGCTGCTACCTGATGTTGTTCCTACTGTTGATGTACCTGTAATCACCTCTGCTGTGGCTATTGGGATGTTTGGAGCCAATTCTATTCCAAGTGTAGAAGGGACTGTTGTTGAGACTGTGGGAATTACTTCAGGAGGCTGAGAGGTCAACTCTCCCTGCCTATCCTTTAGTGCCTTTTCTAATGCCTATTCTGTATCATTTAATCTTTCATTAAGTTTCAAAAGGAGATCCATCATCTCTTAATCAGATTTCTGCTTCACAACCTCAGTAGTCCGTGGGTGCCTTGAAGGAGGTAGCTTTAGTTGTTTCCTCAGGGCAGCAATGTCTTCTTCCTTTTTCTTGATTAATGCATCAACGCCTTTCATATCTTTGGGATCATGTCCCAATCCAATGATGATTTCTTCTAATGATTTTATTCTATTATCCTTGGCCAAGGAGGAGGCTTTCTCCAAGTGAAGTTGAGTAGCTGTATTATCCAAGGAATTTTGTAGCTTGTGGGCCATCATTGCTTTTTCAGCCAGTGTGGAATAGACCATTTCCCCAATCTACTTGTGAAGTTCAAGTTGGTCCATAGGATAAATATCTTTGGCTAGGACCTCCAAGTTTGTTCTAATGTAATATGCTACTGACTCGGGTTGCTGCACCATTGGGTTAAAATAACTCATTAACATTTTTCCTTCTTTAATATCATAAGCTGACATCAATCTCTACTAGTTTGAGGGGGCCATCTTCAAATATTGATTATAAATTTGAAGCCGTACTAGATCATTCCCGGTTTTTATCTCTATAAATTTCTTCTTAATTTCTAAGGTCTGTTTTCTCTGTGGCCTAGTGGATGATACTTCTACACTGTGTTGTCTTTCTAGCTCCTGCCTTTGTAAGCTAGTTGAAGTTCCTCCCAGTGGGGGAGTTTGATGGCTAGTTTCTCTTTCAGCTCTTAGAATTTCTGTGGTTTCTTCAATGGTTTCTTCCTCTGAAAGAGGATTCAGTCTTTGTCTCTTTGCTCAAGGGTGTTCTGTAGGTCCACTGATAGGTGTGGTGGTTTCTCTGTCCCTCTTTTTGTTTCTTTCCTCATCTAGAGGAGTTTTCAATGTTGGAAATTCTGCTACTTTAGTTTTGGCTGGAGGAATTTGTACATGACTCTGTTCTTTGGTCCCTCTAGGCTGATTAGTCATTGTAGGCTGCTCTGTGGTCTTTACTTCTTTTCCTTTGGAATTTCCTATAACTGGTACGCTGGTTTCCTGTGCAGGCGGTTGAGAAGTTCCAACAGAAGATGTACCAATTTCTGATTATTGTGGCAGCTTGAATGATACCTGTCCAAAAGAGTCCAGGTCAAGGGATTTATCAAGATATTTCATAGCATTTTCCATCTTTTCCTGCTCACTAATCTCTTCTAATAGGGTCCCTTCTACCCATTCATCCTGATTTGCAAATTCTTCAATTTCTGGGATCCTATGATGTATATAAACTGATAGCCTATTTTCTGTCCTTCTGTTACATATGAAACTATTTGGGTCATATGGCACCCACCAAAAACATTTCTTTAATCTAAGGTGGTCTTCTAAAATCTTTTCAGCTTCTTGCCATGCATCCCTAGAATTGATGACGAAAGGGCCTAACTGATTCTTGATTCTTAGCTGAGCCTTTTTCTTTGTGCTACAAAAATGGACTATGTCTGCATTTATGATCTATCTGAAATATTCTAGTGCAAATACTCTCATGGACACATATTTAGGTAACTTGAAAGGGCAAAGTTCACACCCATACATTCTGATTTCTGTGTGATTTTGGTACAAGTACTAGTCACATATCATGTACTGTTAGAGAGCTGCATAATCTTCTTCATGTCACTAGTGATTCTAGGAGGGGAAAATCCTATCAATAAAGTGGTTGTTGGATGAACAACCCAGTCAATGAACTCATTATTAGTGTAAGGGGACTCACAGGTATTATGAAAGATGGAACTCCAAAAAATCATAGACCTTCGATTTCATTTTGAGTCCAATTTCCTGATGGGGAAAGGAAAGTTGTCTGGCTCATGATACAACAAAAGATGGTATATAAAATATGTATATTTGAAGACTCATTCCCTGTCCAAATTTATGAATTTATCATGGATTTTGTTGGCAATGAAAGTGGCATAGTTATATCTGATAGCAGAGGGCTGTCCTGGAGTAAAAATTGATAGTAAAACTAAGGTGATCTCATCAACATATCCACTAGAGTTAAATCCCATGATCAAGGATATCATGTCAACGATGAGTCTGCCAGTGTCAGTGAAAAAAGTCCTCAGATAGGGAGGTGGACGTTTAGGCTGGTGCTTTGGTAGCATGAAGGTCTGAGCAATACGACTTATTTTTGATGTGGGAAATTGAGATGCTTTTTCAAGTAGATACCCCATGGAAAGAGGAGCAAGGGGCTGAGTGGAGTGGAAATATATCATTTCATTAATGGACTTAATAGTTATGGGAAAAATGAAAGTTTGGGATGGGGACATAACTTCTCTATGGACAGGGTCATAGTTAGCACAACACTGATGAATGATGTCTGGGAAAACATGGATTGAGAGGAGGAAATACATGGGAAGGTTAGATTCCCACAGTCCAAAAATGTTAGACTTGTTTAGATAGCTATCCATAATTTGGCAGAAGGCCTAAAGACAGTTCCTATTGCCAGATAAATACTTTACTTGAAAATCTTTGTTAGCCAGATGTAGATAATCTAAGTCTTTATGAGGTGCATTCGCGGGCATGACATTCATGGCTATGGGAGTTTCCATATTTGGTTCTTGTGTATTCAAATTGGAATTCAGGCTTTTTGTGGAAAAATGGATTAAGCAACAGGTTTTAGGGTCTTTTTATGTCAACATAGACTACTTTTACCTTGAATTCGGCTTTCTCTGGTAGAATTTTCAGTAGAAAACTGAAATTGTAGAGTTGCAGGGCAAAATGAATAAATACCTACGTTAAAGGGGAAAACTGTACAATGGAAAATTAGTTGACAGGTTGTGAAGCTCGTGCTGTAGTCTCTTGGCCGGGTGGTGGGCTGAATGCTCCAACAGTGGACTCGATAGTTGATTTGCATCAGAGCACAATTTGTATAGAATAGTAGTGAAAATGATGTTTTGTTAGTTTTATTTAACAAAACTAAGGTTGGCGGGTCTTTTTGGCTTTATTGGGTGGATGATGTCAGCGTGATGGGACGTGTTGTCGTTACGCAGATGGTGATAAGTGGTTTGCTCGCACCGCTTTTGGATTCGGGTGGTTTTAGATGGAGGGCGAGCGAGCATATGGAACGGGCGACGTGTGGCTTTGGTACGAGCAGAAAACCATCGGGCGATCGTGAGTTAAAGCAAGGTGGGAAGGGTGGTCGTGATATCGCTGTTGACCGTTGGATGGGAATGTAGAGATCAGACGGCGGATGGGCAGGGGATATGTCGGGTTGTTAACTGTGACAGGCCCGGCACGATAAAACGTGTTTTCATCATTTCAGGGCTATTTTGATTGGTCGAGGGGTGGTTATTAGTTAACCCAAATGGTTAATTAATCCCATATTACACGGCAAGGAACGTTATTAATAAACTCCAGATAAGTTCATTAATCCCAATTAACTATATAATGGTTATATACCATCAGGGCGGGAATTATATAAAGCGTGGGGGTTTAATATATTTACATATTACGGGAGGGGTTAATTTTTCAGGATTTATATAATAATTGTTAAAAGTTAATATGAAATAAAATGATAAGCACCAAGTTAAAATGTTATGAATTTACATTTAAAACTTAGGCTAAAGGGGTTTTCAAGTGATATTATGTATTTCCTAAGTAAAATAGGTTTTTCACTTAGGCAAACTTTATGAAATGAAATGAATGATGGATGGATGATTTATGAGCACTCAGGCTTTTAGATCATTGGGTCGAGGGTCCGGTCCCTCCAGAAGTCAGAGAAATGCTCTGAGCCCCTTTGACTTTCAAAGACCTTAATACTTTAGGGGGAATTAGTGAAATCTTTAGGGAAAAATGTGAATGGAAGTTAGTTATTTAACCTTGCCTTGCTTGAACTGCATCAAGTGTAATGTATGCCTTGCACTGGTGAGAAAAGTAAAGATCAACACATTTAGAAGCATTTTTCATCACAAGTATCATTCTGCAACATCATCTACCTACCCTACCTACTTTAGCCTGACATTTTTTCTTCTTTATTTGGGTGCACTTAGACTGGAAAACCCTTATCACACTTTTTCTTTTACATATAGAATCTATCTAAGTCTGCCCTTATTACATCCAAGGGCTCAGATTATACTGTTGAGCTCCTTTTGATTTACTCTACCTATCTACTTATCTGCCAATATTACACTGTTTGGTCAGATATTTATTCTCTATCTCTACAACATGAAATTGAAAAATGAATGAGCCAAGTTTAAACAGTTTGACTCTTCATGAATTGTGACATAAGATTAACAAGTTGCACACAATTGCTTATTACAGAATCTGAAATAGTAGTGGCATTTAGACTTGCACACTTTCCTGGTCTATTTTTGTTTGGGTTTCATTTCTTCTAATTTTTTGACCATTTTATTCTTTCTACCCTTTGATTTTTCTTTTAGGGTATACCCTCTTTACATTTTTTAATTTTTTTGATTTTTTGACAATATGGAAAACCTTTGCAACAAGGAAAGGTATGAACATATTACAAAGCTCATCAAGTCAATCATGAAATATGACACCTATTGGTATAGGATATTATTAAGCAATCCTAGAATCCTTTTTCAACATATTATTAAGCAATCTAATTAATTCGGCTAAATTAGACATGAATCTTCTCAAAAAATTGATCTTTCCTAAGAAAGCTTGAAGTTCTTTGACATTTCTAGGGTGGGGTATTTGCAGAATAGCTTCTATTCTTGCAGGATCATTTTTTATGCCTTCTTTGGAGATGACATGGCCTACAATTTTTCCTTCCTCTAGACCAAACAATGACTTCTCAAGATTTAAGGAAATACCATATTTTCTACATTTCAAGAATACTTGTCTCAGATGATCCAAGTGTTGCTGGTCTGATTTAGAAAAAACAGTCGGGTCATCTAAATATATAACCAGAAAATCATGAATTTCTTTTGCAAAGGCGAAAGGTCGCCCCTGAATTTTTGAGTCCAAATGGCATTTTAACATATTTGAATGTACCCCATGGTGTTGTAAAGGTAGTCTTTTCTTGGTCATTAGGATGAACCAGAATCTGGTTATAGCCTGAGAATCCATCCAAGAGGAAATCCTAGAAGCACCTACCACCCTCTATGAAATGTGATCCATCTTTGGCAAGGGGTAATTGTCCTTCAGAGAAACCTTATTAACATTCCTTAAATCAACACATAATCTGATTTCTCTAGTTTTCTTCCTAGTGGGTACTAAATTAGACACCCACTCTGAAAACCTGATAGGAGCAATTATTCTTGCTTCATACATTCGTTTGATTTCTTTTTCAATTAAGGGCAGAAGTATAGGATTAATTCTTCTAAGCTTTTGCTTGAATGGTTTTTGGTTTTCCTTCAGAGGTATTGTATGTTGAATTATGGAGGTGTCATAAGATTTCAGGTCTTCATAACTCCAGGCAAAAACATCCCAAAACTCTCTCATTAGTTCAACATATTTGAGTTTTTGGTTAGGGGGCAAAGATTTAGATAACTTTACTATTTTAGGATCATCCTTAGTTCCCAATGTTGGAAATAATACTGAGAGGGGGGGGGGGGTGAATCAGTATTAACTAATTCTTTTAATGAACCTTCCTTATTTGATCTTTGAATTATATTTGCATGTCAGTACCATAAAATAATGTGCATCAACAAAGAAAACAGATAGTCACACCCAAGAACACAAGATGTAAGGTGGAAACCCAATGTAGGTGAAAACCACCTGCTGCAATATGTCTCTATCTTCTTTCAAATTAGAAACTTCTTTTACAATGGTTTTGTACTGGTGCAGTCCTTTACCAGTACGCAGGCTGCAACCTGCAGAGAGCTACAACTCTCTCTCGTTTTCCAGTCTCTCCTGGAAGGGAGCTACAACCCCCTACTTCTTTTCTTACAAGGACCACTTTTCATAAATTTTCAAACTGGATCCATAAGCATCAATTGATCATCAAGTATGGGAGAATCACCCAATCAACTGTAGTAACTAGATCAACAGTAATAGGACCAAACCCAGAACACAACAATGATAAACAAAGATTTTAAGAGAAGGAAGCACCCTGCTCCACTGCTAGCCTGCTTCTGGACTCACCCTGCTCAACTGCTAGCCTGCTTCCCGGACTCACCTTGCTCAACTGCTAGCCTGCGTCCTGGACGCACCCTGCTCAACTGCTAGCCTACGTCCCTCGCTCTGAGTCTATTGAACTACCTGCGTCCCGACGCACCTGAACCCTTCTGCGCCTGCGTCCCGACGCACCTGAACCCTTCTGCGCCTGCGTCCCGACGCACCTGAACCCTTACTGCACCTGCATCCCTCTGGGCATAGATGATTTCAAGACTTCAGAAGTAACCCAGACAGTCAGATCTATAGATCTGAACATGCGCCTAAGAGATCTCGGTCCATCAGTAGATTCGCCTTGTTTAGATCTAGACCAGATCTAGCCCTCATAAGATATTCAACCAAAACAATGATTAAACCAAATGATCTCATTTGCTTTATATAGGCAAGCTCCTCCTCAAATCATGGAACAATACCACGAGCCGACACCATAATAACATAATACCGTCGGCTAGATACCAAGAGTAAAACACAAGAAACCCCCACGTGAGCTTTTCTCTGCCTTGAAATGTGTGCACTGGGTGGATGCACCTCCTAAATGGCTGGCCTGCGTCTCTGGACGCGGTCCCTGCAAAGTTTACCTGCGGGTACGCACCTTCTGAACTGATATACTGCGTCCTTCTTATTTTTCAATAAAATGAGAGCCTTGTCATGGGAATTGCCATCAAGTACAACATCTGTAACATATAGCCATACCAGAGAACATAATGCCAACAATCTCCCCCTTTGGACTTGATGGCAACCTTACAATCTTTAGCTTCATTCTCCCCCTTTGACATCAAGGGCAAAGGGGTATGCTCCCCCTAAGATCATGCTCCTCCTGAAAATGAACCAGATCTGCAACAAAGAACCATAATCCACCATGAAAGAGATAGAGACATATTGCAGCAAGATCTCCTTCTGACCATCCTCCATAATGCCAACAATGCATTATATGCTCCCCCTGAACCTGTGAGCCAACCATGACTGAACCATTTCCTGAGTCTGTTCTGCTCCCCCTGAGCCTGAGCCAACCATGACTGAACCTGAGTCTGTTCTGCTGCCCTTTCTTCATATACGCAACTTTGCAGCTTGTAACTCGCGTATATACGTGACTTGTCTTCATTATATCAGCGTATGCAAGATGGAATACTGAATTTCATCACTTTCAGATTCTCCTGTGTCTGTTATGTCCGCTGTCTGAATTATGCCACACCTTTCTGTCTCTGTCTTCTTCAATTCCTGCAACTGTGATGATGTATGGTCCTTTTGTTTTGAATTTTGAAATCTGCTTCTGCATTCCCTTGCTTTATGCCCATAGTTGTTGCATGTATAACATCTTACATTTTTCATGTTCCTTCTATCACAATCAATTGCTTTGTGTCCATATGCATTGCAGGCAAAACAATATCCTCTGAAATACCTGGGATGTGATGATCTGTCTTGAACCATTCTACTTCTACATCTGGCTGCAACATGTCCAAGATTATGACATACATAACATTCAACATTTTTTAGTGGAGGAAATAATCGTCTATCATAGTTAGGAGTAAAGGATCTTACTTGAGGAATTTCTTTCCTTGGTTGTTCCTTGTTGAGCATTTCAGATTTCTCATTAGAGTTTCTTGCCTCACCTTGTGAACTAGATTCACCTTCAACATATTCATGAAAACCAAGACCAGTCTTGATAGCAGGAGACCTTTGACTATTAAGAATATCATCCAAGACTTTAGTACTATCTTGAAATTGTAAAAGCTTATCCTTTTCTTCTATTTTACCTTTCAAGATATTTACCTCAACTTGATGTTGTTCTTCCTTTTTCAGATATTGATTCCTTAGGTCTTCTTCAGCTTTTCTTCCTTCTTCCACTTGTCGCTTTAGTTTGATCACTTCATGTTCTTGATCTTCAAGATCTTCTTTGTTCTGTTCTCTTGATTTTTTAAGATCTTCTTTTAGAGAGAGGATCCTTGATTCAAGTTTCTGAATAGTTGTACTCTGATCCTTTACTATATCCTGCAATTGCTCCCTTACCCTGATTTCTGTCTCCAATTGTTCTTTTAATTTGGCAACTTCTTCAGTTTCTGCATTCTTCTCTTCATGTGCCATAAGACTTTTAATATCTTCGCTATTATTGGATGAAGCATTCATCTTCTTATGTGCCATGAGACTTCTAATATCTTCACTATCATTGAATGAACTTTTAATATGGGTATAATAGCTTCTACCATCTTCTTCAGATATCTTTCCTTTTTTTTGAGGACATCTAGCATCATGGTGACCAACTCTACCACATAGAAAACATTTGAAAGGTAGCTTACCTTTGAACCGTCCAGTTCCCCGTTCAAGATTCTTGACAAAATTTACCTCATCCTCTTCCTCTGACACTTCGAATGCGGCCTCTGGTGGTACCTCTTGTCGCATTTCAAAAGCAGTTAAGATCCCATGAAGTTGTGACATGGTGATTTTCTGCACATTCTCCTTTTCTTCTATGGCAGATACTTTAGAGTCAAATTTAGCAGACAGAGATCTCAAAACTTTTTCAACTAAGACAACTTCCTCAAATTCTTCGCCCAGATCCCCCATACAATTCACAATCTCATCCATACGCAGGAAATAATTAGCTATGCTTTCATTATTACGCATCTTAAGAGTTTCATACCGGATTCTGAGAGTTTGAAGCTTTGCTCTTTTTACATGATCATCTCCTTCGTAGCTTGTGACGATTTTGTCCCATATTTCCTTAGCTGATTTGAAATGCATGATCTTCATAAATTCTTATTGAGTCAAACTACTCAATAGGACAGTAACAGCTTTGGCATTGAGCTCATATTGCTTTTTCTCTGCTGGATCTGTAGGAGTTGCTGATGGGAATTTGTATCCTCCTTCTACGATTCCCCAAACTTCTGCTCCAAGTGATTGTAGATATGCAGTGGTTCTTATCTTCCAGTGAGTAAAATTGTTCCCGTCAAAGACTGGTGGCCTGATGTGTGCCTCTCTTTCTGGATTAGCCATTCTGATGGATCTTTTCCTTCAAGCGATCAAGCTTCCTCAGAAGGACCTGCTCTGATACCAATTATTGGAAATAATACTGAGAGGGGGGGGTGAATCAGTATTAACTAATTCTTTTAATGAACCTTCCTTATTTGATCTTTGAATTATATTTGCATGTCAGTACCATAAAATAATGTGCATGAACAAAGAAAACAGATAGTCACACCAAAGAACACAAGATGTAAGGTGGAAACCCAATGTAGGTGAAAACCACCTGCTGCAATATGTCTCTATCTTCTTTCAAATTAGAAACTTCTTTTACAATGGTTTTGTACTGGTGGAGTCCTTTACCAGTACGCAGGCTGCAACCTGCAGAGAGCTACAACTCTCTCTCGTTTTCCAGTCTCTCCTGGAAGGGAGCTACAACCCCCTACTTCTTTTCTTACAAGGACCACTTTTCATAAATTTTCAAACTGGATCCATAAGCATCAATTGATCATCAAGTATGAGAGAATCACCCAATCAACTGTAGTAACTAGATCAACAGTAATAGGACCAAACCCAGAACACAACAATGATAAACAAAGATTTTAAGAGAAGGAAGCACCCTGCTCCACTGCTAGCCTACTTCCGGACTCACCCTGCTCAACTGCTAGCCTGCTTCACGGACTCACCCTGCTCAACTGCTAGCCTGCGTCCCGGATGCACCCTGCTCAACTGCTAGCCTACGTCCCTCGCTCTGAGTCTATTGAACTGCCTGCGTCCCGACGCACCTGAACCCTTCTGCACCTGCGTCCCGACGCACCTGAACCCTTCTGCGCCTGCATCCCGACGCACCTGAACCCTTCTGCGCCTGCGTCTCGACGCACCTGAACCCTTCTGCGCCTGCGTCCCGACGCACCTGAACCCTTACTGCACCTACGTCCCTCCGGGCATAGATGATTTCAAGACTTAAGAAGTAACCCAGACAGTCAGATCTATAGATCTGAACATGCGCCGAAGAGATCTCGGTCCATCAGTAGATTCGCCTTGTTTAGATCTAGACCAGATCTAGCCCTCATAAGATATTCAACCAAAACCATGCTTAAACCAAATGATCTCCTTTGCTTTATATAGGCAAGCTCCTCCTCAAATCATGGAACAATACCACGAGCCGACACCATAATAACACAATACCATCAGCTAGATACCAAGAGTAAAACACAAGAAACCCCCACGTGAGCTTTTCTCTGCCTTGAAATGTGTGCACTGGGTGGACGCACCTCCTGAATGGCTGGCCTGCGTCTCTGGACGCGGTCCCTGCAAAGTGTACCTGCGGGTACGCACCTTCTGAACTGATATCCTGCGTCCTTCTTATTTTTCAATAAAATGAGAGCCTTGTCATGGGAGTTTCCACCAAGTACAACATCTGTAACATATAGCCATACCAGAGAACATAATGCCAACAATCTCCCCCTTTGGACTTGATGGCAACCTTACAATCTTTAGCTTCATTCTCCCCCTTTGACATCAAGGGCAAAGGGGTATGCTCCCCCTAAGATCATGCTCCTCCTGAAAATGAACCAGATCTGCAACAAAGAACCATAATCCACCATGAAAGAGATAGAGACATATTGCAGCAAGATCTCCTTATGACCATCCTCCATAATGCCAACAATGCATTATATGCTCCCCCTGAACCTGTGAGCCAACCATGACTGAACCATTTCCTGAGTCTGTTCTGCTCCCCCTGAGCCTGAGCCAACCATGACTGAACCTGAGTCTGTTCTGCTGCCCTTTCTTCATATACGTGACTTTGCAGCCTGTAACTCGCGTATATACGCGACTTGTCTTCATTATATCAGCGTATGCAAGATGGAATACTGAATTTCATCACTTTCAGATTCCCCTGTGTCTGTTATGTCCGCTGTCTGAATTATGCCACACCTTTCTGTCTCTGTCTTCTTCAATTCCTGCAACTGTGATGATGTATGGTCCTTTTGTTTTGAATTTTGAAATCTGCTCCTGCATTCCCTTGCTTTATGCCCATAGTTGTTGCATGTATAACATCTTACATTTTTCATGTTCCTTCTATCACAATCAATTGCTTTGTGTCCATATGCATTGCAGGCAAAACAATATCCTCTGAAATACCTGGGATGTGATGATCTGTCTTGAACCATTCTACTTCTACATCTGGCTGCAACATGTCCAAGATTATGACATACATAACATTCAACATTTTTTAGTGGAGGAAATAATCGTCTATCATAGTTAGGAGTAAAGGATCTTCCTTGAGGAATTTCTTTCCTTGGTTGTTCCTTGTTGAGCATTTCAGATTTCTCATTAGAGTTTCTTGCCTCACCTTGTGAACTAGATTCACCTTCAACATATTCATGAAAACCAAGACCAGTCTTGATAGCAGGAGACCTTTGACTATTAAGAATATCATCCAAGACTTTAGTACTATCTTGAAATCGTAAAAGCTTATCTTTTTCTTCTATTTTACCTTTCAAGATATTTACCTCAACTTGATGTTGTTCTTCCTTTTTCAGATATTGATTCCTTAGGTCTTCTTCAGCTTTTCTTCCTTCTTCCACTTGTCGCTTTAGTTTGATCACTTCATGTTCTTGATCTTCAAGATCTTCTTTGTTCTGTTCTCTTGATTTTTTAAGATCTTCTTTTAGAGAGAGGATCCTTGATTCAAGTTTTTGAATAGTTGTACTCTGATCCTTTACTATATCCTAGAATTTCTCCCTTACCCTGATTTCTGTCTCCAATTGTTCTTTTAATTTGGCAACTTCTTCAGTTTCTGCATTCTTCTCTTCATGTGCCATAAGACTTTTAATATCTTCGCTATTATTGGATGAAGCATTCTTCTTCTTATGTGCCATGAGACTTCTAATATCTTCACTATCATTGAATGAACTTTTAATATGGGTATAATAGCTTCTACCATCTTCTTCAGATATCTTTCCTTTGTTTTGAGGACATCTAGCAGCATAGTGACCAACTCTACCACATAGAAAACATTTGAAAGGTAGCTTACCTTTGAACCGTCCAGTTCCCCGTTCAAGATTCTTGACAAAATTTACCTCATCTTCTTCCTCTGACACTTCGAATGCAGCCTCTGGTGGTACCTCTTGTCGCATTTCAAAAGCAGTTAAGATCCCATGAAGTTGTGACATGGTGATTTTCTGCACATTCTCCTTTTCTTCTATGGCAGATACTTTAGAGTCAAATTTAGCAGACAGAGATCTCAAAACTTTTTCAACTAAGACAACTTCCTCAAATTCTTCACCCAGATCCCTCATACAATTCACAATCTCATCCATACGCAGGAAATAATTAGCTATGCTTTCATTATTACGCATCTTAAGAGTTTCATACCGGATTCTGAGAGTTTGAAGCTTTGCTCTTTTTGCCTGATCATCTCCTTCGTAGCTTGTGACGATTTTGTCCCATATTTCCTTAGCTGATTTGAAATGCATGATCTTCATAAATTCTTATTGAGTCAAACTACTCAATAGGACAGTAACAGCTTTGGCATTGAGCTCATATTGCTTTTTCTCTACTGGATCTGTAGGAGTTGCTGATGGGAATTTGTATCCTCCTTCTACGATTCCCCAAACTTCTGCTCCAAGTGATTGTAGATATGCAGTGGTTCTTATCTTCCAGTGAGTAAAATTGTTCCCGTCAAAGACTGGTGGTCTGATGTGTGCCTCTCTTTCTGGATTAGCCATTCTGATGGATCTTTTCCTTCAAGCGATCAAGCTTCCTCAGAAGGACCTGCTCTGATACCAATTGTTGGAAATAATACTGAGAGGGGGGGGTGAATCAGTATTAACTAATTCTTTTAATGAACCTTCCTTATTTGATCTTTGAATTATATTTGCATGTCAGTACCATAAAATAATGTGCATGAACAAAGAAAACAGATAGTCACACCAAAGAACACAAGATGTAAGGTGGAAACCCAATGTATGTGAAAACCACCTGCTGCAATATGTCTCTATCTTCTTTCAAATTAGAAACTTCTTTTACAATGGTTTTGTACTGGTGCAGTCCTTTACCAGTACGCAGGCTGCAACCTGCAGAGAGCTACAACTCTCTCTCGTTTTCCAGTCTCTCCTGGAAGGGAGCTACAACCCCCTACTTCTTTTCTTACAAGGACCACTTTTCATAAATTTTCAAACTGGATCCATAAGCATCAATTGATCATCAAGTATGAGAGAATCACCCAATCAACTGTAGTAACTAGATCAACAGTAATAGGACCAAACCCAGAACAAAACAATGATAAACAAAGATTTTAAGAGAAGGAAGCACCCTGCTCCATTGCTAGCCTGCTTCCGGACTCACCCTGCTCAACTGCTAGGCTGCTTCCCGGACTCACCCTGCTCAACTGCTAGCCTGCGTCCCGGACGCACCCTGCTCAACTGCTAGCCTACGTCCCTCGCTCTGAGTCTATTGAACTGCCTTCGTCCCGACGCACCTGAACCCTTCTGCGCCTGCGTCCCGACGCACCTGAACCCTTCTGCGCCTGCGTCCCGACGCACCTGAACCCTTCTGCGCCTGCGTCCCGACACACGTGAACCCTTACTGCACCTGCCTCCCTCCGGGCATAGATGATTTCAAGACTTCAGAAGTAACCCAGACAGTCAGATCTATAGATCTGAACATGCGCCGAAGAGATCTCGGTCCATCAGTAGATTCGCCTTGTTTAGATCTAGACCAGATCTAGCCCTCATAAGATATTCAACCAAAACCATGCTTAAACCAAATGATCTCCTTTGCTTTATATAGGCAAGCTCCTCCTCAAATCATGGAACAATACCACGAGCCGACACCATAATAACACAATACCGTCGGCTAGATACCAAGAGTAAAACACAAGAAACCCCCACGTGAGCTTTTCTCTGCCTTGAAATGTGTGCACTGGGTGGACGCACCTCCTGAATGGCTGGCCTGCGTCTCTGGACGCGGTCCCTGCAAAGTGTACCTGCGGGTACGCACCTTCTGAACTGATATCCTGCGTCCTTCTTATTTTTCAATAAAATGAGAGCCTTGTCATGGGAGTTGCCATCAAGTACAACATCTGTAACATATAGCCATACCAGAGAACATAATGCCAACAATCTCCCCCTTTGGACTTGATGGCAACCTTACAATCTTTAGCTTCATTCTCCCCCTTTGACATCAAGGGCAAAGGGGTATGCTCCCCCTAAGATCATGCTCCTCCTGAAAATGAACCAGATCTGCAACAAAGAACCATAATCCACCATGAAAGAGATAGAGACATATTGCAGCAAGATCTCCTTCTGACCATCCTCCATAATGCCAACAATGCATTATATGCTCCCCCTGAACCTGTGAGCCAACCATGACTGAACCATTTCCTGAGTCTGTTCTGCTCCCCCTGAGCCTGAGCCAACCATGACTGAACCTGAGTCTGTTCTGCTACCCTTCTTCATATACGCGACTTTGCAGCCTGTAACTCGCGTATATACGCGACTTGTCTTCATTATATCAGCGTATGCAAGATGGAATACTGAATTTCATCACTTTCAGATTCCCCTGTGTCTGTTATGTCCGCTGTCTGAATTATGCCACACCTTTCTGTCTCTGTCTTCTTCAATTCCTGCAACTGTGATGATGTATGGTCCTTTTGTTTTGAATTTTGAAATCTGCTCCTGCATTCCCTTGCTTTATGCCCATAGTTGTTGCATGTATAACATCTTACATTTTTCATGTTCCTTCTATCACAATCAATTGCTTTGTGTCCATATGCATTGCAGGCAAAACAATATCCTCTGAAATACCTGGGATGTGATGATCTGTCTTGAACCATTCTACTTCTACATCTGGCTGCAACATGTCCAAGATTATGACATACATAACATTCAACATTTTTTAGTGGAGGAAATAATCGTCTATCATAGTTAGGAGTAAAGGATCTTCCTTGAGGAATTTCTTTCCTTGGTTGTTCCTTGTTGAGCATTTCAGATTTCTCATTAGAGTTTCTTGCCTCACCTTGTGAACTAGATTCACCTTCAACATATTCATGAAAACCAAGACCAGTCTTGATAGCAGGAGACCTTTGACTATTAAGAATATCATCCAAGACTTTAGTACTATCTTGAAATCGTAAAAGCTTATCCTTTTCTTCTATTTTACCTTTCAAGATATTTACCTCAACTTGATGTTGTTCTTCCTTTTTCAGATATTGATTCCTTAGGTCTTCTTCAGCTTTTCTTCCTTCTTCCACTTGTCGCTTTAGTTTGATCACTTCATGTTCTTGATCTTCAAGATCTTCTTTGTTCTGTTCTCTTGATTTTTTAAGATCTTCTTTTAGAGAGAGGATCCTTGATTCAAGTTTCTGAATAGTTGTACTCTGATCCTTTACTATATCCTGCAATTGCTCCCTTACCCTGATTTCTGTCTCCAATTGTTCTTTTAATTTGGCAACTTCTTCAGTTTCTGCATTCTTCTCTTCATGTGCCATAAGACTTTTAATATCTTCGCTATTATTGGATGAAGCATTCTTCTTCTTATGTGCCATGAGACTTCTAATATCTTCACTATCATTGAATGAACTTTTAATATGGGTATAATAGCTTCTACCATCTTCTTCAGATATCTTTCCTTTGTTTTGAGGACATCTAGCAGCATAGTGACCAACTCTACCACATAGAAAACATTTGAAAGGTAGCTTACCTTTGAACCGTCCAGTTCCCCGTTCAAGATTCTTGACAAAATTTACCTCATCTTCTTCCTCTGACACTTCGAATGCGGCCTCTGGTGGTACCTCTTGTCGCATTTCAAAAGCAGTTAAGATCCCATGAAGTTGTGACATGGTGATTTTCTGCACATTCTCCTTTTCTTCTATGGCAGATACTTTAGAGTCAAATTTAGCAGACAGAGATCTCAAAACTTTTTCAACTAAGACAACTTCCTCAAATTCTTCACCCAGATCCCTCATACAATTCACAATCTCATCCATACGCAGGAAATAATTAGCTATGCTTTCATTATTACGCATCTTAAGAGTTTCATACCGGATTCTGAGAGTTTGAAGCTTTGCTCTTTTTACCTGATCATCTCCTTCGTAGCTTGTGACGATTTTGTCCCATATTTCCTTAGCTGATTTGAAATGCATGATCTTCATAAATTCTGATTGAGTCAAACTACTCAATAGGACAGTAACAGCTTTGGCATTGAGCTCATATTTCTTTTTCTCTGCTGGATCTGTAGGAGTTGCTGATGGGAATTTGTATCCTCCTTCTACGATTCCCCAAACTTCTGCTCCAAGTGATTGTAGATATGCAGTGGTTCTTATCTTCCAGTGAGTAAAATTGTTCCCGTCAAAGACTGGTGGCCTGATGTGTGCCTCTCTTTCTGGATTAGCCATTCTGATGGATCTTTTCCTTCAAGCGATCAAGCTTCCTCAGAAGGACCTGCTCTGATACCAATTGTTGGAAATAATACTGAGAGGGGGGGGGGGGTGAATCAGTATTAACTAATTCTTTTAATGAACCTTCCTTATTTGATCTTTGAATTATATTTGCATGTCAGTACCATAAAATAATGTGCATGAACAAAGAAAACAGATAGTCACACCAAAGAACACAAGATGTAAGGTGGAAACCCAATGTAGGTGAAAACCACCTGCTGCAATATGTCTCTATCTTCTTTCAAATTAGAAACTTCTTTTACAATGGTTTTGTACTGGTGCAGTCCTTTACTAGTACGCAGGCTGCAACCTGCAGAGAGCTACAACTCTCTCTCGTTTTCCAGTCTCTCCTGGAAGGGAGCTACAACCCCCTACTTCTTTTCTTACAAGGACCACTTTTCATAAATTTTCAAACTGGATCCATAAGCATCAATTGATCATCAAGTATGAGAGAATCACCCAATCAACTGTAGTAACTAGATCAACAGTAATAGGACCAAACCCAGAACACAACAATGATAAACAAAGATTTTAAGAGAAGGAAGCACCCTGCTCCACTGCTAGCCTGCTTCCGGACTCACCCTGCTCAACTGCTAGCCTGCTTCCCGGACTCACCCTGCTCAACTGCTAGCCTGCGTCCCGGACGCACCCTGCTCAACTGCTAGCCTACGTCCCTCGCTCTGAGTCTATTGAACTGCCTGCGTCCCGACGCACCTGAACCCTTCTGCGCCTGCGTCCCGACGCACCTGAACCCTTCTGCGCCTGCGTCCCGACGCACCTGAACCCTTCTCCGCCTGCGTCCCGACACACCTGAACCCTTCTGCGCCTGCGTCCCGACGCACCTGAACCCTTACTGCACCTGCGTCCCTCCGGGCATAGATGATTTCAAGACTTCAGAAGTAACCCAGACAGTCAGATCTATAGATCTGAACATGCGCCGAAGAGATCTCGGTCCATCAGTAGATTCGCCTTGTTTAGATCTAGACCAGATCTAGCCCTCATAAGATATTCAACCAAAACCATGCTTAAACCAAATGATCTCCTTTGCTTTATATAGGCAAGCTCCTCCTCAAATCATGGAACAATACCACGAGCCGACACCATAATAACACAATACCGTCGGCTAGATACCAAGAGTAAAACACAAGAAACCCCCACGTGAGCTTTTCTTTGCCTTGAAATGTGTGCACTGGGTGGACGCACCTCCTGAATGGCTGGCCTGCGTCTCTGGACGCGGTCCCTGCAAAGTGTACCTGCGGGTACGCACCTTCTGAACTGATATCCTGCGTCCTTCTTATTTTTCAATAAAATGAGAGCCTTGTCATGGGAGTTGCCATCAAGTACAACATCTGTAACATATAGCCATACTAGAGAACATAATGCAAACAATCTCCCCCTTTGGACTTGATGGCAACCTTACAATCTTTAGCTTCATTCTCCCCCTTTGACATCAAGGGCAAAGGGGTATGCTCCCCCTAAGATCATGCTCCTCCTGAAAATGAACCAGATCTGCAACAAAGAACCATAATCCACCATGAAAGAGATAGAGACATATTGCAGCAAGATCTCCTTCTGACCATCCTCCATAATGCCAACAATGCATTATATGCTCCCCCTGAACCTGTGAGCCAACCATGACTGAACCATTTCCTGAGTCTGTTCTGCTCCCCCAGAGCCTGAGCCAACCATGACTGAACCTGAGTCTGTTCTGCTGCCCTTTCTTCATATACGCGACTTTGCAGCCTGTAACTCGCGTATATACGCGACTTGTCTTCATTATATCAGCGTATGCAAGATGGAATACTGAATTTCATCACTTTCAGATTCCCCTGTGTCTGTTATGTCCGCTGTCTGAATTATGCCACACCTTTCTGTCTCTGTCTTCTTCAATTCCTGCAACTGTGATGATGTATGGTCCTTTTGTTTTGAATTTTGAAATCTGCTCCTGCATTCCCTTGCTTTATGCCCATAGTTGTTGCATGTATAACATCTTACATTTTTCATGTTCCTTCTATCACAATCAATTGCTTTGTGTCCATATGCATTGCAGGCAAAACAATATCCTCTGAAATACCTGGGATGTGATGATCTGTCTTGAACCATTCTACTTCTACATCTGGCTGCAACATGTCCAAGATTATGACATACATAACATTCAACATTTTTTAGTGGAGGAAATAATCGTCTATCATAGTTAGGAGTAAAGGATCTTCCTTGAGGAATTTCTTTCCTTGGTTGTTCCTTGTTGAGCATTTCAGATTTCTCATTAGAGTTTCTTGCCTCACCTTGTGAACTAGATTCACCTTCAACATATTCATGAAAACCAAGACCAGTCTTGATAGCAGGAGACCTTTGACTATTAAGAATATCATCCAAGACTTTAGTACTATCTTGAAATCGTAAAAGCTTATCCTTTTCTTCTATTTTACCTTTCAAGATATTTACCTCAACTTGATGTTGTTCTTCCTTTTTCAGATATTGATTCCTTAGGTCTTCTTCAGCTTTTCTTCCTTCTTCCACTTGTCGCTTTAGTTTGATCACTTCATGTTCTTGATCTTCAAGATCTTCTTTGTTCTGTTCTCTTGATTTTTTAAGATCTTCTTTTAGAGAGAGGATCCTTGATTCAAGTTTCTGAATAGTTGTACTCTGATCCTTTACTATATCCTGCAATTGCTCCCTTACCCTGATTTCTGTCTCCAATTGTTCTTTTAATTTGGCAACTTCTTCAGTTTCTGCATTCTTCTCTTCATGTGCCATAAGACTTTTAATATCTTCGCTATTATTGGATGAAGCATTCTTCTTCTTATGTGCCATGAGACTTCTAATATCTTCACTATCATTGAATGAACTTTTAATATGGGTATAATAGCTTCTACCATCTTCTTCAGATATCTTTCCTTTGTTTTGAGGACATCTAGCAGCATAGTGACCAACTCTACCACATAGAAAACATTTGAAAGGTAGCTTACCTTTGAACCGTCCAGTTCCCCGTTCAAGATTCTTGACAAAATTTACCTCATCTTCTTCCTCTGACACTTCGAATGCGGCCTCTGGTGGTACCTCTTGTCGCATTTCAAAAGCAGTTAAGATCCCATGAAGTTGTGACATGGTGATTTTCTGCACATTCTCCTTTTCTTCTATGGCAGATACTTTAGAGTCAAATTTAGCAGACAGAGATCTCAAAACTTTTTCAACTAAGACAACTTCCTCAAATTCTTCACCCAGATCCCTCATACAATTCACAATCTCATCCATACGCAGGAAATAATTAGCTATGCTTTCATTATTACGCATCTTAAGAGTTTCATACCGGATTCTGAGAGTTTGAAGCTTTGCTCTTTTTACCTGATCATCTCCTTCGTAGCTTGTGACGATTTTGTCCCATATTTCCTTAGCTAATTTGAAATGCATGATCTTCATAAATTCTGATTGAGTCAAACTACTCAATAGGACAGTAACAGCTTTGGCATTGAGCTCATATTTCTTTTTCTCTGCTGGATCTGTAGGAGTTGCTGGTGGGAATTTGTATCCTCCTTCTACGATTCCCCAAACTTCTGCTCCAAGTGATTGTAGATATGCAGTGGTTCTTATCTTCCAGTGAGTAAAATTGTTCCCGTCAAAGACTGGTGGCCTGATGTGTGCCTCTCTTTCTGGATTAGCCATTCTGATGGATCTTTTCCTTCAAGCGATCAAGCTTCCTCAGAAGGACCTGCTCTGATACCAATTGTTGGAAATAATACTGAGAGGGGGGGGTGAATCAGTATTAACTAATTCTTTTAATGAACCTTCCTTATTTGATCTTTGAATTATATTTGCATGTCAGTACCATAAAATAATGTGCATGAACAAAGAAAACAGATAGTCACACCAAAGAACACAAGATGTAAGGTGGAAACCCAATGTAGGTGAAAACCACCTGCTGCAATATGTCTCTATCTTCTTTCAAATTAGAAACTTCTTTTACAATGGTTTTGTACTGGTGCAGTCCTTTACCAGTACGCAGGCTGCAACCTGCAGAGAGCTACAACTCTCTCTCGTTTTCCAGTCTCTCCTGGAAGGGAGCTACAACCCCCTACTTCTTTTCTTACAAGGACCACTTTTCATAAATTTTCAAACTGGATCCATAAGCATCAATTGATCATCAAGTATGAGAGAATCACCCAATCAACTGTAGTAACTAGATCAACAGTAATAGGACCAAACCCAGAACACAACAATGATAAACAAAGATTTTAAGAGAAGGAAGCACCCTGCTCCACTGCTAGCTTGCGTCCCTCGCTCTGAGTCTATTGAACTGCCTGCGTCCCAACGCACCTGAACCCTTTTGTGCCTGCGTTCCGACGCACCTGAACCCTTCTGCGCCTGCGTCCCGACGCACCTGAACCCTTCTGCGCCTTCGTCCCGACGCACCTGAACCCTTCTGCGCCTGCGTCCCGACGCACCTGAACCCTTACTGCACCTGCGTCCCTCCGGGCATAGATGATTTCAAGACTTCAGAAGTAACCTAGACAGTCAGATCTATAGATCTGAACATGCGCCGAAGAGATCTCGGTCCATCAGTAGATTCGCCTTGTTTAGATCTAGACCAGATCTAGCCCTCATAAGATATTCAACCAAAACCATGCTTAAACCAAATGATCTCCTTTGCTTTATATAGGCAAGCTCCTCCTCAAATCATGGAACAATACCACGAGCCGACACCATAATAACACAATACCGTCGGCTAGATACCAAGATTAAAACACAAGAAACCCCCACGTGAGCTTTTCTCTGCCTTGAAATGTGTGCACGGGGTGGACGCACCTCCTGAATGGCTGGCCTGCGTCTCTGGACGCGGTCCCTGCAAAGTGTACTTGCGGGTACGCACCTTCTGAACTGATATCCTGCGTCCTTCTTATTTTTCAATAAAATGAGAGCCTTGTCATGGGAGTTGCCATCAAGTACAACATCTGTAACATATAGCCATACCAGAGAACATAATGCCAACACCCAAATTATATTGTTCAATATCTACTTTTAAGGGTTCCATTTTAGGTTTCTTTGGAATATCATGGAAATCAAAAAGATCTTCCACAGGAGTTAATCCTTGAGGCAAATGATTGTCTTTTAAATTGATTACTTCAGATTCTCCTTCAATAATTTCATCAATACCCATCTCTTTAAGATCCTTCATTTCTTTGTTGGTAAATGTTGTTGGATGAAGCATTTGAGTTGCACTTTCTGCTGAAATGTCTGTTTCTATGTTGTCTTTTTGATCAAATTCACTAACTGTATCTACATCTATGTTCATGTTACAAAATTCTTCATCTAAGGTTAAGAAATTGTTAATATGCTTATCACCATCAAAAACTTGCCAGTTCTTTAAATTGTCAGGTATAGCTGGCCTATATCTAATCTCAGCTGTGAACTAATAATTAGGTTCAAATGGTAATTTGCATGTGCTGGGAAAGATTGCCAGACTATGAGCCTGCAAGTTATGTTTTCTTGGGATTTTGGCAAGCTTGGTTTCCAAAAATGTAATGAGAATCTCTATCAGTATATCTCTGTAATACTTTAGTCTAGGATCATTTGTTGAATACTATCCTCTAATCTGTTGAACTATTAACTCAGAATCTCCTAAGACAGATACCCTAATTGCTCCTAATTTCTTAACCAATTTAAGACCTAACAACAGAGCTTCATATTCTGCCATATTATTGGTGCACCTAAAGTTTAATCTGTAGGCATGGCCTTCAGCATGGTCGTTTTCAAGATTGTGCACCCAAACTCCTGCTCCTGCTCCTAGTTTGTTAAATGAACCATCAAATTCTAAGTGCCAGAGAATTTCATCTTCATAATTAGTGTCAGGCGTCTCAGGAATCTATTTAATAGGGAGATTTGTTTTTTTGCTTTCTTCTATTTTCTCTTGGGTGTCTGATGTTTCCTTGTTTTCAAAAATTTCATGTATTTGAACACTACATTTATCATTTGTAACTTATTTTGGTTCTGCTGCTAAAATTTCCAATTCAGTTGAAGGATCAATTTTGGCATTGTAGAGAATGAAAGAATCCATATCAGAGTGAACTGAGTAGATAGGGAAATTTTGGGGTTTCTCCTGACAACTTACAACGTATTTCATTAGGGTTTCTCTGTATAGTTTCTTGGGTTGACCGAATACTGAAATAGTAGCATAAGACATGTCTAGTTGTAGAGATCCTTGAAGCTTTGCACCCCAAGACCTGGACAATAACATGCCATACTTCGGTGGAATATCAACTACTACTATGTCCATTAAGATTGTTTTGGCAAGATACTGAACTAGTGGCACACATAAGTCTTTGATTAATCCTAAACATCTGACCTGACTTGAATCAAAAGAAAAGAGGTCTTTATATGGCCTGGTGATGTCTAGGTCCAATTTCTCCATTACAGATTTAGGCATTAAGTTATGATAGGCACCAGAATCAAACATGGCATTATGAGGTATTTTATCATGTATGTTCAGACTTACATAGAAAGGAGGGATTCCTCCATCTACTAATTTTTCATTCACTTCAGGGCCAAAAATCAATTCAGGCTGATCATCAAAAACATTTACTGAATCTTCATTAACTGAGATTTTGAGTGACTTGTTAATTTGGCTTCTATAGACATCATGTTTATCTAGTTTAGACAATGGAACAATTATTTTTAATTTGCTTACTTAAACTTCCAGATTAAAAGGCTTTTCAGTCTGAGTTCATGCATTCTGGACAGTTGGATTCTCTTTTTCATATGTGTTCTCTGTGTTCTTCTCCTTTTTAGGAGTGGGGTTATGGGCTGAAGTTGTTTCCACATCACCTTCTAGAGGTTCTTCCACGTTTCCTTTAGAAGGAATTGAAGTGGAAAGTTGTCTATTATTGGGTTGATTATCAGATACATCTTTAATAATTGGATTAGCTTGGTTAGGGTCTGTTCTAGAAATAATATGTACAAGGATATTATTGGTCTTACCTTTGTTAGACTGTGTTATCACAAAATCACTACTGAGGGCTGCAACCAAGCAAGATTTCATGTAACTATTTCAACCTAACTTTAGACCAAAGATTAGCCTCTTTGATCAGAGAGGGCTCTCTCACAAAGTCTTGATAAAATCCTTCACTACAATAGATGGCTAACTCTTTATTCATTCATGAAAGCAAAGCTAGTTGGAAACATATCAAACTGGTTCTCATTGGGCAATGGAGTCTAATATATTAAGTAAACAATGAAAACATAGTCATCTCATGGAAGTCAAGGCTCTTTGCATTACATGTCAAACATACTCCATCAAAACATAGCTTGCCAAACACACAGGAAGTCAGAGCATAAGATTATGAATTCTGAGTGATTGTGTTACAACAAGGCTATAAAAGAACATAAAGTATAAAACACCATCATTATATTTGAACATTTCAATCCATCGAGAATCTTGAGTAGAGAACAACACTGTTTTACTATTACTGTCAAAAAAGTCTTACAATGGCCCAAAACAACTCTGTTTTTCTATAAAATGTCCAACCTTTTTTACATATGAGTCATTTCTATATATAGCCAATCAAAACATTACTACCTAAGACTCCTCAACAAGCATGAAGGGAGCTCGGAATTCTAACATTAATTACCTTATCTCTATCATAAACAAACTAATTAATTACAAGAGATATCGTGCTACGAAAACAGAGGACTCCATTACATTGTCACTTCAAGTCTATCTCCTCGTGTACCTTGCTGCATCCTTGAAACTTGACACCTGTAGCACTTCAATAATAGCCAAACCAAACTGAAAACACATTCACTGGATGAGCAGCTTCGGATGCCTGATGTGTAGGTGATTCATCAACCAATAAGAATATGTACCCTATGTTCACGGTTTCTGCCTCCCATTAGTGTTCATGCATTTAAGATCATGTTTCAAGCCATTTAATCATCTGATAGTCCCGTATGATTGAAGAAAACTTATGATCTTGCCATCCCATAACTGAACAGGTGTACCACTCAACACCTCAGCAGCCCTACCAGAACCCTAAAAATTCGGACATAAAGTGAAAACTTTCAACAAAAGACAAAATTTCACCTTTTCTTCGAATACTTACACCTGGCACCTTTTTTAAACATCTGACTGACTTTCCATAGTCTCCATGCTGGCCTTAAGTCATCCCTTTAAATATTTGCTGACCTCAGCATTCAAACTCAAGTTTTCAACATAAACAGTCATCTACAGCAGTTTCGTAGCGCGCTACGAAACTGCTGTAGGTCATCAAAACTAAGCATATGAACCTTAAAGCAACAATAACTTAACTCTGTGATTTCTTCAGCCATTCTACATAGGTGTAAGGACATCAAAAAGTATCAAAAAGTTTTAAATGATGACAGCCAAAATATACCAAAATTTGGAAAGCAAATTTCTCCTTGGATCATTTAGCTAGTTTGCCTAGCCTCCCTTTCAAGCTGCTGACTTCTTCCTTTAACATCTTATTTTCTGCTCTTAGACTTGTATTCATTTGTTTCATGATTTTTGCCTGCTTCAGAGCTGGCACTGTCCACACATATGCATCAGATACTGAGTCAGCTTGGCTAATCAAACTTGTTCTGCCTTTCATTACAACCTTTTTATAACTTGTATATCTCACTGCCTTTTCCTTAAAAACATTTTCAATATGAGGTATTCTTTCCCTTGTTGCTCCAGCTTGCTTCTTAATAGCAATAACATTTCCACTTTGACTGATAATAACCTTATTATCCTTGCTCTTGCTTTTGGCTGCCTGAACTATTTCAGAGAAAACTTCAAGTGCCTCTGTCCTAGGCATTTCTAAAGGTGCTTTCTCTTTCTGAGCTTTCTCCACTTCTTTAATTTGCCTTCTTGTCACTGGTCTGCGTGGTTTAAAGGCATATTCTTCACTTGGCTCTTCAAACTTTAACCTTTTAGAAGCCCTTGATTTTTTAGAACTTTCAGGTGAGGACTGACTTAGATCAATATGCATTGGTGGCACCAATTGATCTTGCTCAAGTTCTAGTGGTTCAATTTGAATTGGATGATCTTGCTCTAGTTCAATGGCTTCAAGTAAGTCATTTAAACTACCCTTTGAAATAGGACTTTCTTCCACAGGGACTGACTTTCCTTTCTCTTTGCTTAGTTGGCCTCTAGTTCTCACCCTTGAAACCCTTTCAACTTCACTGGATTTAGTTTCATCTTTCTTTTTGTGAGTCTTCTGCTTTGATGACTGAGGTGTTCCCTTAGGTGATGATTTAGGGGTTTCCTTTTCAGATACTCTAGATGAATTAGGAGTTTTATCTACTGATGCTTCAGGTGTTTCTTTAGCTGCTGGCTTAGGAGTTTTCTTCATTGATGTTTCAGGTGTCTCTTTAGCTGCCACAGACCTCTCTAATTTCTTTGCTTTAGTTTTAGGCTTCTTATGGTCTGTCACTTCTCTTCTAAGTTCAGCCAAAGTGGGTTCCTCACTCCTTTCTTCTCTTTCTCTCACAGGTAATGGAGTGAGGCCTGTTTTGCTTGGGAAACCGGCCATAAACACAAATGAGTCCCAATCTTTACCAATTTTTTGTAAACTATCCAACACCAGCAATTTTACTAGACCATGATGAAAAAGGGATGTTTCACAAGCATCTTTCTTTAACTGAATCTTATCACACATTTTGCTAATACTCCTAAACAAATAGAAAGGTATGTCTATCGAAACCTTACCTGTGAAGTGTAACAGAAGTTTGAAGTGGTAGGAGTAAACTTTATTTTACCTACCCTCACATGTCAGGTACTTCTGGATACATGTCAATAGCGTAGCATAATTCTCTTTTAGATAACTCCTTGGGACTGCTTTGGTGAGATCTTCATCTACATAAGGTGCCTTCAAAAACTCTTTGCAGGGACCCATGTCGAACTTGAAGTTTTTGAACCATTCTTGGCCACTCCTCGGAATTTCTGTGACAGTGGAAATAACTTCAGGAGACACCGGAAACTCCAACATTGCCACCTTCGAATTCAGTCCAGTGAAGTTTAATGCGAAAGCCTTGGTCACTTCTGCATGTCCTCCCTTCAATTTTTCGCAAAACCGCCAGCAGCCAGCACTTCGAAAGGCCTTTGCTACCTCTTCATTCCTGAGATTAACATCTAACCCCTCCGGCTCTGTCCTCACACATTTACCAGATCGGTGTTCCTTTCTTTCCATGCTGCTTTGAATATTTTTACACAAGAAACTAATGGTGGCTTGTAGCATGAAAACAAACTTCGGCTTTGGAGAGCAGGCTCGCTTGCAGTAGTCCGTTTAAATAAGAACTTGGGCTTTTCATATAGCAAACACGTTCACATAATATGAAGAACCCATTATGAAATGACCATCTCTTATAACATCCCCTAAACTAACGCACAAATACATGACTTCGGACCTTATGGCGAAATAATGGCTTATCATGACATGGAGAGGGTGTGAAATGACAATCATGAACGGACTTATGACTCACTACTCTCGGATTTGACATTCAGAGAAACAGCGCTGCAAAAAACCCTGAAACCCCGATTTCGTAGCGCGGGCAGTTCAAATTTAACAGGATGCGCTACGAAATCGCTGACAAACAGAGCGCTGCGAAAACACGAAATCATCATTTCGCAGCTAAACTGACCAATCAACCCTGCGCTGCGAAACTGCGCAAGTACCAATGACATGACATGCTTTAACTAACAATGATGGAGGGTGTCTAATGATTTTTCCTTTACACGAATTCACATCAATAGCTCTTGAATTTCAAATTTCAGATTGACACATACTAATAAACCTATTCACAAGACTTCAAGACTTTATATAAAACTTATGGACAACCTTATATACATGCACTATAGTTTCAAGTGATAACAGACTGTTTGGTGGCTTTCTGTTTATTAGTTTTAGGGACATCTATTCTTCTGTTCCTCAAATTATATTGTTTGTGGACTTCATAAATGGCTGTATCATATCCTTCCCTAAAGTTAAATGATTCACCTGACTGAGTTTGGAATTGTTTCAGAACGTAAGCTTCTTGATCCTCTTGGGTCAAGAAAACTTGTTCTCCATCGTTGAGTCCCATCAAATTGATTTGGGTGTCTTATGTTGGTTCATCAGAAGTGGAGGCTTCAGCATAATTTTCCTGGAAAGGGGGCCTAAGATTTTGATTAGGGCCAGTCTTCCCAGTATTCTGATTTTGGTTCTTCCTAAAATTTGGATTTCTCCTAGTGTTGCTAGGTTGCCCATCCCAAGGGGATTTCCTTTCGATTATTTCTACTCTATCTCCTAACCTCTCGATACCTTTAATAATAGCATCAAGTTTTTGTTCAAAGGCTGAGGATTCTTCTTTCAAAGGTATCCTCCATTCAGCTCTGGCTTTAGCTCATTTCGATATTAGGTTGGCTTCAATGCTAATAGCTATACTTTGCATTTCTTCTAAGGTTTGAGGAGCTCTTTCCCTAAGTTGGTATGTCGTATCTGAATCAAATCCATCAGGGAATTTTATTAATGCCAAATCTAGAGGAGGTCTAAGGTTTTGAGGGATAGCATTGTAAACATTATTGAACCTAGTACAATAATCTTGTACAGTTTCTTGTGTTCCCCTCTTCAAGTTTTCATATTCTGACAAAATATGAAGAGGAGCTTTCTTCTTTTCCCATCTATTGAAGAATGTCTGATAAAGAGCTTGTAGGTTATTGATACTATTTGCAGGGAGGGCTCTAAACCATGTTCTGACATCTCTAGTCAAACTTTGAACAAATACCCTCATTCTAACATTATCAACATCAACTTCATATATCTCAAAGTAGTCTGTCATCTTTTTAGTATGTTGTTGTACAGTGTAAGTACTAGAGCCATCAAAAAGTGTGATCCTACTTTGATAGTCTTGGGGCATAGCCCCTAGGTTGGTAGGTAAGTGCAGAGGAGTGTATCTGTTTGCCATGGCTGGAGGGGTAGATGTGATAGATGGTTGAGAAGGGATAACAATGGGAATGTGAGTTGTAGATGGAGGGGTGGAAGGGGAGCTTGGGGTTGAGATGAACTTGGAGAGGATGAAGTGATCACAGAAAGGTTTGATGTTCCTACAGAGGTAAGTTTAGATTGAATGGAATTCTGCAAATGTTTGTCAAGATGTGAAGTGACAATCTCAAGTTGTAAATTTTCGATGATCAAGGATCATGAACTGTGCGGGCTAAGGAAGATTTAGAAAAGGTTACAAATAAAAAAGTCTCAAAATACTCATCAAAGGGTTCCTCCTCAAAGTAAATCCACTTCTCTAGATAGGATGCTGATCTATGTAAAGGCCGTGAACTAGCAGAACTCTCTTGGCTTTCTTGTCTCCTAAGAATCCTAGGAATCAGATTAGGATTTTCAAATACAAGTGGTGGATTTGGATCAGGATTAGCTCTGGTATAATGAATCCTTTCTGAAGCCAGGTTTCTAGGAATGTTTTTGGTTTTTTCTCTAAAAGGGGTTGGGCAAAACAACTTCTTACAGTTTCTTTAACGAGCTTTAGATATGGGATTAGAACTTTCTTAAAGACTTATTTGATAAAAGGAGCTGATCAAGAATTTGAAACTAGATGTTCAAACCATAAACTAGACAGGAGATAGACTAAACCAGCATTCATTTACTTCTGCAATTGCAAAGCAAGATCATTTCAAAGGTTACCTGGCTAACTTCAGGCTCTGTCTATAGCTTATAAAGTAAACAATAGTAACAAACAAATTGTTCAGATCCCCAGTGGAGTCACCACTACATTATCACTCAGATTTTCCTTGAAGTTTCTGGAAGAGGAAAGGGATCTGAGCTAACCACAAACCAATATTTTAGATACAGAATCTAGCCAATCTGTATCCATAGAGGGCTCTCTCTTTCAAATTTAGCTTTGTTTTTTAATGATATTAGGCTAGTTGTGAAGTTTAGGAGTTTTGTTTGAGTTTGGTTGGTGAGATTCAGTAGAAAAGGGGTAAGACTGAGTAGCTTAGTCCATTGGGCTAATGGATTCAAAGAAGATGGCTTAAATGGATTTGGTTTCTTCACAAAGGATGGTTTAACAGAGCAAGGTAGTCAAACAGGGAATAATTAGAGACTTAAAGATGGGATGGGCTTAAAGGGTTAAATGGCAACTAAGAATCCTTTAACATGCTTTAAAAGAGAAAAACATGACTAAACATCAATAAAGAGCAATTAAGAATTCTTTACAAAATGATTAAGATGAATAAACTAGGAAACATGAGCAATTAAGAATTCACTGTTAATACTAGTTTAGAAGAAAACATAGAGAATAATAACAATTAAAAACAGAGTGCAATTAACCATATTCTGAATTATTTTTTTTCATTTATCATTCAGACGTGAAACATAAATGATATTTTAAACAAGGAAAACTTTAAAACACAAGGTATAGATGACTTAATGATCTGGTGTTTGATTCAAGAATTCTAAGAAAAGTCTTTAGCTTCAATTCTTCATCCAGCAAGCCACAAAGTTGGTCCATTCAACACTTTATTCCAAAATAGTCAATATTACATCAATGTATAAGAATCCACCCTCAATACTCCAATTGAGAGGGTATTTATACAAAAAATCCTTACAAAAATATCTCATAACAAAGTGAGATATATTCTAGTGATGACTAAATATTTTTACAGAAAAATAGAGACAACTAGTCTCGAAGATAGGAGGAAAGTGAACTGTTGTTGTGTTGTTCCTATTCTCGTTGAATGTGCTGGAGGCAGGCCCTTTTATTTGGCTTGCTGCTGTCCTCTTTAGTAACTCTATGCTGGTTGCCCTATTTTGACTGATACTCTTTACCTGTTCTGATACACTTTGATCTGTTTGACCCCTATTCATATTTGTTCATCTTCCTATGGTAAAAGCCCAAAATTTACATTTTTACCAAAAGTAAATGTACAAAATTTCCAACATATCTTCCCACCCTTTTGGCTCTGTCAATCTATGTTTTTGAAGTTTCCTCAGAGTCTCATCAGTTTTTGTATATCTGAAAAAATTAGGCTAGAGATGAAACAAGTGCTTTACCTAATGTTCAATATAGAATAAGTTCTCTAAGCTGTCATAGAGAACTCGGCCCGTGGGAAGTGCTTTTGCTCATGATGCACTTGTTGATGAACTAGCTTGATCTCTAGCATACTTATTCAATTTATCTACATAATAAATGTGCTTCATTAACTTGTCATTGATGACCAAAGGACTTGCTAGCCCTTTATTCTGTAAGACAGTGAACTTCTCCATAAAATAATTGATTTCCACCTGCATATCTTGACACCTTCTCTCTAGATTCTGCATCAAAGTTCTTTTAGTTAGCACCCTTTTGATTTCAAAAATAGTGTCTCTCTTGTTTGGGATGCCAAGTGCTTCCAGTTGTTCATTATTTTTGGTATTCAGAAAATGTATAAGCCAGTTGGCTTGTTTAGGCATCTGCCCTAACTGTGCTCTTGTCTGTTGAATTTCTCCAGGTGCTGCTTTTACTAAGTCCATTTTATCATAGATCACTTGGATGGATGGCCAAAAATCATTTATGGATTGAGTGATGTTGGTCCACAGGATTTTCTTGATCTCTGCCAGAGGCTTGTCAAAAGTGAGATCCTTTTCTAATGCTTTAATTTTATTCTCTAATGCTTTGATCTCCCTTGTTTTTTCCACAACATTTATCTTTGAAATATTATAATCTATTTCCATTTTAGCCAGCTTTTCTTTTACCTATTTTAATTCTGACACTTGTAGCCTCATGTCTTCCATTGCCTTTATCAACTCTTCTGTGCTTAAATTGGTGATGTTGCTTGATGTTGTTCCTGCTGTTGATGTACCTGTAATCACCTTTGTTGTGGCTGTTGGGATGTTTGGAGCCATTGTTGTTCCAAGTGTAGAAGGGACTGTTGTTGAGACTATAGGAATTACTTTGGGAGGCTGAGAGGTCAACTCTCCCTACCTCTCTTTCAGTGCCTTTTCTAATGCCTGTTCTGTATCATTTAATCTTTCATTAAATTTCAAATGGAGATCCATCATCTCTTCATCAGATTTCTGCTTCACAACCTCAGCAGTCTGTGGGTGCCTTGAAGGAGGCAGCTTTAGTTGTTTCCTCAGGGCAACAATGTCTTCTTCCTTCTTCTTGATTAATGCCTCAACGCCTTTCATATCTTTGGGATCATGTCCCAATCCAATGATGATTTCTTCTAATGATTTTATTCTATTATCCTTGGCCAAGGAGGAGGCTTTCTCCAAGTGAAGTTGAGCAGCTGTATTATCCAAGGAATTTTGTAGCTTGTGGACCATCATTGCTTTGTCCGCCAGTGCGGAATAAACCATTTCCCTAGTCTACTTGTGAAGTTCAATTTGGTCCATAAGATGAATATCTTTGGCTAGGACCTCCGAGTTTGTTCTAATGTAATCTTTTACTAACTGGGGTTGCTGCACCTTTCGCTTAAAATAACTCATTAACATTTTTCCTTCTTTAATATCATAAGCCGACATCAATCTCTACTGGTTTGAGGGGGCCATCTTCAGATACTGATTATAAATTTGAAGCCTTACTGGATCATTCCTAGCTTTTATCTCTGTAAATGTGTTCTTAATGTCTAAGGCCTATTTTCTTTGTGGCCTGGTGGATGATACTTCTACACCGTGTTGTCTTTCTAGCTCCTGCCTTTGTGAGCTAGTTGAAGTTCCTCCTAGTGGGGGAGTTTGCTGGCTAGTTGCTCTTTCAGCTCTTAGACTTTATGTGGTTTCCTCAATGATTTCCTCTTCTGAAATAGGATTAAATCTTTGTCTCTTTACTCTAGGTTGTTCTGTAGGTCCACTGATAGGTGTGGTGGTTTCTCTGTCCCTCTTTTTGTTTCTTTCCTCATTTAGAGGAGTTTTCAATGCTGGAATTTCTGTTGCTTTAGTTTGGGCTGGAGAAATTTGTACATGAATCTATTCTTTGGTCTTCCCAAGCTAATCATTCATTGTAGGCTGTGTTAGCTACCTATACCAATAGGTTTCATATTTTATGATTGGCTATGAAAGGTCCAAATATGCTCTGCTTTGATGATTCAAAGATCACATATTTCCATAAGAATACAATCTGTGCTTATAGCTTAATATGGACTCAAATTTTGATGGATGGTCCAACAGTCTAATCTGGATCATGTCATGTTTTAAATTTTTAGCTTGTAGAATAGAGAAAGAAGTCTGTCCAAACTGTTTAATCTTGGCAGACAAATAGTTCAGGTAGAGAAAAAAGGCTCCCAACAGCTTAATCTGGGACCTTGGAAGAAATAAGGGTAGAAGTAGATAGAAAAGCAAAAGAAGAGGCCAAGGAAAAGAAAAGGCAAGTAAGGGTCTGCAAGTCCAAGTGCACCCTCCAAGAAGAAATAAAAAATGCTAGGCAAAGTAGCTGGGTAAGTAGATGGGGTTGCAGAAGTGATATTCATTTCCAGAGTGAATCTTGCTGGTTCAGATAAGAAAACAAGGCAAAGGAGCATGTCTAATTCCCCAAATCCCCTTCCACTCCTATTACTAACATCCCTTCATCCATAGAAATTGATGAAAAATCTGAAGTGTTATGATGGTTCTTATGACTCTAAAAGCCACATTTCCTATGTAAAAATCTTTTCATTCTGATCTACTCCTTAAACTAAGTAAGTTTCAGATAAACTTAGTGGTTTTCCCCCCTCATTCACATTTTCCCACCATATTAACCTCTAATACTACTATGTAAATCCCCTATATTACCTTTCCCCTACTAGTATTAACACCATGGTGTATAAACCCCAAATCTTGTATAAATATCCCTCCCCTTGGTATTATAGCCAATAAGTTCTGTGTCAGGGATCAAATGGCATCTGGTCACTTTGATGAACCTAAGTCCAACCCCCTCCCCTCTTCTGAAGTCATTTGGCCCCTTAGAAAACTTCATTTGCCAAAAGAGCCTCATAAATGACCTTGTTTTACCTATACCCGCTTCATTTGCAAAAATAACCCAAAATACCCGCTTTGTTCGCTTATCCTAAGTATCGGGCCTGCATTATTGCGAAATGAAAACCATTATAAATCTCCTTTACCCATAAAACCCCTTTGAAATTATCAAAAATCCAAAAAAAACCCACCTTTTGGCACTTATCCAAAGTTTCTGCGCGCACAGTTGATTTTTTAAATTACATTGAAAAACCTTACAAAGCACCATACCCCGATGGTCTTCCGCCTAAGCGCGCATCCCGAAAATAAATATTAAATAATACCGCGCCCGCGTCCGTATCCACCTATCATGTCATCATCCCGTCAACCGTCGGATCGGACCCACGGGATCCGACGGTCCTTATTGATATCGGAGCGGCCCCCACGACAGAGGTTTAGCGCCCGAGAAAATGACGTAGCGATACGTCAGGGCGCGGCCACGCGTCACCCGTTCAGGACTCTCGGAGCGCCTTCTGACAAGATCTGGTCCGTATCCAAACAACCCCGAGAAACCGTAGCAGCTAGCGCTTAACCGTAACCGGTACGGCTCTGACCGCCCGGTTGCTGGTCCCACGTCATGCCCACATCACCCCCAGCCTGCCATCGCATCAGTCCTTTTGTCCGCCCCTCCGCCGACGTGGCTGCCACCGCACCATCCCCCATGGACCCATAGCAGCTCGCCACGTCACCCGATGACGTCAGCTGACGTCATCCGACCTTGACCCCACCAATGACGTCATGCTGACGTCATCCCAAAAAAGGCGCCAAATGGCCAAAAGGTCTATATTTCGGCCAAAAATCACATTTTACGTTCCTTTCGTTCATTTTCTACTGTTGTTTTCTGCATGCTGCTCACGTCCAAATTGCTACCAACCTGCTAAATCGACCAGGAGACCTCCAGAGCACCAATCCTGCCCGCATATACGACCTCTGCTCGCTGTTTATCAGGTATTTCTCATCATTTATCCTCCGTACGCCTGGAATTGTTTGTAAAATTATTTAGAAGGCTTAAGGAACACTGAAACTCACAATTTCACCGGCTATTTCCCTCTGCAACACCTCTATTTACAACTGCAAGGTCGAAAAACACTAGCTGAGCCTTAATTCCCGAGTTCCTATCAAAAAACTGTAAACTGCTCGCGCAATCGTGAGACAGTGGGTTAGTCCATTAAAAACCTGCCACAAGAGACAGAATTCAAACAGTATTTCAATTGCTGTTGGATCAAATCTCCCTCTGCTACCTGAAACTCACTTTCATTGTAAGAAATCATCCCTGGGTTGGTCTGCTCACTTCAAACAGTTCAATTACAGTTCAAAAAGCTTAATAGACCATGGAGACACCAATTGCATTGAACATCAAACCTCTCAATGCCCCTCATAGGGAGTTGGAATGGAAAGCCCTGGGAGATATGGATTATCAAATGTTAGACTGGTTTCCATTAGGCTCCAAATACAATATTCAGATGCTAAATGAGTTGAAAGCCCAGCACCTTAGTGGAGCTGATATCCTAGGGATTTGGGATTCAAACTTGCCCATCTACAACCTCCCCCAGGTAAATTCTATGCCAGAGTTGATCTACAGATGCCAGGAGTGCTATGATCCAGGCCAAAGAGCTGTCCTCAGCCCTACAGGCTCAATTCTGTTCCATATCACCCCAGAAAGCATAAATGAGATGCTGCATTTCCACACAGCAAAACCATTGACCCCCCTCCACATGCAGAACTTGATAAAGAAGGGGAATAAGTTGTCAAATGACCAAGTCATCAAAATCAACCAGCTGTTTGTACAGTCAGGCTCTGAAGCCATCAGAACTTCTCCTATTGGATATCATTACTTGAATGAATTGGGCAGAATGCTAGTAGATTTGATCAGCTATGTCCTAGGGTTCAAGGGAATGGAGGATGTGGATGAAATCATAATGGCAATGCTGTCTATATTCTCTCCTGGAAAGCCTCCAGCTGTACATTATGACTATGCCACATACATAGCAGACAAGATCCATGAGCAGCTAATGAATCTGCCAAGGGAGAGATTGTTTAGATACTCTTCATACATTTACCATCTATTCTTATTTTATCAACCAGCCAGCTTCCCCATTCCCCTGAAACAAGTTAATGCCCAGGGGAATCCAAGGTCAGTTGTGTTTTGGACCTCTGTTTTTCATCATACCTCTGTATCACCATACACATACTGTGAGTTCATAGACTCGTTCATTTATCCAGCTATGACAGTATTGTATGGTGTTCCTCCTCCAAGGTTAACTGATGACATGAGGAGAATTCTCCATCTGAACAAAACCTACAGCATTGGTAATTGGTACTTTTACCAACACCACACAGTGATCAGAGTTTATGGCTGTCAGTTGAAGCCTTATAGGCTGCCAAGGTATGTCCCCATGAGACTGTTTGCCTTAGAATACTTCAGGCAATTTGGGAATGCCGACTACCTCCACTTCCAAAGTAAGAACAAGAAGGCACAGTTGAAGGTAAGGAGCCAGCTGGGCCCTTTCCTATATAACAAAAGAGAGGAAGGATGGAAAGAGGCGGATGAGATCCTAGAGGGACTCAAGCTGCAAACTAGTTTTGAGTGGGTACCATATGACCCCAATCATTTTGTTTCCCTCAGGAGGATAAGATACAAATTGGGCACCTATTCACATGTGAGGCAGCCTGAGATTGAGAAATACGCCAATACATTGAGCTGGGAAGAGGGTACCCTAGAAGAGGAATTTACTGATAAAGAGCTGCTAGAAAGAGAGGCTAGAAATGTTCAAAAGGAAGCTGACTTGGAAACTTGTGCACAGGTTCCCCCCTCATATAAAAGGCAACTCGGAGCAGCTACTTCATCATCAACAACACATCAGCAAGCTGCCGGGAATACTGCACAGACAACCAGCAAAGGCAAAGAAAAGCAGGTGGAACAGCCACCTCCTTTGACAGAAGAACAAGTGGAAACATTGCTGCAGCAACAAGAAGAGATGGAACAGCAGCAAGAAGGGCAGCAGCAAGAAGGGCAGCAGCAAGAAGAACAGCAACAACAGAAAGAACAAAGGCAGGAACAGCCTGCCCAGCAAGAAGAAACAGTGGAAAACCCCAAGACCACTGAACAGAATATGCCTCCAAGGCAAGAAGTTTCACCTGATGCAACAATCCTCCAAACTCCTCAAAAGGAGGATACATTTATTTTCAGAAAAAGGGACAGAGAGACTCCCCTGACAACATCAGCAACTCATGGGGAGAAAAGACAGAGAGTCAATCCCTTCTCAGAAGAAGAGATGCCAATGGGAAAATCTTTTGGTATGGGCCCACCCAGCAGAGAAGCTTCAGCCAGTTCCTGCCAGCAGGAACAGGATAGAACTATGGGAGGAGAGGTCAGCTCCTCCAGCCAGCAAAGGGAAGGAGAAAAGAGCATCAAGCAGCAATTTATAGACATTAAGAGGAGAAATGAGCCCATCAAAATACAACTGTATAACCATCTGTTAAACATGGCTCCCACCAATCAACAAAGACTCATGTCTGCCTTTGATGTGCAGGAAGGCAAAATGATCATGAGTCATTTTAAGCCAACAGCAGTGCAGCCCCAATCTGCCTCTGACTACTTAAGGACTAACCTGGAAATCCTTGCCAAAGATATCCACCCAATGGATAAGATAGAACTGCACAAGCAAACAGGTGAGATGGTCTATGCTTCCTTAGCAGACCAAACATTGGATAACTACAGGCTACAGAATAGCCTTAATAATACAGCCTCTCAACTAGAGTTGGAGAGAGCATCATCCCAGGCAAAGGACAACAGAATAAGGTCCTTAGAGGATATCATCATAGAGATTGGGCATGATCCCAAAGATATCAAGGGCATACAAGAGATACTAAAGCTGAGGGATGCAGACATGGCAGCTTTGAGGAGAAAGATTAAACTTCCCAGCCTCCTCCTCAGATCATAAATCTTGAGGAAACTGCCCCTATTACTGCTCCTCCTCCTCAACAGACTGAGCAAGCAGCACCATCCACTACAGCACCTCCACCAACAGAGCAGGCCCCTAGCTTGGACATGCAAAAGCTAAAAAATGAGATTCAAGCCCTGGAAGCTCAAATGGCAGAGCTGAATGAGACCAGGGATAAATTGGCCAAGGTGAATGACAGATATGATAAATCCAAGCAAGCGGTGGCAGAGAAGGGCAGGGAGGTGAAAGCCCTCAAAGACAGGATAAAAGAGCTAGAAAATGAGCTCAAATTAGATAAAGTTATAGCTGGGCTTAAGGCAATGCTATGGGCCAACATTGGCCAGTCTATTACTGACCAATGGCAGTATATAGAGACAATCCATGAGCAGCTAGAGCTCATCCCAAAAGCACAAGCTGAAATTCACAAGTCAAGGGCTGCTCTAGGCAACATGCCTGAAGTTGCCACCAGGATGATCAATGTGTTGAATTATAAAACAAGTACTCAGTTGGCGAAAATGGGAATTCCCAACAGAACTGAGACCATTCAGTCGATCAAAAGGGTTCTCACATTGAGAAATTTGGTGCAGACATTAGATAGAAGAACCCAGGACATGCAGACAGAGGTGAAGAGGTTCATGGATAAATTCCTGGTGCTGCAAAACAGAGGACTCCCTAGCTTACTGAACAGCGCAGGGAGATTGCTCATTCATGAGCAGTATGCCAAAAGAGTGAATGCATTTGCCACAAACGAAATCAATGAGAAGCCCAGCAACTCAGAAGAAACAGGGCCAGCTACAGGACAGACTATCTACAACAAGGTAGAACATCTATTTTTTATAATGCATGAGATCAATCACCTGTTTGAGGTGGCTCCCAATTTTTTCAAATATACAGAGGCAGAGGAGACTATGGATGCAATTCTCAGGCATCAACTCCCTACACAAGACTGGTGGACAGATGCAATACAAAGAATTTTATAGACAGTAAGCAATTCACCAAATTTTGTTTTTAAAAATATAAATTGTTGAGCAAAGGACAGCTTAAAAAGATCAGCATACATTTAAGATTAAAGCTGAGCCAACTCAGCAGAAATTTCGGCCAAAAAAGCAAAGTATAAAGCTACAGGTGTCCACGCCGAGAAGCTACAGCAGCGCAGCTCCAAGAGCGCATTTCACAGCATTTATGCAGATCACTCCAACCGACTCAGTGGCCTCCAAAGGCCAAAATATCTTCTGACAAAGCATAAAGATGCGTTTACTTTGTATTTAATGCATTTTACTTTGTATTCAATGCTGTAATAACTTTCTAATCTAAATATCTTAAAAGTTGGTAAAGGTATTCAAATCTGAGATAACTTAGAACTCAGATATTTTGTAATGACCGATAGTATATATTTGCCCCTCGCAGAAGTGTGAAGGGTTGTTGTTGATTTCTCCTGAAGAAGTTCTTATGCTGTAATCCTTTCAGAAGTTAATAAAGAAAGTGATGGAATTTCTCGGATTTCTGAAGTGTTGAATGCGTACTGGTGTCTGTTGGAAACTGCTGGATTCCTGTGTATTTCGCCATACAATAAGTCTCTGTAACTCTCTCTGTTATGTATTTTGTTTGTTAAAATCCATATGTTATCTCACTTTAAATATCTAGCAACAAGGAAAAAGAATAACTTTCAGGATTTATTCAATGAATACCCTGAGTTCAATCTGTGTTGTTAATGAATGTTTTCTTCAGATGCAATCTTGATAAGTGTAATTCTTAACTGCTGCACTTTCAGAATACATCTTTCACAGTGGCCTTTGTCACAGGAATTCAAGTTTGCTCCTGTGCAGCGTGTCTCACTTTCACCTCACCAGCTTAATAGAAAATTCTTAATTGCTTTCTGTTGGTTGACATACATCACCATTTAAGCTAAGTTTGTTTGTCTAAGATACACAATAGGCCCTGCAGTTTGAACACCACCAATCCTGCATATCAAATCATTTCACAACTCCAGACTCCATTGCCCAATGATATTTCACTCCCTAAACACTACATCGTAAGCCCTGAAAGAAATCCTTCAACCAACACATAAACCAAAACCTGAGCATAATAGCTAGCCTAAAACAACATCATAACAGAGACAAATCATAAAGAGAGATCCCTCTCTGATTACAGTTTGGCTAGAATCTGTGATCCAAAGATTGGTTAGTGGTTACCCCGGCCGTATTCCCTTGGGAGTCATAGGGAACAACCTGGGTGTTAACATAATTGGCGACTCCGCTGGGGACTTCCTAAGATTTTTCAATTATTATCTATCTCCCATAGCTACTATCAAGCCTGAAATCAGCCAAGAGGCCTTAGAACTGTTTCTGCATCACAGTGACAGTTTTAGGGAAGAGCTTTTAGGGAATCTTCATCTTAGCCTTGAAAGATATATAACCATTCCAAAAATCTCCATCCAGTCCTTGCAGATATAAAAGCTTCCCACAAAATCCTAAAAAACAGTTAGAAACTGGCTCCTAAGAAAAATCCACGGCATACTAGGGCAAATCCTGACCCTAATCCACCCATCATTGTTGATAATCCAAACGCCATCCCTAGAAACATCAGGAAGCAACAAGGGCAGGATCAGCCTGCTGTTTTGACCTCAGTTGCAGATTTCCCTAACCTTTCTACTCCACTTAAAGTCCTCTTTCGGTCTGTTCCTACCTCCCCTAGTTCACCATCCACTTCTCACAGTCCTCCTCTAACATCTCCATCCACTGCACATATCCCCTTGAACCACACTTTAGGTTCAGCTTTACCTGTTACCCCTGTGCTACCCATCGTCCCTATTATCCCAGCTGCCCCTGTTAATCCTTTAAACCCTGTAAATATGGCTAATAGATATGCACCCTTGCAGCTACCTGCTAATCCTGCAGCTCTACCCCAGGATTACCAAACCAAAATCTCATATTTTGACTCCACTGGCCCTTACTCTGCTATTCAACATGCTAAGAGGATGCAAGATCACTTTGAAAACTACGAGATAGATGATGACAGTGTGAGGATGAGAATCTTTGTCCAAAGCCTGACAGGCGATGTTAGAACCTGGTTCAGGTCAATTGCTGCAAACACTATCACAACCCCTGATGAGCTTTATCAGGCCTTTACTACCAGATGGGAGAAGAAGAAAGATCCCCTGCACATACTTGGTGAATATGAAACAATCAAGAGAGGTCCTCAAGAGACCGTTCTGGAGTATTGTGCTAGATTCAACAATGTGTACAATGCAATACCACAAAACCTCAGACCTCCTCCTGATTTGGCCTTGTACAAATTCCCTGATGGATTTGATCCTGACATGGCATATCAGTTGAAGGAAAGAGAACCTGAAACCCTTGAAGATGCTCAAAAGGCTGCTGTCACAGTAGAAGCAAACCTGATTGCCAAAAGAAACAGGGCAAGGTTAGAAAAGAGAAGCATATACAAAGAAGAACCTACAGCCTTTGATCAAAAACTTGATGCAATACTTAATGGTATGAAGAGATTGGGTGATAGGGTAGAATCAGTTGAGAGAAAAGCATCATGGGAAGCACCACAAAACAATCCTCCTAGGAATCCAAATTTTAGGAGAAATCCAAACCCGAACATTGGCAAGCCCAATGCTGATCCAGAAGTCAGACCTCCATTTCAAGAAAACTATGTTGAAACATCTACTTCAAATGAGCAAGAAGATGACACCCACATCAACCTGATGGGTTTGAATGATGGGCAGCAAGTCTTTCTTAGTCAAGAGGATCAAAATGATGATGACATTTCACAATTCCAAACCAAATCAGGTGAATCGTTTGATTTCAAACAAGGCTATGACACTGCTGTTTATGAAGTTCATAAACAGTACAAATTAAGGAGCAGAACTGTAAATATAACACAGCCTGAGAAACTAAAGGACAGACTGCAACCTAAAAGAGCCATAATCACAGAACCAATCAACATAACTGATTCACTTACAAAAGAGGTAACTGTTGAAGAAGTCACTGAACAACTTCCTTCAACACACCAGCCACTAGTTGTGCCTTCTTTACAGCCTAATCTAGGGGACCTTCCTCAAGAGGTGAGTGTGAAAGACAAGCCTCAGGATCAAGGTGAAAACCAGGAAGAAAACATAGTACATAAAGAAAGGGTTGCTGTCCACAACACTAAGGTTCAAACTGAAAAACCTTTCGACTTGGAGGCTGAAATTGGCAAACTGAAAGTGGCCATTCCTCTCTCAGAATTAGCCAAACATGACATTTATAAACAACAGATCAGGAAATCCCTTCAACTCACTCATAGTAAAGACAATGTCAATGTGTTAGATGACACACCAGAATTGTTATTTGGTCCAGAGGTTGATGGAAAAACACTAGTCACAGGGATCCTACCTTTCTATGTTAGCTTACATGTGCATGACAAGATATTGCACAATGCAATGTTTGATTCAGGTGCTTCTCATAACCTTATGCCTAAATCAGTGATGGAGAGGCTGAATCTAGACATAACGAGACCATACAAGGACCTGTTTTCCTTTGATTCCAGCCAAGTCAAGTGTCTAGGTCTCATAAAAGACTTATGTGTATCCCTTGTCCAGTACCCAAACAAAACAATCCTAATGGATGTTGTAGTTGCTGACATCCCACCCAAATATGGAATGCTGTTATCAAGATCATGGGGGGCTAAACTCCAAGGTTCCTTACAGCTAGACATGTCATATGCCACAATCACAGTCTTTGGTCAACCCAAGAGACTATATAGAGAATCCCTCATGAAATACATGGTCAGCAGTGAAGAGAAACCTCAGAACTTTCCCATATATGCTGTCCATTCTGACATAGATTCATATATCCTCTTCAATGACAATTCAGGTCTAACAAATAATGATGAAACTAAGACACCAAAACAAGAGCAGAGCTGTAATAAACAAACAGCTGCTCTAGAGGTAAAAATGATCCAAACAAGGGGTGAAACTGTCCTGAAAGATGAACTAAATAAAAAAACAGAACTCCAACTCATAATCCCAGACCATAGACAAGTGATTAAGACTCCCCTACAACAAGAAATCCTATGGTTCATGGAGTTTGATGGATCAGTCAACAAGTTAGGGGCAGGGGCCGGAATTTGGATACACAATAAGCAAAACAATTATGCAGAAGGCAGAGCTTATAGATTGAACTTCAGATGCACCAACAACATGGCTGAATATGAGGCTCTCTTATTAGGCCTCAAGCTGATGAAATCCCTACAAGCTATAAAAGTCTCAATTCTAGGGGATTCAGACCTAGTTATCCAACAGGTCAAGGGTAATTTTGTCACCAATGACAAAAGGCTGAGATCCTATAGGTCTGCTGCTGCTGAATTATTAAATTCATTCACGGAATTTCAGATTACGAAAATCCCTAGGACCCAGAACCTTCATGCCCATAGCTTGGCCACATTTGCAAGTACCTGCAAGTTACCTTTTGAGCCCCATCATTGTTTTACAGCTGAGGTAAAACACAGACCATCTGTCCCAAACAATGTCAATGATTGGCAAGTGTTTGATGATGACATGCAAATAAACAATTTCTTGACTTTGCAGCAAGAATTTTCAGGACTAAATATTGACAATGACAGAGCAAGTCAATCACAAATACTTGACAAAGCAAGTCAATCACAAATACTTGACAAAGCAAGTCAATCACAAATACTTGACAAAGCAAGTCAATCACAAATACAGTTTCAAAAGATTACTCACCCAATATCACCTAGAACAGCAAGACAAATGCTAAATCCAACCATTTTCAACAAAGATAACATTCAGCAAATCCAATCAATCAATTGTGAAGAAGTGGCCAATGTTGAGGCTGAAATCATAGAGCTGAAAGACAACTTTTTACCCACTGGCTTAGCTCCTTTGGAAGACATTTTTGATTCAAATGATGTTCCCAGCAAGCCAAAAATGCAGCCCATCAACAATGCCATAGAAGAGTGTAACATTGGGACTGTGGAAAAGCCCAAAATAATTAAACTGTCTGCTTCTTTACCTCCTGACCAAAAGCCTAAATACATTGACCTCTTCAAAGAATTCCAGGATGTCTTCGCATGGGGTTATGAGGATCTAAAATCCTATGATACCTCTGTTATCCAACATACCATCCCTCTCAAGCCTGATCAAAAGCCCTTTAAACAAAAACTGAGGAGAATCAATCCTATGCTCCTTCCAGCGATGGAACAAGAGGTACAAAAAATGTTTAAGGCAGGTATCATAGCACCTATCAGATTCTCTGAATGGATCTCCAACTTAGTCCCTACAAGAAAGAAAACTGGTGAAATAAGGCTGTGTGTGGACTTAAGAAATCTGAACCAAGTATCCCTCAAAGACAATTATCCCTTACCCAAGATGGATCACATTCTCCAAAGAGTGGTAGGGGCCTCAAGGATCTCATTACTGGATGGATTCTCAGGATTCAATCAAATCCTGGTGCACCCTGATGACCAAGACAAAACAGCATTTACAACCCCATGGGGAACGTTTAAATATGTAAAAATGCCTTTTGGGTTGAAGAATGCAGGGGCAACATTTCAAAGAGCAATGGATATTGCTTTTGCAAAAGAGATTCATGACTTTTTAGTCATTTATTTGGATGACCTTACACCTTTCTCAAAATCAGACCAAGAACATATAAAACATTTGAGACAGATCTTCCTAAAATGCAGAAAATATGGAATTTCTTTGAATCCCAAGAAATCCCTGTTTGGACTGGAGGAAGGCAAGCTGCTGGGTCACATTATCTCAAAGGATGGTATTAGGATTGATCCAGATAGAATCCAGGCCATCTTACAAATGCCTCACCCAAGAAATGTCAAAGAATTGCAAGGATTCTTGGGAAAAATCAATTTCTTAAGAAGATTCATCCCAAATCTGGCCGAATTAAGTAGGTTACTCAATAACATGCTTAAAAAGGATTCAAAAGTAAAATGGTCGGTAGAAGCCAATCAAGCCTTTGAAGGTATAAAACTGGCCCTTACCCAAACCCCAGTGTTGACTAATCCTCAGTTTGACAGAGAATTTATCATTTTCTCTTTTGCCTCCCAGCATACTATTGCTGCTGTTTTATTGCAGAAAGATGATCAAGGAAATGAAAAGCCAATTGCTTTCTTTAGCAGAGCTCTTAGAGATGCACCTTTAAAGTATCAAATCATGGAAAAGCAAGCTTATGCTTTAGTCAAAGCAATTAAAGACTTTAGGATTTACATCCTTTATTCCCATGTTATAGCATATGTGCCAAGTCCAATTGTCAAAGACATTCTCACTCAAGAAAACTTAGAAGGCAGAAGAGGAAAATGGATTGCCAGCATCTTGGAATTTGACATTGAGATAAAACCTACAAAACTAATAAAAGGGCAAGGCTTGGCCAAATTAATGACAGATACAAATTTTCAAGCCTTAGACATCAATCAGCTGGACAGTGAACCGGAGCTGGCAACTCCAAAGATCAATGTAGCCTTTGAACAATCTCCTTGGTACTCTGATATCTATTATGTCTTGCAAAACCTGTGTGCTCCCCCAGGACTGTCCAAAACTAAGTGTAGGTTCTTGAAAATGAAAACATCAAGATTTTGTGTGATGGATGGCAATCTGCTTTGGAAAAACCATGAAGGTATATTGCTGCACTGTTTAATTGAAAATGAAGCTGACAATATCATAAAAGAATTTCATGCAGGTGACTGTGGTGGACACTTGTACTGGAAGTCCACTGTGGACAAGATACTAAGGGCTGGATACTACTGGCCCACCATGTTCTCTGATGTCAAGAAATTCATCACCTCATGTCATAAATGTCAAGTGTTTGAAGGAAAGAGACAGTTGCTGCCACTTCCTTTAAGGCCTATTGCAACAGAGAGACCTTTTCAACAATGGGGATTGGACTTCATTGGGGAAATTCATCCCTCATCTTCAGGCCAACACAGATGGATCTTAACAGCCACAGACTACTTCACTAAGTGGATTGAAGCTGCCCCATGCAGACAAGCCAATGATTCAATAATTATTCAGTTCTTGGAGAACAACATATTGGCTAGATTTGGCTGCCCTGACAAAATAATTACAGACAATGCTGCTGCTTTCAGATCTAAAAAGATGGTGAATTTCTGCCACAAATTTCACATTACCTTGGGTCATTCTACTGCCTACTATCCCCAAGGTAATGGTCTTGCTGAATCATCAAACAAAAGCCTTGTAAACATTATAAAGAAAGTACTTGAAGAGAACAAAAAGAATTGGCATAAGAAGCTTGTGAATGCCTTATGGGCAGATAGACTAACAACCAAGAGATCAATTGGGACCAGCCCATATGAGTTGGTTTATGGACTAGAAGCCAAATTTCCCTCATCACTAGGAGTGCCTGTTATGAAACTTCTTCAAGAAAGCCAAGCTGAACCAAATGATATGCAAAGAAGGATAAATCAAATCATATGTCTGCAGCAAACCAGAGATCAAGTTTTCAGCAGAGTTCAGGTATTACAAGAAAAACTGAAGAAGGCCTTTGACAGAAGAACCAAAGCAGAAGATTTTAATGTTGGTGATAAAGTCCTCAAGTGGGATGCAAGAAGAGAAGATAAGGGAAAACATGGAAAATTTGATTCCCTTTGGAGAGGACCATTTGCTGTCCAAGCAGTGCAAGGAAACAATACCTACTTCCTTAAAAGTTTAACTGAAACTGACTTGGATGAAGGTCCTGTGAATGGTAGGATGCTGAAGCACTATTTTGACTACCACCCATAAGTGGAACCTGAGTTTTCCCTTGTACATATCCAGATGTATATATTATTTTTCTGTCAACAAGTAGAAATGCAATTTCTCAGAGTTTTCTTAAAACTACCAGCGAAAGGTGAATAAAATCAGAGGTCTCCCAAGAAGAAAAGCACACAATTTTGGCACTTCAAAGCAGCAGACTTCAAGATTGGCAAGAGCAGTCAAGGAGCAAGGCAATCTGACCTGCTGTTCTTGGTCTTTCAAATGAAACACCATCCCCATGTGGAGCCACTGTTAGCTACCTATACCAATAGGTTTCATATTTTATGATTGGCTATGAAAGGTCCAAATATGCTCTGCTTTGATGATTCAAAGATCACATATTTCCATAAGAATACAATCTGTGCTTATAGCTTAATATGGACTCAAATTTTGATGGATGGTCCAACAGTCTAATCTGGATCATGTCATGTTTTAAATTTTCAGCTTGTAGAATAGAGAAAGAAGTCTGTCCAAACTGTTTAATCTTGGCAGACAAATAGTTCAGGTAGAGAAAAAAGGCTCCCAACAGCTTAATCTGGGACCTTGGAAGAAATAAGGGTAGAAGTAGATAGAAAAGCAAAAGAAGAGGCCAAGGAAAAGAAAAGGCAAGTAAGGGTCTGCAAGTCCAAGTGCACCCTCCAAGAAGAAATAAAAAATGCTAGGCAAAGTAGCTGGGTAAGTAGATGGGGTTGCAGAAGTGATATTCATTTCCAGAGTGAATCTTGCTGGTTCAGATAAGAAAACAAGGCAAAGGAGCATGTCTAATTCCCCAAATCCCCTTCCACTCCTATTACTAACATCCCTTCATCCATGGAGATTGATGAAAAATCTGAAGTGTTATGATGGTTCTTATGACTCTAAAAGCCACATTTCCTATGTAAAAATCTTTTCATTTTGATCTACTCCTTAAACTAAGTAAGTTTCAGATAAACTTAGTGGTTTTCCCCCCTCATTCACATTTTCCCACCATATTAACCTCTAATACTACTATGTAAATCCCCTATATTACCTTTCCCCTACTAGTATTAACACCATGGTGTATAAACCCCAAATCTTGTATAAATATCCCTCCCCTTGGTATTATAGCCAATAAGTTCTGTGTCAGGGATCAAATGGCATCTGGTCACTTTGATGAACCTAAGTCCAACCCCCTCCCCTCTTCTGAAGTCATTTGGCCCCTTAGAAAACTTCATTTGCCAAAAGAGCCTCATAAATGACCTTGTTTTACCTATACCCGCTTCATTTGCAAAAATAACCCAAAATACCCACTTTGTTCGCTTATCCTAAGTATCGGGCCTGCATTATTGCGCATTGAAAACCATTATAAATCTCCTTTACCCATAAAACCCCTTTGAAATTATCAAAAATCCAAAAAAACCCCACCTTTTGGCACTTATCCAAAGTTTCTGCGCGCACAGTTGATTTTTTAAATTACATTGAAAAACCTTACAAAGCACCATACCCCGATGGTCTTCCGCCTAAGCGCGCATCCCGAAAATAAATATTAAATAATACCGCGCCCGCGTCCGTATCCACCTATCATGTCATCATCCCGTCAACCGTCGGATCGGACCCACGGGATCCGACGGTCCTTATTGATATCGGAGCGCCCCCCACGACAGAGGTTTAGCGCCCGAGAAAATGACGTAGAGATACGTCAGGGCGCGGCCACGCGTCACCCGTTCAGGACTCTCGGAGCGCCTTCTGACAAGATCTGGTCCGTATCCAAACCGCCCCGAGAAACCGTAGCAGCTAGCGCTTAACCGTAACCGCTACGGCTCTGACCGCCCGGTTGCTGGTCCCACGTCATGCCCACGTCACCCCCAGCCTGCCATCGCATCAGTCCTTTTGTCCGCCCCTCCGCCGACGTGGCTGCCACCGCACCATCCCCCATGGACCCATAGCAGCTCGCCACGTCACCCGATGACGTCAGCTGACGTCATCCGACCTTGACCCCACCAATGACGTCATGATGACGTCATCCCAAAAAAGGCGCCAAATGGCCAAAAGGTCTATATTTCGGCCAAAAATCACATTTTACGTTCCTTTCGTTCATTTTCTACTGTTGTTTTCTGCATGCTGCTCACGTCCAAATTGCTACCAACCTGCTAAATCGACCAGGAGACCTCCAGAGCACCAATCCTGCCCGCATATACGACCTCTGCTCGCTGTTTATCAGGTATTTCTCATCATCTATCCTCCGTACGCCTGGAATTGTCTGTAAAATTATTCAGAAGGCTTAAGGAACACTGAAACTCACAATTTCACCGGCTATTTCCCTCTGCAACACCTCTATTTACAACTGCAAGGTCGAAAAACACTAGCTGAGCCTTAATTCCCGAGTTCCTATCAAAAAACTGTAAACTGCTCGCGCAATCGTGAGACAGTGGGTTAGTCCATTAAAAACCTGCCACAAGAGACAGAGTGAAACCTGACAGTGGTCCTATTCCTAATTCAAACAGTATTTCAATTGCTGTTGGATCAAATCTCCCTCTGCTACCTGAAACTCACTTTCATTGTAAGAAATCATCCCTGGGTTGGTCTGCTCACTTCAAACAGTTCAATTACAGTTCAAAAAGCTTAATAGACCATGGAGACACCAATTGCATTGAACATCAAACCTCTCAATGCCCCTCATAGGGAGTTGGAATGGAAAGCCCTGGGAGATATGGATTATCAAATGTTAGACTGGTTTCCATTAGGCTCCAAATACAATATTCAGATGCTAAATGAGTTGAAAGCCCAGCACCTTAGTGGAGCTGATATCCTAGGGATTTGGGATTCAAACTTGCCCATCTACAACCTCCCCCAGGTAAATTCTATGCCAGAGTTGATCTACAGATGCCAGGAGTGCTATGATCCAGGCCAAAGAGCTGTCCTCAGCCCTACAGGCTCAATTCTGTTCCATATCACCCCAGAAAGCATAAATGAGATGCTGCATTTCCACACAGCAAAACCATTGACCCCCCTCCACATGCAGAACTTGATAAAGAAGGGGAATAAGTTGTCAAATGACCAAGTCATCAAAATCAACTAGCTGTTTGTACAGTCAGGCTCTGAAACCATCAGAACTTCTCCTATTGGATATCATTACTTGAATGAATTGGGCAGAATGCTAGTAGATTTGATCAGCTATGTCCTAGGGTTCAAGGGAATGGAGGATGTGGATGAAATCATAATGGCAATGCTGTCTATATTCTCTCCTGGAAAGCCTCCAGCTGTACATTATGACTATGCCACATACATAGCAGACAAGATCCATGAGCAGCTAATGAATCTGCCAAGGGAGAGATTGTTTAGATACTCTTCATACATTTACCATCTATTCTTATTTTATCAACCAGCCAGCTTCCCCATTCCCCTTAAACAAGTTAATGCCCAGGGGAATCCAAGGTCAGTTGTGTTTTGGACCTCTGTTTTTCATCATACCTCTGTATCACCATACACATACTGTGAGTTCATAGACTCGTTCATTTATCCAGCTATGACAGTATTGTATGGTGTTCCTCCTCCAAGGTTAACTGATGACATGAGGAGAATTCTCCATCTGAACAAAACCTACAGCATTGGTAATTGGTACTTTTACCAACACCACACAGTGATCAGAGTTTATGGCTGTCAGTTGAAGCCTTATAGGCTGCCAAGGTATGTCCCCATGAGACTGTTTGCCTTAGAATACTTCAGGCAATTTGGGAATGCCGACTACCTCCACTTCCAAAGTAAGAACAAGAAGGCACAGTTGAAGGTAAGGAGCCAGCTGGGCCCTTTCCTATATAACAAAAGAGAGGAAGGATGGAAAGAGGCGGATGAGATCCTAGAGGGACTCAAGCTGCAAACTAGTTTTGAGTGGGTACCATATGACCCCAATCATTTTGTTTCCCTCAGGAGGATAAGATACAAATTGGGCACCTATTCACATGTGAGGCAGCCTGAGATTGAGAAATACGCCAATACATTGAGCTGGGAAGAGGGTACCCTAGAAGAGGAATTTACTGATAAAGAGCTGCTAGAAAGAGAGGCTAGAAATGTTCAAAAGGAAGCTGACTTGGAAACTTGTGCACAGGTTCCCCCCTCATATAAAAGGCAACTCGGAGCAGCTACTTCATCATCAACAACACATCAGCAAGCTGCCGGGAATACTGCACAGACAACCAACAAAGGCAAAGAAAAGCAGGTGGAACAATCACCTCCTTTGACAGAAGAACAAGTGGAAACATTGCTGCAGCAACAAGAAGAGATGGAGCAGCAGCAAGAAGGGCAGCAGCAAGAAGAACAGCAACAACAGAAAGAACAAAGGCAGGAACAGCCTGCCCAGCAAGAAGAAACAGTGGAAAACCCCAAGACCACTGAACAGAATATGCCTCCAAGGCAAGAAGTTTCACCTGATGCAACAATCCTCCAAACTCCTCAAAAGGAGGATACATTTATTTTCAGAAAAAGGGACAGAGAGACTCCCCTGACAACATCAGCAACTCATGGGAGAAAAGACAGAGAGTCAATCCCTTCTCAGAAGAAGAGATTCCAATGGGAAAATCTTTTGGTATGGGCCCACCCAGCAGAGAAGCTTCAGCCAGTTCCTGCCAGCAGGAACAGGACAGAACTATGGGAGGAGAGGTCAGCTCCTCCAGCCAGCAAAGGGAAGGAGAAAAGAGCATCAAGCAGCAATTTATAGACATTAAGAGGAGAAATGAGCCCATCAAAATACAACTGTATAACCATCTGTTAAACATGGCTCCCACCAATCAACAAAGACTCATGTCTGCCTTTGATGTGCAGGAAGGCAAAATGATCGTGAGTCATTTTAAGCCAACAACAGTGCAGCCCCAATCTGCCTCTGACTACTTAAGGACTAACCTGGAAATCCTTGCCAAAGATATCCACCCAATGGATAAGATAGAACTGCACAAGCAAACAGGTGAGATGGTCTATGCTTCCTTAGCAGACCAAACATTGGATAACTACAGGCTACAGAATAGCCTTAATAATACAGCCTCTCAACTAGAGTTGGAGAGAGCATCATCCCAGGCAAAGGACAACAGAATAAGGTCCTTAGAGGATATCATCATAGAGATTGGGCATGATCCCAAAGATATCAAGGGCATACAAGAGATACTAAAGCTGAGGGATGCAGACATGGCAGCTTTGAGGAGAAAGATTAAACTTCCCAGCCTCCTCCTCAGATCATAAATCTTGAGGAAACTGCCCCTATTACTGCTCCTCCTCCTCAACAGACTGAGCAAGCAGCACCATCCACTACAACACCTCCACCAACAGAGCAGGCCCCTAGCTTGGACATGCAAAAGCTAAAAAATGAGATTCAAGCCCTGGAAGCTCAAATGGCAGAGCTGAATGAGACCAGGGATAAATTGGCCAAGGTGAATGACAGATATGATAAATCCAAGCAAGCGGTGGCAGAGAAGGGCAGGGAGGTGAAAGCCCTCAAAGACAGGATAAAAGAGCTAGAAAATGAGCTCAAATTAGATAAAGTTATAGCTGGGCTTAAGGCAATGCTATGGGCCAACATTGGCCAGTCTATTACTGACCAATGGCAGTATATAGAGACAATCCATGAGCAGCTAGAGCTCATCCCAAAAGCACAAGCTGAAATTCACAAGTCAAAGGCTGCTCTAGGCAACATGCCTGAAGTTGCCACCAGGATGATCAATGTGCTGAATTATAAAACAAGTACTCAGTTGGCGAAAATGGGAATTCCCAACAGAACTGAGACCATTCAGTCGATCAAAAGGGTTCTCACATTGAGAAATTTGGTGCAGACATTAGATAGAAGAACCCAGGACATGCAGACAGAGGTGAAGAGGTTCATGGATAAATTCCTGGTGCTGCAAAACAGAGGACTCCCTAGCTTACTGAACAGCACAGGGAGATTGCTCATTCATGAGCAGTATGCCAAAAGAGTGAATGCATTTGCCACAAACGAAATCAATGAGAAGCCCAGCAACTCAGAAGAAACAGGGCCAGCTACAGGACAGACTATCTACAACAAGGTAGAACATCTATTTTTTATAATGCATGAGATCAATCACCTGTTTGAGGTGGCTCCCAATTTTTTCAAATATACAGAGGCAGAGGAGACTATGGATGCAATTCTCAGGCATCAACTCCCTACACAAGACTGGTGGACAGATGCAATACAGAGAATTTTATAGACAGTAAGCAATTCACCAAATTTTGTTTTTAAAAATATAAATTGTTGAGCAAAGGACAGCTTAAAAAGATCAGCATACATTTAAGATTAAAGCTGAGCCAACTCAGCAGAAATTTCGGCCAAAAAAGCAAAGTATAAAGCTACAGGTGTCCAGGCCGAGAAGCTACAGCAGCGCAGCTCCAAGAGCGCATTTCACAGCATTTATGCAGATCACTCCAACCGACTCAGTGGCCTCCAAAGGCCAAAATATCTTCTGACAAAGCATAAAGATGCATTTACTTTGTATTTAATGCATTTTACTTTGTATTCAATGCTGTAATAACTTTCTAATCTAAATATCTTAAAAGTTGGTAAAGGTATTCAAATCTGAGATAACTTAGAACTCAGATATTTTGTAATGACCGATAGTATATATTTGCCCCTCGCAGAAGTGTGAAGGGTTGTTGTTGATTTCTCCTGAAGAAGTTCTTATGTTGTAATCCTTTCAGAAGTTAATAAAGAAAGTGATGGAATTTCTCGGATTTCTGAAGTGTTGAATGCGTACTGGTGTCCGTTGGAAACTGCTGGATTCCTGTGTATTTCGCCATACAATAAGTCTCTGTAACTCTCTCTGTTATGTATTTTGTTTGTTAAAATCCATATGTTATCTCACTTTAAATATCTAGCAACAAGGAAAAAGAATAACTTTCAGGATTTATTCAATGAATACCCTGAGTTCAATCTGTGTTGTTAATGAATTTTTTCTTCAGATGCAATCTTGATAAGTGTAATTCTTAACTGCTGCACTTTCAGAATACATCTTTCACAGTGGCCTTTGTCACAGGAATTCAAGTTTGCTCCTGTGCAGCGTGTCTCACTTTCACCTCACCAGCTTAATAGAAAATTCTTAATTGCTTTCTGTTGGTTGACATACATCACCATTTAAGCTAAGTTTGTTTGTCTAAGATACACAATAGGCCCTGCAGTTTGAACACCACCAATCCTGCATATCAAATCATTTCACAACTCCAGACTCCATTGCCCAATGATATTTCACTCCCTAAACACTACATCGTAAGACCTGAAAGAAATCCTTCAACCAAAACATAAACCAAAACCTGAGCATAATAGCTAGCCTAAAACAACATCATAACAGAGACAAATCATAAAGAGAGAGCCCTCTCTGATTACAGTTTGGCTAGAAGCTGTGATCCAAAGATTGGTTAGTGGTTACCCCGGCCGTATTCCCTTGGGAGTCATAGGGAACAACCTGGGTGTTAACAGGCTGCTCTGTGGTCTCTAGTTCTTTGCCTTTGGAAGTTCCTATAACTGGTATGCTGGTTTCCTATGCAGTCCGTTCAGAAGTTTCAGTAGAAGATGTACCAATTTCTAATTATTGTGGCAGCTTGAATGATACCTGTCCAAAAGAGTCCAGGTCAAGGGCTTTCTCAAGATCTTTCATAGCATTTTCCATCTTTTCCTTCTCACTAACCTCTTCTATTAGGGTCCCTTCTACCCATTCATCCTGATTTGCAAATTGTTCAATTTCTGGGATCCTATGATGTATATAAACTGATAGCCTATTTTTTGTCCTTCTGTTACATATGAAACTATTTGGGTTATATGACGCCCACCAAAAATTTTTCTTTAATCTAAGGTGGTGTTCTAAAATCTTTTCAGCTTCTTGCCATGCATCCCTAGAATTGATGACGAAAGGGCTTAACTGATTCTTGATTCTTAGCTGAGCCTTTTTCTTTGTGCTACAAAAATGGACTATGTCTGCATTTATGATCTATCTGAAATATTCTAGTGCAAATACTCTCATGGACACATATTTAAGTAACTTGAAAGGGCAAAGTTCACACCCATACATTCTGATTTCTTTGTGATTTTGGTACAAGTACTAGTCACATATCATGTACTGTTAGAGAGCTGCATAATCTTCTTCATGTCACTAGTGATTCTAGTAGGGGAAAATCCTATCAATAAAGTGGTTGTTGGATGAACAACCCAGTCAATGAACTCATTATTAGTGTAAGGGGACTCACAGGTATTATGAAAGATGGAACTCCAAAAAATCATAGACCTTCGATTTCATTTTGAGTCTAATTTCCTGATGGGGAAAGGAAAGTTGTCTGGCTGATGATACAACAAAAGATGGTATATAAAATATGTATATTTGAAGACTCATTCCCTATCCAAATTTATGAATTTATCATGGATTTTGTTGGCAATGAAAGTGGCATAGTTATATCTGATAGCAAAGGGCTATCTTGGAGTAAAAATTGATAGTAAAACTAAGGTGATCTCATCAACATATTCACTGGAGTTAAATCCCATGATCAAGGATATCATGTCAACGATGAGTCTGCCAGTGTCAATGAAAAATGTCCTCAGATAGGGAGGTGGAACTTTAGGCTGGTGCTTTGGTAGCATGAAGGTTTGAGCAATACGGCTTATTTCTGATGTGGGCAATTGAGATGATTTTTCAAGTAGATACCCCATGGAAAGAGGAGCAAGGGGTTGAATGGAGTGGAACTGTATCATTTCATTAATGGACTTAGCAGTTATGGGAAAAAAGACAGTTTGGGATGGGGACATAACTGCTCTATGGACAAGGTCATAGTTGGCACAACATTGATGAATGATGTCTGGGAAAACATGGACTGAGGGGAGGAAATACATGGGAAGGTTAGATTCCCACAATCCAAAAATGTTAGACTTGTTTAGATAGCTATCCCTGATTTTGAAGAAGGCCTGAAGATGGTTCCTATCACCAGATAAATCCTTTATTTGAAAATATTTGTCGGCCAAAGGTAGATAATCTAAGTCTTTATGAGGTGTGTTCATGGGCGCGACATTCAGGGCTATGGGAGTTTCCATATTTGGTTCTTGTGTATTCAAATTAGAATTCGATCTCTCTATGGAAAAATGGATAAAGCAGTGGGTTTTAGGGTCTTTTAGTGGCAACATAGACTGCTTTTACCTTGAATTTGGATTTCTCTGGTAGAATTCTCAGTAAAAAACTGAAATTGCAGGGTTGCAAGGCAAAATGAATAAATACCTGTGTTAAAGAGGAAAACCGTACAATGGCAAATTGGTTGATAGGGTGCGAAGCGCGTGCTATAGTCTCTTGGCTGGGTGGTGGGTTGAATGCTCGAACAGTGGAATCGGTCATTAATTTGCATGGGAGCACAGTTTGCAAAGAATAGTAGTGAAAATGACGTTTTGTTAATTTTATTTAACAAAACTAAGGTTGGCGGGTCTTTTTGGCTTTATTGGGCAGATGATGTCAGCATGTGTTTTCATTACGTGGAGGGTGGTAAGTGGTTTTCTCGCACCACTTTTGGAGTCGTGCAGTTTTAGACGCAGGGCGAGTGAGCATATGGAGCAGGCGATGCGTGGCTTTGGTAGAGGCAGAAAACAACAGGGTGATCGCGAGTTAAAGCGAGGTGGGAAGGGTGGTCGCGATATCGCCATTGACCGTAGGATGGGAATGCAGAGATTGGATGGCGGACAGACAGGGGATGTGGCAGGTTGTTAACTATGGTGGGCCCGGCACGATAAAACGTGTTATAATTGTTTCGGGGCTATTTTGATTGGTCGGGGGGTAGTTATTAGTTAACCCAAATCGTTAATTAATCCCGTATTGCACGGTGGGGAACGTTATTATTAAACTTCGGATAAATTTATTAATCCCTATTAACTATATAATGGTTATATACTATCAGGGCGGGAATTATATAAAGTGTGGGGGTTTAATATATTTACATATTATGTGAGGGGTTAGTTGTTTTGGATTTATATAATAATTTTTAAAAGTTAATATGAAATAAAGTGATAAGCGCCAAGTTAAAATGTTAGGAATTTATATTTAAAACTTAGGCTAAAGGGGTTTTCAAGTGATATTATGTATTTCCTAAGTAAAATAGGTTTTTCACTTAGGAAAACTTTATGAAATGAAATGAATGATGGATGGATAATTTATAAGCACTCAGGATTTTAGATCATTGGGCCGAGGGTCCGGTCCCTCTAGAAGTCAAAGAAATTCTCTTAGCCCCTTTGACTTTCAAAGACCTTAATACTTTAGGTGGAATTAGTGAAATCTTTAGGGAAAAATGTGAATGGAAATTAGTTATTTAAACTTTCCTTGCTTGAACTACAACAAGTGTAATGTATGCCTTGCACTAGTGATAAAAGTAAAGACCAACACATTTAGAAGCATTTTTCATCACAAGTATCATTCTGAAACATCATCTGCCTACCCTACCTACTTTAGCCTGACATTTTTTCTTCTTTATTTGGGTACACTTAGACTGGCAAACCCTTATCACACTTTTTCTTTTACATATAGAAATCTATCTAAGTCTGCCCTTATTACATCCAAGGGCTCAGATTATACTGTTGAGCTCCTTTTGATCTACTCTAACTATCTACTTATCTGCCAAGATTACACTGTTTGGTCAGATATTTATTCTCTATCTCTGCAACATGAAATTGAAAAATGAATGAGCCAAGTTTAAACAGTTTGACTCTTCATGAATTGTGGCATAAGATTAACAAGTTGCACACAATTGCTTATTACAGAAACTGAAATAGTAGTGGAATTTAGACTTGCACACTTTCCTGGTCTATTTTTGTTTGGGGTTCATTTCTTCTCATTTTTTGACCATTTTATTCTTTTTACCCTTTGATTTTTCTTTTAGGGTATACCCTCTTTACATTTTTTAAATTTTTTGATTTTTGGAAATATGGAAAACCTTTGCAACAAGGAAAGGTATGAACATATTACAGAGCTCATCAAGTCAATCATGAAATATGACACCTATTGGTATAGGAGTATAACATTGGCTCCACTTGGGGATGGCTTTTCCTGGTGGAAAGTCAAGAACAGTAGGTCAGATGGCCTTCTAAATGACTTTGACTATGCTTTGAAATCTCCTTCTGCTGGTTGCTCTATTGTATGTATGACAGTAATCCTTCTGAAGCTTAGGGCATTCTCTCCGGGCTTCAACTCCAGCAAGTTACTATCCAATCCAAACTGTGACATTACCAGGGATATAGTATTTACATGTTAAATTCAGAATACATTAAAAAGTGGGATCATAGTAATGCTTCAACATCCGACCATTAACTGGCTCTTTGTTTGTTTCTGTGTCATCCAAGTTGTTGAGGTAGTAGGTATTGTTCCCTTGTAAAGCATGGATAGCAAAAGGTCCTTTCCATAGGAAGTCAAACTTCCAATGTTTTCCCTTGTCCTCTCTCCTGGAATCCCATCTTAAAACATTGTCTCCAATGTAGAAGTCCTCTGCCTTGGTTCTTTATCAAATATTTTCTTAAGTTTCACTTGTACCACTTGGGATCTATGATATACTTCTTCTCTAGTCTACTGCAACTGGGTGGTCTGGTTAATTCTCCTTTGAATCTTATTGGGTTCCACTTGAGATTCCTGAAGTATTTTCATTACTGGAAATCCTGAGGATGAAGGAAATACAACCTTTATACCATAGACTAGTTCATAAGGACTAGTCCCAATAGACTTCTTTGTAGTGAGCCTGTCTACCCATAGTGCATTAGTAAGTTTCTTGTGCCAATTTTTCTTGTTCTCTTCCAATAATTTCTTAATGATATTATTAAGCTTTTATTGGAAAACTCAACTAGACCATTACCTTGAGGGTAATAGGCTATGGAATGGCCTAGAGTGATATGGTATTTATTACATAAACTTATCATTTTCTTGGATTTAAAGGCAGCAACATTATCAGTTATGATCTTCTTAGGACAGCCAAATCTAGACAATATGTTGGTTTCTAAGAATCCTATAATCATAGTATCATTGGCTTGTCTAGAGGCAATGGATTCTATCCATTTGATGAAATAATCTGTGGCAGTTAGAATCCATTTATGTTGACCAAAAGATGGAGGATGGATTTCTCCAATGAAGTCTAAGCCCCATTGTTGGAAGGGTTTTTCAGTGGAGATTGGTCTCAGGGGTAAAGGTAGTAGTTTTCTCTTGCCCTAAAAAATTTGGCATTTATGGCAAGCAATGACAAATTTCTTTTTATCAGTGAACAAGGTTGGCCAATAAAATCCAACCCTGAGGATCTTGTCTGCAGTTGCCTTCTAGTGAAGGTGTCCACCACAGTCTCCTGCATGAAATTCTTGGAGAACCTTGTCAGCTTCTTCGTTTACTAAATAATTCAATAGAATACCTTAATGGTTTTTTCCAAAACAAAGCATTATCTAAAATACAAAATTTTGAAGCTTTCAGCTTTAAAAACCTTTTCCTTGTTCTGGATAACCCTGGAGGAGACTGCAGGTTTAATAATACATAAGTTATATCAGCATACCAAGGTGAATCTAAGAAGGCCTGGCTGATTTGTGGGGTCACCATCTCTTGTTCATTATCCAGTTCATTAATATCTAGGGCTTGACAATTTGTTTCATCGTGAGTTTAGCCAATCCTTGTCCTTTTATAAGCTTTGTAGGTCTTATTTCAATATCATATTCCAATATAGCAGCAATCCATTTACCTCGTTTTCTCTTAATTCCATCTTGAGTTAAGATGTCTTTGACAATAGCATTTGGCACATAGGCTATTACATGGGAATACAATATGTAGACTCTAAAGTCTTTATTAGCTTTCACCAATGGGAAAGCTTGTTTTTCCAAGATTTTGTATTTCAGTGGTGCATCCCTAAGTGCTTTACTAAAAAATGCTATTGTTTTTTCACATCCTTGATCATCCTTTTGTAGTAAAACAATAGTTATGGTGTGTTCTAATGCAAAGGAAAATATTATGAAATCTCTATCAAACTTTGGACTTGTAAGGACTGGTGTTCTAGTCAAAGCCATTTTAATTTCCTCAAAAGCTTGCTTGGCTTCAACTGTCCAACTAATACTAGAATCCTTTTTCAACATATTATTAAGCAATCTAATTAATTCAGCTAAATTAGATATTAATCGTCTCAAAAAATTGATCTTTCCTAAGAAAGCTTGAAGTACTTTGACATTTCTAGGGTGGGGTATTTGCAGAATAACTTCTATTCTAGCAAGATCAATTCTGATGCCTTCTTTGGAGATGATATGGCATAAAAGTTTTCCTTCCTCTAGACTAAACAATGACTTCTTGGGATTTAAGGAAATACCATATTTTATACATTTCAAGAATACTTTTCTGAGATGATCCAAGTGTTGCTGGTCTAATTTAGAAAAAACAGTGAGGTGATCTAGATATATAACCAGAAAATCATGAATTTCTTTTGAAAAGGCTATGTTCATTGCTCTTTGAAAGGTCACCCCTGCATTTTTGAGTCCAAATAGCATTTTAACATATTTGAATGTACCCCATGGTGTTGTAAAGGCAGTCTTTTCCTGGTCATCAGGATGAACCAGAATTTTGTTATAGCCTGAGAACCCATCCAAGAATGAAATCCTAGAAGCACCTACCACCCTCCATAAAATGTGATCCATCTTTGGCAAGGGGTCATTTTCCTTTAGAGAAACCTTATCAACATTCCTTAAATCAACACATAATTTGATTTATCCAATTTTCTTCCTAGTGGGTACTAAATTAGACACCCACTCTGAAAACCTGATAGGAGCAATTATTCCTGCTTCATACATTCGTTTGATTTCTTTTTCAATTAAGGGCAGAAGTGCAGGATTAATTCTTCTAAGCTTTTGCTTGAATGGTTTTTCGTTTTCCTTAAGAGGTATTGTATGTTGAATTATGGAGGTGTCATAAGATTTCAGGTCTTCATAACTCCATGCAAAAATATCCTGGAACTCTCTCATTAGTTCAACATATTTGAGTTTTTGGTCAGGGGGAAAAGATTTAGATAACTTTACTATTTTAGGATCATCCATAGTTCCCAAATTATAGTCTTCAATATCTGCTCTTAAGGGTTCCATTTTAGGTTTCTTTGGAATATCATTGAAATCAACAAGATCTTGCAAAGGAGTTAATCCTTGAGGCAAATGATTGTCTTTTAAATTGATTACTTCAGATTCTCCTTCAATAATTTCATCAATATCCATCTCTTTAAGATCCTGCATTTATTTGTTGGTAAATGTTGTTGGATGAAGCATTTGAGTAGCACTTTCTGTTGAAATGTCTGTCTATCTTGTTTGTTTGATCAAATTCACTAACTGTATTTACATCTATTTTCATGTTACAAAATTCTTCATCTAAGGTTAAGAAATTGTTAATATGTTTATCACCATCAAACACTTTCCAGTTCTTTAAATTATCAGGTATAGCTGGCCTATGTCTAATCTCAGCTGTGAACTGATGATTAGGTTCAAATGGTAATTTGCATGTGCTGCAAACATTGCCAAACTATGAGCCTGCAAGTTATGTTTTCTTGGGATTTTGGCAAGCTTGGTTTCCAAATTTGTATTGAGAATCTCTATCACTGTATCTCTGTAATACTTCAGTCTGGGATCATTTGTTGAATACTGTCCTCTAATCTATTGAACTATTAACTCAGAATCTCCTAAGACAGATACCCTAATTGCTCCTAATTTCTTAACCAATTTAAGACCTAGCAACAGAGCTTCATATTCTGCCATATTATTAGTGCACCTAAAGTTTAATATATAGGCATGGCCTTCAGCATGGTCATTTTCAATATTGTGCACCCAAACTCCTACTGTTGCTCCTAATTTGTTAACCGAACCATCAAATTCTAAGTGCCAGAGAATTTCATGTTCATAATTGGTGTCAAGAGTATGAGGAATCTCTTTAATAGGGAGATTTGTTTCTTTGCTTTCTTCTATTTTCTCTTGGGTGTCTGATGTTTCCTTGTTTTCAGAAATTTCATGTATTTGAACACTACATTTATCATTTGTAATTTATTTTGGTTCTGCTGCTAAAACTTCCAATTCAGTTGAAGGATCAATTTTAGCATTGTAGAGAATGAAAGAACCCATATCAGAGTGAACTGAGTAGATAGGGAAATTTTTGGTTTTCTCCTAACTACTTACAATGTATTTCATTAGGGTTTCTCTATATAGTTTCTTGGGTTGACCGAATACTGAAATAGTAGCATAAGACATGTCTAGTTGTAGAGATCCTTGAAGCTTTTCACCCCAAGACCTAGACAATAACATGCCATACTTTGGTGGAATATCAGCTACTACTATGTCCATTAAGATTTCTTTGGCAGGGTATTGAACTAAGAACACACATAAGTCTTTGATTAATCCTAAACATCTTACTTGAATTGAATCAAAATAAAAGAGGTCTTTATATGGCATGGTGATGTCTAGGTCCAATTTCTCCATTACAGATTTAGGCATTAAGTTATGAGCGGCACTAGAATCAAACATGGCATTATGAAGTATTTTATCATGTATGTTTAGACTTACATAGAAAGGAGGGATTCCTCCATCTACTAATTTTTCATTCACTTCAGGGCCCAAAATCAATTTAGGTTGATCATCAAAAAAAATTACTGAATCTTCATTAACCAAGATTTTGAGTGACTTGTTAATTTGGCTGCTATAGACATCATGTTTAGCTAGTTCAGACAATGGAACAACTATTTTTAATTTGCCTACTTCAGCTTCCAGATTAGAAGGCTTTTCAGTCTGAGTTCTTGCATTCTGGACAGTTAGATTCTATTTTTCATCTGTGTTCTCTGTTTTTTTCACCTTTTTAGGAGTGGGGTTGTGGGCTAAATTTGTTTCCACATCACCTTATAGAGGTTCTTCCACGTTTCCTTTAGAGGGAATTGAAGTGGAAAGTTGTTTATTATTGGGTTGATTATTAGATACATCTTCAATAATTGGGTTTGCTAGGTTAGGGTCTGTTCTGGAAAGAATATGTACAGGGATATTATTGGTCTTACCTTTGTTAGGCTGCTTGGTGGCTTTCTGTTTATTAGTTTCAGGAACATCTATTCTTCTGCTCCTCAAACTATATTATTTGTGGACTTCATAAATGGTTGTATCATATCCTTCCCTAAAGTCAAATGATTCACCTGACTGAGTTTGGAATTGTTTCAGAATGTAAGCTTCTTGATCCTCTTGGGTCAAGAAAACTTGTTCTCCGTTGTTGAGTCCCATCAAATTGATTTGGGTGTCTTCTGTTGGTTCATCAGAAGTGGAGGCTTCAGCATAATTTTCTTGGGAAGGGGGCCTAAGGTTTTGATCAGGGCCAGTGTTCCCGGTATTTTGATTTTGGTTCTTCCCGAAATTTGGATTTCTCCTAGTGTTGCTAGGTTGCCCATCCCAAGGGGATTTCCTTTTGATTATTTCTGCTCTATCTCCTAACCTCTCCATACCTTTAATAATAGCATCAAGCTTTTGTTCAAAGGTTGAGGGTTCTTCTTTCAAAGGTATCCTCCATTCAGCTCTGGCTCTAGCTCATTTGGATATTAGGTTGGCTTCCTTTGCATTTCTTCTAAGGTTCGAGGAGCTCTTTCCCTAAGTTGGTATGCCATATCTGAATCAAATCCATCATGGAATTTGATTAATACCAAATCTAGAGGAGGTCTAAGGTTTTGAGGGATAGCATTGTAAACATTATTGATCCTGGTATAGTAATCTTGTATAGTTTCTTGTGTTCCCCTCTTCAAGTTTTCATATTCTGACAAAATATGAAGAGGATCTTTCTTCTTTTCCCATCTATTCAAGAATGTCTGATAAAGAGCTTGTAGGTCATTGATATTGTTTACAGGGAGGGCTCTAAACCATGTTCTGACATCTCCAGTCAAACTTTGAACAAATACCCTCATTCTAACATCATCAACGTCAACTTCATATATCTCAAAGTAGTTTGTCATATTTTTAGTATGTTGTTGTGCAGTGTAAGTACCAGAGCCATCAAAAGGTGTGATCCTACTTTGATAGTCTTGGGGCATAGCCCCTGGGTTGGCAGGTAAGTGCAGAGGAGTGTATCTCTTTGTCATGGCTGGAGGGGTGGAAGGGGTAGCTTGGGGTTGAGATGAACTTGGAGAGGATGAAGTGATCACAGAAAGGTTTGATGTTCCTACAGAGGTAAGTTCAGATTGAATGGAATTTTGCAAATGTATATCAAGATGTGAATTGGTAATCTCAAGTTGTAAATTTTCGATGGATAAAGGATCATGAACCATGCGGGCTAAGGCAGTTTTAGAAAAGGTTACAAATAAATAAGTCTCAAAATACTCATCAAAGCGTTCCTCCTCAAGGTAAATCCACTTCTCTAGACAGGATGCTAATCTATGTGAAGGCCGTGAACTATCAGAACTCTCTTGGCTTTCTTGTCTCCTGAGAATCCTAGGAATAAGATTAGGATTTTCAAATACAAGTGGTCGATTTGGATCAGGATTAGCTCTGGTATAACGAATCCTTTCTGAAGCCAGGTTTCTACGAATGTTTTTGTTTTTTTCTCTAAAATGGGTTGGGAAAAACAACTTCTTATAGTTTCTTTAAGGAGCTTTAGATATGGGATTAGAACTTTCTTAAAGACTTTTTTGATAAAAGGAGTTGATCAAGAATTTGAAACTAGATGTTCAAACCATAAACTAGACTGGAGATAGACTGAAGCAGCACTCATTTAATTGTACAATTGCAAAGCAAGAGCATTTCAAAGGCTACCTAGCTAACTTTAGGCTTCGTCTGTAGCTTACAAAGTAAACAATAGTAACAAACAAATTGTTTAGATCCCCAATGGAGTTGCCACTATGTTATCACTTAGATTTTCCTTGAAGTTGTTGGAATAGGAAAGGGGTATGAGATAACCACAAACCAATCTTTTATATACAGAATCTAGCCAATCTGTATCTAGAGAGGGCTCTCTCTATCAAATTTAGCTTTGTTTTTTAATGATATTAGGCTAGTTGTGAAGCTTAGGAGTTTTTTTTGAGTTTGGGTGGTGAGATTCAATAGAAAAGGGGTAAAACTAAGTAGCTTAGTCCATTGGGTTGATGGAGTCAAAGAAGATGGCTTAATTGTACTTGGTTTCTTCACAAATGATGGTTTAACAGAGCAAGGTAGTCAAAGAGGGAACAATTAGAGACTTAAAGATGGGATGGGCTTAAAGGGTTAAAGGCAAACTAAGAATCCTTTAACATGCTTTAAAAGAGCAGAATATGACTAACCATCAATAAAGAATTCACTGTTTATACTAGTTTAGAAGAAAACATAGAGAATAATAATGATTTAAAACAGAGTGCATTTAAGCATACTTTGAGTTATTATTTTTAGTTTATCATTCAGATGTGAAACATAGATGATATTTTAAACAAGGAAAACTTTAAAACACAAGGTATAGATGACTTATTGATCCAGTGTTTGATTCAAGAATTTTGAGAAAAGTCCTTAGCTTCAATTCTTCATCTAGCAAGCCACAAAGTTGGTCCAATCAGCACTTTATTCCAAAATAGTCAATATTACAGCAATGTCTAAGAATCCACCCTCAATACTCCAATTGAGGGGGTATTTATACAAAAAATCTTTACAAAAATATCTCATAACAGAGTGAGATGTATTCTAGTGATGACTAATTATTTTTACAGAAAAATAGAGACAACTAGTCTCGAAGATAGGAGGAAAGTGAACTGTTGTTGTGCTGTTCCTATTCTTGCTAAATGTGTTGGAGACAGGCCCTTTTATTTGGCTTACTGTTGTCCTCTTTAGTAACTTTGTGCTGGCTACCCTGTTTTGACCGATACTCTTTACCTGTTCTGATACACTTCGACCTGTTTGACCCCTCTTCATCTTTATTCATCTCGCTATGGTAAAAGCCCAAAATTTACATTTTACCAAAAGTAAATTTACAAAATTTCCAACATATCTTCCCACCATTTTGGCTTTGGCAATCTGTGTTTTTGTAGTTTCCTCAGAGTCCCATTAGTTTCTGTATATCTAAAAAAATTAGGCTGGAGATGAAACAAGTGCTTTACCTCATGTTCAATATAGAATAAGTTCTCTAAGCTGTCATCGAGAACTCAGCCTGTGGGAAGTTCATTTGTTCATGATGCACTTGTTGATGGACTAGCTTGATCTCCAACATACTTATTCACTTTATCTACATAATCAATGTGCTTCATTAACTGTCATTGATGACCAAAGGACTTGGTAGCCCTTTATTCTGTAAGACAATGAACTTCTCCATAAAATAATTGATTTCCACCTACATACCTTGACATATTCTCTCTAGATTCTGCATTAAAGTTCTTTTAGTTAGCACCCTTTTGATTTCCAAAATAGTGTCTGTCCTATCTGGGATTCCAAGTGCTTCCAACTGTTCGTTATTTTTGGTATTGAAAAAATGTATAAGCTGGTTGGATTGTTCAGGAATCTATCCTAACTGTGCTCTTTTATGTTGAATTGCTCCATGTGCTGCTTTTACTAAGTCCATTTGCTCATACATCACTTGGATGGATGGCCAAACATCATTTATGGATTGAGTGATGTTGGTCCATAGGATTTTCTTGATCTCTGCTAGAGGCTTGTCAAAAGTGAGATCCTTTTCTAATGCTTTAATTTTATTCTCTAATGCTTTGGTCTCCCTTGTTTTTTCCACAACATTTATCTTTGAAATATTATAATCTGTTTCCATTTTAGCCATCTTTTATTTTACCTGTTTTAATTCTAACACTTGTATCTTCATGTCTTCCATTGCCTTTATCAGCTCTTCTATGCTTAAATTGGTGTGGCTGCCTGATGTTGTTCCTGCTGTTGATGTACCTATAATCACCTCTACTGTGGCTGTTGGGATTTTTGGAGCCAATGTTGTTACAAGTGTAGAAGGGACTGCTGTTGAGACTGTGGGAATTACTTTAGGAGGCTGAGAGGTCGACTCTCCCTATCTATCCTTCAGTGCCTTTTCTAATGCCTATTCTGTATCATTTAATCTTTCATTAAGTTTCGAAAAGAGATCCATCATCTCTTCATCAGATTTCTACTTCACAACCTTAGTAGTCTGTGGGTGCCTTGAAGGAGGTAGCTTTAGCTATTTCCTCAGGGCAGCAATGTATTCTTCCTTCTTCTTTATTAATGCCTTAAAACCTTTCATATCTTTGGGATCATGTCCCAATCCAATGATGATTTCTTCTAATGATTTTATTCTATTATCCTTGGCCAAGGAGGAGGCTTTCTCGAAGTGAAGTTGAGCAGTTGTATTATCCAAGGAATTTTGTAGCTTGTGGGCCATCATTGCTTTGTTAGCCAGTGTATAATAGACCATTTCCACAGTCTGCTTGTGAAGTTCAATTTGGTCCATAGGATGAATATCTTTGGCTAAGACCTCCGAGTTTGTTCTAATGTAATCTGCTACTGACTGGGGTTGCCGCACCTTTGGGTTAAAATAACTCATTAACATTTTGCCTTCTTTAATATCATAAGTCGACATCAATCTCTGCTGGTTTGAGGGGGCCATATTTAGATATTGATTATAAATTTGAAGCCTTACTGGATCATTCCTGGCTTTTATCTTTGTAAATGTCTTCTTAATGTCTCAGACTTGTTTTCTTTGTGGCCTAGTGGATGATACTTCTACACTGTGCTGTCTTCCTAGCTCCTACCTTTGTGAGCTAGTTGAAGTTCCTCCCAGTGGGAGAGTTTGCTGGCTAGTTGCTCTTTCAGCTCTTAGACTTTCTGTGGTTTATTTAATGGTTTCCTCCTCTGAAAGAGGATTCAGTCTTTGTCTCTTTGCTCTAGGGTGTTCTGTAGGTCCACTGATAGGTGTGGTGGTTTCTCTGTTCCTCTTTTTGTTTCTTTCCTCATTTAGAGGAGTTTGCAATGCTGGAATTTCTGCTGCTTTAGTTTGGGCTGGAGGAATTTGTACATGACTATGTTCTTTGGTCTTTCTAGACTGATGAGTCATTGTAGGCTGCTCTGTGGTCTCTACTTCTTTGCCTTTGGAAGTTCCTATAACTGGTATGCTGGTTTCCTGTGCAGGCGGTTGAGAAGTTCCAGCAGAAGGTGTACCAATTTCTGATTGTTGTGACAACTTGAATGATACCTGTCCAAAAGAGTCCAGGTCAAGGGCTTTCTCACGATATTTCATAGCATTTTCCATCTTTTCCTGCTCACTAATCTCTTCTAATAGGGTCCCTTCTACCCATTCATCCTAATTTTCAAATTGTTCAATTTCTGGGATCCTATGATGTATATAAATTGATAGCCTATTTTTTGTCCTTCTGTTACATATGAAACTATTTGGGTCATATGGCACCCACCAAAAAATTTTCCTCAATCTAAGGTGGTCTTCTAAAATCTTTTCATCTTCTTGCCATGCATCCCTAGAATTGATGACAAAAGGGCCTAATTGATTCTTGATTCTTAGCTGAGCCTTTTTCTTTATGCTACAAAAATGGACTAAGTCTGCATTTATGATCTGTCTAAAATATTCTAGTGCAAATAATCTCATGGGCACATATTTAGGTAACTTGAAAGGGCAAAGTTCACACCCATACATTATGATTTCTGTGTGATTTTGGTACAGGTACCAGTCACCTATCCTGTACTGTTAAGAGAGCTGCAGAATCTTCTTCATGTCACCAATGATCCTAGGAGGGGAAACTCCTATCAATAAAGTGGTTGCTGGATGAACAAACCAGTCAATTAACTCATTATAAGTGTAAAGGGACTCACAGGTATTATGAAACATGGAACTCCAAGAAATCACAGACCTTCGATTTCCTTTTGAGTCCAATTTCCTGATGGGGAAAGTAAAGCTATCTAGCTGATGATACAACAAAAGATGGTATATAAAAGAAGTATATTTGAAGACTCATTCCCTATCCAAATTTATGAAATGATCATGGATTTTGTTGGCAATGAAAGTGGCATAGTTATATCTGACAGCAGGGGGCTGTCCTGGAGTAAAAATTGATAGTAAAACTAAGGTGATCTCATCAAAATATTCACTGGAGTTAAATCCCATGATCAAGGATATCATGTCAATGATGAGTCTGCCAGTGTTAGTGAAAAAAGTCCTCAGATAGGGAGGTGGACTGTTAGGCTGGTGCTTTGGTACCATGAAGGTCTGAGCAATACGACTTATTTCTGATGTGGGCAATTGAGATTCTTTTTCAAGTAGATACCTCATGGAAAGAGGAGCAAAGGGCTGAGTGGAGTGGAACTGTGTCATTTCATTAATGGACTTAGCAGTTATGGGAAAAAGGACAGTTTGGGATGGAGACATAACTGCTCTATGGACAGGGTCATAGTTGGCACAGCATTGATGAATGATATCTAGGAAAACATGGATTGAGGGGAGGAAATACATGGGAAGGTTAGATTCTCACTGTCCAAAAATGGCAGACTTGTTTAGATAGCTATCCCTGATTTGGCAGAAGGCCTGAAGACAGTTCCTATCACCAGATAAATCCTTTATTTGAAAATCTTTGTCGGCTAGAGGTAGATCATCTAAGTCTTTATGAGGTGCGTTCATGGGCGCGACATTCAGGGCTATGGGAGTTTCCATACTTGGTTCTTGTGTATTCAAACTGGAATTTGGGCTTTCTGTGGAAAAATGGATTAAGCAGCAGGTTTTAGGGTCTTTTTATGTCAACACAGACTACTTTTACCTTGAATTCAACTTTCTTTGGTAGAATTCTCAGTAGAAAACTAAAATTGCAGGGTTGCAGGGCAAAATGAATAAATACCTGTGTTAAAGAAGAAAACCATACAATGGAAAGTTGGTTGATAGGCTGTGAAGCTCGTGCTATAGTCTCTTGGTCGGATGGTGGGATGAATGCTCGAACGGTGGACTTGGTCGTTAATTTGCATGGGAGCATAGTTTGTAGAGAATAGTAGTGAAAATGACGTTTTGTTAGTTTTATTTAACAAAACTAAGGTTGGCGGGTCTTTTTGGCTTTATTGGGTGGATGACATCAGCATGATGGGACGTGTTGTCATTACGCGAAGGGTGGTAAGTGGTTTTCTCGCACTGCTTTTGGAGCCAGGCGGTTTTAGATGGAGGGCGAGCGAGCATATAGAACGGGCGACGCGTGGCTTTGGTATGGGCGGAAAACCACCGGGCGATCGCGAGTTAAAGCGAGGTGGCAAGGGTGGTCTCGATATTGCCATCGACCATCAGATGGGAATTCAGAGATTGGACGGTGGACGGGCAGGGGATATGGTAGGTTGTTAACTGAGCAGGCTCGGCATGATAAAACGTGTTTTAATCATTTTGGGACTATTTTAATTGGTCAGGGGGTGGTTATTAATTAACCCAAATTGTTAATTAATCCCATATTGCACAGCGTGGAAGGTTATTAATAAACTCCGGATAAGTTTATTAATCCCTATTAATTATATAATGGTTATATACCATCAGGGCAGGAATTATATAAAGCGTGGGGCTTTAATATATTTACATATTACTGGAGTGGTTAATTTTTCAGGATTTATATAATAATTGTTAAAAGTTAATATGAAATAAAATGATAAGCGCCAAGTTAAAATGTTAGGAATTTACATTTAAAACTTAGGCTAAATGGGTTTTTCAAGTGATATTATGTATTTCCTAAGTAAAATAGGTTTTTCACTTAGGCAAACTTTATGAAATGAAATGAATGATGGATGGATGATTATAAGCACTTAGGCTTTTAGATCATTGGGCCGAGGGTCCGGTCCCTCCAGAAGTTAGGGAAATGCTCTGAGCCCCTTTAACTTTCAAAGACGTTAATACTTTAGGGGGTATTAGTGAAATCTTTAGGGAAAAGTGTGAATGGAAGTTATTGATTTAACCTTGCTTTGCTTGAACTACATCAAGTGTAATGTATGCCTTGCGCTAGTGAGAAAAGTAAACATCAACACATTTAGAAGCATTTTTCATCACAAATATCATTCTGCAACATCATCTACCTACCCTACCTACTTTAGCCTGACATTTTTTCTTCTTTATTTGGGTGCACTTAGACTGGAAAACCCTTATCACACTTTTTCTTTTACATATTGAAATCTATCTAAGTCTGCCCTTACTACATCCAAGGGCTCAGATTATACTATTGAGCTCCTTTTGATTTACTCTACCTATCTACTTATCTGCCAAGATTACACTGTTTGGTCAGATATTTATTCTATATCTCTGCAGCATGAAATTGAAAAATGAATGAGCCAAGTTTAAACGGTTTGACTCTTCATGAATTGTGGCATAAGATTAATAGGTTGCACACAATTGCTTATTACAGAAACTGAAATAGTAATGGCATTTAGACTTTCACACTTTCCTGGTCAATTTTTGTTTGGGGTTCATTCCTTCTCATTTTTTGACCATTTTATTCTTTTTACCCTTTGATTTTTCTTTTCGGGTATACCCTCTTTACATTTTTTAAATTTTTTGATTTTTTGACAATATGGAAAGCCTTTGCAACAAGGAAAGGTATGAACATATTACAGAGCTCATCAAGTCAATCATGAAATATGACACCTATTGGTATAGGAGCATTACAGTAGGTACAACAACAACAAATATGCGCTTGGAGCATCAACAAAGGTAGATTGGTTACAGTTGTAGAATTTTGTAGAATTTTTCTACAAATCAGCTAGCTCTGATACCATGTAGAAATTTCCCACATGTAGATCAACCTGGTAATGCAATGTACTAAAGTAAAACACTTGATCTACTTCTACAAACAATTTAGTGGAAGCTTAATCAACCATGAGCAACATCAATAAGAAAACATATAAATGATAAGAAGGAATCAATCACACATAACACAGAATATAGCATTGGGGAAAGCACCAGCATAAAACCCACAACACTATATTATCAATCAAGTGGAAATCCTCTTCACAATACAAAAAGAATCAGCTCTCAAGCTATCCTGCTCTCTCTGTACTCTGTTGATCTTCAATCAGAAGATGAAAATCATGGACAATCTAGGCGTCAATATATAGACCCCAAGTCCTCCAATCTCCTATAATAGATCCTTCTCCATGCAAGGAATACTTACTAGAAATATCCAAGCATCTGATGGTACACTATCCCACATCTGATATTAACTGGGTCTCTGATAGAACTAACATGCAACAATTATCCATGAGTGAATTCTCAGTTATCTAAAATAATAGTTGTCACATGCATGCAAACATTAACAAACTATATTTTATTATTTTAACAACTTATTAAAATAATCTAACTGGACTTGACTAGTTAGAACTAAGTCAACCGATTCTCTTATTATAGAACTCATACTTGTTCCCTCAATCAATGGAGGAAATTAAGGATAAATTCCTCAATCAGTGGGACAACTCATGTGCATGCTCACAAAGACTTCAAATCCGAATTTCCTTAACTAATTAACTTAACTAAATTAATTAATTAATATCTCCAACTGCTGTTAAGACAAAAATTAATTTTACTTCCTATAGATAGACTAGGGACTGCTATAAATAGGAAGGGACCCAGAAATGCTATTTTTAGAAATTTCTATTTTTAGTAGTTTCACCTCTTACCCAATGTGGCCAATGACTTCACTGGCCAAACTGCTATTTTTAGACATGCTATTTTTAGCAGGTATATTTTTAGCACATCCTAAATTTAACATTTCTTGTTGCACATTTTTCAACAACAGTAGCAGAGGCAAAGCAAATAGAAGAAGTGGAAAAATTTAGTGTGGCAATAGTCAAAGTAGAGGTAACAGTGGCAATAATTGAAGTAGATGTGACAGTGGCAGTAAAAGCAGTAGGTGTTTGTAGCAACAGTTAATTGAATCATTGTAACTGGGCCATTAACCCTAGTACGGGAGCCCAACCATCAGGGAGCTTTGCTTCCTTTCAGATTGCTGGAAAACTCTTAAGAGTGTTTCACTTCCTTCTAGGTCTTCCTGGAAAAGTATTGTATGTATATTGTACACTACATAATACTACACTTTGTTACAGATAAATCCCTTGTGTACTGCTTTTCATGTGATATGTTTTACGATTTTATGATGATGCTCTGAATTGTCTTTAAGAATTAACCAATTGTGAAAAATTAATAGGAAATATTGATTCAACCCCCTCTTAGTATTTCTAACAAGAAGTAACATCAGTTTGTTGCAGTAGGCATCCCAGGTTTAGGAATGTTCATAGAGGGCCTCACTTTGGCCTCTTTTGGTCATTTTACAATTCAAACCTTAGTTCTCTTGAGTTTTTTAGCCAAGACAACAATGTTGTTTATCACAAGGAATTCCCAAAGTGGAATTCAACCTCTTCCTTCGGTGAACTTCGAGTGCCACCCTAGGAGAGACTTGGGGAGATGATTCTGAATCATTGTGGAGCTATTTCCTGGTTTCGTTTAGTTGGTGCTTGCTACTCCAAGGGCACAAAAGAATTTCATGGGGGTTGAGAGAAGCTAGCAATCAGTGGAGTATTGGCCAGAGAATCAGCAGCGTATTTATCTTGAGTAAGAGAGAATTTTCCTTGGTGATTGGCAGGGGTGAGAATCTTGCATTTTAGAGGGTTGAGTTTGTCCAATTCAGGACCGGCGCAAGGGTCTTGAGTTATTTATGGCACAGTCGTAGAGAGCAGGAGTGTTATAGACATTTTTGTGCCTCGCAGCATGGAGCATGAAATGTCGATAATTACAGGGATCCAAAGTCCCTAAACATGTTGTTCTTACCCCTAGAGGAACAAGGTCAGCAAACCACAGCACTTCCTATCAGTTCTCCACCTGAAAACACTCAAAAACAGGCTATTTTTGGATCATGTCAGCTGCTCCACTGAGCATTTGCGCTGAATGTCAACTGCTCCTCCTTGTACCTGCGCTGAAAGTCAACTCCAATGAAGGCTACCTGCGCTGGGCGAGATTGGCCAAGTGGCACAGTCATTCTGCAAGGTGTCAACTGCCCAGGAAGCTTCCAAACTGACACTTGGTTCAAGGGATTCGCCCTGTGATGAGTAAGAGGTACTTGATCTCCATGTGTAAGCAAGGATCTCCAAGTGGACTCAAGAACTGAAGTTTAACTGAAGAAGGAGAGGACACAAGGCAGCTTTATGTCAGTCTCAAGCTGACTCATCCTCTCTTCTTCTCTCCTATATATAGAGCTCTTCTATGAGGTCTAAGGAGGCTGGAATTTTGTGCAAAGCAAGGAAGTGCTGTTGGTTTACAGTTAGAGCTATTGGGTGATTGCTTTTATAGAGGTGAAGAGGAGATTTCTTGCTGCTGGGGAGGTGCTGCTGGATTGGAGCCATTGATGGTTGTAACCTTCTCAGAACCTTTTACTTCTATCAATAAAGCTTTGAATGTTCTCCTATATACTTGTATTGCATTGATGTATTGTATTTACTTGTATATCTGATTCACTCTAATCCATGCATCAGTTATGAGTACATGTTTCTTGTAGTTTCCCTCTCTTGTTTGTGCAGGATCTTTGTGTAGCTGGGCCGGCAAGGGAACAAGGAGCTGGGAGCAAGGGACGAAGAGAGAAGACAAGATCGACAAAAGCGAAGGATATCGGTTGGTCAATCTTTTCTTCCTTCTCTGTACTTTCATAAAGGAAAATATCAAAGCTTTACTTTCAGTTGTTGCTAAGGAACTATCGCCCTTAGAGTAGGGATAGGGTCATTCCGAGTCGGATACTTTTCCCCACAACAAACTGGCGACTCCGCTGGGGAGCGTATCCATTTGATTTGTGTTTGTAGTATCTTTGCTATTCATTTCCTGAAGAAAAGAGTACCAAATCGAAAAGCTTTTGACTATATCAAAAGCGAAGTAGAGGGGCTGCTACTCTTGCTCATTTTCTGAGCAGATTCATGATTTGAAGAGCTGATCTACAAAAGACTCTTGTGCTCTTTGTGATAGCTTTTCATCCTCTTGATCATCCCTTAGCTTTTACTTGACCTATAGCTTTTTATTTCAGCAAAAACAGTGAATTTTTGAGCTTTTTATGACCTGGAAACCCTCGTAAACGCAACTCTAGTGTCTCAGTGCAGGCTGTCCAAAGGCAGTCTGCATTTCAGCGCAGGTACTCCCTTCGGGAACTGCGCTGAAAGTCAGTTTGACAGACCAGAGCCTGCGCTGATCCAGTTAGGCTATGTCTTCCTGAGGTTTCCCACTGTGTCTTGGCCCTGTTTTCACTGTTATTTTGCTGCTAATTGCTTGTCATTGTACTTGCTGTAAACCAACTTTCCTTGACATTATTTCGCCTCAGTTGTGTGATGAAACTGTGATTGTTCTTTCAGTATTTCTTGTTTCAGTTACAGTTTCCCATTGTGAAAAGCAAACCAGTATAGTTGTGCCCTCTTAGATCCTGAACTGTAAAAGTGTCTTTGTGATCTTAAGAGCTAGTTTTATTACTGTTCATGGCTGTTTGAGTTTGTTTGTTTTTCATCTTATGGTTTGAATTCATATATTTTTAGTGTCAAAACAAGTGCTTGTAAGGCGTCTTTTCATTTTAGACAAAACTTGTTTGTTTACGCTTCAAATTGAATTCGAAAATTATACGACAGTTTCCTTTTGTCTACATCAACATTAAGGGAAAAGAAAAGAAATACATGCATCTTGCATTTGCATTTTTTGATAAGTTTGCGTGATTGATCTAGGAGAAAGTGCATTAGTTTGTGCTTTGTGCTCTGTGTGGAAAGATTATGTTTTTTTCTCTCCCCTCAGTAGTTAGGATTTTCAAAGCTAAAAAGATTGTAAAGCTTGCTTATCATTTTAGCTGCATTTAGGAATCTGTACCAATACATCTCGTGGTGATCCTGAAAGACAAACTGCTAAACAAGATCAACTTAAAATATATTGAATGAATCTAAAAACGCTTTGTAACATAACGCTCACAATAGAGGTCTAGGTAGAGACGTGTTCCGGCGTCGTTAAACGTAGTGACTGTCGATCTCTACGAAGGTGGGTGATTCCTCCTGAGGGACGATAGCGCTAATACGGACTTGTGTTCCCGCGTACCGTCGCGTATATTGGGAGACCCCTATAGGCATTTATCCTTTATCCTTAGGAAGCCGTGTCGGCCGCCCTACTGATCGCGATGCAGTGAACACAGCATTCACGAAGATCGACCACCCGTACCGTAAAACGTATTCTGTGGTTTCGCGAAAGGTTTGGCACACCCTCTGCCTAGATCTCCAGAGCAGTTTCTTTTGGCCTTTTTCAAACTCTATAACTGAAAAATTCCAACCGAGCATTTGTCACTTCGGGCTTGTTAATACATCGAAGGCGACTAGAGTCATCTTTAGCTTTTTCTCGACTCTTAAAACATGAAAAAGCAAAGTTGTGTCTAAAAGCGTCTAATAAAATTCATTCAATACGGAAACATAATTCCCCTTTTGGTATTTTAGTTGATCAAGTAATCCGCAACCGTGGAGGAAAGTCAATTAAAACTCTGTCGTTCGAGGAGACTCGCGAGTCAACCGTCTTTGTCTCCGGAACCGAGAGTAGTACGGACGAAGCGGACTTGCTTGACCGGGTCAAAATCTCCCATTAAAGTTAGAACAACAGTTCCGACAACATCTGAGATTCTGGTCACTCCTAATATTTCTGGAATCCCTGCCTCTATTGAAGAAGTTCAACAGCAACAGAGGGACAGTTGTACTGATCCTAGTCTGAGGACAAGTACTTGCATAACTGAACCAGTTCCATCTGAAACCGGTCCACAGAGTCTTGTTGCTCAAACAACTGTCGCTGTCGAAGCAACCCCTTCTTCGGCACCAGAAATCTTTTACGGACCTGACGGTCTTCCTCTTCCTCCTAGTCTGATTGCAATAGAGGAAATCGTAGAGGACTAGCAAGCAAATACTCCAACTCATTTTGGAGTAGGCGCCACTCTTTTTCCTTCTGCATCAGAAGTTTGTCCATCGCCACTGGAAGTTCCTGTAGAATCGTTAGGCAGTTTATTGGATAGACTTAAAATGTCTGAACAACCGTCGACATCTAGGACTGTGCCAAATGACACAGCGACAGCAGAATCTCCTGTTGTCACTCCAACGATGTTTGCCGGCATACCAGCTGTCCCGACTAGCTCTCATCAGCTAGAAGGAGTCCACCCAGGGACTATTACGACAACTTGGTCTGTTCCAGTTTGTTCTTCCGGTATAATACCCGGTAATTCTTATGTTGAAACTAGACAAATTGATCCCTTTGGAAATCAGTTTGGGCAATCCAGTCCTCAAAGACAATCTATACCCTTGAGCTCCGGATTGTTACCGTATGGGGGGCAATATGCCCTTTCACTTCCCCTTCCAGGGGGATACCCATACGGCAGTTTTCAACAACATTCAGGTTTGACTGAAGTAACGACAAGTGGTTGGGTACCTATGTTACCCCAACAACCAAGAGTTGTATATTCCATGCAACAGTGTGTACCTATGTCTAGTATCCCGACGACGCCAGCAATTGTAACCGTGTCGCAAGTTCAATCGATGCCTGTTGTATGTCAACCCCAAGTTGTAATGCAACAGCCCATTGAACCTGCAACACAACCACAATCGCCAACTGCCGGGACGACACAGACACAAACGGGAACCATAACCCCGCATCTTGGTCCGTCGGTTAGTGTCGCACAGCAAAACATGGCTTCACAACCATGGATGGTGCAATACCAACAACCTCAGTTTCAACAGGTGTATCAGGGATCTGAGCAACAGATCTTTGCAAATAGTGGGCAACCCTATATTCAGAACGGGTTAAATCAACCACTTTACAGTGGCCAAACCCACCAGCCATATCAGTCATATCAACATCAGTTTCATTATGCTGGTATGCAAAGGCCTACTGCTCAGGCGATTCCATCGTATCCTGGGTACGCCTCGCCAAACCTGAATCAGCAGTTGCCATTCGTGGCAACTCTAGAATTACCAGATTTACATCGATTGACGAACGATCCAATCGCCTATGCCCATTGGTGGCCAGCGATTCCTCACAAACTTCCTTCGGACATTCCTAAATTCAATGGAAATCCTGGCGAAGACCCATCGAATCATGTGATGACATTCCATCTATGGTGTTCGTCGAATACCTTGAATGATGATTCGATAAGGCTTCGCCTTTTCCAGAGGACATTGACTGGTCCGGCGGCTAAATGGTATATTGAATTACCTAGAGCCTCTTTCGACAATTTTAGTTCCCTAGCCACGACTTTCTTAACACACTTTCAGTTACCTATAAGGTACGAAACTGGAACAAAGATCTTGACCAATTTCAAGCAGACAACGGCCACACATATATCAGATCATATACATGAGTAGCGTCGTCGTCGCAGAATGGTAAAGACCTATGTTCCAGATCAGCTATTAGCTGAGTGGTTTATAAAGTCGCTTCTTCCTGCTATAACAGAAGATGTGGCCAAGCGAGGCGTCGTAACAGAGGAGCAGGTTATTGCTCGTGCTCAATATTTGGACTTAGTATATACTCAATCGGGCACGCTCTATGATAAGATACCTGACGCCCCCAGACCGGAATTTTCAATCCCTCCTCCTCCCGGATCGAATAGTGACTCTCATGCCGATGATGGCGTGATTGGAACTGCAAATGCTAAGTCGACAAGGGATTCAAATAAGAAAGCCCGTAAGACTTCGAATCAAAAAGAAAATCAAGATATTCTTGCTTCGGAGGTAAATGCTGTATCTACGGATAAAGGCAAAAACTCCAATCAACCAGGAAGCAAGAAGAAACAAAACAAAGGGAAGAAGAAGAAACAGGGTGAGTCATCCCCTCAGAAAACTTCTTCAGGATCTCCCGGAAAGAGGAAACCACCCCCGTCAGGGTGTCAGATATGTGAAGAGGATCATTGGACGAGAGATTGTCCATTCAAAGCTGATCTTAAAAGATTCGTAAAGAATTCGCAAACCCCAGCTGTTTTAAATGATCCGTTTCCAAATCCATGTCAAAATCTGGTTGATAGTAGGGATGCTTCTAGATGCGAAGTACTAATGTTGTCGACTTCTAAGCAACAAGACGATGCTTTGATTTCGACAAGAAGAAAAGATTGCGGGAATCCGCAGTCATCGAACAGCAAAGGAAAAGATCAACTAAGCAGTTCGACGACAACTTCGGCAGAAGTTGTGCAACCTCGCATCATGGGAAGCATTCCAATAATCCATGGGAACAATTGTTCTCTCCAAAATATCGGATTCATATTCCTAAAGAACCCTCCATTGATGGGTACTTTCGCCTTACCGCCTCCAAGTAATTTGGCGGAAATGGCTACAGTGGAGTATGAGACTTTCTGTTTCTAATGGATCTAAAGTTTCGAGGATAGTTCCTATCTCAGGTCAACCTCATTAAAAAATGAAACAAGGATAGTTCTTTACCATGTCAACCTTGTTAAAAAATGAAATGACCCTATGAAGTCTACGGGGCATCCCCCTCGATTGCATTTGTTATGCTGGGGGCATGACTGGTATATCGAGCAGTTTTAGCACATAGTTCATGCTCATTAAAAAATAAACGCAAGATCCGAGCAGTTTTAGCGCATAGTTCATGCTCGTTAAAAAATAAACATAAGTTTATGAGCAGGCTTTCCTTTAGAGTTCAAGCTCATTCAGAAAAAATGAACCGGTAAATACCCTTTTGAGATCGTAAATCCATCAGCCATAAAAGCCTTGGTCGTGTTTGTGCACCGTCACCTCCACCGTCATTTGGCCGATCATTCACTTCCATTTGTGTGTTTACCCATTTTGAGGAACATCTGCGAAGAGTGATTTCACCTAGCCATCCTTGTGACACTGCCGTGATTGGAAAATTCCAATTTGTACCTGGAATCAGTTGCTATCCCTGTCTATCACTCGTTCCTCAAAAGACGAGTCATCTTTGAGCTCTTTTCTGACTCGTAAAATATGAAAAGTTTGCCGAGTTCTGGCCTTCCAGCTCGTTAAAGGGACCGGAAGAGCTATCCCTCTTTTAGACTTTAATCTTTTTGGACCTGAGGGATTATTACACAAAAAGATCGAGCGCTTGTCTTGTTCGGCTCGTTAAAAGTACCGAACACCCATCCCTTCTGTATTGTTTTATACTTTTTCGGACTTAAGGGATTAGATGACGAAAAAGGAATTATGGAGTTAACTTTCTGTATCTTTTCAGACTCTCTAAAAATGAAAAGGACCGAGTTTTCCTTGTCGTTAGACTCGTTAAAATGATTAAATAGCGACAAACTTGTCTTTAGACGAGAACAAGTTTCCCTATCGCTAAGCTCGTTAAATCATAGCGATGGGCTTGCCCGAAGGGCAGGTTATAGAACAAGCATATGTTATCCTCCTCAAGCTTGACAAAAATAAAGAGGTACTGGTCAGAAATGACTGGGGAAAAATTGGGAGAACATCGAAGCTTAATGGTAGCAAGTCGCTCTTGAACATGACACTTTTCTTCCGTACCACATCGGGTTGGGTTGTTTCATTCACCGGTCTCATCACCATGGTCTTCGCCAAACCATCCACATTTTGGGGTAATGCTACCAATCCATCACATCAGTGTCGTTATATGTTCAAGAGAGGTCATTCTGAAAGTGTCAACCGTGTCCCATCCACTGCCATACATTATCCTTCATCCATTCATGATCGCCACCCTGAATCATATATCACAGTTTGTTTTAACCTCCACTAAAATCATTAGCTCCATTCCGTGTCATTGATGTGGGATTCATTAAGGCCCTCCTTTGACGGATCGCTTCTTGTCGACTTCAACTCATTATCCAAGAAGTTGATCTAGGAACAACCCCATCAGTACTTTGAAGTTTGCATGCCTCAATGGCAAGCTTCTCACTTCCGGCGACAGGTATACATCAATGACCTTCGACCAGAAGATTTTGCGTGGCGTTCGACGCCAAGTCCTTTATTCACACCACGTGAATTGTACTGCAGTACCTTGAGGGTCATTATCATTATCGGTGATTCCTCTCGCGCTTGTTAATGGTTTTCATCATTGACCGGTAATCAAGCGATGTCTTTCCATGTTCGACTTCAGCGAAATTCTCACATGGATCGACTTGTACTTAGAGTGAAGATCGAACGAGTTTGAAGACCCCGGATCTAGTTTCATCCATCCGGGCTGCGATACATATTCAGGAAATATAAAAGCATTTGTCATGTACATCATTGTAGCAGATGATCATCCTACTCAAAGGATGATAATTTCAACAGAGAATTATCAGTCTACCACCAGACGATCGTCTGTTCTATGTACCAAAATGTATTTATAAAGCTGAGCATGGGAATGCCCGCCTCAGCTAGATCATGAAAAAAGAATGAAAAATAATGTATTGTATTGTATTGTATTACAGGGCACCTCTCAGCGCTTGAATGAACTTCGGACCCTCTGGATAAAGCATTTCACCCGATAAACGGCCTCATACTTTAGGGGGCAACTGTTATAGACATTTTTGTGCCTCGCAGCATGGAGCATGAAATGTCGATAATTACAGGGATCCAAAGTCCCTAAACATGTTGTTCTTACCCCTAGAGGAACAAGGTCAGCAAACCACAGCACTTCCTATCAGTTCTCCACCTGAAAACACTCAAAAACAGGCTATTTTTGGATCATGTCAGGTGCTCCACTAAGCATCTGCGCTGAATGTCAACTGCTCCTCCTTGTACCTGCACTGAAAGTCAACTCCAATGAAGGCTACCTGCGCTGGGCGAGATTGGCCAAGTGGCACAGTCATTCTGCAAGGTGTCAACTGCCCAGGAAGCTTCCAAACTGACACTTGGTTCAAGGGATTCGCCCTGTGATGAGTAAGAGGTACTTGATCTCCATGTGTAAGCAAGGATCTCGAAGTGGACTCAAGAACTGAAGTTTAACTGAAGAAGGAGAGGACACAAGGCAACTTTATGTCAGTCTCAAGCTGACTCATCCTCTCTTCTTCTCTCCTATATATAGAGCTCTTCTATGAGGTCTAAGGAGGCTGGAATTTTGTGCAAAGCAAGGAAGTGCTGTTGGTTTACAGTTAGAGCTATTGGGTGATTGCTTTTATAGAGGTGAAGAGGAGATTTCTTGCTGCTGGGGAGGTGCTGCTGGATTGGAGCCATTGATGGTTGTAACCTTCTCAGAACCTTTTACTTCTATCAATAAAGCTTTGAATGTTCTCCTATATACTTGTATTGCATTGATGTATTGTATTTACTTGTATATCTGATTCACTCTAATCCATGCATCAGTTATGAGTACATGTTTCTTGTAGTTTCCCTCTCTTGTTTGTGCAGGATCTTTGTGTAGCTGGGCCGGCAAGGGAACAAGGAGCTGGGAGCAAGGGACGAAGAGAGAAGACAAGATCGACAAAAGCGAAGGATATCGGTTGGTCAATCTTTTCTTCCTTCTCTGTACTTTCATAAAGGAAAATATCAAAGCTTTACTTTCAGTTGTTGCTAAGGAACTATCGCCCTTAGAGTAGGGATAGGGTCATTCCGAGTCGGATACTTTTCCCCACAGCAAGGAGTTTGTGGGGAATTAGCCGAGGAAAAAGAAGGATACTTGGTGGAGTAATTTATAAGTGTTGGAGGAGATTTCCCAAGAATCGATTTGTCTTCCTACAATAGGATTCTTTCTACAAGGCATTTTTCCATCCAGTTGGAGCCACATGCACTTCTTGGGGAGGTCATCAAGGCATGTTGGATTCAGCCCAAACCCTTCCTGGGTTTTTGTGGGTTTGGTGAGAGGAGGCTAGGACTAATTTTATCGAATTTTCTTAGTACTTCTAAGGGAAACATTGTAGTTCCATTCAGCAACCAATAACATAAATTGTTGGAAGAGGGTGTAGTTTACCCTAGGACCATTTCGACCACTTGTGTCACACTCCTACACCTGCGGTAGTCTTCCAACCGCTTGTAGCAAGGTGTGGCACCACCGAACACTTTCTTTTCACCAATACTAACATTCATGGACTACGCCTACTTTCACATTAACATTACTTAGCTTGTGTTTCGCAACCAAGTAAACATAATTATCCTTTATACTTAATGAAGCCCATACTCATTCATTATTATCATGAAATTATACCAAGAACAATAACAACTGCAACAAGTATAAAGGGGAGGGGCAACTCCCCGTAATGTGTGTTTGCCCGACAATTTTATTAAAAATATCAGTTTACAATACAAGTGTGTCTTGGCCGAACCAAGTCTCACACTTAATCGAATAATACAAAGAGAGGCAAACCTACCTTTACAACATCTTGTGCATCTCTTGCACAAAGGACGGTGCTCACCCGAGCCACCAAGAATCCTTGTCAAGTCTTACACCAAGAACTGCACCTTAGAATCCACCCTGGGCACCCTTGCCCAACCTTCGACTTCCGGTTCCAAGACTCCACCCAAGCGTGCAATCTTCTTGGAGCAATGCGCATGAGATATGCGCAGCTCCCTCTTGACTTGTGCACTTATCTTCTTGTCCCTTGCGAAGAGTGAATGAGATTCGTTGGTTGAAATGAGCCTCAAGGCTCATACATATATACACTTCATGCGTTGGTTTTACATGGGGTGTGCAGCCCCTTGGCCGACCCCAACATACGCCCACAACTACCACTTCAAGTCGGCTTGCAAGCTTTTAGTCCATCGCATATATATTCGTTCAACACTTAGTCGCATTCTAAGTGTCTCCCTTTCATCGCATATATTATCGCATATTGTCGCATTGTCGTTTGTCCGCGCCCGTGCACCCACCTAAGCGCCCGCACACCCGCTCGCGCGCCCACCCGCGCGCCCTCGTGCACGTCCTCACCGGTGCCCGTCGCACCCACAACTCGAAGGCCTCACATCCTCCTCCACCTAAAATGGTTGTCATCCTGACAACATACCATCCCGGTAGCCATCCACCAAGATCATCATCATCCACGATGTCGACCTCTCCACACAAGGCAAACATCCCTGCAACATATGTAGAGCCTCATCTCCATCATGCCTCGACTTAGTGACTAACTTCCACCAAGTTCACCATACCAAGGTATGCACCTCAACAGTATGCTCTCCATCAGATATCATCTCGATCCATGATCATCGACCCCTCTGCCACAATCTCCACTGCAACATCTTGTGTCGTCCTCATGATGTGTCCCTATGTGAACCTCTGCCATGATACTCCAGCACAATGCCAACACATCTCTGTACACTATGCGTCCCCATGTCTGAACTAGTTGGGTAGCTAATCCAACCATCACGCTCAATCCATGAGAGTGAACATCCTCATGCCATCATCAGCTGTTCCTCAAACATCTGCCACATCCTTGACTCATCAAGAATCTATCTCCAATCCATGCTCAGGTCCATGGAAACTCCATCCATCTCATCTGCAACATGTCATGATGCTTGATGCCAAGCCATCCCTGCACCATCAATCATACCTACTCAAACATGTTTAAGGGCTCACTGCCATGAGCAGCTAACAATGAGCCCCATCTTCTTCATCCATCTAAGAAGATGTAGAGGGAGTAGAGCCTGAAGGCTCTCCCTCGCTAATCAACTCGATCCACCTATCAGGATCCTCAATCTCCATCCTTTGTAGATAAGCAACCCGATCTTCCCTCTGGACATCCGGCCTCACATATACCTCCTCATCATCATCATCATCCTCCACCAACTCTAGCCTTCTTGTCAAATCCAAGATGCTATCTGAAAGTGTCTTGATGACCAATGACTGCTCCACAAGCTTTGTCTCAACACTAGACAACCGCTTGTTCACCTTCTCCTTATCCTCCATTTGCATCACTCCCAAAATACAATCAGGCCTTGTCACACCAATGGTTGGAACACCAATGGGTACATCTTCCCTTCCATCATAAATGTAGAGCTTCTTCAAATGTTGAACGATCATATCATCAAATTGTTCCATGAACTCCATCCCCAATACAGCTTCATAGTCATCAATCCGCACTATAGTGAAGTCCACCTTCCCAGTCCATTCACCAAGTGTAGTGTCCACCCTCTCAGCTATACCAAGAATCTCAATAGGAGGAGAATTCACTGTCTTCATTTGTTCCTTTTCCGGTACAAATATCAGCCCAATTCTTCTCGCAGTATCTTCACCCATGAAGTTGTGAGAAGCCCCACTATCCACCATAGTGAGTACATCAGCACCTACAACCTTCATTCGAACATACTCCAACTTGTTCCTTTCAGGATCCCTTCTAGAGGCCACTTCCGTAGTAGTAGAAGCACCAAGTATCTGCATCATCCCCACAGAAGCATCTTCATTCTTTCCATCAGACTGTGCAATAGCGGCCACCTTCGGTTTAGAGGGACAATTCTTCACCATGTGTGGTCCTGCACATATCCAGCACTTCAAAGGTTTCTTCGTCTTCGAACCATCATCCGATTTCGAACCATCATCCTTCTTCTTTTCTTTTGGCTTGTCGGACTTCTTTTTCTCATCAGAAGTCTCATCATAATGATCCACCAACCTATCAACTGCAGCAAAAGCCTCCTCAAGTGTCCTAATATTTTTCCTCTTCACCTCATTGCATGCCCAAGGCTTCAACCCAATAATGAAGTTGAACACCTTGTCCCTCTCCGCCATGTCGGGAAGTTCAAGAGCCGCACTTGCAAACTCTCGCTGATATGCTTGTAGGCTTCCGGTTTGCTTTATGTACTTAATCTTCATCCTTGCTTCCCACGTTTCATCCTGAGGACTGAAATGGGTCTGCAAAGCCTTCTTCATGTCATCCCACGAAGTGATGTCATCAACACTGCCATTGACAATCTGATCCACCCTCCTTCGCCACCACATCTTAGCATCCTTTGTCAAGAACTGAGCAGCCACCTTAACTTGTGTCTCACCATCAGGTAGACTCAACCATTCCAAGTACTGCTCCATGTCCCATAGAAAGTTGCCAAGAGTCTTTGCATTCCTTGTGCCATCATAAGATTGCAGTTCCTTGACCTTCACATGAGGCACTCCTCCACCTGAGTTATGACTCACGGCCTTCTTCAACACCGCGATCTCATCCTTGGCTTCATCAAGAGATTTGTTTACCCTATCAATAGATCCCTTCAAGTTCACAATCTCTACAAGACCTTGATCCCTTGCTTTTTCGACCTATTTGACCCTTAGCTCGAGTTGTATACACATAAGATCAATGTACTCATGCTGTGTTCGGAGCTCATCAAATTCTTCCCTTAGCTTTGAGCTGGCCTCTCGCTCCTTAGTGAACAAGTCCTCCCTCGTATCCCAGGAAGACTCCATGGCTTCCATCCTCAGCAGCATCTTTTCCATAAGTGATAAAGTCTCGGCTTCATGGCTAGACCTAACATGAGACCCAGCTGCCATCTCTAACAGCTTCTTCTTCCTTTGTGATCTAGTGTCCACCATCCAACACCCAAACCTGTTCGAGCTCTCATACCACCTGTCATGCCCCTACACCTGCGGTAGTCTTCCAACCGCTTGTAGCAAGGTGCGGCACCACCGAACGCTTTCTTTTCACCAATACTAACATTTGTGGACTACACCTACTTTCACATTAACATTACTTAGCTTGTGTTTCTCAACCAAGTAAACATAATTATCCTTTATACTTAATGAAGCCCATACTCATTCATTATCATCATGCAATTATACCAAGAACAATAACAATTGCAACAAGTATAAAGGGGAGGGGCAACTCCCCGTAATGTGAGTCTGCCCAACAATTTTATTAAGAATATCAGTTTACAATACAAGTGTGTCTTGGCCAAACCAAGTCTCACACTTAAGCGAATAATACAAAGAGAGGCAAACCTACCTTTACAACATCTTGTGCATCTCTTGCACAAAGGACGGTGCTCACCTGAGCCACCAAGAATCCTTGTCAAGTCTTACACCAAGAACTTCACCTTAGAATCCACCCTGGGCACCCTTGCCCAACCTTTGACTTCCGGTTCCAAGACTCCACCCAAGCGTGCAATCTTCTTGGAGCAATGCGCATGAGATATGCGCAGCTCCCTCTTGACTTGCGCACTTATCTTCTTGTCCCTTGCGAAGAGTGAATGAGATTCGTTGGTTGAAATGAGCCTCAAGGCTCATACATATATACACTTCATGCGTTGGTTTTACATGGGGTGTGCAGCCCCTTGGCCGACCCCAACATACGCCCACAACTACCACTTCAAGTCGGCTTGCAAGCTTTTAGTCCAACGCATATATATTCGTTCAACACTTAGTCACATTCTAAGTGTCTCCCTTTCGTCGCATATATTGTCGCATATTGTCGCATTGTCATTTTTCCGCGCCCGTGCGCCCGCCTACGTGCCCGTCCACGCGCCCGGGCGCCCGCTCGCGTGACCTCGTGCACGTCCTCACCGACACCCGTCGCACTTGCAACTCGAAGGCCTTACAACTTGGGTCTGAGGTATTTCTGAGTTTGGTTGGAGCTAGTGTGGAGAGCTTACATTAATTTTGTAGAATTTTTGGAGCAAATCTAAGGGCCAAAATTTGAGTGCACCTATAACAGTAGTGGGAGTAACTTTTTGGGTCAATGCAGAGGCTTTCTTTGTGGTGGAGTCATTCCAGTGCTTTGGGAATCACAATTACAGCCTAGGTTCTTGCCATAGTTTGCAGTAGCAAGCCCAGGTTCTATCTTTCTTATTATTTGATGTACTCAGTTCTCCATGTTAATAAAATGGCTCAGTTATTCTCTCTATTTCTTATGTTTTATTGACTGGTGTTTGTGTAGCAAAAAATATTTGGTATAGCTTAGTTCATGCATCTATTATCTACTGTAAATTTTAGTTAGGAATATTACACTGTGAGCCTTGTCCCTCACTGGGACCTTTCTTTACCTTTCCCTTTGATGAAAGGGCTACATTCTCCTCCTCTTTCACACTCTTTTGTCCTTTGCTACTACTACTGCTGATGTTACTCTCAACCAGAGCAAGCCTCATCTCCTCCTGTGTGAAATCATCCCACAATTGATCCCAACCTACTAGATTATCTCATCCAGTGATACCTTGGATGAAAGTAGCCTACTCTTGGGTGAAACCATTAATAGTTGTATGCGCTAGCTCTCTCTCTCTTGACATGCTTCTCCAATTGTGGCATGCTCATCTCGGACTTGGGCATCACAATTCCAACCTGGGTTCTTCCCATAGTTTGTAGTAGCAAGCCTAGGTTCTATCTTTCTTATTATCTAATGTACTCATTTCTCCACATTAATAAAATGGCTCAGTTATTCGCTCTATTTCTTATGTTTTATTGACTAGTGTCTGTGTAGAAAAATTTATTTGGTATAGCTTAGTTCATGCATCTATTATCTGTTGTAAATTTCAATTAGGAATATTACATTGTGAGCCTTGTCCCTGACTGGGACATTTCTTTACCTTTCCCTTTGATGCAAGGGCTACATTCTCCTCCTCTTTCATACTCTTCAGTCCTTTGCTACCACTACTGCTGATGTTTCTCTCAACCAGAGCAAGCCTCATCTCTTCCTGTGTGAAATTCACCCACAATTGATCCTAACCTAGTATATTATCTCATCCAGTGATACCTTAGATGAAGGTATCCCACTCTTGGGTGAAATCATTGAGAATTGTATCCACTAGCTCACTCTCTTGAGGTGCTTCTCACACTGCGGCATGCTCATCTTAGACACTCCGAATTTTGGTGAGATAAGTTGTGACTCCTTCACCCTTATGCATCCTGGTGGTCCTCAAGTTCTTCAAGAATATCTTCGATTTCTCCGAAGGATTCTGGAAAATCATGACAAATACATCCCACATTTCTTTGGTCATATTCTTGGCCGCTAAGTTTGAGACTATATGATACCAAACACCATCAAGGCTCAACTGTTTTACCTTGGTCATCTCCTTGTTGTAGTTCTATAGCTGTTGTGGGTTTGTAGGTATGGCTGAAACTCTCTCTGCATACATATTCAAACCATGCTCATATAGCAAGAAAGATATTCTAGCTTTCTAGATACAATAATTCGAGGCTCCATCTATCCTATCTTGATTTCGAAATCCTGCCGAGGCCATTTTTTGTAAAACTCACAACTGGAAAATAAATAGGAATCTCCTCCCTTTCCTACTCGACTTATTTCTCTAATACTCTCACTACCTCCTGGAATGTGCAGTTCTGCCTACTGCTATTTCTTTATGCTACTGGAAATCAAGGATTTGCTTCCAGAATAGGATTTGGAAACCCTTTGAGAAATTCCTCCATTTGTGTTTGCTTTCTCTTCCAATCAATGTTGATATGCTACTGTTGGTCTAGCTACAAACCAATTTCGTTCATATACTTAACGAAATTCTTTGATCTACATACCGGAACTGCTTCCCAACTATAACACTTCCCATTGGAACTACTATTGGGCTATTCAAAATTTTCTGCCATTATAACTTAAAATCAAATCCCTGCCCAGAAATTCATGCTGCCTGGATGGATCTCTATGTAAACCCATAAATTTTTCTCAGAGACTCCCTTTGAAGTTGCAAAATTTCTCCTCGTCATTGAACCACTGATCTGCCTTCAATTCTACTCTAATACCAAGTGAATTTTCTTTAAATTGCAACAAATGAAAATTTATTATCCTAGCTGATTAATTATGCAGTTTATATGCTACAGTAAACAAAGAATAAATCACACTGTAGTTTTTCACAAATAAAATATGATGTAGAAATAAATTGGAAACTAAGAAAATGATAGCACACACAATAAAATTAACACAATTATTTTTGGATAGATGTCCCTAGAAAAACCCAATGTGACAAAACCAGTGCAATAAATGATGGTTTTATAATTATTATGCTGTAGTGAAATTTATGAGTACAATCTGGATGCCAAACTAGCTATCCTTAGCAAATAATCTGGCCAAAATTATTAGGGGAAATTTTCCCTTTTCCACAAGCAATCCCAGTAAAAATTGCTTTAGAATACTAGCCCTCCAAGGACCCTTGCAGAGGCCTCTACACAGTGCTTGTGCAAACCCTCACATGAATAGCTTGAATCTAACTTTGATCAAGTTGTATTTCCTATTGCTACCCTTGGAAGTGATTTCTTGGTCCTCTGGAAAATTTTCTCGGTCTCTGGCAACAGAATCAACCTCTTGCTCAACCAAATCTAATTGCCTCACTAAATTTGCCTACATAGTCCCTACAAGAGTTCTAGTGGAATAATTCGACCTCTTGCTGCTGCCTCTCCGGAACTATAAATTCCTTGGAAATTCACATTTTTTTTTCTCCCTCTTTGTCTTTGCATCCCTTCTGGCTCAAATTTCTCTCCCTTGCTCGATCTCTTCATTTGGGTAGCTCGATCTGCTAAGGAAATTGACCTCACCCAAATGTGTTCTCCATTTACCCATCAATTTACTCTTATAATATCTCGTTGGTGAACCAAAAACCATGATTAGATCCCCATCAATGGCTGAGATCATCTCAAACTCGATCCATGTGAGTTTATAGAGAATTCTCACCTTTCTCAATTAATTAATGTTAATTAATCATGTTCAAATCGAATCAACTCACCTAAATATAAGATGGGGGATTATTTATTGTTGATACCTCCCCTCTCTGCAGATGTTTTTAGGTGCATCTGTTGCCAAATTTTTTTTCCTCCTGGTACTAGTCGACATTGTTATAGACATTTTTGTGCCCTACAACATGAAGCATGAAATGTCAATAATCTAAGGGATCCAAAGTCCCTAAACATGTTGTTCCTACCCCTAGAGGAACAAGGTCAGAAAACCACAGCACTGAATATCAGTTCTCCACCTGAAAACACTCAAAAACAAGCTAATTCTGGATCATGTCAACTGCTCCACTGAGCATCTGCGCTGAATGTCAACTGCTCCACTCTGTACCTGCGCTGAATGTCAACTGCAAAGAAGGCTACTTGCGCTGGGCGAGTTTGGCCAAGTGGCACAGTCATTCCTCAAGGTGTCAATGCCCAGGAAGCTTCCAAAATGACACTTGGATCAGAGAATTCGCCTAGTGATGAGTAAGAGGGTCTAGATCTCCAAGTGGAAGCAAGAACCTCCAAGTGGACTCAAGAACTGAAGAATAACTGAAGTGGGAGAGGACACTATTCAGCGCCATGCCAAGCTCAAGCTGACTCATCCTTTCTCCAAAAATCCTATATATAGATCTCTCTCATGAGGTCTAGGGAGGCTGGAATCTGGTGAATGTAAGGAAGTGCTGTTGGTTTGAGTATAGAACTATTGGGTGATTTGCTTGAAGGAGGTGAAGAGGAGATTTCTTTCTGCTGGGAGGTGATGCTGGATTGGGCCTTTTATGGTTGTATCACTTCCTGAACTTTACTTCTTCCATTAATAAAGCATTTGAGGTTCTTCTATATGCATGTATCTCAATGATGTGTTGTTATACTGGTGTATTTGATTTATTCTAATCCTTGAATCAATTATGAATGTATGCTTCTTGAAGTTTCCCTCTCTTGTTATTTTGCAGGATCTTGGTGTAGCTGGGCCGGTGAAAGAGCAAGGAGCTGGGAGCAAGCAGCAAAGAGAGAAGATTGGATCAATCATTAGCGGAAGACATCGGTTAGTGGATCTCTTCCTCCTCTCTCTTACATCCCATAAAGAAGTAATCTCAAATAGCTTTGCTTTGATTGTTGCTGAGGTACTATCACCCTTAGAGTGGGATAGGGTCATTCCATATTGGATACTTTTCCCAACAACAAATTGGCGACTCCGCTGGGGACCGTATCTTGTTGGTTGTTTGTGTTTTTGCTATTCATTGCATAAACACAGGGAGTACCGAATCGAAATGCATTTGGAGCTTTCAAATGCAAAGTAGAGGGACGCTACTCTAGCTCAGTTTCTAGGCATGTTTATGATTTGAAGAGCTGATCCACAAGGACTCTAAATAGCTCTTAGTGATAGCTTTTCATCCTCCTTTTCATCCCTTAGTGTGTACTTGATTGATAGCTTCTGATTTGGCCAAAAACTGTGAATTTTTGAGCAATCTGTGACCTGGAAACTGAGAAAAATGAAAGTTTATCTCTTCAGTGCAGGCACTGTGAAGGCAGTCTGCATTTCAGCGTAGTTCCCGAAGGGGCTATCTGTGTTGAAGGTCAAACTGCCAGTGTACTACCTGCGCTGAACCAATTTTGCCTAGTGCTACTGGGGTTCCCTCCTGTTTATTGCCCTGTTTTCACCCTTGTTTTTGCAGCCTGTTATCAGTCAATGTACCTATCTGAAACCAACTTTCCTTGCCACTATTCCGCCTCGGTTGTATAAAGAAACTGTATTTGTTCTTTGTGTATTTCTTGTATCATTTGCAGTTTCCCATAACGAAAGTGAACTAGTCTTGCTGTGGCCTCTTAGATCTAGACCTGTGATTAAGTGTCGTTTTGATCTTAAGAGTTAGTTTGTTTGCTGTTCATAGCTGATTGAGCTTTTGCTTTCGTCATATGGTTTGAATTTATGTATTTCTAGTGTCGAAACAAGTAAATCTTAAGGTGTCTTTTGATTTTGGACAAGCTTGTTTGCTTTCACTTGAAATTGAATTCAAAGTTATACATCAGCTTTCTTTTTGTGTTACATCAACATTAAGAAAGAGAAAAGAAATACCTGCATTGTGCATGTGCATTTTGACAGCTTGCATGTTGATTTAGGAAAAAGTGCATTAGTGTGTGCTCTATGATCTGTGTGAAAAGATGATGTCTTTCTTTTCCCTCAGTAGTTAAGATTTTCAAAGTTGAAAGATTGAAAAGCTTGCTTATCATCTTAGACTGCATTTAGGAGTGTTACTATACATCTCGTGGTGATCCATAAAGGAAAACTGCTAAACAAGATCAACCTTAAAATAAATTGAATTTACATAACAACGCATTGAAACATAACGCAAACATATAGAGGTCTAAGCTAGAGACGTGTTCCGGCGTCGTTAAACGTGATATCTTAGCGTTGAGTGGTTGGGTGATTCCTCCACGGTGAAGCGATAAGTATCAATACGGACTTGTGCTCCCACGTACCGTCGCGTATATATTGGGAGACCCCTATAGGAACAAAGCCTTTATCCATAGGAAGCTGTGTCGGCCGCCCTACTGATCGCAATGCAGTGAACACAGCATTCACGAAGATCGACCACTCGTACCGTAAAACGTATTCTGTGGTTTTGCGAAAAGTTTGGCACACCCTCTGCCTAGAACTCCAGAGCAGTTTCTTTTGGCCTTTTTCAAACTCTATAACTGAAAAAGTCCATCCAAGCATTTGTCACTTCAGGCTCGTTAAAACATCGAAGGAGACTAGAGTCATCTTTAGCTTTTTCTCGACTCTTAAAAAGTGAAAAAGCAAGTTGTGTCTAAAGCGTCGTTATAAAATTTATTTTAAACGGAACATAATCACCTCCTATTCCTGCGTTGATCTGTAGGTTGAGAACATGGAACGCCCCAACCAAGGAATTCCACATGATGGAAATCCTAGTCCTTTCTCCTCTTGGGGAGAAGTTGGTGCGCCCCACATGGCCACATTGTCGCTTCCAGGACTGACAATTGGCCTGCCTATTTGGCTATTCTCAACCAATGTAGTTCAGAACACCATGGTTCCTGAACAGTCGAGTCAACAGTTAGATCAGTCTAGAGCTGCCCACCAGCCTTCTGCTTCCTATAACTCTTCCTCTAATCCTTCGTCTTCGCAAGGTAGAGCCGGCGAAATCCAAGCTCCCATGGAGAAGAAGGAGAAGAAGAAGAGAGAGAAGAAGAAGAAGGAGCCTAAGGCGGCTGGGGGCAAGCAAAAGACATCTGACAAAAATCCACACACAGCACAGACCGGGCCTAAATCGCCATGTGTCATATGTAGAGGAGACCACTTCCATAGAGATTGTCCCTGTATTCCCCGGATACTAAGGGACTGGTCCCCTCGGTTGCACAGTTCGGGAGCATCAACCTCTGATAGCCATGTTGAATGCTTACCGTCAACCAGCGAAAGTGAAGGTTCAAGACAAAGAGGAGGAGCAAGATCCCCCTGCAGACTGTGTGAAGGCGATCACGCCATCCACCGTTGTCCCTTCTTAGACGAAGCGAAGAGAGTTTTGGAAGATCGCCCGGTTTCACCGTTGAGACTTCCTCCTCGATACAAAAAACTCGTGCCAAGTCCTTCGTTGGTTGAGAATACAGCTGGCCCGCTCAAGTGGTCAGCTGAAGCATCAGTCATTGAGAATGAACCTACTGAATCCAGACCAGACGAAAGTCTAAAGGTCGAAACGGCAGTTGACCCGGTTCTTCCTTCAGAGGTTTCATCCTCAAATGACACCGTCACTGAAGATTCATCTTCAAATGACACTGTCACTGAAGATTCATCTTCAAATGACACCCTGACTGAAGAGAATAAGGAGGACACCATCCAGATTCTTTTCATCAACACAGACTCTGATGAGCATCAGGGCAATGCGCCCATTCCTTTATCGCATGAAGGAACATCTTCAGGGTCATATCCGGCTGTGTATTCAGTCCCACCACCAAGCAACCTGGTTGTGTCCTTTGATTGGAACCAACTAGGCAGACCCCGGTTGCCAGCCAGTGTACCATTCAGAATCATAGTCCAAATTTATAGAATGGTAATGGCTGGAACTATCATTGATGAAGGGGCATCTGTGAGTATCCTTTCCTCTATTGCTTGGAAAGCACTGGGTTCCCCGGCGCTTTTGCCTGAGATAAGAAATCTCTCAGGTTTTGATAAAGGAACCAGTCGACCATTAGGGATCCTCCCCAATGTGCCTGTTACATTGAAAGGGAAGACCGTTCAAATGAACGTGATGGTCGTTCAAGGACCCTTGGATTATAACCTACTCCTTGGACGAGACTATATATATTGCATGGGAGCTATAGTCTCCTCACTCTTTAGAGTAATGTGTTTTCCACACGAAGGAAGAATGGTCAAGCTCGTAGACCAACTTTCATTTCCGGGATCACGCATCGCAAATAGTCACATACCAACCCTCAATGGTCTATTCACTCAAGAAATGTCTCCACCCCCAGTCCTCCTTCCTGATGAGTGCGAGTGATTCGGAAAGATGGGACTGGAACCCAGGGGGCATGCATCCTGGTCTACTTCGGGTAGAGGAAACCTTGGGTATAAGGTAGGATTTCCGTGAAAGAATATGACTAGTCCATACCCCGTCCGTGGATGGAAGAGGGGTTGTTCTAGAACAGGATTCTTTTGTTAAGGTTACTTGTTTGATAAAGGTCATTCACCATTGTCTACTTCGGTAGACAGTACCGAGGAAATGTTTTTGTTTGATGGTGTTAACAAAACAATCTTTGGGTAACCAGAAAGAGGTATGCCTCTCTCGGTGAAACGAAAGTTTTGGCGGAAAGAAGTAGGGGTAACCTTGAAACTCTGTCTTATACCTGGGGGCATGCAAACCTTTTGGAATGCAAGCGAGGGACGACTATTTATTTTTTAAATTTTTAGGTCCTCCCTTTAAACCTGTAGGTCTAACCCTTTAAACTCGTAGGATTAGCCGTTTCCGAACTTGCATAAAGAAAGGATGAGAAGGAGCATAGCTTCGTGAGATAAAGCTCCATAAAAAATAGCTATCTCACATGAGACATTCTTATCTTATGACTGGTATATCGAGCAGTTTTACCGCAGAATTTATGCTCGTTAAAAAATAGAAAAGCGAGATCCGAGCAGTTTTAGCACATAGTTCATGCTCGTTAAAAAATAAACATAAGATTGAGCAAGAGTTTCCTCCAGAGTTTAAGCTCATTAAAAAATGAACCTATCCCGGTAAATAACCATTGTGATCGTAAATTTATTAGCCATAAAAAGCCTTGGTCATGTTTGCACCTGCCACCTCCATTCCATTTGGCCGATCGTTCACCCCCATATGATTGTTTACCCATTTTGAGGAACAGCTGCGAAGAGTGATTTCACCTAGCCATCCTTGTGACACTGTCGTGATTGGAAAATTCCAACCTGTACCTGGAATCTGCTGCTATCCCTGTTTATCACTCGTTCCCCAAAAGACGAGTCTTCTTTGAGCTCTTTTCAACTCACTCGTAAAATATGAAAAGTTTGCCGAGTTTTGGCCTTCCAGCTCGTTAAAGTGACCGGAAGAGCTATCCCTCCTCTAGATTTTAATACTTTTGGACCTGAGGGATTATTACACAAAAAGGTCGAGCGCTTGTTTTATTCGGCTCGTTAAAGTTATCGAAAACTCATCCCTTCTGTATTGTTTTATACTTTTTCGGACTTAAGGGATTGGATGACGAAAAAGGAATTTAGGAGTTAACTTTCTGTACCTTTTCAGACTCTCTAAAAATGAAAAGGACCGAGTTTTCCTTGTCGTTAGACTCGTTAAAATGATTAAATAAGCGACAAACTTGTCTTTAGACGAGAACTAGTTTCCCTATCGCTAGGCTCGTTAAAACATAGCGATGGGCTTGCCCGAAGGGCAGGTTATAGAACAAGCATATGTTATCCTCCTAAAGCTTGACAAAAATAAAGAGGTACTGGTCATAAATGACTGGGGAAAAATTGGGAGAACCTCAAAGCTTTAATGGTAGCAAGTCGCTCTTGAACATGACACTTTTCCTCCGTATCACATCGGGTTGGGTTGTTTCATTCACCGGTCTCATCACCATGGTCTTCGCCAAACCATCCACATTTGGGGTAATGCTACCAATCCATCGCATCAGTGTCGTTATATGTTCAAGAGATGTTGTTCAGAAAGAGTCAACCGTGTCCCATCCACTGCCATACATTATCCTTCATCCACCCATGATCGCCACCCTGAATCATATTTCACAGATTGTTTTCACCTCCACTAAAATCATTAGCTCCGTTCTGTGTCACTGATGTGGTATTCATTAAGGCCCTCCTTTGACGGATCGGTTCTTGTCGACTTCAGCTCATTATCCGAGAAGTTGATCTAGGAACACCCCCCTCAGTACTTTGAAGCTTGCATGCCTCAATGGCAAGTTTCTCACTTCCGGAGACAGGTATACATCAATGACCTTCGACCAGAAGATTTTGCGTGGTGTTCGACGCCAAGTCCTTTATTCACACCACGTGAATTGTACTGCAGTACCTTGAGGGTCATTATCATTATCGGTGATTCCTCTCGCGCTTGTTAACGGTTTACATCATTGACCAGTAATCAAGCGATGTCTTTCCATGTTCGACTTCAACGCAATTCTCACATGGATCGACTTGTACATAGAGTGAAGATCGAACGAGTTTGAAGACCCCGGATCTAGTTTCATCCATCCGGGCTGCGATATATATTTAGGAAACATAAAGACATTTGACATGTACATCATTGCAGCAGATGATCATCCTACTCAAAGGATGATAATTTCAGTAGAGAATTATCAGTCTACCATCAGACGATCGTCTGTTCTATGTACCAAAATGAATTTATAAAGCTGAGCATGGGAATGCCCGCCTCAGCTAGATCATGAAAGCAGAATGAAAAAATAATGTATTGTATTGTATTTTATTACAGGTCACCTCTCAGCGATTGAATGAACTTCGGATCCTCCTGATAAAGCATTTCACCCGATAAACGACCTCATACTTTAGGGGGCAACTGTTATAGACATTTTTGTGCCCTACAGCATGAAGCATGAAATGTGAATAATCTAAGGGATCCAAAGTCCCTAAACATGTTGTTCCTACCCCTAGAGGAACAAGGTCAGCAAACCACAGCACTAAATATCAGTTCTCCACCTGAAAACACTCAAAAACAAGCTAATTCTGGATCATGTCAACTGCTCCACTGAGCATCTGCGCTGAATGTCAACTGCTCCACTCTGTACCTGCGCTGAATGTCAACTGCAAAGAAGGCTACCTGCGCTGGGCGAGTTTGGCCAAGTGGCACAGTCATTCCTCAAGGTGTCAATGCCCAGGAAGCTTCCAAAATGACACTTGGATCAGAGAATTCGCCTAGTGATGAGTAAGAGGGTCTAGATCTCCAAGTGGAAGCAAGAACTTCCAAGTGGACTCAAGAACTGAAGAATAACTGAAGTGGGAGAGGACACTAGTCAGCTCCATGCCAAGCTCAAGCTGACTCATCCTTTCTCCAAAAATCCTATATATAGATCTCTCTCATGAGGTCTAGGGAGGCTGGAATCTGGTGAATGTAAGGAAGTGTTGTTGGTTTGAGTATAGAACTATTGGGTGATTTGCTTGAAGGAGGTGAAGAGGATATTTATTTCTGCTGGGAGGTGATGCTGGATTGGGCCTTTTATGGTTGTATCACTTCCTGAACTTTACTTCTTCCATTAATAAAGCATTTGAGGTTCTTCTATATGCATGTATCTCAATGATGTGTTGTTATACTGGTGTATTTGATTTATTCTAATCCTTGAATCAATTATGAATGTATGCTTCTTGTAGTTTCCCTCTCTTGTTATTTTGCAGGATCTTGGTGTAGCTGGGCCGATGAAAGAGCAAGGAGCTGGGAGCAAGCAGCAAAGAGAGAAGATTGGATCAATCATTAGCGGAAGACATCGGTTAGTGGATCTCTTCCTCCTCTCTCTTACATCCCATAAAGAAGTAATCTCAAATAGCTTTTCTTTGATTGTTGCTGAGGTACTATCACCCTTAGAGTGGGATAGGGTCATTCCGTATTGGATACTTTTCCCAACAACAGACGTGGAAGAAAGGGTTGAATTGTTAATTCTATTATCCTTCAATCGGAAAAAATCAATAAGTGTCTAGGCCTCCCCTCAACTACTATGGCCTCCTAAGTTAGAATTAGGAAATATTTAATTATTGATTAATTAACTTAATTGAACCTTCTTTAGGTGATTTATCTCGAAACCTTTTCTAGGTTTTGGAGATCTATTGTTTCTTAGCCTCTCTGACTAGAATTGAGACTAGAACACCTATCCGATGCTACAAAAACTAACATGGACAAGTATGAGTGCACTTTGGGATACCAAGGAGCATCATTTCAAACAAGGACATGATATTTCTCAGTGCATTTTGGACTACATTATGGGAGAAGACGGAAATGAAGTTGAAAACGTCTACAAAATTCTATCCACATACAGTTGGGAAAACTAAAGTAGTCAATAGGAATTTGGTGCAAATTTTGAGGAGTTTTAGTTAGAAGTATTCAAAGACCTGCAATGAAAATTTGGTATATATACAAAACTCTTATAGAAAAATCTAACTGGTATGCCCCCATTTGAAACCTATTTTTGATATTTTCCAACTTCACCTTTGGATATTGCATATGGACAACAAGGAGTGAGGGATGATATTACTGGGGATGCCCTAAGACAAAAATAATTGTTGAGGATATTAGGAAAATCAATCTAATGGTATAGGAGATGTCACAAAAGTCACAAGAAAAATACAAGGTCATGCATGATCAACATAGAACGAAGAGGTCATTCAAGGTGGGAGACAAAGTATGGTTACAATTGAAGTAGGAGAGGTTATAGGGTCCTAGTAAGAAAATCAAGGCTCTATGATATGGTCCCTTTGAGATACTTGAAAAAGGTGGGAGAGACTGCCTATAGAATAAATCTACCGCCACGCAGGTGCATTTAATTAGTGGTTAATAGAGAAAATTTGAAATGCTATGAGACTTCCATGTTGGATCAGGAAAAGAAACAAATCTTACCTTTTGTAGAGGATTTGGCACCAGATAATCAAGTAGAGTTAACAGAGGATACAATTTTGTAGAAGAGGTTCAATACTATAATATAGGGGTAAAATTACCATTTGTAGATTGGTTTGAAAGGATAGCTTCTGGGTAAGGCTAAACGGTACTCCGGGAAGAAGGTAGAGGGAAAATTGCATTGACTCAATCTATAGAAGGTTTTGGGGACCAAAAGCCTCCCAAAATGGGGAGGCGTGGTATATATTGGATCATTATGTTATTTTTCATCCATATTGATTCTCTTAGACTGGAAAAATTGGAGGAATTCTCTCACAGTACCATTTTTGCCTACAGGTCCCAATTTATCGAATTAGGGTCTAAAACCTTTCAAAATCCATTTGAGGCATTAAATGGCATTATTTTGGGGCTAAAGACTTTGTCTTTTAAGTGTTGCAACACATAGCACTATTCCTCATGCATATACCTTTCCAATGGTGCAAGAAAGACTTAAACCAATTTCCATGTGCAAAAGTTATGCCGCTTGGAAGTTAACCTTCTTGTTTTGTCCACCATGATTATGGAGTATGCCATGTTAGCCCCCATTATTCATGGAAAAGGGGCTAGCCACTTGATCATGATAAAAAAGACACTATAAGAGTTAATATTGTAACTCTAGATAAGAGTTAAAAGAGTCAAACTAACCACTAATAGGCTAGCAAGTTATATTATAACCAGGGCACTAGGAGGAAAATGGGTTCCATTCTATTTGTGTTCATTGCAAACTAGCTAAGACTAGATAGAGATAGAGTAAACAAAGAGGGTTTGTACATTGTAGCAGATCATGAGCGATAGCTCTCACTCCATTGTACTTGCATCCATTTCCATTTAGAGAAACAAAAGTCTGCACAAGCTCACCTTCCAGCTGAGTTTTCTCTTGTAAGGTTTTCCTAGATCACATTGTGTTATTTTGGTTGTGTGTGATTGTATTTTTGTCTGTTCTCTATTTTCCACATTTTATATATTTCATGCATGAAAAAAACCACTTAAAAATCCAAAAGTCGAAAGAAAATAATCCTCATGGTATAGATTTCAGATTTGAGGCATAACTTTTATCAAATCTGTAGTGACAAACTATATAGTGGAATATCCATGATGGTTTACAAATCATTACCTCTTGGGGGATAACACTCACCATATGTCATGTTGAATCATAATGTTCTCAAATGTGTAACACATTAGAAACATAATCAAATATTGTAATCCATAGCACATATTAGTGAACCAACATCTCTGGCCTGTCATGGAAGCAAAGAGTTGCTCTCACAAGTATGGTTCTATCATCAATCATCCTAGAATCTTATACTCTGAGCAACTAGGCTTTGAAATTTTCTTTAAGCTTTAAGTTAGAATGGTGAGTAAAGAGGAATTGTACATGAAAAACATGGATATGAGTAAGTCCATCAGAGGTGAGTTTTAATAGATGTAGCTTATTTTTCAAATACTAGGTTAGCAATAGCAAGACTTTGTGATTCACTATTGTTGACCAAGAATGAATTCAACATAGCCATTTCTATTCAAGATTGCAGGTAGAATTTCAACTTATTTTTTTAGTGGGCATCTCTCTTCTACTATATTCCAACACTTCACAAATTTATGCATTGTATTTCTTGTGTGTTTTTTCTTATCTTCAAAACCTATTTGTTGGTTTTGCTAGGTGTCCTTTAGTTGTCCATGCCCATCAATCTTTGCCTCTTCCAGTACTACTGGGTCTAAACATGTTTTTTACTTTACTCAAAGGAAGGTCACTACCATGTGTTTCTACACTCTCTCTATCTGGATCCATCTATGTTTTGATATGCATGACCCACATATCTCACATCCAAACAATAGAGATGGTGTTATGAGTGTTTGAAAGAATTATTTGATTAGGAATTTGTGATTCAATATTGCTAATGTGATTGTGGTTGCTCATATTGTACAAACACCGTGACAACGACTAAGGGCGGGGGATGTCACTATGATCCCTGGCCACTCCATTCAAGTTGTCTTCCAACATCAGGCTATGGGGATTACACCGAATGAAAATGATAGAATGACAGGCAAGTTGGGAATCAACTTATCCAAGAGACACAATTGAGAGGCCTAGCTACTCAGTTTAATTTAGCAAGACTTAAAGATCCGATTAGATTTAGAAATGAGACCAGTGCCTTATGAAGTCAAAATTCTTGCTTATTACAAATCAAGCCTAGGTAATCAGATGGACATCTATTGATTAAATGATCAACTAACCTATATGAAATGCAAGTCCCAAAATCTAAGTGTGATGCAAGGATCTTGGTTAATTTTAAATTATATGCCTAGTCTAAGTGGAACCTCCCTCTTAACTATTTTGAGATCAGTCTTTAGAGTAGGTTGTGGCATGGAAGCCAACGGAAAGCAAAACAAAGGCTTGATTAATGATACCTCCCCTTGTGTTCCAACCACACAATGCCTCCGGCGCTGGAGAGACTATGACTTTGATGACTGCAAGGTCATTGTGTTAACCACTAGAAAGGTGTTGAATCCCTCAAGCTAGGTGAGAGAGTGTTGTCCTAGGGGTCTATCAACCAAGCTTATGCTTGGAGGTAAATTATTAATGCAAATAAGCCTAGAAAGCTTATGGTAGAGATGATGAGTGAAATTGTTAGTTAAGATTTCTTAAGGTTTAAGTACTTAAGTTATGATATTTCTTTGTGAAAAGAGTAGTTGTAAAAGAAATGAAATCTTACAACCAAGAAAGTGAAAATAATTTAGTGCCAATGTCAAATCCACAAGATGTCAATTACTTAAGATATTCAATTAACTATCTTACGCCAATGCCAAGATAATAACAAAAGATTATGAACTTATCTTAGAGCACTTATTCAATGCTGCTTCAATCATAGTGTTAAGTGGATATAAAAGATAAAGTGTCTTAGCTCATCAACAATATTTTAGAGCTTAGATGTTTGAGTGATTTAAGTGTCAATTTAACAAATTCTCAAATTTAACACAAGTCTGGAAATTATTAGAACTTAACAATATAAATCACTTGAGCCAATTCAATCATGAAAGAGCCACCTATGATGAAGTATAGGACAATAGTAAGTATAGCACTTCAAAACAAGAAATTATGAAACATAAAATGAAAAATGAGATGACTAGTGAGTTGAAAATCTAAATTTATGAACATTAGCCCACTTATGATGAAATATTCATAAAGTATCAAATCTGATTATTCAATTATGCAGTGGTTTTCTAGCAAGAAAATGATTAGATCTAGGTTAGATACTTGATTCCTAAGTGGCCAAAACACTAGAAAAAATTAACCATGAAATTATTCAAGTGTTAAGACCACTTAGATGTGATTTTAGGGCACTTATTGTTAGAAATACTGAGAGGGGAGGTGAATCAGTATTTCTTTTCAGTTGTTATTTTTACCAGTTAGATCACTTATATTTAGAACACAAAACGAACAATAATAGAATAAATAATTTTATTAATTTCTTCTTTACAATAGATTAAATACAAGATATATGTAGCACTCGAACCCTAGATGAAGACACCAATCTTCAATCTTCCAGGCTCCAATCTATATTTTCCAAGCACCAAATTGGACTTACAAGGCTCCAACCTTGTCAATTCTAAGGTACCAACTTCAAGGGCTCCAACCCTCTATCTAGTTCAGGCTCCGACCTGGTTTCTTGAGGACTCTGATCCTCTAGGGCTCCAACCTTGTCCTCCAAGGCACCAACCTTGTCTTTTTGAGGCTCCAACCTCCTAGGCTCCAACCCTTACTTTACTTTGTCAAGATGTATTTGGTTATACTTCATGGCTCCCAATGTCTTCTTCAAGAAGCCCTATCAATCTTCAGCTATGCCTTCCCTTAGTCTCCACGTCACGTGATAAATGAAAACCTTTCCTTCTTAGAAGGTATCACCACTACTCTTAATGTCACCCAAACAAAATATCCATGGTTACCTCATTATGGCTTCAATGCATCATGATCTTCAATGATATCCACAAATCTTCAATATGTTGCTTCACAAAGTTATCTAACTTTTCCCTATTTTGTTCTTAAGAGAATACTTCAACAAGCTCTATTTGTCCAATCTGAATAAACCAACACTTCAACCATGAAAACTATGAAAACTTTGACCACGATAGCTTCAACCATGGCCACTATGAAAACTTCGACCACGGTAGTTTCAACCACGACAACTACAACAACTTCAACTATGGAAGATGCGACAACTTCAAACACGAAAACTATGACAACTTCAACTATGGAAACTACGATAGCTTCGGCCATGACAACTATGGCAACTTCAACCATGGTAGCTTCAACCACGACAACTACGGCAGCTTCGACCACGACAACTACGGTAGCTTCAACCACAATAACTATGATAGTTTCGACCACGAAAAATACGACAACTTCGACCACAACAACTACAACAACTTCTCTGCTCCTAGCTCGAACCCATGGGAGACTATTTAACCCAAGAATAATTCCACAAAATTGTCTTCCTTGCTTTTCTATGCTACGGCTACTTCTCTACCTCTTGTCTTGTCTCCACAGAAAAATCTAAGCTTGAATGGAAAATTTTAGTTTTATATTTATAGTGGTTTTTCCATATTCTGAAGGGACTCATCTTTTTTCCAAGGGTTATGAGCTTACTCAAGTTGGCTTGGACTGTTTGACAATTTTTGACATATGCTGATTTCAAAAATTGATTTCTCTTCAACGGTAAGGAATTAGGAGGCAAGTGAGTACTCATTGGAAAGATTATGACCTCCTTTATAAGCTGATATAGTATTCCCTTCAAGATATGACCTCTAGTGAAGGAAATTTAAATTTTCCTTCATCATATGCATATTTTTTCATAACAACCCTATTAAAAGAATTTCTTTTATGGAATTAGAGAATCAAGTGGATTATAATTTTTTCACTATTTTGACATGCTAGTGCATGTGATCTTCATGCATTAGGATTTCATACAAGGACTAGGGTTTCTTTGACATATTCATACATCTAGGGTTACTAGATTAGGGCTTCATCACATGGGAATTATGAGCATCATTGAACAAGGCTACGGTTCCTTTTCATGGGCATCTTCAACAATGTAACTTCTTTCTTAGGGCAACTCCAACAAATCTTGGGCAATGCATATAAGGGAAATTTCTTGCAATAATTAATGACTGACATGGATAGCTTCAACAATGAAAACATGATATCATAATGACATCATTGCTAGTGCTTCGTTATGAAAATGCATCTAGAATTTCATTAATATACTGATGCACCAAGGGTCTAGTAAAGTAGTTAGGGTTTAGGTCTCCTAAGGTTTGCACAATATTTAGGGTTAAGGTTTGTTTTAGCATTTCAACTATGATGCCATCAATGACAACTTTATTCAACACTTGTATCACCATTATGTATAATTTATGATAGTTGAATTAAAATAGAGATAAAGTGAGGGTTTAGAGATCAAACCCTAGGCTGAAGGCCTTGTAGCACATTCAAAATTGCCCAAAATATTCCAATGAAGATGCCACCTGAAAACACAATCTTTGAGCCAATTGTTTGTACAAAATACACCAAGTATTCAATCCAGAAGTCTTAGAGGGGGGCATAGGGAAAATTAGGGCCAAGGAGGGCCAACACCAAGCCCAAGAGGGCTAGCATTGGGCTAGAAAAGGCCTCTTAAGGCCTAGCGGCTAGGGTTTGAGGTTAAAGGAGGGTTGAAAAGAGCTAAATATGAGGGGAAGAGGGAGGATGAAGATCAGAAGAGGAGGCCGAGAGGAGGACAGAGGAAGAGGAGGCAAGAGAAGGGCAACTGAGGCCCCTAAAGGCTATGGTTAGCCCTAGAAGGACCTAAAAATATGACCTAGGGCCTTAGGAGGAGACATTGGCCTTATAGAGGCTAGATCTAAGCTTGAGAGGCCTGAAACTTGAAACCCTTGCTTCAAAATAAAATATTTGCTTTAGAGCTGCAATTTTTCTCAATTTCTTCAATCGCTAGCCTTGTAAAAAAATTTGAAGACTAGATCTTACCCTCAAGGGCCTAGATCTAGTTCTATTCCAACTCTTCTTGAATGATGACACCTGCAAACAATAAATTCATAAATGCCCAAAACCCCAATATATACAAAAATTGTTAAAACCCCAAAACCCCAACGAGAAAAAATAATTTACAAATGTACGAATATACAATGATTTTAAAAGAATTTTGAGAAATATTTTTTATAAAATATTTTGATAAATGACCAAGTGTATTTCTAATCATTAGTGCAAGCTGCAGCCTTAGCGAAATTAAATAAACCATATAAATATTTAGAGTCCAAACAAGGTCAGCTTACATCCTCAATTTGTGAAATTGGAGCGCAAGGAATGGGGAATCTGCAAACACTATATATTTTCTTCAACAAATATTGTTAGACATATGGTGAATCAAAACTCCTAAGATAAACCCAAAATATACCAATAGAATGATCTTATCTCCATCTAATGAAAATAAAACTTTAAAAATATTTAACCACAATATAGGAATGTCCGTACTTAGTTCGTACCACAAATTATTAGACAATAAACACCATGAAACACACCCCAAATTCTTTATTATGATTCAAATAATGTTTCGGTTGTAGCGGCTACAACCACCCTCCAAAATTTTGGCTCGCATGAAAATTTTGGAGCATACCTTGGATCCTACGACCGATCATCCTTAGTCAATAATTAGTAAGTTAATGATTTCAAGCTCCGCTCTGATCCAGATTTATGCAGGAAAGAAAAAAATTACAGGGATAAACATAAGTATAGAGATGCAGCAGAAATAATACCTCATTTCGTTAATGCAAAATACTAAAATATGCTTACAAATAGAAATGGAAATAAACTAGCTAGGGTGATGGTAGCTTATCCCTAAGAAGAGATGTGGTGGCTACATGCCTCTAAAATGTCTTACAATGAGGCTTGAAGGCATATTTATTGTTGAGAAACAATGGAAAACCCTAAACATCTAAAAACCTAACCCTAGGTGATGAAGCATCAAACTATGGACCCCATTTTGGGTAAATTGGTACATCAACTTCCCAGGGTCATAACTTTGGCATACAATCTCTGTTTGATGCACACAATACCTCGCTAGAAATATCTATCCGAAGAGTACAACTTTGGGATGAAAAAAATTAGTCAACAACCCTATGTTGCTCTCACTTTTCCAAACAAACATCGTTTAGGGCCTCAAAAATGCTTCGGAAGTTCAGGACCCGAAAAATGCTAAAACTAGTAAACTATGTTGTTATAATTAAGGAAACTGAAAAACTGAAAGAGACAATTGTGGGGGTCCAAGTGGGATAGGTGGGTGGCCACCAACATCCACTTGTATCACCCTCCTTGATCCTAAGAGTTGCTTGCGTTCTTATCTTTATGTAGCATGTGTCATTTTTGGGCATAGGGGTTGTTGTTTGTAATTCAAAGGGAATGTTGTCTTGATTTGAGGGAATTGTGTGCATATGAGTGGTCATCATCACATAGAAATGTTTCACACTCACCTAAAAAACTCTTGTCATGAAGGTTGTTGCATCAAGAAAAGTATGTCTTATGCATTCTGGATGGTCTACGTTGTGTCACTAAGTGTTTGTGTGCAATCACAGTCAAGTCATGTCATGTTTACCTATGTTTCACTAATCTCACACTTAGCCATTTTCCTAAGTAACCTAGCCTCGTCCAGCTTCCATGAACTGTGCACTTTGCTTCTACAACCATCAAGCTTCCTCCCTTACCTGCTAAAACCCCACAGTGTGCAGAGACACTAACCTCCCTTTCCTACTGAAACCTCGCTACCTGCAAAGACCCCAGCCAACACTACTCTACAGAAATGGGTAGAGAAATCGAGTTGCACTGCACTCAGAAATTGCACAGAGGTGTCCTCCCAGGACCCCTTTCCTACCACAGTGCTTTGAGCCTCAAAACTGTGCAGTTTTGTCCAATTTGTCTTGTCAGTCTTGCATGCAGAATTGCACAGATGGGCCTCCCGAGGCCTCATTCCAGCAATAATCATTGTTTGTTGAAATTGCACAGATCTACCTCTCAGTGACTACATGAAATGGTGACATAATGAAATTGCTTCCAACAAATTGGGAGAAGGACCAAGGAACCGAGTCATGGAAAATATTAGGAGCACATTCAAACTCCATTGGATGCATGGTAATCTTGAGGGTAAGTATGGTAACTAAAGAACATCTTCTGGAGTACACCTCTTAGTTGAGTTTGGAGGACTACTTGTCATTGTCATATCATCCTGTCCACAGTAACATGCATGTGCACAAACACGAAAAGTCATCTCATGTGTTTCTTCTACATGTGTTTCTTCTTTTTGACTTGTTTGACCAATTATCGTCTTCCACATGTGGATTGCTATGTCATGCTTGTGACCTCATTCTCGTGATGTTGAATGTTGTTGTTGAATTTTCTAAGTCTATCCATTATAAAATTAATTTGTATTTTTTTGGTTTATTTCTTCTACTTGTTTAAATTCGAACATGTTATTTAATAAATTTAAATATTGAAATACACACAATACAGTCACAACATCTAGAGATCATCAGCTGAAGAAAACAAGCACACAAGTGACACCGTTAGTTTTGCACAAATGTCCCCAGAAAAATGCAAGGCAGGAAAACCGATGTAGCTATTCAGAGGGTTATATTATTATGCAATCTATCTGAGTAAAACAGGGTGCCTAACCGTCTCATTCGACAGAGAAAAATACACGGAAACAATACCTTTATATTCGGAAACAAGTATTTAGAAAACCTCTACCACGAAACCCTCTTTGACACAACTGAAGCTCAGCGCTAGCCCTTCTGGCCTTTGCATTAGCCTCCTGCTACCTGTGTCAACCCCATGACCCTCTACATTAGCCCTCTGAGGCACTGCGCAGCCTCTAGGATGCTCTACATCACTTCAGCAGCCTCTGACTAGATGATGCAGTCCATGTGGCCTCTACATTGTCTCTGCTGGGCTCTGCATAGCCTAGACTGGCTGCTGCTCTCACTCTCTCTGCTTCTGCGTTGGTCTCTCAATATTGTCTCTACCTCTCTACCTCATACTCACTGCCTGTCGTTGCTGATCATTGATTCAACTTTGCTTAGAAACCCCGCTCTAGAAAAATTAATGACTGATCACTCTGGTCTGTTCTCCAACTAGCCCTCAAGCCTTCTCTTATACTTTTCTCATTGGTCCTTCAATGACCGAGATTAAATCTCTAATCAAGGGCTAAGATTATATTTGGCTTGATCTATGACTTTTGGAATCTTCTAACCTAGTTTTATATTAATACCCATTAATATTTTAGTTTTCCTAAGTTTAGACTTAGGAACTCCATTAAAAATATTAATTATTTTAATACCTCCCAAAATGGGTACAATATGTCCAAACCATTTATGGGTCTTGAAGATGTCATGTGCTTTAGCCTCTCCACTAATTGTCACGGCTAGAGCACATCCGATGCTACCCAAAATCAACACTCCCTCTTACCGAGGAATGTGCTCTAATAATAGTCCTCACAGAGCATCACTCTGATTATCCGGCACCGAAACATGTGTTGATGCTAAGCCTCCCCGCCCAACATCCTCTGCACTTTTGCATCCTGTACTACTACCCATGGCCCTACCACTGCCACTGCTGCATCCATACAGAAGCTCCCTTTGCATCCGTTCTACTTCTGGTCCATCCTCCCAACACTGCATTTGCACTGCATCCCCCTCTCATCATGCTGCATCATGCTACTGCGTACTACTACTTCACTGCAACTCAGTTACTGAGAAGTAAGTAGCTGATCCACCCAATTTCTGACATCCCTATTATGCTAGAAACACTCCCAATGTTGAAGCTCCCTCTGTCGCTCACAAGTGCTCCCTCTACTGACCTCTGCGTTGCTACAACAAGTCCCTGCATCTCGCTCTGTTGCACAACTCTCTATGCCATCCTGCATTGGTACAACACTCCCGTGCATCTCACATTATTTCAGACTGCTAGCCTCATGCTACAAGGGGACTCCTGCACTGTAGCACCCTCTGGCGCTTCATCCACGTCCGGTTCTATCAACATCCACCAGTCCTACTACTTCTCACTTCGGGGCTCCCGTAGCAAGGATATGATCCAAGAGTTTGGGTACCTCAAGGATCATGCCCCTCATCACCTGTAGTCTTCTTGACTATAGCTTGATGTCTCCCCACCTTTTCTCAAGTGGCACATGAGCACTCATAGCACAATCATCATCATCCTCAACTTCTTTCTCCACCCTCACTGCCTTTGAGTTAGAAGCCTCTCCCTTACTCTTCCTCCTTAGACACTAGTTCACATAGTGACCCAATTCCCCATAATGGAAGCACTTGACCTTAGAGAGGTCCTTCTTTTTCCTATTCTCCTTCTCTTCTGTAGATGCTAGAGTCACCTCCTCTTCCTCTTCCTTCTTGATCCTAACCCCTTTGTCACTACTCCCCACCTTGGTCAGCCGTATGATCTCTTCTTGACGAAGAGCTGCCCATAGTTCTTCCCAATCTAGAAGACTCGTCCTACCTAGTATGCTCTGGACAAATGTCTTCGAATCCTTGGAGAATGTGTTAAGTGTGGTCCTTACCATCAAATCCTGATCTAGCGTGGCCCCTATGGAAGTTAGCTAGTCACGGATCTCCTTCAACCAACAGAGGAAGACATCTATCTGCTCTCCATTCTGCATCTAGTATGACATTAGTTGATTCTTTAGGAGCATCTTTCTCTACACAAAAGTATGCTGGTACAATTTCTTCAAAGTGTCCCACATCTCCTTTTCTGTTTCCTTCTCTACAATATGTGGGACCACATGATCCTTGACCCCATCAAGGATGATACACTTTTCCTTAGCCATTGCCCCCTTGTACCTTTAATTATCTACCAGGTCAACTGGGATAGCCATGACTCTCAAGGCGAATCCCTTGATACGATGTCTATCTAGAATGGACAAGATCCTGGCCTTCCAGACCATAAAGTTCGATGCTCCATCTAGCCTGTCCTAATATCTCAGCCTATTCATGACCATCTCACTACTCTTCTATTGACTCCTCTGAGTCTCACTACTTCCCTCCTGGAAGTTCTCGGTTCAACTCTTGCTGAGTCTATCTACTTCCCATCTGAAAGTTCTCTTTTGGACTCCCTTTGAGTCCTGATTTCCCTCCTGGAAATCCTTCTACCAACTATCAAGTTGTTCCTCTCTGATCATCTGTGAAACTGCAACATTGATCCCGATTCCTTGGCTAGAAATCCACCTCGATAGCAACTCCCTCTACCTTGGTCTTGCCCTGTTAGGTACATTTCTAACCACACTACTTCACCAGCTTCGCTCCCACAAACTACCCACAACTTCCTTCACCATAGCAATTGAAGGATTGAGCCTCTTGGCTCTACATAATCCTGACACTGGCAAATCAATTCCCTCGGCCAACTGCATCAACCCTCTTGGCCTCTGCGTGAGCCTCTCTCTGCCCTCCTCAGCCTTTGAACTGGCCTCTTTCTGGCCTAGATTGATTATGCAGTCCCTCTACATCAACCCTTCCTCTGTCACTTATGCAAGGATCAACTACTATCACTCAGGGCAGTTAATTCTATTGCAAATGCTCTACTCACCTGATGCCTTCATTTCTCCTATGATCTGCAACCATGCTCTAATACCATGTTGAATTTTCTAAGTCTAGCCGTTAAAAAATTAATCTGTATTTTGCTATTTTATTTCTTCTACTTGTTTAAATTCAAACAGGTTATTTAATATATTTAAATACCGAAATAAACATAATATAATCACAACATCTATAGATCATCAACTAAAAGAAAACAAGCACACAAGAGACACCATTACTTTTGGACGAATGTCCCTAGAAAAACCCAATGAGGGAAAACTGGTGTAGCTATTTAGAGGGTTATATTATTATGGAATCTATATGAGTACAAAAGGGTGCCTAACCGGCTCACCCAATAGAGAAAAATACACGTTAGCAATACCTCTATATTCAGAAATAGGTATTCAGAAAACCTATCCCACAAAACCCTCTCTGGCACAACTGAAGCTCAGTGCTGGCCCTTATGGCCTCTGTGTCAGCCTCCTGCGGACCTGTGTCAACCCCAGGACCCTCTGTGTCAACCCTCTGAGGTACTGCATAGCCTCTGGGGCCCTCTGCATCACTCCAACAGCCTTTGCGTGGATAACGTAGTCCTTCTAGCCTCTGCGCTATCTCTGTTTGGCTTTGCGTAGCCTGGACTAGCTATTGCTCTCACTGTCTCTGCTTCTGCACTGGTCTCTTAGTATTGTCTCTACCTCTCTACGTCATACTCACTGCTGCTATTGATCAATGATTCAAATTTTCTTAGCAACCCCACTCTAACAAAATGAATGACTGATCACTCTGGTGTGTTCTCCAACTGACCCTCAAACCTCCTCTTATACTTTTCTCGTTGGTCATTCAATGATCGAGATTAAATCTCTAGTTAACATCTAAGATTATATTTGGTTTGATTGATGACTTTTGGAAACTTATAACTGAGTTTTATATTAATACCCCTTAATATTTTATTTTTCCTAGTTTAGACATAGGAACTCCATTAAAATATTAATTATTTTAATATCTCCCAAACTGGGTATAATCTGTACAAACCATTTATGGGTCCTAAAGATCTCATGTGCTTTAGCCTCTCCATTGATTTTCATGGCTAGAGCACATCCGATGCTACTCCAAAATAAACAATTGTCTTTGAGTTGTGTTCATCATGTACATATCTATCGCACTCACACACAATGTTGTATGCAATGTCATACAAGCATCATCGTGGTCGTTCAACGATCTATCACAAGTGTCACGAGTCACACTGAGTATGTGTCTTGATGGTTTGAGGCATCTTGTTTTCGAGTCATGTTAAATGTGTGTTCGTAAGGTCATGTATGCACAAGTTCACTCACTCACACACAGTCATTTTGCTGAATTTTTGACGACCAGATCACCCTCCAACAACCAGACCCTTGCTGAGATACATTGCATAGTTTAACCCTCAATGGACATGTACTACTACCCAGAATTGCACAAAGTTTGAGGTTGTCTCCTAGGTAGCCTGCGCTATGTAATCCTGGAATCGACCAAATCGAATGTCACCCAAAACAATGCAAAAGTTTCTCAGCAAGCCATCTCAATATGCGTTGCCTGCAAGCGAATCAACCAAACCTCCATCTGGTTAACCAGAGAGTTTGACCGGACAGTGATCTCGAGACTCACTACCCAAAAAAGTGTGCAAAAGCTACATAGCTTTCCCACTCCACTGACTGAAGAAATTGTGTATAAATGACGGATAGACACCCACTGTCCGTCCTTGTCTCCCCCAAAAAATTGCACAGTTTTTCTAGCTAGTCACCTAGACAACCAGCCTATAGCTCACCCAAAAACTACGCAGTTTTCATGACCAGTCACTCTAGCTTCCCAGCATCACACTTAGCTCAAAAACTATGATGGGATTTTCAACAAGCCAGCCTCCCAACAATTGCATAGCTTTTTCCAACAACACTCTCGCAGCTCGCTGCCAGCTCCTAGAAAAATATGCACATTTTTTCTCAGCAAGCCTCCTAAACCGTGTGGCTAGGTCCCTATAGGAATTACATAGCTCTTTCTACCAAGCCCCTCTACTTCTTGCACTACTTCCCTCAAAAAACTGTGCATTACTGCCCTCTAGCTGAGCCAGATCTCACAGACAGTCGCTGCTAATCCGAATTGTCCATCTCATTGTCCTAGTGACTTTTGCACAATTTTTACCGGCAGTGCCTAGAGCCCGCATCCTAGTTTGAAATCTGCCTTGTGTAGTTTCATAGCCTTGTCCCCTCTCCTAGTCACATGGATCCAAAAGCAAACGACAATGCATCATGGTAGAGTAGGTGATTTATGGATTTGATGTCATCTCGTAATGAGTGATCACAGATACATGTACATGGATGAGACATGATGCAACGATGAACGAGACAAACAAGGGAGCACATGTGAGGAGATTTGTTCATGACCAGACTAATGAAAAATGCATGTGAGGAGAATTTTTCATGAACAGATGATGCATGTGAGGAGATTTTTTCGTGAACAGATGATGCATGCGAGGAGATTTTTTCATGAACAAACGATGCATGCGAGGAGATTTTTTCATGAATGGAAGAACATGTGAAGCATGCGAAAGTACAAGAAAAGGAGGAACATCCATGTGCAAACATCAAGCAAACACCAAGACCATCGAAGACTTCGCGCACCTAGCCATACAGAGATGAAGCTCTGATACACCAAGAGAACATCCATCACTCAGAAGCACTACAACTTGACATGGACACCACCAATAGCATTAACATACCAACACTGTCGTGTCGAGTCGTGTTAGGATTCATGTAAGCCACATCACTACTATGGGCCATATTTTTGTAAATCAATGTAATATAAAGTGAAAGTCCAAGAGACCCACATGTAATCTGAAGAGTCATGTAAAGTTGAAAAGTCATGAAATTCAAATAGTCATGAGGGAATTCGAACAGTCACAAGGGCTAGTTTTACCCTTGGCTATAAATACCCCTCATTTGTACATGCAAAGGAGTTTTCACCTTGGCTCCTCTCGCATAACCTTGATAGTCTGTAGTATTTTCTTTGAGGAGTGAGCAGTGGCTCCAATGCCCCTTTTACGGGGTTATTTATGTATGGTGTACCGATGTGTCTTGGAACTTTCGCTTAATTTAGAAGCCTGATAATAGGCCAACGCATTTTCACACATGTATTGTAGTTGCTTGTAAGACTAATATTGGAACGCTTGTAATGCATGTTGCTTTAACTTGTGTTAAAAAATTTGAACTCTTTTAGTTGTTCTAATACATATGTTTATGAATATGTGTTGTATAAGTTGTTAATGTTGTCCTACCCATGTGGATTTCCTCACCGAAAATTAGACAAAACCTTTCCCATAAACTTGTTATAACGACCGTCACACTTGCATGAACTGCTCCATTGAGTGTTGTACATGTTATTCCTTCTTGTGTGTGTGACTGTTGCATCCATGTGGACTGCTCCGCTAGAAGCTGTGCATGTCCTATCATGTTGTGTGTCTCTGACAGAGTTTGGACTCTTCCCATTCGACTGGAGACTCACTTTCACCCTCTCTCTCTCTAGGGTGAAAGAACCTTGACACAAGTAACATGAGCACTCAACAAGAATGCAAACCTTGAAGACAAAGCAGACCACTCTCATGTGCTGACAAGTAAGAGATAAGGTAAACATTGAAGATAATGGCAACCTGGCCATCATACCAGATGGGACTCCTACACCAAACAATGTGAGGTCTATTTGGGACTTCATACTGGGGAGATCCCTTGAATGTTGGCGGGTCTACACCGTTAAAATTTCTAGCACTAGAAGGAGGGCCAGATGACAAGCTAGTCCTAAAAATTTGTTTTGAATCTCCATATACTTATCATAACTAACTACAAATTTTCTCTTCCAGAGTGTATGTCTTATGGGAACGACTTTGAAATCTTGGAAGAGCTCTGGAATAACTTGTCACATAAAACATATGATGGTGGAGGAAAATTAGCCTTGGTTAGACACATGGTCGGCATTGTAGGCTCTTGTAAAAGACATGAAATATTTGAAGATTACATGACCTGCGTGCTATTTGCATACATGCTTCAATGGCACCCAATACATTGGTGTGCCACACTACCCGAAAAATCTATTCACTCGCTCTCTTATTTGGTCGTAGAGATAAACTTTGCTTTCAATAATTTTTGCCATAAAGCACTCGATAACAAAATTATGAAATTACAGAAATAACCTGATGAATCTGTTGAAAAATTTCACACACACTTTTGTAATCTTGCATACAAATTTCCCAAAGATGAAATTCATTGGGAATTTCTGGATGGAATATTTGAGTATCTTCTTTACATATCAAAAATTGCAATTCTTGGAATTATTCGAACCCCTCCCAGCACACCTTAGTGTTAGAGCTACCAAATGTAAGAAAAACGAGGTTGCTGTCACAGGCGACTGTCCATCCTCTTCTCGTCAAATAGCTCTAGCTCCACAGTACAAGGTGGGAGAAGGTGCACGCACATCTGTTGAACTGTCACATCCTCCTACCCCACCTGCTCTTGATATCTGTGCAGATTTGGCTTGCAAGCCTGTTGGTTGTCACGTGGATTTGTTCCCTCAACCTCCGTCCCTGTTTTCCATTGATCCTCTAGATTGTGCTCTCTTGTGTCCTTCCATTATGAACTCCACACGTGTTGCGAACGAGGATCAATTTGTCGACAGAGTTGGTGTTGTGAAGCCAACCCACGCTATCATTCATGATGAGTGCGTGCGGGAATCCAAAGAAGAACTAGTGGTGAAGGATGACTCCCTTCCACCCATGCCTCATCTGTTTTATCTTGACATCCCTTTTGATTCTGGCACTTTTGATTTCCCCTATTAAATCTTATTTCTGGATGTTTCTACTTTCGATCGTTCACAGGACACACTGGATGTCAGTCTATCATTACATCGTGGAGAGGACACATCTTCCTCTGAAAATACATCCTATCTGTCATCTATCATTTCTGAAAATAGAAAGGGTGAACATCTTTTCTTCTCATCTTATCCCTCTGCATGATTCATCAAATCATGAGGATGTCGACGGACATCCCAAATTTTTTGATCGTGGCTGTTGTGATCCACGTACTTCTTCATTTGATCACGATGTTGATTCACTCACCGTTAATCTATTTAAGTCACTGGTCTTCGATGATCTATCTATTGACAAAGTGGAAACCGCACAGGCTGTCGAAGCACTTCAACCTGGGCTGATGGCTATGTCATTCCCTCATTATCCTGAGGTTAGTTCCAATTCCAATAAAAAGAAATTGAAACACCCAAGGCTCCTCATTACTCTTTACTTTTCATTAAATATTAATCAAACACCCAGATTTCGCTTCCTCCACTCAAATCACATGATCCCATCGCTCAAGATTTGGAGGAATATTACACAATGAGTGCGCTTGAAAAGCATAAGCCATTGGTATTTTTGATGTTCACTCATATGTCGCAATCTAAAGAGTGAGTATGTTTACTGTTTGCATGCAGTGTGTCATAGCACCATGTTAAGTATGCAGAATGTTTGTCTTGTGGATTCACTCTTTCCTTTTCTATGGATGTTTTATAACTCATAGCATGCTGATGTTCATTGTTATATCTTTTGCTTTTGTTGGCTCACTTGATCATGCTTCTCGTGAACCATGCCTTCATCCATATGGGCTAGCTGATGGTTGCATTAGAAATATCACTTCACATGAGTAGGCCCATGCACTATTTAGCATAGGAGTAGGACTAGTCTTTGCTTTGGTTTTCTTTTTGGTTTGCATTTTGTTTTCTTGCTTGCTTGATTTGCTTACCTATTTTTTCTTTCTTTACTTCTTCTTTTTTCTTTCTTTTCTTGCTTGTACCCATAGGCTAGCCTCTCGTGAAACTGTGTTTGGCTCTCGAGAAAAGCGAGGCAAATATAAGAGTACTTGTACAACTAAAATTTGGTTATCTTTTATCCTCTCTCTTTATGAAGAATTTGTTGTCTTTAGTCGATGATGCCTTAATGGAAAATATGTTTTGTTCAGAGTGAGTCTTGGTGAAAACACAATGCTTACACTCTAACTAGCACCACCTACTCTAGTAGGTTGTTTTGGGTTAACCCTTGTCAGCTCAGTCAAATAGAGTAAGGTGAGGGGGAACACCTTAACAAGTATGTGAGAGGTATACAAAACATACTTCTCTAAAGGACCAACCTCTTCTCCTCTCAATAAATCAGGATCCCTCTTTCACCTTTGAAATAAATAAGTGCCTGTGCACAGTTCTATGAAATATGAAAAATGAAAAAATGATTTTTTTTGAAAAAAAGTATAAGGCCAAAGAATTGAAAGGCTTCCTACATAGAGAGGTGATGCAAGTAACTCCATCGGGGTACTTACCAATCTCGTTGGCAGCAAAGCAATGCTTGTGTTCATGCGTGACTCCCCTAGGGTACTGTCCAGGCCCACTTGCAACAGAGCAACATGAGAGATGAAACTTAAACATTGACTGTCATATTACTTGTGCACCAATATACCTATCATCCCCAATCAAAACAACTAAGTTGAATTGGCTTGGAATGTGTACTGACCGATCAAGAGCATGGCACGTGCTACATATTTCAACCAAGATAGTGTGGAAACTGCAATGATCAAAGAATTGAACAATAATTTCGGAAGGGTTAGACTTGTTTTTCATGGAACAAGGTCCATAGAGAGCAATGGAGTTCTACTAGTGTGTCACCAAGTGTTGTAGCGGCTACAACCATCCTCCAAAACTTTGGCTCGCATGCAAATTTTGGAGCCTACCTTGGATCCTACGATCGATCATCCTTGGTCACTTATTGGTAAGTTGATGATTTCATGCTCCCTTCCTTGATCTTAAGAGTTGTCCGCATTCTCATCTTTATGTAGCATGTGTCATTTTTAGGCAGAGAGGTTGTTGTTTGTCATGAAAAGGGAATTTTGTCTTGATTTAAGGGAATTGTGTGCGTATGAGTGATCGTCATCACATAGAAATGTTTCACACTCACCTCATGAAATCTTGTCACGAAGGTTGATGCATAAAGAAAAGTATGTATTATGCATTTTGTATGGTCTATGTTGTGTCACTAAGTGTTTGTGTGTGATCACAACCAAGTCCTATCATGTTTACCTATGTTTCACTGATCTCACACTTAGCCATTTTCCTGAGCAACCTAGCCTCATCCAGCTTCCCTAAACTGTGCGCTTTGCTTATGCAACCATAAAGCTTCCTGCCTTCCCTGCTAAAATCCCAAAGTGCATGGATACACCAACCTTCCATTCCTACTGAAACCCCATAGCGTGGAGAGACCTCGGCTAGCACTGCTCTTTCGAAATGTGCAGAGTAGTCCAGGTGCACTACACTCAGAAATTGCATAGAGGTGTTCTCCCAGGACCCCTGTCCTGTAGCAGTGCTTTGAGCCTCAAAACTGTGTAGTGTTGTCCAAGTTGTCTTGTCACTCTTGCATGTAAAAACTACGTAGACGGGTCTCCTAAGGCCTTATTCTGACAATAGTCATTGTCCGTTGAAATTGTGCAAATATACCTCTTAGTGAATACAGGAAAAGGTGACATGCTGAAATTGCTTTCAAGGAGTTGAGGAGAAGGGCCAAGGAACCAAGTAATGGAAGAGATCAGGACCGCATGCAAACTTTGTTAGATGCATGATCATCTTGAGGGTAAGTATGGTAAGTAAAGAACATCTTCCAAAGTACACCTCTTAGTTGAGTTTGTAGGACTACTTGTCATTGTCATATCATCCTGTCTGCAGAAACATGCATGTGCACAAACATGAAAAGTCATCTCATGTGTTTCTTCTACACGTCTTGCTTCTTTTTCATTTGTTCGACCAACTGTCCTCTTCCACATATTGATTGCTATGCCATGCTTGTGACCTCATTCTGGTGATGTTTAAGGTTACTTTTGAGTTGTGCTCACCATGTACACATCTATCGCACTCACACACAATGTTGTATGCACTGTTGTGTAAGTGTCGTCACAGTCATTCAATGATCTATCACAAGTGTCGCGCTTGTCGCTCGCACCATCGATCAGTTACATCGAGTATGTTCTCTTGATGGTTTGAGGCATATTATCATCAAGTAATGTTCAGTGTGTGTTCACAAGGTCATGTATGCACAAGTTCACTCTCTCATACACAATCATTTTTCTGAAGTTCTGACAACCATATCACCCTCCAATAGCTCGAACCTCACTGAGATGCATTGCATAGTCTCATCCCTTAGTGGAAATGTACTGCTGCCCATAATTGCATAGAGATTGAGGCTATCTCACAGGTAGCCTGCACTATGAAATCCTGGAATCAACTGAACTGACTTTCACCCAGAACAACACAAAAGTTTCTCAGCAAGCCATCTCAATCTATGATGCCCGCAAGAAAATCAACCAACTCTCCAGCTGGTCAACTAGAGAGTTTGACTAGGCATGACCCAAGGACTCACTCGCCTAAAATGTGCAAAGAAGCTACAGAACTTGCCCATTCCACTGACTTAACAAATCAAAGGCATGTCAGACAGACACCCACTGTCCATCCTTTTCTCCCTCAAAAAAGCACACATATTTTCTAGCCAATCACCCAAAGAGTTGGTCTGTTGCTCACCCAGAAAAATATGCAGTTTTCATGAGCATACACCCCAACATCCTTCTTAGCTCAGAAACTATGATGGGATGTTCGATAGCCCAGCCTCCCAGCAATTAAGCAGTTTTTTCCAGCAACAGTCCCACAGCCCACTCCCAGCTCCTTAAAAAAAATGCACATTTTTTTCTGCAAGCTGCGGCGAGCTCCCCAGAGGAATTGCATAGTTTTTTCTGCCAAGCTCTATTATGAACCAACTCAAGAAAAAGATAGCAAAGATACATCCACGCCTTAGAATTCAGCCTCTTCGAGGGGGAAACCTCCTTTACATTACATAAATGAACAATTCTTGGATGATTAAAATGACAAAACCTCCTTTCTATATATAGGAGTCTAAGGAGTCACAATATAACCCAGTTGACCTAACAATAATAATATAAAGCTACAAAAATAACAATAGAGGGATTCTATGGGGCACAGTATTAACAATATGGGGACAATAGGGGCACAACAATATTAATAAGGGATACAACTACAATAGTAATGGGGTAATCACTAGTATTATAGGGACCCAACATGCCCCTCTCCTTCAAAAAAGTGTTGTCCTCAATGCTTGAGTAGTTCTGGATGCTTCTATATAAAATTCTCATCCTCCCATGTGGAATCTTCAGCAGATAAGTTCTTCCACTTGATAAGATACTCCAAAATTGATCGATTTCGTAGCTGTCGAGTTCTTGTTTCTGTGACTGCTTCTGGTTCCAATATAATTTTTCCTTCCTCATCAAGTTCTGGCAATATTGTTTGAACTAGGAGCTTGTCACCTATAACCTTCTTTAAACATGAAACATGGAAAACTGGGTGCAATCGAGAAGCTGCAGGAATCTCCAATTTGTATGCCATAGTACCAATCTTTTGCAACACCCTATATGAACCATAATACTTTGGTGATAATTTATTATCCTTCTTAGCTTGCTTGAGGGACATTTTCTTATATGGTTGTAGCCGTAGGAATACCCAATCACCTACATCAAAACTTTTTTTGCTGCGATGTTGATCTGCTTGTTGTTTCATTGTATTCTGTGCCAACACGAGGTTATCCTTTAAGAGTTGGAGGACTTGTTGTTGATGTTCGATGTGATGTTCCACTGCTTGAACCTTAGACTTTTCTCTTAAATATGATGTGATGGATGGTGGCTGATATCCATAAAGTGCCATAAATGGGGTCATTTTTGTTGATGTATGGAAGGAAGTGTTATACCACCATTCAACAAGAGGCAACCATTTGACCCATTGCGTCTGTTTATCAGATACAAAGCAATGAAGATATCCTTCCAAACATTTTTTTACTATCTCACTTTTCCCTTCAGGGGATGATAAGATGAGCTATGAGCTAACTGAGTACCAAGAAAAGAAAATAATTCTATCCAAAAATTTCCAGTGAAAATGGGATCTCTGTCACGTACAATAATCTTTGGGTTTCCATGTAGCTTTTGAATTGTTTCCATAAATGCAGAAGAAATTGTACTGGCTTTAAATGGATGTGATAATGCAAAAAAGTGTGCATACTTGGTAAGTCTGTCTATTGGCATTATGGCACAGGTTTGGAGCTATGGCACAGCTGTTGTCCTTGAAGGCAACTCTCTTTGGTAACAGATCTCATTTCAGGCTTTCAAAATGAAGGAAAAGACATATATGTAGGTTCATCTAGACGAAGATGCGTATACACGTGGGTTAGACGTTATACACACGGGTTAGACGTTTCAAAGGTGCGTACGCGTATACACGCACTTTCATGCACCGAAAAGCGCATATATGTTGGAGAACTTACCTTTGGTCCGTGGTAGTTAGTCCTTGGTATTTGAACCTATGGTTTTGGACCATGGTACCTCGTCAGAAGTGTTGATCCCAAGTATTGGGTCTGTGGTATTGGTTTATTATGGTTTTGGACTATGGTATTGTGGAAGGCCTAAAACTATAAAAGAGGAAGGAGATCATGTGGCAAAAGATCATCTGAATTATTATTGAATATCTGATAAAGTGCTAGATCTAGAATATTGGTATTTGGTTTATGGTGCAGATCTGGATCTGAATGAAGGAGGAACCTTAGCGCAAAGAGAATGATAAGTTCTATTGATGGGTCATAATCTTTAAGCTTGAATGATAGTATCTTTGTATGATTTTGATCTGCTATATGTGGCGCTTTCTTGATCTATAAGTCTGATAATCTGGGTTAATTAGTGTTTGAATATCTGAAAGAGCGAATTATCCTTTATAGATCTCTACGCAGGTTCAGTGAAGAGAAGGCACGTATACACACTGGTTCATTGAAGCGAAGGTGCGTATACGCAGGTTGTTCCAAAAACAGAAGCGTATGTATGCAGGTTTCAGGTTATTAAAGCAGCATATATCTTTTGAGTTGTGATCTAGCTGTTTCTGTTTATTACTACAGTGTTCTGGGTTCAGATTTGGTGTGTGGTTACTATTACTGTGATCTGGGTACAATCGTCAGAGAAGTGTTTATTTTGATTCAGTTTTGATTGGTGAAAAGGTGATAATTGGTTGATGCAGAAATTCTTGATGTTTGATTGATGTTATTTGTGGATCCAGTCTGAAAATTTATGAAACGTGGTCCCAAAAAGAAAGAGAAGGTTGTAGCCTTCTGTAGGCCAGCACCTACGTACTAGTATCTTGGCTAGTACAAGAGCTAAGGGGGTTGTAGCTCCCTTCCAAGAGAAGCTGGAAAATGAGAGAGGGTTGTAGCTCTCTGCAGGTTGCAGCTTGCATACTGGTAAAGGACTGCACTAGTACAATTGTAAAAAGAAGTTTCTAATTAAAGAGAAGATAGAGACGAATTGCAGCGGGTGGTTTTCACCCACATTGGGTTTCCACCTTATATCTTGTGTTCTTGTGTGCGATTGTATTTCTGCTCTGCTTTACTGTTTCTGGTTACTGGTTATTTGATTCTCAAACACAGATTAACAATCAACATCAGAAAGATAAATTAAAAGTTTGCAGTGTATATGCGGGTTTCCTTCTGCATGGTTGCATATATACACGGGTTTAATTAACTGAAGTAGCATATATCATTTGATTTTGAAAAAGGAATATTTGACTTGATAATACTGATTCACCCCCCCTCTCAGTGTTATTTCCAACAATTGGTATCAGAGCAGGTTCTTCAGAAGAAGCTTGATCGCTTGAAGGAAGATCTTTCATCATGAGCAACTACGAGAGGGAAGCATCAATCAGGCCACCGATTTTGATGGGACAAACTTCTTATATTGGAAGGTAGGAGTTACTGCCTATCTTCAATCTCTTGGTACATAAGTCTGGGATATCATAGATACAGGGTATACTTTTCCATCAGCAACTCCTATAGATTCGGCTAAGAAGAAGAAATTTGAAACAAATTCAAAGGCGGTCAATACTCTATTAGGATGCCTATCTCAATCAGAATTTGTCAAGGTAATGCAGTTTAAATCCGCAAAAGAGATATGGGACAAGATTGTTCTGAGCTATGAAGGAGATGAACAGGTAAAATGAGCAAAACTTCAAACCCTCAGGATTCAGTATGAAAATCTCAGAATGCACAATGATGAAAGTGTGGCTAACTATTTCCTTCGTGTAGATGAGATTGTTAATTGTATGAAAAACCTAGGTGAAGAAATAAAAGAGACTATTGTGGTTGAAAAAGTTCTAAGATCTTTGTCCCCTGGGTTTGAATCTAAAGTTTCTGCAATAGAAGAAAAGGAGAATCTTCGAAACCTTACCATGTCACAGCTACACGGGATTCTAACTGCTTATGAAATGAGGAAAGGAGGACCATCAGACAGGAGAGAAGCAACTTTCAAGGCTTCAGGCAAAGGAGACTACTATGGGTTAGGACATGCATCAGAAGAGGAAGAAGAATCAAAATTTGTCAAAAACCTTCAACGAGGGGCCGGAAGATTCCGAGGTAAGTTACCTTTCAAATGCTTTGCTTGTGGAAGAGTCAGTCACTATGCTGCCAAATGTCCTCATAAGGATAAGGTTGAAAAAGGGAAGGAACCTGTTAGATGGAACAAGAAACATAATGCAACTAAAAAAAGTTACTACACTCATGAAGACAGTGATGGCCTATCAAATAGTGACGAAGATGAATGAGGTAATGGTTATAAACTTTTAATGGCTTTTGAAGATGATGATTACATGGATGCTATAGATGTAGATGGTTTTTATGAAGAAATTTCTAGACTCAAAACATGTTTAGAAGAAAAGAATATGATCATTGATACTCTGTAATTCCAACTTGATGAAAAAGAAAAATTTCTTGAGAAGTTAGAATTTGAAATTGTTGGCCTTAGAAAAGAAATTGAGAAAACAAAGGCTCTTAATCTTAAATTTTTTAAAGGATCTGAAACTCTGGATGAGATTATCAATGTACAACGTTCTCCACTAATCAAGATAGGTCTAGGGTATAATGGAGAAGCATCTCAAGCATCCACCTCAAAGAGTTATCTTGATGTAGCAAGGAGGAATGAGCAAAAGCCTAATGGACATCACCAGGTAAAACATGGATGAATTACATCAAGAATAAACAAATACCACCAGGTGAATTAGGGGAAATGCATCTTAAGGGTGAACAAAAGCTACAACCAGCCACAAGTAAAAACTTCTCAATTTGCTTCAAGAATGGACGACAATCGAAACTACAATCATTTGGCTGGTAGATTTGATAATCGCAGAAGTTTCTTCAATGGCCAATGTTTCTCTTGCCATAACTTTAGTCACAAAGCAGCTCAATGTGTTGCCTATAATACAATCATGACTAGAGAAGCTCAAAAACAAAGAAGTATGACTGGAATCACAAAAAGGACCTATAACAACTTTTCCACCCTTGAAAATGAAATTGAATGTTCTATTTGTAATAACTTCGGTCATGAAGATTCTGAATGCAGGAGTAGGTTTTGGAAGACAACTTAGAAGGAACAAACCTCAAGTGCCAGAACATGGAGAATGAAGGAACCGCAACCAGAAAGATGTGGGATAGCTTTTTATGCAGAAGGACAGGAAAATCTATGGTACATCGACAGTGGATGTTTGAAGCATATGACAGGTGATAAAGAAAAACTTGAATCATATAGTGTTTTAGAAAAGGGAAAGAAAGTTTCTTTTGGAAATGATACCCCTGCAGTCATAAAAGGAAGAGGCACTGCTCAGTTGAAAGAAAAGGTCAAAGCTGGAAATGTTTTGTATGTTGATGGCTTGAAGCATAATCTACTGAGTGTCAGTCAGATGTGCGATCAAGGAACCGAGGTAATATTTCGATCAAATGGATGTAGTGTTTGTGATCTTGATACAGGAAAAACAGTGATCAAAGGTAGAAGAACTCCAAATAATCTATACATATTTGAAGAAGGACAACAACAATGCTATTTGAGAAGGGATGATGAACACTGGTTATGGCACCAGAGGTTGGGACATCTAAGCTTTTCACAAATAAGGAAAGCATGCAAATACCAGTCAGTTCGTGGTCTTCCAGATATCAAAATTCCAGAAAACACAATATGCAAATCATGTCAGTTTGGTAAGCAAACCAGAACTAACTTACCTGAGAAGGAAGGATCAGCTAGTAGGCCTCTTAAGCTAGTCCATACAGATGTATGTGGTCCATTTAGGACAAGGTCACCTCAAGGAGAAGAATACTTTATATTATTCATTGACGACTTCTCCAGTATGGTTTGGTTAGGACTTATGAAGCACAAATACGAAGCATTCGAAAAATTCAAATCCTTCAAAGCCTTGGCTAAAAACGAATCAGATCACAAAATTAAGTGCCTCAGGTCCGACAGAGGTGGGGAGTTTACCTCAAATGAATTTTTTGATTTCTGTGAAGAACAAGGAATAAGAAGGGAATTCTCTATAGCTAGGACTCCTCAGCAAAATGGAGTAGTGGAAAGGATGAACAGAACAATCCAACAAATGGCTTGTCCTATGCTTGATGAGTCTGGAACTCCTGCAACCTTTTGGGGTGAAGCTGCATTTGCTGCAGTTGTTATTCTCAACAAAACAAATGTCCGAGTGAACAGCACTCAAACTCCTCATGAGCTCTGGTATGGTGATACTCCTTCGGTAAAGCATTTCAAAATTTTTGGAAGCAAATGCTATATTAAGAATAACGATGAACAGCTTGGAAAACTTGAACCTAGAGCAGATGAAGGCATTATCCTTGGTTATTCTCCCCACAGAAAATCATATAAGTGTTACAATAAAAGACTTGGAAGAATTGTTGACAGCATTGATGTAGTGGTTGATGACAAAGGATACATTCCTAGGCAAGTAAATTATGAAAATATCGAAGAGGATGAAGACTACTCTCCAAATCAGACTGATGATGAGGAAGAACCTCAAGAGGAACTAGAGGAATAGATAAGGATAGAAGAGAAGACTCCATCCAGGTATGTTCAGAAGAATCATCCAGAATCTCAAATTTTGGGGCAGAAAGAGGCAGGTATACAAACAAGAAGAACAATTGCAGAAGCCTCAAGCTATTTGGCTTTGATCTCCTCCACTGAGCCACAAAATGTAAAAGAGGCATGCAAAGATGAATGTTGGGTCAAGGCAATGGATGAAGAATTGAGCAGATCGAAAAGAACAACACTTGGGAGTTGGTTCCTCGACCAAAAGATAAGAATGTCATAGGGACAAAATGGATCTTTAAAAATAAGTTGAATGAAAATGGAGGAGTAATCAGAAACAAGGCCAGACTTGTGTGTAAAGGGTATGCTCAACAAGAAGGAATAGACTTTGAAGAAAATTTTGCTCCCATTGCTAGACTTGAGGCCATCCGAATGTTCCTTGCTCTCTCAAGCTTTCATAAGTTCAAAGTATTTCAAATGGACGTGAAATCAACCTTTCTGAATGGAGACTTAGAAGAAGAAGTGTACATTGAGCAACCATATGGTTTCATTCTTGGGAATGATCCAAATCTTGTATGCAGACTAAAAAAGGCTCTCTATGGTCTTAAACAGGCTCCAAGGGCTTGGTACTACCATTTGGACAAATATCTTCATCAACAAGGTTTTTCAAAAGGATCAGCAGATAGCAATCTCTATATAAAAATTCAAAATGACAAATTGCTAATACTTTTTGTGTATGTAGATGATATTATCTTTGGCAGCAATGAAGAAGCTATGAGCCAAAACTTTGCCTTGGTGATGCAGAAAGAATTCAAAATTTCCTTGCTTGGAGAACTGACATATTTTCTTGGATTGCAAATCCAACAAAATGAAGGTGATATCTTTTTGTCTCAAACCAAATATCTCAAGCAGATCTTGAAGAAATATGGCATGGAAGATGCAAAACCAGTATGTACCCCCATGGTTATAGGATGCAGCCTCAGTGCAAATGATGAATCAGCAACAGTGCATCAACCAACCTATAGATCTATGATTGGAAGTCTACTTTATTTGACAGGTACACGACCAGACATCATGCATGCAGTGGGAATAGTTGGAAGATTTCAAGCAAATCCTAAGGAAACTCATCTTCAAGCAGTTAAGAGAATCTTCAAGTACCTTCAAGGAACTCAAAGCTATGGCTTATGGTATCCTAGAGAAACAGATCTCACACTTCATGCTTATACAAATGCAGATTGGGCCGGAAGCGTGGATGACAGGAAGAGCACAAGTGGTGGTGCATTCTTTATGGGTTGCAGATTAGTATCTTGGTTTGGCAAGAAACAGAGTTTGATTGCTTTATCTACAACTGAAGCGGAATATGTGGTTGCTGCATCTTGTTGCACTCAACTTCTTTGGATGATGAAAACCTTGCAGGACTTTCAAATCACTTGTACACCACCTATCTCCATCTTATGTGATAATACAATTGCAATCAGCATTTCAAATAACCCAGTCATGCATTAAAAGACCAAGCACATACCGATCAAGTATCACTTTCTCTGGGAACAAGTGTTGGAACAAAAGGTCAAATTGGAGTATGTTCCTTCTAAGGAACAAGTTGCTGACATTCTCACCAAACCACTGCCCAGGGAGACATTTGAATACCTCAGACAGAAGCTGGGAGTATTTGATGCATCATCTTGCTGTTAAAACTTGTCTGTTTCAGAGAAAAATGGGTGTACGTGAGTTGCCTGAGGAGGATCCGCGTACATACGCCGGTTTGTGCAGAGACAGTCGCGTATATGGAGGTTTGATGGATATCAGTAGGGACAGGCTCTGGTTGAAGATATTATGATATGGGTCTGTCACAGACCATCCGACACAGGTTCAGGGGGAGCAGATAATCTTCTAATAATGCATTGTTGGCATTATCTTAGAAGCTTTTGGTTCTAGTTCACAGCTGTTGTTGGTTTCAGGTGGAATAGAGGCAGAGGGAGAACATAAGGACATCTTGGTGGTGATTGATAGATGCTGATGCTATTAGTTATTGGTGACTTTCATAAATCTTGTTCTAGATATTTCGTCTCTATGTCATGTATCTCTTTTGTGGTATCTCTTTTATGGTGTCAAGGTCATGTAACGACCTATTTCGGTTTCCCCACTATGCCTGGGATGAACATGTAATGAACTTGGTTGTCATATGTAAATTTCTAATGTATCCTTGGTTGGGTGGATGATCCCCACTTGGTTGGGTGATGGATGTATGTATTGAGTCTTTTGGTGATAGGAAGGTCTTTCATGATGTATAAGTCATGGTTCTTCTTGAAGAACATCTTTTGCAAATCTTACCTACAGTCAGGGGGAGCATGGTCAGCACAGCAGGGAAGAAATTTTATCATGTACTCAGGGGGAGCACAACCCTTTTCCCTTGATGACAAAGGGGGAGAATGAATTTGAGGATTTTGGGTTGCCATCAAGTCCAAAGGGGGAGATTGTTGGCATTATGGCACAGGTTTGGAGCTATGGCACAGGTGTTGTCCTTGATGGCAACTCTCTTTGGTAACAGATCTCAGTTCAGGCTTTCAGAATGAAGGAAAAGACATATACGAAGGTTCATCTAGACAAAGATGCATATACATGCGGGTTAGACGTTATACACGCGGGTTAGACATTTCAAAGGCGTGTATGCGTATACACGCACTTTCATGCACCGAAAAGCGCGTATATGTTGGAGAACTTACCTTTGGTCCGTGGTAGTTAGTCCTTGGTATTTGAACCTATGGTTTTGGACCATGGTACCTCGTCAGAAGTGTTGATCCCAAGTATTGGGTCCGTGGTATTGGTTTATTATGGTTTTGGACCATGGTATAGTGGAAGGCCTCAAACTATAAAAGAGGAAGGAGATCATGTGGCAAAAGATCATTTGAATTATTATTGAATATCTCATAAAGTGCTAGATCTAGAATACTGGTATTTGGGTTATGGTTCAGATCTAGATCTGAATGAAGGAGGAAACTTAGCGCAAAGAGAAGGATAAGTTCTATTGATGGGTCATAATCTTTAAGCTTGAATGATAATATCTTTGTATGATTTTGATCTGCTATACGTGGCACTTGCTTTATCTATAAGTCTAATAATCTGGGTTAATTAGTGTTTGAATATCTGAAAGAGCGAATTATCCTTTATAGATCTGTACGCAGGTTCAGTGAAGCGAAGGCCCGTATACGCAGGTTGTTCCAAAAACAGAAGCGTATGTACGCATGTTTCAGGTTATTAAAGCAGCGTATATCTTTTGAGTTGTGATCTAGCTACTTTTGTTTATTACTGCAGTGTTCTAGGTTCAGATTTGGTGTGTGGTTACTGTTACTGTGATCTGGGTACAGTCATCAGAGAAGTGTTTATTTTGGTTCAGTTTTGATTGGTGAAAAGGTGATTGGTTGATGCATAAATTCTTGATGTTTGATTGATGTTATTTGTGGATCCAGTCTGAAAATTTATGAAACGTGGTCCCATAAAGAAAGAGAAGGTTGTAGCCTTCTGTAGGCCAGCACCTACGTACTAGTATCTTGGATAGTACAAGAGCTAAGCGGGTTGTAGCTCCCTTCCAGGAGAAGCTGGAAAACGACAGAGGGTTGTAGCTCTCTGCAAGTTGTAGCCTACGTACTGGTAAAGGACTGCACCATTACAATTGTAAAAAGAAGTTTCTAATTAAAGAGAAGATAGAGACGAATTGCAGTAGGTGGTTTTCACCCACATTGGGTTTCCACCTTATATCTTGTGTTCTTGTGTGTGATTGTCTTTTTGCTCTGCTTTACTGTTTCTGGTTACTGGTTATTTGATTCTCGAACACAGATTAACAATCAACATCAGAAAGATAAATTAAAAGTTAGCATTGTATACACGGGTTTCCTTCTGCATAGTTGCGTATATACATGGGTTTAATTAATTGAAGTAGCGTATATCATTTGATTTTGAAAAAGGAATAATTGACTTGATAATACTGATTCACCCCCCCTCTCAGTATTATTTCCAACACTGTCAACTACCACCATGATGACACTCTTTCCATCAGACTTGGGTAAATAAAATCCATTGAAACCTCCTCCCAATGTTGGTTTGGAATGGATAAAGGTTGTAATAGACCCTGTGTCTTAATTGTTTCAACTTTATTTTGTTGGCAAACCAAACATTTTGCCACAAACTTTTGAATATCTGATTTAAGGCCATCCCAAAAAAAATCCTTCTTAACCCTGTGGTAAGTTTTTAAAAATCCTGAGTGCCCTCCTAAGGGAGAAGTATGCAATTCCATAAGAATCTTTTGTTTTAGCTGGGAATTCTTACAGAGGTATAAGCGATATTTGTACCATAATGAATCATTTTTCCAGCTAAATGTACTATACGTACTTGAATCATGTTGTAACTTTTAAATAAGTGCCCACATTTCTTTGTCATTCTTCCATTCCTCCCTTGCTTCGTTTATCCAATCTGGCTGGATAATAGAAATGGCACACAACAATGCTTCCACATCCTCATCCTTTCTTGAGAGTGCATCTGCCACCACATTTTGCTTCCCTTTTTTGTAGATGATTTCAAAGTCATAACCCAACATCTTTGTGACCCACTTTTGTTGCTCTTTAGAGAATAATCTTTGTTCTAAAAAGTATTTAAGGCTATACAGATCTGTTTTTACCTTGAAGTGTCTTCCCATTAGGTAGAGGCGCCATTTCTTAAGTGCATGAAGTATTGCCAACATTTCCTTCTCATAAATAGATTTGTGTAAAAACTTTCCCTTGATTGGACGAATTTCAAAAGAAATGGGTCTTTCATCTTGCATTAAAACAACACCAATTCGATTTCCTAAAGCATCACATTCCACAATAAAGGTTTCTGTGAAGTCCGGTGTAGCTAAGATCGGTGCTTGGCACATTGCCTCTTTAAGATGTTCGAAGGCCTTTGTTGCTATTGGAGTCCATGAAAATGCATCTTTCTTCAATAATGTTGTTAGAGGTGCCACTATTCTTCCATAATTCTTAACAAACTTTCGATAATACCCTGTCAACCCGAGAAATCCTCGTAGATGCTTTATGGATGTGGGGATTTTCCATTCCTTAATGGCTTTAATTTTTCTAGGGTCTACCTTAACTCCTTCATGAGATATAATATGACCCAGATATTCTACCTCTTGTACTCCAAAGAAATATTTGGATCTTTTTGCACCCTGTCAACATGTTCAACATGATCCTTCCAAGACTTGTTGTAGATTAGTATATCATCAAAAAATACTAACACAAATTTTCTAAGGAATGGTTTGAAAATGGAATTCAACAAACCTTGAAATGTTGAAGGTGCATTGGTATGGCCAAAAGGCATGACCAAATATTCATAATGACCCTCATGAGTTCTAAATGTTGTTTTTGAAATGTCTTCAGGCTTCATTCTGATTTGATGATATCCTGAATGAAGATCCAACTTGGTGAAGTAAATTGATCGATGCAATTCATCCAGTAATTCATCAATGATAGGAATGGAAAACTTATCTTTAATAGTGAGCTTGTTGAGCTCCCTATAATCCAGAAACATGCGCCATGATCCATCCTTCTTATGCACCAATACTACTGGAGCAGAGAAAGAACTTTGACGTGGTCTAGTTATACCAGCATCTAACATTTCTGCAACCATACGTTCAATTTCACTCTTTTGGGCATAGGGATATCTGTACGGCCTGATGTTTGGAGGAACACTTCCTGGAATCAGATGAATAGCATGATCATGATCACAAATAGGTGGGAGACCTTTGGGAGTCTCAAATACCTTGGAATGATTTTCCAAGACTTTTTGGAGACCTGGAGAAATAGATGATTCCAATGTGGAAACATCTAGCGAACATAATTGTGAAATTACACCTCTTTGTTCCTTTTTTAGAAGCTTTGTCATACCGTTAGAGCTGATTATCTTTCCTGGTTTCCCTGCAATACCCCTTAATTCAACTTCCTTTCCTTCCACAAAAAATTTCATAAAAATTTCTTAAAAATTAAAAGATATTGTACCCAAGGATTGTAGCCATTGGACTCCTAGTACAACATCAACACCTCCCATTGGAATGGAAAGCATTGGGCTAGTCAATACATATTCTCCCATGGATATCTTGATATTATGGCACTTTCCTAAGAAATTTATTGTTCCTCCATTTGCAACCAGCACTTGACACTCTGGTGCTGGATATAAGAAGCAATTCAATTCTTTTGCTACCTTACAATGAATAAAATTGTGGGTACTTCCTGAATCAATCAACACTATTACCTTTTTCTTCTTGATTTGTCCTTCTATCTTGATGGTTTGAGGAGTGGTAATTCCCGCTAACGCATTACAAGATATGGTTGGATTCATTTCTTCTTTATCTAGGCTTTGTTCCTGGAGTATATCCTCTTCTTTTGACCTTTCTTGCTCCTTTTCTTCTTCCTCTTCACAATCTATGTAGAATAATTTCTTCTCAGCACACTTATGATCTTTAGTGTATTTGCTATCACAACTGTAACAAAGCCCTTTTTCTCTTTTTTCTTCCAATTGTTGTGGTGTCAACCTTATAGGTTGTGGAAGGCTAGGGGCAATAGCACTTCCATATTTATAGTTGTGAGTGGTATGCTTCCTGGTTGCCATAATTTTTCTTTCCATTTTTCTTACTAACCTAAATGCCTTCTCTAATGAATCAGGTTCCCAAAGGCGAGCATCATGTTGGATATTATCCTTTAAAGTCCCTATGAACACATCAATCCTATGCTCCTCTGGAATATTTTTTACCCTTATGTTCAATTTTTGGAACTCCTCAATGTGCTCTATTATTGAACCCTTTTGTTTGAGACTTATCAATTGGCTAAAAAAATTGTTGCTTTTTGTATCCTCATAATGTTCTGTCAATTCTTCCATAAAAATTTCCCAAGTGATAATTTGTTTATGAGAGCAAAGCCATTGATACCATACAAACTAATTTGGTTCCAAATATAAAGTTGCAATATGTACCTTTTGTGTGTTTTGCACATTATTGAGATCGAAAAATTGCTCCATCTATAATATCCATGTTGTGGGATCCTTGCCATCAAACTTTCTCATATCAATTTTTGGAATATGGTGGGTCTTCGATCCCACATTAGAGTCTATGAAATCATGATTAACATTTCTTTTGTTAGCTTCATGAGTTTCCTTTACTACCTTTTCACCATTAGTAAGTATTTCTTGTAGAAAATTTGTCAAATCTGTCTTCAAATCTGCCATGTCTCTCTTCAAATCTGTCTTCAAATCATCAATATTAGCTTCCACTCCCTTTATCTTAGATTCCACACCATTTATCTTAGATTCTGTTAGCTTTTGTGAGAGTGAAATTTGTTGCACTTGGTCTTGTAATTTTGATATATCATGTAGCATTTCTTCCTCTTCTTCATGAGTCATGCTAGGGCTTTCAAGTTTCTTACTAGGTGTTTGCATTTTCTTTCCTCAGGGTATCAGCTACAGATATAAATTCTCTACTATGCCCTTTGAATTCCTTCAAAATAATTTTTCAAACCAAGCTTAAGCAAAAATTTTAAAAAAGCTACACACCTTTTTTCACTTTGTAGGAGTTTGATATTTCCTCTGATGTATCTCTGTAATTTCGGATCATCTAGTTCTGAAACTACAACCTGTAGTAGCCCTCTGTCTCCTCTTTCCAATGCCACCATTCTTATCCCAATTGGATTCTCCAAGGAAGAGTTATGTCAAATCTCCCACAGTGACCTGATTATAGACTAGTTCAGTACAACAAACTTGTACGACGTGCCACGTGTCCCTGTTTTAACCTTTGGCTCTAAAGAAGATATACAAGAAACTACAATATGTCCTCTTTCTATACCTTCCTATGAAATTTCATTTCGATGCTCAGAGAGAAAGTTATGATGATTTCCCCCAGGTCACCTGTTTGGAATGTAATTAAGGAGTTTGCAAAAAAACTACCTTCCTCATATCATATCTCCGTAAATATAGTGCAAAAAGATCTCAAATTCAGATCTAAGATTTAGCACGATGTCTTCTCAAATGGGTTTTTTTTTTAGCTTCTGAAACATTTCAGAAAAAAAGTTATAGCGAAAATGCCACGATAACCTATTTGGAGTAGAGAAACCCTAGAATCCAAAGCTCTGATACCAAATGTTATGAACCAGCTCAAGAAAAAGATAGAAAAGATAGATCCACGCCTTAGAATTCAGCCTCTTTGAGGGGGAAACCTCCTTTACGTTACATAAATGAACAATTCTTAGATGATTCAAATGACAAAACCTCCTTTCTATATAGGAGTCTAAGGAGTCACAATATAACCCAGCCGACCTAACAATAATAATATATAGCCACAAAAATAACAATAGAGGGATTCTATGGGGCACAATAATAACAATATGGGGACAATTGGGGCACAAAAATATTAATAAGGGATACAACTACAATAGTAATGGGGTAATCACTAGTATTCTAGGGACCCAACAAGCTCCTATGTTGCCTGCACTGCTTCCCTCAAACAATTGTGCAAATCCGTCATCCAACTGAACTAGATCCCGCGGATAGTCACTGCTGATCTAGATTGTCCATCTCAGTGTCCCAGTGACTTCTGCGTGATTTTCACCGGTAGTGCCCGAAGCCCACATCCTAGCTTGCAATCTGCCTTGGGAAGTTTCATAGCCTTGTCCTCTCTCTCGGTCACCTGCATCCAAAAGCGAATGACAATGCATCATGGTAGACTAGGAGATTTATGGATTTGATTTCGTCTCGTCATCAGCGATTGCAGATACAGGTACATGGATTAGACATGACACGATGACGATCTGGATGAATAAGGGAGCACATGAAAGGAGATTTTTTTGCAAACAAATGAATGAACAATGCATGCGAGGATATATTTTCACGAGTGGACGATGCATGTGAGGGGGAAACACTTAACAAGTATGTGAGAGGTATACATAACATACTTCTATGAAATAACAACCTCGTCTACTCTCAATAAGTCGGGATCCCTCATCTACCTTTGAAATAAATAAGTGCATACGCATAGTTCTATGAAAAATGAAAAAATGAAAAAATGAATTTTTTGAAAAAAAGAATAAGGCCAAAGAAGAGAAAGGCTTCCTCTGTAGAGAGGTGATTCAAGTAACTCCACCTGGTGGCTTACGACTCTCATTGGCAGTGAAGCAATGCTTGTGTTCCTACGTGACTTTCCCGGGGTATTTTCCAAGCCTGCTGGTAATGGAGCAACACAAGAGATGAAACTTAAACATTTCCTGTCATATTACTTATGCACCAATATACCCCTCATCCCCAATCAAAACAAATAAGTTGACTTGGCTTGGAATGTGTGTTGACCAATCAAGAGCATGGCACGTGCTACATTTTTCAACCAAGCTAGTGCATAAACCGTGGTGATCAAAGAATCAAACAATAATTCCATAAGGGTTAGATTCTCTTTTCATGAAACAAGGTCCATACAGAGAGCTAGAGTTCTACCATTGTGTCGCCAAGTGTTGTAGTGGCTACAACCATCCTCCAAAATTTTGGCTCGCATGCAAATTTTGGAGCCTACCTTGGATCCTGCAATTGATCATCCTTGGTCACTTATTGGTAAATTGATGATTTCAAGCTCTCCTCCTTGATCCTAAGAGTTGTCCACATTCTCATCTTTATGTAGCATGTGTCAATTTCGGGCACAGGGGTTGTTGTTTGTCATGCAAAGGGGATTTTGTCTTGCTTTAAGCTAACTATATGCGTATGAGTGATCATCATCACATAGACATGTTTCACACTCACCTCATGCACTCTTGTCACGAAGGTTGTTACATCAAGAAAAGTATGTATTATGCATTTTGGATGATATACATTGTGTCACCAAGTGTCTGTGTGCGATCATAGTTAAGTCCTATCATGTTTACCTATGTTTCACTGATCTCACACTTAGCCATTTTGCTGAGCAACCTAGCCTCATCCAGCTTCCCTGAACTATGCGCTTTGCTTCCACAACCATCAAGCGTTCTCCCTTGCCTGCTAAAAACCCATAGTGCATGAGACAGCAACCTCCCTTGCCTACTGAAACCCCATAGCCTACAGAGACCCCATCTAGTACTGCTATCTAGAAATGCACAGAACAGTCCAGGTGCATTACACTCATAAATTGCGCAAAGGTGTTCTCCCAGGACCCATATCCTACAGCAGTGTTTTGAGCCTCAAAACTGTGCAATGTTGTCCAAGTTGTCTTATCAGTCTTGCATGTAAAAACTGTGCAGACGGGTCTTCTGAGGCCTCATTCTAACAATAGTCATTGCCTGCTAAAATTATGTAGATCTACCTCTCAGTGACTACAAGAAAAGTTGACATGCTGAAATCACTTTCAAGGAGTTGAGGAGAAGGACCAAGGAACCAAGTATTGGAAAGGATCAGGACCGCATGAAAACTTCGTTAGATGCATGATCATCTTAAGGGTAAGTATGGTAAGTAAAGAACATCTTCTAAAGTACACCTCTTAGTTGAGTTTGCAGGACTTCTTGTCATTGTCATATCATCCTATCGGTAGAAACATGCATGTGCACAAACATGAAAAGTCATCTCATGTGTTTCTTCTACATGTCTTGCTTCTATTTCACTTGTTCAACCAACTATCATCTTCCGAATGTTGATTGCTATGTCATGCTTGCGACCTCATTCTGGTGACGTTGAAGGTTGCGTTTGATTTGTTTTTTCCATGTACACATCTATCGCACTCACACAATGTTGTATGCACTGTTGCAAAAGTGTCATCGCGGTCGTTCAACGATCTATCACAAGTGTCGTGCTTTTTGCTCACACCATTGGTCAGTCACACTGAGTATGTTATCTTTATGGTTTGAGGCATCTTGTCGCCGAGTCATGTTCAGTGTGTGTTCACAAGGTTGTGTATGCACAAGTTCACTCGTTCATACAAACAATCATTTTTCTAAAGTTCTGACAACCAGATCACCCTCCAAGAGTGGAAACCTCGTTGAGTTGCATTGTGCAGTTTCAGCCCTTAGTAGAAATGTATTGCTGCCCAGAATTGCACAGAGCTTGAGGTTGTCTCACAAGAAGCCTGCACTGTGCAATTGTGGAATCGACTGAACTGAATTTCACCCAGAACAACACAGAAGTTTTTCATCAAGCCATCTTAATCTGCGGTGCCCAAAAGTGAATAAACCAACCCTCTAGCTGGTCAACTGGAGAGTTTGACTAGGCATGACCCCAAGACTCACTCCCCCAAAAAGTACGCAAAATATGTAGAACTTGCCCACTCTACCGACTAAAGAAATTGCAAGCATGCGCTCATTTTTTCTAGCCAATCACCCAAATTGCTGGTTTGTTACTCACCCAGAAAACTGCGCAGTTTTCTTGAGTAGTCACCCTAACTGCCCAACATATTTCTTAGCTTAGAAACTATGATGGGATGTTCGGAAGCCCAGCCTCGCAGTAATTAAGCAGTTTTTTCCAGCAACACTCCCACATTCCACTACCAACTCCCTAAGAAAAATGCGCATTTTTTCCTGGCAAGCCTCTTGCACCCTACGGCCAGCTCCCGAGAGGAATTCACAGTTTTTTCTGCCAAACTCCTCTACTTCCTACACTACATACCTCAAAAAATTGCGCAGATCTTCCATTCCATCGAGCCAGATCCCACATACAGTTACTACTGATCTGGATTTTCCATCTCAGTGTCCCAGTGACTTCTGCGCAATTTTCACCGGCAGTGCCCGAAGCCCGCATCCTAGCTTGAAATCCGCCTTACACAGTTTTATAGCCTTGTCCTCTCTCTCGGTCACCTACATCCAAAAGTGAATGAGAATGCATCATGGTAGACTAGGAGATTTATGGATTTGATTTCATCTCGTCATGAGTGATTGCAGATACAGGTATATGGATGAGACATAACACGATGATGATCTGGGTGAACAAGGGAGCACATGCGAGGAGATTTGTTTGCAAACGGACGAATGAACAACGTATGTGAAGATATTTTTTCACGAATGGAAGATGCATGTGAGGGGGAAAAACTTAACAAGTATGTGAGAGGTATACATAAAATACTTCTCTTAAGGAACAACCTCTTCTGCTCTCAATAATTTGGGATCCCTCTTCCACCTTTGAAATAAATAAGTGCCTACGCATAGTTCTATGAAAAATGAAAAAATGAAAAAATGAAATTTTTTAAACAAAAGAATAAGGCCAAAGAAGAGAAAGGCTTCCTGCATAGAGAGGTGATGCAAGTCACTCCACTAGGGTACTTACCAGTCTTGCTGGCAGCGAAGTGATTCTTGTGTTCCTGCTTGACTCCCTCAGGGTACTGTCCAGGCCTGTTGGTAGCGGAACAACATGAGAGATGAAACTTAAACATTGACTGTCATATTACTTGTGCACCAATATACCCCTCATCCACAATCAAAACAACAAATTTGACCTGTCTTGGAATGTGTGTTGATCGATCCAGAGCATGGCAGGTGCTACAAATTTCAACCAAGCTAGTGTGGAAATTGCGATGATCAAAGAATTGAACAATAATTCCAAAAGGGTTAGACTCGTTTCATGAAACAAGGTCCATATAGAGAGCTGGAGTCTACCAGTGTGTCACCAAGTGTTGTAGCGGCTACAACAACCCTCCAAAATTTTGGCTCGCATGCAAATTTTGGAGCCTACCTTGGATCCTGTGATCGATCATCCTTGGTCACTTATTGGTATGCTGATGATTTCAAGCTCCCCTCCTTGATCCTAAGAGTTTTCTGCATTCTCATGTTTATGTAGCATGTGTTATTTTTGGGCACAGGGGCTATTGTTTATCATGGAAAGGGAATTTTGTCCTGCTTTAAGGGAATTGTGTACATATGAGTGATCAACATCACATAGACATGTTTCACACTCAGCTCACGCACTCTTGTCATGAACATTGTTGCATCAAGAAAAGTATGTCATATGCATTCTGGATGGTCTACGTTGTGTCACTAAGTGTCTATGTGGGATCACAGTCAAGTCCTGTCATGTTTACCTATGTTTCAATGATCTCACACTTAGCCATTTTCCTAAGCAACCTAGCCTCATCCAACTTCCTTGAACTGTGTGCTTTGCTTCTTCAACCATCAAGCTTCCTCCCTTGCCTACTAAAACCCTATAAAGCGTGGAGACACCAACCTCCCTTGCCTACTAAAACCCCATAGCTTGTAGAGACCCTAGCTAGCACTTCTCTCTAGAAATGCGCAGAGTAGTCCCGGTGCACTGCACTCAGAAATTGAACAGAAGTGGTCTCCTAGGAACCTTGTCCTGTAGTAGTGCTTTGAGGCTCAAAATGACATAGTGTCGTCCATGTTTTCTTGTCTCTCTTGCATGTAAAAACTGTGAGACAAACCTCCCAAGGCCTCATTCTGACAGTATTCATTGTCCACTAAAATTGCGCAGATCTACCTCTCAGTGACTACAGGAAAAGGTGACATGCTAAAATTGCTTCAAGGAGTTGAGGAGAAGGACCAAGGAACCAAGTAATGGAAAATATTAGGACCGCATGAAAACTCTATTGGATGCATGATCATCTTGAGGGTAAGTATGGTAAGTAAAGAACACCTTCCTAAGTACACCTCTTAGTTGAGTTTGCAGGACTGCTTGTCATTTTCATATCATCATGTCTGCATAAACATGCATGTGCGAAAAGACGAAAAGTCATCTCATGTGTTTCTTCTACATGTCTTGCTTCTTTTTCACTTGCTCGACCAGCTGTCATCTTCCACATGTTGATTTCTATGTCATTCTTGCAACCTCCTTCTATTGATGATGAAGGTTGTGTTTGATTTGTGTTCACCATGTACACATCTAACGCACTCACACAAAATGTTGTATGCACTTTTGCACAAGTGTCACCGAGGTCGTTCAATGATCTATCACAAGTGTCGTGCTTGTCGCTCACACTGTCGGTCAGTCACACTAAGTATGTAATCTTGATGGTTTGATGCATCTTGTCATCGAGTCATGTTCAGTGTGTTTTCATGAGGTCACATATGCAAAAGTTCACTCGCTCATACACACAATCATTTTTCTGAAGTTCTGACAACCAAAACACCCTCCAACAACTGGAACCTTGCTGAGTTGCATTGCGTAGTTTCAGCCCTTAGTGGAAATGTACTGTTGCCCAGAATTGCATAGAGCTTGAGGTTGTCTCACAGGAAGCCTGCATTGTGCAATCCTGGAATCGACTGAACCGAATTTCACACAGAACAATGCAGAAGTTTCTCAGCAAGCCATCTCAATCTATGTTGCCCATAAACGAATCAACCAACCCTCCAGCTGGTCAACCAGAGAGTTTGACTAGGCATGACCCCAGGAATCACTCCCCCAAAAAGTGCGCAAAAGTTGTAGAACCTGCCTGCTCCACTGACTGAAGAAATTGCAGGCATGACAGACAAACATCCAATGTCTGTCCATGTCTCCCTAAAAAACATGCTCATTTTTTCTACCTAATCACTTAAAGAGCTAATTGTTTCTCACCCAGAAAATTGCACAGGTTTCATGAGCATTCACCCCAACTGCCTAACATCCTTTTCAGCTCAGAAACTATGATGGGATGTTCACCATCCCAGACTCCCAACAATTAAGCAGTATTTTCTAGCAATGCTCCCGCAGCCTGTTTCCAGCTCCTTGAAAAAATGCACATTTTTTCTTGGCAAGCCTCCTGCACCCCACGACCAGCTCACTAGAGGAATTGCATAGTTTTTGTTTCCAAGCTCCTCTGGTGCCTGCTCTTCTTCCCTCAAAAAATTGTGCAGATCCGTCGTCCAACCGTGCCAAATCCTGCGGATAGTCGCTGCTAATATGGATTGTCCATCTAAGTGTCCTAGTGTCTTCTACGCAATTTTCACTGGCAGTGCCCGAAGCCCGCATCCCAGCTCGAAATCTACCTTGCTCAGTTTCATAACCTTTTCTTCTCTCTCAGTCACCTGCATCCAAAAGCGAATGACAATGCATCATGGTAGACTAGGAGATTTATGGATTTGATTTCGTCTCGTCATGTGTGATTGCAAATATAGGTATATGTATGGGACATGACATGACAATGATCTGGATGAACAAGGGATCACATGCCAGGATATTTTTTCAAAAACAAGTGAACGAAAAATGCATGCGAGGATATTGTTTTGCGAATGGATGATGCATGTGAGGGGGAAAACCTTAACAAGTATGTGAGAGGTATGCATAACATACTTCTTTGAAGGAACAACCTCTTCTGCTCTCAATAAGTCAAGATCCCTCTTTCGCCTTTGAAATAAATAAGTGCCTACACACAGTTCTATGAAAAATGAAAAAATGAAATTTTTTGAAAAGCAGAATAAGGCCAAAGAAGAGAAAGGCTTCCTATGTAGAGAGGTGATACAAGTAACTCCACCGGGGTACTTATTAGTCTAGCTGGTAGAGAAGTGATTCTTGTGTTCCTGCGTGACTCCCCTGGGATATTTTCTAGGCCTACTGGCAGCGAAGCAACACGAGAGATGAAACTTAGACACTTACTACCATATTATTTGTGCACCAATATACCCCTCATCCCCAATCGAAACATCTAAGATTACTTGGATTGGAATGTGTGCTGACTGATCAAGAGCATGGCAAGTGCTACATCTTTCAACCAAGCTAGTGTGTAAACTATGATGATCAAAGAATCAAACAATAATTCCGGAAGGGTTAGACTCTCTTTTCATGAAACTAGGTCCATATAGAGAGGTATAGTTCTACCAGTGTGTCACCAAATGTTGTAGCGGCTACAACTACCCTCCAAAATTTTGCTCGCATGAAAATTTTGGAGCCTACCTTGGATCCTGTGATCGATCATCCTTGGTCACTTATTGGTAAGTTGATGATTTCAAGCTCCCCTCCTTTTGATCCTAAGAGATTTCCACTTTCTCATCTTTATTTAGCATGTGTCATTTTCGGGCACAAGGGTTGTTGTTTGTCATGCAAAGGGAATGTTGTCTTGCTTTAAGGGAATTGTGTGCGTATGAGTGATCGTCATCACATAGAAATGTTTCACACTCACCTAATGCACTTTTGTCACAAAGGTTGTTGCATCAAGATAAGTATGTCTTACGCATTATGGGTGGTCTACATTGTGTCACTAAGTGTCTGTGTGCAATCACAGTCAAGTCCTTTCATGTTTACCTATGTTTCGTTGATCTCACACTTAGCAATTTTCCTAAGCAAGCTACCTTCATCCAGCTTCCTTGAACTGTGTGATTTGCTTTTGCAACCATCAAGCTTCCTCCCTTGCCTGCTAAAACCCCGTAGTGCACAGAGACACCAACTGCCCTTGCCTACTGAAACCTCGTAGCATGCAGAGACCCCAACTAGCACTACTGTTAATTTTAGGTATGTTCTATGCTAGAGCGATTTATTTAATTTCTTTTCCATATTAGCAATCACATCAGCATAAAGTAAACTATAGATAGTGTTATCACTCAGGTTGTTCCCTCGCTCCTAAGGGAATACGGTCGAGGTAACCACTAACCAATCTTTTAGCTGCAGGTCCTAGCCTACCTACGACCAGAGAGGGCTCTCTCTTTATGTTTTAGCTTTGTTTTAGAATAATTTTAGGCCAGTTATGATGTATAGGGTTTTGTTTTAAATTTGGCTAGATGATGATTCCAGGTAGAACTGGTATGCAGTCTCAGAACAGTCTAGACTATTGGGCAATGGAGTCAATTATGGTGTGCTGCTGAAAGTATTTCTTGCGAAAAATGTAATGCTACAGAGCCAAACAAGCATCTATGGAACAATTCTTCAAATCTGGGAATCGATGGCATGAAATCAGGGAATGAAAGGCAGTCAAGGATCTTTCACTATGCTGATAGAGGGAAAGTGTAAGAATATTATTTAGGAGCAAATATGAATTCCTAAACAACATTCATAATGAAAGAATCAGTGCACAGATGAGCAATTAAGAATTCATATTTATGACCAATTATGAAGAAAGCACAATTAGAAATAGATATTGAGCAGAGGGTGCATTCAAACAAGTCATGAGCTATTCTTCTTCTCTATTGCTAACATCATGAAACATATATGTGAATTTTGCAAACACATAAAGAAAAAACATGGTTTAGGAAAACTTATTGTTCCATTAAACAACACAGGAATTCTGTAGCAGAACGCAGTTCATCACTTTCACATCCAGACAGTGCAGAGACGATGAACTTCACCAGCTATTTGTATTATAAAGTCCAAAAATTTACAGCACAGCTCTTAGGGAGAAAATCACCAACCCCAAATACGTTCTGTGGGGAGGTATATATACAAAAATGAGATACAAAATATCTAGATGATGAGCCTTCATGCAATAAATTACAACACCAACTCTTCCAAGGAAGTAAATGAAGAATTAAATTCTACAGTAAGTATTAGCTTTCTAGCTATCCATTTTTTCAGAAAATTTAGACTTTTTGGATCAACTGAGTCAGCTGAGGTTGCACTTTTAATTTGCATTTTTTGGGCTTGTTGTCCCTGCTTTGCTGAGTCACTGTTTTGACCTGCTCTGCCTGTTGCCTTCATGCTTTGTCCAGTGCCTGCATACTCAACTCTGCTGACCTGTAGATGATCTGTAGCTGACCAAAATCTGAAGTTGAACGAAGAGGAAAAAGATCGAGATTACTTGGGAAATATTTCCAGCATTGCTTGCCACCAATCTTCTCTAGGCAGTTGATGTCTTTGTATCTTTATTAATGTCTCATATACCTCGGTATATCTGTAAAAATTGGGCGGGACCTCAAAAAAGTGATTGATTTCATGCTCAATGAATAACAGGTTTTCCAATTTATCATGAAGAGACTGTCCAGAGGGAGGTCCCGCTTCTTCTGAGGTACTTGTGGATGTTGTGATCTGATTTGAAATATAATTATTCATCCTGGTGGCATACTGCTCACGGGTCAGCAGTCTTCCAGCGCTGGTCAATAGGCTGGGCAATCCTCTGCTCTGCAATGCTGCAAGCTTTAGTTTGAAATCATCTACTTCTGCTTGCATTTCCTGACACTTTCTTTCTAGGATTTGGACAAAATTTCTTAGGGTTAGCACCTTTTTTGCTGTCAGAACAGTATCTGTCCTGTTACTGATATCTAATGCTGCCAACTCTTCTTTGGTATGAGTGTTCAGGAAATGAATCATTTTAGTAGCCTGTTTAGGCATGTTTCCCAATGCTGCTCTAGCCCTTTCGTTCTCAAATTGAGCCAGGCCTATTAATTCTATCTGTTCATGCATGGTTTGGATCGATTTCCATTGTCTAATGATTGATTGGCCAATTTTGGCCCACAAAATCTTTTTTATTTCAGCTAGAGTCTTTTCTAAATTCAGCTTCTTCTCCAAGGCTTTTATTTTGTCGTTCAAGGCCTTAATTTCCCTTGTTTTTTCAGCTACTGTCACCTTCGATTTATCGTAGCTTACTTCCAGTTTGGCCAGATTTTCTTTCACCTCTTTAACCTCTGTTGCCTGAAGTTCTAGTTCTTTAACTTCTTTCATCATTTCATCCATGCTCATGCTAGATTCAGGTGTTGCTGTTGTTGCTGCTGCTATAGCATCTATGATGTATGAAGTTGTTGTGGATGCTGGGATGATAGGAGGGGTCACTGCTGCTTGTGTAAGAGGAACGGGGACATCAGTTGGAACTATTTGAGGTGGCTGGGAGGTCGACTCTCCCTGCTTGCCTTGAACTGCTCTTTCCAATTATTTCTCCATCTGAATTATTCTTTGGTTCATTCTCATCAGCAGATCGATTGTATCCTCAACATCTTTTTCTTGTACCAGCTCTGCAGTTTGAGGGTGCATAGTAGAAGGCAACCCAAATTGTTTTCTAAGGGCATCAATATCATCTTCGTTTTTCTTCATAAGGGCTCTGATACCCTTAGGATCCTTGGGATCATGTCCTGGGTCCACAATAATGTCCTCCAATGTTTTTATTCTGTTATCTTTGGCTGAGGAGGACATTCTTTCCAAATCTAACTGAGTATTTGTGTTCTTCAAAGATTCCTTCAATTCATGGGCTAGCATGGCCTTATCTGCTAGAGTGGCATAGACCATCTCACCTGTTTGCTTGTGTAACTCTATTTGAACCATGGGGTGAATGTCCTTGGCAAGGACCTCTAAATTTATCTTCACATAATCTGCAGCTGATTGTGGCTGCTGTATCTTCGGCTTGAAATGGCTAAGAATCATTTTTTCTTCTTTGAAATCATAAGCTGCCATCAATCTTTGTTGTTTGGCAGGTGTTTCCTTGAGGAACTGATCATATAACTGTACTCTTAATAGTTCATTTTGAGCCTTGATTTCCATGAAAGCAGTTTTGATACTAGGTGGCCGCTTGCTCTGTTGTGTTGAGGAGGACACCTCCATGCCATGCTGCCTCTCTTGCTCTTGTTGGAAAGAGCTAGTAGGTGTGTGTTGGCTTGCTTCCCTTTCTCTCCTTGGACTTGCTAGGATCTCTTCGCTAATTTCCTCTTCAATTGGAGGATCAACTCTTTGCCTCTTGGCTTCAGGCTGCTGTGTAGACCCACTAGCAGGTGTGGAGTCTTCTTGGTCTCGCTTCTTACCTCTTTCTTCATTAGGAAGAGTTTGCAATGCTGGCACTTGTAGTGCCTCTGTTTGCTGTGGAGGAGCTTGTTCTTGAGTTTGCTCCTTTGAGGTGGTAGGTTGTTCTGTAACTATTTCTTGCTCTGCCTCCATCACTTCTTTTCCTTTTGCTGTACCTGTTGCTGGTGTAGACCGTTGTTGGGCAGCTTGTGAAGCTGCAGCTGTAGATGGACCTTCTCCGACTTGCTGTGGCAGTTTGAAAGTTACCTAGTCAAAAGAATCCAAGTCAAGAGTTTTTTCTAAATCTTTAACATTTTGCTCCATAATTTCTTCTTGAGTAAACTCCTCAACTAGTGTCCCTGCCAACCACTCATCTTGGTTGGCATATTGTTCAATTTGTGGGACTCTACAATGCTCATATGCTGTCAGCCTATATTTAACTCTTCTGGCACTGATAAAGGGATCCGGGTCATAACGAACCCACCAGAAACTCCTTTTCAACTTGAGCTTCTGCCCCAATATTTGGTCAGCATCTTGCCAACCCTCTTTCTTGTTCATAATAAAGGGGCCTAGATGGTCTCTAAATTTCAGGTGAGCTTTCTTCTTGGCACTATGAAAATGAGTGAGATCTGAATTGATGAGTTGCTTGTAATATTCTAAGGCAAAAAGTCTCATTGGTACATATCTTGGGAGCCTGTAAGGACAGAGCTCACAGCCATAGATTCTAATGACAGTGTGATTTTGGTAGAGATACCAATCACCTATTTTGTAATTCTTGGACAGATGCAAGATCTTATGCATGTCATATGATAATCTAAGAGGAGGAGTTCTCATTAGGAGACAAGAGAATGGGTAGAAAAATTGGTCAATGAACTCACAGTAGGAATATGGAGAGTTTTGAACCTCATGAAAAACTGATGACCAAAAGATAACAGACCTTCTTTCACCCTTTGAATCCAACTTTTTGATGGGGCATTGGAAGCATTCAGACTGGTAATACATGAAAAAATGATAGATATATGATGAATATTTGAAGATTCCCTCTCTATCCAGCTTCACTAGTTGCTCATGCATTTTATTGGCTATGAACTTGGCATAGTTATACTTGACAGCAGGGGGTTGTCCTGGGCTGTATGCAGATAATAAAACCAACACTGTTTCATCAATGTGATCACTTGTTCTAAAACCTAGCACAGAGGAAATCATATCTACAAGCAGCTTTCCCACCTCATTGAAATTGACATATAGGAATGGAGGTGGCTCAGTAGGTTGGCGGTCTGCCCTCATAAATGTCTTGGCAATTCTTGCAATCTCAGAGCTGGAGAGCTTGGAGCCTTCATCCAACAAGTAGTTCATAGAGAAAGGAAACAATAGTTGAGTCTGTTTGAAGTTTAACATCTAGTTGATAGAGTTAGGAGTAATATGAAAAATTATGCTCCCAGATGGAGACTCGACAGCTCTCTGAGTTGGCTCATAGTTCTCAACACATAGATGGATAATCTCAGGAAAAATAGTAACAGAAGGAAGGAAGTAAAAGGGTAAATTAGACTCCCATATGCCATACATGTCACAGTTGTTTAAAAAACTATTTCTCAACTGGCAGAAGGTCTGCAAGTGATTCCTTTCCCCAACCAAATCTTGAATGAGGTAATCTTTATCAACTAGGGGCATTGCTTCAAGCTCTTTGTTGGGTGGGTTCATGGGAGTGATGTTTAGAGCTGTTGGAGTGGCCATTTTTAAAGTCTTTTTGAGCTTGAGCTTGGAATAATGTTTAGAACAACAACAGATTGAGGAAAGCTACTTCTGAGGATTTGCAAATGATCTGCACAATGAGTTCAAATGAGGCAATAGTCTTCGATATCTGTAACTATGGTGGAAAAGGCAAACTTTGCAGAGTTTGGATAAGGCTTTGTTTTCTCTTTGATAAATTCTCTGGATTGAAAGACTGTGAGGGCAAATTGCAGAAGGAATGGGGATTATTTCAGCCCAATTACTGAAGTCTTTTGCAGTGGAATGTAGCAAAGGGGACAATGCACGGGCAATATGAAGTTTTGCCGGGAATATGAACTTGGAAATGATTTTTCAAGGGTGAATTTGCAAACGTGCGCAGGTTTACAGGGTTCCTTTTGAGCTGGGGTTTATTAGTGAATTTTAGGCAACATTTAGGTGCGACAGAGTCTTTAATTTGGGAATTTGCAGGTAATTAAGCGAGTGAACTGGAGAAAATGGCGAAAAACAGGGTTAACAGGCGAAATTCGGCAAATACCTGGTTTTTAGGCACCGAGGGTGGTCGAGCTGGTACAATGGCGAACAATGGAGGCGAATCTACAGGCGGCAGTGGCTCAATTGTTTGAATTTGAACTCTGGAGGTAAAATGGCATAAAACAGCGTGCATAGCTCTCCAAACTTGACCAATAAAAATGAACTAAAACGGTCGAATCAGCCTATTTTTATGAAAATTCGGGACTTTGGCGCTTTTTTGGGATGACGTCAGCATGACGTCATCCGGTGGGTAGGGGTACAACGCAATGACGTGGCAACTAACTCCCACGGTGATGTGGCGGAGGACACGCTGGCGAGGCAGGGATGCGAGCGGATGAGGTGGTAGTGACACGGGGGAGCGGCGGGTTGACGCGGAGGTGACGTGGTGCTGACGCCATCCAGCGGAGGGTGGTTTCTGGTTTCCTCCCGCACCACCTTTCGGCCTGAGCGGTATTGGGGAGGGGGCCTCCGAACACGCCGGGAGGATGACGCGTGGCGGGGGTACGGCAGGGAAACCGCCCATCCCCCGGACGCTAACCTCCGGCGGATCGGGGCATGAAAATGACCGCCCACCGTTAGATCTGCGGCTTGGGACATCGGACGGCGGACGGGGGAAATGGAGCGACGTGCAGCTTTTGGAGCGGGACCCGCCCGGGTATTAAAATAATAACACGCCATGGGGGGGTTAAAAACTTTAGGTTAATGCGGGTTTATGGGTTTATGCGGGGGGAACATAGTTTAATGTTTAATTAAAACATTTAAACACCAAACGTTTGAAAAATGAACTCGGAGGGGTAGAATGGTAAGATTTTATGGGTAAAGGGATAGGTAGAGGTTATTAACCTAACCAAAGGTTAGATTAATCCCAGGGTTAGGACGCGGAAGGCTAATGCTAAGGCCCCAAATGGACCTAGCATTTCCTTGACTTTGTTTTTATGGCTATAGTGCCAAGGGGTAGGATATCTAATATTTTTTGGGGTTTTATATGATTTTTTGTAGAAGTAGGGATAGGAAAGTAGTTAGGGAGCTATATAATAAGATTAGAAGTTAATATGACTTTGTGAAGTGAAAGTGTAGGGGCATGAAGCTAAGTTTATGAAATGAAACTTAGGCAGAGAAATTGAATGGAATGTGGAGAAATGATTTTTTACACAAGAAATGTGGCTTCTTTTTATTGAAGGAAGTCAAAGCTTGACTTAGTATTTTACAAAAATGAAGTGAAAGCAGGACTTGTTGGGTAGATCCCAAGGTCCTTCAGGGGATGTTAGTGAGTGATTTATGGGGGACTGAAAGGGGAATTAGACATGCTTCCAAAGTTCTGCCACCAAACAACTGCTTTGACACTTCTGTCATTGATGAGATGGACCTTGTTTGACAATACAAAGGTGATCCAAACCTTGCTTCTGCAACCTCAACCTACCTACCCAGCCTAATACACCTAACATTTTTTCTTCCTTTTGACTGGGTGCACTTAGACTTGCAAACCCTGATTGTTCTCTTTTCTTTTGACTGCCCTCCTATCTAAATGTACCCTTATCTCTTCTGAGGGCCCAGATTAAGCAGTTGGGCTCCTTCATTTCTCTACCTAGCTACTGATCTGCCAAGCTTAAGCTGTTTGGACAGACATTCTTTCACTATTCTACAACATCAATTTAAACATGGCATGGTCCAGATTGAACTATTGGGCCACCCATCAAGTGATAAACAACAATATTTACACATCTATCTGTTATACAAAATATGGAACCTTTGCAGCATCAAAGATGAACATATTTGGCACTTCCACTGTCAATCATGAAAAATGAAACCTATTGGTATAGGAACCTAACAGTGGCTCCACTTGGGGATGGCCTTTCCTTGTGAAAGGCCAAGAACAGCAGGTCAGATTGCCTTATTTTTCAATTCTTGTTGTAGCCTGAAATTTCCTTCTCTTGGAGACCAATAAACTGAACCTTTGTATCCTGTATGTAGCACCTTTTTGAGTTGTTCTGTCTAAAATTACAGCTCTGCTTCTTGCTGGTTTCTCTGAGTGCTTATCATTATCTTCATACTTCCCAAGTCCTTTTCTTGATTTCTTATGGTGGACTCAAAATACACATCAAAAGGTGATGCAGTTCCCTGATTTTTCTTCAAAATTTGCTGCATTTGGTTCCTTATCTAACTGCTGTAAATGAAAATGCTGGAAATACAAATATTTATATACAATATACAGTCATGTTATGCTGATCAAAGGGAATCAAAATAGTGTTTGAGCATTCGCCCATTGACTGGGCCTTCTTCAGTATTTGTGCCATCCAAACTCTTCAGAAAATAGGTGTTATTACCTTGTACAACATGAATAACATAAGGTCCCTTCCATAGGAAATCGAATTTTCCATGTTTCCCTTTATCCTCTCTTCTGGAATCCCATCTGAGCACTTTGTTTCCTATGAAGAAATCTTTAGCCTTTGTTCTTTTGTCAAAAAACTTTTTGAGTTTGTCTTGTAGAATTTGGGTTCTCTGATATACTTCTTCTCTTGTCTGCTGCAAGTGAATAGTTTGATTGATCCTTCTTTGAATATCATTAGGCTCTGCTTGTATTTCTTGCAGCAACTTGATTACAGGGATTCCCAAAGATGAAGGAAACCTTGCCTCCATTCCATAAACTAGTTCATATGGAATTGTACCAATAGATCTTTTAGTGGTTAATCTGTCTGCCCATAGTGCATTTACCAGCTTCTTATGCCAATTCTTTTTGTTCTCCTCCAAGACTTTTTTGATGATGTTGATGAGGCTTTTGTTGGAGGACTCAGCTAGGCCATTGCCTTGAGGGTAATAGGCTATGGAATGGCCCAAGGTCATGTGGTATTTGTGGTAAAAGCATATCATCCTTTTGGATTTCAAAGCAACAGCATTGTCTGTAATATTTTTTTCTGGACAGCCAAACCTCGACAAGATGTTGGTTTCTAAGAATTAGATGATGATTGAATCATTGGCTTGCCTACAAGGGATGGCTTCTATCCATTTGGTAAAGTAATCTGTGGCAGTCAAAATCCACTTGTGTTGGCCAGAGGAGGAAGGATGAATTTCACCAATGAAGTCTAAACCCCATTGTTGGAATGGTCTTTCAGTTGAAATAGGTTTGAGGGGTAAAGGTAACAGCTTTCTTTTGCCTTCAAAGATTTGGCACTTGTGGCATGAGACAACAAATTTTTTCACATCAGCAAATAGGGAGGGCCAATAGAACCCAGCCCTTAGTATCTTATCAGCTGTAGACTTCCAGTACAAGTGTCCACCACAGTCCCCTGCATGAAATTCCTTGAGAACTTTGTCAGTTTCATTCAATGTTAAACAACTAAGAAAAATACCTTCATGATTTTTCCAAAACAAGGCACTGTCTAAGATGCAGAATTTTGATGCCTTCATTTTCAAGAATCTCTCTTTTGTCCTGGACAACCCTGGATGAGCCTGTAGGTTTAACAATACAAAACATATGTCAGCATACCAGGGAGATTGTAAAAAGGCTTGATTGATCTGTGGAGTCACCATCTCCTCTTCGTTGTCCAGTTCATTGATGTCAAGGGCTTGGAAATTGGTTTCAGTCATTAGTTTGGCTAGCCCTTGTCCTTTCATCAGTTTTGTAGGCTTGATCTCAATGTCATATTCTAATATATTGGCAATCCATTTGCCCCTCTTGCCTTCAATTCCTTCTTGAGTTAAAATGTCTTTAACCATAACATTTGGGACATAGGTAATCACATGTGAGTATAAAATGTAAACTCTGAAATCCTTGATGGCTTTTACAAGGGCATATGCTTGTTTTTCCATGATTTGATATTTTAAGGGAGCATCTCTAAGAGATTTGCTGAAAAAGACAATGGGCTTCTCACACCCTTGGTCATCTTCTTACAATAGGACAACAAAAATTGTATGTTCAGAGGCAAATGAAAAAATGATGAAATCTCTATCAAACTTGGGGCTAGTGAGGGCTAGTGTATTTGTCAAAGCTCTTTTGATGTCCTCAAAGGCTTGTTTAGCTTCCATGGTCCATTTTACTTTAGAATCTTTCTTCAGCATATTGTTTAACAGTCTTATGAGCTCGGCCAAATTAGGAATGAATCTTCATAAGAAGTTAATCTTCCCTAGAAAATCTTGTAGTTCTTTGATGTTTCTTGGATGAGGCACTTGAAGGATAGCTTGAATTCTGTCTGGGTCGATCCTAATGCCATCTTTTGAAATGATGTGACCTAGGAGCTTTCCTTCCTCTAGGCCAAACAATGATTTCTTTGGATTCAATGATATGCCATATTTTCTGTAAATTAGGAACACTTGCCTTAAATGTTCTAAGTGTTCTTGGTCTGATTTTGAAAAGGCAGTGAGATCATCAAGGTAGATTACTAGGAAATCATGGATTTCTTTTGCGAAGGCTATATCCATTGCTCTTTTAAAATTGGCCCCTGCATCTTTGAGTCCAAAAGGCATTTTGACATATTTAAAGGTTCCCCAAGGTGTTGTAAAGGCAGTTTTGTCTTGATCATCCGGGTGGACTAAAATCTGATTGAATCCTGAGAATCCATCTAACAATGAGATCCTAGAGGCTCCCACTACCCTTTGTAGGATATGATCCATTTTTGGTAAAGGGTAATGGTCTTTGAGAGAGACTTTATTCAAATTTCTCAAGTCAACACACAGTATTATCTCTCACGTTTTCTTTCTAGTAGGTACCAGATTTGAAATCCATTATGAGAACCTAATTGGAGCAATGATTCCTGCCTCATACATTCGTTTAACTTCTTTTTCAATCAGGGGGAGGAGGATGGGATTCACCCTTCTAAGCTTCTGTTTAAAAGGCTTTTGATTCTCTTTTAAAGGTATAGTATGTTGGATGACTGAGGTATCATAGGACTTGAGGTCCTCATAACTCCATGAAAACACATCTTGGAATTCCTTAAACAAGTCTATATATTTCAATTTCTGATCAACAGGCAAGGCTTTGGAGAGTTTTACCATTTTGGGATTTTGTGAGGTTCCAATGTCGCAGTCCTCAAATTCAGCATTCAGTGGTTTCATTTTTGGCTTCCTTGAAATATCATTTGAATCGAATAAATCATCCAAAGGAGTTAAACCTGTGGGCAGAAAATTGTCTTTTAGATCAATTACTTCAACTTCTGCCTCAACTATTTCGTCAAAATCTGTTTGCTTCAGCTGTTGTAAATTCTTGTCATCAAAAGTAGTTGGATGCAAAATCAGATTTGTTGTTTCAGCTGCTATATTTTGTTCAATTCTGTCTATCTGTTGTTGATCATCCACAGTGCTAGTATCAATGTTCATGCTGGAGAATTCCTCCTTAAAAGTCAGGAAGTTATTTATATGTGTGTCACTTTCAAAGACATGCCAATTTTTGATATTATCTGGGGCAACATGCCTATGTTTAATTTCAACATTGAAATGGTGGTTGGGTCGAAATGGTAGCTTGCAAGTGCTAGCAAAGGTTGCGAAGCTATGTTCATGTAAATTATGCTTTCTAGGAATTTTGGTTAACTAAGATTCTAAGAAGGTGTTAAGTATTTCAATGGCTGCCCCTCTATAAGCGCTCAACCTAGGATCATTTGTGACAAAATTTCCCTTCATCTGCTGTATGATCAGATCTGAATCCCCTAAAATTGAGAGTTTGGTTGCACCTAGATTTTTGATGAGTTTGAGACCTAACAAAAGGGCTTCATACTCGGCCATATTGTTTGTGCATCTGAAATTTAATCTATATGCATGACCTTCAGCATGGTCATTCTGCATGTTGTGTATCCAAACCCCTGCCCCTGCTCCTAATTTGTTTACTGAGCCATCAAACTCTAAGTACCATAAGATTTCTTGGTTATGACTTCTCTTAAAAGTTTTAGAAGTTTGTTCAATGGGCAGATTTGGATCTTGTATGTCTTTTGATGTATCATTTCCCTTTATTACATCAATCACATCAACAATTTTTTGATCTTGAGCAGCAGATTGTTCATTGATGCTTTCTGGTTGTGGTGCTATCAGGAGTTTGACATCAGTTTTGGGACACATGTCCGCATTATATAAAATGAATGAGTCCATATCAGAATGTATTGAATAGATGGGGAAGTTTTGGGGTTTTTCTTGACTACTCACCACATATTTCATTAGTGTTTCATGGTACAATCTCTTTGGCTGTCCAAAGACCGAAATAGTGGCATAGGACATGTCTAGTTGCAAAGATCCTTGGAGTTTGGCCCCCCATGATCTTGATAAAAGCATACCGTACTTGGGTGGAATATCAACTACCACCACATCCATCAGAATTGTTTTGGTTGGGTATTGGACCAAGGAAACACACAAATCTTTAATTAGGCCTAGACACCTGACTTGGCTGGAATCAAATGAAAACAAATCTTTGTATGGTCTTGTGATATCTAGGTCTAGTTTTTCCATCACAGATTTAGGCATTAGGTTATGGGAAGCTCCTGAATCAAACATTGCATTGTGTAACACCTTGTCATGAATGTTTAAACTGACATAAAAGGGTGGAAGTCCTCCATTCGCTATTTTTTCATTAACCTTAGGACCAAAAAGTAATTCAGGTTGATCATCTAAAACATTTACAACATCCCTATTGTCTCATATTTGGAGTGACCTATTGATTTGCTGCCTATATAATTCATGTTTGGCCAACTCAGAGAGAGGAATGGCTATTTTCAGCTTACCAATTTCTACTTCTAGATTGAAGGGTTTCTCCATTTGAGTTCTTGTATTGTGACCAACAGACTTTTAATTCTCGGTTGAGTCTTTAGTGATATTCTCTTGATTTTGAATGTTGTTTTGAAGTACCTCTGTTTTAGAAATATTTTCAGGAATGCTATTTGAATTTGCTTTTGTGGGAGGACATGTAAATGTCTGATTTTTTGTGGGTTGTACATCTGATACATCTTCCACAATAACTTCTCTTAGGTTTGGGTATGTTTTATTAGAGGATTCTGTGAGAGCAGCTTTATCTTTTGTTTTCTTTGGCTGTTTGGTATCCTTGACCTTGGTAGGTTCAGGTACATCTATGGTTCTACTTCTTAATTTATACTGTTTGTGAACCTCATAGACTGCTGCATCATAGCCTTCTCTAAAATCAAATGACTCTCCAGATTTGGTTTGAAATTGATTGATGTTATGAGCCTCTTGGTCCTCTTGAGTTAAAAAGATTTTTTGCTCACTGTTCAAACCCATCAAGTTGATGTGAGGGTCATGTGTTGGTTCACTAGATGTTGAGGCTTCGGCATAGTTTTCTTGAAACGAAGGTCTCATGTTCTGATCAGGGCCAGGCCTCCCGACGTTTGGATTTTGATTCTTTCTAAAGTTTGGGCTTCTTGAAGTACTTGGTTGACCTTCCCATGATGACTTTATTTCAGTGGTTTCCACCCTATCCCCAAGTCTGTCCATACCTTTGATGATTGCATCCAAATTTTGTTCAAATGCTGAAGGTTATTCTTTAAAAGTGGTTCTTCTTTCAGCTCTTGCCCTATTTCTTTTAGCAATTAGGTTTGCCTCCACACTAATAGCTATATTCTGCATGTCCGCTAAGCTTGGAGGGGCTCTTTCCCTCAATTGGTATGCCATGTCAGAATCAAATCCATCAGGGAATTTGATCAAAGCTAAATCAGGTGGGGGTATAAGGTTTTGAGGAATGGCATTGTAAACATTGTTTAATCTTGCACAATAGTCTAGGACAGTTTCTTGTGGGCCTCTTTTTATAGTGTCATACTCAGATAAAATGTGCAGTGGATCTTTTTTCTTTTCCCATCTATTGAGAAATGTTTGGTAAAGAGCATCCAGATTGGCTATGGAATTTGTAGCAAGTGCTCTAAACCAAGTTCTTACTTCACCTGTTAAACTTTGGACAAAATTTTCATTCTCACATCATCATTGTCTATCTCATAATTCTCAAAATAGTCCTGCATTTTCTTGGTGTGTTGTTGGGCTATATAAGATCCAGTTCCATCGAAATATGTGATCTTACTTTGATAATCCTAAGGCAAAGCCCTTGGATTTGCAGGTAGATGTAAAGGGGCATAACGATTTTCCATATTGATAGGGATAAATGGGACAATAGGAAGGAATGGAACAGCTGGAACTGCAGGGAATGGAGATGAAATGTGTGCAGTGGATGGAGGCATAGGGAATGTGTTTTGAGAGGTGGATGAGGAAGAAGGAGAAGTAGGAGCAAAGTGAGGACAGACTGAAGCTTTAGCAGGGGTTGGAATATAGTTTTGTTGAACTGTTTCAGGGCTTGAATTAGCAAAATCTTCTTGTTCCTCTTGTTTCCTAAGGATCTTTGGGATTAAGTTGTGATTGTCAAGAACAGCTATAGGATTTGGGTCAGGGTTTGACCTGGTATACCGAGTTTTCTTCTTTGGAGCCAGCTTCTAAACCTGTTTTTGGTATTTTATGTGAATGTTTTAGAATTAGAAAGAAACTGATCAGATTTTGGAACAGTTATTTGCAGCTTAAAACTAACATGAAGATTGACTGAAGCAGCTTTTATTTACTCCTGTAAATGCAAAGAAAGAACAGTTTCAAAGGATTCCTAGCTGACATTCAGGCTTCATCTGTAGCTTTAAGGAATAGACAGCGATTGAAAATATTCATTTGAGGTCCCCAGCGGAGTCGCCAATGATGTTATCACTCAGGTTGTTCCCTGGCTCCTAAGGGAATACGGCCGAGGTAACCACTAACCAATCTTTTAGATGTAGGTCCTAGCCTACCTACAACCAGAGAGGGCTCTCTCTTTATGTTTTAGCTTTGTTTTGGAATAATTTTAGGCTAGTTATGATGTACAGGGTTTTGTTTTAAATTTGGTTGGATGATGATTCCAAGCAGAACTGGTATGGAGTCTCAGAACAATCTAGACTATTGGGTAATGGAGTCAATTATGGTGTATTGCTGAAAGTATTTCTTGCGAAAAATGTAATGCTACAAAGCCGAACAAGCATTTATGGAACAATTCTTCAAATCTGGGAATTGATGGCATGAAATTAGGGAATGAAAGGCAGTCAAGGATCTTTCACTATGCTGATAGAGGGAAAGTGTAAGAATATTATTTAGGAGCAACTAAGAATTCCTAAACAGCATTCATAATGAAAGAATCCATGCAAACATGAGCAATTAAGAATTCATATTTATGACCAATTCTGAAGAAAACACAATTAGAAACAGAGATTGAGCAGAGGGTGCATTCAAACAAGTCCTGAGCTATTCTTCTTCTCTATTGCTAAGATCATGAAACATATATGTGATTTTTACAAACACAGAAAGACAAAACATGGTTTAGGAAAACTTATTGTTCCATTAAACATCACAGGAATTCTGTAGCAGAACGCAGTTCATCACTTTCACATCCAGACAGTGCAGAGACCATGAACTTCACCATCTATTTGTATTATAAAGTCTGAAAATTTACAGCGCAACTCTTAGGGAGAAAATCACCAACGCCAAATACATTCTTTGGGGAGGTATATATACAAAAATGAGATACAAAATATCTAGATGATGAGCCTTCATGAAATAAATTACAACACCAACTCTTCCAGGGAAGTAAATGAAGAAATAAATGTTGTAGTAAGTATTAGCTTGCTAGCTGTCCATTTTGTCAGAAAATTTATACTTTTGGGATCAACTGAGTCGGCTGAGGCTGCGCTTTTAATTTGCATTTTTTGGGCTTGCTATAATGCTGAGTCACTGTTTTGACCTGCTCTGCCTGTTGTCTTCATGCTTTGTCCAGTGCCTGCGTACTCAACTCTGCTGACCTGTAGATGATCTGTAGCTAACCAAAATCTGAAGCTGAATGAAGAGGAAAAAGACCGAGATTACTTGGGCAAAATTTCCAGCATTGCTTGCCACCAATCTTCTCTAGGAAGCTGATGTCTTTGTATCTTTATTAATGTCTCATCAGCCTCGGTATATCTGTAAAAATTGGGCAGGACCTCAAACAAGTGATTGATTTCATGCTCAATGAAAAACAGGTTTTCCAATTTATCATAAAGAGATTGTCCAGAGGGAGGTCCCGCTTCTTCTAAGGTACTTGTGGATGCTATGATCTGATTTTAAATATAATTATTCATCCTAGTGTCATACTGCTCACAGGTCAGCAGTCTTCCAACGTTGGTCAATAGGCTGGGCAATCCTCTATGCTGCAATGCTACAAGCTTTAGTTTGAAATCATCTACTTCTGCTTGCATTTCCTAACACTTTCTTTCTAGGCTTTGGACAAAATTTCTTAGGGTCAACACCATTTTTGCTGTCAGAACAGTATATGTCCTGTTACTGATATCTAATGCTGCCAACTCTTCTTTGGTATGAGTGTTCAGGAAATGAATCATTTTAGTAGCCTGTTCAGACATGTTTCCCAATGCTTCTCTAGCCCTTTGGTTCTCAAATTGAGCCATGCCTATCAATTCTATATGTTCATGCATGGTTTGGATTGATTTCCATTGTCCAGTGATTGATTGGCCAATTTTTGCCCACAAAATCTTTTTTATTTCAGCTAGAGTCTTTTCTAAATTCAACTCCTTCTCCAAGGCTTTTATTTTGTCGCTCAAGGCCTTAATTTCCCTTGTTTTTTCAGCTACTGTCACCTTCGACTTATCGTAGCTTACTTCCAGTTTGGCCAACTTTTCTTTGGCCTCTTTTACCTCTGTTGCCAGAAGTTCTAGATCTTTAAGTGCTTTCATCATTTCATCCATACTCATGCTAGATTCAGGTGCTGCTGTTGTTGCTGCTGCTGTAGCATCTGTGGTGGATGAAGCTGTTGTGGATGTTGGGATGATAGGAGGGGTCATTGCTGCTTGTGTAAGAGGAAAAGGGACATTAGTTGGAACTATTTGAGGTGGCTGGGAGGTCGACTCTCTCTTCTTGCCTTGAACTGCTCTTTCCAATTCTTTCTCCATTTGAATTATTCTTTGGTTCATTCTCATCAGTAGATCCATTGTATCCTCAACATCTTTTTCTTGTACCAGCTCTGCAGTTTGAGGGTGCATAGTAGAAGGCAACCCCAATTGTTTTCTAAGGGCAGCAATATCATCTTCTTTTTTCTTCATAAGGGCTCTGACACCCTTAGGATCCTTGGGATCATGTCCTAGGTCCACAATAATGTCCTCCAATGTTTTTATTCTGTTATCTTTGGCTGAGGAGGACATTCTTTCCAAATCTAGCTGAGTATTTGTGTTCTTCAAAGATTCCTTCAATTCATGGGCCAGCATGGCCTTATCTGCTAGAGTGGCATAGACCATCTCACCTGTTTGCTTGTGCAACTCTATTTGATCCATGGGGTGAATGTCCTTGGCAAGGACCTCTAAATTTGTCTTCACATAATTTGCAGCTGATTGTGGCTGCTGTATCTTCGGCTTGAAATGGCTAAGAATCATCTTTCTTCTTTGAAATCATAAGCTGCCATCAATCTTTGTTGTTTAGTAGGTGTTGCCTTGAGTAACTGATCATATAACTATACTCTTAACAGTTCATTTTGAGCCTTGATTTCCATGAAAGCAGTTTTGATACTAGGTGGTCGTTTTCTCTGTTGTGTTGAGGAGGACACTTCCATGCTGCCTCTCTTGCTCTTGCTGGAAAGAGCTGGTAGGTGTGTGTTGGCTTGCTTCCCTTTCTCTCCTTGGACTTTCTAAGATCTATTCACTAATTTCCTCTTCAATTGGAGGATCAACTCTTTGCCTCTTGGCTTCAGGCTGCTGTGTAGACCCACTAGCAGGTGTGAAGTCTTCTTGGTCTCGCTTCTTACCTCTTTTTTCATTAGCAGGAGTTTGCAATGCTAGCACTTGTAGTGCCTCTGTTTGCTGTGGAGGAGCTTGTTCTTGAGTTTGCTCCTTTGAGGTGGTAGGTTGTTCTGTAACTATTTCTTGCTCTGCCTCCATCACTTCTTTTCCTTTTGTTGTACCTGTTGCTAGTGTAGACCGTTGTTGGGCAGCTTCTAAAGCTACAGTTGTAGATGGACCTTCTCCGACTTGCTGTGGCAGTTTGAAAGTTACCTGGTCAAAAGAATCCAAGTCAAGAGTTTTTTCTAAATCTTTAACATTTTTCTCCATAATTTCTTCTTGAGTAAACTCCTCAACTAGCGTCCCTGCCAGCCACTCATCTTGGTTGGCATATTGTTCAATTTGTGGGACTTTACAATGCTCATATGCTGTCAGCCTATATTTAACTCTTCTGGCATTGATAAAGCCATCCGGGTCATAAGGAACCCACTAGAAACTCCTTTTCAACTTGAGCTTCTGCCCCAATATTTGGTCAGCATCTTGCCAACCCTCTTTCTTGTTCATAATAAAGGGGCCTAGATGGTCTCTAAATTTCAGGCGAGCTTTCTTCTTGGTAGTACGGAAATGAGTGAGATCTGAATTGATGAGTTGCCTGTAATATTCTAAGGCAAAAAGTCTCATTGGTACATATCTTGGGAGCCTGTAAGGACAGAGCTCACAGCCATAGATTCTAATGACAGTGTGATTTTGGTAGAGATACCAATCACCTATTTTGTAATTCTTGGACAGCTGCAAGATCTTCTGCATGTCATATGATAATCTAAGAGGAGGAGTTCTCATTAGGAGACAAGAGACTGGGTAGACAAATTGGTCAATGAACTCACAGTAGGAATATGGAGAGTTTTGAACCTCATGAAAAACTGATGACCAAAAGATAATAGACCTTCTTTCACCCTTTGAATCCAACTTTTTGATGGGGCATTGGAAGCATTCAAACTAGTAATACATGAACAAATGATAGATATGTGATGAATATTTGAAGATTCCCTCCCTATCCAGCTTCACTAGTTGCTCATGCATTTTATTGGCTATGAGTTTGGCATAGTTATACTTGACAGCAGGGGGCTGTCCTGGGCTGTATGCAGATAATAAAACCAACACTGTTTCATCAATGTGCTCACTTGTTCTAAAACCTAGCACAGAGGAAATCATATCTACAAGAAGCTTGCCCACCTCATTGAAATTGACATATAGGAATGGAGGTGGCTCAGTAGGTTGGCGGTCTGCCCTCATAAATGTCTTGGCAATTCTTGCAATCTCAGAGTTGGAGAGCTTGGAGCCTTCATCCAGCAAGTAGTTCATAGAGAAAGGAAACAATAGCTAACTCTGTTTGAAGTTTAACATCTGGTTGATAGAGTTAGGAGTAATATGAAAAAGTATGCTCCCAGATGGAGACTTGACAGCTCTCTGAGTTGGCTCATAGTTCTTAGCACATAGATGGATAATCTCAAGAAAAATATTAACAGAAGGAAGGAAGTAAAAAGGTAAATTAGACTCCCATAAGCCATACATGTCACAGTTTTTTAAAAAATTGTTTCTCAACTGGCAAAAGGTCTGCAAGTGATTCCTGTGCCCAACCAAATCTTGAATGAGGTAATATTTATTAGCTAGGGGCATTGCTTCAAGCTCTTTGTTGGGTGGGTTCATAGGAGTGATGTTTAGAGCTGTTGGAGTGGCCATTTTTAAAGTCTTTTTGAGCTTGAGCTTGGAATAATGTTTAGAACAACAACAGATTGAGGAATGCTAATTCTGAGGATTTGCAAATGAGCTGCACAATGAGTTCAAATGAGGCAATAGTCTTCTATATCTGTAACTATGGTGGAAAAGGCAAACTTTGCAGAGTTTGGATAAGGCTTTGTTTTCTCTTTGATAAATTCTCTGGATTGAAAGAATGTGAGGGCAAATTGCAGAAGGAATGGGGATTATTTCAGCCCAATTATTGAAGTCTTTTGAAATGGAATGTAGCAAAGGGGACAATGCACAGGCAATATGAAGTTTTGCTGGGAATATGAACTTGGAAATGATTTTTCAAGGGTGAATTTGCAAACGGCGCAGGTTTGTAAGGTTCCTTTTGAGCTGGGGTTTATTAGTGAATTTTAGGCAACATTTAGGAGTGGCAGAGTCTTTGATTTGGGAATTTGTAGGTAATTAAGTGAGTGAACTCGAGAAAATGGCGAAAAACAAGGTTAACAAGCGAAATTCGGAAAATACCTAGTTTTTAGGCACCGAGGGTGGTCGAGCTGGTATAATGGTGAACAATGGAGGCGAATTCGTAGGCGGAAGCGGCTCAAACTCTGGAGGTAAAATGACATAAAACAGCATGTGTATATCTCCAAACTTGACCAATAGAAATGAACTAAAACGGTCGAATCGGCCTATTTTTATGAAAATTTGGGACTTTGGCGCTTTTGGCACCTTTTTGGGATGACGTCAGCATGACTTCATCCGACGGGTAGGGGTACGACGCGATGATGTGGCAACTGACTCAGGCGGTGACATGGCGGAGGACACGCTGGCGAGGCAGGGATGCGAGCGGATGAGGTGGCAGTGGCACGAGGGAGCGGTGGGTTGACGTGGAGGTGATGTGGTGCTGATGCCATCTAGCGGAGGGTGGTTTCTGGTTTCCTCCCGCACCACCTTTCAGCTTGAGCGGTATTGGGGAGGGGGCCTCCAAACACACTAGGAGGATGATGCGTGGTGGGGGTACAGCAGGGAAACTGCCCATCCCCCGGACGCTAACCTCCGGCGGATCGGGGCATGAAAATGACTGCCCACCATTAGATCTGCGGCTTGGGACATCGGACGACGGACGGGGGAAATGGAGCGATGTGAAGCTTTTGGAGCGGGACCTGCCTGGGTATTAAAATAATAACACGCCATGGGGGGGTTAAAAACTTTAGGTTAATGTGGGTTTATGGGTTTATGCGGGGGGAACATAGTTTAATGTTTAATTAAAACATTTAAACACCAAACGTTTGAAAAATGAACTTGGAGGGGTAGAATGGTAAGATTTTATGGGTAAAGGGATAGGTAGAGGTTATTAACCTAACCAAAGGTTAGATTAATCCCAGGGTTAGGACGCGGAAGGCTAATGCTAAGGCCCCAAATGGACCTTGCATTTCCTTGACTTTTCTATAGTGCCAAGGGGTAGGATATCTAATATTTTTTGGGGTTTTATATGATTTTTTGTAGAAGTAGGGATAGGAAAGTAGTTAGGGAGCTATATAATAAGATTAGAAGTTAATATGACTTTGTGAAGTGAAAGTGCAGGGGCATGAAGCTAAGTTTATGAAATGAAACTTAGGCAGAGAAATGATTTTTTACACAAGAAGTGTGGCTTCTTTTTATTGAAGGAAGTCAAAGCTTGACTTAGTATTTTACAAAAATGAAGTGAAAGCAGGACTCGTTGGGCAGATCCCAAGGTCCTTCAGGGCATGTTAGTGAGTGATTTATGGGGGACCGAAAGGGGAATTATACATGCTTCCAAATTTCTGCCACCAAACAACTGCTTTGACACTTCTATTGTTGATGAGATGGACCTTGTTTGACAATACAAAGGTGATCGAAACCTTGCTTCTGCATCCTCAACCTACCTACCCAGCCTAATACACCTAACATTTTTTCTTCCTTTTGACTGGGTGCACTTAGACTTGCAAACCCTGATTGTTCTCTTTTCTTTTGACTGCTCTCCTATCCAAATGTACCATTATCTCTTCTGAGGGCCCAGATTAAGCAGTTGGGCTCCTTCATTTCTCTACCTAGCTACTGATCTGCCAAGATTAAGCTGTATGGACAGACATTCCTTCACTATTCTACGACAACAATTTAAACATGGCATGGTCCATATTTAACTGTTGGGCCACCCATCAAGTGATAAACAATAATATTCACACATCTATCTATTATACAAAATATGGAACCTTTGCAGCATCAAAGATGAACATATTTGGCACTTCCATTGTCAATCATGAAAAATGAAACCTATTGGTATAGGAACCTAACAGATAGAACATAAATATAAATCACAGAATATAATCCAACACAAGAGGACACAAGATGTGGTGCAAGCCAGGGAAAAACCCCACAATGTGTGGGGAAGCCCTTTGACCCAATCTTCTTTTATCTTCAAAGTTCAACAGACAAAGAGAGAGAGAGAAGATAGTACATTTTCAATAGAAGTCAACACTTTGATTTACCTAGATGTGAGCATAGATCAACTCCTATAACGATGAGATCAATTGAAGACATTTTGCTTCAACTGATCCTCCAAGGTGACTCCTTCACCTATCATCATTCTGCATCTCATCCATTTGCTGCACCTGATCGTGTAGCACCATCATGTTGTATCATCATGCTTCTCATTCTCCATGACCTCATACATCATGCTGCCCATGTGTTGTGCTACTACATGATTCTATCATGTTGCCCATTCATTATGTAGTGTTGCTTCCATAAATTATTGAGCTATTCTCAATCATCATGGATCTACACCTCAATGAATGTAATGCTACTCTAATTATACAACATCACATTGCTACCCCAAATCAACAAGTATGCTGAGAATAAAAATCGGTCTTTTCATTGTAATATACTCCTTATGGAGATTCATAGATCTTCTTTGTTGTTTGTGCATCATCATGCTGCAACACTATAATACTGTCATTAGCCTTAGCTGCTTGCAGCCTAGCAAAGCAGCTAGGCTATAGATGCAGTCTCAAACTACACAATCAAGATGTCATCTACAGTAATGTGAAAGTTGTGCATGTATATATTGACTGCGTGTATATATATATATATATATATATATATATATATATATATATATATATATATATATTACCTGAGTGACTGCGTGTTGCTGAGTGACTGCAAGTATATATATATTCATTGAGCTGCGTATCCACCTGGGTTGTGCGTATGTATATTTATTGAGTTGTTGTTGTGTATCCACATACATTCATGAAGTTGCTGCTTACATCATTGCGTGGACAGCATATATATAATGCATATATTACAGCATTCCATTCCAGTCAGCAACGATGATCTCAGATAGGATATTCTAGCCTTTTACTATCTTCACACTTCATGAGGAATCATCCCATACATAACAGCCTCTCGATTTTGTAATTTCGTGATGCCAAATGGATGACTGTTATAAGTCAGTGAAGACAGAATCCTTTGCTTCAGTATGCGGATGCACGTGATGGGAGAGATAGGGCTCCTCTAGCCCTTAGATGGCTTCGGTCTCTATGGTATTAAAATATCCATCCAATCTGCGGCTAGATTGGATCTACAACCCAACAGTGTTCCCATGAAACCCTTCTCTCGTTTATCCTTTCACTCTACTGTCCTTCAAGAATGAATTATGATTGAATGTGTGTACGCATATTGCTAGGGCATCATCCACGTATAAGCTAGGGCATTCATGCGTGGTATTATATCTCCTTATGTATTGCGTTCTCCTCATGATCAGCATATAATGTTTGCAGCTCTTTCATATGACAACGGAGTAGATTTATCACGAGACTGTCTTGCGTGAAAGGAACAACGTATTCCCTGATCTGCGTATTAATGGTCTCCATTAACAGTGTATAAGGTCCAGTGTATAAGGTCTTTGTGTCCATCCTCATAAGCCTGTGGCTTACTGTGGCTAGGGTATTATAGTAGTTAGGGCATCATATTTAATCCATCATATCTTCTTGTGAGTCTCTCCATCACCAAAAACCCAAGACGTGGTGAGGAGGAGATCACATGAAGTGTGTGTTATCCTAATGACCCCAAATACTCTCTTATCTATACTAAAAGCATCGATGATTGAATAGACATGACGTTTGGGCTTCTAGAGCCTACATAAGAGCTAGTCAGCTTGATAATAACTATATAAACAAAATAAATTCATATCTCCATAAATACTTATCAGAATCGAATGATCTTTGGATCAATCCTACACCTCAAGACGAGAGGGATCCAATAAAAATATCAGCTTCCATAAATAAGCTGACCCACATGGATTTTGGCCCTAGTTGCCAATTTAACACTCCCTCTCAACTACGGAGAACTCCATCCGGTGATCCATAAGTCCGATTGTATTATCTTTGCCATCAGTTCCCTGCACTGCTCTGCCTAACTTTGCTTAGCTCTAATGACTCTGCTATGCTCTGCTGGCTCTACTGGCTCTACTAGTTCTGCTCTGTTGAACCATGAAGAATAAGAATTGATCAAGAATGTCTCATAACATTCTCCACTAACCCGAAGTCAGTCTCAGAGTGTGTACCACTGGTCCCAGACCAGTCTCAACTGACCCAAAGTCAGTGTCATAGTTGGTACCACTCCTTCCACTGGTCCCAGACTAGTATTGTAGGCTTAGAGAGGGTATCACTGGTCATAGACTAGTCTCAACTGACCCGAAGTCAGCGCCATAGTATGTACCACTGTCACTGGTCCCATACCAGTCCTGCACTGACACGAAGTCAGTCTCAGAGTATGTACCACTAGTCCCAGACCAGTCTCAACTGACCCGAAGTTAGCATCATAGTATGGTACAACTCCTACCACTAGTCCCAGACCAGTATCATTGATCCCAGATCAATGGAGGTCATCCTAGCGTAGGGAGTATGGTAGATACAACGATGCATCCGTCGGTACTACTATGGTCCCTAAGTTCATTTCCCCGCTCATTGATCAGATGAGAGGTACTTCCCATGAGTCCTAGACTACATGGGTAGGATGCCTCGACCGGAGAACTAATAAATCCTGCCCTCACAGGAGAGCACATCAATCCTACTACAATCACCATCGAGAACACATCAATCTAGGCCTCACAAGAGAACACATCAATCCTGCTACAATCACCATGGAGAACACATCAATCCAGGCTTCACAGGAGAACTAATCATCTTGCTACACAGGAGAGCGAATCATACTATTCCACAAGAGAGTGAATCATCTTGTCCACAAGAGAGCGAATCATCTTGTTCCAGTGCGCACCACCAAGGGAGGGTGGGTCACCTTGGGGTCGTATGTTGCTCCAGTAAGAACCGCAAGCCCCCCAGAGCTCCCAAAGCTCAATGTATGCAACATGTAGGACCCTTTTACAAAGATCTATTGATGACTCCAAGTTGTTCGAGAAAATCACAAATTTGATCTTTACCTTGGGGCTTTAGTGACCTGTACATCATCTCAGTGCGATGGAGCCTCCTTGCTCATCGACTTTCCATATCCCAGATAAGGCAGTATCTGATGTCTGTCAGTTGGAGAAATTGTTGAATATGGGATTCCTCAATAATTGAATCCCACCTCTGGTTGTTACAGAGAAAAACAGCTCACTTAAGAGCTTCCGCAACCATGCAGCTTCATACGAGATCATACTTGTAGCCATGTATTCGGTCTTGGTGGTGCTTATAACGACCAACTTCTACTTCCTACATCGAAGTAGAATCCAAAGAAAACCAACACTTAAAAGTGCTCTTGTGATCCTCCACACTGCTTGCCCATTAGGCATTCGAATAATAATGCAATTTCATCTTTCCGGCAGTGTATCTCAATCCATGAGGGTTTTTTCCCTAAAGATATCTCATAAGATTCTTGGCACCAATCCAGTGAGGCTCAACCAAATATGAGCTCACCATGCTAATTGCAAAACATATGTCTGGACAAAGGTTCACCAAGAACATCAATGCGAATGAGTTTATGAAACTCAGAGGCATTCCCAAATCTGGTCTGACATCACTACCATATAACTTATGATCATTGAGGTAGTCACAGGCTTGCAGTTTATCATTCCACATTCAGAATCCAACTTCCTCTGTCTTCTACAAATGAGAGGGTTTGCACCTGTCAGACATAGGTGCTAGTATGAGAGGTCTATCATCCTCAACCTTCGGGTGATTTGGATATATTTCACTCCTAGTGAATCTTAGCTTCAACAGATAGCTGTTGATCCTCTCATACTATGCTCGGGGTGTCTTGCTTCAAGCCATAGAGGGCTTTCTTCCACCAGCATATGTGAGATTTCAGATCATCAATCTCAAACTCCATGGGTTGTTCCAAACCTGTGGACCTGCTACATGACGGGGAATGGTCCCCTTGTAAGATTTTCCTTCCATACATCTCAAACATGTACCTACATGGTCCTTTTGAACTCAGGCATCTCTATCACCATTTGACTCACAGACCTCTAGTGTTGTGTCAATGGACATGGTCCTCAGTGGAATTCCTACAACTTGATACAACCCTGCACTTAAAAACATCTTTAAAAATTCAATTTTCAAACACGTAAGTTTCCATTCACGAATGCCACCATAAAACCTTTGACTTCCATTCCCTTTTCAAGATAGGTGACATTAATTCTGAGTGTAATCCCAGGATTGTTTCCATCTCTATCAAATTAGAGAGTGCACCCTTCTATCTGATGAAGTGCCTTGAAGCACTATAATCAATATGCTAGATTCCCAAAGAATCCGAAGGAGAGGACCAATACAAGATAACACCTCTTTATCATAAACAATATTTTATTCTTCTTACCTAGGTTCCTTTCTTCCTTGAAGAGTCGACCGTGTCTTTAATGACCTGCATCTTTGTCATTCGGACATTCCTTCGCATAAGGGCCGAACTCGTAACCAAGACATCTACCTTTCCATCCACCCTTAGATCTGAACTTCCCGAATAAGTGATCTTTAGTGATCTTTAGGTATGCCATCAGAAGCTCTGCTACGCCATTCTGATAATATGCTCTGCTTCGACTTCACCCTAAGTGAATTGTGAAGAACCCATTGATCCTTTTGTCTTGTCCCAATTGTCTTTGTTGATTGTTGTTTCACTCTTGCTTGGGCATGGTCTTCACCTTAGCTTTGATTCCATGTTAATTTTAGGTATGTTCTGTGCTAGAGAAATTTATTTAATTTCTTTTCCATATTAGCAATCACATCAGCATAAAGTAAACTGCAGATAGAACATAAATATAAATCGCAGAAGATAAGCCAAAACAAGAGGACACAAGATGTGGCGCAAGCTAGGGACAAACCACACAATGTGTGGGGAAACCCTTGGATCAAATCTTTTTTTGTCTTCAAAGTTCAACAGAGAAAGAGAGAGAGAGAGAGAGAGAGAGAGAGATAGTACATTTGCAATAGAAGTCAACACTTTGACTTATCTAGATCTGAGCATAGATCATCTCCTATAATGATGAGATCAGTTGAAGACATTCTACTTCAACTGATCCTCCAAGGTGACTCCTTCACCTATCATCATTCTGCATCTTGTCCATTTGCTTCACGTGACCATGTAGCACCATCATGATGTATCATCATGTTGCTCATGATCACTGTGCTGTCAACACATCATATTGTCCATGACCTCATACACCATGCTGCCCATGTGTTGTGCTGCTGCATGATTCTATCATGCTGCCCATTCATTATGTAGTGCTACTTCCAGAAATTATTGAGCTGTTCTCAATCATCATGGATCTGTGCCTCAATGACTGTAATGCTGCTCTCATTATATAGCATCACATTGCTACCCCAAATCAAAAAGTATGCTGAGAATGACTCATCAGTCTTTTCATTGTAATATACTCCTTGTGGAGATTCATAGATCTTCCTTGTTGTCTGTGCATCATCATGCTGCAACACTATAATACTGTCATCAGCCTTAGCTGCTTGCTATGGCTTGCAGCCCAGCAAAGTAGCTAGGCTATAGATGCAGTCTCAAACTACTCAATCAAGATGTCATCTACAGTAATGTGAAAGATGTGCGTGTATATATATATATATATATATATATATATATATATATATATATATATATATATATATATATATATATATATATCTATATATATATATATATAGATATATGTATATATATATATATATATATATATATATATATATATATATATATATATATATATAGATATTACCAGAGTGACTGTGTGTTGCTAAGTGACTGCAAGTATATATGTATTCATTGAGCTGCATATCTGCCTCGGTTGTGCGTATGTATATTTATTGAGTTGTTGTTGTTGTTGTGTATCCACATACATTCATGAAGTTACTGCTTACATCATTGCGTGGGCAGCATATATATAATGCATATATTACAGCGTTCCATTCCAGTCAGCAATGATGATCTCGGATAGGATATTCTAGCCTTTTACTATCTTCACACTTCATGAGGAATCATCCCATACATAACAGCCTCTTGATTTTGTAATTTTGTGATGCCAAATGGATGACTGTTATAAGTCAGTGAAGACAGAATCCTTTGCTTCAGTATGCAAATGCACGTGATGGGAGAGATAGAGTTCCTCTAGCCCTTAGATGGCTTCAGTCTCTATGGTATTAAAATATCCATCCAATCTGCGGCTAGATTGCATCTACAACCCAATAGGTGTTCCCATGAAACCCTTCTCTTGTTTATCCTTTCACTCCGATGTCCTTCAAGAATGAATTATGGTTGAATGTGTGTACGCATATTGCTAGGGCATCATCCATGTATAAGCTAGGGCATTCATGCGTGGTATTATATATCCTTATGTATTGCGTTCTTCTCATGATCAGCATATGATGTCTACAGCTCTTCCATATGACAATGGAGTGGATTTATCATGAGACTGTCTTGCATGAAAGGAACAACATATTCCCTGATCCTCGTATCAATGTACAGCATCAGCATATTTCCTGATCTGTGTATTAATGGTATCCATTAACAGTGTATAAGGTCCAGCGTATAAGGTCTTTGTGTCCATCCTCATAAGCCTACAACTTATTGTGGCTAGGGTATTACAGTAGTTAGGGCATCATATTTAATCCAGTGTATATTCTTGTGATTCTCTCCTTCACCAAAAAACCCAAGACGTGGTGAGGGGGAGATCACATGAAGTGTGTGTTATCCTAATGACTCCAAATCCTCTCTTATTTATACTAAAATCATGGATGATTGAATACACATGACGTTTTGGCTTCTAGAGCCTACATAAGAGCTGGTTGGCTTGATAATAATTACATAAACAAAATAAATTCATATCTCCATAAATAATTATCGAAATTGGATGATCTTTGGATCAATCCTACACCTCTCGATGAGAGGGATCCAGTAAAAATATCAGCTGCCATAAATAAGCTGACCCACATGGAGTTTGGCCATAGTTGCCAATTTAAAAATACTCTCAAGAAATGCGCAAAGCAGTCCAATTGCACTGCACTCAGAAATTGAACATAGGTGGCCTCCCAAGACCTCTATCCTGCAGTAGTGCTTGGAGCCTCAAAACTACGCAGTCTTGTCCTAGTTGTCTTGTCAGTCTTTCATGTAAAAACTGCATAGATGGGCCTCTGGAGGCCTCATTCTAATAGTAGTCACTATCCACAGAAATTGCACAGATCTACCTCTCAGTGACTATAGGAAAAGGTGACCTGCTAAAATCACATTGAAGGAGTTGAGGAGAAGGACCAAGGAACCAAGTAATGGAAAGGATCAGGACTACATGAAAACTCTATCGGATGCATGATCATCTTGAAGGTAAGTATGGTAAGTAAATAACATCTTCCGAAGTACACCTCTTAGTTGAGTTTGCAAGACTACTTGTCATTGTCATATCATCCTCTCCGCGGTAACATACATGTGTGAAAACATGAAAAGTCATATCATGTGTTTCTTCTACATGTCTTGCTTCTTTTTCACTTGTTCGACCAACTGTCGTCTTCCGCATGTTGATTGCTATGTCATGCTTGTGACCTCATTCTGGTGATGTTGAAGGTTGCGTTTGAGTTGTGTTGACCATGTACACATCTATCACACTCACACACAATGGTGTATGCACTATTGCGCAAGTGTCATTGCATTCATTCAATGATCTATCACAAGTGTTGTGCTTATCGCTTGCACCGTCGGTCAGTCACACCTAATATGTTGTCCTGGTGGTTTGAGGCGTCTTGTAGTCGAGTCATGTTCAGTGTGTGCTCAGAAGGTCACGTATGAAAAAGTTCACTCACTCATACACATAATCATTTTGTTGAATTTTTGACAACCAAATCACGCTTCAACAGCTAGAACCTCACTGAGCTGCATTGTGTAGTTTCAGCCCTTAGTGGAAATGTACTGCTACCTAGAACTGAACAGAGCTTAAGGTTGCCTTACAGGCAACCTACACTGTGCAATCATGGAATCAACTGAACTGACCTTCACCCAGAACAACGCAAAAGTTTCTCAGCAAGCCATCTTAATCTGTGCTGCTCGTAAGCAAATCAACCAACCCTCCAGCTAGTCAACCAGAGATTTTGACCGGGCATGACCCCATGAGTCACTCCCCCAAAAAGTGCGCAAAAGCTACAGAACTTGCCAGCTCTACCGACTGAAGAAATCGCACGCATGCTGGACAGACACCCACTTTCCATCCTTGTCTCCCTCAAAAAAGCGTGCATTCTTTCCAGCCAGTCACCCAAATAGATGGTTTGTTGCTCACTTAGAAAATTGCACAATTTTCATGAGTAGTCACCACAACTGTGCAACATCTTGCTCAACTCAGAAACTATTATGGGATGTTGGGCAGACTAGCCTCCCAGCAATTAAGTTATTTCTTCCTGTAACACTTTCGCAGCCTGCTGCCAGCTCCTTGAAAAAAATGCACATTTTTTCCTAGCAAGCGTCTTGCACCTCACGGCCAGCTCCCAAGAGGATTTGCGCAATTTTTACCGCCAATCTCCTCTACTTCTTGCACTAGTTCCCTCAAAAAATTGTGCAAGTGTTCTGTCTAGCCGAGCAGATCCCACGGACATTCACTGCTGTTCTGGATTGTCCATCTAAGTGTCCTAGTGACTTCTGTGAAATTTTCACTGGCAGTGCCCAGAGCCCACATCCTAGCTTGAAATTTGCCTTACGTAGTTTCATAGCCTTTTCCTCTCTCTTGGTCACTTCCATGAAAAAGCGAATGACAATGCATCATGGTAGACTAGGATATTTATGGATTTGATGTCATCTCATCATGAGTGATTGCAAGCACAGGTGTATGGATGAGACATGACATGATGATGAACTGGATGAACAAGGGATCACATGCAAGGAGATTTGTTCGCAAACAGATGAACGAATAACGCATGCGAGGATATTTTTTCGCGAATGGACAATGCATGCGAGGTGATTTTTCCACAAATGGATGAGATGGATGCGAGGATATTTTTTCGCTAATGGACGATGCATGTGAGGAGATTTTTTCGTGATTGGATGAACATGTGAAGCATGCCAAAGTAAAAGAAAAGGAGGAACATGCACGTGCAAAGATCAATAGAATACTAAGACCATCGAAGACTTTGCACACCTTTCCATACAGAGATGAAGCTATGATACACCAAGAGCACATCCATCACTCAGCAACACTGCAGCTCGACATGGACATCACTAGAAGCATGAACATACCAGCACTGTCATGTCAAGTGGTGTCATGAGTCATGTCGGCCACATCACTACTGTGGGCGATACTGTTGTAAATTAATGTAATGTAACATGGAAGTCCAAGAGACCCACATGTAATCTGAAGAGTCATGTAAATTTGAAAAGTCATGAAATTCAAACAGTCATGAGGGAAGTCAAACAATCACAAGGGCCAGTTTTACCCTTGGCTATCAATACCGCTCATTTTTACATGCAAAGGAAGTTTCACCTTGGTTCCCACCGCATAGCCTTGAGAGTCTATAGTCTTTTTTTTAGGAGCGAGTAGTGGCTCCAACACCCCTTTTACAGGGTTAGTGATGTATGGTGTACTGATTTGTCTTCGAACTTTCACTTAATTCAGAAGCCTGATAATAGGCCAAAACATTTTCACACATGTATTGTAACTGTTTGTAGGACTAATCTTGGAACACTTGTAATGCATGTTGCTTTAACCTGTGTTAAAACATTTTAACTCTTTCAGTTGTTCTAATACATATGTTTATGAAAACGTGTTGTATAAGTTTTTAATGTTGTCCTGCACGCATGGAATACCTCACCGGACATCAGACAAAAGCTTTCCCATAAACTTGTTATAACAACCATCACACTCACGCGGACTGCTCCGTTGAGTGTTGTACGTGCTATTCCTTCTTATGTGTGTGACTACTGCATCCATGTGGACTGCTCCACCGTAAGCTGCGCATGTCATGTCATGTTGTGTGTCTTTGATAGAGTTGGGACTCTTCCCGTTCGTCTGGAGACTCACTTCCACCCTCTCTCTCTGTGGTGAAAGAACCTTGACACAAGTAACACTATAACTCAACAGGCACAGGAACCTCGAAGACAAAGAAGACCAGTCTCATGTGTTGACAAGAAAGAGCTAAGACAAACATTTAAGATAATGGTAACTGAGCATCATACTTGATGGGACTCCTAAACCTAATGGTGTGAGGTCTAGTTGGGACTTCATACCAGGGAGATACCCTGAATGTTGGTCGGTCCAGCACCATCAACAATTCCCAGAGGGACAATAGCGTTACATGAGTTTTTCTCCAGAATTTCCTTAGCTAAACATCTGATGGCTTTGACACACAAATGACTCTTTATATATAAAGATATCCTCCTAGTTGAAAAATAATGGGTAGTTGGCTTGATCCTCATCAAAATAATCCCATCCGTCAATAAAGCCTTAATCATTTTAATTTCTGTTGTTGAAATAATTATTTTTTGAGGAATTTTCGAATGTCTCATTTAACCCATTTTTTATTTGCTCAAAATGAATTATTTTCAGCCAATTTCCTAAAAAAACTGACTTTGACTTGATCACCAAGGTCCAAGGGTCTAATTTTTTTTGAAATTTCCAATATTCTCTTGGTGGGGGACCTCCAAAAATTTATTCCTTTGAGACCCACGAATTTTTCCATTTGGATAATTTAATTTCTCTAGACATTTAGTTTTGACTCTAATTAATTAAATTTCCGGCTTAGGATTTTAATTTATTTTTGCCAGAAAATTTAACTAATTGACACTTGAGGGGATTAATAATTTTTTCCACCCTATAATATTTTAGCCATGATGTCATAGATATGAGAAACAATGTACTAAAATATTTTTTACTTTTACAATTCAACCTTCAAAGTGGGAACACTTGTTCAGGATAGACCCTCAAATTACATACCCAATTATGCTACACGATATGATCGAGTAGACCAAGTGATTTGTAATAAAATAATTTAGGCAATTAGCTTAAATTATTCCCAAATCACTTTTACATAAGACTTGAGTAGAACACTAGGACTCACCTAAGACTTTGAGGAAGAATTCCACCCTAGATTTGGGGTGAGGTTGGAGGGAAAAACTCTGCTGACATCTGTGTTTAAACAGGATGAGTCAATCATATGAAAAACCTCCTAGGATGAAACTCTTGGCAAAATAATAGCGTTTCCTAGGTTGTTACATACATATACAGTCTTACTAGCATCATTTACATTATAAATTTGGAAAATGGGTTTACAATGACTCAAAAAACTGATGGCTAATGATCTCGATCTTTGAAGAAAAATATGGTACTACTTCTTCCTTAGAACATTGACAAAATGTGTTCAACACTAACCAAAATTGGTAGTTAACTAAGTTAACTTATTCAACATTTTAATGTGTTAACTATTTTAACTACCATTTCTCTTATACTATATGCCAACACTCAATGAATGTGTGCATTGTAGTTCTTGTGTGTTTTTTCTTCTCTTCAAAGCCTATTTTCATAAGTAACCGAATTCGCCTCCTTTCCCCCCCCTCCCTCCAATGGGTCATGAATGAAGTGAATCAAACATGATTATCAGTGGCACGTGTCTGATTCAAGGCTACTGTGTGTCCAAAAATTAGTATTCTTGTCCCATGATAATCCAATTTACTCCCATAGTGAATCCTAATTTTTGGACACGTGTCCATCAAAAAGGGACCCACACGCTTGATAAAAGCCTTGTCACTATTAAAATTAACGGGGGTCCTAGGAATGGATCCTATGGAGAAACTACTAGGTCAAGGGGAAACATTGGAGCAATAGCCCACTGTCATCTTAGCTAAGGCTCCCTACTTTTTAGAGACTTTCACCGATGGCAGGAAACTCAGTATAAGAGGAATCACAATAATGAATATGTCAATGGAAGGATGAAGGGTGATTCCCAAGACCTATTCATAAGAGAGACTCAATTATATGGCTTTCTTACTTGGAAATCAAGGTGATAAGCTCTCTAGGAAAGGCTAAGAGGATCCTTGAGGCCATGGTTTGGGAATATGTCTTGTTAAGAAGGTTCCTAGACCCAAAAATTCTTATGGAGAATTGGTCTTTATGTAATCTTTTTGGAATTAGAGTTGTAAAGTTGTGGGACCACAAGGGACCAAGTGGACCCAGAATTAGGTCAAGGAGGTGGAGTTGATCAACCAAAGAGGGGATTGACCTAATTATGGAAGAGAAGAGGATCAAAGGATGAATTTTCTTTGAATAATTGAATGCAATGATCCAAATGAGGACACTAGCCAACGAAAACCTAGGGCAAGAAACAATCCTTGAGCTAGGGCATGCTTTATCTCAAGATCCCATCATTAGAATTTCTTGAAATTTGGAGGGCCTCTAGAGAAATCCCTAGCACAATTATGGGCAAGAGTACAAACTTTTTTTATGGCTAAAATGGGAGAAAATTGATGCCCTAGGTGATCTATGGAGGCTAGGCCTAGAAAGAGAAGGAGAGGTGAGAGAGATATGCTTTAAAAGTGATCACCTATGAAAGTATTAATGCCTTATCCTGTGGGAGAGATGGAGTCAAAGATAATTTATTCTTTGGAAAGCATTTACATAATCAAGGAGGCCTTTAAGCAACTTCGCATGGCATTAGGGCATGAGAGCAACTACTTAAGGTATCTATACATTGATATGCAATAATTGATGACTTATCAAGATTTATTCAACAAGAATAATCTCTAAGAACATTCATCAATTCATACATGGCGCATGCAACGATGCAAGGCTACAAAATATCAAAATTCCGACAATTTCATATAGAAAAGAAATAAATTTCAGACTTATATAGCGAAAATACCAACAAAACTTCATGTGAAAAAGTAAATAACAAGGATAACAATGAAAACGATCATTTACATGTACAAATGAGTATATCCAATCATTAAATTATGCCAATAATGAAGCTTCAAGATCAAGAAGATAGAATCCATATTTCAAAATTCATCCATGAAACCAAACTCATCCTTCAAAGGGAATGCAAAATTCTCAAGTAGCTACGAAACCCATATCCAAGTGACGATGAGAGAATCATGGTACAAGAGTTACCCCGGCCTTTGTTTTTCCATCCTTCTTCATATGCCTTTTTCCTTTGATTTATTTTTCTTTATAACTGGTTGGGGCTCAAAGGGATGACAACATGAAGTGTAAGATATAATAGTGGATACTTGTTTTTGAGCAGGGGTAGTTCATTTCCCACTAGGGGTTTAGGACTATCGTGGGTTCCTTAATGTGGAGGGGGTTCATCTAGGGCCCATAGGAACCAGGGTGATGGCCATAAATAAGGGGTAGAGCTCATGTTTGGCTTTTTCCCACGTGCTGAATTTGTATGTCTCAGTCATCTTTTGCATTTTGTGGTACATTTCTTGTTGAGAGGGTCCAAACTATGATTTTTATTTTCTTTTTAGTCGTATCAACCTTTGGGGCATCATTCCAGGCCTGACCCAAGGTGTGGGCAATGGGAGGGGAGGCTAACGCTATGTGGACCCAGTGGACACATGAGGACCCAGATGGGAAAAGAGATGAATGAGGCTAAAATGAGCAGAAGGGAGTGATGTATATGGTGTCGGGAAGAGGGATCACACAACCAAAATTGGGATTTCCCATGTAGTGCCAACCCTAAAGCTAATGGCCAGTAAAAGATATCCTGCGGGACTAGAATACAAGGCTAACTACAAAATCTTGCAGTGGAGATAGGAGTACAAACCTATCCCACTCTTTCCATTGAATCCCCCCACCAATCCGTGCCCAAAAGTTCCCATGACAAGTAAGGAAAATTACTCAACTATATGAATGAAAAGCCATACCTTCGGGGTCGGGAGGCCTGCCTTTAAACTTGAAAGTATAACAAATGGGGGAGGGACCACATGGCTGGCTCAAGTGGTAGAGATAATGGCACATCGATCTATTTGGTGGCTACTGGTTGCCTACTTAGGACAATCCAAGAGAACGTTTTTCTCCTATATACACTACCCACAGGTGGTGGGTAACATTTGGCTACAATTGGGACATGAAATCTCAGGAAAGTGCACAAACCTACTTGAACGAGAGGTCATGAGAACACCAACAATCTCTTGGTACCGCAGATCTATTACTTGCACATATTAAAGACTAGGCACATGGGGAAACATGGTTTTTTTTGTGTCTTATGATCACCCATGCTTAGTATTAGGCCATAAAAACCAACAAGAAAGTAAAATGCAAATTTAATCTAAATACAACGAATATATCATGAAAATATCATATGATGTTAGTTCTAATGAGAAAATGAGCATGCAATGCATCCTACCCTAACATGCATAGAAAACAATGTCAAGTGTCAAGGAAAGGGGTGATATGACTCAACTTGACCGATTGCAACCAAAGTTCGTTGTTAAGTTTGGCAATGTAGTAATAATCTTCCTCGAATTTTCCATGAATCTTGATGGGTATTGGGTTTTTATCTACCAAGACCACATCCCCAATCTTGTATTCCATTTTAGGCTTCCACTTATTGTTTGATTTTTGATTTGTTCACTTCAGAATTCAAAATTCTTGTGAAGGGAGAATGGGAGAAGGCTTCTCAATCTCATGTGTCTTGTAATATGGGATTGGCCCTGACTTGACCACATGAGTAGACTAGGCAGGTTCTCTATAAATAATGAAGGGGGTTCCATGATCCATCAGATTGCGAAATGGTGACATATGATAATTCCATTTGGACTTGACCTCTAGTAGTGGCTCGCCACTTCCTTGATAGCAACATCCCCCAAACATCCAGGATATCTATGACCACAACATCCATGAACAATGATATATTGGGGTTCATAGCCAAGGAAACCTTAAGATCTTTTATGAGGCCTTCTACTTCAATGGGTTTGGAGTTCAAGCCCCACACACTTTTGTACCTTCGACTGATGTTAATACCTAATTACCTCATGACATTTAATGACATGATGTTTGAAGAAGCCCCTGAGTCTAACGTGCAATTATGTAATAGAAGGTCATTAATAGCTAAGGTGAGTAAGAATGGCTCATGTTTTGGGTTTAGATCAAGAAGATGGATTTTTGTAATGCTATGTGTAATTCCTCTCTTTCAAAGCCCAGGGATTTCTTAACCTGCCATTGTTGTCGAGGAAGTTTCACAATCTCCTTTAATGGAACTTGCATGATCATCCTCCCTATAGCAGTCTCTAGATTGATATCAAGCACAACCTCCTTACCTTTATCCCCTTTGGTGGGTTGTTTATTTTGAGGATCCTTTTTGGAATTAACTTTCTTTGGGGGATCCCTCTTAGGGGTGTCTTTAGGGAGAGGTTCTTTGTGAGTGACCTTGGGGATTGAGTCATTCTTATCGGTTTCCTCGGAGGTTGTGGGGTTTTCTTTGTTTTTCTTTTGTGAATATTGGACCCCTCTGAATATTCCACTATCATCAAAGTTGAGGATGAGATCCTTTTTCCCTTCCTTGATAGTAACCTCACTAATGGGGGTGGGCATATGAACTACCAAACAAATTGTTAAAGGTTTCGAATTCCACAATATTATCCTGCTCATTAACTTCTTCATCATCACTCTCATCATCATCACTTTGTTCATCTTCAGAGGACGAATCTTGCTCCATAGTATTTGTTGGAGTCAAAGTTTTCTGGACTTCAGATGAGATTGGCTTATCCTCCTCATTTTTCTTCCTAGGGAAAGGCTTCCCCTTTGGGATATAGCTTGATTTTTGGGCCCTTCACAACGTGGTGAGCTTGTGCATGTAGAGCCTATATTGTAAATTCATTTCTTCATTGAGAAGCACCAAAAGGGTTTCTTCATGTTGATCTTTGGATTTTCCCTTTTTAACTTCAACCTTAACCTTAGGGTGTTCATCAACACCCATCTTGGAAATTCATAGGTTTTGTTTAACTTCCATGACCATATCTTTAGCCTCAGCTAAGGTTTATGTTTCTTATCCCTTATTGCATAGGTTAGGTGTTACAGATCCATTTGGGCACATCAACCCAAAATTAAAGATCGATACTATTAGCGCCCATCAACCCCTAGTGTAATTGTTACATGCCATAAAGAAGTTAGTCGTCAGAATGCCTCACTTACCAGGAAGTTCCATCATTGAAAACATCCAAAAAATACCTCTAAGAAGATCAGCGTAGGTAGACCTTCATTAGGGTGTTCTGCAACGCAAACCATACACTAACAAGGTGCTATGCAACGAACTTCGTCCGTCTTTGGCCTGCGCTAAGCGAATTTGAGAAAATTTCCGTGAGGGTTTGAAGATTCCTTATCCATTGGAAGCCTATAGAAGTTTCTCAAATGCCACCTACACCTTTGAGTTCACTTTTGGAAGAGGAAGGGAATTAGGAAACATCAATCCCCTATCCCTTCTTCCATGGAACTGATTTCTAAATTTAGAAAGGCTTTCATCATCACCATTGATGGCATAACCTCCTTCACTCACCTATAAATAGATTAGTCGTCTAAGCGATCAGGGGTTGAAAAATATTGAGTTGTAAGGAGATGCTAGTGATATGAGATTAGAATTGAGTGCAAGTATTGTAATAGTGTTGGAGTGTCTTGCTTTTCATGAGGTGAAGAGGGATTGAATTGGAAGGATGTCACTGGATCGAACATATATGGGTTGTAATCTTTCCTCTTATCAATAAAGTTTTCAAGACTTTTTCCTTATGCTTGTGTTATATGTTAATGCTTTCATATGTATATCATGTTCTCGATTCCATGTTATTTATAAGAAATAGATCATTATCATTTGCCTTGATGGGTTTTTGTTTCTGTGTTTGTGCAGGTACTTTCCAAGTGACTTAAGTACGGAAAGGAGCAGCAAGATTGGTCAAGGGAGACAAGGAGCTAGCGAAAACTACAAGTAGGTTTCTCTTCTCTCTTCTTTTTCTGTTGATTACAGAAAACATTAAGATTACTTTGTCTGTTATTTCTAGACCTGCTACTAGATCTAGAGGGTTAAGTGTTTGTCTAAGAACACTAAATATCCCCAAAACAAATTGGAGACTCCACTAAGGATAGATTGTCCATCTTAGTAGCTTATTAGCCTCTTAAGACATTTATACATACTGTATTTGTGCTCGTTTATTGATTTCAGTCCTCTTTCATTGAAAATTGAGTCAAAACTGTGACAAAATTGCTTGCAGAATTGCTTACTGTCATCAGCGTAGTCTGATGAAGGACACAGTGCACTGTAGTTCACTTCCCACATAGGTTCAGTGTGATTCATCGCACTATCTCTAACTGCTTCCTGCGTTGATCCCTTTAGAGTCAGTTTCTCATCTAGGAACTAAAAGTTTTTGCCAATTTTCTCTTGTTTGAATGAGTTGTTGAATGTCAATGATTTCTTGTCTCTAAAATCAGTTTTTTTATCTCCTTAATTTGGCCCTATTTAGACTAGATTGTTGGATGTTTTTTATGTATTTGCTTTATCATTTGCAATCCACTGTTGAAAGGTAGTTTTGATCAATTGTTTTATCGATAGAAAATTGTCGTAAAGTATTCCTTCATAAATAATCGATTGATTTATTTGTGCATTTGATTTGTATTTTCATTTAAAGCTTTTCCCTTTTAAAAGAAATTGTCACAAATTTTAATTTTTTATGAAAAGAGTTATGAATCATTTGTGCATTAGTTTTTCTTATTTTATCATTCACGTTAATAGAAACTAAAAATAAATACATGCAATTTGCATTTTATAGCTTGATTTTGTGTGTTTAAAGGGAATGGTTTAGGGAATTGCATTAGTTTGTGCTCTTTGTTGCTTGCTCAAAAAGTTCTTGTATGATATATCCCTCATAGCTAGGATTTTCATTGCTGAAATTAAATGGAAAGAGTGCTTCTCATACTAGTTGCATTCCTAGGAATTTCAGAATACATCACGCGATGAACTTGAAAGTCAAATTCCTAAGCAAGATCAACTTAAAATTTACATCAATTAATCTAATAACGCATTGGAACTTAATGAAAAACATCTAGAGTTCTAGGCTAGAGACACGTTCCGACATCTTTAAAGCTAGTGGCTGTTGTTTTCACTCAGGTTGGGTGATTCCTCCTCTTTGATTCAATAAGTGCTAGTACGGACTTGTGCTCCCTCTACCATCGAGTATATGGTGGGAGACCCCAATAGGTTGAAATCCTTTATCCTTAGGAAGCTGAGTCTGGTGCCTTACCGACCGCAATGCACCAAACACAACATTCGGGAAGATTGACTGTTGTATGTAAAGTCCTTGGTCATTTCTCTTTCATTTATCACCAAGGTGTATATTGCAGTTTTGCAATTTGTCTGGTAAACCCTCCGGTCTAGAATCTCCATAGCAGTCACTTTCGTTCCTTTTCGACTCTTTAAAAGTAAAAGGAACATCTGAGCACTTGTCCTTTCAGGCTCATTAAACATTGAAGGCCACTAGAGTCATCTTTTGCTTTTTATCAACTGTTTAAAAATGAAAAAGTGAAGTTGTGTTCTAGTTTCATAAAAATTAATTGACCACGAATAACATCCTCATTCCTTAGTTGATTTTAAGTTGATAAAAGTAATCAGCAATCGTGGAGGAACATCAACCCAAACCCTGATGTTCATGGAGAACAGCGAGCCAACCGCCTTTGCCTCCCAAAGCGACACTAATTCGGACAAAGCGGTCTCGCTTAACTGAGTCGAGTACATAAAGAACTCCTAGTTCTTCATTTGGATTGCCTGAAACATTTGTTTCAGTAACTACAGAGACTCCAGTTACTCCAACTATTTCTAGTACATCTGTTCCTAAAGAAAAGTTTCACAATTACCTGAGGACATTAGCACTGATCCTAGTGTAACAGTAACCGAGGTTGTCCAACAACAAGTTGATACTTAACTTGAAATTGTTAAATAGGAAAGTGCTTCTGAACTTAAAACAACTCAACCAGGAGTTGGTCCAGAATCTATCCCAGTTCCAATAGAACTTACATGTGAACCTGAAGTTGTTCAAGAACCTCCCTTTGAAAATGTTGTTCATTTACCTAAACATATAGACTTCAAATTTCGACATTTAGAAGTTGTTACCCCTCAGACATCAGTCACTATTGAAACTACACTTTCATTAACACCAGAAATATTTTATGGACCTGTTGCACAAAATATTGTCACCATGAAATTTTCCAATCTGTGTGACTCTATCACCACTCATACTTTCCTCCTTTGCAAGTCTTAAACCTCAGTTATTCATGTCAAGCCTTGAAAAATGAGAGAAAGCCCTTAAAAGTCTCTGAAACTCTGGTTCCACACTTTCTCTTAGCATTACCTGCAGTCCCGCACTTATTGGTCATGTCCCCTGCGTACCTGACCGCTCTATCTCTGTGTAATGGGTGTGGACCCCTGTAAAAGTCAAAAAGGTGCAAGTACATTCTTAAAAACTCACGTTGGGTTATTTTTGGAAGCTTCTAGAGGGAATCTTGAGGTGGCAAGTTTGCTCCTTTAAGGTTCATGCATCCCATACCTTAAGGAGCTAACCCCTTGATGTGAGGAGCTTATCCCTTTGAAGGAGGACTCTATCCCTTCATAGGTGGACCTGCAAATTCCTTCCTCTGCACTATAAAATGAGGCATTGGGCTGGTTATTGAGGAGGTTGAAAGTTGAATATTTTTGAGGTGAAATGTTGTTGGAATTTAGTCTTCCTAATTGAGATTGAGAGGGGAGATTACATACCTTTTTGATCTCATTGGGAAGAGTGTGAGGCTTGTCCAAGTGGAGGAGATTCTTGCTTGGACCCTGGGAGGAGCTTGTACAACATTAAGGCACCAAAGGTTGTAAAGTCCTTCTTATTTTCAAAGTTAATACAATCAAGTTTATTTTTCTCAATAAGCTATGTTTTATGGTTTATTTCATGGATTCCTTGATCACCATGATGAATATGATTTATTATATTAGCTATGCAGGGGTTATTTGATGTGTGCTTGTTTGTGATTGCAGGTTCTCAAAAGGAAACTCATTCAAACGGTCGAAGTGTGGCTGCCACAAAATAGCGTTGGACTTAAGGTAGGGTCTAAAACACCTCTTGGTTTTTATTAATAAGTCGCAATATATTTAGAGAAAGGTAGATTTGCTTGTTCTACTAGTCGCTAGATATCTATTGATACTAGGGAGATTGGTCTTTTCTGCAAGAATGATTTATCTAGCCAACAAATTGGCGACCATACTCGGGACTTGAATTTTGGTTTTTTGCCTTTACTTTTACTTTGACTTAAGAAAATTTTTCTCGTTTCTGGCTTTTTCTTGATGTGTGTGGGATTGGGTAGTTTTTTAGGATCTGGAGTATATCTTGTTTTTTCCAAAATTTTGAATAGGACTGCACGTTCTGTTTGTAACACAATGTGGACATCCCTGCACTGTTACTTTACTACACAGAGCGGTACCACATCTAGTTATACCGGAAGCCTGCGGACCCTGTCAAACTTTTTGAAAAACCTAAGTTGTTTTTGACCAGTTAAGCTTAGGACTTATTTACGCTTTTTAGTCTCTGCCCAGATTTGCATGTGTCCTATCAAAAGTTTCTTGTAAGTGAATTCCATTGGCTTTTTGGTTTTAGGTGAATTTCTAGAAGGTTTGCGAGCCTGGTTTGATTTTCGCTTGGTCTTTGTAGTAACTCAGAGATTAGAAGCCTAAGAAACCTCAGATTACCTTGGTCTTTTTGGTCTTCTTGATGAGTCTGAGTGATTTGTGAAATCTGCCCTTGGTGAGAAATAGACCTTGTTTTCTCTTTGCAAAGCTTTGAACGAACTTCTTTGAAAGTTTTGAATTTCATTTTTAAAAAAGAAAACATAGTTGGGTGTTTTTTTATCAATTTGTTATTCTGAATGAATTAGTCCTTAGTTTGCTAAATAACTACGTAAAACGTCCTCAAAAAGAATTTTTTTAAAGCTTTTACTTCAATTAGGTTTTTAGAAATTTTTAGATCTCAAGCTTAGTTTTTTTTATAGTTTTGAGTGTTTTCTAGAAATTATAGAATCTCTTTTGAAAGAAATTGTTTTCTGTAGTTTTTGAGTGTTGAAAAAGAAAATGGATTTGTTGTGAGCATAATTAGTAGTCTCATTTTTTAGTTTATTGAAAAAGACAAAAAAAAAAAATCTTTTCGTTTATATGTTGAAGGAAAGATTTGTTTTTCAAAGAATTGCATTCTCAACTCTTTCTTTAGCTATAAATTCATTGAAGAAAAAGAATTGTTTATCATCTTAGGTGAATTTTTAGTGTTTTGGAGTCGCGTCTTCACACCATAAAGTTTCATCTCCATACCTTCTGACTTAAGAAACAACCTATAAAAATAATGCTTAAAGTAAAATTGATCTAGCAATCTTTTTATTTCTAGGGCTCTTATCACCAACATAGCTTAGGCTAGTACCTTGGAGTAGGGAGTAATTAACTCTCCAAGATAGTTAAAACAAGAAAGTAGCTATATCTTGCAGTAGGAAATAAATTCCAATTGTTACATATATGCTCTGGGAATCTCCTCTTAAAGGAGTCAAGCACGAGATCATATCTGAACTAGTGAGATAATCAATCCTTCCTCATTGGGAACGATAGCAGATATACACGTATTAGAAATGGTAAACCTTGGATTGACCATTGTCGAGGAGCATGGGGTCACTTGTTGGTAAACCTTGGATTATGTCAAGGAGCCTTCAAAGGGATTGAGCTTTGTTACTCTGCCCTTGCATGTGTATCGGATTGTAGACTGTTCCCCCAAGTATATTTGTTTCTTTTGGTAACCATAGTGACCATAATCTATAGGATTCTTTCCTAAGGTGACGGTGGAGGGAAGATCCCACTATACTTGGAGCAGACGTCGACTTGACTCACTTGGACTCTCTGGGGGTTCTCTTCACTCGAGACGGTTTTGTGAAGAAACTTGTGCTAGCCTGTTTCATTAAGCAGGTTGTCAGGGTAACTATTCCAACTGCCCTTTCCATATTGAATTCTGTGACGTTGGATTTCATCACCAACTAATGTTTTTGGTACGGAAAGTTACTGTTTTTGTGTGGTTTGAACTCCTAGATTTTTTTAGGCGTGTGATTCAATTGTTTGTTTCTTTAGAGACTTTAGGTGGTTTTATTGAGATTTTCTTTGTTTGCATGTGAATTAATTAAAATATTTAATCGTGGCTGAATTACCGAGACAATCCCATAGACTTCGGGGGCAACCTCCCGAGTATTCACCAATCTAGCTTGAAGGGCTACGAGCTCTTGTAACTCCTAGTGACAGTAGATTTGGGTCACTGGAAGATAGAGAATCTTCTTTAATTGTTCATCCTGATTATCAAGTTCAAGCAACAAAGTATATTTCTAAACCAATTTCATTTTCCGAAGTTACTGGTAATATTTCTTCTACTAGTGAATTAGCTGAAGAACCTGAAATTTCTGAGCTTGAAACTGAGCCTGCTGCTACTCCATCCTTAGGATTTGCTTCTCCAACTTCCAGTGGTCCTGGTTCACCCAGGGTAAGAAGGATAATTACACAAAATCTTCCTTCGGGACTTATTTCTATTGAAGAACTTGTTAGTCCAGAAGAAGATATAAGTCTCCCTGAAAATCAACCAACTTTAGAACTTAGGGAGCGTGAATTGATTTTCTACAGTCCACCTAGGAGGGACGCTTGGTACGTCTCATTGACCAACTTTTTAGAAAATCTGGATCTTAGTTTTTCACCACCTCAAATTCCTTTTCATCCAACACCTAGAGGTTATTATCCTCCTTTGAATATGTCGAGACAGTCATCCATGTTTTCCCAATCACCGGAAACATTTTTATATGGCAGTCCTTCTGTTCCTTTTGGGTATCGTCACTCAATGGTACTTTTTCAGAAGCATCTCCTCAACCCATTGAACATGGGATATCAACTGGTAATAATGGAACTCAATCGTTGAGCGTAGAAGAAATTCTTATGATATCTGGTATTATTCCAAATCCGCAACCTCAAGGTAGTCAGTTACCACCTGGGGGGTAACCTGAAGGATAGTACATACCTTTGGGATAGTACATACCTCAAGGTCAACCCCAGACTTAGTACATACCTCAAGGTAAACCCCAGTATCAATATATACCTCAAGGTCAACCCAAGTTCCAGTGCGTGCCTCAAGGTTATCAACCTCAAGGTCAGTACCCAACCCAAGGTTTCCAACCACCTTCAGGTCAATCATTTGTACAAGGAGCTGGAAATGTACCTCTGAATTATTAGCCCTATGCTTAACCCTGTTATGGTCCTCAATATGCTCAACCTTCTATGGGTCCATACCCCGGAATGAACATGGTGTGGGATCCATATCAATCTCAACAGATCTTGCAACCTAATGTGCAGTTGTCATCTCAATCTAGACAACCTTTGGTTTCTGGTTCAACCCAGCAACCTGTCTAGTCTACTATTCAAACTTTTGCACCTGGTGTAACTCATCAGTCTGGGCCTAGTTTGTCTCGAACTTCGCCTAAAACGACTGCTGCAACTACTGCAGCTTTTGTTCAATCTACCCCACCTACTTCTAGAGTATCGGTAGCTCTGGTTTCTACTGTTCCTGCATCAACTCCTCAAGCATCTTTACCTCAGTCAGGACCTGCAATTCAGACTTCAGTTCAGATGCCTGTAGGAAAACCTGGTCCAAGTATGGTTGTCACAAGTCAACCATAGTTCACTTATCAACTATACCAGGGATAGTACCAATTCGGTCCTGATGTTCAAAGCCCAATTTACCAGTATCAACTGTACCCTAGATATACTTATCAGCAACCTCAACAACCCTAGTTTGGTCCGATTAATCCTGGTTTTCCAAGAGGATATAATATCCCAAATTCGATTCCAATTCCAAGTTATCCTGGATATCCTCCTCCTGGGGCTAGTCTTATGACCCAGGGTTTTCGTGACCCTAACGGACAGTTACCGTTTATTGCAACTTTGGACTTGCCTGATTTGTTGCACCTTATGAACGATCCGATTAATTATCTTCCATTTTGGCCGCCAATGCTGAATAAGTTACCCAGTGATATCCCAAAGTTTGAAGGTAAATCAGGAGAGGATCCGTCAAACCATGTGATGACTTATCACCTCTGGTATGCATCTAATTCCATTATAGATGATTCAATTCGCTTACATCTTTTTCAACGCACTCTGATTCGTCTTGCGGCCAAGTGGTACATTGAGTTACCACAAGCTTCTTTTTATAATTTTAGTCAGTTAGCCACTTCATTCTTAACTCATTTTCAGTTTCCTGTCAGATATGACAATGGCATGGAATTATTAACTTCACTAAAACAGTCAATGTCCACATACATTTCAGATCATATTCATGAATGACGACATTGATGACGTTTAGTGAAAGTTTTTATTCCGGATCAAATTTTAGCAGAATGGTTTGTTAAATCCTTATTACCTAAAATCACTGAGGATGTAGCTAAGGCAGGAGTTGTTACTGGAGAGCAAGTAATTGCTCAAGCTCACTAACTAGACCTCATTTATACGCATTTGGGTAGTTTACATGAAAAAATCCCCAACCTTCTGAAACAAAATCAAATAATTGCAGCCCCTTTAGGGTCTCATGCCGCTAATGGTATGATTGGTTCAGTTAACACCAAAAGAAAAAAGAAATCTTCAAAGAATTCTTCTCCTATTATAACTTTACTAGATTCCCCGACAAGAGACTCTTCCCTTGAAATTCTTGCCGATATTCATGTTGTAGAATCATCTACGGCCAAATAAAAATCCGGCGATAAAAAGAAAGGGAAGAAGAAAAATAAACAAAACTCAAAAGACAAATCAGATAAAACTGAATCAACCGATGAGAAACATAAACCTCGCTATCCTTGTCTCATTTGTGATGAAGAGCATTTTACAAGAGACTGCCCACATCGCACTGAGGTTGCAAAAATCGTCAAAGTTTCTCAAACACCTGTTGTCTTGAAGGATCCTTTTCCTAGTCAAGATAGTAAGATGATTGGTTCTTCCTCAAATGCCTCAGAAAAACCCATAACTATGATGTCTCATGTCAGGATTGCGACGCGATCACAATATTATGGTAGTAAAAGTCCTGTTGGTGGTAAGGAAGTAGAATCTTCTAATTCAAACCCATCAACTTCAACTCCTTCCGGTTCTGATCTACTACAGATCAAGAAAACTAACCCAGACTTAGTAATCAAACCACTACTAAAGGTATACTTCTGAAGTCATCTTTCAATCTGCATGCGAGATCTGCTCAAAATTATAACATTGTTTAAGATTTAGCTATTTCCCCTTCAGCAATGTCGGCTTTGGAGGTGCTGCAATCATGCCCAGCACAATGTAAATTACTTTTGTTGGCTGTAGGAGCTGTTGATATTCAAGACTCAAACCTTATAATCTTTGATTTAGAGAATATTACACCTCGCCTACCTCATCAAATGGCTTTCCAGATTCTAGTGTTAGTAAAAAATAGACCTTGCTTTAGGACTGTAATTGATGAGGGAACTTCTACGTGTATTATGTCAATCCAGTGTTGGATATCACTTGGTTCTCCTACGCTCAATCAATCCCCAATGATTCTAAAGGATTTTGATGGCTGTGGGTTCCATCCTTTTGGCATTCTACAGGATTTACCTATAGGGGTTGAAGGCAAACTGTTAATCTAGATGTGGAGGTGGTTGATGCCCCTCTAAATTACAACCTTCTTTTGGGTCACAGCTGGTCTTACGCTATGACTGCTGCTGTTTCATCGGTATTTCAGCTTATAAAGTTTCCTCATAATGGAAAGATCATAACCATAGACTAGCTGACTTATTTTTCATCTGACCCAGCCTCTTCTGAAAGTATCCAACATGTCGGTAAAACAATTATCCCTTACAAGGATGTTGGGGTAGGATTAGTTAAAGATTTTGGTTTATTTTATAGAAATTTTTGTGCCTTGCATCACTGAGCATGAAATGTCAATAATCAAGGGATCCAAAGTCCCTAAACATGTTGTTCCTACCCCTAAAGGAACAAGGCCAGCAAACCACAGCACTTAACAAAAGTTCTCCACCTGAAAACACTCAAAAACAAGGCAATTCTGGATCATGTCAACTGCTCCACTGAGCATCTACGCTGAATGTCAACTGCTCCACTGTCTACCTGCGTTGAATGTCAACTGCAAAGAAGGCTACCTGTGCTGGGCGAGTTTGGACATGTGGCAGAGTCATTCCTCAAGGTGTCAGTGCCCAGGAAGCTTCCAAAATGACACTTGGATCAAGGAATTCGACTGGTGATGAGTAAGAGGTTCCAAATCTCCAAATGGAAGCAAGAACCTCCAAGTGGACTCAAGAACTGAAGTGGGAGAGGACACTAGTCAGCTTCATGCTAGCCTCAAGCTGACTCATCCTTTCTCCAAAACTCCTATATATAGATCTCTCTCATGAGGTCTAGGGAGGCTGGAATTTAGTATTTGCAAAGAATTGTTGTTGGTTTGTGGCTAGAACTATTGGGTGTGTTATGCTTTGAAGGGAGCTGAAGAAGGAATTCCATTCTTCTGGGAAAGAGATGCTGGGTTGGAGCCCTATGGGTTGTATCGCTTCCTGAACCCTGTTACTTTCAATAAAGCTATCTTGATTCTTTCCTATATGCTGGTGTATTTTGTGTAATTGCATTAGTATATTTGATTTACTTCTAATCCTAAATCATTTATGAATATGTATATTTGCCTTTGTATTGTGTTCTTCTCTTGTTGCAAGTAGCTGCTCTCTTGTCACAGGTAGCTGTTCTCTTGTGATCTCGTGGGATTCAAGTAGCTGTTCTCTTGATCAAGCGAGGAGGCAGGTAGCTGTGGACACACAAAGAGAAGAGGATCTAGTTCGAGGGTCAACCGAAAGACAACGGTAAGTCTGCCGATCTCCTCTCTTTCATATTTCATAAAGGAAGAAATCATGATAGCTGTATTCGTTTGTTGCTAAGGCGCTGTCACACCTTAGGTGGATAGGATCGTCCTAAATAGGCATTTTTCCCCACAACAAATTGGCGACTCCGCTGGGGATGAACTTGTTTATTCATTTCATTTGTGTTTCTGTCATTTGTTTACTTCATAGACTTGACAGCAATTCTTGAACTGCATCTTTCCCGGATGCAAAGTAAAAGTTGCTGCTTTGATCCAGTATGTTGGACTTGTCTATGATTTAAACTAGATCCACAAATGATTTGATTGATCCTTGTGATAGTATTTAGCACCCTATCAAAGCATCCCTCTGTTTATACCTTGCTTGTGTTTCTGATTTGGCCTGAAACAGTTGATTTTTGAGCATTTTGTGACCCAGAAACCGAGGGAAACGAGAGTTTCTCTCTTCAGCGCAGGCACTGTGAAGGCAGTCTGCATTTCAACACAAGTCCCGAAGGGGCTACCTGCGCTGAATGTCAAACTGACAGTGTTGGACCTACGCTGAACCAGTGTGGCCTTGTGCAGCTGGGGTTCTTTGTCCTTTGTTGCCCTGTTTTGATCTCTGTTTTTGCAGCCTTTAACCAGCATAGGTGCTAGTCTGATAACCCTTTTCTTTGCCTGAATTCCGCCCCATTTTTGTACAAAAATATTGTGAATGTTTTTATGTGTTTGTGGCATCATTTACAGTCTTCCTTTGTATGAGTAAAGTAGTCTTTCTGTAGCCTTTGATTCAGATCTGATTGAGAGTGATCTTAGAAGAGAGTTCATTGGCTGTTTGTTCAGATTGATTATAGTTTTACTTTTGCTTATTGGTTTGAATTTGTTCTTTTCAAAGTATCAAAACGAGTCTTTATTTCGAAAATCGCAAAGTGATTGTAATCTCTTCTACCCTTGTTGATTTCGAAGAAAGTGAACTTGTTTATTTTGATCATTGTAAAAGCAAATTCGAAGTTGTGCAAAAAACTTTCTTTGTAGGCATTTATACTAAGAAAGTGAAAACAAACACCTGCATTGTGCATTTTGAATTTGATAAGTTTGCATGTTGGATTTAGGGAAAGTGCATTAGAGTGTGCTGATTGCTCTTTGAGAAAAGATAGTCGCTCTCTTTTCCCTTAGTAGTTAGGATTTTCAAAGTTGAAAGATTGTAAAGCTTGCTTATCATCTTAGACTGCATTTAGGAAGTTGTATCATACATTTCGTGGTGAACCTTGAAAGGCAAACTTTAAAAAGATCAAGCTAAAATAAACTGAATGAACCTAACAACGCTTTGTAACATAACGCACAACATAGAGGTCTAGGCTAGAGACGTGTTCTGGCGTCGTTAAACATAGTGACTGTCGATCTCGAAGAAGGTGGGTGATTCCTCCTGAGAGTCGGTGGCGCTAATACGGATTGTGCTCCCACGTACCGTCGCGTATATATTGGGAGACCCCTATAGGAATATATCTTTTATCCTTAGGAAGCCGTGTCGGCCGCCCTACTGATCGCAATGCAGTGAACACAGCATTCACGAAGATCGACCACCCGTACCGTAAAAAGTATTCTGTGGTTTTGCGAAAGGTTTGGCACACCCTCTACCTAGATCTCCAGAGCAGTTTCTTTTAGCCTTTTTTCAGACTCTATAACAGAAAAAGTCCATCCGAGCATTTGTCACTTCGGGCTCGTTAAAACATCGAAGGAGACTAGAGTCATCTTTAGCTTTTTCTCGACTCTTTAAAACTGAAAAAGCAAGTTGTGTCTAAAAGCGTCGTTAACAATTTATTTTAAACGGAACAATCACCATTTAATCCTGCGTTGATCTTTAGGTTGAAAAGATGGATCACACCAACCAAGGAGTTCCCTTGGGTGGAAATCCTAGTCCCTTCTCCTCTTGGGGAGATGTTGGTGCGCCCAACATGGCCACATTGTCGCTTCCAGGATTGACAATTGGCCTACCAGTTTGGCTCTTTTCGACCAATGTCGTTCAGAATACCACCACTCCTGAACAGTCGAGTCAACAGTTAGATCAGACAAGAGTTGCCTCCCAGCCTTCCACTTCGTCTTCCTCCCCTCCTTCCTCTTCGCTTGACGGAACTGGTCGATCAAAAAATCGCGTTCCTAAGGAGAAGAAGGAGAAGAAGAAGAAAGAAAAGAAGAAGAAGGAGCCTAAGGCGACTGGGGGCAAGCAAATGTCATCTAACAAAAATCCACACACCGCACTTGTAAGGCCTAAATCACCATGCATCATATGCAGGGGAGACCACTTCCATAGAGATTGTCCTTGTATCCCACGGATACAAAGAGACTGGTCCCCCCGTTTGCACAATTCGGGAGCATCGACCTCTGATAGCCATGTCGACTGCTCACCATCAACTAGTGGGAGTGAAGCTCTAGGACAGAATGGGAAAGTTAAATTTCCCTGCAGACTGTGTGAAGGCGATCACGCCATCCACCGTTGTCCCTTCTTAGACGAGGCAAAAAGAGTTCTGGAAGATCGCCCGATTTTACGAGCGAATCTTCCTCCTGGATATCAAAGACTCTTGCCAAGTCCCTCACTAGTTGAGAATCCGGCTGAGCCACTTAGATGGTCAGCCGAAGCACCTGTCATTGAAGAAGAACCATCTGGATCCATGCCTGACGAAAGTCAAAAGGTTGATACGGCAGTTGACCCGGTTTTGCCTTCAGAGGCTCCATCTTCGAATGACACCATCACAGAGGAGAATACAGACGACACCGTCCAAGTTCTCTTCATCAGCACTGACTCTGATGATCAAGGGGGCAATGCCACCATTCCTTTATCGCAAGAAGGAAGTTCATCAGAGCGCTATCCGGCCGTATATTCGGTCCCACCACCAAGCAACCTGGTTATGTCCTTTGATTGGAACCAACTAGGCAGACCCCGGTTGCCAGCCAGTGTGCCATTCAGAATTATTTGTCAAATATACAGAATGGTAATGGCTGACACTATCATTGATGAGGGGACATCTGTGAGTATCCTTTCCTCTATTGCTTGGAAAGCGCTTGGTTCGCCAACGCTTTTACCTGAGATGAGAAATCTATCAGGTTTTGATAGAGGAACCAGTCGACCTTTAGGGATCCTCCCCAATGTGCCTGTTATCACTGAAAATTATGATGCCAAAATAGCTCACACTAGCTTGAGGACAAAGTGTTTTGCAGCACATAAATCCTTTTGGCAGTTTCGCAGCGCAACATGTTTTAGGTGATTTCGTAGCGCATAATTCATATTTTGCACTGGCTGCGCTACGAAATTGGGGAAATGAGTTCATTGCCTGATGTTGAGAGGCAAGCTATATTCAGGGAAGCAAAACAACACAACCATAGCCCACCCATATCACCTCTGTCTCCTATGGGTTCTGTGGGAATATCTGACTCGACATGTCACAGTGCTGGATCTTATCATCAATATACAAATAATACTGTTGTGTTTCATTCTCAAGGTTTTTCCTATAATCCCGCTACATTGGCAAGATAATGTTCATACAGGGAGCTCTTCCAAACAGCTGTTAATTCAATATGCAACTGCAATATCTGAAGGTGGATGCAGAATAGACAGATTCGCGGTTTTGTTTCAAAATAATTTCACCATCAGAACATCATAGGGACTATGGAGGTAGAGCGGATTTCTGTTGATCATGTTGCACACTTAAAACCCTCAGATGAAGATATAAAGATGGCAGTATGACTTCTGGGAAGAACGGGCTTTTGCCACCTTTTCTTGTTTATAATTTGCAAAAAAGTCTTGAAGAACAGAAAGATATCCTAAGGAGCTTGTTCTTGCTGTTGACATAGAGCATTTAAATCTGTTTGCTGGCCTTGCTGATGGTGTTTAGTGTTTGGTGCAAGTTCAGTCAATATTATCAGAGGATGCTAAAATTGGGATATTACTTGAATATCTCGAGATTAGTTTTAATGAGATGCTGCTTGTGGTAAAGAACGCATTTGAATAAGGAGGTTTAAAAAGTCAAAAGTCCAAGAAAAAAATTCCTTAAGGCAAATACACTCTGTTTTAGCAAAAACAGCAGTTTCGTAGCGTGCTACGAAACTGCTGTAGTTGCTGTTTTTGGATGAAGACAAACAGCTTAATGATAAGATCAGCAAATTTTTGAAGGAAACGCCTAAGGAACATAAGGGAGACCACATGAGGCTATCCTAGCCATTCAGATAATGACAAATGTGCCTTTTTGTAAAGGTGAAATATTTTGTCTCAAGTTAAAACTTTTATAAAGGTACTTTATGACCAGTTAGGGTTTGGCAGAAATGGAATACGAGGAGTATTGTTTTGGTTTATACACATGTCCATCAACGAAGCCTCCAACACATCTGAAATATGGTGATGCTCATAAATTTTGGGGTATTAAAGAGCTGGGAACATGTTGCTTAACTTTCGAAGGATGGTGGGAGACAAGGACCGGAAAAACAGGGGTTTGTTCTTATGATCAATGAACCATCAGCGCATTCAGTATCCAATGCTAACCTTGTTCATTGCATCCACTTCTCAGTTATCTCGGCCAAACTGAAAGGAGACAGGTGTCCAAGAGCAAAGAAAGATAATGATACGAGGAAGATAGAATTAGATATGTAGTTTAATTAGCACTCTTTGTAATTACAGTCAGTGCTTAATGTATTTAATGAATTAGTTAATTGGTAGATAAGGGTAATTAGTAATAGTCTTCGAGCTCCCCTCATGCTGGAGGAGGAAGCTCATAGTGGTTAAGATTGTATCTCTATATATAGATCAGACTTTGAAGTAGTGGGGGTTGGATGTTTTGGAGAAGACTGTTTTTGGTTTATGTATAAACAAATTTCAGTAATGCAAATGACTGTGTTTTCTTCTCAGGATTCACAATGGATCTTCTTGTTCAAATGTGTGATGGTATTCTTTCTTTAAGGTTCTTTTACAGTTTTGTTAATGCATAATCACTAAGAACTCATGAATCATGCTCTGACTTCCTGTATGCCTTGGCAAACTGTGGTTTCAAAGTTATGTTTGAACATATAGATGTAAAGTGCCCTAATTTCTATGAAAAGATAGTGTTTTTGTTTGCTGAGATATGAGAGACTCCATAAGCCCAATGGGAATCAATTCAATGTTGTCCAGCCAGCTTATTTTTCATGTGTCTTATAAGAGTTAGCCATCTTTTCTTGTCATTAGTCAATATTCATAATCTGTGAGAGAGCCCTCTCAGACTAAGGAGGCTAAGCCTTAGTCCAAAGCCTGGTTTGAAATAGTTACACAGAATCTTGCTGATTGGCAGCCTTCAGTGCTTGATTTTGTGATAACATTTTGGTGCGTCTGCCGGGAGCCTGAAGATTATTCATTCCCGAAATTATGAAGCTGAACTTCTGAAGGTAGCAGGAGCTCAAACATCTTTTTGAGGCTGCAAAACTACCTTGGCGACTCCACACATCAAATAACAAATTAGAAGGTGACTCCACTGCTAGAAGATCAGTAGCTTGATGAAGTTTCAAGATGAATTCCACTGCAAGAATGAATGCCAGGTATGCTCCTATGAATCGGTCTCATATCCCTGGTTTTCCAAATCCTATGCCAGAGGTTGATTGGTTAGATGATCTTCCAATATTTAAAGATGAAAAGAAGGACAATGCTGCTCTTCATCTGGTTAAATTCCATATGCATGTACGCAGTCTTAAGGTTCATTTCCCTGAAGATTGTCTCATGAAAATGTTTATGACCACTTTAGAAGGAAAAGCATGGTCTTGGTATAAAAGTCTGGAAAATGGTTCAATATATTCGCTTGCTAGTTTTCATGATGAATTCTGTGAAATGTATAAAGAAGGTTATCCTTCCTTATTGCTGCTTAAAGATTGCTGTAGACATTCTTTAAGTCTTATTAAGTATTTAGAGGATGGTTATGATGATGATGAATTCACGGATGAAGAAATTTTAGAGGCTCTTCATAACAATGCATTCCAGCACCAAGGAGAAGATATAACATCCCATGAAACACAGCATGAAGATCAGCAGGGGTTTATTTGTGAAACCCATGTTTCATCCTTTGATATTGATGTAGAGATACAACAGATTTGTCAGGCTTCAGATCATCATGAGTATGAAATCGATTGCAAACAGCAAGAAGAAGTACTGGAAGATAGTTTTTACGACCCTCAGGCAGAGGAAAAGCTTGTTCAATTTTGTAATTCCTTGCAGCAGCTTACTTCAAATAATAATCATAATAGTGAGGAAAATTACATTGTTTGTGAGCATCATTCAGAAAGGCAGTTGGATAGTATATCAAATAAATTTGGTGTGGCTGAGGATAAGTTGTTTGAAGATATAGAATGTTATGAGAATCAGCAAACTAACCATGTGTTTTTTGACCCTATAGCTGAATACATGGAAAAGATTTACTGTTCAGGATTCCAGTTATATTTTCATGTTGAAGAACAGTTACACCTCATGCTGCCTTGGTTACTTCAGTATCTGATTTATTTTTGTTTCAAGCACAGCCAAAGGACTCAAATGTCAGATAAGATAAATGATTGGCTACATTGGAAATATCATGTTGCTTGAGCTACAAGTGGAGCTTGCAGCTGATAGGGTAGGTAGGTAAGATAAATGCAAATAAGCTCAAGGTTGACTGAGCAATTTTTTTTTTAGTAGTGGTAGATATAGACTTCTATCTCCTACAGTGATCATCAAGCTTAAGCCCGAGGTGAAGGCCCAAGGAACTTAAAGAAGATGTTTGTTAAATAAATTTTTATTTGTCATAAATGGATAAGGCACTGGAACTGCAGGTTCTTAGTGTACCACAAGGGCACACTATCCCAAGTGGAGCCACTGTTATCACTGAAAATTATGATGCTAAAATAGCTCACACTAGCTTGAGGACAAAATGTTTTGCAGCACATAAATCCTTTTGGCAGTTTCACAGCGCAGCATGTTTTAGGTGATTTTGTAGCGCATAATTCATATTTTGCACTGGCTGCGCTACGAAATTGGGGAAATGATTTCATTGCCTGATGTTGAGAGGCAAGCTATATTCAGGGAAGCAAAACAACACAACCATAGCCCACCCATATCACCTCTGTCTCCTATGGGTTCTGTGGGAATATCTGACTCGACATGTCACAGTGCTGGATCTTATCATCAATATACAAATAATACTGCTGTGTTTCATTCTCAAGGTTTTTCCTATAATCCCGCTACATTGGCAATATAATGTTCATACAAGGAGCTCTTCCAAACAGCTGTTAATTCAATATGCAACTGCAATATCTGAAGGTGGATGCAGAATAGACAGATTCGCGGTTTTGTTTCAAAATAATTTCACCATCAGAACATCATAGGGACTGTGGAGGCAGAGCAGATTTCTGTTGATCATGTTGCACACTTAAAACCCTCAGATGAAGATATAAAGATGGCAGTATGACTTCTGGGAAGAACGGGCTTTTGCCACCTTTTCTTGTTTATAATTTGCAAAAAAGTCTTGAAGAACAGAAAGATATCCTAAGGAGCTTGTTCTTGTTGTTGACATAGAGCATTTAAATCTGTTTGCTGGCCTTGCTGATGGTGTTTAGTGTTTGGTGCAAGTTCAGTCAATATTATCAGAGGATGCTAAAATTGGGATATTACTTGAATATCTCGAGATTAGTTTTAATGAGATGCTGCTCGTGGTAAAGAATGCATTTGAATAAGGAGGTTTAAAAAGTCAAAAGTCCAAGCAAAAAATTCCTTAAGGCAAATACACTCTGTTTTAGCAAAAACAGCAGTTTCGTAGCGCGCTACGAAACTGCTGTAGTTGCTGTTTTTGGATGAAGACAAACAGTTTAATGATAAGATCAGCAAATTTTTGAAGGAAACGCGTAAGGAACATAAGGGAGACCACATGATGCTATCCTAGCCATTTAGATAATGACAAATGTGCCTTTTTGTAAAGGTGAAATATTTTGTCTCAAGTTAAAACTTTTATAAAGGTACTTTATGACCAGTTAGGGTTTGGCAGAAATGGAATACGAGGAGTATTGTTTTGTTTTATACACATATCCATCAACAAAGCCTCCAACACATCTGAAATATGGTGATGCTCATAAATTTTGGGGTATTAAAGAGCTGGGAACATGTTGCTTAACTTTCGAAGGATGGTGGGAGACAAGGACCGGAAAAACAGGGGTTTGTTCTTATGATCAATGAACCATCAGCGCATTCAGTATCCAATGCTAACCTTGTTCATTGCATCCACTTCTCAGTTATCTCGGCCAAACTGAAAGGAGACAGGTGTCCAAGAGCAAAGAAAGATAATGATACGAGGAAGATAGAATTAGATATGTAGTTTAATTAGCACTCTTTGTAATTACAGTCAGTGCTTAATGTATTTAATGAATTAGTTAATTGGTAGATAAGGGTAATTAGTAATAGTCTTCGAGCTCCCCTCATGCTGGAGGAGGAAGCTCATAGTGGTTAAGATTGTATCTCTATATATAGATCAAACTTTGATGTAGTGGGGGTTGGATGTTTTGGAGAAGACTGTTTTTGGTTTATGTATAAACAAATTTCAGTAATGCAAATGACTGTGTTTTCTTGTCAGGATTCACAATGGATCTTCTTGTTCAAACTTGTGATGGTATTCTTTCTTTAAGGTTCTTTTACAGTTTTGTTAATGCATAATCACTCAGAACTCATGAATCATGCTCTGACTTCCTGTATGCCTTGGCAAATTGTAGTTTCAAAGTTATGTTTGAACATATAGATGTAAAGTGCCCTGATTTCTATGAAAAGATAGTGTTTTTGTTTGCTGAGATATGAGAGACTCCATAAGCCCAATGGGAATCAATTCAATGTTGTCCAGCCAGCTTATTTTTCATGTGTCTTATAAGAGTTAGCCATCTTTTCTTGTCATTAGTCAATATTCATAATCTGTGAGAGAGCCCTCTCAGACTAAGGAGGCTAAGCCTTAGTCCAAAGCCTGGTTTGAAATAGTTACACAGAATCTTGCTGATTGGCAGCCTTCAGTGCTTGATTTTGTGATAACAGTGCCTATAACATTGAAAGGGAAGACCGTTCAAATGAACGTGATGGTCGTTCAAGGACCCTTGGATTATAACCTACTCCTTGGACGAGACTATATATATTGCATGGGAGCTGTAGTCTCCTCACTCTTTAGAGTAATGTGTTTTCCGCATGAAGGAAGAATGGTCAAGCTCGTGGACCAACTTTCGTTTCCGAGATCACACATCGCAAATAGTCAGGCGCCATCCCTAAATGGTCTATTCATGCAAGAAGTGTCTCAACCCACGGTCCGTCCTCCTGATGAGCGCGAGTAATCCGGGAGGATATGACTGGAACCCAGGGGGCATGCATCCTGGCCTGCTTCGGCAGGGAAACTTTGGGTATAGGGTAGGTTTCCGCGGGAGAATATGACTAGTCCGTACCCCGTCCGTGGTTGGAAGAGGGGTTGTTCTGGAATAAGATTCTCTTGTCAAAGTTATGTGAGAGGGCGGGGGTCGTCACTCACCTCTGTCTATTTCGGTAGACATTGCCGAGGAAGTGTTTTGTTTGAATTATTAACGAGACAATCTTTGGGTAACCTGAAAGAGGTAAGCCTCTCCCGGTGAAACGAAAGTTTCGATGGAATTGAAGAATAGGTAACTTTGAAATCATACTTTATACCTGGGGGCATGCAAACCTTTTGGAGTGCAAGCAAAGAGCAGTTATTTATCTGTTTTTTGGATTAGATGTTTCCTAACTTGCATAAAAAAAAGGAGAGTGAGCATAGCTTTGGTAAGGCGCAAGCTCTATAAAAAATGGGATCTTTCATGAGACACTCTTATCTTATGATTGGGTAATCAAGCAGTTTTAGCATAAAGTTCATGCTCGTTAAAAAATAAACGCAAGATCCGAGCAGTTTTAACGCGGTCTTCATGCTCGTTAAAAAATAAATATAAGCAATGAGCAATGTTCCCTCCAGAGTTTAAGCTCATTTTTAACTAAAAAATGAACCTATCCCGGTAAATAACCGCTGTGATCGTAAATTTATCAGCCATAAAAGCCTTGGTCGTGTTTTCACCTGCCACCTCCACTTGTCATTTGGCCGATCGTTCACCTCCATATGATTGTTTACCCATTTTGAGGAACAGCTGCGAAGAGTGATTTCACCTAGCCATCCTTGTGACACTGCCGTGATTGGAAAATTCCAACCTGTACCTGGAATCAGTTGCTATCCCTGTTTATCACTCGTTCCTCAAAAGACGAGTCTTCTTTAAGATCTTTTCATCTGACTCGTAAAATATGAAAAGATTGCCAACTTTTGGCCTTCCAGCTCGTTAAAGGACCGGAAGAGCTATCCCTCCTCTAGATTTTAATCTTTTTGGACCTGAGGGATTATTGCACAAAAAGATCGAGCGCTTGTTTTGTTCGGCTCGTTAAAGATATCGAAAACTCATCCCTTTTGTAGTGTTTTATACTTTTTAGGACTTAAGGGATTAGATGACGAAAAAGGAATTTTGGAGTTAACTTTATGTACCTTTTCAGACTCTCTAAAAATGAAAAGGACCGAGTTATCCTTGTCGTTAGACTCGTTAAAACGATTAAATAGCGACAAACTTGTCTTTAGACGAGAACGAGTTTCCCTATCGTTAAGCTCGTTAAAACATAGCGATGGGCTTGCCCGAAGGGTAGTTTATAGAACAAGCATATGTTATCCTCCTCAAGCTTGACAAAAATAAAGAGGTACTGGTCAGCAATGACTGGGGAAAAATTGGGAAAAAAATCAAGAAAACTTTGATGGTAGCAGGTCGCTCTTGAACATGACACTTTTCCTCCGTATCACATTCGGGTTGGGTTGTTTCATTCACCAGTCACATCACCATGGTCTTGCCATACCATCCATATTTGGGGTAATGCTACCGATCCATCGCATCAGTGTCGCCATATGTTCAAGAGAAGTCATTCAGAAAGAGTCAACCGGGTCCCATCCACTGCCATACATTATCCTTCATCTATTCATGACTGCCACCCTGAATCATATGTCACTGATTGTTTTCACCTCCATTAAAATCATTAGCTCCGTTCCGTGTCACTGATGTGGGATTCATTAAGGCCCTCCTTTGACAGATCGCTCCTTGTCGACATCAGCTCATTATCCAAGGAGTTGATCTAGGAACACCCCCTTCAGTACTTTGAAGCTTGCATGCCTCAATGGCAAGTTTCTCACTTCCGGCGACAGGTATACATCAATGACCTTCGACCAGAAGATTTTGCGTGGTGTTCGACGCCAAGTCCTTTATTCACACCACGTGAATTGTACTGCAGTACCTTGAGGGTCATTATCATTATCGGTGATTCCTCTCGCGCTTGTTAACGGTTTACATCATTGACCGGTAATCAAGCGATGTCTTTCCATGTTCGACTTCAGCGCAATTCTCACATGGATCGACTTGTACTTAGAGTGAAGATCGAATGAGTTTGAAGACCCCGGATCTAGTTTCATCCATCCGGGCTGCGATATATATTCAGGAAAAATAAAGACATTTGACATGTACATCATTGCAGCAGATGATCATCCTACTCAAAGGATGATAATTTTCACCAAAATTATCAGTCTACCATTAGACGATCGTCTGTTCTATGTAAAAAAATGAATTTATAAAGCTGAGCATGGGAATGCCCGCCTCAGCTAGATCATGAAAGCATAATGAAGCATAAGGTATTGTATTGTATTTTATTACAGGTCTCTTCCCAGCAGATGGATGAACTTCGGACCCTCCTGGATAAAGCATTTCACCCGGTAAACGGCCTCATACTTTAGGGGGCAACTGTTATAGAAATTTTTGTGCCTTGCATCACTGAGCATGAAATGTCAATAATCAAGGGATCCAAAGTCCCTAAACATGTTGTTCCTACCCCTAGAGGAACAAGGCCAGCAAACCACAACACTTAACAAAAGTTCTCCACCTGAAAACACTCGAAAACAAGGCAATTCTGGATCATGTCAACTGCTCCACTGAGCATCTGCGCTGAATGTCAACTGCTCCACTGTCTACCTGCATTGAATGTCAACTGCAAAGAAGGCTACCTGCGCTGGGCGAGTTTGGACATGTGGCAGAGTCATTCCTCAAGGTGTCAGTGCCCAGGAAGCTTCCAAAATGACACTTGGATCAAGGAATTCGACTGGTGATGAGTAAGAGGTTACAAATCTCCAAATGGAAGAAAGAACCTCCAAGTGGACTCAAGAACTGAAGTGGGAGAGGACACTAGTCAGCTTCATGCCAGCCTCAAGCTGACTCATCCTTTCTCCAAAACTCCTATATATAGATCTCTCTCATGAGGTCTAGGGAGGCTGGAATTTAGTATTTGCAAAGAATTGCTGTTGGTTTGTGGCTAGAACTATTGGGTGTGTTATGCTTTGAAGGGAACTGAAGAAGGAATTCCATTCTGCTGGGAAAGAGATGCTGGGTTGGAGCCCTATGGGTTGTATCTCTTCCTGAACCATGTTACTTTCAATAAAGCTATCTTGATTCTTTCCTATATGCTGGTGTATTTTGTGTAATTGCATTAGTATATTTGATTTACTTCTAATCCTGAATCATTTATGAATATGTATATTTGCCTTTGTATTGTGTTCTTCTCTTGTTGCAAGTAGCTGCTCTCTTGTCACAGGTAGCTGTTCTCTTGTGATCTCGTGGGATTCAAGTAGCTGTTCTCTTGATCAAGCGAGGAGGCAGGTAGCTGTGGACACACAAAGAGAAGAGGATCTAGTTTGAGGGACAACCAAAAGACAACGGTAAGTCTGCCGATCTCCTCTCTTTCATATTTCATAAAGGAAGAAATCATGATAGCTGTATTCGTTTGTTGCTAAGGCGCTGTCACACCTTAGGTGGATAGGATCGTCCTAAATAGGCATTTTTCCCCACAACAGTTTACTAGGAACTTTTTCCTTCTCCTAATGTATTGCCTTCTACTGAAACCATTCATATGATTTCATCAAACACTATTATTTTGGATGATCCTTGGATCGTACCTTCCAAATTTGAGGTGGATTCATTTGGTGATGCAATGCCTTTGAGTCCCTATGAAATTGCATATCAGGCTGTATAGTCGTTTTCCGACCCTTCTTCAACCGAAATTGATCTAATGAATGTGGTCCATGGAGAATTACTTTCAATATCAACCTCAAATTCAACAACTTTTTCTGAGCTTGTTCATATTGATGAACAGATTCGTGAACTTTTGTCTGTTGATGATTTACTATGGGAAGGTATTCATCATCGATCTTCATTTTTACCTGAGCTTGATCATTTTAAAAACGATTTTTCATATATTTTTACTATTGATTATGTCAAAGAACCACAGAATCCATTGCAACATCCTGATTCTTAGTTAAATTTGGGAAATATTTCTCGAATGGTTCCTATTGACATTTCAGTTAAACCAAGAATTGTTGAAAACATTCATGTAGGTGCTTCCTATACGGACAATGAACTCCAAACATATAAAGCCCTATTTCAAGAATTCCATGATGTGTTTGCCTGGTCATATGAAGAAATGCCAGGAATAAATCCAGTAATTGTTGTTCATTAAATTAAAATTTACCCGAATGCTAAACCTGTCTGGCAACGTTTGCGTTAGATACATCTGTTTAAATCTGCTACTATTAAAGCTAAAGTTGACAAATTACTTCGAGCATGTTTCATTTATCCAATTCCCTTAACGGATTGGGTATCGAATATTGTTCCTGTTAACAAAAAGCAAGGAACGATAAGAATATGTATCAATTATAGGGATATTAATCGAGCTTGTCCTAAAGACAATTATCCAACTCCCTATATCGATCAAATCAATGATGATTGTGCCGGCAGTGAAATTTTCTCCTTTATGGATGGTTTTTTCGGTAAATCAACATACTCCCTGCTGATCAACCAAAAACGGCTTTCATTTTCCCATGGGGGACATTTTCTTATTTCAAATTAACTTTTGGATTAAAGAACGCTGAAGAAACATTTCAAAGAGTTATGTCTTACGCGTTTCATGACATCAAGCACATTGTGCAACCTTATCTCGATGATTTACCTACCCATTCATTACGTAGAGCCAATCATCTCACTCATTTACGAGCAATCTTTATGAGATGTAGGCATTATCAAATTAGGTTGAATCCACATAAATGTGTTTTTTGTATAGAAAAGGTCATTTACTGGGATTCGTGTTTCAAAAGCCGGAATTCATGTCAATCCCTCGAAGGTTGAAGCTATTATCAAATTGCCTCCTCCTTCGACTCTTCGCCAACTCCAAAGTTTGCAAGGGAAAGCAAACTTTTTATGTCATTTCATTCCTAGCTACGCCGAGATAATAAAGGGTTTTACCAGGTTGTTGAACAGAATACTCCATTATTTTGGGATGAGATAGCTGACAAATCTTTTGATGCACTTAAACATGCGTTGACCCATGCACCGTTATTGCATCCTCCCAACTACAACTAGGATTACTTCTTGTACCTCGGCGCTTCTCATTCCACCATTGGGATGGTTTTAGTTTAGGAAGATGAATTCAATAGTGAACATGTGATTTACTATCTTAGTCGAACTTTGAATTCAACTGAGCTTAAATATTCGCATGTGGAGAAATTGGCCTTGGCAGCTATTCAAGCTGTCCAAAGATTTCGTCATTAGATCTTACTACGCAAAACTACCATAATTTCTAACTATAACCCTATGATCTATATTTTGACTAAAGAATTGCTATGGGGCAAGTATTCCAAATGGATAGTTATCCTGCAGGAATTTGACTTGTAATTGAAAAATCCAAGGCAAAGAAATCTTTAGTATTTGCGAAACTGATGTGTGATTTCCCTCATGCTGATACTGAAATTGTGGCGGAAGAGCCCATTGTGGATGAATCCTTGTTTCTTATCAGTACTCTTGATCCATGGTATGGAGATATCATTGTTTATCTCCAAACCCAATCTTTTCGGCCTGAAATTTCATGATCTCAATGACGAAAAATACGTTTCCAATCCCAACAATACAAAATCATTGGAGATACACTCTATTGTTGTGGGGCGGATTCTTTTTTTCGATGTTGTTTAACTCATGAAGGAGCTGAAAAGGTTCTAAATGACTGTCACTCTAGAGCATGTGGCAGTCATATGCCTGGGTATGCCATATCCCAAAAGATATTGCACGCTAGTTATTTATGGCCGTCTTTATTTAAAGATTGTAATTACATGGTCCAAAAATGCTACAATTGTCAAATTTTTGATTGAAAGATGCGTGCTCCACCTGCTCCTCTCCACCCCATAATTGTCGTTGGCCCTTTTGCAAAGTGGGGTATCGACTTTATTACATGTAACCCTCACTCGGTTGGGGGGCATGCGTATATCATCCTTGCGGTAGATTATTTTACTAAGTGGGCCGAGGCGATGACTACATTTTCGGCAGACAACAAAACTGCTACAATTTTCATTTTTAATCATATAATTACTAGATTCGGTGTTCCTCAAGCGATTATCACTGATCATGGGAGTCATTTTCGAAACATCATGATGACTAAACTAACAGATCAACTTGGCCCGCGTCATGATAGTTCTACTCCATATTACCCACAGGCTAATGGTCTGGTTGAATCCATCAACAAAGTTCTAGTCATTATGATCTGATGAATCATTGGTATTCATAGGTCGAACTAGCATAACATGTTATTTTCAGTGCTTTGGGCGTATCGAACCTCAGTAAAAACATCAACTGGTTTCACTCCTTTTCAACTGGTTTACAGTTTGGAAGTTGTGTTACCCATTGAATGTGAAATTTCGTCATTGCAAATAGCCATAGAGTTACTCCTAGCCACTTCCAAAGAGGAGAAACATTTGTTGTACTTAGCTTAGTAGATGAGAATCAATGTGATGTTGCATTAGCAATTGAAACTCATGCCAAATGAATTAAAGCTTAGTACGATCGAAATGTTACACCTCGTAATTTTTCAGAAGGAGACCTAGTCTTACTATACGATCAAGGAAACGATAAGCTAGGGGCTGGAAAATTTGTACCTATGTGGCATGGTCCTTATATTGTTAAGAGAAAGCTGGCAAAAGGGGCCTATGAAGTGGTAGATTTTGATGGTGTCTCTTTGGGTAAACCCAGAAATGGTCTTTATTGGAAGAGATATTATGCTTAAATCTAGGTGTGGAGATTTTAGTTAGATTAGTTTCTTTCTAGCTGATGTGTTTTAGATTAGAAAAGTGTGCTTAGTTTAGAGAGTGTTTTTATCATTATTCCTGCTTATCTTGATTTTACTCTTGATATTGCAGATGTCGACGTCTCTTCAAACATACATTGGTTTCACTGATGGTGCTTGTCGTAATACACAAAACATTTCTTACGTAGCTTGGGTTATCTATTCACCCTCTGATGAGTTGGTATCTATGCATGGGGTAAGCCTCAGTCAAACAATGAAAAACATTGCAGAGTATAGTGCACTGATTGAGTTATTATCTGAATCCATCTCATTTGGTATTCGGAGTTTGATTGTTAGGTTAGATTCTAAACTCGTTGTATTGTAGCTTAATAGAGTTTATGCTCTGGTGTTATTAAGATTATGTTTAAGAGTTCGTCTCTTGGAACGTGAATTTGACTACATTGAATATCAGCATATTCCAAGATATTTAAATACATTAGTAGATGCAATTGCTTCTAAAATGTTAAATAAACATTTGCAATAATCAAACAGTAAATTTAAAAACATTCCATAACATGTTATACAAGATAGCCAGTAATAGTGATATAGCATAGCATAGAAGTGTGTCAAACATACATTGTCTTCGATCATAGGTTGAAAAACACCTTATGATCAGCAAAAATGATAGTACAAAAACAAAAAATGTCGTACGAGTATACAAAGGTGATCATCCTATCATTGGTGATGATCACGATAAGAAACCACTGCTTGAGCCACCCTACAAAGGAAACTCGTGGAAGGTCCTGGGACCCCAATCACATAGCATTGTAACCTAAGTGGAATATCATCTATGCTAGTATGTGGAATATCTGCTGTCAAATGCTCTAGATGATTTTCCAATTCGGTCAGGGTCTTGTTGATGCCCCGAAAATCGTTGTATCAACATTGGGGGATAACCACCCGGTCCGGACCTTAATACAGCTCCTTTTCCGTTTGGAATGGTGGCTCTGACTGGGGATAATGGGACCAGTTTCCCAGCAATGAATAAACGGGATGAATGAATGATTGATTGACTAATCTAATGATAGGCGAATAACTTAATTTATCAACGAAATAAAAAGAATTACTACTAATCCAGGGAACTATTGTACTTTGAAGTGTAGCGCTTGATGATCTATGTTTATTAACAGGCATGTAGATGACTCCATCTAATAAACATGGACATTTCTCATTCAATGATTACTTTTCTTAAATAGTTAAACAAGGTGATTAATGCAATATTGCTACACTCATCATTTATATCATCAATACATATATGATCAAATGAAAAGCATTACCATAAACATCCAATAGTGGAGGGAATAAAGAAATGTTGTTAAAACACATACATATTTTCGATAATAGCAAAGGCGATCAAATAACAACTCATATAAAAAGAATGGATTCAGACATAGATAATAGTACCATATGAGCTGCGAGTCACTCTCCAATATCAATCGCTATTTGAAATTCTTCCTCTAATGCAGAAATAATTTCAAACAAAGACAGTAGTGCACATTTGCATAAAAGCTTCTTTGCCAAAATCAGAATGATTGGTCCAGTTTTATAAAAGAATATGCCTGAAGTACAGTAGTGCAACTTCAGGTTTTAAGTCAAGTACAAAACTTTATGACCCTTTCTAAAAACATGAAAGGGTCTATAAATACTGAATTAAACTAACTATCTATGAAACTGAAATCCTACTTAATTGGTATCAAATGATCTTGAATATCTCCTTCTCAGTAACATGGCAGTCGGCGGCATGAATCATCAAGCAGGTTGTTTGCCTTTAAACTTGAGCTGACTTATCGCAAGCATTGGCTCCACTTCGGGTGGTCTGTTGAGGCGAGAGTTAAGCTGGGCGGCATAGGTGGCATCCTGAATATCGGGGATAATATACCCGATTGCATCTGTAAGGCATTTGAGGGCGCTCTTTGACTGTGTGGTTTTACCAGGAAGAACCAATAGGTGTCCCATGTTAAACTGTTAATTCCAGCAATTAATCTCCCCTTTTCCTCTAGATCTGGATAACATGACTGCTCCAATGTTTTCACCACTGTCAATTTACCTGGAGTGCATTGGGAAATCATGTTTAACAAGTAGAGAGTATTATTAACCAATTTAACCAAATTACTTGTGGTTGATTTGCATCTTGAAATTGCCCTCTCTGCTTTCATTAACTGGGACTGCCATTCTGTAAACAATATTTCTTTATGTGACTCTAAAATTCTTGGTAAATTTGCCGCTTGTCCTTGATCGGTATCTTGCCAGTCAAGAAATTCAGTTAATGTTTCTTCAGCTTGATCCAATTCTGTTCTAGCCTTTTCTGTTTGTTTACTTATTGATGCCGTCAATTCGCATAGTGGTTCCGCCTGGGCGATTTGTTGACATAGAAGCTTGATTTGTGTTATTAATGCCTTATTTATCTGTAATGCTTCTAATTTGAATTCGGCTATCTGTGGAACGCCCTTTGTCTTCTCAAGCTGTGCTGATAGTTGAGCAATCTGCTCATCTTTTGACTTCAGCATTTGTTCATTTGCTGCCCTCAGTTGTGCCAGGGCTTCAGACAACTCTTTCTGCTTCTGGATTGCGCTGTGATCAATCCTCTGTTTCTCTTCCTACAATTGTTGAGTTAATTGATTATTTATTTGCTGTTGTGTTAACAATTGTTGTTCTGCCTGCTCCGCTTTCTGTTGTGCTTCTGTTAGCTGTGCTTGCAATAAAAAGATTTCCTGGTCTTTCGTTTTTAATAAAAGACTCACCTCTAATGCCTTGTCTATTGTTGCTTCCGAATAGGCTCCAGCATATTGTGATAGTTTTGTTAGGTCATCAGAGGGGTCAAATTCCTCCTTCCAAACCAGATTGCCCGTGACCGTTTGTTCTGGGAAAAGGGAAGGTTGATCAGTCCTTCTTCTCTTCCTCTGTCGTTTTACCACAGCTTTGTGCCTTGGGCTATAGAAGACATCCAAGGGAGGAATTTCTTCTATGTGCAAAATAATTTGATCGAAGGGGTCCTTTGGGATTATTTCTACTTCCTTTGAACTGGGTAGGCCACTGGTTCCACTTGGAACATGTTGTGAAGTGGTTTCCTGTGTATCTGTTGCTTTCGAAGTTTCGGTGTCCTTTGAACATTCAAGACTACTGATAATTGAATCAAATTGCGGCCATTCCTGGAGCAATTTGGGATCAATTTGAGTATCCACATTCACCTCTATGTTGCTCTGTTTCTGCTCTTTAGTCTGGGTTTCCTCTTGCACTTTCTCCTGTTTTTCTCTTGTAACCGGCGGTTCCTTTGAATGTTGCTGTTCAGGCTCGCTTGGTCTTGTTGCTGGGGCTGTTGCTAGTAGATCCAGAGGCAGAGTTTGCAACCTCTGTTCTCGAAGTCTGTTGAATTCAACTAACCCTTCATCTTTGTATTCCATTATGGCCAGTGATCTAACTCGATACATTGATTCAGTCGAGGAGAACAGGTCATCAAATTTATCTTCTATATGATCAAACTTTGTCAATTTGGCCTGTTCAAGAGCATTATAGGCGACTTTGTTGGGATCAAATCGCATGTTAGGGAGAGTCGCTAAAGTTAATGATTTCATCTTCATAGCTTCTTTTTCCACATGTTTAAAATCATGCAAAGTGTAGACACCACATTTCAGAGGAAAGGAGGGCCAGACCTGCTTCTTATTTTTCTTTAGAGTTTGTGTAACTCCCTCGGCAATAATCTGATAGGCTATCTCCCTTGCCAACAGTTTGTCAGGTATGTACAAAGGAAGGACATGAGGTTTGGCTTAGCTGCCGAAAATTCTTACATAAGTAAATTTATCCTCTCTGAACCATCTTCCTATTGATGTTAAATCAATCCCTGCTTGGTAAGAAATCTTGCGATCAGGTTTATTAAAAATAGAATAATGAATGGGTAACATGAAGCCGTTGCAGACTTGGTACAAATGGTGCTTATAGGAAGTCTTCCACAATTTCTGATGGTATATGTGAATAGGTGTGGGGTCTTGTGGAGTCCACCTCCAGCCGAGTACAGGAAACTCATAATTAAAACACAGGGTATCTAGTATATAAGCGTTGTAGTAGAATGGGGGAATAATCCTTTCTGAGATGGAAGTTTTAGTTCTAAAACTAAGAACTGTGGTTGCTAGCTTATCTGACAGTATGGTTGCCCAATCCATTATCTCACTATTACATGCCGCTTCCATCAAGGGAACTATTTCTATAATGAAATTAGCGGAATCGTGCAACCCCCACAATCTACACATCATTATCCCAGCATAACAATACGGAGAACATAGAGAATCAACAGAGTACTTACCGGAAGTTTCATGCTTGTGTTTCGCCAGATTTTGCCTCCATTCCTGAATGGGTTCGGATTTAGTTTCGTTCTCATTTCGGAATTTCTCCAGAAATGCCTTGTTGTATTTCTTCTCTGGCTCAGGCAAATGATACATTTGCCTCAAATCATCAGCCTTGAATGAACCAAAGATTCTCCCATCTCTGGTGCAGAAAGTTCTTTTTGTGATTGGGATTTCCTCAATTTCCCACTTTACTACATCCATATATGGGAGAATTTGTTCCCGAGCCGCTATCCGATGAAGGAAAGAGTCGGCCAAGTCTTTCAATGTACCATCAGACTTTCTACTGGAACCCGCTGTAGCTTGCACTGCATTCACCTTTGGTTCTTCTGCTTCGATCAAATTATAGGTACTTTGCCAAATGGTCTTGGCAAGTCATGAACATGTAGTATCAGATATTAATCCTTTCTTTTTATTTGCTGGATCAGCGACGGCTTGTCCTGTGGCTGGTGTAGTGGAAGCTACTGTGGTTTTCTTAGACTTCTTCCCCATTCTGCTTGAATCTATTACTTCGGAAGAATTTTGAACAATAGTGGAAATAAGCATAACAAAGAGAATTTCTAGCGAAAACCAAATACGAGTGAGATATATTGATCAATGCATGATGAGGGATTAACTTAAAGTGGCCGCGTATACAATCTATGAGAAGATTTTTTAAGCTTACTATTTCATTAAATGGCCATTAAAACCTGCCAATCCTTTAAATGCTCATCATATCTCTTATCAGCCGCATGATTTGTTTAAGCGTGCCTTGGACATTTTGGCGGTTGAGCGCAGGTGAATCACTGTTTGAAAAATAAGGCCTTAAATACGAATTAATCATAATACCTCTACTTTAACGGCTTTTTGAAGTTTGCGCTGTTGGCTTTATCGCAATCGGGTGTCGGGGAAAACTTAAATCTTTATATTGACACCTTTTGAAATCCCCGATCGCCGATAGCGATATCGCATCGCATCGCATTGGGAGTATGGGCACTTTAAAAAGCATGCATGGTATATCCCCGATCGCCGATAGCGATATCGCATCGCATTGGAGCGAAAGGGACGTGATCGCATCGCATCAGAGCGAAAACCATTTAATCGCATCGCATCGGAGCGGGAGGCACTTTTGTTATGGGAACTTATTATTGCAGATATTCGATAGCCTACTGCATGTCATCGCATCGGAGAAAACCAACGGGCTTTTAAGTTATGCCTCGTTTGTCATTGCGATATGCGATCTTGCAATCGCTTTATCGCAATGATAAAAGATGAATTATTTATATTATGACCAAATAATTGGTTTGTCAAAAAGGTTTTTATAATGCTTTCATTTTTTTTTTCGGACCTTTTTGAATAATACAAAGTTGATACCAATTAAAAACAAAAAGGGACCCATTTCATATTATAGTTTTATGATTAAAATGGATGAAATGGGGGTTTGCTATAGAGCACAACAATTGGCGATTCGCTGGAAGAAACAATTATCTCTGAAAAGTATGGAAATACTTAAACTTTTTCAAAATAGAGTTCTCATCAAAGGGGAAAATTCTAATATAACTAGGTATATATGCATTCCGAGTAAAATGGAACTATCTTTGCTAATTTCTTCTCTTGTTTAAAATTAGATACATTCTAAGTTTTAAATTGGCCTCTATTGGTTGATAATGATAAAACAGAAAACCTTTCCAAATCAGCTTTTAGAATTGACTCCTTTGTCATAGGTAGAGCCTCTGCTGCCAGCAAACGTTCATAGTTTCGACAGGGATACCTTTTAACCATGCTATTTTCCATTATCCTACTCATTTGAGAGTATGATTAACAGAATGAATTCCAAAACATGCTTTTCATATTTTGTATTTCTTTTCCACTTTTCTGTTATTTTGTAAGATAAAAAGGCATTGTCCTGGTTTGGTGGCCAGCTTAGTGACAATGCCATTCACTAGTAGTAATTTAACCGAACAAGCTGCCTCGTGATGAGACCCCTTGTCTTATAATTCTAAGCCATTACCCTGTTTTGGTATGCAGTAATGGTAATGTCGGTTAAACTATTTCCCTATGATCATGGTAAGCAGGCTTGTAATAATACCTCTTATCTTTTTTATCAAATATTTTAGAATTACACTCTGAGTAATCATAAGCTTTGGTGAGTGGGATGGACAATTTTCTCCTTAAGAGTAAATGGATGACAAGGTAAGAGTTAAGGATGCTGAAATTGGATTAGTTTCTATTTTGATATTGATAACCTTTTTGTGACCAATTTATAAACATAAATGACTTACAATATTTCTAAACTTTGGGAAGTGTTTACAAAAATTGAAGTGTAGTTTCAGAATGCAATTACACCTAATTTCCCAGAATTATCCCTCTTGTTTAAGACTTCTATTACTTTAAAAGTAAATATCAACCCTACTTGTTTTGAGTAACTTTCAAGTACAGCAAAGGTCAATGGTAGATATCTCACAACTTTATTTTCTAATGATCCTACAAACTATAAAATTATAAAAAAGGGGAGAAGGGGTTACCTTCTCAATTGAAGAATTTCCTTAAGATAAGGCCACTAACAAGGAGAGAATCTCTCAAACCTGATAAATCTTGTAATATGAAGGTTGAATGGCCTATCTTCTCATAGATCTGAAATGGCCCAAGCCACATATTTTGGAACTTGGTGTGTTTTCCCTTGTCCTCATGGGCTTTGTCCCATTTCAGGACCAAATCACCGACTTGAAATTGTTTTGAACCGGATGAGACTAAATCAAAGGATGATTTGATGATTTGCTGATGTTTTTCATGAATAACCTTGGCTTTTTCTCTTTCCTCTTCTAATTTTAAAATTTGGTCATGTCTAAGTTGAATAGAAGAAGAAGGGCTTTCCTCAATAAACTGCACTAGGGATAGAGAAGGAAGAACAAGATTTGTTGGTAGTACTGCTTCTTTTCCATATACAAGGTTGAACGAGGAAGATCCTATGGAAGCCTTTTGTGTTATCCTATCAACCCATAGTGCGAATATTAAGGATTTGTGCCATTTTTTTATGATTCTGTTCGATGGTTCGCTTAATAATTTTAATCAGATTTTTATTTGTAGACTCTGCTAAACCATTACCCTAGGGATAGTAATTAGCAGAATATTTTAATTTAAATCCTCTTTTAATAGCGAAATCAAACATAGCATTGCCTGAAAAGTAAGATGAATTATAAAAAACAAGAGCATTTGGGACACCAAACCTAGTAATGATGAATTGATCTATGAATTTAATGATTGCCTCAGAATTTGTTGTCTTCAAAGGAATTGCTTCGACCCATTTAGTAAAATAATCAGTAGCAGTAAGGATATACTTATGCTATTTGGAAGAATGAGGAGTAATTTACCCAATGATATCTAATCCCCATTGCTCAAATGGTTGTTCAATGTTGATTGGTTTCAAAGGGAAAGCTGGTTTTCTTTGCCTTCCACTAGAAGTTTGACAATTTCGGCATTTCCTTACATATTCATGAACATCTCTAAACAGAGTAGGCTAGTAATATCTAGCATGAATGATTTTATGGGCTGTTGTATCAGCTCCAAAATGTCCTCCTACTGGTCCATCATGTAATTCCTGCAAGACCTTTTGTGCTTCAGGTTTTTCTAGGCATCTTAATAAGATTGAAACATAATTTTGCCTAAAAAGCACATCATCAATAATTGTGAATTTTTTTTCTTTTAATCTAATGGCCCTTTTGTTTTTGTAAGACAGGTTAGGAGGTGCATACCCATTTTTCAAATAAAAGATTAAGTCAGCATATTGTGATTCTGAATCAGTAATATTTATGTGGTTGATTTCTTCGGTTTGATCTGTATCACCTGATTCTGGAATGTTGGATGCTCCTGCCAATAACTTGCAAAAACCTTGGCCTCTAACAATCTTTGCTGGTTTAATTTCTAAATAATATTCTTCAAGTGTTGTAACCCAGTTTGCCCTTTTTTCACCTAGTTCTCTTTGGATTAATAGTTGCCTTACTGCAGGGAAAGGAACTATAACTTTTGTGTGGGCTTTTAAAAGGAAGGGTCTGTAATGTTTGACAGCTTTATATACAACAAAGGCTTGTTTTTCTACCTCGGAGTAATTCAATTCAGCACACTGAAGATTTTAACTATAGAATGAAATGGGTGCTTCCAAATTGTGATCATTAATCTGCGTAAGTACTGCTGCATAAGATAAATTGGATGCGATAGTATACAGTGTGAAATGATTAGAAAAATTGGGGGTATTTAAGGCGGGGGCATTAATTATTGATTGTTTGATTAAATCAAACGCTTCCTTTTCTGCTGATCCCCACTTAAAGACTGAATTTTTCTTAATCATAGTTTGAAGTGGCAAAACGATTTGTGAAAAGTCTAGAACAAATCTTTTGACAAAATTGATTTGGCCTAAAAATGACTGCATGGATTTTTTATTATGAGGGAAAGGGATTTCAGAGATTTCTTTGATCCTATATAAATGCCATCTTTAGACACAATAAAGCCTAAGAGCTTTCCTTGGTCAAGAGCGAAGAAAGATTTTTTAGGGTTAAGTGAAATACCATATCCTTTGCAGCGTTGAAAGATTTGATTTAAATCATGCAAATGATTGGACTTCTCCTTAGAAAATATAGTAATATCGTCTAGGTAGACGACTACTGTTCTGTTAATCAACCATTTAAAGGCTATAACCATCGCTCTTTGGAACGTCGCTCCTACATTAATAAGTCCGAAAGGCATTTTCTGATACGCATATGTTCCCCATTTTGTTCTGAATTTGGTTTTGAGTTGGTCATTAGGATGGACCATAACTTGGTTATATCCTGAGAAACCGTCTAGAAAGGACATTAACTCAGAGCCTACTACTGATTGGAGTATCTGCTCCATAGTAGGTAATGGGAAATTATCTTTTAAGCTCGCCTTGTTCAAATTTCTGAAATCTATACAAATCCTAATGTCGCCATTTTTCTTTCTGACCGGCACCATATTGGAGACCCAGTTTGAGTGCCGAACGGGAAAAATAATCTTAGCTTTCAAGAGTTTATTAAGTTCAGATTTTATTTGACTCTCTAAGTTCGGATGTATTTTTCTCAACTTCTGCTGAATTGGTTTCTGTTCGGGAAGCATTGGAATGGTATGTTGGATGATGGATGTATCATATGTCTTTAAATCATCATATTTCCAAGCAAAAACCTGTTTATTTTTCCTTAACAGTCTAATGAATGCTTCCTTTTCTTCTAAGGAAAGTCCTAATCCTAAATTAATGTTTTGAGGAGTTTGGTCAGTGCCAAGGTTTATCAATTCAAACCTTAGGGTAGAACTTTGGAGCTTTGTATTAGTCACAGGTTTAAACCTGTCTTTAATATCATAAAGATCCTCAAGCTTCACCACAGGCTTAGGGATTGAATTCTCCTCGGTTTTACCTCTCATTTGATGGTCATGCTCGTTTTCCTCGATGATTTGATCATCATATGACTTTTCGGAAGTTAAAAACTGTAAAATGTCTTCATTGTGGTTGAATACTCTCCAATTAGTTACATTGTCGGGAATTGATGGCCTAAAAAGCAATTCTACTGAAAATCTATCTAGGGTATAGTCTTCGGAAGGTAGGAGCTTGGAAGCAACATTGGCTAGCAGGTCGACTGCCAAATTTTGAGACCTGGGAATAGAAGAAATATTGAATGCCGAAAAGTGGGAGGTGAGTTCCAGTACCAGTGATTGATAATGTTTGAGATGGGTGGAAAGACAATGAATTGTATTTCTTACCTGTTTGATAATAATTTCAGAATCTCCAAACACTTTCAAATATTGGACCTTGAGGCCAATAGCTTTATATAGTCCTTGGACTAAGGCTTCATATTCTGCTGTGTTATTTGTGCATTCAAATTCTAACCTACACGACAACATTGTTTTTTCTCCTTGCGGGCTAATCAAAATACATTCTGCTCCTGAGCCCTCACTAGATTTGGACCCATCGAAATATAACGACCAAAATAAAGAAGTATTAAAAATTTTATTTACAGTTTTCTCAGTATCATTGAAACATCTTGACCTATCTATTTGTGAATAATTTTCGATCTGAGATGTAAAATGGTTTACTGAGAAAGGGGATGGTTGGGCAGCGAAGTTGCCAAAGAATGACTCTGATGAATAATTCCCCAAAATGTTGTTATTAAATGCTATTGGTTGGTTCTATTGTTCAAATTCAGTAACTGTATGGGTCATATGCTTTTCCCGATCGATTCTTATTTGATTTGGCTTACCCTTAGAGGGAAGCCACATATGTGACCAATCAGTAGAAATATACCCATGTAGTTTTTCAGACCAATCCCTACTTAAGATCAAACCATAAAATTCAGGTATATCAGCGATTAAGATATCAATCCTTTGTACTATTCTGGGATCAGCAGATAACCTGATAGTTATGGAGTTGATCTCTCCCAAAACATGTACTTTAGTCCTGTCCAACTATACAATATGAATAGCAGACTTCTGGGGTTCAATGTTCAATTTGGAACAAACTCAAGCTGGCATTATGTTAGAAGATGCCCCTGAGTCAATCAAGCAGTTGTGCAGGTTTCTATTGTAGATTTCATAGGTTAGAAGGAAAGGTGGAGTATGAGAATTTGATCTATCTCCTATTAGGACTGTATCAGTAGCTTCGACCATACCAGAAGGTGGTTGACCTGTATTGTTTGTAGCTTTAGCACTGGGAAGAGGTGAAGTAGGAACAACATTTAATTCTTTGAGAAGCAATTTTTGCTGATGTTTCAATTTACTAAGTTCAAACATGGTAATGTTTGCCTTAGTCTTTTTCATGTCATCAACAATATTGTAATCCATTGAATCAGACACTACCAGTGTCTTAGATGTTGATGGGATTGTTGATGTCGAAGGTTGGTTTTGTGGAATTGTTACAGGTGGATTCTTTGGGGGTACCTTTTCCTTTGTTGTAGCAGCACCTGCACTTCTTTTCTTTGAAGTTGTCTAAACAGGTTCGGAGGTACCTTTACTCCTGGTAGTGACAGGAAACGCTTCTTCTTCGTTTTCTGTATCGGAGTTAGGTAATATAAAATCCCACATTCCATGACATTCAACAACTTCATCTTCTTTATCAGTTGGTGTAGCTGTTTCTTCTTCTCCTTCTTCAAGATCTGAATCTGCATTTGATATAACATTTGGTGGTTTTTATTCAGTTTTCTTATAATTTCTAAAGGGTCTTTTGGTTGAGGTTTCGGCTACTTGTTTTTTGATTTCAACCATTTCATTTGACATAGTCTTGAGGACCTTTTGAAGACCTTCCATGTCATATGGATCTTTAGGGGTTTTCTTCTTTGAATCATCTTTAAAAGAAACTTTTTTTGTTTTTCTATCTTCGAGAGAAGCTTTCTTCTCTAGAGCATTAATACGTTTCTCCACGGCAAGTGCTTCTTTCATGTTTTCAGCTAAACTAGGTTTTCCAGCCCTGTCTACAAAAATAGTTATATTGGCAGGTAGGGCAGTTATATACCACTCGCTTCGGATTTTCTCACTTGGTCTGGAGGCCGTTGGGATTTTATTCAAGAGTTTATTGAATCGTGCATTGAATTCTTTAATTGGTTCCCTATTCTCTATCCTAAGATTGGAGAGATCATTTATTAGTGTATCCAAAGACCTATCATCACCATACTTAGTAAGAAACTGTTCTTGGCAAGTCGTCCAACTGGTAATGGAACCAGAAGGTAAAGAAAAATACCAGGATCTTACTGATCCTTGCAAAGTATAAGGGAAAAGCCTAACGACAACATCTTGCTCTGTTACTCCCTTCAAGTTAACTGCCAACATGAAGTTATTAATATGTTCGTCAGCTTGTGTTCCATCATCTGGATTAAACTTGGGTAGCCATTTTTTAGGTGCATCAGGTAATGCATGCAATGGGGCAGGCATATTGACTGCACCAGGCCTGGTCCATGAATCTGTCATTGTAACCACAGTAGTGGCTGATATTACTGTTGAACTTACAGTATTCTGGGAAGGAGTTAATATTAAAGATTGAGTAGATTGGGATGTTGTAGTTGCTAATCCCTGATGAACAACAATGTGTGATGAGGGAGTGGATGGTTGACTTCGCACGGGGGAAGGTGAGATGGAGGATGTGGATGAAAGTTCTTCACTGTCAGATCCTTCAGTGTTTTTCTTCACTTTTTTCCTTTTGGGTAAAGGGAACTCAGTAGGTTCAATACCGAGCTTTCCACTCTGAAGTCTGGTGAGAGGGTGAGGTAAATTGAACTGCGAAGTCGCACTGCTTTGCGATACCTCAGATTTCTGTGGTGAAATCGAGAAGCTCTGAAGTTTGTGGATAAGAGACTGAACTTCAGGGGATTCAAGACTTAGCTGTTCTGGAGTATGATGGGTTTGAGCAGTGGTAGTTGATTCCTCTTCTTCTTGTTTGGATACTGGAGAACCATCATGCAATTGGGAAGTACGAGGTGATGTGGAGGGAGAATTACTCTTAGAATGGCCTGCAGATTTGGGTTTTCTTGCCATTCACAGTTGAGGCCCTCCTTCTAGCGCCAAAAATGTTGATGCCCCGAAAATCATTGTATCAACATTGGGGGATAACCACCCGGTCCGGACCTTAATACAACTCCTTTTTCGTTTGGAATGGTGGCTCCGACTGGGGATAATGGGACCAGTTTCCCAGCAATGAATAAACGGGATGAATCAATGATTGATTTAACAATCTAATGATAGGCGAATAACTTAATTTATCAACGAAATAAAAAGACTTACTACTAATCCAGGGAACTATTGTACTTTGAAGTGTAGCGCTTGATGATCTATGTTTATTAATAGGCATGTTGATGACTTCATCTAATAAACATGGACATTTCTCATTCAAGGATTACTTTGCTTAAATAGTTAAACAAGGTGATTAACGCAATATTGCTACACTCATCATTTATATAATCAATACATATATGATCAAAAGAAAAGCATTACCATAAACATCCAATAGTGGAGGGAATAAAGAAATGTTGTTAAAACACATACATATATTCGATAATAGCAAAGGCGATCAAATAACAATTCATATAAAAAGAATGGATTCAGACATAGATAATAGTACCATATGAGCTGCGAGTCACTCTCCAATATCAATTGCTATTTGAAATTCTTCCTCTAACGCAGAAATACTTTCAAACAAAGACAGTAGTGCACATTTTCATAAAAGCTTCTTTGCCAAAATCAGAATGATTGGTCCAGTTTTATAAAAGAATATGCCTGAAGTACAGTAGTGCAACTTCAGGTTTTAAGTCAAGTACAAAACTTTACGACCCTTTCTAAAAACATGAAAGGGTCTATAAATACTGAATTAAATTAAATATCTATGAAATTGAAATCCTACTTAATTGGTATCAAATGATCTTGAATATCTCCTTCTCAGCAACCTGGCAGTCGACGGCATGAATCATCAAGTAGGTTGTTTGCCTTTAAACTTGAGCCAACTTATCGCAAGCATTGGCTCCACTTCAGGTGGTCTGTTGAGGCGAGAGTTAAGCTGGGTGGCATAGGTGGCATCCTGAATATCGGGGATAATATACCTGATTGCATCTATAAGGAATTTGATGGCGGTTCTTTGACTGTGTGGTTTTACCAGGAAGAACCAATAGGTGTCCCATGTTAAACTGTTAATTCCAGCAATTAATCTCCCATTTTCCTCTAGATCTAGATAACATGACTGGTCCAATGTTTTCACCGCTGTCAATTTACCTGGAGTGCATTGGGAAATCATGTTTGACAAGTAGAGAGTATTATTAACCAATTCAACCAAATTACTTGTGGTTGATTTGCATCTTGAAATTGCCCTCTCTGCTTTCATTAACTGGGACTGCCATTCTGTAAACAATATTTATTTATGTGACTCTAAAATTCTTGGTAAATTTGCCACTTGTCCCTGATCGGTATCTTGCCAGTCAAGAAATTCAGTTAATGTTTCTTCAGCTTGATCCAATTCCATTCTAGCCTTTTCTGTTTGTTTACTTATTGATGCCGTCAATTCGCATAGTGGTTCCGCCCGGGCGATTTGTTGACATAGAAGCTTAATTTGTGTTATTAATGCCTTATTTATCTATAATGCTTCTAATTTGAATTCGGCTATCTGTGGAACGCCCTTTGTCTTCTCAAGCTGTGCTGATAGTTGAGCAATCTCCTCATCTTTTGACTTCAGCATTTGTTCATTTGCTGCCCTTAGTTGTGCCAGGGATTCAGACAACTCTTTCTACTTCTGGATTGTGCTGTGATCAATCCTCTGTTTCTCTTCCCGCAATTGTTGAGTTAATTGATTATTTATTTGCTGTTGTGTTAACAATTACTGTTATGCCTACTCTACTTTCTGCTGTGCTTCTGTTAGCTGTGCTTGCAATAAAAAGATTTCCTGGTCTTTTGTTTTTAATAAAAGACTCACCTCTGATGCCTTGTCTATTGTTGCTGCCGAATAGGCTCCAGCATATTGTGATAGTTTTGTTAGGTCATCAGAGGGGTCAAATTCCTCCTTCCAAACCACATTGCCCGTGACCGTTTGTTCTGGGAAAAGGGAAGGTTGATCAGTCCTTCTTCTCTTCCTCTATCGTTTTACCACAACTTTGTGCCTTGGGCTATAGAAGACATCTAAGGGAGGAATTTCTTCTATCTGCAAAATAATTTGATTGGAGGGGTCCTTTTGGATTATTTCTACTTCCTTTGAACTGGGTAGGCCGCTGGTTCCACTTGGAACCTGTTGTGAAGTGGTTTCCTTTGTATTTGCTGCTTTCGAAGTTTCGGTGTCCTTTGAACATTCAATACTACTGATAATTTTATCAAATTGCTGCCATTCCTGGAGCAATTTGGGATCAATTTGAGTATCCAAATTCACCTCTATGTTGCTCTGTTTCTGCTCTTTAGTCTGGGTTTCCTCTTGCACTTTCTCCTGTTTTTCTCTTGTAACCAGCGGTTCCTTTGAATGTTGTTGTTCAGGCTCGCTTGGTCTTGTTGCTGGGGCTGTTGCTAACAGATCTAGAGGCAGAGTTTGCAACCTCTGTTCTCTAAGTCTGTTGAATTCAACTAACCCTTCATCTTTGTATTCTATTATGGCCAGCGCTCTAACTTGATACATAGATTCAGCCGAGGAGAACAGGTCATCAAATTTATCTTCTATATGATCAAACTTTGTCAATTTGGCCTGTTCAAGAGCATTATAGGCGACTTTGTTGGGATCAAATCGCCTGTTAGGGAGAGTTGCTAGAGTTAATGATTTCATCTTCGTAGCTTCTTTTTCCGCATGTTTAAAATCATGCAAAGTGTAGACACCACATTTCAGAGGAAAGGAGGGCCAGACCTGCTTCTTATTTTTCTTTAGAGTTTGTGTAACTCCCTCGGCAATAATCTGATAGGATATCTCCCTTGCCAGCAGTTTGTCAGGTACGTACAAAGGAAGGACATGAGGTTCGGCTTGGCTACCGAAAATTCTTACATAAGTAAATTTCTCCTCTCTGAACCATCTTCCTATTGATGTTAAATCAATCCCTGCTTGGTAAGAAATCTTGGGAGCAGGTTTATTAAAAATAGAATAATGAATGGGTAACATGAAGCCGTTGCAGACTTGGTACAAATGGTGCTTATAGGAAGTCTTCCACAATTTCTGATGGTATATGTGAATAGGCGTGGGGTCTTGTGGAGTCCACCTCCAGCCGAGTATAGGAAACTCAGAATTAAAACACAGGGTATCTAGTATATAAGAACTGTAGTAGAATGGGGGAATAATCCTTTCTGAGACGGAAGTTTTAGTTCTAAAACTAAGAACTATGGTCGCTAGCTTATCTGACAGTATGGTTGCCCAATCCATTATCTCACTATTACATGCCGCTTCCATCAAGGGAACCATTTCTATAGTGAAATTAGCAGAATCGTGCAACCCCCACAATCTACACATCATTATCCCAGCATAACAATATGGAGAACATAGAGAATCAACAGAGTACTTACCGGAAGTTTCATGCTTGTGTTTCGCCGGATTTTTCCTCCATTCCTGAATGGGTTCGGATTCAGTTTCGTTCTCATTTCAGAATTTCTCCAGAAATGCCTTGTTGTATTTCTTCTCTGGCTCAGGCAAATGATACATTTGCCTCAAATCATCAGCCTTGAATGAACCGAAGATTCTCCCATCTCTGGTGCAGAAAGTTCTGTTTGTGATTTGGATTTCCTCAATTGCCCACTTTACTACATCCGTATATGAGAGAATTTGTTCCCGAGCCGCGATCCGATGAAGGAAAGAGTCGGCCAAGTCTTTCAAAGTACCATCAAGGCTTCGGTCAAATTATAGGTACTTTGCCAAGTGGTCTTGGCAAGTCCTGAACATGTAGTATCATATATTAATCCTTTCTTTTTATTTGTTGGATCAGTGACGGCTTGTCCTGTGGCTGGTGTAGTGGAAGTGACTGTGGTTTTCTTAGACTTCTTCCCCATTCTTCTTGAATCTATTACTTCGGAAGAATTCTGCACAGTAGTGGAAATAAGCGTAACACAGAGAATTGGTAGCAAAAACCAAATACGAGTGAGATATATTGATCAATGCATGATGAGGGATTAACTTAAAGTGGCCGCAGATACAATCTATGAGAAGATTTTTTAAGCTTACTATTTCATTAAATGGCCATTAAAACCTACCAATCCTTTAAATGCTCATCATATCTCTTATCGGCCGCATGATTTGTTTAAGCGTGCCTTGGACGTTTTGTCGGTTGAGTGCAGGTGAATCACTGTTCGAAAAATAAGACCTTAAATATGAATTAATCGTAATACCTCTGCTTTAACGGCTTTTTGAAGTTTGCGCTTTTGGCTTTATCGCAATCGGGTGTCGGGGAAAACTTAAATCTTTATATTGACACCTTTTGAAATCCCCGATCACCGATAGCGATATCGCATCACATCGCATTGGGAGTATGGGCACTTTAAAAAGCATGCATGGTATATCCCCGATCGCCGATAGCGATATCGCATCGCATCGGAGCGAAAGGGACGTGATCGCATCGCATCGGAGCGAAAAGCATTTAATCGCATCGCATCGGAGCGGGAGGCACTTTTGTTATGGGAACTTATTATTGCCGATATCCGATAGCCTACTGCATGTCATCGCATCGGAGAAAACCAACGGGCTTTTAAGTTATGCCTCCTTTGTCATTGCGAAATGCGATCTTGCGATCGCTTTATCGCAATGATAAAAGATGAATTATTTATATTATAAGACCAAATAATTGGTTTTTCAAAAAGGTCTTTTATAATGCTTTCATTTTGTTTTTCGGACCTTTTTGAATAATACAAAGTTGATACCAATTAAAAACAAAAAGGGACCCATTTCATACTATAGTTTTATGATTAAAATGGTATGAAATGGGGGGTTGTTGTAGAGCACAACAGGTCTCTATAGATTTTTCCCATGGGGCCGGTACTGCTGCAGCTAAGTGTCTCCTCTCATAGGGCCAGAGAGTGGTTGGTCGCTGTGGACCCACATCTGCATTTGAAACTTTTTACTATCAGTTTTGGATGATTTAAAAACAAAAAAAATTAAAACTTAGAAAATGTTGAGAATGATTTTACCTGAATCATCCCACTGCTCTCTTGGTGGAAGATTCATGTATAGATCACCACGATAATCCATCCCAACATAAGGAAAATCCTGAATCATGAAATGTTGGTTCTCCAACCAATGAAAATACTCAGGCAGAAATTGAACAACCTCTGAACCCTCCTCAAGATGACGGGCCATAACTGTAACCCAGTGCATTAGCTTAGTTTCTCAGGGAAGTCCAGCTCGAATGGAAAGATGTTGTGGGACCAACATCGGGACCCTCTCTAGACCAAAGCTCACAACTAGGAAACCATATCCAAAGTTTTTTAGTTTTCCATACTTTTCTCTAGTTAGTTGGCCTTTTACATTCACCAACACAACTTTGCACCAGTTGAAGATGGTGCCTCGATAACAGTCTACTGCCATTCGCATTTGGGATCCGATAGCTACATGCAGTGTTGCACTTCAGTAGAGTTTGGTGGCAGTAAATGCAATCACTTTAATTTCAGGATGGGAGATAGTTTTGATATCAATCCCTTTGTCCTTTGTTTGATCATTACAAAACTCTAGTCGGAGACTATCGACAGACTGGCCACCTGGCCTAGTCCCAAATAGAGATAATCGTTCACCTCTCTTGAGCAAACCAGTCAAGAAGTAAATGTCCTTTAGCTCGATTTCGAGTCGGTGGCCACCAATAATGAAACACTGGTCCTTTATATTCCACTTGTCCGCCAGCCATTGCAAAAAGTCTACTTAGGCCCTCATGCCAGGTATGCCCTAGAATTTAAATAGCCTGCATGCCCTCAATGCATCCAATGAGGGCTGATGATTAATTGCAGCAAGGTCCACATCTTCGTGCTCCCGTTCCCACCAAATGAGAATTTTGTATATCCTACATTGCAAAAACGGCAGATTAGAACATTTTAGCTCAAAAAATTTTGGGTAGAAATGGAAAAATTTGAAGTTTTAAAACCTATTTCGTGGGGTTCGCACCCACTAGTTAGGGATAGTGCATAGGTCCGCACTCTTCCCAAGCAGTAGGTGCGGGCCCCTGGCTCTTTCCTTTGTAGGAAAAAGTAGGGGTCCACAGGTTTCGCATGTTACGCCTGCGAACCCTCACGAGAAGTTTTTGTAAACTAATTTTTCCCTTAAAAAATCAAAATGGAAGCCTAAAAACGAAATTCAAACAGTTGAAATGAAAGATTAAAGTAATGTGGATTACCTGGAGCTGACAGTTTTCGATTCCAAAGGACGGATTTTGCACATTCTTCACAGGAAGTTTCTTACCCAAAAGCTCTCTTTTCTCACTCTGAAGTCAAACGGTAAAAATGAATTTACAAAAGCCCTTTTATAAGCTTTTTTGAATAAATGAATTTTTAATTTGTTTATTTTTCACTTTAAAAAGGTAACTTTTTGATGCATTTTTATTTATTTTAAACATGTATGAGTAATGTTTGAGTTTTTGTGCAGAATATTGGATTTTTCAGGAAAAATTGATCATTTTCAACAAAAAACATTGGAGTCCTCTTTAAGCTCTTTTCTGACTCGTAAAATATGAAAAGATTTCCGATTTTTTCTTTTTAAGCTCGTTAAAATGGAATTAAAAGGACGTTCCACTTATGGTGCTTTTCTGACCGTATAAACATGAAAAGATTGTTGGGCTTTTGTCATTTCAAGTTCGAAATTGGTTATAGAACGACGTGTCATTGATCGCTTTTTTACTTTTTTAGATCAAAGACACTAATTATGAAAAGTACTCCTTGATTGTAATGGTCAAGCAGTTATCTCAAGTATTATTTTATACTTTTTCGGGCTTGGGAGACACAAATTTATGAAAAAGGACAACCATGGAATTTTCTTAAGTTTTACTTCTGACTGCCTAAAATTGAAAAACGCTGAGTTTCTCCTATATTGGACTCGTTAAAATGTAACAGTAAAGGACCTGTTCAATTTTAAACATGAACAGACCACTCCTTCTTAGGGTTCGAATTTTAAACTGAGTTGGACTCACCTGAAGGATGAGCTTATACCCAAGCAAATGTTATCCTCCTCAAGCTTGTCAAAAATCAAGAGGTACTTGCTAGAAATAGTGGGGGAAAAGAGAGAAAAATGAACCTGTTTGCTATACTTTGTGTTGTAGAAAAGCATTTAACCACTCTTGAACACGACACTTTTTGTTCACCTGGGTTGGGAAATCCTTTGCCTAAAAGTTAATCAAACCATATTGAAAGTCTTCAACTCGTTTCTGGGGATTAGATTTGGGTCAATTGTCAGCAAACCATCTGCAAAGTCATTATGTGTTCAAGAAGTCAGTTCAAATAAACCATTCATCTGCAAAATATCTTTCATCCATCTTGACCATCCCTGAGTTAGTACTTGCCAAATATATTTCTTCAAACTTGATCTATGATTTCGTGTTGTGGGCTTGCCTACGATGGATCGCTTTCTATCGACTTCAGCTCATTATCTAGAAGATGATCTAGAAATTGTCAGTACCTTGGAATCTGCATGCCTCAATGTCAAGTTTCGCGCTTTCAACGACAGGTTGCATCATTGACCTTCAATCAAAGGATTCTATGACATGTTCGACATCAACTCATCTATTCACATTTCATGGATTGTACTGAGTATTTTGAGAGCCATTGACATTACTGGTGGTTTCTCTCACACTTGTTAATAGTTCACATCATTGACTGGTAATCCAGTGGTTTCTACCGTGTTCAACTTCAACACATTCATTCACATGGATCGAATCGTACTAGTTTGGGAAGCAGAAATCAACACCCTGGATCTAGTTTCGACCATCCAGGCTGCGAGGAATTTTTTTATTCATTATACAATGGACTATTCATAAACAGATGGTTGTGCCCATACTGTGTCTACATATGTCTATACTTGTGATGTATTACAAAATCATTCCTGTATCAGAGCAATTTAGTTAGTTTTCTAGTCAGTTTTGATCTGAGTATGGGAATGCCTACCTCAGCGATGATATGTTCACATATATATATTTTGTATTGAATGTTTTTACATGTTCTGACCAGGGTGTCCACAGGATGATCCTTGAAATGATAAAGTACTTCACTCTTCTTAGATGACAAATACTATCCTCATCTATTACAGACTTCACACTTTAGATATAGTCACCATGACATTCTTCAATCTATGTGAGTCTATCACCACTCATACTTTCCTCCTTTGCAAGTCTTAAACCTTAGTTCTTCATGTCAAGCCTTGAAAATTGAGAGAAAGCCCTTAAAAGTCTCTGAAACTCTGGTTCCACACTTTCTCTTAGCATTACCTGCGGTCCCGCACCTATTGGTCATGTCCCCTGCGTACTTGACCGCTCTGTCTCTGTGTAATGGGTGCGGACCCCTGTAAAAGTCAAAAAGGCGCAAGTACATTCTTAAAAACTCACTTTGGGTTATTTCTGGAAGCTTCTAGAGGGAATCTTGAGGTGGTAAGTTCACTCGTTTAAGGTTCATGCATGCCATACCTTAAGGAGCTAACCCCTTGATATGAGGAGCTTATCCCTTTGAAGGAGGACTCTATCCCTTCATAGGTGGACCTGTAACTTCCTTCCTTTGCACTATAAAATGAGGCATTGGTCTGGTTACTGAGGATGTTGAAAGCTGAATATTTTTGAGGCGAAATGCTGTTGGAATTTAGTCTTCCTAATTGAGCTTGAGAGGAGAGAATAAATACCTTTTTGATCTCATTGGGAAGAGTGTGAGGCTTCTCAAAGTAGAGGAGATTCTTTCTTGGACCCTAGGAGGAGCTTGTACAACATCAAGGCACCAAAGGTTGTAAAGTTCTTCTTATTTTCAAAGTTAGCACAATCAAGTTTATTTTTCTCAATAAGCTGTGTTTTATGGTTTATTTCATGGATTCCTTGATCACCATGATGAATATGATTTATTATATTAGCTATGCAGGTGTTATTTGATGTGTTCTTGTATGTGATTGTAGGTTCTCAAAAGGAAACTCATTCGGACGGTCGAAGCATGGCTGCCACAAACTAGCATTGGACTTAAGGTAGGGTTTAAAACACCTCTTGGTTTTTATTAATAAGTCACAATATATTTAGAGAAAGGTAGATTTGCTTGTTCTACTTGTCACTAGATATCTGTTGATGCTAGGGAGATCGGTCTTGTTTGCAAGAACGATTTATCCGGCCGACAGGACCTAAACGGTCAAGTTCTTCCACTAGATTTGAATGCCATAGAGGAGGAATTGGTAGAAGATTTCACACCTAGAACCCTGTTTCACATTGGAACTAGGCTTAATCTTTACCCTACTACTCTTGATTACTTTGCTTCATCTGATCTTGCTTCCTTGCAAGTTTCTGTCAAATATTTAGGACAAATTTTGGGACAGTTAACTATGGCTGAACAACTGTTAACATCCCAGACTGTATCATTTGATGCAGCTGCAGCAAAATCTTTTGTTGTAACTCCTTTGATGTTTTCTACCACACCTGAGTCACACCTATATGGTGAATTGTTCGCCCCGATTGGTTACCAATCATTGTCAATAACCCACTCAGGGGTTGCTTCTACACCATGGTAATCACCCATGTCCTCAACCAGAATTCTACCTGGTTCTTCTCTAATGGGAACTCACTAGTTTGATCCTACACATCAGTATCATGCTGGGAAATCTGGTCAACAAAGACTTGTGTATCCATTAAATATTGGATTGCCACCATATGGAGAGCAATATGCTTATTCACTGAATCCTCCTTATTCTAGAGGACAACCATATGGTAATTTCCCACAATATTCAAGTCAACCTGGAATTAGAGTTTTTCAATAGAAACTAGTAATGCCAACTCAACCAAGGCTTGTGTATCCAACACAACCAATGAAAACTATGTCAACTATTCCTACTACACCTGTTGTTATTACTGTGCCATAGTCACAAGCTCAAACTGTTGTATCTCAACCAGTACAAATTGATCCTTCTTCCTTGCAACCACAAGTTTCAAGTCGTGAGGTTCAAGTTTCTCAAGTTGTTGTCCAATAGCCACTTGTTTCTGGAGCTCAGGAACAATGTCAGGTTAGTATACATTTATTTGGACAGACCCAGGCTTACACTGGTATAGTTGATCCACAACTTGGTAAACCTTTCATTGTTGGGTAGCAATAGTTGTCTCAGCAACCGTGGTTGCCACAATTCCAACAACTCCAATTCGAACAGTTCCAACCTCAGTTTGGACTTGGTTCACAAGCTCAACTTGCTTTTGGTCAATATCAAGTTTACTGAGGACCTGGGCAACAAGGCTTTGTAGGTTATGGACAACCACAATTTCAATCTGGTTATCAACAACCACCTTATACTGGTTTTGTTTAACAACCATACCAAGGTTACCAAATGCAGATACCCCATGATGGTCTGCAAAGACCTATTACACAGGCAATTCCATCATATCCTGGGTATGCTCAACCTAACTTGAATAGACAGTTTCCATTCGTAGCAGCTTTAGAATTACCAGATTTAAACCGGCTCACCAATGATCCAATCGCATATGTACCTTGGTGGCAAGTAATTCTACACAAATTACCGTATGATATTCCGAAGTTTAACGGAAATCCTGGAGAAGACCGATCGAATCATGTTATGACCTTTGATTTATGGTGTTCATCCAACACTTTGAATGATGTTTTGATCAAACTCCATCTTTTCCAAAGAATGCTTACTGGTCCAGCTACTAAATGGTACATTGAATTACCAAGAGCTTCTTTTGGTAACTTCACCACTTTAGCCACAACCTTTTTGACCCACTTCTAGTCACCTATCAGATACGAGACTGGAACAGAGCTCTTGAACAACTTTAAACAGACTACCTCCACCCATATATCAGATCATATTCATGAGTGGCGACGTCGTCGTCAAATGGTTAAGACATATGTTCCGAATCAACTTTTAGATAAGTGGTTTATAAAGTCATTTTTCCCATCAATCATTGAGGATGTGGCAAAAGGTGGAGTTGTCATAGAAGAGAAAGTTATCACTCATGCCCAATACTTGGATTTGATATACACACAATCCGACATGATCTATGATAAAATTCCTAATGCACCTAGACCAGCTTACACTGTTCCACCACCCCCAAAATCGAGTAAGGACTCTCATGCCAGCGATGGTGTGATCGGTTCTTCAAGCACAAAAGCAACAGGAAGACCATCTGATCAGACTCTTGCTATTTCCACTCAAGCTACAAATGCATTAGAAAACACTCATGCTGTTGTTGGGAAAAGTATCCAATACGGAATGACCCTATCCCACTCTAAGGGTGATAGTACCTCAGCAACAATCGAAGCAAAGCTATCTAAGATTTCTTCTTTATGAAAGTAAAATAGGGGAGAAAGAGATCCACTAACCGATGTCTTTCGCTAATGGTTGATCCAATCTTCTCTCCTCGTTGCTTGCTCCCAGCTCCTTGCTCTTTCACTGGCCCAGCTACACCAAGATCCTGCAAAATGGCAAGAGAGGGAAACTACAAGAAGCATACATTCATAATTGATTCAAGGATTAGAATAAATCAAATACACAAGCATAACAATACACCATTGAGACACATGCATATAGAAGAACCTCAAATGCTTTATTAATGGAAGAAGTAAAGTTCAGGAAGTGATACAACCATAAAAGGCCCAATCCAGCATCACCTCCCAGCAGAAAGAAATCTCCTCTTCACCTCCTTCAAAGCAAATCACCCAATAGTTCTAAACTCAAACCAACAACACTTCCTTACATTCACAAAATTCCAGCCTCCTCAGACCTCATGAGAGAGCTCTATATATAGGAGTTTTGGAGAAAGGATGAGTCAGCTTGAGGCTGGCATGAAGCTGACTAGTGTCCTCTCTCACTTCAGTTATTCTTCAGTTCTTGAGTCCACTTGGAGGTTCTTGCTTCCACTTGGAGATCTAGACCCTCTTACTCATCACCAGTCGAATTCCTTGATCCAAGTGTCATTTTGGAAGCTTCCTGGGCATTGACACCTTGAGGAATGACTGTGCCACATGTCCCAACTCGCCCAGCGCAGGTAGCCTTCTTTGCAGTTGACATTCAGCGCAGGTACACAATGGAGCAGTTGAAATTCAGCGCAGATGCTCAGTGGAGTAGTTGACATGATCCAGAATTTCCTTGTTTTTGAGTGTTTTCAGGTGGAGAACTGTTATTCAGTGCTGTGGTTTGCTGACCTTGTTCCTCTAGGGGTAGGAACAACATGTTTAGGGACTTTGGATCCCTCAGATTATGGACATTTCATGCTTCATGCTGCAAGGCACAAAAATGTCTATAACAGTTGCCCCCTAAAGTATGAGGTCGTTTATCGGGTGAAATGCTTTATCAGGAGGATCCGAAGTTCATTCAATCGCTGAGAGGTGACCTGTAATAAAATAAAATACAATACATTATTTTTCATTCTGCTTTCATGATCTAGCTGAGGCGGGCATTCCCATGCTCAACTTTATAAATTCATTTTGGTACATAGGACAGATGATCGTCTGATGGTAGACTGATAATTCTCTGCTGAAATTATCATCCTTTGAGTAGGATGATCATCTGCTGCAATGATGTACATGTCAAATGTCTTTATATTTCCTGAATATATATTGCAGCCCGGATGGATGAAACTAGATCCGGGGTCTTCAAACTCGTTCGATCTTCACTCTAAGTACAAGTCGATCCATGTGAGAATTGCGCTGAAGTCGAACATGGAAAGACATCGCTTCATTACCGGTCAATGATGTAAACCGTTAACAAGCGCGAGAGGAATCACCGATAATGATAATGACCCTCAAGGTACTACAGTACAATTCACGTGGTGTGAATAAAGGACTTGGCGTCGAACACCACGTAAAATCTTCTGGTCGAAGGTCATTGACGTATACCTGTCGCCGGAAGTGAGAAACTTGCCATTGAGGCATGCAAGCTTCAAAGTACTGAGGGGTTTGTTCCTAGATCAACTTCTTGGATAATGAGCTGAAGTCGACAAGAAGCGATCCGTCAAAGGAGGGCCTTAACGAATCCCACATCAGTGACACGGAACGGAGCTAATGATTTTAATGGAGGTGAAAACAATTTGTGACATATGATTCAGGGTGGCGATCATGGATGGATGAAGGATAATGTATGGCAGTGGATGGGACACGGTTGACTCTTTCTGAACGACATCTCTTGAACATATAACGACACTGATGCGATGGATCGGTAGCATTACCCCAAATACGGATGGTTTGGCGAGACCATGGTGATGAGACCGGTGAATGAAACAACCCAACCCGATGTGGTACGGAAGAAAAGTGTCATGTTCAAGAGCGACTTGCTACCATTAAAGCTTTGAGGTTCTCCCAATTTTTCCCCAGTCATTTCTGACCAGTACCTCTTTATTTTTGTCAAGCTTGAGGAAGATAACATATGCTTGTTCTATAACCTGCCCTTCGGGCAAGCCCATCGCTATGTTTTAGCGAGCCTAACGATAGGGAAACTTGTTCTCGTCTAAAGACAAGTTTGTCGCTATTTAATCATTTTAACGAGTCTAACGACAAGGAAAACTCGGTCCTTTTCATTTTTAGAGAGTCTGAAAAGGTACAGAAAGTTAACTCCAAAATTCCTTTTTCGTCATCTAATCCCTTAAGTCCGAAAAAGTATAAAACAATACAGAAGGGATGAATTTTCGATAACTTTAACGAGCCGAATAAAACAAGCGCTCGACCTTTTTGTGCAATAATCCCTCAGGTCCAAAAAGATTAAAATCTAGAGGAGGGATAGCTCTTCCGGTCCTTTTAACGAGCTGGAAGGCCAAAACTCGGCAATCTTTTCATATTTTACAAGTCAATTGAAAAGAGCTCAAAGAAGACTCGTCTTTTGAGGAACGAGTGATAAACAGGGATAGCAGCAGATTCCAGGTACAGGTTGGAATTTTCCAATCACGGCAGTGTCACAAGGATGGCTAGGTGAAATCACTCTTTGCAGCTGTTCCTCAAAATGGGTAAACAATCATATGGAGGTGAACGATCGGCAAAATGACGGTGGAGGTGGCAGGTGCAAACACGACCAAGGCTTTTATGGCTGATAAATTTACGATCACAGCGGTTATTTACCGGGATAGGTTCATTTTTTATTTAAAAATGAGCTTAAACTCTAGGGGAAACATTGCTCACTGCTTCTATTTATTTTTTAACGAGCATGAAGACCGCGTTAAAACTGCTCGGATCTTCCATTTATTTTTTAACAAGCATGAACTTTATGCTAAAACTGCTCGAACTTATGTTTATTTTTTAACGAGCATGAACTTTGCTAAAACTGCTCATTTATATGGTCAAATTTTGATTTTTTACCATTACTAGCTTTTCTCTTTTCAAGGATAGTACTGCATTTTCAATTGCTGCAACAAACGTTGTTAGAAATGAATAATATTTGCATGAAAATGAGATTATAACCCTAATATTTTGCTTTGAACTACGTAAAAAGCCATTAAAAGGTGTTTTTACCTCTCATTTTACCATTTCATTTGCATTTGGTTTGTTGGAGCTCTGGAGGTGCCTCTTTCCCCTTGATTTTCACCAGCTGATTCCGGGAGATTCTGCGGATGATTTTCGACGCCGTCTGGACCAGGTAGGAGCTAAACCCTAGCTCTTTCTTTTCATGGTTTCCTTTTCCAGTTTTATGCCTGTTTTTCAGTCTTTCTAAGCCTCAGGGGTTTTTCCAGGGCACCCTAACTTCAGCGCAGGTTCCCCATTCGAAACCTGCGCTGAATGTCAAGCTGCCTTAAGGCAGCCTGACCTTCAGCGCAGGTGGGGCACTCTCTGCCTACGTTGGGCTCAGAAAATTGAGTTTCCAGCTCATTTTTTGATGAATTTTTGCCAGTTTTTCATCAAAATCAGGAACTTACTCCTCCTCTTGTTTGTTTTGCAGGGAACCTTGAACAAAATGTTGCTTACATGGCGAGAACGAGAACATGAAGAGGAGGACATGATTGCCCTCCATGACCCTGTCACGGTGAACGCGCTGCGGAACTGTGGCCTGCTGAAGTTTTTCCGTATCTCTAGCATGAGAGCACATATCACTTTGCTGCAGTACATGCTTGATGCTTGGGATCCTATTAACCAGGTATTCCAGATTAGGGGAAATTCCATTCCCTTGACCATAGAGGACATGTACTTCTTGACTGGATTTTCAAGGCGAGGTGCCCCCATTTCCTTGTCAGGTACGGCCCGGGGGACCGATTCCGTGAGAGATTATGTCCGCCAGTATTGCAGGGAGGGTTCTCAGCCGAGCAGAGACAGCAAGATTGTTATCCGTGAGATTATTGACAGGTCTCTCAGGTCCATTCTGTATACCATTAGTAGGATGGCCGGTAGCGCAGCTCTACATGTTGCCAACAGATATTACATGCAGCACGCCTTGGAGTGTCTCCAACCGAAAGTATTCAACTGGTGTGATGCAGTACTTGTTCAGATGAAAAGTCAGTTGACCAAGGTGAAGGACGGGAAGCTGAAGAACTTTGGATTTGGTTCTATTCTGACTGCCTTCGCCTTGGAGAAAATCCCACTGATGCAACCTCAGTACATTATACTCGACTTGCCTTCTCCGACCGAGCCACGCATGCAGAGGTGGGTCGATCACATGTCTAGGCATGCTGGTCAACCTCAGATTACTTTTACTGATGCCTTCTTCAGGTGGTTCGAGCGCCAGGAGATGGTTTTTTCCGAGTATCCATATGTGGGTATGGATTTCCGAGGTGATCCGATTTGGTGTTACCAGATGGCGAACAGTGGGGCACTATTGGTAAACTCTTTGACCATATCACTGTTTACTGTTCTAATTTATAATGTTGCTGTGCTTTATTCTATCAAGACTTTTAATCATACTCTTGGGTGCATGCAGATGTTGGTCCTGTTCGTCTAGCAGTTCGTCCGAGACCGCCAGTTGCTGCCCCGGCAGTGGAGCCTGCTAGGAGAGCCATCCTCCGCGATCTTAACGATACTGAGACCCTTACAGCTGTGCAGGAGCAGGTTGAGAGCCTTACTCTCGGCATTCCCGATGTGAGGATTGATGAGTTACCTTTACAGCTGCAGCGACACACTACTGGTGTGCCCAGACGATGGACTCGTCTCTTGCGCATGATTGCACAGGCCGTGACGTGCTATCATGAGCACCACTAGGCTAGGGTGCCCCCTAGCATTTTTTGAGTTTTAGGTCATATGACCAATTTTGTCTTGGTTACAGAACATTATGTATGAACTATAAACAGCTTATATATATTTTTATTTTCGAGTTTTATTCTGGTTGAGTTATATGATCCATATGTACAATCTTTCATGATGTGTTCTTTTTATAAATGTTGCAAATGTCTATCTAACACATAGTTTGCTAATGAGTCAGTTAATGTGTTTAAGTTTCTGGAAATATGTTGATATTGAATTGAATCAAATCGTCTTTCCAAGATCTTAACCCTTAGGAACATGCGATAAATAGCTGGATTGCGAACAAAATATATACCATTGAGTTGTAGTATTACGAGCTGTGAGTCTAGCCTGACAATTAGTTGGCGTATGCCACGTGTGATGGCATCAGAGAGTAGTTATATCAACGCGCTATACTCAGCGATGTTATTCGTTGATTGCCCAATACACACACCTCTGAAACTTCCTAACTCGCCGCTTGGATCAAAAATGGCCCAGGTTGCGGAGGATAGGTTCCGCGAACTACAACTTGCTCCGTCGGCATATCCAACACATGTCTCCAGAAGGTTCGACATCTGCAACAAATGAAAAAGGTGGATCACTCGACCAGAACAAATACTTTAGCGAAAACAAAATACAACAAAAGCATGCAGGTTACTACTTAAGCATAGTAACACTCGAGGTACAGCCCGTTGCGGGGCTGCGCCAGTGGAATTCCGTCGTAATCCATTAACTCGTAGGCTCCTTTTGCTAACACCCTTTTAACAATATAGGGGCCCATCCATAAGGATTTGAATTTACCTGCTCCCAATTTATCGGATTCTTGGTCATAAAGCAAGACCAAATCACCTTCTGAGAAGACACGGGGTTTGACACTTTTGTCGAACTGAGCCTTGACTCGTTTCTTATGGGCTTCGTTAGCCAAAGCGGCATCACGATGGGTTTCATCCAATTGGATTAATTCCAAGAAACGAGCCTCTTCTTCTGAAGTTCTGGGGAGGAGATCAATTGCGAGTTTAAGCGACGAAATTTCGCACTGGATTGGCAAGACTACCTCCAGGCCATACACCAGCTGAAAAGGTGTGAACCCGGTTGCGTTCTTTACCGACGTTCGGTAAGCCCACAAGGCTGAGTACAGGATTAGGTGCCACCTTTTTTTATGAACCCCGATCATCCTTTGCAACATACGCTTCAGGACCTTGTTGATTGCTTCAACTTGTCCGTTGGCTTGCGGATAATATGGGGTAGAGCTATCGTGAGATAGCCCTAGCTTGGCAGCTAATTCGACCATCATGTGATTGCGAAAATGTGACCCATGATCTGTCACTATAGCCTGTGGTATGCCGAACCTGGCGACTACATGATTGAAAAAGAAAAGGGCAGCTGTTTCACCAGTGTTATCCAATGTAGGCATCGCCTCGGCCCATTTGGTAAAATAGTCAACAGCGACTATAATATACCCATGCCCCCCGGTCGAGGTGGGGTTACATTGCATGAAATCGATGCCCCACTTGGCGAAGGGCCCAACAGAAACTATCGGCTGTAAAGGTGCGGGTGGTCGTCTGGTTTTGCTATCAAAAATTTGACAAGCATGGCAACTTCTGACTGCGGTTATGCAATCTTTGAATATGGTTGGCCAGAATTATCCTGCTCATAAGATTTTTTGTGCTGTTGCATATCCAGATTGATGTCCCCCACACGCGCCTGAATGACATTCATTCAGGGCTTTTTCGGCCTCCTCATGGGTAAGGCACCTCCTCAGAACTGTATCGATACCATGACGGTAAAGTGTATCACCGACGATCATGTAGTCTTTTGCTTGGTATCGTATACGTTTTTGTTCAGAGTGAGAGGTGTTTGGCATGATTTTTTGGGTTTGGAGATAAACTATGATATCTCCATACCACTCATCGCTTACAGATATCAGAAACAAACTTTCGTCCACGATTGACTCTTCTGATGTTTCATCGTTGGACAACGATGGGAGATCGCACAATAATTCTGCGAAAACTAGAGCTTTCTTTGACTTGGATTTTACAAATTCCAGATCAAACTCTTGAAGGATCGCTATCCATTTTGAATATTTGCCCCCCAGCAACTGTCGCGACAGTATATAAGTCATGGGGTTGCAATCTGACAAGATGGTAGTTTTCCGAAAGAGGACGTAATGTCGAAACCTTTGAATCGCTTGAACAGCTGCAAGCACTAGTTTTTCCACATAAGAATATTTACTTTCCGTATCATTTAAGTTTTTACTTAAATAATATATAGGATGTTCAATTCCATCGACTTCTTGAACTAAAACCATCGCAATGGTCGTATCCGCTGCAGCCAGATACAGGTTAAAATCTCTTTGATAGTCCGAGGCGTACATTAATGATGCTTTTACTAGACAATCTTTCAGAGCGTCAAAGGAAGCTTGCGCCACCTAGTCCCAGACGAAAGGTACATCCTTTTTCAAAAGACGAGTATAACCTTTAGCAAGTTCTGCGTAATTTGGAATGAACCTCCTCAGAAAGTTTGCTTTCCCTTGGAGTTTCTGAATCTGAAGCAAATTTGAAGGTGGAGGCAAATTAATGATTGCCTAAACCTTGCAGGGGTCGAGACGAATCCCATCCTTAGAGACTACAAAGCCAAGTAAACGACCAGAACCGACGCAAAACACACATTTGTGTGGATTGAGTATTATCTTGTAGTGTCGGCAACGTAGAAATATTTCTCTTAAATGTTGCGGATGATCAGTCCGCTTTCGCGAATGAGCCGGAAGATCGTCGAGATAAGGTTGAACAATGTTCTTGATGTCATGGAAGGCATAATTCATTGCCCTCTGAAACGTCGCCCCTGCGTTCTTTAAACTAAAGGGTAATTTTCGATAAGCGAATGTGCCCCACGGACAAATAAATGCAGTCTTTGACTGGTCCTGTGGGCGGATATTTATTTGATTATACCCGGAAAATCCATCCATAAATGAAAAGATTTCACATCCGGCGCATTCATCAATTATCTGGTCGATGAAGGGTGTAGGGTAGTTGTCCTTCAGACAAGCTTGGTTTACATCCCTATAATCAACACACACTCTAATCGTCCCTTGTTTCTTCATAACAGGGACAATATTCGATACCCAATCGCTTAGAGGAACTGGGTAGATGAATCCAGCATGGAGAAGTTTTTCAACTTCCGCCTTAATGGCAGCGGCTTTCTTGGGGTGCACCTGCCGAAGCCGTTGTCTTACTGGTTTGACATCAGGATACATTTTAATTTCATGTTCAACGATACTCGAGTCTATGCCTGGCATTTCATCATATGACCAAGCAAAGACATCTCTAAATTCGCGAAAAAGAGCGTCATATATTTCCAGTTCTGAAGGGGAACAACCTTTGCCGACATAAATATTCTCTACAACATCTGTTTTAGTCGAGATATTTATGGCTATAGTCTCTTCAATATTGGATAGGTTTCGCTCGGAATCCACCGTGTTTACAGTATTTGTTAGGAATTCAAGAACTGAAGGGTGATAAAGGTCATTTTGAGTATCTTCTTCATATTCCGGAAGAAGGGAACGATGGTGGTGATCATTCCATGGTGCCCCCTCAGTCATCATTGATTGTAAGATTCCTTCGTCAGTCCCATGTACTTTCGACCAAGGATCTAATGGAGTTCCATATTCTCTAGACCTATCTACCCAAACGCTTGACGAGCGTTGATTTGGGTTCGCCTCCCATGCTTGAAACATTGATTGCTACAATATTTCTAAAGAGCTTGGGGGCAAAACAATTGCACGATCCATGTCGACCTTCGTGGAAGATATCATGTTGCAGGTTGCTACAAACGGTATATTTCCCATGTAAATAGGAGGTGGTAGCGCGAAAGTTCCCATCAATGTGGGGTCTTTCAATAATCCTACTCCGATATCTTGAAGTGAATGGTTGCTCTCATGGATCATGGGAATGCTTCCTGTAACTTGTGAACCATTAGGGAGGAAGTTCTGTTGGTCGACGACCGTAATCCCTCCTTTAAACGGGAATGCAATCTTCCTAAAATAAGTCGACACAACAGCTGCCATGTCATAAATCCATGGTCTACCCAGTAGGATGTTATAGTCAAGATTTCCATCAATAACCTCAACATCAATTTCTACTATTTTTCCTCCTAGTTCAACCTTTAAGTTATTAAGGATACTGTACGGGGTATAAGTCCTTCCGTCGAAAGCTTTTAATGTCGTCGAAGATCGCGACAAGGTTGGAGATCCTAAAGTTTTCCAGCAACTCATCGACATAATACATGTTGATGCTCCTTCATCAATAATTGTTCTGTGAACAGTTTTGTTGAGGGCTTTCACTTGAATAAGGAAAGCTAATTGAGCTGGTAACTGAGGATCGTATCCTTTGTGATCAAAGGATACAAGATTGGAATCCTTAGGATCAACCCCACCAATTGCTGATAACAATGCCTGCCTTTGGGTTGGACAATTTTGTAGTACCTCAAGAGTCGACATAGCGGATGGCGATTGTGCCAAATCTTCCACTATGTTATAATGCTGTGCCGCTCTGGCGCGAGGATTAAATGTCGACTTGTGTACTACACCCTTTGGCGGTTTTATTGTTAATTCAGGAATGATGGGTGGTACAACTTCTGTCGAAGTCGTTGTCGAACTACTTGGTTGATCTTTTCCTTTTTCGTTCGACAGCTGAGGATTCCCATAATCTTTGTTCCTTGTCGAAATCAAAGCATCATTCTGCTGTTTTGAAACCGACAACATAAGTACTTGCGACGGGGAAGCATTTCCACTATCAACCAGATTTTGACCTGGGTTGGGAAACGGATCAGTCAACACAGCTGAGGTTTGGGAACTTTTAAAGAACCTCTTCAACTCAGCTTTGAATGGGAAATTCCTTGTGTAATGATCCTCATCATCACATATTTGACATGGATAATTTTGTTTCCCTTGCCCAGGAGGGTTTGAAGAATTTTTCCGAGGAGATGATTCACCTTGTTTCTTCTTCTTCCCTTTGTTTTGTTTCTTCTTGCTTCCTGGTTGATTGGTTTCTTTGCCCTCATCTGCTGATACAACATTTACTTCCGAAGCAAGAATCTCTTCTTTTGCATTTTGATCCGAATTCTTACGGGCTTTCTTTGACGAAGCCTTTATCGATTTCGCGTTTGCCGTGCCAATCACACCATCACCGGCGTGAGAGTCACTATTGGATTTAGGAGGGGGAGGAATTGAAAATTCCGGTCTAGGGGCGTCAGGTATTTTGTCGTAGAGAGTGCCGGACTGAGTATAAACTAAGTCCAAATACTGTGCACGAGCGATAACTTGCTCCTCTGTTACGACTCCCCCCTTGGCCACATCTTCTGTTATAGCAGGAAGTAACGACTTTATAAACCATTCAGCTAATAGCTGATTGGGAACGTATGTTTTCACCATCCTACGACGACGACGCCACTCATGTATATGATCAGATATATGGGTGGCAGTTGTCTGCTTGAAGTTGGTTAATATTTCTGTTCCCGTTTCATACCTTATCGGTAATTCAAAATGGGTTAAGAAAGTCGTGGCTAGGGAGCTAAAATTGTCGAAAGAGGCTCTAGGTAATTCAATATACCATTTAGCCGCTGGACCTGTCAATGTCCTCTGAAAAAGGCGAAGCCTTATCGAATCGTCGTTTAGGGTGTTCGACGAACACCACAAATGGAAAGTCATCACGTGATTCGATGGGTCTTCACCTGGATTTCCATTGAATTTAGGAATGTCAGATGGAAGTTTATGAGGAATCGCTGGCCACCAAGGGGCATAAGCAATCGGATCGTTTGTTAACCGGTGTAAATCGGGTAACTCTAAAGTCGCCACGAATGGTAACTGTTGATTCAGGTTAGGCGAGGCATAACCAGGGTACAATGGAATCGCTTGAGCAGTGGGCCTTTGCATACCAGCATAATGTAATTGATGTTGGTATGACTGATACGGTTGGTGGACTTGACCACTGTAAAGTGGTTGGTTTTGACCGTTTTGGATATACGGTTGTCCACTGTTCGCAAAGATCTGCTGCTCAGAACCTTGGTACACCTGCTGGAATTGCGGTTGTTGGTATTGCACTAACCATGGTTGTGAAGCCATGTTTTGTTGTGCTATGCTAATCGTTGGACCGAGGTGTGGGGTAATTGTACCCGTTTGGACCTGTGTCGCCCCACCAGTTGGCAATTGTGGTTGTGACCCATGTTCAAGAGGCTGTTGCATTACAACCTGAGATATCTGAGGTTGACATGCAACAGGCATTGCCTGAACTTGTGACACTGTTACAATAGCCGGTGTGGTTGGGATGTTCGTCATAGGTACACACTGTTGCATAGAATATACAACCCTTGGTTGTTGAGGTAGCATAGGTACCCAACTACTTGATGCAATTCCAGTATAACCTGAATACTGTTGTGAACTCATGTATGGGTACCCTCCCGGAGGGGGTAATGAAAGGGCATACTGCCCCCCATACGGTAGTAATCTAGAACTCAAGGGGATTGATTGTCCTTGGGGACTGGATTGCCCAAATTGACCTCCAAATGGATCAATTTGGCGAGTCTCAACATAAGAGTTGTCTAGTATTACTCCGGATGAACAAACTGGAACAGACCATACTGTCGAAATAGTCCCTTGGTGGACTCCTTCTAGTTGTTGTGAGCTAGTCGGGACAGCTGGTATGCCGGCAAACATTGTCGGAGTGACGGCAGGGGCTTCTGCTGTCGCTGTGTCATTTGACACAGTCCTAGATGATGACGGTTGTTCATACATTTTAAGTCTATCCAATAGATTGCCTAGCGATTCTACAGGAACCTCCACTTGTGGTGGATTAACTTCTGATGAAGGAAATAGAGTGACCCCGACTCCAAAATGGGTTGGAGTACTTGCTTGCGGATCCTCTGCAATTTCCTCTATCGCAATCAAACCCGGTGGAAGAGGAAGACCGTCAGGTCCGTAAAATATTTCCGGTGCCGAAGAAGTGGTTGTTTCGACAGCGGCAGTTGTTTGAGGAACAAAACTCTCTGGACCGGTTACTGATGGAACTGGTTCAGTTATACAAGTATTTGCCCCCAGACTAGGATCAGTATTACTGTCCTTCTGTGGTTGTTGAACTTCTTCTATAGAGGCAAGGTTTCCAGAAATGTTTGGAGTAACCGGAACCTCAGATGTAGTTGGAACACTTGTTCTAACTTTTATAGGAGATTTTGAACCGGTTAAACGAGTCCACTTTGTCCGTACTGTTTTCGATTCCGGAGACAAAGACGGTTGACTCGTAAGCCTCCACAAACGACGGGGTTTTAATTGACTTTCTTCCACGATTGCGGATTACTCGATCAACCAAAATATTAAAAGGGGAAATTTGTGTTTCCGAATTGAATGAATTTTATTAGACGCTTTTAGACACAACTTGCTTTTTCACTTTTTAAGAGTCGAGAAAAAGCTAAAGATGACTCTAGTCTCCTTCGATGTTTTAACGAGCCCGAAGTGACAAATGCTCGGATGGACTTTTTCAGTTATAGAGTTTGAAAAAGGCCAAAAGGAACTGCTCTGGAGATCTAGGCAGAGGGTGTGCCAAACCTTTCGCAAAACCACAGAATACGTTTTACGGTACGCGTGGTCGATCTTCGTGAATGCTGTGTTCATTGCATTGCGATCAGTAGGGCGGCCGACACGGCTTCCTATGGATAAAAGATATATGCCTATAGGGGTCTCCCAATATATACGCGACGGTACGTGGGAGCACAAGTCCGTATTAGTGCCACTGACTCTCAGGAGGAATCACCCACCTTCTTCGAGATCGACAGTCACTACGTTTAACGACGCCGGAACACGTCTCTAGCTTAGACCTCTATGTGTTTGCGTTATGTTTCAAAGCGTTGTTAGGTTCATTCAATATATTTTAAGTTGATCTTTTTAAAGTTTTCCTTTCAAGGTTCACCACGAGATGTTTGATACAAATTCCTAAATGCAGTCTAAGATGATAAGCAAGCTTTTTCAATCTTTTCGACTTATGAAAATCTTAACTACTGGGGGAAAAGAAAGACATCATCTTTTCACACAGATCATAGAGCACACACTAATGCACTTTTTCCTAAATCAACATACAAACTTATCAAATGCAAAATGCACAATGCAGGTATTTCTTTTCTCTTTCTTAATGTTGATGTACTACAAAAAGAAAGCTGTTGTATAACTTTGAATTCAATTTCAAGTGAAAGCAAACAAGCTTTGTCCAAAATCAAAAGACACCTTAAGATTTACTTGTTTCGACACTAGAAATATATAAATTCAAACCATATGACGAAAGCAAAAGCTCAATCAGCTATGATTAGCAAACAAACTAACTCTTAAGATCAAAACGACACTTATCACAGGTCTAGATCTAAGAGGCCACAGCAAGACTAGTTCACTTTCGTTATGGGAAACTGCAAATGATATAAGAAATACACAAAGAACAAATACAGTTTCTTTATACAACCGAGGCGGAATAGTGGCAAGGAAAGTTGGTTTCAGATAGGTACATTGACTGATAACAGGCTGCAAAAACAAGGATGAAAACAGGGCAATAAACAGCAGGGAACCCCAGTTGCACAAGGAAAAACTGGTTCAGCGCAGGTAGTACACTGTCAGTTTGACATTCAGCACAGGTATCCCCTTCGGGACCTGCGATGAAATGCAGACTGCCTTCACAGTGCCTGCAATGAAGAGATAAACTTTCGTTTTTCTCAGTTTCCGGGTTACAGATTGCTAAAAAATTCACAGTTTTTGGCCAAATCAAAGCTATCAATCAAGTACACACTAAAGGATGAAAAGGAGGATGAAAAGCTATCACTAAGAGTTGTTCAGAGTCCTTGTGGATCAGCTCTTCAAATCATAAACATGCCCAGAAACTGAGCTAGAGTAGCTGCCCTCTACTTTGCATTTGAAAGATTCAAATGCAGTTCGATTCGGTACTCCCTGTGTTTAGGAAATGAATAGAAAAAACACAAACAACCAACAAGATACGATCCCCAGCGGAGTCGCCAATTTGTTGTTGGGAAAAGTATCCAATACGGAATGACCCTATCCCACTCTAAGGGTGATAGTACCTCAGCAACAATCGAAGCAAAGCTATCTAAGATTTCTTCTTTATGAAAGTAAAATAGGGGAGAAAGAGATCCACTAACCGATGTCTTTCGCTAATGGTTGATCCAATCTTCTCTCCTCGCTGCTTGCTCCCAGCTCCTTGCTCTTTCACTGGCCCATCTACACCAAGATCCTGCAAAATGGCAAGAGAGGGAAACTACAAGAAGCATACATTCATAATTGATTCAAGGATTAGAATAAATCAAATACACAAGCATAACAATACACCATTGAGACACATGCATATAGAAGAACCTCAAATGCTTTATTAATGGAAGAAGTAAAGTTCAGGAAGTGATACAACCATAAAAGGCCCAATCCAGCATCACCTCCCAGCAGAAAGAAATCTCCTCTTCACCTCCTTCAAAGAAAATCACCCAATAGTTCTAAACTCAAACCAACAACACTTCCTTACATTCACAATATTCCAGCCTCCTCAAACCTCATGAGAGAGCTCTATATATAGGAGTTTTGGAGAAAGGATGAGTCAGCTTGAGGCTGGCATGAAGCTGACTAGTGTCCTCTCTCACTTCAGTTATTCTTCAGTTCTTGAGTCCACTTGGAGGTTCTTGCTTCCACTTGGAGATCTAGACCCTCTTACTCATCACCAGTCGAATTCCTTGATCCAAGTGTCATTTTGGAAGCTTCCTGGGCATTGACACCTTGAGGAATGACTGTGCCACATGTCCCAACTCGCCCAGCGCAGGTAGCCTTCTTTGCAGTTGACATTCAGCGCAGGTAGACAATGGAGCAGTTGACATTCAGCGCAGATGCTCAGTGGAGCAGTTGACATGATCCAGAATTGCCTTGTTTTTGAGTGTTTTCAGGTGGAGAACTGTTATTCAGTGCTGTGGTTTGCTGACCTTGTTCCTCTAGGGGTAGGAACAACATGTTTAGGGACTTTGGATCCCTCAGATTATGGACATTTCATGCTTCATGCTGCAAGGCACAAAAATGTCTATAACACATGCCTCTGAGATTAATGTCGTGTCATCTGACAAAGGAAAAAATCGAAAACAAACAGGAGGTAAGAAAAAGGGGAAGAATAACAAAAAGAAATAGGAAAATTCCACTCCAGAGAAATCATCTGATTCCCCTACCATGGTCAGCAAACCTAGTTATCCGTTTCTGATATGTAATGACAAGCATTATACAAGATATTTTCCACATCACTCTGATATCTCTAAACTTTTAAAGACTTCAACCACATCAACAATGTTGACAGATCTGTTTCTAACCCCGGAGACACATTTGGTTTCAACTAATCATGCTTCCACATCCCAAGTACTTAGTTTATCCATCACAAATCCACAAAATGATGTTTTAGTGTCAACAAGAAACAAAGATTATGGAAATTCGTCATCATCGAATAACCAAGCCACTGATCAACCTAGTACTTTGACCTCAACTTCATCAGAAGTTGTTCCACCAGTTGTACCTGAATTGATGATAAAGCCACCAAAGGGAGTTGTGCACAAATCAACATTCAATCCTTATGCTCGAGTAGCTCAAAACTATAATATAGTGGAAGATTTGGCTCAATCACCTTCCGCTATGTCGACACTTGAGGTGTTGCAAAACTGTCCCTCCCAGAAACAAGCTTTATTGTTAGCAATAGGTGGAATAGATCCTACGGATTCAAATATTATGGTTTTTAACCATGCGGGATATTCACCACGGTTACCGGTGAAATTAGATTTCCTAATACAAGTAAAAGCTCTCAATAAGAATGTTCACTGAACTATTATATTTGAGGGGGCATCTACTTTCATTATGTCCATGAGCTGCTGGAAATCACTTGGTTCACTGCCATTCTCACGATCACCAACTACGTTAAAAGCCTTTGATGGAAGAACATATACTCCATATGGGATTTTGAGTAACCTGCAAATTGAACTAGGGGGCAAGACAGTTACTGTTGACATTGAGGTAGTTGACAAACACATCAATTACAACATTTCATTAGGAAGGCCTTGGGTATATGCTATGGTTGTTGTCATTTCCACCTACTTTCATACAATTGCATTTCCTTTCAAGGGTGGAATCACAGTCATTGATGAACTAGCCTTCTTTGCCAATAGCTCATAGGCTACGAGAAGCATTCAGTTGATACACAGAAACCCACTGTCACTTCAAGGTGTTGCAGTAGGTCTCCTTAAAGCTCCTTCCCTGATGGGCACTTTTACCCTCCCACCACCATCTGGTTTGGTGGAAGTGGCAAGAGTAGAGACTTGCAACATGATTTCTTCTACATCATCCAATTTTACAAAGATTTCCAACTACTTTGAAACTGATGGTCATAGTGAGGCATTGCCTCTAAGCCCCATCGAATCATCATAGCGATCAATTTTTCGGGCTTGTGCGGCAAACCCTAATCCGCACTCAACAATTGTATGGATAGATAGATCGTTAGAAGATGGTACCTATTTGGATCCTTTTTCACTTATACATTCTACGGATGAAGGAATCATCCAATCAATGATGATAGGAGAGACACTGTGGGAGGATTGCCATCATCATTCCCACCTTCTAGATGACAATGAAGATTATTCAAATGAACCAAATCACCCATCAATTGTTGATTTTTTGTCAAATTCTGTAAATACTGTAGATTCTGAGCGTAATTTGTCCAACATAGAAGAAACGATTTCTATAAACATTTCGACCAAGCCTAACATTCTAGAAAAAATTCATGTCGAAAAATCCTATTCTCCATTAGAACTTGATAATTACTGTGCTCTTTTTCATGAATTTCGAGACATATTTGCATGGTCTTATGAGGAGATGCCAGGAATTGACTCAAGTATTGTTGAACATGAGATTAAAATGTACCCTAATGTCAAACCAGTACAATAGTGGCTTTGACCTGTTTATCCTAAGAAAGCTGCTACCATTAAAGCAAAGGTTGAAAAACTTGTGTGTGTTGGCTTCATTTTCCCTGTACCTTTTACTGATTGGGTATCTAATATTATTCCAGTGATGAGAAAAGGGGACAATTCGAGTGTGCGTTGATTATAGGGATGTAAACCAAGCATTTCCAAAGGACAATTATCCTACACCTTTTATCGACTAGATTATTGATGAGTGTGCCAGATGTGAAATTTTTTCATTCATGGATGGATTTTTTGGCTACAACCAAATCAATATTTGCCCACAGGACCAATCAAAAGCTTTTATATGTCCATGGGGCACATTCTCTTATCGAAAGCTACCTTTTGGTTTGAAGAATGCAGGGGCTACATTTCAGAGGGTGATGAATTATGCGTTCCATGACATAAAGCACATTGTTCAACCTTATCTTGATGATTTGCCTACTCATTTTCGAAAACAGACTAATCACCTGCAACATTTGAGAGCTATATTCTTACGATGTCAACACTCCAAGATAAGACTCAATGTGTGTTTTGTGTTGGCTCTGGTTGATTGCTTGGATTCGTAGTTTCAAAGGATGGATTTTGACTTGATCCCATTAAGGTTCAGGCAATCCTTGACTTGCCTCCACCTTCAAACTTGTTACAGATACAGAGACTTCAAGGGAAGGCAAACTTTCTCAGGAGGTTCATTCCAAACTATGCTGAACTAACTAAAGGTTATACACTTCTATTGAAAAAATGGGTACCCTTCCATTGAGACCAAGTTGTGCAAGCTTCTTTTGATGCTCTCAAAGATTCCCTGATTAGAGCATCATTAATGTATGCCCCAAATTATGAAAAAGACTTTTACCTGTATCTCGCTTCTATAGATACAACCATTGGTATGGTTTTAGTTCAAGAATAAAGTGGAACTGAACATCCTATTTATTATTTGAGTCGTAATCTCAATGATACAGAAAGTAAGAACTAATATGTCGAAAAGTTAGCCTTGGAAACCGTTCAAGCTGTGCAGAGTTTTTTGTCATTACATACTCCTTCGTAAAACTACCATTGTATCATATTACAACCCTATGACATACATTTTTTCACGTCAATTGCTGGGGGGCAAGTATTCTAAATGGATAGTTATCTTGCAGGAGTTTGATTTGGAATTCATCAAATCTAAATCAAAGAAATCTCTTGTCTTTGCTGAGTTACTTTGCAATCTTCCCTCATCCTCTAATGATTTAACATCAGAAGCATTAATCTTGGATGAGTCTCTATTTCTTATCTCATCAAGTGATCCATGGTATGGAGATATACTGGTCTATCTCTAGACCCAAGATTTTCAGCCTAATACCTCTTGCTCTAAACAACAACATACTCGATACCAAGCCAAAGATTATCTGATCATCGGTGATACACTTTATCGTCGTGGTGTCAATACGATCTTACGTAGGTGCCTTACTCATGAGGAGGCCAAAAAATCTTCCAATGAGTGTCATTCATGTGCTTGTGGGGGGCATTTATCTTGTTACGCAACTACATAGAAAATTCTACATGCTGGTTACTTCTGGCCAACCATATTCAAAGATTGCATTCTTTCTGTCAGAAGTTGCCATGCCTTCCAAATATTTGACTGTAAAACCAGATTAACACCTGCACCACTGCATCTAATCATTGTTGTTGGCTCATTTTCAAAATGGGGCATTGACTTTATGACATGTAACCCCACCTCAACCGGGGGGCATGGGTATATTATAGACGCCGTTGACTATTTTTACCAAATGGGCTGAGGTGATGCCAACATTGAACAACAATGATGAAACAGCTGCTTTGTTTTCTTCAACCATGTGGTTGCCAGGTTTGGTGTACCACAAGCTATAGTTACAGATCATGAATCACATTTCCGCAATCACATGATGGTCGAATTAACTACCAAATTAAGACCATCACATGATAGTTCTACTCCATACTACTCGCAAGCTAACAGACAAGATGAAGCTATCAACAAATTCCTTAAGCGCATGTTGCAAAGAATGATTGGAGTTCATAAAAGGAATTGGAATTTAATCATGTACTCGGCTTTGTGGGCATATCAAACCTTGGTGAGAAATGCGATCGAATTTACGCCTTTTCAGTTGGTGTATGGTTTGGAAGCAGTCTTACCAATCTGATGTGAAATCTTGTCTCTCAAACTCACGATTAACCTACTACCTGATACTTCTGAAGAAGAAGTGCGTTTCTTGGAGTTAATCCATCTATATGAAAGCCATCGTGATGCCGCAATGGCTAACAAGGCTCATAAGAAATGCATCAACGTGTAATATGATAAAAATGTTAAGCCTCGTATCTTCTCAGAAGGTGACCTGGTCTTGCTTTACGATTAGGATTCTGATAAACTTGGAGCAGGAAAATTTGAACCCCTTTGTATGGGTCCTTATATTGTTAAACGTGTGTTGACAAAAGGTTCCTATGAGTTAGTGGACTATGATGGGATTCCATTGTCGCAACCCCGAAACAGGTTGTACCTTAAACGTTACTATGCTTAGTTAAGTGTAGGAGAACTCATTGTATATATGCTTTGATTGCATTTGTGTGTGTGTTTCTTTTAGAGTTTTTATTTGGTTAGGTAATCCACTTCGCATTTGTTGCAGATGTCAAAATTTTCGAAACCATTTGTTGGTTATACAAATGGAGCTAGTCATAGTACACAGAATTTATCTTCTGTAGCATGGGCCATTTTCACTCCGAGCGACAAGTTAGTGAGTTTTAGAGGGATATGTATTGGACAATGGAAAAACAATATCGTTGAATATAGAGCATTGATTGAACTCCTCTCTGATGCCATTTCACTTGGCATACGCCGAATCATCATTAGGCTAGACTCACAACTTGTCGTACTACAACTTACTGGCATCTATACCATCCGAAACCCAAAAATTCATCGCATGTTCCTTAGAGTTCGTATTTTGGAAAGGTATTTTGAATTTATTCAATATCAACATATTTCCAGAAATCTAAACACATTAACTGACTCTCTAGCAAATTATGTGTTAAATAGACATTTGCGACATATGTAAAGTAAACATTTTCAATTCACATCATCATTTGAATAGGATTGCATCACTTAACCATAATAAAACTCTGAAAGTCAAATAGATAGTTGTATATAAGTTTTTACAAATAGTTTGTGTCCAAGAAAATTGGTCATCTAACCAAAAAAACTCAAAAATGTATGCAAAAAATATCCAAGTAAACTAGTGTTGCTCATGGTAACAAGTCACAGCTTGTGCTTCCATGTGTAGGAGTCTCATCCAACGACTCGGCACACCAACTGTATGGTGCTGCAATCACATAGGTAACTCCTCGATCTGGACATCTGGAATACCTAGTGTCAAACCCTCTATGTGATCCTGTAGCTTGGCCAATGTCTCTGCTAAATCCAAGTCTCGGAGAACTGCTCTCCCAATAACTCTCTAAACTGACGCACCTGCCTCTCATTGGTGTCCCACAGGTCAAACAAATCCAACATCTGCGAAACATATAAAAATGTTTTTTTAGTCTTGGAAATTATAAAAAAAAAAAGCATAGAAAAAGTAGAAACTTTTAAAATGAAAAACATTTTGGTCAAACAATTTACCAATAGCACTCCACTACGCTCGAACCAGTAACATCAGATCTGGATCACCATGGAAATCCATCACTAATTATGGATATTCTGTGAAGGACATCTCCTGACGATCAAACCACTCAAGGAAAGTAGATGTAAATGAGATCAATGACAGGCCAGCATGCCTAGCCATAAGATCTACCCACCTCTGCATCCGTGGGTCTCTAGGTCTAGGTACTCCCAGTGAGATATGTTGTGGCTGCATGAGTGGGATTCTCTCCAAGGTAGAAGAAACCAAATTATACCCATAACCAAAATGTTTCATCTTTCCATTCTTTACCTTGGTTAGTTGTTCTTTGATGGATTAAAAAACTGCCTCACACTAGTTGAATACCTTTGGCTCCAAACACTCTAAAGCGTACTGCATATAAGACTGGTTTTCCAAGTGTAAAGTTGTACTACCAGCTAGTTTGGTGAGGGTAAAAAGGATTGTTCTCAATGGTAAATCACTGACATCCCTGACGTTGATCTTTCCGTCTCTAGTAGGTTAAGCTCCTTCTCGGCAGAACTGTCATATATAATCTCTCATTGATCAACCTCCTCTGGTAAATCCTGATAATGAGATGGGGGCACCCCACCTCGACAATCTAGTTAGAAAGTAAATATCATCGATGGTAAAGGGGATTACTTTGCCCCTAATGTGAAAAACCTAGTCGGTAGGATCCAAGGAACAATCAAGATACTATAAAATTTCAATTTGTTGCCGCATGCTGGATAATTGAAAATACTTCAGTAACCCACAATTCCTAAGGGCATCAATTTTTCCCTGATAATTTATGGCAATCATGTCTTTTTCTTCATGCTCTCATTCTCTCCATATAATCACTATTTTTATCCTATGAATGTCTAAAATGCAACCATTAGACAAGTTAGGATCCATTTTTTGCAAAAAAAATTGAAAATTTGGGAGAAAACAGCTGCCAAAATTTTGTTTTTGCGCCCATCGCACCCCTCCATTAGAGATAGTGTGCTGCAATGCGTACTTCCTTCTAGGTGTATGCAATGCAGTGCACCTTTCGATATTGAAAGGGTGTGCTGATCCAGAGTGTGCAAAAAGAAACCCTAAGGGTCTCAAAAACCAATTTTTTTTCTTAAAACTGAAAATAAATGGAATAAAATGGAAGAGAATAGGGATAGCTCCTACCTGGTCTGGACGGCATGAGAAACAGTGCACTGAATCCTTGGCAATCAGCTAGTGAACTTTGAGGTGAAAAACTGCTCTAGAGCACCGAAGTCAAAGGGTGAAAGTGAAATGGAGAAAATGAATAATAAAACTTCTTTTTATGTTTATTCCTTGCACATGAATCGAGTAAATGTTAGTTTTTATTAATTTTATCCATGAACATGTATTTTTAATCCTCTTTGATGGAGTTTTGAGTAGGTTTAACAACCGCGAGTAGAATTCGACGTGCTTAAGTGTAAATTGAACATCTTTGACCACAAAGAAAACTTTTGTTTCTTTTTCGAGATTTGTTAAAAACAAAAATAAACCCTTATATTCCTCTTTAAACTCTTTTCAGACTCTCTAAATATGAAAATATTGTCAAGCGCTTGTCTATTCTAGCTTGTTAAAGGATTGGAAATAACATCTCTCTTGTATTATTTTATTCTTTTTTTCGGACTTGAGAGATTATTTTACGAAAAAAAACTTATGGAGTTTCCTTTTCGTCTCTTTTCAAACTCTCTAAACATGAAAAGGACTGAGTTGTCTTTGTCGTTACACTTGTGAAAAACATCAAATAGTGACAAACTTGTCTATCTAGACAAGACTGAGTTTCACCTTCACTATACTCGTTAAAGCATCAAATAGTGATCGACTCACCCGAAGGGTGAAATTATACAACAAGCATATGTTATCCTCCTCAATATTGATAAAAAATAAAGAGGTATTGGTCAGTAATGACTGGGGAAAATGGGAAAAAGTCGAGAAAACTTTATGGTAGCAAGTCGCTCTTGAACATGACACTTTCACCTCATCACCATGACTATGTGGGTTGGGTCATTCAGCTTGATGGTTATCACACCGTTGGTTTATCATACCATCCATTACTTTGTTTTGGGTCAATGCCACTAATTCATCTTAGTGTCACCGATATTTTCAAGAGAAGTCATTCAGTTCAAACTTCATCCTTTGCAATACCGTAAACCTTCATTTTCATGATTGTCATTCCTGAACCTTGTGTCATCAGTGGATTCTCATCTCCAAAATCATTTACCTTGTTTCGTGTTGTAGATGTGGGATACATCAAGGCCCTCCTACGACGAGTTTCTTCTTGTCTACATCAGCACATCATCCAAGAAGTTAACTTAGAAATACCCCTTGAATACCTTGAAGCTTGCATACATCAACGATAGGTTTCTCTCTTCCAGCGATAGGATGTCATCAATGGCCTTCGACCGAAAGAATTTGTATGGTGTTTGAGATCAAATCATTTATTCACACCATGCGAAATGTATTGTAGTACCTTGAGGGTCATTATCATTATCGGTGATTCCTCTCACGTCCGTTAACGACTTACATCATTGGCTGGTAATCAGATGATGTCTTTCCATGTTCGACTGCAAAACATCTATTCACATGGTTAGACTTGTACTTGAGTGAAAGATTGGACGAGATTGAAGATCCTGAATCTAGTTTCATCCATCCAGGCTGCGATATATTCAGGAGTACTAAATTAAATGTACAAAGGCCTTACATTCATGGTCAACCATTCATGGGTCTATATCTATAGACGACTATATTTGTACATGTAATGAAAGTTTATAAGCTGAGCATGGGTATGCCTACCTCAGATAGTTCATGAGAAAAATCAAATTATCATGATATATGTATTGTAATTGATGCAGGTCACCTTCTGTTTCGAAACCTCCTCTCCTCGTGATAAAGTATTTCATCCGACATATATATATTTATGACTTCATGCTTTAGGGGGCAACTGTTACAGATACACTTGGGCACATCAATCCCAAATTACAGATAGATACTATTAGGGCTCATCAACCCCTAGTGTAGTTGTTACATGCCCTATAGAAGTTAGTTATCAAAATGCCTCACTTCCCAAGAATTTCCATCATTGAAAACATCCAAACACTACCTCTAAGAAGATCAGCATAGGTAGGCCTTCATTAGGGTGCGGTGCAATGCAAACCATACACTGACAGGGTGCTATGCATTGCACTTGGTCCCTATTTGGCCTGTGCTGAGTGAATTTGAGCAAATTTCTGTGAGGGTTTGAAGATTCCTTATCCATTAGAATCCTCTAGAAGTTTCTCAAATGCCACCTACACCTTTGAGTTCACTTTTGGATGAGGAAGGGAATTAGGAAACATCAATCCCCTATCCCTTCTTCCATGGAAATGATTTCTAAATTTAGAAAGGCATTCATCACCACCATTGATGGCATAACCTCCTTCACTCACCTATAAATAGATCAATCATCTAAGAGATCAGGGGCTAAAAAATATTGAGTTGTAAGGAGATGCTGGTGACATGAGATTAGAATTGAGTGCAAGTATTATAATAGTGTTGGAGTGTATTTCTTTTCATGACGTGAAGAGGGATTGAATTGGAAGAATGTCATTGGATCAAATGTATGTGGGTTGTAATATTTCCTCTTATCAATAAAGTTTTCAAGACATTTTCCTTATGCTTGTGTTATATGTTAATGCTTTCATATGTATATCATGTTCTCGATTCCATGTTATTTATAAGCAATAGATCGTTATCATTTGCCTTGATGGGTTTTTATTTCTGTGCTTGTGCAGGTAATTTCCAAGTGACTTAAGTACAGAAAGGAACAACAAGATCGGTCAAGGGAGAGAAGGAGCTAGCGAAAACTACAAGTAGGTTTCTCTCCTCTCTTGTTTATCTGTTGATTATAGAAAAGGTTAAGATTACTTTGTCTGTTGTTTCTAGACCTACTATTAGATCTAGAGGGTTAGGCGTTTGTCCAAGAACACTAAATATTCCAGAAACATTAGGTGGCCACCCACAAATTTGATAAAATTTTCAAGTATGTTAGCATAAGGGGCTTTCAAATGGTCAGGGATGTTCCTAACTACCCTATCAACCTTTTGTATGAATTCTTTGATATCCTCCCTTTCCTTACTTATTTAGTAACATTTTTCAATTTTGAAAGCCCCTTGTGAATCACATGACCATCTTCTCATGAACATATCCTCAAATCGGTCAGAGTTTTCAATGCATCCTATGGGAAGACTAAGGTACCATTCCCTTGCTTGTCCTTTAAGAGACAAAGAAAAAAACATCATGATCTTGTCTTCGTCGAATACTAACCTAGGAGAAATGTTCCAATAGAACCCTTCAACATGGTCATGGGAACTTATGGTAGCATCACCCTTCAATTTGGGCTACCAGTTATTATATTTCTTAGGTAAAAGCTTAGGGTCATTACTCAATTTCAAAGGGGAAACGACACTAACCAAATGCCTTTCACTTCTAGTCATTTTGGGTTGTTCTTGGTTTAGGTCAATGCTAGAATTTGTTGCCATCTTTGGGGTGGGATTAGCGATCTTTTCAAATTCAGGGAGAAGGGTATTTTTAACAGGTGATGGAGTTCATTCTCCCCTCCTTGCAGTGGCCCTAGTTATAGGAGGAATGTTGTCACCTTCAAACAAACTAGGGGTTTGGACCATGGTTGCAGGGGAGAGCCAACGCTCTGGAACCCACTCCCGAAGCACGCTCCCTTTGGGAGCAGATCAGGAGCGACCCTAGAAGCATGCTCCCAAAATTTTCTCCCACAGGGAGTGAATTTTGGAAGCATGCTCTGTATATTTGTTTTTTCTCCCTTGATTTTTTTTGCAAATTTTTTTATGCAAACACATTCCAAACACAATTTTTTTTCAAAGAAACAAGAATTTTTGAGTGGGGCAGCCTGATGATCAAGCCTATGGGCCTAGTATTGATATGTAATTCATGGAAATGTTAAATTCCTAAAGTAAAAGTGACATTCTCCTTTATCTTTCACTTTCATCCTTTTACTTAAATTTTTAACATTACCATGAAATGACTCAAGATGTTTGCGAGTGATTCCAACCTCATTAGATTTCATATGGAGAAAGTAGAATTTTAGGTCTCATTCAATTTCTAATAGACTTATCTATTTTTCAAGATTTCAGGATTGGGGGATTGCAATGTTCCCATTGGATTTTGTCATGTACTAGGATATGGAGCACATCAAGAGCACCAATCCCTTTATGTACCTTGATGTTAGTGACATTGGTTGTCAAAATCATCTATCATAACCCTACTAAAAATGCACCCATCACTGAAACAAACACTACAAGAAGAAAGGACATTGGTGAGGGGTGAAAAATGTCACCATAAACTCATTGGTGACGGTCAAAAGAGCATTCGTCACCAAAAACTGAATGTCACCAATGGTGGCGTCGCCAAAAGTATAGGTGTTGTAGTGACATACAAAGTCCATCACCAATAATGATTTATAATGACGGATAGTGACCGTCACCATTTCATATGAGCAATGGCGATGGACAATAGCCTCCATCACCAAAAACTAAACATCATCAAAGGTGGTGTCGCTAAAAGTATAGGTGTTGTAGTGACATTCAAAGTTCATCACCAATAATGATTTATGATGACGGATGGCGACCGTCACCATTGCATATGAGCAATGGTGATGGAACATAGCCTCGGTCACCAAAAACTGAACATCACCAAAGGTGGCATCGTTAAAAGTATAGGTGTTATGGTGGCATTGAAGGTTTGTCACAAATATTGATTATAATGATGGATAGCGACCATCACCATTTCATATGCACGATAATGATTTATTGTGATGTATATTTAATGGCCGTCATTATTGGTGCATATATATGGTGACATTCATTGACCGTTACCAAAATTCACATTGATGGAAGTATAGGTGTTGTGGTGATATTCAAGGTTCGACACAAACAATGACTATAATGATGGAAAATGACCATTACCATTTCATATCAACAACAATGATTTATGGTTACGGACCTTTGAGGGTCCTCACTATTGATGCATATATGGTGGCGTTCGTTGACTGTCACCTTTTCATATTTTTGGTGAGGGTCAAAAAATGTCACCAAAGCTCATTAGTGATGGTCAAAAGAACCCCTGTCACCAAAAATTGATTGTCTCCATTCCATATGGATGTCAGGGCATGATGGAATTGAACCACCAACCACCTGCTTGTAAAGCAAGTGCTCTTCCATTGAGATAACACCCTTTAAAGAATTATATTTTTAAAAATTAGGCCTTGAAACATCATAAATTGTAAATTATATAACCTTTAATAAATAAAAGTATCAATAATATTTTACTAAATAAGCAAAGAAACATCGAAGTTGTAGGTCCCTACCTAATGGTTATTGAAGTTATGAAAATTGGGTGGAGGGAAAAATAGTTATGTATAAGAGAATCAATATGTTCAGTTGAGTACTCAATTAGAAGTGAAACTCTGAAGACATTTATAACTTATAAATGACCTATAACTATCAAATGCACCAAATATTTCAAATTAATGTCATAAATGGTTATCATATGGAAGAAGAGGAGGTAGGGACTTGGAACCCTTGTACATCTTGGCATGCCTTAGCACTTGGCATATATTAGCTTGTTTGACATGCCTTCATACTATCCGACACATATTAGCATGCCCTAGCATTCCCTAACACACCTTGGAAGTCATGACCTCACAACTAGCATTGCATTTTTCCATGACTTGGGAACCTTACATTCACTAGAACACCTTGGCACTCCCTAGTTTTCATGCCCTCTGTTATCCTCCATAATGTCTGAGACTGATGAGGAGATCGATGGAGGTAACACAGACCAAGATTTTAGTTTGGTAGCTAGCCCTACCAAACCAGAGAGGGCTCTCTCTATGAAATCATAGCCAAGAGATCACTAGAATGTAAAGGATTTTAGGCTAGATAGCTAGGCTCCGGTGGGGTTTTAGAAAATTTAGGGACTTGGAACTCTATCCACCAGTGTCTTATCTGGGAGGGACTTTCTTAAGGGTGCAAGGGCTGGGAACTCTATCTAGGATAAAGAACCTAACATGCGTGACAAAAGCTCCCTAGAATAGAGTACCTCCTACCTAGAAGAGTGCCCCCTACTCAAAATATAGAACCCTTCTCTATTATGCACTTTTGTTAAAGATAAATCGGTACATAAAATAGTACTAAGAAAAACACCTAAATTAAGAAAAGTGAGCATCTAAGTGAAACTATAAAAGTATAATAAATATGGCTCTATATAAGTTTGGGAAACAGTAGACAAGCATGCTTTCATACAACAATAATAAGATGCCTAAAGTCGATGCAATTCTTTCATCGTTGCTACACCCTCACAACAAAACTGGAATATATAACATGTACCCTAAGGCTGTATGCATCTGCTGAAGGTGTAGATTGAAAGGATCTATTAAGATGAAGTACTATTGAAGGAGAAACACATTCAAAACAATATATAAATTCTATTGTGAATTCAACTGATTTTCACATAGACGAGGGCTGCTACTGGGTACACTTCTCCACTGAATGGAAACTATAATGTATTGTAGTCCTGCTAAAGAAAAAACACTTTTAGTGCAACATGGATAAAACTCTAATAGATATTGTCACTGTGGCCTCGGTTGTCGATGATCTCATCAATATAGGTAACAACTTTGATAATTGAAAAACCAAAAGGTGAGATGCATAGATCAGTTGAAATGAAAGATTTGGGCATACTTTATTATTGTTTAGGAGTTTTAGTATAGAAAATGCAAGGTAGCCTATTGTGTCTTTATGTCACAATCCAAGGATGCGAAGAAATACATAAAATATTAAATAACATGGTATAAGTCGATTGCAGGTTCTTTTGAAACGGGAATGGAATTCTCCTTGTGTGGGTTCTAATCTAGTGGGTATAACTTTAAATAAGAGACTGATATTTATGGGGTTGAAATTGTCTCACAATTCATGAAAAGTCCCAAATTTATTCACTAGAAAGAAGCAGAGCGAATCCTCAGGTTTATGGAAGGGAACACCCCTTTGGAGGAAGATAGCTTGAAATTAGTCAGGCGTATTATTTCTCATCTTCTTGTATGTGTGTGCTTTGAAAGCATAACCACATCCAAAGACTCAATAACAACTCTGGTAAAGTTTATAGATGTGAAGCACTTCTGAGAAAACCCATCGCTTAATGACAACTGAGCAAGGAATATGTTGAAGGATTCAATTTTGCACTCAGCCATAAAAAGGAAGTTGGGCTATCCAACATCTTTCCAACAAACCAAATCTAGCCATAATGTGAAAGGCAGGTTAACTGCGAAACCTCTTTCCCACTTTGTAGTATTGTTCCCTCTTGAATGCCAATAGGTATCTAGCTGCTTAGATCCATAAAACTTGTGCCAGGTAAACTCTGCATGATACAATTGTGACGTGCAAGCTTGACACACACTGTAGTTTCCCTCTAAAAGAGGGTAAGTCAAAATATTATGACAATCTTAACTGTAATTTGATCATACACTATTGAGGTATTGCATGCAATAAAATTATATTATCAATGCACTAATGAAGAACTCAAAATAAATGAATTTCTTATTGCTACAATAGCGCCTCTTAGGATTCTCATATAAAGCGCCTAAATGTTGTTGGGAAAAGTATCTATTCAGAACGTCCCTGTCCCACTCTAAGGTGTGACAGTGCCTTAGCAACAAACAAGGAAAACTACTTGTGTATTCTTCTTTATGGAATGTAAACGAAGAGGAAGGATAAGCTAACCTGTGTCTTGCGCTAGTTTGTTGATCCAATCACTCTCCTCTCCGACAGCTTCCAGCTCCCTGCTCCCTTACTGACCCAGCTTCACCAAATTCCTGCAAGATCACAGAAGAGAGAAACTACACGAAGATATAGATTTACATTCATAAAAATCTCAGGATCAGATAAGCTAAACATGCAAATATAACAAAACATCACTGATACACAAGCATGTAGAAGAAACTCAAATAGTTTTATTAATGCAATAAGAAGATCCAGGAAGAGATACAACCAAGTGAGTCCTGATCCAACATCTACGTCCCAGCAAAGGAATCCCTTCCTCACCTCCAACAAAGCATAAATCACCCAATGCACTAATCTCAATCTCAAGCCAACAACAATTCTCTGCAAAGTACAAAATTCCAGCCTCTGGATCTCTGGGATGAGGGATCCATATATAGATGTAAGAAGAGAGGATGAGTCAGCTTATGTTTTGACTTGTGGCTTCTCTCTGTCAGTTCTTTCTTCCACTTGGAGGCTGAGAGCCTCTTACTCATCACTGGTCGAATTCAGTGAGGCAAGTGTCATTGGAGTAGATTCTGGAAGCTTCCATTGTCTTTCCACCTCGTTGAATGACTTTGCCATTTGTCATTTCCCGCTCAACGCACCCTGGTAGTGCATTCACCTGCATTGCAACGCACCTAGCCAGTGTATTTGGGTGCTTTACAACGCAGGCAGCTAGTGGAGCATCTGAATTGATCCTGATTTGACTAGTTTTGAGCAGTTTCTGGTGGAGAACTTCTGGGAGAAGCTGTAATTTGTTGACCTTGTTTCTTTAGGAGCTGGAACAACATCTTTAGGGACTTAGGATCCCTTGGTTTATGTACATTTCATACTTATAGCTGTAAGGCACAAAAATGTCTATAGCAGTTTCCCCCTAAAGTATGAGGCCGTTTATCGGGTGAAATGCTTTATTAGGAGGATCCGAAGTTCTTTCAATGCTGGGAGGAGACCTGTAATAAGATACAATACAATACATTATTTTCGTACTGTTTTCATGATCTAGCTAACGCGGGCATTCCCATGCTCAGCTTTATAAATTCATTTTTATGTACATAGGACAGACAATCGTCTGATGGTAGACTGATGATTCTGATGAAGTCATCATCCTTTTGGTAGGATGATTATCTGTGTTGCAATGCTGTACATGTCAATGTCTTTATTTTTCCTGAATATATATCGCAGCCCAGATGGATGAAACTAGATCCAGGGTCTTCAATCTCGTCCGATCTTCACTCGAAGTACAAGTCGATCCATGTGAAAAATGTTTTGAAGTCGAACATGGAAAGATATCGCTTGATTACCAGTCGATGATGTAAACTGTTAACAAGCGCGAGAGGAATCACCGATAAGGATGATGACCCTCAAGGTACTGCAGTACAATTCATGTGGTGTGAATAAAGGACTTGGCGTCGAACACCACGCAAAATCTTTCGGTCGAAGGTCATTGATGTATACCTGTCGCCGGAAGTGAGAAACTTGCCATTGAGGCATGCAAGCTTCAAAGTACTGAATGGGGTGTTCCTAGATCAACTTCTTGGATAATGATCTGATGTCGACAAGAAGCGATCTGTCAAAGGAGGGCCTTGATGAATCCCACATCAATGACACGGAATGGAGCAAATGATTTTGATGGAGGTGAAAACGATCTTATGATATATGGTTCAGGATGGCGGTCATGAAGGAATGAAGTATAATGTATGGTAGTGGATGGGACACGTGTGACTTCTCTGGATGACTTCCCTTGAACATGTCGGCGACACTTATATGATGGATTGGTAGCATTTACCCAAAATGTGGATGGTATGGCGAGACCATGGTGATGTGACCGGTGAATGAAACAACCCAACCCGACTCAGGCATAGAGTGGAAGTGTCATGTTCAAGAGCGACTTGCTACCAATAAAGATTCTTTGAGTTTCTTCCCAATTTTTCCCAAGTCATTGCTGACCAGTACCTCTTTATTTTTGTCAAGCTTGAGGAGGATAACATATGCTTGTTCTATAATTTGCCCTTCGGGCAAACCCATCGCTATGTTTTAACGAGCCTAGCGATAGTGAAACTCGTTCTCGTCTAAAGACAAGTTTGTCGCTATTAATGTTTTTAACGAGTTTAACGACAAAGATAACTCGGACCTTTTCATTTTTAGAGAGTCTGAAAAGGTACGTAAAGATAACTCCAAAATTCCTTTTTCGTCATCTAATCCCTTAAGTCCGAAAAAGTATAAAACAATACAAAAGGGATGAATTTTCGATAGTTTTAACGAGCCGAACAAAACAAGCGCTCGATCTTTTTGTGCAATAATCCCTCAGGTCCAAAAAGATTAAAATCTAGAGGAGGGATAGAACTTCCGGTCGTTTTAACGAGCTGGAAGGCCAAAACTTGGCAATCTTTTCATATTTTACGAGTCAGATGGAAAGAGCTTAAAGAAGACTCGTCTTTTGAGGAACGAGTGATAAAATGCGTAGCAGCTGATTCCTGGTAATAGGTTGGAATTTTCCAAGCACGGAAGTGTCATAAGGATGGCTAGTGAAATCACTCTTCGCAGCTGTTCCTCAAAATGGGTAAACAAACAAATGGAGGTGAATGATCGGCCAATGGAAAAGTGGAGGTGACGGTGCAAACACGACCAAGGCTTTAATGGCTGAAATCTTGATTCACGGTGGTTATTTACCGGAGGATAGTTCATTTTTTAACAAGCTTAAACGCGGATTGAAACACTTGCTCGGTCTTATGTTTATTTTTTAACGAGCATGAACTATGTGCTAAAATTGCTTGATAATCTAGTCATATGATAAGAATGTCTCATATAAAACAGAAACATTTAGATTTTTGCCCCACATCCTTTCTTTATGCAAGTTAGGAAACGACTAATCCAAAAAACAGATAAATAACTGCTCTTTGCTTGCACTCCAAAAGGTTTGCATGCCCCCAGGTATAAAGTACGATTTCAAGGTTACCCCTCAATTTGCAGACAAAACATTTGTTCTATCAGGAAAGGCCTACCTCTTTCAGGTTACCAAAGATTGTCTCATTCGCGCAGTAAACAAAACACTTCTCCGGCGATGTTTACCGAGATAAACAAAGGTGGGTGACAACGAGTGCCACACACATAACTTTGACAAGAGAATCTTATTCTAGAATAACCCCTATCTCAATCACGGACGGGGTACAGACTAGTCATATTCTCCCGTGGAAACCTACCCTATACCCGAAGTTTTCCTGCCGAAGCATACCAGGACGCATGCCCCCTGGGTTCCAGTCATATCCCTCCGAATTACTCGTGCTCATCGGGAGGACGGACCGTGGGTTGAGACATTTCTTGCGTGAAGAGACCATTTAGGGATGGTATATGACTATTTGCGATGCGTGATCCGGGAAATGAAAGTTGGTCCACGAGCTTGACCACTCTTCCTTCGTGCGGAAAACACATTACTCTAAAGAGTGAGGAGACGATGGCTCCCATGCAATAAATATAGTCTCGTTCCAAGGAGTAGGTTATAATCCAAGGGTCCTTGAACGACCATTACGTTCATTTGAACTGTCTTCCCTTTCAATGTTATGGGCACATTGGGGAGAATCCCTAGAGGTCAACTGGTTCCTTTATCAAAGCCTATCAGATTTCTCATTTCAGGCAAAAGCGATGGCGAACCAAGCACTTTCCAAGAAATAGAGGAAAGGATACTCACAGAAGCCCCTTCATCTATGATGGTACCAGCCATGACCATTCTATATATTTGGACGATAATTCTGAGTGGTATGCTTGCTGGTAAACGGGGTCTTCCTAGTTGATTCCAGTCGAAGGAGACAACTAGGTTACTTGGTGGTGGGACCAAGTAGACGGCGAGGTATGGCTCTGACGAACTTCCTTCCTGCGATAAAGGAATGGGTAGGTTGCCCCCTTGTTCGTTGGAGTCTGTGTTGATGAAGAGAATTTGGACGATGTCATCCTTGTTCTCTTCAGTGATTGTGTCATTCGAAGATAAATCCTCTGAAGGCAAGACCGGGTCAATTTCCGCCTCGACATTTTGACTTTCGTCAGGTATGGATTCAGCCGGTTCATCTTCAATGACAGGCGCTTCAGCTGACCACTTGAGCGGGCCAGCTGGATTCTCAACTAATGAAGGACTCGACAAGAGTTTTTTATATCCAGGAGGAAGTCGTAACGGTGAAACCGGACGATCATCCAAAACTCCTTTAGCTTCGTCTAAGAAGGGACAACGGTGGATGGCGTGATCGCCTTCGCACAGTTTACAGGGAGATCTAGCTCTCCCTTTTTGTCCTGGGACTTCACTCCTGCTAGTTGACGGTGTGCTTTCAACATGGCTATTAGAGGTTGACGCCACCGAATTATGCAAACGGGGAGACCAGTCCCTTAGTATCCGAGGGATGTAGGGACAATCTCTGTGAAAGTGGTCTCCCTTGCAAATGACACATGGTGATTTAGGCCTGGTCAGTGCAGTGTGTGGATTTTCGTTAGACGACACTCGTTTTCCCCCAGTCGCTTTTGGCTCCTTCTTCTTCTTCTCTTTCTTCTTCTTTTCCTTCTTCTCCTTAGGGACTTGACTTTTGGCTTTGCCAGCTCCATCAAGCGAAGGAGGAGAGGAAGAATTAGAGGAAGTAGAAGGTTGGTGGGTAACTCTGGACTCGTCTAACTGCTGATTCGACTGCTCAGGAATAGTGGTGTTCTGAACGACATTGGTTGAGAAGAGCCAAACTGGCAAGCCAATTGTCAGTCCTGGAAGCGACAATGTGGCCATATGGGGCGCACCAACATCTCCCCAAGAGGAGAAGGGACTAGGATTTCCACCAAGGGGAATTCCTTGGTTGGTAGGCTCCATTTTCTCAACCTAAATATCAACGTAGGAAAAAGGGTATGAATATTCCGTTTAAAATAAATTTTAACACGCTTTGACACAACTTTGTTTTTTCAGTTTTAAAGAGTCGAGAAAAAACAAAAGATGACTCTAGTCTCCTTCGATTTTTAATGAGCCTGAAGTGACAAGTGCTCAGATGGACCTTTTCCGTCAAGGAGTCTAAAAAGGAACGAAAGGGACTACTCTGGAGATCTAGGTAGAGGGTGTGCCAAACCAATCGCAAAACCGCAGAATACTTTTTAAGGTACGGGCGGTCAATCTTCCCGAATGTTGTGTTCAGTGCATTGTGATCAGTAGGGCGGCCGACACGGCTTCCTATGGATAAAGGTTTTATGCCTATAGGGCTCTCCCAATATATACTCGACGATACGTGGGAGCACAATCCGTACTGGCACTTATCGTCTCGCAGTGGAGGAATCACCCAACCAACAGTGAGGACAACAGTTACCAGGCTTTACGACGCCGGAACATGTCTCTAGCCTAGACCTCTATGTTGTGCGTTAAGTTACAAAGCGTTGTTAAGTTCATTCAATTTATTTTAGGTTGATCTTTCTTAGAAGTTTTCCTTTTTGGATCACCACGAGATGTAGATGTAATTCCTAAATGCAGTCTAAAGATGATAAGCAAGCTTTTATCTCTTTTCAACAATGAAAATCCTAGCTACAAGGGGAAAAGAAAGACACAATCTTTTCTCAAAGAGAAAAGAGCACATTGTAAATGCACTTTTCCTAAATCAAGCCATACAAACTGTCAATATGCAAATGCACTTGTGCATGTATTTGTTTTTCACTTTCTTAATATTGATGCCTAAAAAGAAAGTTGTTGTACAAATTTGAATTCGATTTCAAGTGAAAAACACAAACAAGCTTCTTTTTGAAATCAAAAAGGTAGAGACGATTACGACACTTTATGATTTTGAAGTAAACACTTGTTTCGACACTAGAAATTCACAAATTCAAACCAAAAGGCAAAAGTAAAAGTGAAATCAACTGTCAACAACAAATAAACTTTCTCCTAAGATCAAAACGACACTTACGACAGATCTAGATCTAAGGGTGACAGTATGATCAGTTTACTTTTGCAATGGGAAACTGTAAATGACGTAACAAATACACAAAAACAAATACAGTTTCTTTTATACAAATGAGGCGGAATTAAGGCAAAGAAAAGGGGTTTTCAGATAGGTACACACACTGATAACAGGCTGCAAAAATGAGAGGCAAAACTGGAAAAAGTGAGCAAAGAACCTCAGCTAGGCAGGGCTAGGCTGATCAACGCACCTGCTACATAGAGAAACTGAATTTCAGCACAGGTAGCCCTCTCGGGAACTGCGTTGAAATGTAGAGTCTCTTCACAGAGCTTGCGCTGAAGCAGAAACAAGAATTTTCTCTGGGTTTTGGGTCACGGTTTTCAGTTTAATCTATGGTTTTTGGCCGGATAAAAGCTATCAGTAAGGTACAATCAGAGGGATGATTTAAAGGAGGACTAAGAGCTATCACAAAGGGCAATTAGAGCAATTGTGGATCAATTGTTCAGATCATAAACAGGCCCAGTGAATGGACTAGAGTAGCAGATCTCTACTTTGCATTTGTAAATGGCAAATGCAGTTCGATTCGCCACTCCTGAGTTTATGAGATGAACAACAATAGACACACAAATAAACTAACTAGACACGATCCCCAGTGGAGTCACGATTTTGTTGTTGGGAAAAGTATCTATTCAGAACGCCCCTATCCCACTCTAAGGTGTGACAGTGCCTTAGCAACAAACAAGGAAAAATACTTGTGTATTCTTCTTTATGAAATGTAAACGAAGAGGAAGTATAAACTAACCTGTGTCTTGCGCTAGTTTGTTGATCCAATCGCTCTCCTCTCCGACAGCTTCCAGCTCCCTGCTCCCTTACTAACCCAGCTTCACCAAATTCCTGCAAGATCACAGAAGAGAGAAACTACACGAAGATATAGATTTACATTCATAAAAAGCTCAGGATCAGATAAGCTAAACATGCAAATATAACAAAACATCACTGATACACAAGCATGTAGAAGAAACTCAAATAGTTTTATTAATGCAATAAGAAGATCCAGGAAGAGATACAACCAAGTGAGTCCTGATCCAGCATCTACCTCCCAGCAAAGGAATCCCTTCCTCACCTCCAACAAAGCATAAATCACCCAATGCAGTAATCTCAATCTCAAGCCAACAACAATTATCTGCAAAGTACAAAATTCCAGCCTCTGGATCTCTGGGATGAGGGATCCATATATATATGTAAGCAGAGAGGATGAGTCAGCTTATGTTTTGACTTGTGGCTTCTCTCTGTCAGTTCTTGCTTCCACTTGGAGGCTGAGAGCCTCTTACTCATCACTGGTCGAATTCAGTGAGGAAAGTGTCATTGGAAAAGATTCTGGAAGCTTCCATTGTCTTTCCACCTCGTTGAATGACTTTTCCATTTGTCATTTCCCGCTCAACGCACCTCGGTAGTGCATTCACCTGCGTTGCAACGCACCTAGCTAGTGTATTTGGGTGCTTTGCAACGTAGGCAGCTAGTGGAGCATCTGAATTGATCCTGATTTGACTAGTTTTGAGCAGTTTCTGGTGGAGAACTTCTGGGAGAAGTTGTATTTTGTTGACCTTGTTTCTTTAGGAGGTGGAACAACATCTTTAGGGACTTAGGATCCCTTGGTTTATGGACATTTCATGCTTATAGCTGTAAGGCACAAAAATGTCTATAACACTAACTTGCATGGAAAATGCTTCCTAGAATAGAGTACCTCCTACCTAGAAGTGTGTCCCCTGCTCAAAATATAGAACCATTCTCTTTTGTGCACTTTTCTTAAATATAAATATGTGCATAAAACAGAACTAAGAAAACACCTAAATTAAGAAAAGTGAGAATCTAAGTCGAACTATAATAGCATACTAAATATGGTTGTATCTAAGTTTGGGAAACACTAAACAAATGTGCTTTCATACAAAAACCACAAGATGCCTAAATCCAATGCACTTATTTCATCGCTGCTACAACCTCATAAGAAAACTATAATCTACAACATGTATCACAAGGCTGCATGCATCTACTAAAGGTGCAGACCGAAATGATCTACTGAGATGAAGTATTGTTGAAGGAGAAACACCTTTAAAATAATAGATAGAGTCTAATGTGCATTCAACCCATCTACACACAGGCCAAGGTTGCTACTAGGTACACTTCTCCCCTAAATGGAAATTGCAGTGTATTGCTACTCTACTGAAGGAGAAACACCTTTAGAGAAACACAGATAAAACTATAACAGATATTGTCACTGTGGTATCGATTGTAGAAGTTCTCATCAATATAGGTAACAACTTCGATAATTGAAAAAGCAAAAGTTGAGCTACATAGATCATTTGAAATGATAGATTTGGGCATACTTTATTATTTTTTAGGAGTGTTAGTATAGAAAATGCAAGGTAGCCTATTGCATGTTTATGTCACAGACCAAGGATGCGAATAAATACAGAAAATATTAAATAGCATGGTACAAGTTGATTGTAGGTTCTTTTGAAACAAGAATGGAGTTCTCCTTGTGTAGATTCTAATTTATTAGGTATAGATTTAAATAAGAAATTTATAGTTATGGGGTCGGAATTGTCTCACGATTCATGGAAAGTCCCAAAGTTTTTCACTAGAAATAAGTAGAGCGAGTCGTCATGTTTATGAATGGGAACACCCTATTCGTAGGTAGACAAATTCAAATTAGTCGAGCATATTATTTCTCCTCTTCTTGTACGTGTGTGCTTTGAAAAGCTAACCACCTCCAAAGACTCAAGAACAACTCTTGTAAAGTTTGTAGGTGTGAAGCACTTCTAAGAAAACCCATCAGTTAATGACAATTGAGAAAGGAATATGTCGAAGGATTCAATATTGCACTTAGTCATAAAAAGGAAGTTGGGGTATGCAACATCTTTCCAACAAACTGACTCCAACCATAATGTGAAATTCAGGTTAACTGTGAAACCTCTTTCCCACTTTGTAGTATTGTTGCCTCTTGAATTCCAACAAGTATCTTGATGCTTAGATCCACAAAACATGTCCCAGTTGAACTTTGCATGATACAATTGTGACATGCAAGCTTGACACACACTCTAGTTTCCCTCTAAAAGAGGGTAAGTCAAAATATTATGACAGGCTTAACTATGATTTGATCATACACTGTCGAGGTATTGTAAGGAATAAACAATATACTATCAATGCACTAATGAAGAACTCAAAATAAATGAATTTCTTATTGCTACAATAGTGCCACTCTTGGGATTCTCCAAGGAGCCACTAATTTATGCACATTTGGAATCTTTACTTGGCCTGAAAAAATATTAAGAAATGGTAGTGATCATTCTTTTCCCTCCCATGGAAGGTCTATACAAAGTCAACAATAAATTGATTTAAAAGTGAGGTATATGCCTGACAAATAGGAGTCCAACTCTTCAAGTCTAATCTAGTGGCAAGGAAATATTCAATTGTAAATGCTTGATCTTCTACAGTGTAAATTTCTAGATAAATGGCTAGCATAAATCTGTCCATTGTCCAGATATCCCAAAAAACCATGTATGTTTGGACTCTGGTTGTGTGTAAGAGAGGGGAGATCACATAAATAATCCATTATCAAAAGAAAAAGTTAAAGCACAACATTGTGGAGATTCTTTTTTTAAATTTTATTACATACCTTAGGAAGTTTGAAAGGACATAACTGAAGCTTCCCTCTCCTTCCACACTTCATTCAATATGCCCATTTTCCAATTCAGATGTGGCCTGCAGAATCACAATCAACAAATAGAATATGAAAAGTAAGTTTAATGAATTAAAGTAGCTTTGTTATACCTTAAGCAAATGGATTATGAGAAATTGGAATCATTCTCTACAAAAGATGATATAGCAAGATCTAATTACATTTTTAACTAAAACAAAGGTAAATTGGATCCATGCTCTGCAATAGACGATTTAATGAGATCTAATGACATTTTCAACTCAAACAAAGGTAAGTTGAGTAAGTTCAAGCTCCAAAATGATGGAATCCAACTTCTGAGTGGCAGTTACTGTATATATCTAGCTAGAGGCTATAACATAAAGATATTTGTTATGTGTGAAGATAAAAAATGAAAGGAATGTGAAATCTTGACCATCAACTATAAGTTCCTTTCAAGGACTAGATCAAACCATAACATTGTTATCAATATAATCAACTCACCCATGCTAGTACGCTTCTAGTAGTTTCATGATAAAACTCAAACTTAATAACTTTAAACAACATAAATTAACCAACAATATGTCTGAGGTTGGTTACCTAAGGATTATATCATACTAAATTACCTTTTGCATCTAACATTGAAAATGACTGTGAAAGAAATGAAGACAAATCAGTGATATTATGGATGCATGCCATGAAATAAACTAAAAAAAGACCTTTCTTCTTACTATTGACGAGCCCTCTAGGGGATTCTCAATGAAGTTGATCCTGAACTGCTTTTTGAAATCAAAGAGACACTTTCTAGCTACTTAGATTTTATGGACAACAACCCTAATGCTTATGAAAATGAATATGGAAAACAATAAGCATCGATGAACCTGGTCTTGAAGAAGGTGTCTCAAAGTCTAAGATGGACAATATTTTAAATTTCTACAGCTAGCAGAGGGTTTTCCCAGTTGGGTTCCCTAGAAAATTTTGTTCTTTTTGCTATAGTGTGACTATGTTTTGTTTTTGTTCTATTCCACTACAAATTGGTAGAGATATTTTTTGTCTTTGTGCAACAATTAGTTTCAGATTTATTCATTCAAGCAGTAGCAGAATTTCAAGGAAATTCTACACTAGGGACAATTAATCTATATTTTCACTTATATCTTTTGCAAGTAAAATTCACAACTAAATTTTCATCCAAAGTGTTTAGGTTACTAGCAAGTGGTATCACAACATATCTCAACATTGCAAGGCATAAACCATAATATTGAATAAGGTTGAGACTTGAGATACAAAAATCTTCCCAAGTTATGCAAGCAAGAAAACTGCTGATTTTTAGTTCTAAATATATCCAACTAGAACAATATTATGCCATTTTCAACACCCTCTCATCAAAGTTATTCCAGGCCTCATTCAACTCAAATAAGAATATGTCAATCTTGTTGAGATTTCATCTTCATTTCATGCTTCTAGGTTGTATATTTATGAAACCTAATATATAATTTATGTTAAGTGATTATTCATTCAAAATTATTTTGTCTGTCCAACCCATCTACCTAATTTTCTGATCAATTTATGGAAAGACTCTATCAGACATTTGCTGCAAAAAATAGAAGACGACCTTAGTACCTAGTGTTACAAAACTCTAATCTAGAAAAAGTATTTTAGGTTCTTTCCCTAAAAATATTTACAAAATTTTCAATCCCAAATCCATTTCAGGGAGAAATTTAGTATTATTTTTGGAAAATTAGAATGCAACTAAAAGAAATTATTCCCATTTTCTCAAAATATTCTAGCACCAAATATGAGTGAATTCACAAAACTTAAAATTTGGAAATAATTAAATTTAAATTCTCTTTTCCAGGACCATATATGAGTGAATTCACAAAACCTGAGGTTTGGATTCTAGAAACACTTAAATTTCATATCATTTATTAGGATTGGAAGTTCCTTGAGATGCAAACATGTAGCATTAAGGATTTACTTTGCTTGTTTAAGGACAATGTTCAGTTTATAAATAGTGATACAAGAATCCTAATGAAACTAAACTCCATCAATACATAACAAACAAGGTAGAATGTAAGAGAGCATCTACTTTTCAACATATACTCTGACAAAAATAAACATCTATACAGTCATATAAAGTTAACACCACACCAAAAAAGGAATTAAAAACAAAATAAAAATAGGAATGGGCTTGGATTGTTATGGTTACTCTAACAAAACGTTAAATAGGATCAATATGTTAATATGGAAAATAGTGTAGTTTATTATGATTTATTGAGCCCAAGGGGTTAGCCCAACTGAATGTCATTAATGTTACTGGGTATTTGGCTAGTTTTGTGCTAGAAGATGCCCTATTTGAAATCCCTTGGGTGAGGTGCACTAGTCAATGCCAATGAGTTTACCTAGGATGCCATCCATGAATTTGGGGAAACATCCATTGGGATTCCCCAGAGAGTTTTTCTTGGAAAGAATTAAAATAAGATTTTCTAAAAATAAATTTTGAGATGCATACAGTGTACACCCAATACAATCAACTCTATAGAAACAAACCATAAAAGAAGGAAAAATACAGATGCTTTTACCTATGTTCCCTTGTGAGTGTGTGCTTCATGTGAGATTTTCTATGGAGATCACCTTCTCCTTTTCACCTTCAACGTTGCGGACTCCATTTTCATGAGGTTTACTAAATGAAGTGCCATTGCTTAGCTGATGATGTAAACTGTTACTTCTTTCAGATAGTCTTATACCCAATATCTCATTAGAAACAGTAGGTACTGGCAGCCTATTATTTCCAACATCCCTACATGAGATTTCCTCTATTATCCCTGAAAACAGTAACAAAGTGTGGCACAAAGATTAAACCATAAACTTAAAAGCGAGGACGAAAAAAATAATGAATTTTGAACCAGAGATCTGAGGTGTGTGTACTCCTCCATGTGTGGAAGAAGACTAAAAGTGGGGTGGAAATGTAGTGAGGTTAGAAATGAAACATACCTCGGCGTCGTTAATGGATTGAAGATCCAATGGTGAGGTTCAATCTCAGTCTGCTACTGGTAAAACCTTAATTCACAAATCTCTTCAATCTTTTTTTCCCTCCCACCCTGTGAAAAGTGAAAATGCTACTGGTAAAACCTTAATTCACAAATATCTTCAATCTTGTTTTCCCTCCCGCCCTATGAAAAGTGAAAATATCTACTCGTTTTCCCTCCACCCTATGAAAAGTGAAAATATACTACTTGCTTTAGAACGTAAATGAAGATTGGAATTGGGAGGGCTCCGTTACATCAAAATCAAGGCTGAATTTTTTAAAAAATGTTAAAATTTCCCTCCCTAAAAAACAATAAATACAATATTTATAGAGTATAGAGTGGATTTGTAGGTGTAATGTAAGTATGTAAACAATTCTAAATATGGGCTTAGTTAAATAATAATAGTAATAATAATAATAATAAAAGCCAAAATTATGGGCATGAGTGCAAAAATCTAAATGTTGGCTTAATTAATAATAAAAATAATAAAATTCAATTTTTTATATTTTGATTTTGTTATTAACTTGTGAATAGGTTTTGTTACAATACCATGAGCTAATACCATGGCTTATCAATACCTCAAGCCCAAAAACCATAACTTATTTCACAACCAATATATTTTATAACAATATGACAAGATTTTTAACCATGGATATTCATCCCCCACTTTACAGTGGATATTATTAATTTGTAAAAAATTGGTTTTGTTATAATACCATGGGACAATACTATGGCTTATCAATACCACATACTTTAAAAACATAACTTATTTCACAATCAAAATATTTTATAACAATATGAAAATATTCTTAACCATGGATATTCATTCTCACTTTACCATGGATATTATTAACTTGGAAATAGACTTTGCTACAATACCATGGGCCAATACCATGGCTTATCAATATCACATGCCTAAAAAACATAACTTATTTCAAAATCAAGATATTTTATAAGAAAATGACACAATTCTTAATCATGGATATTCACCCCCACTTTTCCATTGATATTATGAACTTGTGAATAGGATTTGTTACAACAACATGGGCTAATACCATGGCTTATCAATACCACATGCCAAAAAATCATATCTTATTTCACAATCTAAATATTTTATAACAATATGACAAGATTCTTAACCATTGATATTCACCGCCACTTTACCATGGATATTATTAACTTGTAAATAGGCTTTGTTACAATACCATGGGCCAATACCATGCCTTATCAATACCACATGCCCAAAAACCATAACTTATTTCACAATAAGAATAGTTTAATTTAATTTAATTTTATAACATTTTTTATTTGAAGCTAATAGGAAAAGGGTTGTAATTAGTTTTTAGATATATATAAACCCTCTATCCTCACGACTACTAAAATCATTCCCATATAAATTAAATTAAGGTTTTAATAAAATTAAAAATGAGAATACTTTTGTATTTAAAGATGTGAAATTTATACAATACAAATATTAGTAAGAACCAACATAGATCTATATTAAGGATCCAAGTGATGATAGCAATCAAAGTGAAAGGAAGAGAGGGGGAGGGAGATACTGACAAAGATGGAGGGTGGATAGATAGAGCGAGAGAGAAAGAGAGAGTGAGAGAGTGATGGGGGGAGACAGAGAGAAGGAGGTAGGAAGAGAGAGAGGGGAGAGAGTGAAGAAGAGAGTGGGGGAGAGAGATATGGAGTTGGAGGGGGAGAGAGAAGAAGAGGATGGGGAGAGAGAAGAAGATAGGGGGGAGAGAGAGGGAGGAAAGAACTAAGGCATAGGGAGATAGAGGTGGAGAGAGAGAGGGAGTGACAAGGGATAGATGGAAAGAGAGAGAGGGATCGAAGAGAGGAGGGAAGAGAGAGAATAGGTGGGGATAAAGATAGAGAGAGAAGGGAAAGAGAGAGATAGGGAGGCACAAATATGGAGGGAGGAGAGAGAGAGAGAGTGATGGCAGGGGACAGAGGGAGGTGAGAGAGAAAGGGAGAGAGAGGACTAAGAGAGAGGAGAGAGAGATGAAGTTGGAGGGGGAGAGAGAGGGAAGGAAGAAGAAAAACATAGAGGGAGAAAGGGAGAGAGAGAGGGAGTGACAAGGGAGTGATGGAGAGAGGAGAGATAGAGGGAAGAGAGAGAGGCAGAGAGGAAGAGGGAGGGAGAGAGAGATAGATATGGAGAGAGAGTGTGTATTTTTGGGCGGTGAGATAGAGAGAGGGAATAAGAAAGAGACACATAGATACAAATATAGATATTATATACTATTATATAACCAACCTAGATCCATCTTAACCTGGATCTATCAAGTGACAAAAAATAGGTTTTCACATCGAGGGATTGGATCCTTCTCGGCGCTTGATAGATCTGGGTTAAGATGGATGTAGGCTGGCTTAATAAGTTTATAGTTGTATTTGATAAACTAACATTTTTTAATGGTTGTGTTTGAAAATAATTTTTCCATATTTGGTGTATTTATCATAATAATAATAATCTTATTTTAATTTAATTTTAAGAATACCTTTTTTAAGCAATGATTTTGTTGTTAGTTTATAGAGATATACATGTTATACTTTTGGAATTTGAAAAGGAAACACGTGCTCTTAACTTGGTTGTATTGAAAACATTTAAGTGTAAGAAATAAACATGCTCTCTTAACTTGGTTATTTTAAAAACATAAGTGTTCTTGTATACGAGGTGGGTGCAAACAAGAGAGACTATATGGTAAGTGGATTAAATAGTTAAAAACAAATGTTAGTTAAGGAGAAAGTTACAAAAATGTAACAAATAGGCTAGGGTTAGGATGTTATTGTTTTGGGACATCTAAAGTTGAATGTACATTTTATGGAGGTGTAGTCTAAGCCCTTGCATGTAGGGCACATATTATGGGTAGCTTGGACTTTTGGTGTGTGTTACTGGTGTCAACTAGTGATGGAGAGTCCAACCAATGAGTAGGCAAAGTTTTTCATTTACAAGGTTGGCATCAATCAATTATTCTCCCTCTCTACCCAACTCTAAGATGAGGAGTGGCATAATGGACTTATTATTGTAACAAATTGAAAATATTTGACTATCTTTAAGTTCAAGGGCTTGAAGTGGCTGCCTCAACCTACAAATGTTTAAAGGAACTATGTGTTTTTCAATTAAACCCTTGTGGGAGCTGCAAAACAGGAAGGCCTTATGGCTATTTAAGGGGTTGTAATAACCCTTGTCTTGTGGTAAATATGTAGATATGATGCTAATGGTCTTGATCTTAGTACATTCATGTATATAATGTAAATATTTTCCTATCACCTTGCATTGCGTAAATATGATCAATATTTCATGGTTACCCTGATGTACATGTTGAAGTTCCACTTGCATGACTATGGGAAACACTTCTCAGTTATCCTTGTGTACATGGGGAAGATCATAATTACTCTATGCCCACAAATATAATAGTGAATAGTGTCTAATTGAATCAAAACCCTAACCATCGACCCAATTTCCATTGATGAGGCTTCAACCAATGGTCCTTCCTTAAGGTAACCACTTATAATTATTGATGGCACATTTTTCTAACTCAATGGACCTTGTATTAACTAGGTGGAGTTAGATGGAACCTCAATGACCTCAAGGGAGGGTAATAACCAAAGTTCAACATATACCATAATAACCTATACATATATCTTTATACCAGGGGCATGATACAAGTATAAGGAACTCTATTAATGGGGGGGTTAAAGAGCATATAGCTCGACTTATATACTTTAAAAGAGCAAAAATAATTCGACCCAAGACCTAAGAAGAGACTCATAGACACTCACATGCATAATATTTATAGGCCTTGATGTATTCGATGAGGGCGGGGAGATATTTTGCAACCTATAGCAGACATGAATGGATTTTTCTCCTCCCTCACACCTTATCGATTCTAGAACAGACCTAGGAAGAGGGAAAATGATAGATGGGGAGAAAATGGGAGGCAAAATGGCAGGAAAGGGAAAATCCAGTTAGCCAAGCCCTAACTAACTAGAAGGATGGAGTGAGAAGTAGAAAGAGAAGAGAAATTGGGATAAGGAGAATAGGAAGCAAAAGAGCATAGTGAGAGGAGAGTAAGGGAGAAGGAACTGAGAGTGAACAAGATGAGGAGAGGGCAATCAAAGGCAAGGAAGTCACTAGGTAACTACTCGAAGGGTGTTGTTGCAAGGAGGGTGTCACACTTGGACATCATGGGGTTTACACCACGAAGATAAAAAACTGAATTCTGATGTCAGAGGTAAGCCTCCATCATGTTGTTGAACTGTACATTTGACATTTACGGCATCAAACTACCACTTCTCTGCATCTAATTAACAATTGAGTTATCGGGTCTAGTGCAATGGGAAAATCACTACCATGAATCTCTTTAGAGAACTGCAATTTCCCAAGGATCTTATAGTCATATATTTGTTGGTTAATTTCACAATCCATGATTGAGGAACCATACCGTCATGCATGTGGCTTAGCCACTGTGGAGCACCTAGAAGGTATGCTTTTGACAAGCAATCTAGTGGTTTTTCAATAATAATTGTAACCTTTTCTGCATTAGGAATTCAAAGAAGATAAACGATTTTGATAAAATGTGCAAAAATAGACAAAGGAAGCTCAAGTGCTAATAATTGACGTTTTCTATGCAGGAAGACATGCGAGCAAGGAGTTCCTGCCCAAAAGCGAGAAGCAGAGGAAAGATAACTGTTGTTCCTCCAGTAGGGAACCGGATGCGGACATGATCAAGCAAGATCGGAATTGAATAGTCCAGGAAAAGAATGCGGGATACTGGCTTGGCGAACGCAGGAAAGATTGAACGATTAGCGAATCCCTCAGGATCTTCGATCCTGATGGATCGCTGCTTTACTTATCTCTAATTATCTAGATATCTCCGTCATTTCTTTTATATAATGGCACAGCATCATTAAGCGAAGGAGGATTGTTTTTGTAATTTTACAGTTCCAGAACAAACTTTAATCATTGAGTCTCACTGAGACCTGATTTTGTTATACTTTTGTGAATGCGATTAATATAAAAGACTTGGTGTTTATTCTGTCTCTGCGTCTGGAGTAATCTAAGGCAGTGTACCATTGGCAGCTAAGGGCCCGGCTCCAAAGGAAACTTGCTTTTGTATCATTATACGGTGATTTGTGTGTGGTTTGTTTATCTTTATTACTTAGCAGTCTGATGAATTCTTTATATGATACGCTATGCTCTGTTATGTTTAATGAATGAATGATTTCTCTATGTAAAGACTCTGCACTGTATAATTGGATTTACACAGGGTCGAATTGTATCTTTATTCACCCATTTCTGCAATAGAGTACTGGTATGAATGTTACTGTCATTGGATTTATGTTAGACAATATTCGTGGGATTTGAGAGTAGCGTCATTCTGTTTAGAAACATAGTTGTATCATTCAATACTCTCATATTGCTATAGAACATGTACATATAGGTGATGGTTGTTGTTTCGTAAATCATTGATTATTGCTGTTCCATTTGATTATTGTTGTTCCATTTGATTATTGCTGTTCCATTTTACTGCTGTTCCATTTATTGCTGTCCCATTTCCATTCTGCTGTTCCATTTTACTTTCCGCTGATTTATTTACCTGCCTTTGTTGCTTTGGTGTGAGAGAAGGCCTAAGGCTGTAGTGAGCCTCAGCAAGACGCTGCTTAGCTCCCAGACCTACAAGTCCATGCTCTAATTTCCCTTCTTTAATCAGTTTCTAGAGGGATGGGTTATCGTTTCCGTACCCTTGACTGATCAACTGTTTTGTGTGATTCCATCTTTTAGGTTAGTTTAGTTACAGCTTAGCATCTGTTTTCCTTTGATCTTCTCAACCCTGTACTACTAGGCATTACTCGGACAAATAGCCTCGGCTTGAGCTACTTCTTGCAATAACAAAACATTCCCGGATTGACTTATTAATGTGGAATAATTAGCAGTGTGAGAGACCCTAGTTACAGCTCTACATTTTGGCGCCGTTGCCGGGGAAGGAGTATAGCCATTTGCCCTTTACAGAGTAGTGCGCAAAGCTGTTAGGGGGGAGTTGGATTTTAAAAACGGAAGGTAAGAACCTGCGTACGGAGCATGTAAAAGCCCTGCTCCACCGTCCGCTCTCTTAGCAGAATTGCTGGTTGAATAGGATTTAGTAGTTTTTAGAGTGCATGACTAAGCAGAGAAAGCTAGAAAAGAATATCAAACCTCCAGTCAAACCTGAAAAAGCCAAAGGACCGGTGACCCTTGGCCGAACAACCTTCATAGACGAAATCTATAAGAAAACTGAATCTCAGCCGTCAGTAGGCCTCAGAAAGACTCATTCTAAGCAGCCTACTAGTTCCCTTCAGGCTACAGCATCACCATCTGGAGCCTACACTGAGGTGCATAGTCGGACTGACGAACAGGACCTCCAGGAAATTGAAAATTCTGTGTCAGAACAGCTGCAAGAAGGGAATTTAAGTAATCTTTGTGAAGGAGAAGGGGAAACAGGGGAAATAGAGGAACCAAGGTCTCCTTCTAGGATAATTCAATTGTTAAATAGCCCAGATAGGGGGAGCGCGGCCAAAGTTAACCTTGAAGGCACCCCATTCCCTCAGACAGAAATCCCAGATAAGGGAAGTGTCATTAAAACAGTTCCTACCAAGGCCGTCCCTTCTCAACCTAGGAATACCCTCCTAGAAATTCCGGAAGGATATTGGCACATATTTGATCCAATGGCGCAGAATCAGCCAAATGCTCAAACTTCTACATTGCAATATCCTATAGTAGATTCTGCTGCAAATGCACCCATGAAAGCGATACCTCTTCAACACATCCCGACGTTTCATGGACTTACATCAGAAGACCCTGATGCATTTCTATTTGAATTCGATGTGCTATGTAGAGGGTACGATTACACCACTGACCCCCAGAAATTAAAGTTGTTCCCCTCCACCTTAAAAGGAGCAGCTCTGAGATGGTTCATGGGTTTAGGTGATGGAGTCATAAACAACTGGGAGCAAATGAAGGAATCCTTTCTTAAAAAATATCAAGATTATTGTAGGTCGAGAGAGCTAAAAGATGAAATTTTCCAAATGACGGCCAGACCAAATGAAACTCTAGAAGAATACGTAGAACGTTTCCAGTATAATTTACAGAGATCCCCCTATGCATCACTACCTCTGCCTGATAATGTGTTGAAAACTACATTGATTAGAGGAATGAAAGAACAGTGGATTGAAACATTGAATATCATGGGAAAAGGGGATATTTACCAAGAGAATTTTGCTGATATCATTAATTTATGCATCAGGAGTTCAAGAGGCAGCACAAGGATAAAATCAACAGAATATGATAGGTTTGTTAAAGACAACAAAATATCAATGGAAGGGGTAACACGTGTAGAACTAGGGAATTTATTAGAAAATTTTAAAACTGATATTCTGGGGACATTAACTACTCAGCTTGATATTGTGCAGGCTAAACAAAAGCAAATGGAGGCGGAGCAAAATCTGGCAATTTTCTGCCCCCGATGCAGAAGAAAACACAGCCACAAGGAATGTCCGCTAGATACAGTTCAAACATGTGCTATCTGTACGAAAGACCACCTTACTGAGAGCTGCCCCTCACTTCCTGGATTGAAGGCAGCATACAAGGAAGCAGAAGAAGAATCAGAACGAGCATACTTTGTTAACCAACGTCGCCAATGGCAACCTAGGCAATCTAGTATGTTTTCTGACCCGACCTCTTCTTTTCAGCCTCCGCAGTACAATGCTCAGCAATATGGTATGTGGAAAAACCAATCTACACCCCCAGTCCCGAATTGGTCATCACAGCCGTTTCCTTCTCCAAATCCATGGATGAATCAGACAAGCCAATTCGGATGGCCAAATTTTCCTTACACCCCACCATATTGGCAGAATAACTCATACCCTCCGCAATGGATTCCCCCTACTTCACAAGGTTCACCCTGGCAGACAAATTGGCCAAGATCAACATATCAGTCAACAGAAACTATTCCACTCCCTCAACCGACTCTGCCAGCCTTACAACAAAACCCCCAGTCTAACCTAAGGCCGCAACTCCCAGCCCAACCCAATCCCAATCCTAATAGTAGACCAGTCCAATCCCTCCAAATTATAGAAACATCAGAAACTGGACTTGACCTAAGGGAGTGCAATGACCTTCAGTTACGATCTGGACGTATCATAGAAACAGAGGGAGACAAAACAGTTCACATTGAAGATCAGTTACCAATAGAACAACCACCACAACAAGAGGGTGTAAATAAGGAACAGACCCATCAACAAACAAATACATCCTCTCCTCCTTTCCTGGAACGATTAGTCATACCACGACCAACACAACATCCAGACTTTGACATTCTGGGAGAGTTACAAAACCTGTACATAAAAATTCCATTCCTCCAAGCCATTCAAGATATTCCCATATACGCAAAAACTATAAAAGAACTGTGCATAAAAAAATCAAGGAGGAATACAACCACTAACCCAAGAGTCCAAGTAGTCAGCACCTTATCTGACTTATTATCAGGAAAAGAGACACCTATCAAATACGAAGATCCCGGAAATCCAATTGTGACTGTCCAAATCTATGGCCAAACCCTGACTAACGCTTTAGTTGATCTAGGAGCTGCAATCAATATTTTGACAACCTCTACCTGCCAAAAGCTTGGCATCACATCAGTAGAACCTACTTCTACTTTGCTAGAATTGGCAGATCGATCTGTAGTTCGACCAGAAGGCACTCTATACGATGTCATGGTTTCTGTAGACTCCTGGGAATATCCAACTGATTTCCTGATAATTAATCCAAAAACCCGACTGGATGGACATCCGCTAATATTAGGAAGACCTTGGCTTGCTACTGCCGATGCCTATATTGGTTGCCGGCAGGGAAACATGACTATAACTAAAGGACCAGATGTTAAAAATCTAGTTCTATATCCTCCAGCACAGCCAAGCCTGCCAATGATCAAAACCAATCAGTATCCTGTGTCATACCTTACTAACAATATCAGATCCCCATTGACTGTACAAAAGGCTTTAGATTTTAAAGATCAAATAGAAGATGATGCCATCAATAACTTCATTAGTCAAACTGAATCTAGATCTCACACACAGTGTTTTATGATAGAGGCAGCATTTGATAGTGAGCTAGAGGAAGACCCTTTGAAAGACGCACATGACCAAACAATATCAGTGACTGTTGTTGCCAATAGTAAAGTAGTGGAAATTGAACCTGGTAAGGCCCTAAATATCAACGCCAACCTTACACCAGACCAAGAAGCAAAACATGTAAATCTGTTACGAAAATATCAAGGAGCATTTGCGTGGGATTACCCTGACATGAAAGGGATCGATCCCCAATTATGCACCCACCACATCTACATAGAAAAAGATGCAAAACCTGTTCATCAGCCGCAAAGAAGACTTAACCCCCATCTAAAAGAGGTAGTAAAAGCCGAACTTCAGAAACTTTTAGATGTTAATTTTATTTATCCCATCTCCCACAGTAAGTGGGTCTCTCCCTTGGTAGTGGTACCCAAGAAAAATGGAAAATTGAGGATTTGCGTAGATTACAGGGAATTAAATAAGGCCACGCAGAAGGATCACTTCCCTCTCCCGTTTATAGATCAAGTATTGGACACTTTGGCAGGAAAGAAATTCTTTTCTTTCCTGGATGGCTTCAGCGGATATAACCAAATCCAAATCACCCCTGAAGACCAAGATAAAACTACCTTTACTTGCCCTTGGGGAACGTTTGCCTATCGAGTCTTGCCCTTCGGCCTATGTAATGCCCTTGCTACATTCCAAAGGGCTGTCCTTAGTATTTTCACAGATCTGATAAATGACGGACTTGAAGTGTATATGGACGACTTTACACCATATGGAGATGATTTTGACCCAGCTCTAGATACCCTGGAAAAAGTCCTACAACGTTGTATCGCTACCAGACTTTGTCTGAGTCACGAAAAGTGTTACATGATGATGACAGAAGGGCTCATTCTAGGGCACTATATCTCAGCAGCTGGCATCCAGGTAGACCCAGCTAAAATCCAGATTCTTTTGCTTATTCCTACCCCCACTACTCAAACGGAGGTACGCAGTTTTCTTGGCTTTTCTGGGTATTACAGACGATTTATAGAACATTACTCACGTATTGCTGCACCTCTATATGCTTTAACTGGCAATGTTGATTTCTTGTGGACAGAAAAATGCGACCAGGCTTTTAAGGAATTGAAGAAGCTTCTATCAACAGCCCCAATCCTTCGAGGACCCAACTGGAATTTGCCATTCCAAATCTCATCTGATGCCTCGGACACAGCAATTGGTGCAGTCCTAGGGCAAGAAGAGGATAAGAGACCATATGCTATCTACTATATCAGCAAAAATTTATCCTCTGCCGAACTCAATTATACTGTTACTGAAAAGGAATTCCTAGCTGTAATACATGCTGTTAACAAATTTAGACATTATATCACAGGCTATCCCGTTGTGTTATATACAGATCATTCTGCTATCAAATATTTGGCAAATAAACCTGTTACGAAAGCTAGAATAACGAGATGGTTGATCTTATTACAGGAGTTCGACATCACAATCAAGGATCGACCTGGCAAGGAGAACCCTGTAGCTGATTTCCTCTCACGAATACCGAAAGCAATTGAAACAGCAGCAGTGGAAGATCAATTTCCTGACGAGGACCTGTTTGTTGTTGCTGTTCGAACACCCTGGTATGCTGATGTTGCCAATTACCTTGCAGTCGGTAAGCTACCAAAACACTTAACCCCCCAGGAACGCAAGCAGATTGTTCAGAAGAGCACTCGGTTTTCGTGGATTGGAGGCCATTTGTTCCATACAGGGGCAGACATGCAAATCAGAAGGTGTATTCGAGAAGACGAAATCTTCGACATTCTAAAATCTTGCCATGACGGGCCATGCGGGGGACATTTCGCCAAAAAAAGAACAGCACATAAAGTATTGCAGACGGGATACTATTGGCCTACAATTTTCAAGGATGCGAAAAAATTTGTACAAGCCTGTGACAGCTGCCAGCGAGCAGGAAAACCTGGCCAAGCCGATGAAATGCCTCTGAGACCACAATTGGTCATTGAGCCATTTGAACAATGGGCTCTGGACTTCGTTGGGCCCATTAATCCATCATCAAATCAGAGGACATACATTCTGGTGGCAACAGACTATGTTACTAAATGGGTCGAGGCCGAATCATTGCCTAAGGCTACAGAAGACTCTGTGATACAATTCTTGTTCCATTTGTTTGTATGTTATGGACTTCCGAGAGAACTAATCACCGACGGTGGACCACAATTTGTTGGAAATAAATTAGTTGCAACACTTAACAATTATCATGTCCAGCATAAGATCACTACCCCATACCATCCGCAGGCAAATGGGCAAGTAGAAAGTAGTAATAAGGTAATAGAATCAATTTTAACAAAGACCATTGCATCGAATAGGCGTGATTGGGCCACTCGACTACCTGAGGCACTGTGGGCCTACAGAACCACATGGAGAAGTACTACAGGCTATTCACCTTATCAATTAGTGTTTGGAAAGCAGCCAATTTTCCCCATAGAATTCGAAATCCGAACACTACGAACTGCACAGGAAGTCGGCCTAGATCTGAGTGAGGCACAAATCAATCGATTACAGCAGATTAATGAATTGGACGAAATCAGGCTCTCTGCATTACCAAATATAGCATTAATTCAACAACAGCGAGCTAAATGGCATGATGCGTTGATCAAGAATAAAGTCTTTCATGAAGGAGACTGGGCTCTGTTATACGACTCTCGGTTTCAGGACTTCCCGGGGAAACTCCAGAGTCGATGGTTAGGACCATACGAAATCCAAAAGGTCCATGACAATGGGACCCTTACCCTGATCACAATTGACAGCTCTGGATATGCATTCAAAGTAAATGGCTACCGAGTTCGCCTTTATCGAAAGCCACTCACTCGGGAATCCTTCTGTCAGCAGCTACGACAAGATACTGATATGGAAATCTTAGGAGAGGAAGCGAAATCTTCCTCACCTATGATTTAAGAAATTCATTTTTTGTACATAACATCTTGTATATATGTTTTCTTGATTTTTCTTGCTTGTATTCCAAGTGTTTTTGCTGTTCCTTTGCAAAAGGAGCAGCACTGGTGTGTTTTTGCTGTTCCTCTGCAAAAGGAGCAGCACTTGTGTGTTTTTGCTGTTCCTTTGTGAAAAGGAACAGCACTTGTGCTTTTTGCTGTTCCTTTGCGAAAAGGAACAGCACTTGTGGTTTTTGCTGTTCCTTTGCGAAAAGGAACAACACTTATGTGTTTTTGCTGTTCCTTTTCAAAAGGAACAACCTTTGCGTGTTTTTGTTGTTCCTTTGCGAAAAGGAACAACACTTGTGGTTTTTGCTGTTCCTTTGCGAAAAGGAACAACACTTATGTGTTTTTGCTGTTCCTTTGTGAAAAGGAACAGCACTTGTGTGTTTTTGTCGTTCCTTTGCGAAAAGGAACAGCACTTATGTGTTTTTGCTGTTCCTTTGCGAAAAGGAACAACACTTGTGGTTTTTGCTATTCCTTTGCGAAAAGGCACAACACTTATGTGTTTTTGTTGTTCCTTTGCAAAAAGGAACAACACTTATGTGTTTTTGCCATTCCTTTGCGAAAAGGAACAACACTTGTGTGTTTTTGCTGTTCCTTTGCGAAAAGGAACATCACCTGTGTGATTCGCGTGTTTTTGTTGTTCCTTTGCAAAAAGGAACAACACCTGAGTGTGTCTGCTGTTCCTTTTCAAAAGGAACAGCATTTGAGTATCTTTGTTGTTCCTTTCTTAAAAGGAACAACATTTGCGATTCCCCGTCGTTCCTCTCAAAGAAATGGTATCCTACGAATGAATTCTTCTCTCAGGAATGCCATCGACATGTTTTTGCCCTTATGGAGGATGCTCTGCCAATCTTGTAGATACAGCAATGAACTTATGTGGTGAACATAAACCATGATATACCAAAATCAGCACATCATAAATCACTATCATTATGAAGCCAGTATGTATAAGAGGACAAGAGGAGGGACATGAACTTTTCATCTTCGCTGTCATTGTCATTTACCGGTACCCTGGTTGGTGATCTTTATCATGACGATTCCCCTAAAAATCTTTCTTGATCATTACTTAGGAGTAAGAACGAACGATTTATATCTATCTGTTGGGATCGTAAGACTTCTTCCTCCATTCCTCGCTCTTAAGGAGTGCGGAACCACCCTTATGTGAAAATAAATAAGAGAAGGTGCTCTGCAAAAGAAAACAAAAACAAAATATGAAAATTGTCAAATGCAGGATAGGGGGTCTCATTAAGAGCCGGCCTACCATGATCATAAGGATGGAAGCGAAGTGGCATTCCCATAACGGCCACCACACCAGGGATATGGTCCGAAGGTAAATTAACAAGTAAACCTTGGAACAGGGGGTCTCATTGCGAGCCGGCCTGACCACGTTTCACGCCTACCTTGTGAATGGCATTATGGCCATCTGGTCACCAAGCCAGCATAATGGCCTGCATTTTGACAAAGCACTCTTCAGAATATACACAAAGGATCATGGTTCCGGAGGGTGAAATAAACAACTCTGCCAAGGTTATGAACACCTGTTGGCAGCAGAGCTCTGTTAATGGCATAGAAGTCGTAATAATTACACCAACAGGTATGATATTAAATTTTTCTGTCTCTTATCCTTTGCAAAGATCATATGTCACACCCAATATATATATCGCATGAATATTTATTACCACCAATCATGGCAATGGAACTGACAGTGACCACTGGAGACTTCGTACGCTTGACAGACGTCCCATCCCCTAGCTCCTCATTATATCACGCAGGCTCTTATGCAAAACGCGATCTACCTTTTTGCCTCGGTTTTGGCATTTCGTTGTTTTTCTAAAACATGGCATAACTTCATATGTTGTACCTTATGATTGGACCTCCGAACTGGCTGCTGTTGCTCTCTTTGACGGTTGGGGACAGCCTATCAGATCGTGGGGGGAAGGTAATCTCATTACTCCATGATTACGTGGCTGCACACCATTCGGGCGAGACAATGTACAAAGAAATGACATGGTTTAACGGTATGATGCTTCCATTCTACGAAAATTGCCATCCGCGATCTTTTTTTTATTTAGTTGCATGCTCGGTGATCATCCTCTCTGCGACGCAAACACCGAAAGCAGTTGTTGTTCCATTTCTGAGTAGAATCATGGGCGGAAAGACGGTCCGAAGCGAACCTCACAAGCTGACAGTTTCTGCTGCTGCTCGCGAAATCCTGGAAAACGTAGGATGGTTGAATTACTTCAGCTGCCTGCAAGAATCAAATGAAGCCGTGGCGTTGGAATTCCTGCAGAATTTGCAGGAAAATTACTCCATAGTAGGAGGAAAGCGGATAGAGGTAACAGAGGATATCATCGCAGAAGTCTCAGGATTACCAGCTGTTGGACCCATATGGATGCCGAAGAAGGAAATATTACAAAAAGCTATGGAAATTTTCCAGGACGAAGGCCAAAGCTTGACAGTCAAAGGGAAAGGAGTTCTGCCGGCAACACTAGGGGAACCCTGGACCGAGTTAGCGAAGACAGTACAAAGTTATATCACCTGCGAAGGGAGAAAAGACATGGTAAGACCTCGTCACCTGAAACTTTTAGCTGTTTTAAAAGGAAAATGTTCTGTAAATCTCCCTGCACTTTTAAATTCGCTACTACATGACGCGGCCCAAAGCCTAAAAAAGGCCCAGCACATAGATGCAGTCGTTAGCCACCATGGGCTGATTCGGTTGATAGTGAGCCACAGTCTCACTCAACAGCGAAGCACTTGGGAGGAACTGGTCGCAATAGTCGAAGGAGGATCGGCTGCACCACCCCCAAAACCTGAACAGTCCTCTAGTACGCCGGAACGATTAGAGAAATGCAAGAAGTCAGCAGCAGAAAGGCATGCCGCTTCAAAACGGAAACAACCTTCCGATACGCCAGAACGACCAGAGGAACCCAGAGAACCTGCTGGCACACCCGACCTACCTGAGAGACCAAGGAAGTCAGCTCGGCTGGCCCGGATACGAGGAAGGTTGGAAAGAATTCAGGAAACAACGGCCCAGCCAATTGAAATTGCGGACGAACCTCCAGAACCAGAAGGAGGACCTTCCGAAGGAAATATGGAGCAATCAGGGCCCGGGACTGGCCAGCCGGAAGGGGAAGAAATGGTTATCGAACAGAGCAACCAAGAAAATGAGCACTCTGAGGAAGAAAGGGCCACCGGACAGAACAATCAAGAAAATGAGCACTCTGAGGAAGAAAGGGTTACCGAACAGGGCAATCAAGAAGAAGAAATAGCACAGCCAGGGGGTAGCCCGTTGCAGGACCCTGTAGGTGAGGAGGAATTGGTAGCAGTTCTGGCCAATATGGGGGAATATGGCCAGCCCTCCAGCACAGCAGGCGTCCCTGACAGTCCCGTAGAGGAAGAACTACTCGAGGAAGTACATGCAGAAAAGGCAGGAGAAGAAAACCTGCCTGGTTACGATAATGAAATTGAAGACAACAATCAAGGATAGTCTGTCCCCAGGGCGCCGGAAGATATCCCAGATGAAGAAGGAGCGGGCTTAAGGGCCAAACCCTCTGCCGAGGCAAAGGAAATTAAGAAATTAAGAAAAAAACAACAGAGATTGTTGGGCACTATAGCCAGGCTCCGGCAGCAAATTCGAATTCTGAAAGCCGATTTGAGAATACAAAGGACCTCAAGGAAAAGGAGGAGGGCCACTACAGCAAAAACCCCGAGGACAAGAACCCGTTTTGTTGGTCGAAACCCCATCAGGAGACCTACTGCCGAGGAACAGTCTGCTGTTCCAAATGTTAATGAGGAACAGGGTGCTGTTCCAAATAACATAGAGGAACAGACTGCTGTTCCATCTGACCCTGGAGAACAAACTGACATTCCAATTAAGGGAGAAGAGCAGCAAGATGTTCCAATGGCAGGGGGACCTCAGCAGCCTTTCATTCGTGTCAAGAAGGAGAAAGAGAATAAGGAGATCCAAACAGAGGCACCACCCTCAGGGGTTATTCGGGTTCTGAACTCTAAACAGCGCAACAAAAAGTTTCAGGCAAAATTCCCGGCCTCTCCCGCTCAATGGAAAAAGGATCCAAAAACGAGAAACTTGCACAGGATGATGAAGCAAGCCCAACAAGAAGCTGAACAACTAAGAGAGCAAGCAATCCCCCAGGAGAAATACGAAGAATTACAACAGCAACTTCGGAGTATGAGTCAATCCGAAAGCCAAGCCTTTGAGGGGTGGCAGAAGGAACAAGAAAAGGTTGCTAAGGTAACTCGTCGATTAGATAGTGTTGTTAAGCAGATGGACACTGTGTGTTACTTATATAATGACGTTTTGACTTGTAGGGCCCCTGCTAAAAATTATGCTTTATTTTTGCTTGAAAGATATTTGAGATTGAAAATAAAAGCCGTTAGGGCAGGAGCACCTATCCACATCAACACTGTTAATGATTTTATAGACTGTTGCAAGCATTATGGGGTTAAGGTTCAAAGGTTATTGTGCGAGTTTTACTTGCACAACCTTGTGCTAGACCAGGAAACTGATTTAAATCCTGGACCTTTTGTTGGCGATATACAATTCCAAGCCTTCATCTCATTTGGGGTTAATCAGCTGAAATGGCTCAGAGCTTATAACACCTTTCAGAGACAAGAAAATAACCTAGACTTGTGGATACGAGCTCAACCTAGAGACCCAGTGACGCTATGGAGAGAGCATAGGAGTCTTATGAGGATCCCAGGTGTCATTGAAGTAATAGGACCCATGCACGAAGACTTGATCCGAAATGGTCTGGAATATTTCCTGACTATTAAAGATCTTGCCCTCGATGCTGCAAAATTTCGATACCGGACCTCTAGTCCAAGCATCCAGCTCAGGGAGCCATTCAAATATGAGAATTTTGAGCTGGCTGCCAGCCGATTGAACCTTTATGGGGAACGGATTCTGCAAGCAGGGCCATCCTGGTTAGGGTATCGATTTCGCAGTCCAATTATTTGGCACCCTGCACCCGGATATCAGGCCTTGTATGAGATGCCTGCAGATCAAATAGATCAGTTCTTTGATAATCTAGTTGCTCATCACGGTTGTCAGCCTCCTCACGAGATCCCTTCTCCGGCCTATTCTCTCACCGCCTTGCATGTCAACTACAATGTTTTCATGAGGCCATGAAACAGGGTAAGCAGGGGGGTGTGTGGAGCACCTGGAAGGTATGCTTTTGACAAGCAATCTAGTGGTTTTTCAATAATAATTGTAACCTTTTCTGCATTAGGAATTCAAAGAAGATAAAGGATTTTGATAAAATGTGAAAAAATAGACAAAGGAAGCTCAAGTGCTAATAATTGACATTTTCTATGCAGGAAGACATGCGAGCAAGGAGTTCCCGCCCAAAAGCGAGAAGCAGAGGAAAGATAACTGTTGTTCCTCCAGTAGGGAACCGGATGCAGACATGATCAAGCAAGATCAGAATTGAATAGTCCAGGAAAAGAATGTGGAATACCGGCTCGGCGAACACAGGAAAGATTGAACGATTAGCGAATCCCTCAGGATCTTCGATCCTGAGGGATCGCTGCTTTACTTATCTCTGATTATCTAGATATCTCCGTCATTTCTTTTATATAATGGCACAACATCATTAAGCGAAGGAGGATTGTTTTTGTAATTTTACAGTTCCAGAACAAACTTTAATCATTAAGTCTCACTGAGACCTGATTTTGTTATACTTTTGTGAATGCGATTAATATAAAAGACTTGGTGTTTATTCCGTCTCTGCGTCTGGAGTAATCTAAGGCAGTGTACCATTGGCAGCTAAGGGCCCGGCTCCGAAGGACACTTGCTTTTGTATCATTATACGGTGATTTGTGTGTGGTTTGTTTATCTTTATTACTTAGCAGTCTGATGAATTCTTTATATGATACGCTATGCTCTGTTATGTTTAATGAATGAATGATTTCTCTATGTAAAGACTCTGCACTGTATAATTGGATTTACACAGGGTCGAATTATATCTTTATTCACCCATTTCTGCAACAGAGTACTGGTATGAATGTTACTGTCATTGGATTTATGTTAGACAATATTCGTGGGATTTGAGAGTAGCGTCATTCTATTTAGAAACATAGTTGTATCATTCAATACTTTCATATTGCTATAGAACATGTACATACAGGTGATGGTTGTTGTTTCGTAAATCATTGATTATTGCCATTCCATTTGATTATTGCTGTTCCATTTGATTATTGCTGTTCCATTTTACTGCTGTTCCATTTATTGTTGTCCCATTTCCATTCTGCTGTTCCATTTTACTTTCCGCTGATTTATTTACCTGCCTTTGTTGCTTTGGTGTGAGAGAGGGCCTAAGGCTGTAGTGAGCCTCAGCAAGACGCTGCTTAGCTCCTAGACCTACAAGTCCATGCTCTAATTTCCCTTCTTTAATCAGTTTCTAGAGGGATGGGTTATCGTTTCCGTACCCTTGACTGATCAGCTGTTTTGTGTGATTCCATCTTTTAGGTTAGTTTAGTTACAGCTTAGCATCTGTTTTCCTTTGATCTTCTCAACCCTGTACTACTAGGCATTACTCGGACAAATAGCCTCGGATTGAGCTACTTCTTGCAATAACAAAACGTTCCTGGATTGACTTATTAATGTGGAATAATTAGCGGTGTGAGAGACCCTAGTTACAGCTCTACAGCCACCTTCCAAGTAATGCGATAAAAACACCTAGTAATATTTTCACACTGAACACTATACAATAAACTTAACCCTAATATATTAGTGAAGAACAAGTAACTAGCTAGACTCTGGAAGGGTTTTTGGATTGACTGTTAGTGAAAATCATTGCAATTAGGTGTGACAATGTGTGTTGAGTGTTAGCGAGTGCTAGGGAAAAACAAAGAAGCACTAGGTCAAAGTGCATGGAAATGAATGAATAAGAGTGTGTGACAGGGAGTGTCAATGAGTTCCAGGAGTGGTAAGAGGGGAGTGACATGGTATGCTAAGCAGTGCTAAGTCATTCTAGTGTGCCAGAGTGACATGTAGCCAAGATGTGCTAGGTGCCAAGGTGTGTCAAATAGTGCTAGGAAGTGTTAGGGAGTGTTAGGGAAACACAAGGGAGCACTAGGTGAAAATAATGCATGCAAATGAATGGTTAAGAGTTTGTGACATGAAGTGTCAGTGATTTCAGGGTGTGCTAAGGAGGAGGTGACAAGGTATGCTAGGCAGTGCTAAGGCATTCTAGAGTTCAAGGAAACATGACAATATGTGCTAGGTGCTAAGGTGTGCCAATGCATGCCAGGGAGAGTTATAGAGTGTCAAGGAAAAACGAGGGAGCACTAGTTTCAAATGCATGGAAATGAATGAATAAGAGTGCATGACAGGGATTGTCATCGAATTCTAGGTGTGCTAAAGAGGGAGTGATAAGATATGCTAGGTAGTTCTAAGGAATGCTAGAGTGTTAGGGCAACATGTGTTACAGGGAAAAGTGTCTACACAGAACTACTTATCCCACTAAGCTGTGATAGCTACCTTAGAAACAAACAAAGTAAAGCTACTTTTGTTTTTCCTTTATGAAGTGTAGATGAGAGAAGAACAAAGAAGACCAACCTCTGTCTTGCGCTAATCTCCTGGTTCGATTCCTCTCTCTCTTGATAGTCTTTCACTACTTGTTCCCTTGCACGCCCAGCTTCACAGAGTACCTGTAAGATCACAGTAGCATGGCACTATGCAAGAACATGGATCTATAATCATAAACAATCTAGGATCAGATGTAAATTAACCATACAAATGCAGCAAACATAAATGACACAAGAGTATGGAGGAAAACTTGAATAGCTCTTATTGATAAACAAGAAAGAGCCAAGGGAGTTACAACCGGTTGTTCTGACCCAGCATCATCCTCTCAGCAAAGAAGCCCCTCTTCACCACATACAAAGCTTAGATTACCCAACAATCTGATGTTGTCTCAAGAAACCAACAATAATTCCTTACAATATGCAAAATTCCAGCCTCTGGATCTCTGGGATGAGGGATCCATATATAGATATCTATAAGGGAGATGAGTCAACTTGTGATTTGATTAGTGTATTCCCTCTGATAGTTCTTGCTTCCACTTGGAGATTGATGATCTCTTACTCATCCTTGGTCGAATTCAGAGAGCTAAGTGTCATAGGAGAAGTTTCTGCAAGTTTCCATGCCTCTCCACCTCGCAAAATGACACTGCCATTTGTCACTTCTCACCCATCGCACCCCATAGAAGGGCTTTTTGAAATGCAACGCACCCACACAGTTTGTTTAGGTGAGATGCAACGCACTTTCCCTATGGAGCAGCTGAAATGATCTTGTTTTGACCAGTTCTGAGCAGTTTTTCATGGAGAACTTCTGGGAGAAGCTGTAATCAGTTGACCTTGTTCCTTTAGGGGTTAGAACAACACTTTTAGGTACTTAGGAGACCTTGGTTTATGGACATTTCATGCTTGGGGTTGTAGTGCCCAAAAATGTCTATAACAATTGCCCCCTATAGCATGAGGTCGTTAATCTTTTGATGTCGGGTGAAATGCTTTATTATGAGGATCCGAAGTTCTTTCAAGCTGGGAGGAGACCTGTAATAAGATACAATACAATACATTATCTTCACAATATTTTCATGATCTAGCTGAGGCAGGCATTCCCATGCTCAGCTTTATAAATTCATTTTCATGTACATAGGACAAACAATCGTCTGAGTGTAGACTGATGATTCTGGTAGAGCCATCATCCCTTTGATTGGATGATTATCTGTGTACATTTGATGTCTTTATTTCCCTAAATATATACCGCAGCCCGAATGGATGAAACATGATCCAGGGTCTTCAATCTCATCCGATCTTCACTTGAAGTACAAGTCTATCCATGTGAGAGATGTTCTGGAGTCGAACATGGAAAGACATCACCTGATTACCAGCCAATGATGTAAGCTGTTAACAGCCACGAGAGGAATCACCGATAATGATAATGACCCTCAAGGTAATGCAATACAATTCACGTGCTGTGAATAAAGGACTTGGTGTCGAACACCATGCAAAATCTTTCGGTCGAAGGCCATTGATGTAAACCTGTCGCCGGAAGTGAGAAACTTGCCATTGAGGCATGCAAGCGTCAAAGTACTGAACGGGGTGTTCCTAGATTGACTTCTTGGATAATGAGCTGATGTCGACAAGAAGTGATCCATCACAGGAGGGCCTTAATGAATCCCACATCAATGACACGGAACAGAGCAAATGATTTTAATGGAGGTGAAAACGATCTGATGACATACGGTTAAGGGTGGCGGTCATGAAAGAATGGAGTATGAATGTATTGTAGTGGGTGAGACACAGGTGAATTCTCTGAATGACTTCTCTTGAACATATCGGCGACACTAACATGATGGATTGGTAGCATTACCCCAAATGTGGATGGTGCGATGGGACCATGGCGATGTGACCGGTGAATGAAACAACCCAACCCGACTTGGATGTGGAGTGAAAGTGTCATGTTCAAACGCAACTTGCTACCAACAAAGTTTCTTCAAGTTTTCTTCCCAATTTTCCCCAGTCATTGCTGACTAGTACCTCTTTATTTTTTTCAAGCTTGAGGAGGATAACATATGCTTGTTCTATAATTTTCCCTTCGGGAAAACCCATCGCTATGTTTTAACGAGCCTAGCGATAGTGAAACTCATTCTTGTCTACTATGGACAAGTTTGTCGCTATTAAGTTTTAACGAGTTTAATGACAAAGATAACTCGGTCCTTTTCAATTTTAGAGAGTCTGAAGAGGAACGTAAAGGAAACTCCAAAATTCATTTTTCGTCATCTAATCCCTTAAGTCCGAAAAAGTATAAAACAATACAGAAGGGATGAATTTTCGATACTTTTAACGAGCCGAACAAAACAAGCGCTCGATATTTTTGTGTAATAATCCCTCATGTCCAAAAAGATTAAAATTTAGAGGAGGGATAGCACTTCCAATCCCTTTAACGAGCTGGAGAGGCCAATGGCTCGACAATCTTTTCATATTTTACGAGTCAGTTGAAAAGAGCTTAAAGGAGACTCGTCTTTTGAGGAACGAGTGATAAAATTGGGTAGCAGCTCATTCCAGGTAAGGTTTGGAATGTTCCAATCATGGCAGTGTTACAAGGATGGCTAGTGAGATCACTCTTCACATCTGTTCCTCAAAAAGGGGTAAACAGTCAAATGGAGGTGAATGATCGGCCAATACAGAGTGGAGGTGATGATGAGAACATGACCAAGGATTTTAAAGGCTGAAGTACTACATTCACGATGGTTATTTACCGGGAAATTGTTCATTTTTTAATGAGCTTAAACGCAGGGGGAAACATTTGCTCATGGCTTAAGTTTATTTTTTAAGGAGCTTGAACTATGCACTAAAATTGCTCGATACAACGGTCACTTCTTGACTTTACCATAAATAGCTTCGTTCTTTCAAAGATTGTACTGTATTTTCAATTGCTTCATCAAACTAGTCAGAAATGAACAATATATGTTTGAAAAATGAGTTAGAACACTAATATTTTACTTAGAACTACGTAAAAAGTAATGTAAAAGTGCTTTTACCTCTCATTTTACCATTTCATTTGAACTTTGGTTTGTTGGAGCTTTGGAGGTGCTTTCCCCCCTTGATTTTCATCTGCTGATTTTGGGAGATTCTATGGACGATTCTCGTCGCCGTCTGGACCAGGTAGGAGCTAAACTTGAGCTCTTTCATTTCAATTTTTCCATTTTGCATTCTGAGCTTGATTCCTGGTTTTTCTAAGCCTCTGGGGTTTGAAAAACTCGCCCTGTCTTCAGCGCACCCTTTGTGTATCGAAAGGTGCATTGGATGTTGGCCTGTCTACTAGCCATATGACATGCAATGCACTCAAAGCACTACTGTAGGTGAGATGGGGGCAAAGAAGGAATTTTATGCACAGTTGTTGATGGAAATTTTTCCTGTTTCTTACCAAAATCAGGATCTAACTCTTCTCTTGTTTTTTTTCAGAAATCTTTGGAGCAAGATGACTATACATGGCGAGAACGTGAGCATGAAGAAGAGGACATGCTTGCTTTACATGATTCGGTTACAGTAAATGCACTGCAGAACTATGGCTTGCTGAAGTTTTTCCGCATTTCTAGCATGAGACAACAGATCAACTTGCTACAGTATTTGCTCGATGCTTGGGATCCTACCAACCAGGTGTTCAAGATTAGGGGCAAATCCATCCCCTTGACTGCAGTGGACATCTATTTCTTGACTGGCTTGTCGAGGCGGGGTGCCCCCATCTCTTTATCAGGTTCGGCCCGAGGAGGTGAATCTGTAAGAGATTATGTTCGCCGGTATTGCAGAGAGGGATCTCAGCCAAGTAAGGACGGCAAGATTATCATCCATGATGTCATTGACAGGTCTCTCAGGACTATTCTGTTCACTTTTGGTAGGATGGCTAGTGGTGCGGCTCTTCATGTAGCCAACCGATCTTATATGCAGTATCCCTTGGAATGTCTCCAACCGAAGGTGTTCAATTGGTGCGACGCAGTACTTCTTGTAATGAAAGAACAGTTGACCAAGGTGAAGAGTGGGAGGTTGAAGAACTTTGGGTATGGTTCTATTTTGACCGCCTTTTCCTTGGAAAAGATACCACTGATGCAGCCGCAGTATATTGCACTCGATTTACCTTCACCAACTGAACCATGTATGCAGAGATGGGTCAACCATATGTCTAGGCATGTTGGTCAGTCTTAGATTTCCTTTTCTGATACCTTCTTCGGGTGGTTTGATCGTCAGGAGATGGTTTATTCCGAGTATCCATATAACGGTATGGACTTCCGGGGTGATCCAGATTTAGTACTACCAGCTGGCAAACAGTGGGGCGCCATTGGTAAATTCTTTGACCATATCCATGTTTATCGTTTCTCTTCTATAATGTCCTTGTGCTTTATTCTGTCAAGACTTAACCAAACTCATGTGTTCATGCAGATGTTGGTCCCATTCGGCTAGTAGTACGCCTGAGAGTGCCAGCTGCCGCCCCAGCAGGAGAGGCTGTTGGAAGGGCTATCCTTTGCGACCTTGATGTGGCTGAGACTCTCACAGCATTACAGGAACAGGTTGAGGGCCTAACTCTCGGTATTCCAGATGTGAGGACTGACGAGCTGCCCTTGAGGTTGTAGTGGCATACTACTGGTGCCAAGACGATGGACTCGGCTCTTACGCATGATTGCACAGGCTGTGACTTGCTATCACAAGCATCATTAGACTAGGGTGCCCCCTAGCGTTTTGAGTTTTTGGTCATTTGACCAATTTTTTCTTGGTTACAGAACATTATGTGTAAACCATAAACAGTTATATATATATATATATATATTTTTGATTTTCGGAGTTTTATTTTGGTTAAGTTACATGATCCAAATGCAAATATTGATGGTATGCTTCTTTTTATAAATGTTGCAAATGTCTATCTAACACATAATTTTCCAATGAGTCAGTTAATGTGTTTAAGGTTATGGAAATATGCTGATATTGAATAAAATCAAATTGTCTTTCCAAAATCTTAACCCTTAGGAACATGCGATAAATAGCTAGGTTTCGGACAGAGTAGATACCAGTGAGTTGTAGTATGACGAGTTGTGAGTCTAGCTTGACAATCAGTCGGTGTATACCATGTGTGATGGCATCAGAGAGAAGTTTTATCAACACGGTATATTCAGTGATGTTATTCATTGATCGACCAATACATACCCCTCTGAAACTTACTAACTCACCGCTTGGATCAAAAATGGCCCAGGCCACGGAAGATAGGTTCTGCGAACTATGACTTGCTCCGTCGACATATCCAACACATGACTCCAATAGGTTTGACATTTGAAATAAATGTAAAAAGTGGATTACTTGACCAAAACAAACACTTTAGTGAAAACAAAAACATAACAAAAGCATACAGGTTACTATACTGAATCACGCATACTAACGCTTGAGGTACAACCCATTACGAGGTTGTCCTAGTGGAATTTCGTCATAATCCATTAACTCGTAGGCTCCTTTTGCTAACACTCGCTTAACAATATAGGGGCCCATCCATAAAGACTTGAATTTACCTGCTCCCAATTTATCGGATTCTTGGTCATAAAGCAAGACCAAGTCACCTTCTGAGAAGACACGGGGTTTGAAATTCTTGTCGAACTGCGCTTTGACTCGTTTCTTGTGGGCTTCGTTAGCCAAAGCGGCATTACGATGGGTTTCATCCAATTGGATTAGTTCCAAGAAACGAGCCTCCTCTTCTGAAGTTCTAGGGAGAAGGTCAATTGTGAGTTTGAGGGACGAGATTTCACACTGGATTGGTAAGACTGCTTCCAGGCCATATACCAGTTGGAAAGGTGTAAACCCGGTCACATTCCTTACCGATGTTCGGTAAGCCCACAAGGCTGAGTCCAGGATTAGGTGCCAAATTCTTTTGTGAACTCCAATCATCCTTTGTAGCATGCGCTTCAGGACCTTGTTGATTGCTTCAACTTGTCCGTTGGCTTGTGGGTAATATGGAGTAGAGCTGTCGTGAGACAACCCTAGTTTGGCAGCTAATTCGACCACATGTGATTGCGAAAATGTGATCCATGATCTTTGACTATAGCTTGTGGGATGCTGAATCTGGCGACTACATGATTGAAAAAGAAGAGGGTAGTTGTTTCACCAGTATTATCTAATGTAGGCATCGGCTCGGCCCATTTGGTAAAATAGTCGACTGTGACTATGATATACCCATGCCCCCCGGTCGAGGTGGGGTTACATGTCATGAAATCAATGCCCCATTTGGCGAATGGCCCGACAGCAACTATTGACTGCAGAGGTGTGGGTGGTCTTCTAGTTTTGCTATCGAAAATTTGACAATCATGGCAACTTCTGACTGCGGTTATGTAATCTTTGAACATTTTTGGCTAGAAGTATACTGCTCGTAAAAATTTTTGCACTGTAGCATAACTGGATTGATGCCCCCCACACGCACCTGAATGGAAATCATTCAGGACTTTTTCGGCCTCCTCATGGGTGAGGCACCTTCTCAGAACCGTATCGATACCACGACGATAAAGTGTATCACCGACGATCATGTAGTCTTTTGCTTGGTATCGAATGCGTTTTTGTTCGGCTCGTTAAAAGTATCGAAACTTCATCCCTTCTGTATTGTTTTATACTTTTTCGGACTTAAGGGATTAGATGACGAAAAAGGAATTTTGGAGTTTCCTTTACATTCCTTTACGTTCCCTAGTGGAGTCGCCATTTTGTTACAGGGAAAAGTGTCTACACATAACTACTTATCCCACTAAGCTGTGATAGCTACCTTAGAAACAAACAAAGTAAAGCTACTTTCATTTTTCCTTTATGAAGTATAGATGGGAGAAGAACAAAGAAGACCAACCTCTGTCTTGCGCTAATCTTCTGGTTCGATTCCTCTCTCTCTTGATAGTCTTTCGCTACTTGTTCCCTTGCACGCCCAGCTTCACAGAGTACCTATAAGATCACAGTAGCATGGCACTATACAAGAACATGGATCTATAATCATAAACAATCTAGGATCAGATGTAAATTGACCATACAAATGCAACAAACATAAATGACACAAGAGTATGGAGGAAAACTTAAATAGCTTTTATTGGTAAACAAGAAAGAGCCAAGGGAGTTACAACCAGTTGTTCTGACCCAGCATCATCCTCTCAGCAAAGAAGCCCCTCTTCACCTCATACAAAGCTTAGATCACCCAACAATCTGATGTTGTCTCAAGAAACCAACAAAAATTCCTTACAATATGCAAAATTACAGCCTCTGGATCTCTGGGCTGAGGGATCCATATATAGATATCTGTAAGGGAGATGAGTCAGCTTGTGATTTGATTAGTGTCTTCCCTCTGATAGTTCTTGCTTCCACTTGGAGATTGATGATCTCTTACTCATCCTTGGTTGAATTTAGAGAGGCAAGTGTCACAGGAGAAGTTTCTGGAAGTTTCCATGCCTCTCCACCTCGCGCAATGACACTTCCATTTGTCACTTCTTGCCCATCGCACCCCATAGAAGGGCTTTTTGAAATGCAACGCACCCACACAGTGTGTTTAGGTGAGATGCAACGCACTTTGCCTATGGAGCAGCTGAAATGATCCTGTTTTGACCAGTTCTGAGCAGTTTTTCATGGAGAACTTCTGGGAGAAGCTGTAATCAGTTGACCTTGTTCCTTTAGGGGTTAGAACAACACTTTTAGGGACTTAGGAGCCCTTGGTTTATGAACATTTCATGCTTGGGGTTGTAGTGCCCAAAAATGTCTATAACAACATGCCAAGATGTGCCAAGTCCTAGGGTGTGCCAATGTGTGTCAGGGAGTGCCATGAACACACAAGGGAGAACTAGTTCAAATTGCATGGAAATGAATAGATAAGAGTGTGTGATAGGGAGTGTCAGCAAGTTCCAATTGTGTTAAGGAGGGAGTGACAAGGATATATGCTAGGTAGTGCCAAGGCATGCTAGAGTTCCAGGGCATGTGAGGGAGTGGTAGGGTCTGTTAGGGAGTGGAAAATCATGCCAAGGAATATAGGGGATGATAATTTGTGCCATGTAGTGACAATGGATTGTTATACGTGCCAAATGTTATGGCATGTGAAGATGTAAACTACGTTTCTTAGTTGTTTTATGGGAATGGTTGGATGTGAGCCTTGACATGGTAAATTTTCAAGTGGGATGAGTTAATATTGGACATGAGAAGCCTAAGATGATTTATAGTCCATTAGGGGAACGCGACATAGTCTAGTTGTAGTAAATGCAACTTGGTAAAGTTGTTGTAGTCGAGGTAGGATTTGGTTGGGTTCCAATGTTTAAAATAAAATAAGGGTAGTTATGAGGGCATGATAATTAATGAATTAATTGGTGTGCAAAGGAATGAAAAGGTGTGTTGACATATGACAGATAGTGTCAATGCATGTCAAGGAGTGTTTGGGAGTGTCAGGGAATCAAAAGGGAGAACTAGGCCAAAGTGTGTGGAAATGAATGAATAAGAGATTATGCCAGGGAGTGTCAGTAAATTATAGGTGTCTCATGGAAGAAGTGTGTTAGGAGAATTTCATATTAGGACTTGTAGGAGGAAAGCCTAAGTTTGTGATAAGAGGATGGAAAAAGTAGTTTGAGACAAAGGGAGACTTTGGTCTAGGCACAAAGCTATTTTTTCAATGACTTGGTTGGGTTCCCAAGTCAAAATAAAAGTAAGGTTATCTATGAAGGCATGAAAATTAGGGAATGCCAAGGTGTGCAGGGAATTTTGGAAGTGCTAATACATGTTAGAAAGTTCCAAGGAATGTTAGGCATGTTAATAAATACCAAGTGCTAATGCAAGCCAATGTGTGCTAGGTTCTAGGATGTGGAACCAACACATGCTAGGGATTTCCAAGGAAACACAAGGGAGGACTAATTTCAATTACTTGTATATGAATGAATGTGTGTGTGTGATAGGGAGTGTTAACAAGTTATAGGTGTGCCAAGAAGGGAGTGACAACGTATTATAAGTAGTTCCAATAGACGATAGAGTGCTAGGAAAGCCTACTAAGATGTGAAAAGTGCCATGGTGTGCCAATGTGTGCCAAGGAGTGTTGGGTAGTGTTAGGGAAACACAAGGGAGCACTAGGTCATAATGCATGGAAATGAAGGAATAAGAGTGTGTGGCATGGAGTGTCAGTGAGTTCCAAGTGTGTTAAGGAGTTACAAGGCATGCTTGGCAATGCTAAGGAATGTTAGAGTTATAGGGCGACATGTGGCCAATAAGTGCCAATGTGTGCAAGGAAGTGTTAGCTGGGAGGGTCAGGGAAACACAAGGGAGAACTATGTCAAAATGAATGGAAATGAACAAATAAGATTTTGTGATTATAAGTTTTAGTGAGTTCCAGGTGTTCTAAGGACAAATTGACAAGGTATGCTAGGCATTGTTAAGGCATGCTAGAGGCTAGGGCGACATGCCAAGATTCCGTAGGTGCTATGGCGTAATAACACGTGTCAAGGAGTGATAAGGAGTGCTAGGGAAACACCAGGGAGAACTAGGTAAAAATTCATGGAAATAAATGAATAAGAATCTGTGACCAAGAGTATCGACGATCTCTAGGTGTGCTGAGGAGAGAGTGACAAGGTATACTATGTAGTGCTAAGGAATGCTAGAGTGTTAAGGCAATAGGCCAAGATGTGTCAAGTGCTAGGCTGAGCTAGGGAGTGTTAGGGGGTGTTAGGGAAACATAAGGAAGCACTAGGTCAAAATGAATGGAAATTAATGAATAAGAGTTCGTGAGAGGGAGTTTCAATGAGTTATAGGTGTGTTAAGGAGGGAGTGACAAGGTTATATGCTAGGCAATGCCAAGGTATGCTAAAATACCAAGGCATGTCAGGAAGTGCCACAGTGTGATAGAGAGTGTCAAAGCATACCAAGGAATCTAGGGGATGTTAACGCATGCCACATAGTTCCAAGTCATTCTAAGACATGTCAAGTGCTATGGCATGTCAAGATGTAAATTGTGTCGCTTAATTGTTATAGACCAAGGTTGGATGTGATGAGCCTTGTCTTGGTAACTTGTTAAGTGGGATGAGTTGAGATTGTACATGAGTACCCTAAGATGAGTTACAACTAGTTCTTAGGTGAACAAGGCATATGTTGAATTTCCATGACACATGAGAATCCAGGTTTGGCCTTAGAATTTTTGATGCGAACACACTCAAGTGCCACAACACATCTACTATGCAGAACAAAATATACCATGAAAGAAAAAGTAATGGATTGAATGCACGGAGTTTAGGGTCTGCCACATCTTAATATGTTAATGCTTATTATTGTGATATACAATAGCCATTTATATGTCTGGTGTAAGACTCTTCTGGAGATTTCTATCCAACAACAACATCTTTGTGGTAAAAGGTGTATTGTCAGATGTTTCTCCATCAAAAATAGCAACCGAAAGGGACCTTATTGTGCACACAGATGAAGAATTAAGAATATTGTTATCTATGAGTGCTGATCTGGAGGTATGGGTCAAAATTACATAAACAATGAACCTTTTTGTTCAACCAATCAAGATCTAGAAAGGAAAATGTGTGATTATATATACATGTGTGATAGTATTTAGAGAAATGCCAACCTAACCCATAAATTTGTTGACATTTTGCTAGAGTTGACCTATAATTGTTCCTAAAGTTAATTAATAGGTAAAATAGCACTGAATTTTCAATACAAAATATAAATTGATAGGAACAGGGCCAAATTGTGGAAGTGTAAAAATTGGTATGGTTTAAAGGGACTGATCCCTTTGAAAAGTCTTAAATGTGGTAATGAAGGTTGAGCCTCATTTTAGAACCTGTTTGGGTATCCATCTTAGGAATTGGTGTAGGATGCAACACTTCATAATAATTTTTGTAGTAGTGATGTCAACACTTGTATGGTGACATGGGGTTGGAGTTGGCCTGTAAAAGCTCATTGGTCTACTTTGGAGCTTCTCTAGGGTGATGCCTTAGATTATTTGGAGTACAAGGGCATGATTTGATAATTAGTTTGCATTGAAGAAGCTTTGGAGGCTAGATACTGCAGAAAAACCCCTTGTTCTGAACAGGGAAGCACATGCCACTGAAGAAAGTAACAACAAGTACACAGATTTGAAACTCAAATCACATCACTATTTATTACTCTTTGAAATAGGAAATAACTAAAAATTTCAAACACTACTATTCACTTTTCCTTTAGTCTAGCAGGTATAATGAATCTGGAAACATGTACAACAATGTCTCGACTTTCTTGACTCCTAATCCTAATGCAACTTCCTTGCATGGATCTATAAGACAATTAAAGTTTTCCTCTACTGAATATGATATGAGATATGAAAACATGCTTCCTTAGCTAAGGCTGAGAATTAATAACTAGGGAAGTGATCCTTTTAACTATGCATGCAAAAACTAAATAAAGCAAAGAGTTTTGCTACTCCAAGTGCCAAAAACGAATCCACTGCCTAAGGTAAGTGCTTTGCCCATAACAAGATATTAAGGACTCAGAAACTTTGTTGCTTGCTTCTAGAGAGGTGTATGCCAAACAGAACTAAGCTATCTTGCACTATCCTCCAAATTCATTCACCTTTAACAGAAATATTATGACCAGAAAAAGAGAAGATGCTAATATCCAACAGAATTCGTTGACTAGCCAAAGACCCTTGTGCCCAAACAAAGATATAATAAGGGAATGTCAACTAGGGTGGAATCTTTCACCACCAAAATTGACAAGAGATAGAAGGGGTCAAAAACTATCAGCTAATGCTCAAGAAAAAATGAATTAATCCACACTTGGTGATCTAAAATGAATTCAATCCTTCTTTATTTATAGATTTCCCAGAGGGGTTTCATATTCTTAAGTGATTGAGTAAACCTTACTCCAAACCCCAAATTTGGGTTTTTTAAGCCCAGTTTCTCCAAAAATTTCCCAAAAATGGGTATTTTGGGGTTTTCCCCCCATTATGGATGACTATAGCCTATGGGGATGGATAAGATATTATGTCCTCAATCTGTAGAGGACTTTACATGGTGCCTAATTAAAGAAACATTGCTTTAGTTTAGGAGGTAATAACTAAATGCTTATCTCTTTCCACACAGGACATACATCTTGAAAAAATAATCATGGGGTACAAATACTACAAAAGGCATAAATCTTACTACCATTGTCATAGTCCAAGAATAAAAACCCTTTCGGGTGAAACAAGGTCAATACCACATACTAAAAGCACAAATGACAAATTCAAAAACAATATACTTATTCAATGAAAGAATGATGAATCCTATTAGCACACTTTAAATTGGATAGCTCTTGAGTTGCAATGTCAATCAAAATTTCTCAAGTTGGATCATAATTAAGTACTCAATGTTGTTTTGGGTCCAATTTGGGGAAAAGGAGGAGCTCTTCGTGACAATGGGATGATCAAGCTTTTCAGAAGGGAGCTCTGCTATAGTTTTCAACATACAAGCCATTGATTCTAGTGGAGGAGATATAGAGAAGCCTTTAATAAGGACCTTTCCAAGATCAATTTGGAGGAAAATCCATTTTCAAAGCTTAAACATAGTTCTAGATTTAAACAAGAGTAGTCATTTTTTAGAACAATTATTAATTCAGAAGAAATTGGAGCCAAGATGACATGTGGACCATTTATTCTTCTACTGGACAAGGAAACATTTATGAAAAGTCCTTGGCCCTTTGATCCAGTATTTGATGTAAATCTCTTGATTAGAAATGTAATAAGAGATGCAGTTTATATTAAGAAAAAGGGAAAAGTAGAGGGCCATTTAATAATTATCTCTAAAAAACTCTTAATAGAATCCTAACATATTTGATATGGCAAAGGATAACTCCATGGTTATTTTTTGGTTTAGAAACTTTCTAATTTCCATGATTGAAGCATGTATTCATGCCTTGAAAGAATCTCATAAATTCTTTTGATATTGATTGAAACAAAGAAAATGTGCAAAGTTACACTCACATAGAGGTATAGAAAAAAAGTATGTGGAGCTTGTTGTCCCAGACTCCACACAAAGAATGGACAAAAGGTGAAAAAACCAAGTCAAAAGGTATGTGTAGCTTTTTTCATGCAGAGGTAGGTGTTAACTCCACACTCTACAACGAAGGCTTTGCAGCGCAAGTGACACAAAGGTTTGCATGCATAACTTTGGATTAAAAGGGGTGGAGCTTGATGCTACATGTCCACTATTACCCCACTTTCTGTATGAGTTACAAGAGATAAAAATAAAGAGATACGAGAGATACATAGTAGATACTATTGTTATTCAAATTGAATAATAAATATTACTATATCTTCCTCGACATAAAACAAACATATTCCATTAAATAATTTCTCCATGAACCCGATTTAAAATGATTCTCTTCCGTTGATGCGCCTAGCCACAAATAGAAATGATGTCGATGGGCCAATTTTAGTTTAGAAAAATCACAATTAGTTTCAATTGTAAGATCTCCTATTTTTAGTTCAAATTTCATTTACAAGTAGTGAAACAGGACTCACTGATTAATCACGATTAATCACAAGTTAGAATATTCTCACTCTCCAAATGATCTGATCCAAATATTTGCGAGTCAAACTCAAGTTGACCAAGTTTAACTAATGGTCAATGAAAGTTTGACTTGCGACTTGCTAATTAAAATAGATTCCTGTGATTGATTCGAACTTATTCGATTTTTGGCCTTGACTCGGTGAGCATGAGTTTTTCAAGTTTAGGTATGCAGCATTGCTAAAAGCTAAAAATTGATCGTTCGAAATTTTTTTTCTCATTTCTCAGGCCCACAACTCATACATTGAGACCTTCAATAATCAATCACTACTTACTATTACACAGTCTAGACTCCATATTGGGGAACCACCAGGGTGAGCCTGAGTCCAGACTCCATATCGGGTAGTTGCCAACTTGTGTTCTATCCATACTCCATATGGACCCTCGGGTAGTCGCGCATCACCTTCAGTGTGTGTTACCTTCAGTCTTAGCCACTTCACTATTCAATAATAGAGGTACGTTGGCACTTGGCTTAAATAATAGGTATATTACTATATTGAAGTTTCAATGTCATTTTCAATGAAAAGTTTCAAGTTTCACTGTTCAACAATCGAATGTTCGACATATTCCTTTAATTATGACTTTTGAACCCTATAAATGGGACTTAAATAGATTTAAAAAATGCACTAAGAAATGGTTTCCTACCAACCATCGCCAAAGTCATCAAGCATTCCTTCCTTGGTCGCTCTCTTGCCAACTCCAAACTCTTTAACCATGGATTCACAACTTTGGGTATTCTTGTTCTTCCAGAATCTGTTATTGATGTATTGGTTCAGTTTTCTTATGCTAAACGAACTTGCAAATTCAATATTACAATGCAATATATGTTGATAATATTTCCTTTATGTAGCATTTCCTCATATATACCTAATTTTGTTTCAAGGTAATAATGATATATTAGGTTGAAATGTGCTTGTGTTGCTGGACAGACTTCTCTTTGATCCTTAACAAAACCTCATATCCTTTAAAACCAACCCTTTTTTTTGTGAAGTTATATATGCCATTTTTAATTTTAATTTTTTATTGTCTTTTACAAGAGACAAATTAAATAGAAGGCACAACTCCAAATCTTAATAGAAGCTGTAGTTCAAACACAAGTCCAAAACAACAACAATGCTGAGGGAGAAGGACTTTGCTTGGGCTTATTGTGACAAGATTCTTGGAGACCCTAAGATCCTTTGTAAATTTTGCAAAGTGAAATATAGTGGAGGCATTTATAGATTCAAGTACCACCTTGCACAAATACACGTCCATGATATAGGACCCTGAAAAAATGTTGATGATAATGTCAAACACCAAGCAACCTTGGCCATTGATATGTTGAGTCAGCATAATGCAAAGAAAGAAAAGAAAAAAAAGAAATAGGAACTCCTGGAGTTGACAATTTTTCTTCCACTACCCCGTTTCCATATCCCTCTGTTGAATCCTCAATGCCATTCCCAAGTTTTCCACATATGCCTTCAAGTCCAAGTCAAAATCAAGGCCAAATAAATCCTCTTTCATTCAACATTTGAGGTGGAAACATAAATACCCTTTTTTTCTCCCTACACAAAACCTGGTTCCCAACCTACCTTGATACCACTGGTTGGAAAAAATAAATCCATAGTCAGGAAAGGAAGGCTATTGCTAACTTTTGGTACTATTCTAACATACCTTTCTACTATGCCATAAGTCCTTATTGGAAAGATATAATTGATGGAGTTGTTGTTGCAAGTCCAGGATTCAAAGCCCCTTCATCAGAGAACATTAGGACAAATTTTCTATTAGAAAGTGTTGAAGATGCCATGCTTGTGCTATTTTAGTTTCTTTCATCATGGGTAGAAACAGGGTGCAAGATCATGAGTGATGGATGGACAGATCAGAGGAATATAACTTTAATAAATATCCTTGTATCTTGTCCAGTAGGTACAATGTTTCTCAAATCAGTGGATGCCTCAAACAAGGTTAAGGTTGCACAACTTATTTTTGAAATGATGGAGGAATTCGTTCAAGGAGTGGGAGAAGAACATGTTGTACAAATTATCACTTACAATGCAGCTAATTATATGGCTACTAGTAGACTTTTTGAGATTAGGCACCCCACTATCTTTTGGACCTATTGTGTTAACCATTGCATCGATTTAATGCTTGAGGACATTGGTAAGCTTCATTAGATACATGAGGTTGTGGAGAAGGAAAAATCCATAATCAGATACCTATACAATCACACTATTGTCCTAAATACCATGAGAAAATACACTGAAGGTAAATCAATTGTTCAACTTACAGTGACTAGATTTGCAACAAATTTCATATCTTTGCAATTTGTGGTTGACAAAAAGATAAATGTGAAGAGGATGTTCTTGGGACCTGATTGGATGGCATATAAACATTTCAAGACCCTTGAAGGCATTGAAGTTGTTGCACTTGTGTTTAATGACGGTTTCTGGAATGATGCTGAAGAGATTATTGTTGTGATGGAGTCCCTTGTTAGAGTTCTTAGGTACTTCAAGTCTTTTAACTTTTTCATGTTTTAAATTTCATTTCAAGATTATTTTTATTTTCAACGTTTCATATTTATTTAAATTATAAAGGTTGAACTTTCAGGATGGTTGATGGTGACAAACCCGCTATGGGTTACATTTATGAGGTGATGGATCTCGCAAAGCAGGCCATCAAAAGAAGATATGGGGATGAGGAGGCAAAGTATATGCCTCTTTGGGACATTATTGATGCATGTTGGGATAGGAAATTGCATTCCCCCTTACATGTTGCTAGGTACTTCTTAAACCCACAATATTTTTATGATAAGAGAAAATTTAATGAGGATGGGGAGGCTCACAGAGGACTTATGACATGCATGGAAAGGTGCTTCCCTGATCTAGAATTTCAAGGTCGTGCCTTTTCCAAACTATAGGATTATAGAGCACCAGCTAAATTATTTTCCTATACCAATGTTATACAAGAAAGGTCTAAGATGTTGCCAGGTACCATTTGAGGCTTGAAGGCTTCATCAATTCATTAAATTTGTTCAAACTTTATTTTGTATGTTAAATGTTTTATTAAATTTTGTTTTCTTTTTAAGTTTTTAATATTTAGTATTTAGTACATCTACTCATGAACTCTTGCCACTCGCTAGGTCTTTGGTGGCAAAAAGTTTGTAGTGATATCCTATATTTGAAGAGATTCGCCATTCTAATCTTAAACCAAGCATGCAATGCTTTAGGTTGTGAGTGCAACTGGAGCATGTTTGAGAAAATACATTCTAAGAAGTGCAATTTATTGACACAAAAACGATTAAATGACCTTGTATTTTTCCATTACAATCTACAACTTTGCAACAAGCGAATACTAGGTGAGAGATTGAATTTGAAGGTTTCATAATCTGATTTGCAATTTAAAGTTTAAACTTTAAAGTTCAAATTCAAACTTAAATTCACATTTCAATGTCTCATGATAATGATAGGTTTGGATCATTCATCAAGATACCTTGAAGAGATAGATTTGCAAAATACATATGCAGCAGATTGGGTCTAATTAGAGGAGGCTCCTCTTTTAAGCCTACATGACTTCAAGAACTTTGAGAGTTAAGCAAGTGAAGGAGTGGTAAGGAATCACTTCTAGCTCTCACTCTTAAGAGTCTTAGACTCTTAGTTACTGATTTTTTTCTAATTAGTATGCAGTTGTTTGTAAACTTTCAGAAGGAGTTGCTTCTAGTTCTATGTAGTCACTAGTTAGGAGTCATGACTTAGTACTTTGGATCATGTTTGGACTCATAACATATATGAGATGCTTATTCATTCATGATATTTTGGACATCTATTGATATTATGAATTGTTTGGACATGGCTTTACTGAATATCAATGAAAAATGTTTTTTTTAATTCAATATATGTGTATATTTTTATTTATTGAATTCACTAATTTTTTCCCGATTTTTCCCCAATCCGATTAAAAATCTTAGCTCTTTTGCCTCACTGATTTATTGTCTATTCCGAGTCTAGTAAAATTGGTTACAAGTTTCATTCTTCACTTATGAGTGCTAAGGTGTGCTAGAGAGTGCCAATGCATGCTGAGGAGTGTTAGGGAGTACTAGGACAACACAAGGGATCACTAGGTCAAAATGCATGGAAATGAATGAATATGAGGGTGTGTCAAGGAGTGTCAATTAGTGCTAGCTATCATGCCAAGGAGGGAGTGACAAGATATGCTAAGAATGGGTAAGGCATGCCAGGGAATATCAGGGAATGTCAAGAAGTGCTAGAGTGTGCTAGGTAGTTCCGGGGTGTGCTAACATGTGCCAAATAGTGCCAAGGCATGCCAGATGCTAAGAAATGCTAGGATGTGCAAGGTGCCAAAGTATGCCAATATGCGTCAAGGAGTTTCAAGGCAACAAAAGGAATAACCAAGCTAAAATGAAAGGAAATGAGCACATAAGAGGTAAAATAAGTCGAGACTTTATCTTTTTCAAAAGGGGAATTCTAGGCACACTAATAATGTGTTCCAATACATGGCAAGTACCAATTTGTGCTAAGTGCTAATGTTTGTCAATGCAATATTATGCCAAGGAGTTCCAGGGCATGCTAGGGACTACACAGAATGCCAACACATGATAGGGGAGTGCTATGCTATGCTATGGCATGCCAACATGTGCTTGGGCATCCTACTCATGGCAGGATTTTCTAGGTAAAAAGATGTTCGAGGTACAAAGATGTTCCAAGACATGCGAGGTGCCAAGGAATGTTAGTGTACTATTCCAAAAAATGTTAAGGTATGCCATGAGTGTTGAGGAGTGCTACGTCTCTCTCATTAATAGAATTGACAGAGCTTGATTATGTATTAAATAATATAGTTCCTACAAACACTAGTGGAACTTTATTTAAAGGAAATTTGCCAGATAATAAACCTAATAGAGATGAATCATGTGTTGATTCATAGGAAGAATATATTCTTATGACTTGAGGGAAATGGTACAAACTAATTACTTCTTAACAAATTGATTGACTATTATAACCACTATGACGTTGGACACATAATGAAAAATACTCCACAACAATGGTCTTAAATCATTATATTTTGACAAAAAATATAGTAACAGGTACATAGCATCATCAAAAACTCATTGAAATGATCAATGATGATGAACATTTTTTTACTATCACCAAAAGTAACCAAAAAGAGCATTGGTGAGGGTCAATAAAATATCGTCACTAGAAGTGTTACCAAAGAGAGAATTAGTGATGGGCCTTTAACAACCCTCACCAAAAGTGTCACCAAAGAGAGAATTAGTGACGGGCCATTAACGACCCTCACCAAAGTGTCATTGAAAATGGCTTTGGTGACAAACCTTAAAGGACCATCATTATATACACTTACAACAATGACTTTTTAAATACCATCACCATATGGGAAATTGGTGATGGACCTTAAAGGTTCGTCACAGGCATGAAGCATCATCAAAAACTCATTGTAATGATCAATGATGACGAACATTTATTGACCGTTACCAAAAGTAACCAAAAGGATCATTGGTGACGGTCAATAAAATATCGTCACTAGAAGGGTCACCAAAGAGAGAATTAGTGATGGGACTTTAAACACCCTCACCAAAAGTGTCAAAAAAAAATAATTAGTGACAGGACTTTAACGACCTGTTGTGCTATACAACGACCCTCCTGATTTCAAAATTTTTCATATAAGACTTTAATAAGAAATGGGTCCCATTTAGAATATAAATTAAATCAATAAATCGTTTGAAAATAAATTTTTATAATAGGTCATATAAAAATTTGCTTTTAGGGTAGGCCAGATCACAAACGCAATTTGCAAAACTTTTGAACCCATGGAATTTCTTTTAAGAAAATCTGATTTGATTTGAATCATAATAAAACCTTATTGTAAAAAGCTTTATCAAAGGAAATAATTATAAAAGCGAATTTCCGCATCGCGCGCATCCTTTATCTCAACGGTGGACTTAAAGTGTTCCATTGAGATTCGTCGATGCAATAACTCTATCGGAAAATGCATATCGCTACTCATTAAGAAAACATCCCAAGTGTTCCATGGAAAACCTCCAATGCAATAAGCCGATCGCAATCGTGCATCGCTAAAATCATAAGGCACATTCCAAAAGATCCTTTGGAATATTCCTATCCGATTTCATTATCGTATAGCGCGTGTTCGATAAAGGAAAAACATGAAGTATTACAAGCGTGTGTAGTTTAAAGCTATAAGTCAATTATAAAGAAAATTTAAACGATTTATCAATTTTAAAGCATAACGCCTCCCCATGCCAACTCACCACTGATCGCAATCACAACCATGCAGAGGAACCATTTAAGCACGGCACTTGTAACTCCCGATCTGCGATATGCGATTATCACTAATCGCTGATCAGGAAGTCATGATACCCATTCTAAAAAGGACTGTTATAAATTTACAATGCGACATACCATCACAACATTAAAGTTTCACGTTGGAAGTTATGGGGAAATCACTAAGAAGTAGTTATGGTTGAATCCTTCAAGGATTTCATCTGGGTGGCTTAATACATCATAGATCCGTAGCATCTATTACGCTTAATTGTTGTTAGTCGTGTGCACTGTGTATTAGCATTTAACAAGTTTTTTCTGTTGTTACGACCTTCTGTTTCATTTTGCAGAGCTAATCTAAAATCATCAGTCCAACAAAAATGTCTAAGAAATCTCGGAAAGTAAAGGCCCCATCATAGCGAAAGATGAACCAACAAAGTTGGTGCTGATAGCTGATATTACCTGTCTAGGACTTGGAAAGACTTCATGGGAGGGCATATATAATCTACTCGAAGCCGAGGATCCAACTGAAATTGAAAAAGGAGGAGGAACGGCTGATTCAAGTGATGAATTAGAAAATACTCTTAAGGATTTAGCCAGCTCCTTCCTCAACAAAATAACAACCCGTGCGAAAGTGTTATTGTATAATGACCTGGTGAGATGGGTTATAGAGAGTAACAACATAACTGAAAGAGAATTCTATATAGGCGATGGAAGGATGTTCGGGACATTCAAGTCAGAAGATTTCAAGAAGATGTATTATTTGCTAGACCCCCAGAAACATTACAACAAGGCATTTTTAGAATCTTTCGCCAAGGAGAACAAGGTAGAGTCGGTCCCTATCAAGCAACGGAGACATTTCCCAAACAAGCACATGCATGAATCCTTCGGTATGTAGTCCGTGGAATCCTTAGCATCTACCTATTGCTATGCTGGTGCTATGATATGTAGACTCTTTGGAGCCTTTGATTCAGCTAGATTTTCCATAGAAATGGTGCCTTTAATGGAAGCAGCAATTAACTCATTTACCATGGATTGGACAACCATTTTATCAGATAAAATGGTCAACCAAATCCTTGATTATAGAAGAAATAGGTATGTAACTACCTGGATAATACCCCCATTCTATATGAGCACCTACATTATGGAAACCATCTATTTCAATTATGACTTCGCCATTCTAGGTTGGAAATGGACTCCTCAAGACAAAACTTCTATTCACATTTATCATAAGTATTTGTGGAAGGGCCATTATAAAGATCATATATATAGAATTTTCCATGGTTTTGCTATACCCATCCATCAGGCCATATTCAAGAGACCTACTCCTTGGTTATCCGATGAGGCCAGCATTGACCTAACATCAATCAGAAGTTGGTTCGATGAAGAAAAGTTTACCTATGCGAAACTTTTTGGCAGCACCACAGATCCACTTTTTCTCCCATTGTACATTCCTGATAATCTATTGGCCAGAGAAATAGCTTACCAAATAACGAAGAAAGGAATGTCCAAGAACCTTAAAGAGTCCAAGAAACAAATGTGGCCTACATTTCCCCTCAAATGTGGTACTTACACACTGCATGATTTCAAACATGTCGGGAAAGAAGCAAAAAAGATAAAAATTCTGAAGTTATCAGTCATCCCTAAGAGACAGTATGACCCAAACGAAGTGGCCTAGAACTTTACCACTCAGGTGAAACTTGCCAAATTTGAGCATGAGAAACATCACTATGATGACTTATTCGCTTCGGCTGAGTTCCTTTCACAAGTAAAACATCTAGCAGGGATCAAATTGGGAGCAGGGGAGATAGATAAGTTTATGCAGTTCAGGACACAGAGGTTACAAACACTACCTCTGGATTTATTGAGCACTACCCCTATGGTGCAGCAAGAAGGCCACAATGAAGAACACACTACTGAGAAGATTCCCGAAAAGGAGCAGACAAATGAAAAGACCAACAAGCTCCTAGATACTGATGGGCATATTGTTGCCAACTTAATCAAGGAATGGGAGTAATTCAATCAGCAGATCAAGAACCAGAATGAATCCCAAAACATTATTATACCAAAATCACCCACAACATAGCAGCCTATTCTTACTAGTATCACAATTGAAGAGGCAGTCGGCATAGTGAACACTCAACATGATATTGAAATAATTCCAGAGAATCCTTCTGAAGAGATTGTATTGAAGGTTGAGGAAATACCACCCCTGGATGTATTTTACAGTCCAAAGCATAGGGCTATGGTCAAAAGATAGAGGAAAAAGAGGAAAATTGACCAGGGACTATTCTCAACTCCTCAAGCTAAACTTATGAATGTGGTATGGAAAGACTCAGAAGTCAATCCTTCTGAGGATTTAACTAAGTTATCTCAATATGCAGGTTCCTATACAGCCGCTACAATGGACAAGGCCTCCGAAGTTAGCCAACTGATCAAAGAAAAGGATCTAAGGATCACCCAAGTTGAAGAGCAAACAGGAGTGGAACAACAAAAAATCAGTCAGCTTGAGCAACAACTAGCAGAGAAAAACAGTAGAATGAGCAACTGAAATAACAGTTAAATCTGGAGAAACAAAAGATCGATCAGCAGGCTCTCCATAAACCACAAAAGTTATCTCAAGAACTCAATAAGCTTCAAGTGGCACTTCAGCAGGAAAAGAAGGCCAAAGAAGAACAAATCGCACAGTTGCAATTACAGGTAGAGAAATTCAAAGGTTATCCGAAGATTGATGAATTCAAGAAAGAAGCCTTAGAAGTGACTAAAGCCTTATCTCGACAACTAAATATCCTTTGCCATAAAATATCATTGGTTGACCCATTGTGCATCATCACTGCATCACTCATTGAATAGGCAGTTGACACCAGGTTAGAATTTGAAAATGCAGATGATAAGGTCACAAGATTTCTCTCTTGGCAAAGTATAGAAGAAGGCATGGCTGCTAATCTATCGAAAATCCAAGAATCGCACAAAGAAGTCTTGTTTTCAGAGTGGGAATCACAATTAATAAAGGCTGAAAGAGCTACTTCCAGAGCTAGGGCTACAATGAACAATGTGATCGAGTTGGTAAATGACATCTTATATGGACCTAACTTGATCTCTGATTGCTCCCTAGGAAATCCCTTGAAGGCAAAAGTTCTAGAAAATCAATGGAGACAAGATCTAGCCAGTAGAGAAGAACAAATCGGCAAAGTGAAAAACTTGACTTGGGATGCATTTTGGTTCTTCCTAGTCAAGCTGCACAACCAACAGATGGCCACCAAATGCCTTTTCGACGTTGTCAATCGCATGGTTCCTGAGCTTTCAAATGCCACATACACAGGTCAACTACATTCTAGGCTGGGTCATCCTTCGGAAATTTAGGAAATTCTCTCAATTTGTCAATTGTGAGTGCAAGAGAGGAAGTAGATACAATGAATCAGTTCAAAGGCTATCGCACTGTTGGTCCCATAACATCCAGTCAGAGCCACCATACCAAACGGAAAAGGAGCTGTACTAAGGTCTGGACCGAGTGGTTATCCCCAATGTTGGTGCTAGGATTTTAGAGGCATCAACATTTTTGGCGCTAGAAGGAGGGCATGAATTATGAATGGCGAGCGAATCTAAATCCATAGGCCATTCTAAGAGTAAAACTTCCTCACCATCTCTTCCAACTTCTCCTTCGCATTCTAAATATCCTATTTTTAAGCGATAAGTTGGAAAGGAAAATACAACACCCACTGCTGAAAACTTAAACACACCTGACAAGTATTCTCTTCAACCCCCTGAAGTATAGTCCTTGATTCATAAACTCCAAGCATTTTCGATATCCCAAGAACAATCTGAGTTATCCCAAGGTAGTGTGACTTCACAATATATTCCATCCCAGCCTCTTACTAGAGCACATAGTGAAAAGCTTGGTATTCCACCAACTGAATTTCCTCTGCCAAGTCGAAAAAGAGCTAGGAAGACACCTTTAGAGTTTGGCAGTGAGATTCTTTCCTCATCATCATCCATTCCATATAAACCATTGCAAAGGCATCCATCAATTTCACCACTCCAAATCATAGTCCAAAAGGGTATAGGTACTCCAATATCCTCTACCCAATCACTTTCAACTCAATCCTCACCTTCTTCTACCGTTAGCGCAACAATGGCACAACCTCAACCAAGGCCATGGACCAATCCAGGAGCTATCACAATGCCTACACCTTTGAGTCAATTACCAGCCCATCTTGAAAAATGGTTACCAAAATTTAATCTTGACATTGGCATATTAGCAGAAGAACATATAAACAATTTCATGTTGTCAATAAACTTGAATGGGGTAACAGAAGAAGATGTTGTTGTTAGGCTATTTCCATACACTTTACAAGGAGCAGCTGGATCGTGGTATTTTTCATTACCACTAGGATCCATCAATAGCTGGGATGCTTTTCAGGAGCAATTTTTAACTAAGTTTGGAGACAATATGTCCACAGCGAATTTGATTAATGATCTCTCAAATCTGAAATCTGAATCAAAGGAACCCAACAAAGACTTCAACTCCCGATTTAATAAACTACTGAATAAAATTCCTGCAACATCCAAGCCTAGTGAAGAAGTGTGAAGCAAATGGTATATTTCTGCCTTGCCTTCAAACATAGCCATCTTCGTTGATAGGGCTACCAAACCCACATTAGTAGAAAATATGAAGGAAGTGATCACTATTGAAAAACGTATCATTGCTTTGGAAAAGAAAAATGCTCTTGAAGAAAGAAAATCCAAAAATTTTACTTTCAAAGATGATTAAAAAAAGAAAGCAGTTAAAGACCCATATGACATGGAAGGTTTACAAAAGGTTCTGAAAACTATGTCCAATGAAATGGTGGAAATAAAAAGGCAGGTAATTGAAAATTCTACTAAAAAACCATTTGGAAACTCTAGAAGAAATCAGTCAACTGACCCTAAACCACCTAATGCTACATCTAATGCAGAATCAGATCTAGATGATGATGAAGAAGAAGACACAATTTTATCATCGGAGGAAATGGAAGAAGATGAAACAGTTGAATGTCATGAAATGTGGGACTTTATCTTGCCCAACTCTGATAATTAAAGTGAACAAGAAGCTCTCCCAGTAAATACCAGTAAAAATGTAGCAGAGCCTGTTCAAACAAGTTCAAAGAAGAAAAATTCAAGCCCTGTTACTAAAGACAAAGCTCCCATGAAGAAAATTCCAGTTGTGCCTACCCAAAATCAACCATCATCCTCTAATCCTCCCTCATCATCTAAAAGATTAGTAGTCTCTGACTCTATGGATTACAACATTGTGGAAGACATGACTCAAGAAAATATTTCTTTACATGAAGTTAGCAAGCTCAAACATCAACAGAAGTTGTTACCAAAAGAATTGAATGTGGTACCTTCTTCTCCTCTTCCAACAAGTGTATTATCCAAGGAAGCTAAAGGACCAGGTAAGCCACCATCGGATAAAGTATATGCTACTAATGTTGTTTTAATCAGAGATAGGTATAATTCTCACGCTCCTCCTTTTCTCTTGACTTATGAGATCTATAATAGAAATCTGCATAACTACCTGATAGATTCAAGGGCTTCATCAAATATAATGCCATCCTCAATTTGCTCCAAATTAAACATTGAGCCCCAGAAATCTGCAGTTCATATTGTTCAGTTAGATTGGACTCAAGTGAAAGTTTTAAGAGAGATTAATTCAATTACTATTAGATTATTAGCTGATCCCAGAGTAGCTCAAAGAATTTATATATTGATTGCAGACATCTGTGAGTTTTATGGTTTAATTCTAAGCAGGGATTGGTCTGAGAAACTCCATGGTTACATTTCCACTGATTGGTCTCACATGTGGCTTCCCTATAAAGGGAAACCAAATAAAATCAAAATAGATCGGGAAAAACACGACTCATACAGTAATGAAGTTTGAACAAGAAAACCAACCTCTAGATTTCAATAACAACATTCTTGAAAATTACACAACTGATTCATTCTTTGGAAATTTTAATGCTCAACAATCACCTTTTCCTGCTAATAGTATCGCACCACAAATTGAAAATTTCTCTCATACTGTTACCTCAATATGTGTTAGTATTGCTGATGAACTTGTAAATAAATATGTAGATAAGCCTTTATTTTGGTCTTCATATTTTGATGGATCAAAATCCAATGACGGTGTAGGAGCAAGGTGTATTTTAGTTAGTCCAAAAGGGGAAAAAACTATGCTATCATATAGACTAGAATTTGAGTGTACCAATAACACTGTGGAATATGAGGCATTGATTTGAGGGCTCTATAAAGCAATAGGCCTGAATATTCAATATCTGAAAATATTTGGTGATTCGGAAATTGTCATCAAACAAGTAAGGAACACTATCCATTCTCTCTCAGGACATCTCAAACATTATCAATCCCTTGTTCAAAATCTCATAACTCATTTTTTGGCATTCAAAATTTCTCCTATTCCTAGATCTCAGAATGCAACAACTGATTTATTGGATAATGTTGCTTCTAAGCTCCTTCCATCCGAGGATTATAGTCCAGATAGGTTTTCAATTGAATTAATTTTTCAGCCATCTGTCCTAGACAATGCCACCAATTGGCGGGTATTTAATCATGATGAAGACATCTTAAATTTCTTGAGTTCTGAAAAATCTTATGATGATTAGATTATCGATGAAAACAATCATGATATTCAACTAAAACAAAGACTAAATGATAATTCTATTCCTAAATCTGTGGTCAAGCTAGAAGATCTCTATGATATCAAAGATAGATTCAAAAAGGTCACTAATGAAAAACTTCAAAGTTCTACTTTAATGTTTGAATTAGTAAATCTTGACACTGAGACCAAACCACAAAATGTCAATCTAGGACTTGAACTCACATCAGAAGAAATATTTTCTTTCATCAGATTATTAAACAAATACAAAAATGTTCTTGCTTGGAATTACGAAGATCTGAGAACTTATGATACTGCTATCATTCAACACATAATTCCAATTATTTCTAATGAGAAACATGTACAACAAAAGTTAAGGAAAATTCACCCAAATCTAGAAATTCAAATCAAATTAGAGTTGAATGAACTTCTGAAAGCTAAAATAATTTTCCTAATCAAACATTGTAAATGGGTTTCAAACTTGGTACCTATAAGAAAAAAGAATGGTGATATTAGGATTTGCATAGATTTTAGAAATCTCAATAAAGCATGTCAAATGGAAAAGATACTTCAATCAATAGCTGGTTCAGAGTTAATGTCCTTTCTTGATGGTTTTTCAGGATACAATCAGATACTAGTACATCTAGATGATAAACTAAAAACTACATTCATAACTAAATGGGGAACATATGCTTATCAGAAAATGCCTTTTGGTTTGATAAATGTTGGAGCTACTTTCCAACGAGCCATGGATATAGCCTTCAAAGGTTTGATCAATAGGTCAGTTGTTGTTTACTTAGATGACATAATTATCTTTTCCAAGAAAAAGGCCAATCATCTACATGATTTAAAACAGATCTTTGAACGATGGAAAAGGTATGGGATTTCTCTAAATCCCAAGAAATCATTCTTTGCGCTTAATGGAGGAAAACTATTAGGGTTTATTATATCCAAAGATGGCATATATATTGATCCTGACAGTATAAAAGAGGTTTCTGATATTCCTTTGCCACATAACAAGAAATCAATGAAATCATTTTTGGGACAAATAAATTTTGTAAAAAGATGTGTTCCTGATTTTTCTCATATAGTCTTACCTTTACAAACTATGATTAAGAAAAATTCAGTTTTCAAATGGGGACATAACGAAAAAGAATCCTTTGACTCAATCAAATAGGCAATCATTAATACTCCTGCATTGAATACTCCCAATCATTTTATTTTGTATACTTTGGCCATTGAAACATCTTATGCTGTTGTTTTAATGCAAATCAATGATCAGCAAGTAGAAGCACCTATATCCTTCTTTACTTCCAATTTGCAAGGTGCTGAACTCAACTATTCAGAAGTAGAAAAAAAAGCTTTTGTTGTGTTTAAATCTATCAAACAATTTAGACCATTTCTCCTAAAAACACACACAAAAGTAATAGTCCCATTCTCTGTAGTGAGGCAATTGCTAGTGGAAAGGGAAGTAGGAGAAAAGAGAGCTAATTGGGTAACAACTTTACAAGTGTATGATATTGATATTAAACCAGCAAAAATTGTGAGAGGGCAAGGTTTTTGCAGGTTATTAGCAAGAGCTTCTAATATTATAGAACATGAAGATTCAAATAATACTCTTCAAGTGAACGAGATAAGTATCATAAATTCTAAATCTTAGTATGCTGATCTGGTCTTTTACTTGAAAAATGGATATGCTCCCCCTGATTTTAGTTAAAAAAGCAAACGCGCTTTAAGATTAAAATCAAAACACTTCAAAATCATTGATGATGTGTTATTTAGAAGAAATTATGATTCAATTTTATTAAGATGAATTTAGAAAACTAAGGCACAAAAGGTTTTGCATGAATTACATGATGGTCCAGCAGGTGGACATTTTGGATGAGATACTACAGCTCACAAGATAATACGTGCTAGATATTATTAGCCCACTTTATTTAAATATGCCCATGATTATGTCAGGAAATGTAAGATATGCCAAATTGCTAGTGGGAGACAAAGGAAAACAACCTTGCCTTTACAACCAGTAAACATTGAGCAACCATTTGAATAGTGGGGGCTTGATATCATAGGAGAGATTGTTCCACATTCTTCCAAGCAACACAGATACATCCTTACAGCCACGAAATACTTCACAAAGTGGGTAGAAGAAATTCCATTAAAGGTAGCCAATTCTGATGCAATCATTGAATTCATTGATCAATTCACCATTACCAGGTTTGGTGTACCTAACGCCCTTATTTTTGATAATTCATCTTATTTTTCTAGGAGTAGTATAGTTGAATTTTCTCTTCAGAGAGGTTTTAAATTAAAATATTCTAAAAATTACTATCCTCAAGGTAATGGTTTGGTAGAGTCAACTAATAAGAATCTCATTAAGATCATTAAAAGAATTGTTGATCAAAATCAAAAGAATTGGCATAAATCTTTCATATTTGCACTATGGGCAAATCACATAACTTAGAAGGCCTCGATAGGTACTTCTCCTTTTAACTTATTGTATGTGAAAGAGGCTATAATACCTTCAAGCTTAGCACTCCCATCTCTAGCCCTAGTACAATTTATTGAAGAAAATCCTTCTTCCTCTATCCAATTAAGATTTGATCAAATCTTGAAATTAGATGAAGAAAGAGAAAAGGCCAAAATTAATCATGCTAAACATCAACAAGTCATTAAATATTCTTTTGATGCAAGTTCTACTGGCTCAAAAACATTACAAATTGGTGATCTCTTGTTGAAATGGGACAAAGCACATGAAGACAAAGGTAAACATACCAAATTTCAAAAGATGTGGCTTGGACCATTTCAAATAATTGAAAATATAGGCTCATCAACGTTCATACTATGAGATTTATCAGGAAAGAGAGATTATCTTCCTGTGAATGGGCTTATCTTAAAGAAATTCTTTTCTTAAGGAGGTAACCCCTTCTTACCTGTATATATTCTTTATGCAAGTTTGTTTATTTTAGAAAATAATGTTGTAAATAGTCTTCCATTGGCCTTTTTACTATTGAAAAGCTCTTTGAGAGAATATTGTGAATACTTGCTTTCAATAGGTGGAAACTTTTAAGGAAATGATTATAGTTTTGGAAAGTTGAATAAAACATGAAACTCTGAGAACCTCTTTAAAGTTTGTAAAATCTTCCAAAACCTTGAAAATACTATAAATCATTCTAAGTTTTATAAAGTCGAGAAAGGTTATTCATAAAAAGTAAATACTTTTCCAAGCTTAGCATCCATAACTCTAAAAATGTCATCCATAAACTCTTAAGGAGAAAGTCATTCACCCCATCCACTAAGTTTATGATTTTTCAGAGTGTAATTCTAAAATATGTCTGATATAAAAGATAAGAGGTCTCATTATGAGCCTGCTTACCATGATCATAGGGAACTAATTAAACTGACATTACCAATACTGCATATCAAAATAGGGTAATGGCTTATAATCATAAGACAAGGGGTCTCATTACGAGCCAGCTTGTTCAGTTCAATTACAACTAATGAATGGCATTGTTATAAGCTGGCTCCCAAACTAGGACAATGGATTTTTATCTTAAAAAGTTAAAAGAATATAAAATCAAAAAATATATATGTAAACATATCTTTATGAATTTATATTTCAAAAGTTATACTCTTAGATGGATGGGACAATGAATGATTGATGGTCAAAAGGTAACCCTGTCGAGACTATAGATGTTTGCTGGCAGCAGAGGCACTACCTATGACAAAAGAGTAAATTTAAAAGCTAAGTTGGAGGATCCCCCTACTTTATCTTTATCAACCAATCAAAGCTTGAAGAAACCAAAAATGTTTTTATTTTTAAGGGATTGTAAAAGAAATTGCAAAAAATTGTTATTTTATTCAGAGTTAATTTTTATTTAGCTATTCTTAGATGGTTTTCTTTATCCTAAATTGTTTCCAATCTAAGAAATTTTTAGATATTGCATTATTTTTCAAAGATAACTATTTCTCCCAATGAATCGCCAATTGTTGTGCTAGACAACAACCCTCCCCATTTCAAAATTTTTCATATAAGCCTTTAGTAAGAAATGGGCCCCCTTTAGAATATAAATAAAATCAATAAAACATTTGAAAATATTTTTTTATAATAGGTCATATAAAAATTTTCTTTTAGGGTAGGTTAGATTGCAGTCACAATTTGCAAAACTTTTGAACCCATGGAAGTCCTTTTAAGAAAATCCAATCCGATTTGAGTCATAATAAAACCTTATCGTAAAAAGCTTTATCAAAGGAAATAATTATAAAAGAAAATTGTTGCATTGCACACATCCTTTATCTCAACGGTGGACTTAAAGTGTTCCATTGAGATCTGTCGATGCAATAACTCTATCGGAAATCGCATATCGCTACTCATTAAGAAAATGTCCCAAGTGTTCCATGGAAAACCTCTGATGCGATAAGCCGATCACAAGTGCGCATCGCTAAAATCATAAGACACATCACAAAATATCCTTTGAAATCTTTTGATGCGATTTCATTATCGTATAGTGCGCGTTTGATAAAGGCAAAACATGAAGTGTTACGAACATGTGCGGTTTAAAGTTATAAGTCAATTATAAAGAAAATTTAAACGATTTATCAATTTTAAAGCATGTTGCCTCCCCATGCCAGCTCACCACTAATCACAATCACAACCATGTAGAGGAACCATTTAAGCATGGAACTTGTAACTCCCGATCTGCGATATGCGATTATCGCTAATCGCCGGTCGGGAAGTCACGACACCCATTAAACTACACATTCAGAAAACTAAGAAAGTTATCAGTCAAGGGTTCAGTAGCAGTAACTCATCCCTTTGTAAACTGATGAAACTAAGGTAAATTAGAGAACAAATCATGGATTTGGGAGCCAGGCCATAAATGTCAGTGCTCACTATAGCCCTGGATCATTCTTCACACCAAAATAACGAAGAACAGGAAATAGAATGACAAATCTGAAATGGAACAACGAAATAAGAAATGGAATGGAAAATTTGAAATGGAACAACAAACCTGAAATAGAACAGCAAACAGGAAACAGTAACAGAAACTAAGTCTAGCAAGCAGTGACACCTTAGTCTACAAGATCAAATGCATGAATCATGACCTACAAGAAACAAATGGAAATCCTTCACTCTTAAGGACAAATTGAACAACACACCAAAATGGAACAGCACTGATCAACAATGAATTATAGAACAATACTTCAAAACCATATATGCACACGACATACCTTAATAATAACCTGATCTTGGTAAACCAGTTATCACTCTCAGTTATAAAAGATTACGACTGCATTTTAGAATGGAACAACAATGTCTATAGATCCAACAATCGCAAAGAACATAATCGCTAAGATGAATCCCGTAATAAGTGCACAGCACAGAGGCTCTGTAATTAAACAACAACAATATTCTGTAAAGACTGACAGTATTATATTAACACTTAGAAGTATAGTGATACGTTGCAAAGTCAATTCAATAGTTCTGTCTCAGTAAAGTAAACATAACAGAGCATGTGATGTAAACTAACAAAACGTATCAGATTAACAAATAACGCTGATAAGAAAACCACGCATAAACCAAACGTAATAGTACAGGAGCAAGTGTCCTCAAGGGCCGGGCCCTTAGCCTCCAGGGGTACACCGCTTGAAGTTATTCCAGACCCGGGGATGAAATAGCAACCGAGTTTGTATTAATGCATAAATTGGAATTACAGTAGATCAGTTCTCAATGAGACTCGATGATTAAAGTTTCAATCTTCAAAGAAATTACATAAAAACATCACCAACCCGCTTCAGCTAACAGTGCTACCCCTTTTATAAGGGTGAAGGCGGAGATATCTAAGTGCAGAAATAGATAAAACAATGATCCCCCAGGATCAAGGATTTTGAGGGCTTCGCCGAACCGTTAGTCCTCAGTCACCTCTTTCCTTTCCCGCGCCAAGCCGATATGTCCAATTCCTTTCTAGGGCTGATTCACTTTGATTTGGTTTGCCTTGTTTGCATACGGTCTCCCATCAAAGGGACAACAGTTAACCCATACTTGTCCTTTCCTTTGGAATGGAAACTTCTCATTTTTCCTCCTTCCTGCATAAGGAAATGACAATTGTCAGTGTTTTCATCTTGCATATTAATCTCACATGTTTTATTACAATTCCTTATCCTTTTCTGAGTTCATGATGCAAAAAGGTTTGTAAGTTCTAATGAAAAGATGCTGAAATAATTACCAAAAACATACCTTCTTTAGTACTCCACACACCCCCCTGCTTACCCTTTTCCATGTGTTGTGGGGAAAAGTATCCGATGCGGATGACCCAATCCCTACTCTAAAGGTGACAGTCTTTAGCAACAACTGAAAGTAAAGTTTTGATGATTTCCTTTATGAAAGTACAGAGAGAATGAAGAAAGATTAACCAACCTGGTGTCTTTCGCTTAGTCGATCCTTGTCCTCTCTCTTTGTCTCTTGTTCCCAGCTCCTTGCTCTATTTGCCGGTCCAGCTACACACAGATCCTGCACAAAACAAGAGAGCAAACTACAAGATACAAGTACTCATAACTGATGCATGGATTAGAGTGAATCAAACATACAAGTAAATACAATACATCAATGCAATACTAGTATATAGGAGAACATGCAAAACTTTATTGATAGAAGTAACAGGGTTCTGAGAAGGTTACAACCAATGATGGCTCCAATCCAGCAACACCTCCCCAGCAGCAAGAACTCTCCTCTTCACCTCTAGTAAAACAATCACCCAATAGCTCTAACTGTAAACCAACAGCACCTCCTTGCTTTACACAAAATTCCAGCCTCCTTAGACCTCATAGAAGAGCTCTATATATAGGAGAGAAGAAGAGAGGATGAGTCAGCTTGAGGCTGGCATAGAGCTGACTAGTGTCCTCTCCCTCTTCAGTTAATCTTCAGTTCTTGAGTCCACTTGGAGATCCTTGTTTACACATGGTGATCAAGTACCTCTTACTCATCACAGGGCGAATCTCATGAACCAAGTGTCAGTTTGGAAGCTTCCTGGGCAGTTGACACCTTGCAGAATGACTGTGCCACTTGGCCAATCTCGCCCAGCGCAGGTAGCCTTCATTAATTTTGACTTCCAGCGCAGGTACAAGGAGGGACAGTTGCATTCCAGCGCAGAAGCTCAGTGGAGCAGCTAACATGATCCAAAATAAGCCTGTTTTGAAGTGTTTTCAGGTGGAGAACTGATTGGAAGTGCTGTTGTTTGATGACCTTGTCCTTTTAGGGGTAAGAACAACATGTTTAGGGACTGAGGATCCTTGTAATTATTGACATTTCATGCTCCATGTCGTGAGGCACAAAAATGTCTATAACAGTTGCCCCCTAAAGTATGAGGCCGTTTATCGGGTGAAATGCTTTATCTAGAGGGTCCGAAGTTCATTCCAGTGCTGAGGAGGCGCCCTGTAATACAATACAATACAATACATTATTTTTCATTCTGCTTTCATGATCTAGCTGAGGCGGGCATTTCCATGCTCAGCTTTATAAATACATTTTGGTACATAGGACAGATGATCGTCTGATGGTAGACTAATAATTTTCTGCTGAAATTATCATCCTTTGAGTAGGATGATCATCTGCTGCAATGATGTACATGACAAATGCTTTTATATTTCCTGAATATGTATCGCAGCCCGGATGGATGAAACTAGATCCGGGGTCTTCAAACTCGTTCGATCTTCACTCTAAGTACAAGTCGATCCATGTGAGAATTTCGCTGAAGTCGAACATGGAAAGACATCGCTTGATTACCGGTCAATAATGAAAACCGTTAACAAGCGCGAGAGGAATCACCAATAATGACGATGACCCTCAAGGTACTGCAGTACAATTCACGTGGCGTGAATAAAGGACTTGGCATCGAACGCCACGCAAAATCTTCTGGTCGAAGGTCATTGATGTATACCTGTCACCGGAAGTGAGAAACTTGCCATTGAGGCATGCAAGCTTCAAAGTACTGATGGGGGTGTTCCTAGATCAACTTCTTGGATAATGAGCTGAAGTCGACAAGAAGCGATCCGTCAAAGGAGGGCCTTAATGAATCCCACATCAATGACACGGAACGGAGCTAATGATTTTAGTGGAGGTGAAAACAAACTGTGACATATGATTCAGGGTGGCGATCATGAATGGATGAAGGATAATGTATGGCAGTGGATGGGACACGGTTGACACTTTCAGAATGACCCCTCTTGAACATATAACGACACTGATGCGATGGATCGGTAGCATTACCCCAAATGTGGATGGTTTGGCGAAGACCATGGCGATGAGACCGGTGAATGAAACAACCCAACCCGATGTGGTACGGAGGAAAAGTGTCATGTTCAAGAGTGACTTGCTACCATTAAACTTTGATGTTCTCCCAATTTTTCCCCAGTCATTTCTGACCAGTACCTCTTTATTTTTGTCAAGCTTGAGGAGGATAACATATGCTTGTTCTATAACCTGCCCTTCGGGCAAGCCCATCGCTATGATTTAACGAGCCTAGCGATAGGGAAACTCGTTCTCGTCTAAAGACAAGTTTGTCGCTATTTAATCATTTTAACGAGTCTAACGACAAGGAAAACTCGGTCCTTTTCATTTTTAGAGAGTCTGAAAAGATACAGAAAGTCAACTCCATGATTCCTTTTTCATCATCTAATCCCTTAAGTCCGAAAAAGTATAAAACAATACAGAAGGGATGGCTATTCGGTACTTTTACGAGCTGAATAAGACAAGCGCTCGATCTTTTTGTGTAATAATCCCTCAGGTCCAAAAAGATTAAAATCTAGAGGAGGGATAGCTTTCCGATCGTTTAACGAGCTGGAAGGCCAAAACTCGGCAAACTTTTCATTTTTTACGAGTCAATGAAAAGAGCTCAAAGAAGACTCGTTTTTCGAGGAACGAGTGATAAACAGGGATAGCAGCAGATTCCAGGTACAAATTGGAATTTTCCAATCACGGTAGTGTCACAAGGATGGCTAGGTGAAATCACTCTTCGCAGCTGTTCCTCAAAAGGGGTAAACACACATATGGGGGTGAACGACCGGCCAAATGAAATGGAGGTGATGGATGAAAACACGACCAAGGCTTTTAAGGCTGATAAATTTACGATCGCAATGGTTATTTACCGAGATAGGTTCATTTTTTAATGAGCTTGAACTTTGGCGGAAAAACTTTGCTCACACTTTTCTATTTTTTAACGAGCATAAATTCTGTGGTAAAACTGCTCGATTCATGGTCAAATTTAATTTTTTACTTTTACTAGCTTTTCTCTTTTCAAATGTAGTACTTCATCTTTAATTGCTGCAACAAATTTTGTTAGAAATGGACAATATTTGCATGAAAACGAGATTATAACCCTAATATTTAACTTTAAACTGTGTAAAAGTCATAAAAAGGGGTTTTTACCTCTCATTTACCATTTCATTTGCATTTTGCTTGTTGGAGCTCTGGAGGTGCCTCTTTTTCCTTGATTTTCACCAGCTGATTTCGGGAGATTCTGTGGACGATTTTCGGCGCCGTTTGGACCAGGTAGGAGCTAAACCTTAGCCCTTCACTTTCATGGTTTCCTTTTTCAGTTTCATGCATGTTTTTCAGGGTTTCTGAGCCCCAGGGGTTTCATCAGGGCGCCCTGGCATCAGCGCAGGTTCCCCTTTCGAAAATTGCGCTGTATTTCAGGCAGCCTTAAGGCAGACTGCCTTACAGCGCAAGGGGAAGCCTCTCTGCCTGCGCTGGGCCTAGAAAAGCTGACCTTGCATGTGTTTTTTGATGATTTTTTCGCCAGATTTTCATCAAAATCAGGAACTTACTCCTTCTCTTGTTTGCTTGCAGGGAACTTTGAACAAAAATGTCCCTTACATGGCGAGAACGAGAACATGAAGCAGAGGACATGGTTGCACTCCATGACCCAGTCACGGTGAACGCGCTTCGGAACTGTGGCCTACTGAAGTTCTTCCGTATCTCTAGCATGAGAGCACAGATTTCTTTACTGCAGTATATGCTTGATGCTTGGGATCCTGTTAACCAAGTATTCCAGATTAGGGGGGAAGTCTTTCCCCTTGACCATAGAGGACATGTACTTCTTGACTGGGTTGTCAAGGCGGGGTGCCCCCATTTCTTTGTCAGGTACGGCTCGAAGGACTACTTCCACCAGAGACTATATCCGTCAGTATTGCCGGGAAGGTTCATAGCCGAGCAAAGATGGCAAGTTCAATATCCGCGACATTACTGACAGGTCTCTCAGGTCCATTCTGTTCACTATTGGTAGGATGGCCGGTAGCGCAGCTTTACATGTTGCCAACAGATCTTATATGCAGCACGCCTTGGAGTGTCTCCAACCGAAAGTGTTTAACTGGTGTGATGCAGTACTTGTTCAGATGAAAAGTCAATTGACCAAGGTAAAGGACGGGGGGCTGAAGAACTTTGGTTTTGGTTCTATTCTGACTGCCTTTGTCTTGGAGAAAATCCCATTGATGCAACCTCAGTACATCTTGCTCGATTTCCCTTCTCCGACCGAGCCACGCATGCAGAGGTGGGTCGACCATATGTCCCGGCATGCTGGTCAACCTCATATTACTTTCACTGAGTCCTTCTTTAGGTGGTTCGAGCGTCAGGAGATGGCATTTTCCGAGTATCCATACGTGGGTATGGACTACCGAGGTGATCCGGACTTGGTGCTTCCGGATGGCGAGCAATGGGGCGCTATTGGTAAAATCTCTGACCATATCACTGTTTATTGTTTTTATTCATGATGTTACTGTTCAAACTGATCAAACTCTTGGGTGCATGCAGATGTTGGTCCTGTTCGTCCAGTAGCTCGTCCACGATCGCCAGTTGCTGCCCCAGCAGCAGAGCCTGCTAGGAGAGTTGTTATTCGCGACCTTGGTGATACTGAGATACTTGCAGCTGTGCAGGAGCAGGTTGAGAGCCTTACTCGTGGTCTTCCGGATGTACAGATTGACGAGTTACCTTTACAGTTGCAGCGGCACACTATTGGCGTGCCTAGACGATGGACTCGTCTCTTGCGCATGATCGCACAGACCGTGACGTACTTTCATGAGCACCACTAGGCTAGGGTGCCCCCTAGCATCTTTTTGAGTTCTAGGTCATATGACCAATTTTGTTTTGATTACAGCACATTATGTACAAACTATAAACAGCTTTATATATTTTGATTTTCGGAGTTTATTTCAGTTTATTTGTGATCCACTTACATAGCACCGATGCATCTCTTTTTATATATGTTGTAAATGTCTATCTAATACATAGTTTGCTAATGAATCTGTTAATGTGTTCAAGTTTCTGGAAATATGTTGGTATTGAATTGAATCAAACTCTCTTTCCAAAATCTTAACTCTTAGAAACATACGATAAATAGCTGGATTGCGGACTGAATATATACCAGTGAGTTGTAGTATCACAAGTTGTGAGTCTAGCCTAACAATTAGTCGGCGTATACCATGAGCGATGGTATCAGAGAGGAGTTCAATCAACGCACTATACTCAGCGATATTGTTCGTTGATTGTCCAATACACACACCTCTGAAACTCACTAACTCGCCGCTTGGATCAAAAATGGCCCAGGCTGCGGAGGACAAATTCCGCGTACTACGACTCGCTCCGTCGGCATATCCCACATATGTATCAGAATAATTCGACATCTGCAACAAACGAGAAGGGTGGATTACTTAACCGAAACAAACATTTTAGCGAAAACAAAATACAACAAAAGCACTCAGGTTACTATTTAGGCATAGTAACGCTTGAGGTACAACCCGTTACGGGGTTGCGCCAGTGGTATTCCGTCATAATCCATTAACTCGTAGGCTCCTTTTGCTAACACCCTTTTAACAATATAGGGACCCATCCATAAGGACTGAAATTTTCCTGCTCCTAATTTATCGGATTCTTGGTCGTAAAGCAAAACCAAGTCACCCTCAGAGAAGTTGCGAGGTTTGACATTTTTGTCGAACTGTGCTTTGACTCGTTTCTTATGGGCCTCGTTCGCCAAAGCGGCGTCACGACGGTTTTCATCCAACTGGATCAATTCCAGGAAACGAGCCTCTTCTTCTGAGGTTCCGGGGAGGAGGTCAATTGCGAGTTTAAGAGACGAAATTTCGCACTGGATCGGTAAGACTGCCTCCAGGCCATACACCAATTGGAATGGTGTGAACCCAGTGGCGTTCTTTACCGAGGTTCGGTAAGCCCATAATGCTGAGTACAGGATTAGATGCCATCTTCTTTTGTGAACTCCGATCATCCTTTGCAACATTCGCTTCAGGACCTTGTTGATTGCCTCAACTTGTCCGTTGGCTTGTGGATAATACGGGGTAGAGCTGTCGTGCGATAGCCCTAGTTTGGCAGCTAATTCAACCATCATGTGATTGCGAAAATGCGATCCATGATCTGTCACTATAGCTTGCGGAACGCCGAACCTGGCGACTACATGATCGTCGGTGATACACTTTACCGTCGTGGTGTCGATACGGTTCTAAGGAGGTGCCTTACCCATGAGGAGGCCGAAAAAGCCTGAATGATTGTCATTCAGGCGCGTGCGGAAAAGTACCCAGTGGAGTCGCCAGTTTGTTGTGGGGAAAAGTATCCGATGCGGATGACCCTATCCCTACTCTAAAGGTGACAGTCTTTAGATTGGTATCGTATACGTTTCCGTTCCGAGTGTGAGGTATTAGGCCTAAATTTTTGGGTTTGGAGATAAACAATGATGTCTCCATACCACTCATCGCTTACTGATATCAGAAACAAATTTTCATCCACGATTGACTCTTCTGATGTTTCATCGTTGGACGACGATGGGAGATCGCATAATAATTCCGCGAAAACTAGAGCTTTCTTCGATTTGGATTTTACAAAATCTAAATCAAACTCTTGAAGGATGGCTATCCATTTTGAATATTTGCCCCCAAGCAACTGTCGCGACAGTATATATGTCATGGGATTGCAATCTGACAGAATGGTAGTTTTCCTAAAGAGGACATAATGTCGAAACCTTTGAATCGCTTGAACAGCAGCAAGCGCTAGTTTTTCAACATAGGAATATTTACTTTCTGTGTCATTTAAGTTTTTACTTAAATAATAAATAGGATGTTCAACTCCATCGACTTCTTGCACTAAGACCATCGCAATGGTCGTATCTGCTGCAGCTAGATACAGGTTAAAATCTCTTTGATAGTCCGGGGCGTACATTAATGATGCTCTTACTTGAGAATCTTTCAGAGCGTCAAAGGAAGCTTGCGCAACCTGGTCCCAGACAAAAGGTACATCCTTTTTCAAAAGACGAGTATAACCTTTGGCAAGTTCTGCGTAATTTGGAATGAACCTCCTCAAAAAGTTTGCTTTCCCTTGGAGTTTCTGAATCTGAAGCAAATTTGAAGGTGGAGGCAAATTAATGATTGCCTGAACCTTACAGGGGTCGAGACGAATCCCATCCTTAGAGACAACAAAGCCAAGTAAACGACCAGAACCGACGCAAAACACACACTTGTGCGGATTGAGTCTTATCTTGTAATGTCGGCAACGTAGAAATATTGCTCTCAAATGTCGCGGATGATCAGTCCGCTTCCGCGAATGAGCCGGAAGATCGTCGAGGTAAGGTTGAACGATGTTCTTGATGTCATGGAAGGCATAATTCATTGCCCTCTGAAACGTCGCCCCTGCGTTCTTTAAACCAAAGGGTAATTTTCGATAAGCGAACATGCCCCACGGACAAATAAATGCAGTCTTAGACTGGTCCTGTGGGCGGATATTTATTTGATTATACCCGAAAAATCCATCCATAAAGGAAAAGATTTCACATCCGGCGCATTCATCAATTATCTGGTCGATGAAGGGTGTAGGGTAGTTGTCCTTTGGACAAGCTTTGTTTACATCCCTATAGTCGACGCACACTCTTATCGTCCCTTGTTTTTTCATAACAGGGACAATATTTGATACCCAATCGGTTAGAGGAACCGGGTAGATGAATCCAGCATGGAGAAGTTTTTCAACTTCCGCTTTAATGGCAGCGGCTTTCTTCGGATGTACCTGCCGAAGCCGTTGTCTTACTGGTTTGACATCAGGATACATTTTAATCTCATGTTCAACTATGCTCGAGTCAATGCCTGGCATTTCATCATATGACCATGCAAAGACATCTCTAAATTCGCGAAAGAGAGCACTATATATTTCCAGTTCTGAAGGGGAACAACTTTTGCCGACATGAATATTCTCAACAACATCAGATTTTGTCGAGATGTTTATGGCTACGGTCTCTTCAATATTGGATAGGTTTCTCTCTGAATCCACCGTATTTACAGTATTTGTTAGGAATTCAAATACTGAAGGGTGGTATAGGTCGTGTTGAGTTTCTTCTTCACATTCTGGAAGAAGGGAACGATGGTGGTGATCATTCCATGGTGCCCCCTCAATCATCATTGATTGTAAGATTCCTTCGTCAGTCCCATGAACTTTTGACCATGGATCTAATGGGGTACCATATTCTTCGGACCTATCTACCCAAACGCTTGACGAGCGTTCATTTGGGCTCGCCTCCCATGCCTGAAACATTGATTGCTACAATATTTCAATAGGGCTAGGTGGCAATACCACTTGATGATCCATGACGACTTTGTCTTCTGCGACCTTTGACGAAGATACCATGTTGCATGTTGCTACAAACGGGATATTCCCTTCACGGAAAGGAGGTGGCAACGCGAAAGTCCCCATCATTGTGGGATCTTTTAGCAAGCCTACTCCTATATCTTTTATTGAATGGTCGCTCCCATGGATCAGGGGAATGCTTCCAGTAACTTGTGAACCATTAGGGAGGAAATTCTGTTGGTCGACGATCGTAATCCCTCCTTCAAATGGGAATGCGATCTTCCTAAAATATGTCGACACTACAGCTGCCATGGCATATATCCATGGTCTTCCCAGTAGGATGTTATAGTCAAGATTGCCATCAATGACTTCAACATCAATCTCTACTGTTTTTCCTCCTAGTTCAACCTTAAAGTTATTTAGGATACCGTACGGAGTGTACGACCTACCGTCAAATGCTTTCAATGTCGTCGAAGATCGCGACAAGGTTGGAGATCCAAGAGTTTTCCAGCAACTCATCGACATGATACATGTCGATGCGCCCTCATCAATAATCGTTCTATGAACAGTTTTGTTGAGTGCTTTCACTTGAATAAGGAAAGCTAATTGCGCTGGCAACTGAGGATCATATCCTTTGTGATCAAAGGATACAAGATTGGAATCTTTAGGATCCACTCCACCAATTGCTGATAACAATGCCTGTCTTTGGGATGGGCAATTTTGTAGTACCTCAAGAGTCGACATAGCAGATGGCGATTGGGCCAAATCCTCCACTATATTATAGTGTTGCGCCGCTCTGGCGCGAGGGTTGAATGTCGACTTGTGGACTACTCCCTTAGGCGGCTTTATTGTTAATTCATGCGTGAGGGGGGGTACAACTTCTGCCGAAGTTGTTGTCGAACTACTGGGTTGATCTTTCCCTTTGTCGTTCGACACCGGCGGATTCCCATAATCTTTATTCCTAGTCGAGATCAAAGCATCATTTTGCTTAGAAACCGACAACATAAGCACTTGAGACGGAGAAGCATTTCCACTATCAACCATATTTTGACCTGGGGTGGGAAATGGATCAGTCAACACAGCTGAAGTTTGGGAACTTTTAAAGAACCTCTTTAACTCAGCTTTGAACGGACAGTTCTTTGTTGAATGATTTTCATCGCATATTTGACATGGAGGAAATTGTTTCCCTTGCCCAGGAGGGTTTGAAGAAGTTTTTTGAGGGGATGACCCACCTTGTTTCTTCTTCTTCCCTTTGTTTTGTTTCTTCTTGCTTCCTGGTTGATTGGAGTTTTTGTCTTTATCCGTAGATACAGCATTTACCTCCGAAGCAAGAATCTCTTGATTTGCTTTTTGATTCGAAGTCTTACGGGCTTTCTTATTTGAATCCCTTGTCGACTTAGCGTTTGCAGTTCCAATCACGCCATCACCGGCATGAGAGTCACTATTCGATCCGGGAGGAGGAGGGATTGAAAATTCCGGTCTGGGGGCATCAGGTATCTTATCATAGAGCGTGCCCGACTGAGTATACACTAAGTCCAAATATTGAGCACGAGCAATAACTTGCTCCTCTGTTACGACGCCTCCCTTGGCCACATCTTCTGTTATTGCCGGCAGAAGCGACTTTATAAACCACTCAGCTAATAGCTGATCTGGAACATAGGTTTTTACCATTCTGCGACGACGACGCCACTCATGTATATGATCAGATATATGTGTGGCAGTTGTCTGCTTGAAATTGGTCAAGATCTCTGTTCCAGTTTCGTACCTTATAGGTAATTGAAAGTGTGTTAAGAAAGTCGTGGCTAGGGAACTAAAATTGTCGAAAGAGGCTCTAGGTAATTCAATATACCATTTGGCCGCCGGACCAGTCAATGTCCTCTGGAAAAGGCGAAGCCTTATTGAATCATCATTCAAGGTATTCGACGAACACCACAGATGGAATGTCATCACATGATTCGACGGGTCTTCGCCCGGATTTCCATTGAATTTAGGAATGTCCGAAGGAAGTTTGTGAGGAATCGTTGGCCACCAATGGGCATAGGCGATTGGATCGTTCGTCAATCGATGTAAATCTGGTAATTCTAGGGTCGCCACGAATGGCAACTGCTGATTCAGGTTTGGCGAGGCGTACCCAGGATACGATGGAATCGCCTGAGCAGTAGGCCTTTGCACACCAGCATAATGCAACTGATGCTGATATGACTGATATGGTTGGTGGGCTTGGCCACTGTAAAGTGGTTGATTTAACCCGTTCTGAATATAGGGTTGCCCACTATTCGCAAAGATCTGTTGCTCAGATCCTTGGTACACCTGTTGAAACTGAGGTTGTTGGTATTGCACCATCCATGGTTGTGAAGCCATGTTTTGCTGTGCGACACTAACCGACGGACCAAGATGCGGTGTTATAGTTCCCGTTTGTATCTGTGTCGTCCCGGCAGTTGGCGATTGTGGTTGTGTTGCAGGGTCAATAGGCTGTTGCATTACAACTTGGGGTTGACATACAACAGGCATCGATTGAACTTGCGACACGGTTACAATTGCTGGCGTCGTCGGGATACTAGACATAGGTACACATTGTTGCATGGAATATACAACTCTTGGTTGTTGGGGTAACATAGGTACCCAACCACTCGTCGTTACTTCAGTCAAACCTGAATGTGGTTGAAAACTGCCGTATGGGTATCCCCCCGAAAGGGGAAGTGAAAGGGCATATTGCCCCCCATATGGTAACAATCCGGAGCTCAAGGGTATAGATGGCCTTTGAGGACTGGATGGCCCAAACTGATTCCCAAAGGGATCAATTTGTCTCGTTTCAACATAAGAATTACCGGGTATTATACCGGAAGAACAAACTGGAACAGACCAAGTTGTCATAATAGTCCCTGGGTGGACTCCTTCTAGTTGATGAGAACTAGTCGGGACGGCTGGTATGCCGGCAAACATCGTTGGATTGGCAGCAGGAGCTTCTGCTGTCGCTGTGTCATTTGGCACAGTCCTAGATGTCGACGGTTGTTCAGACATTTTAAGTCTATCCAATAAACTTCCTAACGATTCTTCAGGAACTTCCTATGGCGATGGACAAACTTCTGATGCAGAAGGAAAAAGAGTGGTACCTACTCCAAAATTAATTGGAGTATTTGCTTGCTGGTCCTCTACGATTTCCTCTATTGCAATCAGACCAGGAGGAAGAGGAATACCGTCAGGTCCGTAAAAGATTTCTGGTGCCGAAGAAGGGGTTGCTTCGACAGCGACAGTTGTTTGAACAACAAGACTCTGTGGACCGGTTTCAGATGGAACTGGTTCAGTTATGCAAGTACTTGTCTTCAGACTAGGATCAGTACAACTGTCCCTCTGTTGCCGTTGAACTTCTTCAATAGAGGCAGGGATTCCAGAAATATTGGGAGTGACCAGAATCTCAGATGTTGTTGGAACTTCCGTTCTAACTTTAAAAGGAGATTTTGACCTGGTCAAGCGAGTTCGCTTCGTCCGTACTACTCTCGGTTCCGGAGACAAAGGCGGTTGACTCGCAAGCTTCCCTGAACGACGGGGTTTTAATTGACTTTCCTCCACGGTTGCGGATTACTTGATCAACTAAAATACAAAAAGGGGAATTATGTTTCCGTATTGAATGAATTTTATTAGACGCTTTTAGACACAACTTTGCTTTTTCATGTTTTAAGAGTCGAGAAAAAGCTAAAGATGACTCTAGTCGCCTTCGATGTATTAACGAGCCCGAAGTGACAAATGCTCGGCTGGACCTTTTCAGTTATAGAGTTTGAAAAGGGCCAAAAGAAACTGCTCTGGAGATCTAGGCAGAGGGTGTGCCAAACCTTTCGCGAAACCACAGAATACGTTTTACGGTACGGGTGGTCGATCTTCGTGAATGCTGTGTTCACTGCATCGCGATCAGTAGGGCGGCCGACACGGCTTCCTAAGGATAAAGGATAAAAGCCTATAGGGGTCTCCCAATATACGCGACGGTACGCGGGAGCACAAATCCATATTAGTGCTATCGTCCCTCAGGAGGAATCACCCACCTTCGTAGAGATCGACAGTCACTACGTTTAACGACGCCGGAACACGTCTCTACCTAGACCTCTATTGTGAGCGTTATGTTACAATGCGTTTTTAGATTCATTCAATATATTTTAAGTTGATCTTGTTTATCAGTTTGTCTTTCAGGATCACCACGAGATGTATTGGTACAAATTCCTAAATGCAGCTAAAATGATAAGCAAGCTTTCACAATCTTTTTAGCTTTGAAAATCCTAACTACTGAGGGGAGAGAAAAACAATATCTTTCCACACAGAGCACAAAGCACAAACTAATGCACTTTCTCCTAGATCAGACACACAAACTTATCAAAAATGCAAATGCAAGATGCATGTATTTCTTTTCTTTTCCTTTAATGTTGATGTAGACAAAAGGAAAACTGTTGTATGACTTTCGAATTCAATTTGAAGCGTAAACAAACAAGCTTTGTCTAAATGAAAAGACGCTTTACAAGTACTTGTTTCAACACTCAAAATATATGAATTCAAACCATGAAGTGAAAAACAAACAAACTCAAACAGCCATGAACAGTAATAAAACTAGCTCATAAGATCACAAAGACACTTTTACAGTTCAGGATCTAAGAGGTCACAGCTATACTGGTTCGCTTTTCACAATGGGAAACTGTAACTGAAACAAGAAATACTGAAAGAACATTCACAGTTTCATCACACAACTGAGGCGGAATAATGTCAAGGAGAAGTGGTTTACAGCAAGTACAATGACCAGCAAGCAATCAGCAAAAAATCAGTGAAAACAGGGCCAAGACACAATGGGAAAACTGAGCAAGACAAAGGCTAACTGGACCAGCGTAGGCTCTGGTCTGTCAGTTTGACTCTCAGCGCAGTTCCCGAAGGGAGTACCTGCGCTGTAATGCAGACTGCCTGTGGACAGCCTGCTCTGGGACACGAGAGTTACGTCTACAAAGTTTTCCGGGTCATAAAAAGCTCAAAAATTCACTTTTTTTGCTGAAATAAAAAGCTATAGGTCAAGTACAGGCTAAGGGATGATCAAGAGGATGAAGATCTATCACAAAGAGTAAAGAGTATTTTGTAGATAAGCTCTTTAAATCTTGGATTTGCTCAGCAAATGAGCAAGAGTAGCAGTCCCTCTACTTCGCTTTTGATATAGTCAAAAGCTTTTCGATTTGGTACTCTTTTCTTCAAGAAATGAATAGCAAAATACTACAAACACCAACAAGATACTAGGCTCCCCAGCGGAGTCGCCAGTTTGTTGTGGGGAAAAGTATCCGATGCGGATGACCCTATCCCTACTCTAAAGGTGACAGTCTTTAGCAACAACTGAAAGTAAAGTTTTGATGATTTCCTTTATGAAAGTACAGAGAGAATGAAGAAAGATTAACCAACCTGGTGTCTTTCGCTTAGTCGATCCTTGTCCTCTCTCTTTGTCTCTTGTTCCCAGCTCCTTGCTCTATTTGCCGGTCCAGCTACACACAGATCCTGCACAAAACAAGAGAGCAAACTACAAGATACAAGTACTCATAACTGATGCATGGATTAGAGTGAATCAAATATACAAGTAAATACAATACATCAATGCAATACTAGTATATAGGAGAACATGCAAAACTTTATTGATAGAAGTAACAGGGTTCTGAGAAGGTTACAACCAATGATGGCTCCAATCCAGCAGCACCTCCCCAGCAGCAAGAACTCTCCTCTTCACCTCTAGTAAAACAATCACCCAATAGCTCTAACTGTAAACCAACAGCACCTCCTTGCTTTACACAAAATTCCAGCCTCCTTAGACCTCATAGAAGAGCTCTATATATAGGAGAGAAGAAGAGAGGATGAGTCAGCTTGAGGCTGGCATAGAGCTGACTAGTGTCCTCTCCCTCTTCAGTTAATCTTCAGTTCTTGAGTCCACTTGGAGATCCTTGTTTACACATGGTGATCAAGTACCTCTTACTCATCACAGGGCGAATCTCATGAACCAAGTGTCAGTTTGGAAGCTTCCTGGGCAGTTGACACCTTGCAGAATGACTGTGCCACTTGGCCAATCTTGCCCAGCGCAGGTAGCCTTCATTAATTTTGACTTCCAGCGCAGGTACAAGGAGGGACAGTTGCATTCCAGCACAGAAGCTCAGTGGAGCAGCTGACATGATCCAAAATAAGCCTGTTTTGAAGTGTTTTCAGGTGGAGAACTGATTGGAAGTGCTGTTGTTTGATGACCTTGTCCTTTTAGGGGTAAGAACAACATGTTTAGGGACTGAGGATCCTTGTAATTATTGACATTTCATGCTCCATGTCGCGAGGCACAAAAATGTCTATAACACCATGCCCTCACAAAAACATTGTAGTTGACGTGTAAGGCAGTGAGTGAGTAGGCTGGAGATGGAATCTCATGTGAAGGCCTACAGCCATATGCATAACTAGGTGTTCAAAAAAATGGCCTGTCTGACCCTCAGGCATCTCATACAGGGCTTGGTATCCGGGTGCAAGGTGCCAAATAATTGGAGTCCGGAACCTATATCCTAACCTGTTGGAATTATGATGCATATCTTGTACTTGATGGCAACCCACTCATAGAAGAACTACTCACTTATATATAACTAGATGAATCTACAGAAGAGATATCAGATGTGACAAAATACGTGGGATGCAAGACAGCTCAAAGGAATCAGATGACAGTTCTCAGTATGACAAGTTAGCTTTGCCATCAAATCCAAAGGGGGAGATTGTTGGCATTATGATACAAGTGTTGTCCTTGATGGCAAGATGACAGATTATAGTGCAACAGGTCAGTAGCAAAGAATTGATGATCAGACTACAAAGAATGAAGAAAGAAGAATATATATGCAGGTTCACTATATACCAAGTAGGGTATACACACAGGTATACGCAGGTTCACTATATACCAAGTCACATATACGCAGGTTCTCTATATACCAAGTAGGGTATACACACAGGTATACACAAGTTCACTATATACCAAGTCGCGTATACGCAGGTTCACTATATACCAAGTAGGGTATACACACGGGTATACGTAGGTTCACTATATACCAAGTCGTGTATACGCAGGTTCGCTATATACCAAGTAGGGTATACACGCACTTTCATGCAAGGAAAAGCGTGTATATGTTGGAGAACTTACTTTTGGTCCGTGGTAGTTAGTCCTCGGTATTTGAACCTATGGTTTTGGACCATAGTATCTTGTCAGATGTGTTGATCCCAAGTATTGGGTCCTTGGTATTGTTTATTATGGTTTTGGACCGTGGTATTGTGAAAGGACTAAGACTATAAAAGGAGAAGAAGATCATTAGGCAAAAGGTATCCGAAAAGTCTTGAATATCTGAGGAAGGATGAGATCCAGTATGCAGGTTATGGGTTGATGATGCATTGCTTGATCTGAGCTAAGGAGGGATCTCACCGGTTGATGGAGAACAAGATCTAAGGAGAGATCAGGATCAAATGGTTTGAAATGGAATTTCCTTATATGGTTGATTATGCTTATTCTAGATCTCCATACTGATGCATGTAATGTTCTATAAATATTATGAGTATGACAGATGTCTGGTACAGCTGCAAAGTTATAAGAAATATTTTTAGATCTGTACGCAGGTTGGCCTTGGAAAAAGCGCGTATGTACACGGGTTTGATTCATCGTAGTAGCATATACATTTTGAAGTTTTATGCTTGAAGTTGCAGTTGGGTCTGATTATTATTGTAGAGTTCTGTTGTATGCTATGTGTTCTGGTGACTGTGTTGTTGACAGGGTTTCAGTGTTTCAATGATTCAGAGATTGATGATGCTAGTATTGATTGTTTTGTGCTTCAATGATATTTATGGGTCTAGTACGAAAATTTGATGAAACGTGGCCTTCAGATTATAGTGTTGTGCTTCAAGAGTATCCAGTCTGAAAATGTATGAAACGTGGTACTGGAGGAGAGAATATTGTAGGCCGGCGCCTACATACTAGTACCTTAGCTAGTACAAGAGCTAAGGGGGTTTTAGCTCCCATCCAGGAGAGTCAGGAAAACAAGAGAGGGTTGTAGCCCTATGCAGGTAGAAGCCTGCGTACTGGTAAAGGACTGCACCAGTACAAAATATTGTAAAATGAAGTATCTTATTGAAAGAAGATAGAGACGACTTGCAACAGGTGGTTTTCACCCACATTGGGTTTCCACCTTATATCATGGTGTTAATGTGTGCTTCTTGTGTGTGATGATCTGTTCTGTTTTACTGCACCTGCTTACTGTTCATATGGTTAATGAAGTTCTGATACACTAACTAAAGATCAACGTTTAATGGATTAACTGAATCATAAGTATTTTGTATATACGCTAGTTTATTTAGACACAGTTGCGTATACACGCGGTTTCCCTTGAATGAAGTAGCGTATATGTATCTAAGTATGGAAATGAAATTTTTTTATTGATCTGATAATATTGATTCACCCCCGCCCCCCCTCAGTATTATTTCCAACAATTGGTATCGGAGTAGGTCCTTCAGAAGCAGCTTGATCGCTTGAAGGAAGATCGTTCATCATGAGCAACTACGAGAGGGAAGCATCAATCAGGCCACCAATTTTTGATGGGAAAAACTTCGTTTATTGGAAGGTAATAGTTATTGCCTATCTTCAATCTCTTGGTACAGAAGTCTGGGATATCATAGATACAGGGTATACTTTTCCATCAGCAACTCCTACAGATCCGGCTGAGAAAAAGAAATATGAAACAAATGCAAAGGCAGTCAATACTCTATTAGGATGCCTATCTCAATCAGAATTTGTCAAGGTAATGCAGTTTAAATCCACAAAAGAGATATGGGACAAGATTGTTCTGAGCTATGAAGGAGATGATCAGGTAAAACGAGCAAAACTTCAAACCCTTAGGATTCAATATGAAAATCCCAGGATGTATAATGATGAAAGTGTGGCTAACTATTTTCTTCGTGTAGATGAGATTGTTAATTGTGTGAAAAATTTGGGTGAAGAAATAAAAGAGGCTGTTGTGGTTGAAAATGTTCTAAGATCTTTGTCCCCTAGGTTTGAATCTAAATTTTCTGCAATAGAAGAAAAAGAGAATCTACAAAGCCTTAAAATGTCACAGCTGCACAGAATTCTAACTGCTTATGAAATGAGGAAAGGAGGTCCATCAGACAAGAGAGAAGTTGTCTTCATGGCTTCAAGCAAAGGAGAGTACTATGAGTTAGGACACGTGTCGGAAGAAGAAGAAGAATCAAATTTTGTCAGAAATCTTCAACGGGGTACTGAACGGTTCCGAGGTAAGTCACCTTTCAAATGCTTTGCTTGTGGAAAAGTCGGTCACTATGCTGCCAAATGTCCTCACAAGGATAAGATTGACAAAGGGAAGGAACCTGTTAGATGGAACAAGAAACAGAATGCAACTAAGAAAAGTTACTACACTCATGAAGACAGTGATGGCCTATCAAATAGTGATGAAGATGAACGAGGTAATGATTATAAACTTTTAATGGCCTTTGAAGATGATGATTACATGGACGCGATAGATGTAGATGGTTTTTATGAAGAGATTTCTCGACTCAAAATATGTTTAAAAGAAAAAGATGTGATCATTGATACTCTGAAATTCCAACTTGATGAAAAAGAAAAATCTCTTGAGAAGTTAGAATGTGAAATTGTTGGCCTTAGAAGAGAAATTGAGAAAACAAAGGCTCTTAATCTTAAATTTGTTAAAGGATCTGAAACTATGGATGAGATTATCAATGTACAATTTTCTCCACTAATCAAGACAGCTCTGGGTTATAATGGAGAAACATCTCAAGCATCCACCTCAAGGAGTTATCTTGATGCAGCAAGGAGGAATGAGCAAAATCCCAATGGAGATCACCAGGTAAAGCATGGATGAATTACATCAAGAACAAACAAAGACTACCAGGTAAACCAGGGGCAATCCATCTTAAGGGTGAACAAAAGCTACAAGCAGCCACAGGTAAAAACTTCTCAATTAGCTTCAAGAATGGATGACAATAGAAATTACAATCATTTGGCTGGTAGATTTGATAATCGCAGAAGTTTCTTCAATGCCCAATGTTTCTCTTGCCATAACTTTGGTCACAAAGTAGCTCAATGTGTTTCTTATAAGACAATCATGACTAGAGAAGCTCAAAAACATAGAAGTATGACTGGGATTACGAAAAGGACCTCTAACAACTTTTCGGCCCTTGAAAATGAAATTGAATGTTCTATTTGTAATAACTTCGGTCATGAAGATTCTGAATGCAAGAGCAGGTTTCGACAGACAAAGGAACAAGCCTCAAGCACCAGCACATGGAGAATAAAGGAACCAAAAACAGAAATATGTGGGATAGCTTTTTATGCAGAAGGACAAGAAAATCTATGGTACATCGACAACGGATGTTTGAAGCATATGACAGGTGATAAAGAAAAACTTGAATCATATACTGCTTTAGAAAAGGGAAAGAAAGTTTCTTTTGGAAATGATACCCCTGCAACCATAAAAGGAAAAGGCACTGCTCAGTTGAAAGAAAAGGTCAAAGTTGGAAATGTTTTGTATGTTGATGGCTTAAAGAATAATCTACTAAGTGTCAGTCAGATGTGCGATCAAGGAACAGAGGTAATATTTCGATCAAATGGATGTAGTGTTCGTGATCTTGATACAGGAAAAACAGTGATCAAAGGCAGAAGAATTCCAAATAATGTATACATATTTGAAGAAGGACAACAACAATGTTATCTGAGCAAGGATGATGAACATTGTTTATGGCACCGGAGGTTGGGGCATCTAAGCTTTTCACAAATAAGGAAAGCATGCAAATACCAGGCAGTTCGTGGTCTTCCAGATATCAAAATTCCAGACAACACCATATGCAAATCATGTCAGTTTGGTAAGCAAACCAGAACTAACTTCCCTGAGAAGGAAGGATCAACCAGCAGGCATTTTGAACTAGTCCATACAGATGTATGTGGTCCATTTAGGACTAGGTCACCTCAAGAAGAAGAATACTTTACATTATTCATTGACGACTTCTCCAGGATGGTTTGGTTTGGACTTATGAAACACAAGGACGAAGCATTCGAAAAATTCAAATCTTTCAAAGCCTTGGCTGAAAATGAATCAGATCACAAAATTAAGTGCCTCAGGTTCTACAGAGGTGGGGAGTTTACCTCAAATGAATTTTTCGATTTCTGTGAAGAACATGGAATAAGAAGGGAATTCTCTACAGCTAGGACTCCTCAGCAAAATGGAGTGGTGGAAACGATGAACAGAACGGTCCAACAAATGGCTCGTGCTATGCTTGATGAGTCTAGGACTCCCGCAACCTTCTGGGGTGAAGCTGCATTTGTTGCGGTGGTTATTCTCAACAAAACAAATTTCCGAGTGAACAACACTAAAACTCCTCATGAGCTCTAGTATGGTGAGACTTCTTTGGTAAAGCATTTCAAAATTTTTGGGAGCAAATGCTATATTAATAATACTGATGAACAGCTTGGCAAACTTGAACCTAGAGCAGATGGAGGCATTCTCCTTGGTTATTCTCCCCACAGCAAAGCATATAAGTGTTACAATAAAAGACTTGGAAGAATTGTTGACAACATTGATGTAGTGGTTGATGAAAAAGGATACATCCCTAGGCAAGTAAATCATGAAAATATCGAACAGGATGAAGACTACTCTCCAAATCAGACAAATGATGAAGAAGAACCTCAAGAGGCACCTGAGGAGAAAATAAGGATAGAGGAGAAGACTCCATCTAGGTACGTTCAGAAGAATCATCCAGAATCTCAGATTTTGGGGGAGAAAGAAGCAGGTGTACAAACACGAAGAACAATTGCAGAAGCCTCAAGCTATTTGGCATTGCTCTCCTCCTCTGAACCACAAAATGTAAGAGAGGCATGAAAAGATGAATGCTGGGTCAAGGTGATGGATGAAGAACTTGAGCAGATCGAAAAGAAAAACACATGGGAGTTGGTTCCTAGACCAAAAGATAAGAATGTCATAGGGACAAAATGGATCTTCAAAAATAAGTTGAATGAAAATGGGGAAGTAATTAGAAACAAGGCCAGACTTGTGTGTAAATGGTATGCTCAACAAGAAGGAATAGACTTTGAAGAAACTTTTGCTCTCGTTGCTAGACTTGAGGCCATCTGAATGTTCCTTGCTCTCTCAAGCGTTTAGAAGTTCAAAGTTTTTCAAATGGATGTGAAATCAGCCTTTCTGAATGGGTACCTAGAAGAAGAAGTGTACATTGAGCAACTAGATGGTTTCATCCTTGGGAATGATCCAAATCTTGTATGTAGAATAAAAAGGATCTCTATGGTCTTAAACAGGCTCCAAGGGCTTGGTACTACCGTTTGGAAAAATATCTTCATCAACAAGGTTTTTCAAAGGGATCAGCAGATAGCAATCTTTACATAAAAATTGAAAATGACAAATTGCTAATACTTGTTGTGTATGTAGATGATATTATATTTGGCAGTAATGAAGAAGATATGAGTCAAAGCTTTGCCTTGGTGATGCAGAAAGAATTCGAAATGTCTTTGCTTGGAGAACTGACATATTTTCTTGGTTTTCAAATCCAACAAAATGAAGGCGATATCTTCTTGTCTCAAACCAAGTATCTCAAGCAGATTTTGAAGAAATATGGCATGGATGATGCAAAACCAGTATGTACCCCCATGGTCACAGGATGCAGCCTCAGTGCAAATGATGAATCAACAGCAATACATCAACCAACCTACAGATCTATGATTGGAAGTCTACTTCATTTGACAGGTACCCGACCAGACATCATGCATGCAGTGGGAATAGTTGGAAGATTTCAGGAAAATCCAAAGGAAACTCATCTCCAGGAAATCAAGAGAATCTTCAAGTACCTTCAAGGAACTCAAAACTATGGCTTATGGTATCCTAGAGATACAAATCTCACAATTCATGCTTACACAGATGCAGATTGGGCTGGAAGCGTGGATGACAGGAAGAGCACAAGTGGTGGTGCATTCTTTATGGGTTCCAGATTAGTATCTTGGTTCAGCAAGAAATAGAGTTCGATTGCTTTATCTACAACTGAAGCAGAATATGTGGTTGCTACATCTTGCTACACTCAACTTCTTTGGATGATGCAGATCTTGCGGGATTTTCAAATCACTTGTACACCACCTATCTCCATCTTATGTGATAATACAAGTGCAATCAACATTTCAAAGAACCCAGTCATGCATTCAAAGACCAAGCACATACCGATCAAGTATCACTTTCTCTGCGAACAAGTGTTGGAACAAAAGGTCAAATTGGAGTATGTTCCTTCTAAGGAACAAGTTGCTGATATTCTCACCAAACCACTGCCCAGGGAGACATTTGAATACCTTAGACAAAAGTTGGGAGTAGTTGATGCATCATCTTGCTGTTAAATCGTGTATGTACGTGATTTGAATGAGGAAGATCCGTGTACATATGCCGATTTATGCAGGTGTAGTAGTGTATATGGAGTTTTGAAGAAAATCAGCAAGGACAGACTCTGGTTGAAGAGAGTCTGATATGGGTCTGACAGAGACCATCTGGCACAGGTTCAGGGGGAGCAGATAATCTTCTAATAATGCATTGTTGGCATTATCTTAGAATCGTTTTGTTCTAGTTCATAGCTGTTGTTGGTTTTAGGTGGAGCAGAGGCAGAGAGAGAACAGAAGGAAATCTTGGTTCTGATCTGAATTGTGATTGACAGATGCTGCTGCTATCAGTTATTTGTGACTTTCATAAGTCTTGCTCTAGATATTTCGTCTCTATGTCATGTATCTCTTTTATGGTGTCAAGGTCATGTAACGGCCTATTTTGGTTTCCCCACTATGCCTGGGATGAATGATGTAATGTAATTGTTTATCATATGTATCCCCACTTGGTTGGGCTGATGATCCCCACTTGATTGGGTGATGGTTATATGTATGAGTCCTTAGTGATAGGAAGGTCATCTATGGTAGAGTCATGTTCTTCTTGTAGAACATCCTTTTGCAGATCTTGCCTACAGTCAGGGGGAGCATGATTAGTACACTTCAGCAGAGTAGAGATTCAGCATGTACTCAGGGGGAGCACGGATAGATTAGTACACCTTGGCATATACAAAGGGGGAGCTCATTCAGAGATTTCAGCAGATACTCAGGGGGAGTATGGATAGCGGAATGTTTATTAAGGAAAGAAAATATCTTGGTTGATGTCAAAGGGGGAGAGTGATTTGGTGTTGTTGCCATCAAGTCCAAAGGGGGAGATTGTTGGCATTATGATGCATATGTTGTACTTGATGGCAACCCACTCGTAGAAGAACAGCTCACTTATATATAACTATATGAATCTACAGAAGAGATATCAGATGTGACAAAATACATGGGATGCAGGACAACTCAAAGGAATCAGATGACAGTTCTCAGTATGACAAGTTAGCTTTGCTATCAAATCCAATGGGGGAGATTGTTGGCATTATGATACAAGTGTTGTCCTTGATGGCAAGATGACAGATTATAGTGCAGCAGGTCAGTAGCAAAGAATTGATGATCAGACTACAAAGAATGAAGAAAGAAGAGTATATACGCAGGTTCACTATATACCAAGTAGGGTATACACACAGGTATACGCAGGTTCACTATATACCAAGTCACGTATATGCAGGTTCTCTATATACCAAGTAGGGTATACACACAGGTATACACAAGTTCACTATATACCAAGTCGCGTATACGCAGGTTCGCTATATACCAAGTAGGGTATACACACGGGTATACACAGGTTCACTATATACCAAGTCGCATATATGCAGGTTCGCTATATACCAAGTAGGGTATACATGCACTTTCATGCAAGGAAAAGCGCGTATATGTTGGAGAACTTACTTTTGGTCCACGGTAGTTAGTCCTCGGTATTTGAACCTATGGTTTTGGACCATAGTATCTTGTCAAATGTGTTGATCCCAAGTATTGGGTCCTTGGTATTGTTTATTATGGTTTTGGACCGTGGTATTGTGAAAGGACTAAGACTATAAAAGGAGAAGAAGATCATTAGGAAAAAGGAATCCGAAAAGTCTTGAATATCTGGTGAAGGAGGAGATCTAGTATGCAGGTTATGGGTTGATGATGCATTGCTTGATCTGAGCTAAGGAGGGATCTCACCGGTTGATGGAGAACAAGATCTAAGGAGAGATCGGGATCAAATGGTTTGAAATGGACTATCCTTATATGGTTTATTATGCTTATTCTACATCTACATACTGATGCATGTAATGTTCTATAAATATTATGAGTATGATTGATGTCTGGTATAGCTGCAAAGTTATAAGAAATATTTTTAGATCTGTACGCGGGTTGGCCTTGGAAAAATCGCGTATGTACGCGGGTTTGATTCATCGTAGTAGCGTATACATTTTGAAGTTTGATGTTTGAAGTTGCAGTTGGGTCTGATTATTATTGCAGAGTTCTGTTGTATGCTCTGTGTTCTGGTGACTATGCTGTTGACAGGGTTTTAGTGTTTTAGTGATTCAGAGATTGATGAAGCTAGTATTGATTGTTTTGTGCTTCAATGATATTTATGGGTCCAGTACGAAAATTTGATGAAACGTGGCCTTCAGATTATAGTGTTTTTCTTCAGGAGTATCTAGTCTGAAAATGTATGAAACGTGGTACCTGGAGGAGAGAAGATTGTAGGCCAGCGCCTACGTACTAGTATCTTAGCTAGTACAAGAGCTAAGGGGGTTGTAGCTCCCATCCAGGAGAGTCAGGAAAATGAGAGAGGGTTGTAGCCCTATGCAGGTAGAAGCCTGCATACTGGTAAAGGACTGCACCAGTACAAAATATTGTAAAATGAAGTATCTTATTGAAAGAAGATAGAGACGACTTGCAGCAGGTGGTTTTCACCCACATTGGGTTTCCACCTTATATCATGGTGTTCATGTGTGCTTCTTGTGTGTGATGATCTGTTCTGTTTTACTGCATGTTCTTACTGTTCATATGGTTAATGAAGTTCTGATACACTTACTAAACATCAACATTTAATGGATTAACTGAATCATAAGTATTTTGGATATACGCTAGTTGCTTTAGATACAGTTGCGTATACACGCGGTTTCCCTTGAATGAAGTAGCGTATATGTATCTAAGTATGGAAATGAAAAAGTTTTATTGATCTGATAATACTGATTCACCCCCCCCCCCTCTCAGTATTATTTCCAACAATTGGTATCGGAGCAGGTCCTTCAGAAGAAGCTTCATCGCTTGAAGGAAGAACGTTTATCATGAGAAAATACGAGAGGGAAGCATCAATCAGGCCACCGATTTTTGATGGGACAAACTTTGTTTATTGGAAGGTAAGAGTTACTGCCTATCTTCAATCTCTTGGTACAGAAGTCTGGGATATCATAGATACAGGGTATAGTTTTCCATCAGTAACTCCTACAGATCCGGCTGAGAAAAAGAAATATGAAACAAATGCAAAGGCGGTCAATACTCTATTAGGATGCCTATCTCAATCAGAATTTGTCAAGGTAATGCAGTTTAAATCCCCAAAAGAGACATGGGACAAGATTGTTCTGAGCTATGAAGGAGATGATCAAGTAAAACGAGCAAAACTTCAAACCCTCAGGGTTCAGTAAGAAAATCTCAGGATGTATAATGATTAAAGTGTGGCCAACTATTCTCTTCGTGTAGATGAGATTGTTAATTGTATGAAAAATTTGGGTGATGAAATAAAAGAGGCTGTTGTGGTTGAAAAATTTCTAAGATCTTTGTCCCCTAGGATTGAATCTAAAGTCTCTGCAATAGAAGGAAAAGAGAATCTACAAAGCCTTAAAATGTCACAGCTGCACGAAATTCTAACTGCTTATGAAATGAGGAAAGGAGGTCCATCAGACAGGAGAGAAGTTGCCTTCAAGGCTTCAGGAAAAGGAGAGTACTATGAGTTAGGACACGTGTCGGAAGAAGAAGAAGAATCAAATTTTGTCAGAAATCTTCAACGGGGTACTGGATGGTTCCGAGGTAAGTTACCTTTCAAATGCTTTACTTGTGGAAGAGTTGGTCACTATGCTGCCAAATGTCCTCACAAGGATAAGATTGAGAAAGGGAAGGAACCTGTTAGATGGAACAAGAAACAGAATGCAACTAAGAAAAGTTACTACACTCATGAAGACAGTGATGGCCTATCAAATAGTGACGAAGATGAACAAAGTAATGATTATAAACTTTTAATGGCCTTTGAAGATGATGATTACATGGACGCTATAGATGTAGATGGGTTTATGAAGAGATTTCTCGACTCAAAATATGTTTAGAAGAAAAAGATGTGATCATTGATACTCTGAAATTCCAACTTGATGAAAAAGAAAAATATCTTGAGAAGTTAGAATGTGAAATTGTTGGCCTTAGAAAAGAAATTGAGTAAACAAAGGCTCTTAATCTTAAGTTTGTTAAAGGATCTGAAACTCTGGATGAGATTATCAATGTACAACGTTCTCCACTAATCAAGATAGTTCTGGGTTATAATGGAGAAACATCTCAAGCATCCACCTCAAGGAGTTATCTTGATGTAGCAAGGAGGAATGAGCAAAATCCCAATGGAGATCACCAGGTAAAGCAGGGATGAATTACATCAAGAACAAACAAATACTCCCAGGTAAACCAGGGGCAATCCATCTTAAGGGTGAACAAAAGCTACAACCAGCCACAGGTAAAAACTTCTCAATTTGCTTCAAGAATGGATGACAATAGAAATTACAATCATTTGGCTGGTAGATTTGATAATCGCAGAAGTTTCAATGGCCAATGTTTCTCTTGCCATAACTTTGGTCACAAAGTAGCTCAATGTGTTGCTTATAAGACAATCATGACTAGAGAAGCTCAAAAACAAAGAAGTATGACTGGGATTACGAAAAGGACCTATAACGACTTTTCGGCCCTTGAAAATGAAATTGAATGTTCTATTTGTAATAACTTCGGTCATGAAGATTTTGGATGTAGGAGCAGGTTTTGGCAGACAAAGGAACAAGCCTCAAGCACCAGAACATGGAGAATAAAGGAACCAAAAACAGAAAGATGTGGGATAGTTTTTTATGCAGAAGGACAAGAAAATCTATGGTACATTGACAGCGGATGTTCGAAGCATATGACAGGTGATAAAGAAAAACTTCAATCATATACTACTTTAGAAAATGGAAAGAAAGTTTCTTTTGGAAATGATACCCCTGTAGCCATAAAAGGAAAAGGCACTACTCAGTTGAAAGAAAAGGTCAAAGCTGGAAATGTTTTGTATGTTGATGGCTTGAAGCATAATCTACTAAGTGTCAGTCAGATGTGCGATCAAGGAACAGAGGTAATATTTTGATCATATGGATGTAGTGTTCGTGATCTTGATACAGGAAAAACAGTTATCAAAGGCAAAAGAACTCCAAATAATGTATACATATTTGAAGAAGGACAACAACAATGCTATTTGAGCAAGGATGATGAACATTGGTTATGGCATCGGAGGTTGGGGCATATAAGCTTTTCACAAATAAGGAAAGCATGCAAATACCAGGCAGTTCGTGGTCTTCCAGATATCAAAATTCCAGACAACACCATATGCAAGTCATGTCAGTTTTGTAAGCAAACCAGAACTAACTTCCCTGAGAAGAAAGGACAGCCACCAGGCATCTTGAACTAGTCCATACAGATGTATGTGGTCCATTTAGGACAAGGTCACGTCAAGGAGAAGAATACTTTATATTATTCATTGATGACTTCTCCAGGATGGTTTGGTTGGGACTTATGAAACACAAGGATGAAGCATTCGAAAAATTCAAATCTTTCAAAGCCCTAGCTGAAAACGAATCAAATCACAAAATTAAGTGCCTCAAGTCTGACAGAGGTGGGGAGTTTACCTCAAATGAATTTTTCGATTTCTGTGAAGAACATGGAATAAGAAGGGAATTCTCTACAACTAGGACTCCTCAGCAAAATGGAGTGGTGGAAAGGATGAACAGAATGGTCCAACAAATGGCTCGTGCTATGCTTGATGAGTCTAGGACTCCAGCAACCTTCTGGGGTGAAGCTACATTTGTTGTAGTGGTTATTCTCAACAAAACAAATGTTCGAGTGAACAACACTCAAACTCCTCATGAGCTCTGGTATGGTGAGGCTCCTTCGGTAAAGCATTTCAAAATTTTTGGGAGAAAATGCTATATTAAGAATACTGATGAACAGCTTGGCAAACTTGAACCTAGAGCAGATGAAGGAATTCTGCTTGGTTATTCTCCCCACAGCAAAAGATATAAGTGTTACAATAAAATACTTGGAAGAATTGTTGACAGCATTGATGTAGTGGTTGATGAAAAAGGATACATCCCTAGGCAAGTAAATCATGAAAATATTGAAGAGGATGAAGACTACTCTCCAAATCAGAAAAATGATGAAGAAGAACCTCAATAGGCACCTGAGGAGCAAATAAGGATAGAAGAGAAGACTCCATCTCGGTACGTTCAGAAGAATCATCCAGAATCTCAGATTTTGGGGGAGAAAGAAGCAGGTGTACAAACAAGAAGAAAAATTGCAGAAGCCTCAAGCTATTTGGCATTGCTCTCCTCCACTGAACCACAAAATGTAAGAGAGGCATGCAAAGATGAATGCTGGGTCAAGGCGATGGATGAAGAACTTGAGAAGATCAAAAAGAACAACACTTGGGAGTTGGTTCCTAGACCAAAAGATAAGAATGTCATAGGGACAAAATGGATCTTCAAAAATAAGTTGAATGAAAATGGGGAAGTAATTAGAAACAAGGCCAGACTTGTGTGTAAAGGGTATGCTCAACAAGAAGGAATAGACTTTGAATAAAATTTTGCTCCCATTGCTAGACTTGAGGCCATCCAAATGTTCCTTGCTCTCTCAAGCTTTCAGAAGTTCAAAGTTTTTCAAATGGACGTGAAATCATCCTTTCTAAATGGGGACTTAGAAGAAGAAGTGTACATTGAGTAACCAGATGGTTTCATCCTTGGGAATGATCCAAATCTTGTATGTAGACTAAAAAAGGCTCTCTATGGTCTTAAACAGGCTCCAAGGGCTTGGTACTACTGTTTGGACAAATATCTTCATCAATAAGGTTTTTCAAAGGGATCAGCAGATAGAAATCTTTACATAAAAAATGAAAATGACAAATTGCTAATACTTGTTATGTATGTAGATGATATTATCTTTGGTAGCAATGAAGAAGCTATGAGTCAAAGCTTTGCCTTGGTGATGCAGAAAGAATTCGAAATGTCTTTGCTTGGAGAACTGACATATTTTCTTGGTGTGCAAATCCAACAAAATGAATTCGGTATCTTCTTGTCTCAAACCAAGTATCTCAAGCACATTTTGAAGAAATATGGCATGGATGATGCAAAACCAGTATGTACCCCCATGGTCATAGGATGCAGCCTCAATGCAAATGATGAATCAACAACAGTACATCAACCAACCTACAGATCTATGATTGGAAGTCTACTTTATTTGATAGGTACCCGACCAAACATCATGCATGCAGTGGGAATAGTTGGAAGATTTCAGGCAAATCCAAAGGAAACTCATCTTCAGGCAGTCAAGAGAATCTTCAAGTACCTTCAAGGAACTCAAAACTATGGCTTATGGTATTCTAGAGATACAGATCTCACACTTCATGCTTACACAGATGCAAATTGGGCTGGAAGCGTGGATTACAGGAAGAGCACAAGTGGTGGTGCATTATTTATGGGTTCCAGATTAGTATCTTGGTTCAGTAAGAAATAGAGTTCGATTGCTTTATCTACAGCTGAAGCGGACTATGTGGCTGCTACATCTTGCTGCACTCAACTTCTTTGGATGATGCATACCTTGTAGGATTTTCAAATCACTTGTACACCACCTATCTCCATCTTATGTGATAATACAAGTGCAATCAGCATTTCAAAGAACCCAGTCATGCATTCAAATACCAAGCACATACCGATCAAGTATCACTTTCTCCGCGAACAAGTGTTGGAACAAAAGGCCAAATTGGAGTATGTTCCTTCTAAGGAACAAGTTGCTGATATTCTCACCAAACCACTGCCCAGGGAGACATTTGAATACCTCAGACAGAAGCTGGGAGTAGTTGATGCATCATCTTGCTGTTAAATCGAGTCTGTACGTGAGTTGAATGAGGAAGATCCGCGTACATACGCCGATTTATGCAGGTGCAGTAGCGTATATGGAGTTCTGAAGAAAATCAACAAGGACAGACTCTGGTTGAAGAGAGTCTGATATGGGTCTGACAGAGACCATCTGGCACAGGTTCAGGGGGGAGCAGATAATCTTCTAATAATGCATTGTTGGCATTATCTTAGAAGCTTTTGGTTCTAGTTCACAGCTGTTGTTGGTTTTAGGTGGATTAGAGGCAGAGAGAGAACATAAGGAAATCTTGGTTCTGATCTGAATTGTGATTTACAGATGTTGCTATTATCAGTTATTTGTGGCTTTCATAAGTCTTGCTCTAGATATTTCGTCTCTATGTCATGTATCTCTTTTATGGTGTCAAGGTCATGTAATGACCTATTTTGGTTTCCCCACTATGCATGGAATGAATTATGTAATGTAATTGTTTATATTCTGTATCCCCACTTGGTTGGGCTGATGATCCCCACTTGGTTGGGTGATGGTTATATGTATGAGTCCTTAGTGATAGGAAGGTCATCTATGGTAGAGTCATGTTCTTCTTGTAGAACATCCTTTTGCAGATCTTGCCTACAGTCAGGGGGAGCATGATTAGCACACTTCAGCACAGTAGAGATTCAGCATGTACTCAGGGGGAGCATGGATATATTGGTACACCTTGGCATATACAAAGGGGGAGCTCATTCAGAGATTTCAGCAGATAATCAGGGGGAGTATGGATAGCAGAATGTTTATTAAGGAAAGAAAATATCTTGGTTGATGCCAAAGGGGGAGAGTGATTTGGTGTTGTTGCCATCAAGTCCAAAGGGGGAGATTGTTGGCATTATGATGCATATGTTGTACTTGATGGCAACCCACTCGTAGAAGAACAACTCACTTATATATAACTAGATGAATCTACAGAAGAGATATCAGATGTGACAAAATACATGGGATGCAGGACAGCTCAAAGGAATCAGATGACAGTTCTCAGTATGACAAGTTAGCTTTGCCATCAAGTCCAAAGGGGGAGATTGTTGGCATTATGATACAAGTGTTGTCCTTGATGGCAAGATGACAGATTATAGTGCAACAGGTCAGTAGCAAAGAATTGATGATCAGACTACAAAGAATGAAGAAAGAAGAGTATATATGCAGGTTCACTATATACCAAGTAGGGTATACACACAGGTATACGCAGGTTCACTATATACCAAGTCACATATACGCAGGTTCTCTATATACCAAGTAGGGTATACACACAGGTATACACAAGTTCACTATATACCAAGTAGGGTATACACACGGGTATACGTAGGTTCACTATATACCAAGTCGCGTATACGCAGGTTCGCTATATACCAAGTAGGGTATACACACACTTTCAGGCAAGGAAAAGCGTGTATATGTTGGAGAACTTACTTTTGGTCCGCGGTAGTTAGTCCTCGGTATTTGAACCTATGGTTTTGGACCATAGTATCTTGTCAGATGTGTTGATCCCAAGTATTGGGTTCTTGGTATTGTTTATTATGGTTTTGGACCGTGGTATTGTGAAAGGACTAAGACTATAAAAGGAGAAGAAGATCATTAGGCAAAAGGTATCCGAAAAGTCTTGAATATCTGGTGAAGGAGGAGATCCAGTATGCAGGTTATGGGTTGATGATGCATTGCTTGATCTGAGCTAAGGAGGGATCTCACCAGTTGATGGAGAACAAGATCTAAGGAGAGATCGGGATCAAATGGTTTGAAATGGAGTATCCTTATATGGTTGATTATGCTTATTCTAGATCTGCATACTGATGCATGTAATGTTCTATAAATATTATGAGTATGACTGATGTCCGGTACAGCTACAAAGTTATAAGAAATATTTTTAGATCTGTACGGAGGTTGGCCTTCGAAAAAGCGCGTATGTACACAAGTTTGATTCATCGTAGTAGCGTATACATTTTGAAGTTTGATGTTTGAAGTTGCAGTTGGGTCTAATTATTATTGCAGAGTTCTGTTGTATGCTCTGTGTTCTGGTGACTGTGTTGTTGACAGGGTTTCAGTGTTTCAGTGATTCAGAGATTGATGAAGCTAGTATTGATTTTTTTGTGCTTCAATGATATTTATGGGTTCCCTGAGCTGGATATTCGGATTAGAGATTTGATACCAAAATTTAGCTGCATCAATGGCAGGGTCTTTGGTAGAGAAAAATTATTCTAATCCCTGTCAAATGATTGCCTCATGCATGGGTCCTAATGCTTCAATTACACCTGGAGTCTTCATGAGGTTTCTATGTTTTCTCCACAACTGTACTGAATCCCTAGGCTCGGCTCTTATCCACAATCTAATATGTTTTCTTGTCTTTGGAAAGCATTATAGGCTTTAAGCCATTTAATTTGATTAACCTCAAATGAAATAAATGCATGCAATTGGATATCCCAACAAAAGGGCCAGGGTTCAGCTCGGTCTCCTGGTCTAATACAAGGTTATGGAAATAAAACTCACACGTAGTCTCTAAACTTTTACCTCGTAGTGTTTACAGCAGTTTATAAAATCATCGATGGTGTTAATTTGTATGGGAGAAACTGCTTTAACAGCCTTTATTTTCAATTGCAAATATCGTTCCATTAAGAAAAAAGCATAACTCTTAGCAGGGGCTCTACATGCTAGGACGTCATTGTATAAGGAACATAAGGTATCCATCTACTTGATAACTATATCTAACCTACGAGTTACCTTCACAACCTTTTCTTCTTCCCTTCGCCACCCTTCAAAGGCCTGGCTTTCGGATAGATTGATGTTCCGAAGCTACTACTGTAGCTCTTCATACTTTTCTCGAGGGACCGTTTTCTCTCTAAGCTTTTCTGTTGCTTGCTGAGCTTGCTTCAAACCCTTTCGTAGGGTTACTGTTTTTGGATCTCCTTTCCATGCGGTAGTGGAGGCTGGGTGTTTTACCTTAATTTTCCTATTGTGTTGTTTTGAGTTCATGACTCTTATCACTCCCGAAGGTGGTGTCTCCATTTGAATTTCCTTATCGCGGGTCAACATCTCATCCATTTCTATCTTAACGTGGATATCAGTCCATTGCTGTCCCTTTTCAATTGGAACAACAGTCTGGTTTTTGACAAGGTTTTGAACAACAAGATGGACTCTCGTCCTCCGCCCCTTTGTCTTGAGGGGTTTTGCTGGAGTGGTTGCATTTTTCCTTCCCGAAGTCCTTTTTACCCTTTGCCTTACTTTTAGAATCCTAATCTGCTGGTGGAGCTGGACTATTATATTCAGTAATCTCTGTTGTTCCTTTCACACTTCCTTAATTTCCTGAATTTCCTTAAAAGGAATAGCAGGTTGTTCACTATGGCCTGGACTGTGACTAGCTTCTTGATTTTGTTCTTGGGGTGCTTCTTTGTTGTTCTACTCTGGTTGCTCCGGGGAAAGAACCCTAGCTGGTTCTGTTATTCCTTGGGTGAATTCCTTTTTTGCCCCCCTGCCTCCGGCGTTTCTTCTGGTGTCTTCTGGCTAGGAACGGGTTGTCCCTGTTTTGCATCTCCTGTCATGTTTTCATCATGAATGGGCAGATTCTCTTCTTCTGCCTCCTTTACATGTGATTCTTCAGGTGCATTTTCCTCTTTAGGTTTCTCTTCGGCATGGAGGTCTGATGGACTGGAAGGTTGGCCTTATTCACCCATATTGGCCAAAACTTTGACCAATTCATCTTCTCCCAATGGGTCCTGCAATGGGCTACCTTGCTGCTGTTCCATTTCCTCCTCCTGCTCAGATTTCTCGGCTTCTTCTTCTTTTTCTCCTTCCTCTTCTTCCTACACTCCTTTCTCATCATCTTCCCCTTCTAATCGTGGGGGTTTCTCATCTTCTATTTCTACCGGCTGGCTGGTGTTTCCTTGGGGCTTCTCCAGCCTCCCTCGTAGCCGTGCTAGCCAGACCGATTTCCTGCGTTTTTCTGGACGCTCGGGTGTACTGGTGGCATGTTTACATTTTGGGGATGGTGCGGTCAATCTTCCTTCTATTATGGCAATTAGCTCTTCCCAGCTGCTCTGCTGCTGGGTAAGGCTATGGCTGACTATTAACCATATCAACCCATGATGACTAACAACTGATTCTACATGTTGTGCCTTTTTTATGCTCCGTGCAATGTCATGAAGTAATGAATTCAAAAATGCAGGTAAATTTACAGAGCATTTTTGCTTTAGTACAGCTAAGAGTTTAAGATGTCATGGTCTTACCACGTCTTTTCTGCCTTCACAGGTGATGTAGCTTTGAATGGTCTTCGCCAATTCCGCCCACGGTTCTCCTAATGCTGCTGGCAGAACCCCCTTTCCTCTAATTGTCAAGCTTTGGCCTTCATCCTGGAAGGTTTCTATAATCTTCTGCAATCTCTCCTTCTTTAGCGTCCATACAGGCCCAGTGGCTGGCAGTCCCGAGACCTCTGCGATTATGTCATCGGTGACTGCTATGCGTCTCCCCATCACTGTGGAGTGATTCTCTTGCATGTTTTGCAAGAATTAAATTGCTACAGTCTCGTTGAATTCTTGTAAGCGATTGAAATAAGTTAGCCACCCGGTTCTTGCCAGGATTTCCCATGCAGCATCAGAGACTGTTAACACCAGCGGTTCTCTCCGAATCGATCTCCCTCCCATGTTTATGGTTTTGCTATGAAATCTCATAATTTTCACAATGGAATGGCAGCTGTTCACGCTGTTAGAAACATAGAGAGGCTGACGGACGTGAGAATCGCTCAAAATCTAATGCTACAGGATATACAATGGAAATGGCCTAGGAATAGCAAGTCATGCAAAAAATAAAAAATAGCATACCATTGAGCCGTGCTATTCCCAAGTACGCAGTTTCCCGAATAGCGGTCTGACATGTCATCCAAGGAATGATGAGGTTAACCTCCCCCCTCGCAATGTGATAGGCCGTCCCGGCCGTCAAATAAACGAGTGGCATACTGGTTTGTTCTGAAGCAGAGTCATAACAGCGTATGGCAATATGCCATGTTCACAAAGGTAGCAGATTACCAAAATCGAGGCGTGAAGTTGGATTGCTTAATACATAATAGACTGCTATGATATGATGCAAGGCTGGGAGGATAGGACATCTGCCGTACATTCCGAGTCTCATGTGGTCATTGTTAACTGCTCTGTGATGATTGGTGATAATAGATTTACATGCGTTGTATGGTTCAGAAAATAATATGCATTCGTCTTATGTGATTGATTACTAAGGCATAAGAAACAGAAGGGTGGTAATAACTACCTATTGGTATAAATAATGTGACCTCAATACCATTAACAGTGCTCTGCTGCCGGCAGGTGTCCATAACCTTGGCAGAGTTGTTTATTTCACCCATGGAACCATGATCCTTTGTGTATGCTTCGAAAGTGTTGTGTGATGTCAAAATGTAGGCCATTATGCTGGCTTGGTGACCAGTTAGTCATAATGCCATTCACGAGGAAGGAGCGAAAGGTGGGCAGGACGGCTCGTGATGAGACCTCCTATTCCAAGGGATCTTTATTTGATATACCTTCTGATCCATATCCCTGGTGTGGTGGCCATAGTGGGAATGCCACTTCACTTTCTTCCTCATGATCATGGTAGGCTGGCTCCTTGTGAGACCCCCTATCCTGCATTTGACAACTTTATATAAACAAGTCAATTTGCTATTTTCTTTTCTCTCTTCTTTTTTCTTTTTCATAAAGTACTATCCCATTTATACACAAAGGGTGGTTCAACACTCCTTAAGAGTGGGAATGGTCGAAGAAGTCTTAACATCTCAATAGGAAGATATAAACCCTTTGCTCTTATTCCTGAATAATAATCAAAGAGGATTTAAAAGGAACCAACATGATAAAGATAACCAATCAGAGCAGAGTTAGTGAAGCAATAACAACAAAAGATAATGGGTAAGTGTGTCCTTCCCTTTGTCCTTTTACCAATTTGGAGCAATTTCTTATAAAAATAACGATTTTATAATTTACCTGATTTCAGTATGTTGTGATTTTGTATCCATTGCATAAGTGCATAGTTGTATTCTAAAGGACTTGAAAGAACAGGAACAATAAGCATCCTTAATTTAAAACAGCAAGGGGAACAAGCATAAGTAAAAGGAATATGAGGATGTTTCTGCTTCAAAGAGGAAGAGAAAAAGAATACAAGTGGTGTTCCTTTTAGAAAAAGGAACAACAAAGATCAGAAATGTTGTTCCTTTGGAAAATGAACAACAAAACACACAAATGTCATTCCTTTGGAAAAGAAACAACAAAGATCAAAAATGTTGTTCCTTTGGAAAAGGAACAACAAAAATTGAAACCGCAAAATGCCCAAATGCAGTTCCTTTGGAAAAGGAACAACAAAACACACAAATTCCGTTCCTTCGGAAGAGGAACAACAAAAATAAAAAATGTTGTTCCTTTGGAAAAGGAACAGCAAGACACCCAAGTGTCGTTCCTTTGAAAAAGGAACATCAAAAATCGAAAATGTTGTTCCTTTGGAAAAGGAACAACAAGACACACAAATGTCGTTCCTTCGGAAAAGGAATAGCAAAAATTGAAAATGTTGTTCCTTTCGAAAAGGAACAACAAGGCACACAAATGCCATTCCTTTGGAAAAGGAACAACAAAAAAGCAAAAGTGTTGTTCCTTTGGAAAAGGAACAGCAGAAAGCAAAAATAAAGAAAAAGAACAAAATTAAAGCAAAATGACGGCTGATCCAACAGGTGCGGTTCTTTTGAAAAAAGAACAGCAGAACGAAAAATGTTGTCCCTTCGAGAAAAGGAACAACAAAAATAATAACATTTGCTGCTGGTTCGAAAAGTAACGGCAAAGCATTTGATTCAAAAATATGTACAAAAACAAAAGAAATTATGTACAAATTGTGAAAAGAGATAAATTACTTAATGAATCACAGGTGAGGAAGACTTCTCTCCCACCCCCAAAATTTCCATATCAGAGTCTTGGTGTAGCTGCTGGCAGGACTCCTGAGTGAGTGGTTTGCGATAAAGGCGAACTCTGTAGCCATTTTCCTTGAAGGCATATCCAGAACCGTCAATAGTGATTAGAGTAAGAGTACCATTGTCATGTACCTTCTGGATTTCGTATGGTCCCATCCAACGAGTCTGGAGTTTCCCAGGAAAGTCCTGAAACCTGGAATCGTACAAAAGTGCCCAGTCTCCTTCGTGGAAGACTATTTTTAATGAGAGCATCATGCCATTTAGCTGCTGTTGTTGGATAAGTGCAGTATTTTGGATTGCAGAAAGCCTGATTTCATCGAGCTCATTGAACTACTGCAATCAATTAATCTATACCTCCATTAAATCTAAGCCAACTTCCTGTGTTGTTCGCAGTGTTTGGATTTCGAATTCTATGGGAAAAATGGGTTGCTTGCCAAACAATAATTGATAAGGTGAGTAACCAGTGGTACTTCTCCATGTTGTTCTGTAAGCCCACAGTGCCTCTGGTATTCTGGCAGCCCAATCACGTTTATGTGACGCGATTGTTTTTGTTAGGATTGATTCTATTATTTTATTGCTGCTTTCTACCTGACCATTTGCCTGTAGTAGTGATTTTGTGCTGGACATGATAGTTTTTTAGTGTTGCAACTATTTTGTTCCCAGCAAACTGTGGTCCACTGTCTGTAATTATATCTCTTGGAAGGCCATAAAGCACAAATATATGGAACAAGAACTGTATGACAGAATCTTCTGTGGCTCTTGGCAATGCCTCTGCTTCAACCCATTTGGTGACATATTCTGTTGCCACCAAAATATATGTTTTTTGGTTTGAGGGTGGGTTAATTGGTCCGTCGAAATCAAGGGCCCATCGTTCGAATTGTTCAATGACTAACTGTGGATTCAAGGGCATCTCATCGAACTGACTAGGGCGTCCTGCTCTCTAGCAACTGTCACAGGCTTGGATGAATTTCCTTGCATCTTTGAAAACCATGGGCCAATAATACCCGGTTTGCAGGACCTTATGTCCAGTTCTGCGATCGGCGAAATGTCCGCCACATGGTTCGTCATGACAGACTTTTAAAATGTCGAAGATTTCGTCCTCTCGAACACATCTTCTGATATGCATGTCTGCCCCTATGTGGAACAGGTAACCTCCAACCCACGAGAATCGAGCACTCTTCTGAACAATCTATTTCCGCTCATTATGGGTTAGATGTTTCTGTAGTTTACCTACTGCTAGGTAATTGCCAACATCAGCATACTAGGGTGTTTGAATAGCAACAACAAACAGATGCTTGTCCAGATATTGATCTTCAACTGCTGCTACATCGATTGGCTTGGGAATTCTTGAGAGAAAATCGGCTACAGGATTTTCTTTTCCAGGTCGATCCTTGATTGTAATATCAAATTCATACAATAAAATCAGTTATCTAGTTATTTTGCCATTTGTGATAGGCTTGTTTGCTAAATATTTGATGGTAGAATGATCTGTATATAAGATAATAGGGTATCCAGTAATGTAATGTCTAAACTTATTGACAACATGTATTACAGCTAAAAATTCTTTCTCAGTAACATTGTAATTCAATTTAGCATGGGATAAATTTTTGCTAATATAATAAATTGCATATGGTTTTTTATCCTCTTCCTACCCAAGGACTGCTCCAATGGTTGTATCTGAGGCATCAGATGATATCTGAAATGGCAAATCCCAATTTGGTCCTCGAAGGACTAGGGCTGTGGACACAAGCTTCTTTAGATCCTAGAAAGCACGTTCACATTTTTCTGTCCAAAGAAAATCAGTGTTACCAGTTAGTGCATATAGAGGTGCAGCAATATGTGAAAAATGTTCTATAAACCTCCTATAATAACCAGAAAATCCAATAAAACTGCGTACCTCCATTTGAGTGGTAGGAGTGGGAATAAGCAAAATTATTTGGATTTTGGCTGGGTCTACTTGAATGCAAGTTGCTGAAATATAGTGTCCGAGAATAAGTCCTTCATTTCATCATATAGCATTTTTCATGGCTTAAACAAAGCCTGGTAGTAATGCAGCGTTGTAGGAATTTTTCTAGTGTATCCAATGTTGGATCGAAATTATCTCCATATGGTGTAAAGTCATCCATGTATACTTCAAGTCCTTCATTTATTAAGTCTGCAAAAATGTTGAGGATAGCCCTTTGGATGTGGCAGGAGCATTGCATAAGCCAAAAGGTAGAACTCTGTAGGAAAATGTTCCCCAAGGACAAGTAAAAGTGGTTTTGTATTGGTCTTTAGCGACAATCTGGATCTGATTGTATCCACTGAAGCCATCTAGGAAAGAAAAGAATTTCTTTCCTGCCAAAGTGTCTAATACTTGGTCGATGAATGGGAGAGGGAATTGGTCTTTTTGTGTTGCTTTATTTAGTTCTCTGTAGTCCACACAGATTCTCCATTTCCCATTCTTTTTTGGTACCACCACAAGCGGACAGGCCCATTTACTATCAGAGATAGGATAGATGAAGTTGACATCTAAAAGTTTTTGAAGTTTAGCTTTTACCACATCTTTTAGATGAGGATTAAGTCTCCTCTGAGGCTGGCGAATAGGTCTTGCATATTTTTCTATGTAAATGTGATGGGTACATAATTGAGGGTCGATTCCTTTCATATCAGGATAGTCCCATGCAAATGCCTCTTTATATTTCCTCAAAAGATGGATGAGCTTCGTTTATTGTTCAGAGGTGAGGTTGGCATTAATGTTTAAGGTTTTTCCCAGTTCGATTTCCACAATTTTACTATTTGCAACAGAGGTAACAGGTATCGTTTGATCATGTGTATCTTTAAGAGGATCTTCTTCAAATTCGTTATCGAATGCTGCCTCTATCATGTGACATTGTGTGCAGGATCTGGATTCAGTTTGACTAATAAATTTATTAATGGCATCGTCCTTTGTCTGATCTTTAAAATCAAGTGCCTCTTGTATAGTTAATGGAGATCTAATATTGTCAGTAAGGTATGATACAGGGTGCTTATTAGTTTTGATCATTGTGACACTTGGCTGTGCTGGAGGATATAAGGCTAAGTTCTTGATATTCACTCCCCTCATTATGGTCATATTGCCTTGTCGGCAGCCAATATAGGCATCGACAGTTGCAAGCAAAGGTTTACCTAAAATCAATGGGTGTCCATCAAGTCGGCTTTTGGGATTTATTACTAGAAAATTAGTCAGATATTCCCAGGAGTCAAAAGATACCATGACATCATGTAGTTTTCCCTCTGGCCTAACCACAGATCGGTCAACCAGCTCTAACAAGGTAGAGGTGAGTTCTACAGATGTAATGCCTAGCTTTTGGCAAGTAGTAGTTGTTAAGATGTTGGTTGCAGCTCCTAGATCAACTAAGGCATTAGGGAAGGTTTGACCATAAATTTGTACGGTGACTATTGGATTTCCTGGGTCTTCGTATTTGATGGGCGTCTCTTTTCCTAATAATAAGTTAGATAGAGTGCTAACTACTTGGACTCTTGGATTTTTTTCTGCATTCCTCCTTGGTTTCTTTACACACAATTCTTTGATAGTCTTTGCATATATCAGAATGTCTTGAATGGCTTGGAGGAATGGAATTTTTATGTACAAATTTTGTAATTCTCCCAGAATGTAAAAATCAAGATATTGTGTAGGTCGAGGTATGATTAATCATTTTGGGAACGGGGGAGAGGATGTGGTTGTTTGGTTATGAGCTTGTTGTTTTTTCACATCCTCTTCTTGTGACAGATGTTCTCTGGGTAACTGATTTTCAACATGGGTTGTCCTTTCTCCCTCAGTTTCAATAATACGCCCAGATCTTAACTAAAGGTCATTACACTCCCTCAAATCAGCTCCTATTTCTGATGTTTCTATTATTTGGACAGATTGGACCGGTCTGTTCCTTAGATTAGGGTTGGGTTGGGCTGGGAGTTGCGGTCTCAGATTAGACTAGGGATTTTGTTGTAGGGCTGGCAGTGTAGGTTGGGGGAGCAGCATGGTTCCTACTAGCTGATGCATCGGTCTTTTCCAATTGTCTTCCAGGCTGAACTTTGTGAAGTAGGCGGAGTCCATTTTGGTGGGTATGCATTACTTTGCCAATATGGTGGAGTATAGGGAAAATTCGGCCGACCAGACGGGCTTGCCTGATTTAGCCACGGGGTTGATGAAGGAAATGATTGAGGTGACCAATTTGGGGGCGAGGGTTGGGATTGACTTTTCCAAATATTATATTGTTGAGCATTATACTGCGGAGACTGAAAAGAAGAGGTCGGGTTTGAAAATATACTAGATTTTCGCGGCTGCCACTGACGACGCTGGTTGAGAAAATATACCAATTTTGGCTCTTCTTCTGCTTCCTTATATACTGCTTTTAATCCGAGAAGTGAGGGACAACTTTCCATAAGGTGATCTTTTGTGTAGATGGCGCATGTTCGGACTACATCTAGTGGACACTCCTTATGGCTATGTTTCTTCCTGCATCGGGGACAGAAGATTGCCAAAATCTGTTCTGCCTCCATTTGCTTCTGCTTGGCCTGCATAACATCATGTTGTGTAGATAGCATCCCTAGTATATCAGTTTTTAAATTTTCCAATAGATTTCCAATTTCTGCACGCATTACTCCTTCTGTCGAAATTTTATTATATCTTACAAACTGATCATGTTCTGCCGGTTTCAATCTTGTGCTGCCTCTCGAACTCCTGATACATAAGTCAATAATGTCAGCAAAATTTTCCTGATAAATATCTCCTTTTCCCATAATATTTAATGTTTCAATCCATTGTTCCTTCATGCCCCTAATTAATGTTGTTTTCAACACATTATCAGGTAAAGGTAGTGATGCATAAGGAGATCTTTGAAGATTATACTGAAAACGTTCCACATACTCCTCTAATGTTTCATTTGGTCTAGCTACCATCTGGAATATTTCATCCTTCAGTTCTCTAGACCTACAATAATCCTGATATTTCTTTAGAAAAGATTCTTTCATTTGATCCCAATTATTTATAACCCCGCCACCTAATCCCATAAACCATCTTAAGGAAGCCCCTTTCAATGTAGACGGAAATAATTTTAGTTTCTGGCGGTCGGTGGTGTAATCATATCCCCTACATAGCACATCGAACTCAATTAGAAATGCATCTAGATCTTCTGATGTAAGACCGTGGAATGTAGGGATATGTTGAAGATGGATTGCTTTCATGGCCGCATTTGCTGCAGTATCCACTATGGGGTATTTCAATGTAGAGGTTTGGGTGTTTGGCTGGTTTTGAGCCATTTGGTCGAATATATGCCAATAATCTTCTGGGATATCTAGGAGGGTATTCCTAGGTTGAGAAGGAATGGCTTTAACAGGACTAGTTTTAATAACACTTCCTCTGTCTGGGATAATGAAAGTGCCTAATGTCTGAGGAGATTGAGTTTCTTCAACAATGATTTTTGCAGCACTTCCCTTGTCTGGGCTGTTTAATGGCTGAGTTGTCCCAAGAGGAGACCTTGGTTTCTCAGTTTTCCCTGTTTCTCCTCCTCCTTCAAAAATATTGCTGAAATTCCCTTCTTGCAATAGTTCTAGAGTAGAATTTTCAATTTCTTGAAAGTCCTGCTCTTTAGTTTGAATATGCACCTCAACAAAGGCTACAGATGGTGATCCTGTGGCCTGAAGGGAACTAGTAGGCTATCTAGAAATAACTTTTCTAGGTCCTACTGAAGGCTGAGATTCTGCTTTCTTGATGATTTCGTCTATGAAGGTTGATCGGCCAAGGGTCACTGGCCCCTTAGCTTTTTCTGGCTTGGGTATAGGTTTGGAATTCTTTTCTGGCTTTTTCTGCTTAGTCATGCACACAAATCAATTGCTAGGTTCTACCCAGACAAAACAGCAGCAAATCTGTAGGAAAGTAGGCAGTCGAGCAGGGCGGTTACATGCTCCACACATAGGTTCTTACCTTCCCTTTTTAAAACCCAATTCTTCCCTAATAGGTTCTTACACTACTCTGAAAAAACAGATGGCTACACTCTTTCCCCGGCAACAACACCAAAATGTGGAGCTATAAAAAGGGTCTCTTTCACCTCTAATTACCTCACATTAGTTGTCAATCCAGGAACGTTTTGTTATTTCAAAGAGTGTCTCAGTCTAAGGCTATCATTTTTTAGAGTAATGCTAGTAGTACAGTGTTCAGAAATATAAGAGTAAATAGATGATTGTTTATAGTAAACTACTTCAAAAGATTAAACTACACATTCAGAAAACTAAGTAGTTATCAGTCAAGGGTTCAGTAGCAGTAACTCATCCATTTGTAAACTGATGAAACTAAGGTAAATCAGAGAACAGATTGTGGATCTGGGAGCCAGGCAGTAAATGTTAGTGCTCACTACAGCCCTGGATCATTCTTCACACCAAAATAACAAAGAACAGGAAATAGAATAACAAATCTAAAATGGCACAGCGAAATAAGAAATGGAACGACAAATCTGAAATGGAACATCAAACCTAAAATAGAACAACAAATACGAAACTGTAACAACAACTAAGTCTAGCAAGCAGTAACACCTTAGTCTACAAGATCAAATGCATGAATCGTGACCTACAGGAATCAAATGGCAATCCTTCACTCTTAAGGATGAATTGAACAACACACCAAAATGGAACAGCACTGATCAACGACGAATTATAGAACAGTACTTCAAAACCATATATGCACATGGCACACCTTAATAGTAACCTGATCTTGGTAAACCAATTATCACTCTCAGTTATAAAAGATTACGACTACATTTCAGAATGGAACAACAATGTCTATAGATCCAACAATCGCAAAGAACATAATCGCTAAGATGAATACCGTAATAAGTGCACAACACAGAGGCTCTGTAATTAAACAACAATAATATTCTGTAAAGACTGACATTATTATATTAACACTTAGAAGAATAGTTGATACGTTGCAGAGTCAATGCAATACTTCTGTCTCAGTAAAGTAAACATAACAGAGCATGTGATGTAAACTAACAAAACACATCAGATTACCAAATAACATTGATAAGAAAACCATGCATAAACCAAACGTAATAGTACAGGAGCAAGTGTCCTCCAGGGCCAGGCCCTTAGCCTCCAGGGTTACACCACTTGAAGTTATTCCAGACCCAGGGATGAATAGCAACCGAGTTTGTATTAATGCATAAAATGGAATTACAATAGATCAGTTCTCAATGAGACTCGACGATTAAAGTTTCAATCTTTAAAGAAATTACATAAAAACATCACCAACCCCACTTGAGCTAACAGTGCTACCCCTTTTATAAGGGTGAAGGCGGAGATATCTAAGTGCAGAAATAGATAAAACAGCGATCCCTCAGGATCAAAGATCCTGAGGGATTCGCCGAACCGTTAGTCCTCAGTCATCTCTTTCCTTTCTTGCATCGAGCCGATATCTCCACTTCCTTTCCAGGGCTGATTCAATTTGATTTGCTTTGCCTTGTTTGCATACGGTCTCCCATTAAAGGGACAGCAGTTAACCCATCCTTGTCCTTTCCTTTGGAACAACAACTTCTCATTTTTCCTCCTTCCTACATAAGGAAATGACAATTGTCAGTGCTTTCGTCTTGCATATTAATCTCACATGCTTTATTACAATTCCTTATCATTTTCTGAGTTCATGATGCAAAAAGGTTTGTAAGTTCTAATGAAAAGATGCTGAAATAATTACCAAAAACATACCTTCTTTAGTACTCCACACCAGGAGAACGAGGTAGAGTTGGACCCTATCAAGCAATGGAGACATTTCACAAACAAGGATAAGCATGAATCCTCTAGTATGTACTTCATGGACTCCTTAGAATATCCCTATTGCTATGCTAGTGCTATGATATGTAGACTCTTTGGAGCCTCTGATTTAGCTAGATTTTCCATAGAAATTGTGCCTTTAATGGAAGCAACAATTAACTCTTTTATCATGGATTGGGCAACCATTTTATCAAATAAAATGGCCAACCAAATCCTTGATTATAGAAGAAATAGGTATGTAACAACCTAGATAATACCCTCATTCTATATGAGTGCCTACATTATGGATACCATATGTTTCAATTATGACTTCCCCATTTTAGGTTGGAAATGGCCTCCTCAAGATCCAACTCCTATTTACATTTATCATAAGAATTTGTGGAAGGCCCATTATAAAGATCATATATATAGAACTTCCCATGGTTTTTTTTTACCCATCCATCAGCCATATTCAACAGACCTGCTCCTCGGTTATCCGATGAGGCCAACATTGACCTAACATCAATCGGCAGTTGGTTTGATGAAGAAAAGTTCACCTATGTCAGAATTTTTGGCAGCACCATAGATCCACATGTTCTCCCATTGTACATTCCTGATAAGCTATTGGCCAGAGAAATAGCTTACCAGATAATGGAGAAAGGAATGTCCAGGAACCTCAAAGAGTCCAAGAAACAAATGTGGCCTACATTTCCCCTCCACTGTGGTACTTACTCACTGCATGATTTCAAACATGCTGAGAAAGAAGCAAAGAAGATAAAAATTTTGAAGTTAGAAGTCATCCCTAAGAGACAGTATGACCCAAACAAAGTGGCTTACAAATTTACCACTCAGGTGAAACTTGCCAAATTTTAACATGAGAAAGATGACTATGATGACTTGTTCACTTCGGCTAAGTCATTTTCACAGGTAAAACATCTAGCAAGGATCAAATTGGGAGTAAGGGAGATAGACAAGTTTATGCAGTTCAGGACATAGAGGTTACAAACACTACCTCTGTATTTATTGAACACTACCCCTATGGTGCAGCAAGAAGGCCACAATGAAGAAAGCACTACTAAGAATATTCTCGAAAAGGAGAAGACAAATGAAAGGACCAACAAGCTCCTAGATACCGATGTGCATATTGATGCCAACTTAATCAAGGAATGGAAGAAATTCGATTAGCAGATCAAGAACCAGAATGACTCCCAAAACATCATTATACCAAAATCACCCGCAACACAGGAGCTCATTGATACTAGTATTACAATTGAAGAAGTAGTCAGCACAGTGAACACTCAGCATGATATTGAAATAATTCCAGAGAATCCTTTTGAAGAGATTGTATTGATGGTTGAGGAAATACCACCCCTGGATGTATTTTACAATCCAAAGCATAGGGCTATGGTCAAAAGATAGAGGAAAAAGAGGAAAATTGACCAGGGACCATTCTCAACTCCTCAAGATGAACTTATGAATGTGGTATGGAAAGACTCAGAAGTCAATCCTTCTGAGGATTTAACTAAGTTATCTCAATATGCAGGTGCCTATACAGCCGCTATAATGGACAAGGCCTCCGAAGTTAGCCAACTGATCAAAGAAAAGGATCTAAGGATCACCCAACTTGAAGAGCAAACAATAGTGGAACAATAGAAAATCGGTCAGCTTGAGCAACCGATAGGAGAGCAAAAACAATAGAATGAGCAACTGAAAGAATAGTTAAATATGGAGAAACAAAATATTGATCAACAGGCTCTCTTGGAACAACAAAAGTTGTCTCAAGAAATCAACAAGCTTGAAGTGGCACTTCAGCAAGAAATGAATGCCAAAGAAGAACAAATCGCACAACTACAATTACAGGTAGAGAAATTCAAAGGTTATCCGAAGATTGATGAATTCAAGAAGGAAGCCCCGAAAGTGACTAAAGCCTTTTCTCGGCAACTGAATATCCTTTTCCATAAAATATCATTGGTTGACCCATTGTGCATCATCACTACATCACTCATTGAACAAGTAGTTGACACCAGGTTATAATTTGAAAACACAGATGATAAGGTCACAAGATTTCTCTCTTGGTGAAGTACAGAAGAAGGAATGGCTGCTAATCTACCGAAAATCCAAGAATCGCACAAAGAAGTCTTGCTTTCGGAGTGGTAAACACAGTTAATAAATGTTGAAAGAGCTATTTCCAGAGCCAGGGCTACACTGAACAGTGTGATCTAGTTGGTAAATGACATCTTATATGGAGCTAACTTGATCTCTGATTGCTCCCCAGGAAATCTCCCGAAGGAAAAAGTGCTAGAAAATCAATGGAGATAAGATCTAGCTAGCAGAGAAGAACAAATCAACAAAGTGCAAAACTTGACTTGGGATACATTTTGGTTCTTCCTAGTCAAGATGCACAACTAGCAGATGGCCACCAAATTCCTTTCCGATGTTGTCAATCGCATGGTTCCCGAGCTTTCAGATGCCACATACACAGGTCAACTACATTCTTGGTTGATTCATCCTCTGGAAATTCAGGAAATGCTCTCAATTTGTCAGTTGCAAGTGAAAGAGAAGAAGTAGATACAATGAATTAGTTCAAAGGCTATCGCACTAATTTTTTCTCGATTTTTTCCCCAATCCTATTAAAACTCTTAGCTCTTTTGCCTCACTGATTTATTTTCTATTCTGAGTCTGATAAAATTGGTTACAAGTTTCATTCTTCTCTTATGAGGGTTAAGCTGTGCTAGACAGTGCCAATGCATTCTAAGGAGTGTTAGGGAGAACGAGGTAGAGTCGGACCCTATCAAGTAATGGAGACATTTCCCAAATAGGCATAAGCATGAATCCTCCGGCATGTACTTCATGGACTCCTTAGAATCTCCCTATTGCTATGCTAGTTCTATGATATGTAGACTCTTTGGAGCCTCTGATTCAGCTAGATTTTCCATAGAAATGGTGCCTTTAATGGAAGCAGCAATTAACTCTTTTAACATGGATTGGGCAACCATTTTATCAGATAAAATGGCCAACCAAATCCTTGATTATAGAAGAAATAGGTATGTAACTACCCAGATAATACCCCCATTCTATACAAGCACCTACACTATGGATACCATATGTTTCAATTATGACTTCCCCATTTTAGGTTGGAAATGTCCTCCTCAAGATCCAACTCCTATTTACATTTATCATAAGTATTTGTGGAAGGCCCATTATAAAGATCATATATATAGAATTTTTGATGGTTTTGTTTTACCCGTCCATCAGACCATATTCAAGAGACCTGTTCCTCGGTTATTCGATGAGTCCAGCATTGACCTAACATCAATCGGAAGTTGGTTCAATGAAGAAAAGTTTACCTATGTCAGAATTTTTGGTAGCACCATAGATCCCTTCTTTCTCCCATTGTACATTCCTGATAAGCTATTGGCCAGAGAAATAGCTTACCAGATAATGGAGAAAGGAATGTCCATGACCCTCAAAGAGTCCAAGAAACAAATGTGGCCTACATTTCCCCTCCAATGTGGTACTTACTCACTGCATGATTTCAAACATGTTGAGAAAGAAGAAAAGAAGATAAAAATTCTGAAGTTATCAGTCATCCCTAAGAGACAGTATGACCCAAACGAAGTGGCCTACAACTTTACCACTCATGTGAAACTTGCCAAATTTGAACATGAGAAAGATGACTATGATGACTTGTTCACTTTAGCTGAGTTTCTTTCACAGGTAAAACATCTAGCAGGGATCAAATTAGGAGTAGGGGAGATAGATAAGTTTATGCAGTTCAGGACACAGAGGTTACAAACACTACCTCTAGATTTATTGAGCACTACCTCTATGGTGTAGCAAGAAGGCCAAAATGAAGAACACACTACTGAGAAGATTCCCAAAATGGAACAGACAAATGAAAAGACCAACAAGCTCTTAGATACCGATGGGCATATTGATGCTAGCTTAATCAAGGAATGGGAGTAATTCGATCAACAGATCAAGAACCAGAATGACTCCTAAAACATCATTATACCAAAATCGCCCACAACACAATAGCCTATTGTTACTAGTATTACAATTGAAGAGGTAGTCGGCACAGTGAACACTTAGCATGATATTGAAATAATTCCAAAGAATCCTTCTGAAGAGATTGTATTGAAGGTTGAGGAAATACCACCCCTGGATGTATTTTATAGTCCAAAGCATAGGGCTACGGTCAAAAGACAGAGGAAAAAGAGGAAAATTGACCAAGGACCATTCTCAACTCCTCAAGCTGAACTTATGAATGTGGTATGGAAAGACTCAGAAGTCAATCCTTCCGAGGATTTAACTAAGTTATCTCAATATGCAGGTGTCTATACAGCCGCTACAATGGACAAGGCCTCCGAAGTTAGCCAACTGATCACAAAAAAGGATCTAAGGATCACCCAACTTGAAGAGAAAATGGCAATGGAACAACAAAAAATCGATCAGCTTGAGCAACAACTAGCAGAGAAAAAACAGTAGAATGAGCAACTGAAATAATAGTTAAATTTGGAGAAACAAAACATCAATCATTAGGCTCTCCAGAAACAACAAAAGTTGTCTCAAGAACTTAGCAAGCTTCAAGTGGCACTTCAATAGGAAAAGAAGGCAAAAGAGGAACGAACCACACAACTGCAGTTACAGGTAGAGAAATTCAAAGGTTGTATGAAGATTGATGAATTCAAGAAAGAAGCCCTGGAAGTGACTAAAGCCTTATCTCGATAACTAAATATCCTTTGCCATAAAATATCATTGGTTGACCCATTGTGCATCATCACTGCATCACTCATTGAACAGGCAGTTGACACCAGATTAGAATTCAAAAATGCAAATGATAAGGTGACAATATTTCTCTCTTAGCAAAGTACGGAAGAAGGCATGACTGCTAATCTATCGAAAATCCAAGAATCGCACAAAAAAGTCTTGTTTTCAGAGTGGGAATCATAGTTAATAAAGGGCGAAAGAGCTACTTCTAGAGCCAGGGCTACAATGAACAATGTGATAGAGTTGGTAAATGACAACTTATATGAAGTTAACCTGATCTTCGATTTCTCCCCAAGAAAGCTCCCGAAGGCAAAAGTGCTATAAAATCAATGGACACAAGATCTAGCCAGTAGAGAAGAACAAATCAGCAAAGTGAAAAACTTGACCTGGGATGCATTTTGGTTCTTCCTAGCCAAGGCGCACAACCAAAAGATGGCCACAAAATGCCTTGCCAATGCTATTAATCACATGGTTCTTGAGCTTTCAAATTCCACATACCCAGGTCAACTACATTCCAGGCTGAGTCATCCTCTAGAAATTCAGGAAATGCTCTCAATTTTTCAGCTGCGAGTGCATGAGAAGAGGTAGATACAATGAATTAGTTCAAAGGCTATCGCACTATTATTTTCATAAATCAAATCCCATATTTTCATGTTTGCAGTTTCAACAGCTCAAAGAAATTTTTATTGACAGTTAGTCTTTATTTTACTATTTAAACCCTATCATGTACTTTAAGAAAGGGTCCTCAATTTCTATAAAACTTGACTTGAGAAGTTACACTTTTGTACTTTTGAATATATTTTTATCAATAGTGGATCAAGGTTCTACATTTTTTTGAAGAAAATTTTTCAAGACCTACACTTTTGTATCTCCTTGAAGTTTTCTTAAATAAGAAAGTGGAATCAGAGTGTTATTCACATTGGAAAGACTCAATTGCATGCAGTATTTCTATCACTGTTCTCTTGTCTTGTTTCCTTACGTGATGAAGCATTCCTTTTAAAAGTTGCTATTGTTGATATATGTATGCTCTTCAAACAATTTTTTATCCTGTCATTTCTGAAGATTTAGAATTGTTATACTTCAAAGATATATGTCAACAATATACATTGTTATGAATGTGATATGTTTTTATAATTAATTTGTTTAATTTCTTAAACAAAGTAATCATTATCGACGGATGCATCTTTCTATCAATCAGTAATCCATCTATATGATTATTTGTCTATTAGGAATAATCAGAAATCACATTGTTAATACATTACCCAGGTTAGATAAGTATATTTGTATATTTTTGAGTTATAGGTTAAAGTACTTATCATATTTATTATACATTATAAAAAAATCATCCATCAAACCATTCATTATATGGGAAACTGGTCCCATAATATCCAGTCGGAGCCACCATACCAAACGGAAAAGGAGTTGTACTAAGGTCCGGACCAGGTGGTTATCCCAAATGTTGGTGCTAGGATTTTAGAGGCATCAACACAACCCTCACCAAAAGTGTCATTGAAAATGGCTTTGGTGACAAAGCTTAAATTACCATCACTATGTACACTTACAACAACAATGTTTTAAAGACCACCACCATATGCGACATTGGTGATGCACCTTAAAGGTCTATCACATGCATGAATCGTCATCAAAAACTCGTTGGAATGATCAATGATGATGAACATTTAATGACCGTCATGAAAAGTAACCAAAAAGATCATTGGTGATGGTCAATAAAAGATCGTCACTAGAAGAGTCACCAAAGAGAGAATTAGTGATGGGCCTTTAACGACCCTCACCAAAAGTGTCACTAAAGAGATAATTAGTGACAGGCCTTTAACGACCCTAACCAAAAGTTTCATTGAAAATGGCTTTGGTGACAAACCTTAAAGGACCATCACTATATACACTTACAACAATGCCTTTTTAAGGGCTATAACCATATGCGACATTGGTGACAGACCTTAAAGGTCCGTCATAGGCATGACCCTCACTAATGACATTTTTTCTTGTAGTCTCTAAAAGGGTCTTGTCATGAGTCCTTACAGATATGACCATGATAATAAGATGCATCGTTGCATCATGAAAGCATTAGAATCAAGAGCGCGTGATGTCACCATGAGAAACATGAAGGACATAGCTCTTGGGAATCCAATTGGACATTAAAGGAAAGGAAGAAGTCATCTAGGTGAAAGGAAACATTTTCCAGATAGGATATGCAAGATCATGTAGATTCACTAATAGAAACCTTAGCGGAGGATCCCTTATTCTAGGAAGGCAGCAAGTGTTTCATCAAGAAATCAAACTTATGGAATTCACGAGATGAAGGACTGATGACATGAGAAATGAAATTGATTAAGGGATTGAAGATCTTTTCAAGGAAGTAGCTGGAAGAAGCAAAGGTAAAATGAGATATGTATGCTTGTATTTGTATTTGATATTGTCATGTCATGATATATGGTTGCAGGTAACATGGATCAAGCATGATCAAAAGGAAAATGATCTCCTCCTCTGAAAGGATGCAGAAAGGCATAAGTCGCACTAGATGAAATCAACATAATGTCCTCATATGAAGTATCAAGTGGTTAACCACAATTAAAGAAACTCTGATTGAAAGCTCCTAGGAATGGAAGGTGTGAGGATGGAAGAGATTGTGAAATATGCAACCATGATGAAGGCAATCAACATCCAAAGGATCAGGAAGATTTGACCAGGAAATCTCCTGGAAAGATGTGAAGACTCTGATGGAAGTTTTCAAATATGAAGACCCTTGAAAAAAGATATTGTTGGGAGATGTGTCAACAAGTATGCAAGATGTTGATACCTACAATAAGATGTCACTAGAAAAGGCCACAACTAAAAAGGTAATATGTGATTTGTTTTTGGTTTCTGACCTATTGGAGAAAGTCCAGGTACGTGTGCAAGGCCAAGGTAAGGAGAATTGTGAAGGATGTCACAACTATGTACCTTGTGATCAAGAGCAATAACCTTTGAAGGAAAGTGAAGATATATGGCCCTATGAAGGAAGCCCTAGATCTAAAGCCAAGGAGGATACTTTCTGGGAAAAAAGGAATGACATAATGGAGGAAAGTGATGGATGGTTGGACCCTAAATGTGAAGAAATTGATGACATCGAAGTCTTGGATTGTCAGTGAACTAGAAGAACCTATAAAGTACTGATGATAGAGTCCCTAGGTAAGAGGGAGCTCTGGGAGGTTCCTATGAGTAAAGGAACTTGAGTAAGTTTCTGAGTGAAGAGAAACTTGGAACTCATCCCTGGTTAAGAGGGAGAGTTAGTCACAACATTATTGTCTTTAGTTTGGAAGAAAGAATGGAGGATTGTTTAATCATTTGGCATTCGACACTCTTTGAGGATGAAGTAGGGAATCCAAGACAAGAGTGGGCAAGAGGACCGATGTTCTTGAGGGCTGCGAACCCAAGATAAGAATAGTCCTAGTAAGGCATACTCAGAGAACACCCGGGTGGGTATGACCCTAATACAGACAATGATGATGCATGTCTATCAGCCATTGGTCTCGCCAACATTGTGTGCTCTAATCTAAGTGAGAGATAGAGTTGTTAGTAAAGGCCTTGCTATATGAAAACAATGTTGGTTGAAATGATGCTATAACAGATGGATTGTAAATGTGATTCTTCTTATGAGAAAATTCTTGAGATTGAGAATGACCAAGTAGCATTATGAATACCTCCCTAGTTAAGAGGGAGTGTTGAAGAAAGTGTAACTAGGTTCAGTCTTCATAGTCACATGATCTTTGTAAACAATGTAATAAAAGAGAATAAATTTATTTTGTATGCCTTGTTGCATGGGTTTCATGAGAAAGTAGTGTCACTAGGTCAAAAAACGTCTTCTTGATGTCTTTTAAAAGCTGACAAAGGAGGAGCCACGGTTGTAATGAATCATGATGATTACATTAACAAAATGAAGGACCACTTATACAACAGTGGCAGCTACAAGAAACTAGAAAAGAACCCCATCTCTAAAATTACAAGACTTGTCAAAAAAGCCATAAAAGAAACTAATCTAGATGAAAAACTAAAAAGACTCCTTACTCCTGACAGTGAAATTACCCCTCGCATTTATGGAGCCCCCAAAATTCATAAAGCGGATGTCCCCTTGAGACCTATAGTCAATACTATAGGATCACCCACATACGAATTAGCAAAATATGTCGCTAGAAAATTAGCTCCGCTGGTTGGCAAGACCAGTTCTTACATAAAAGATTCCAGCCAATATGTGGAATTCATTAAAAATGCCAAGGTAGATCCAGGTGATAAAATCGTTAGTTTTGATGTTGTCCAGTTGTTTACTAAAATTCCCTTAGATGAAGCAATCCAAGTAGTGAAAGAGGTGGCAGACCCACAAACTGCAAAATTAGCTGAAGTCTGTCTGAGATCCACCTTCTTCACATTCCAAGGAGAGATTTTTGAGCAAACATCAGGAGTGGCTATGGGATCCCCCCTTTCACCTATTGTAGCCAATCTCTTCATGGAAAAGTTTGAAAAGAAGGCCCTAGACACCTACCCATTAAAACCAAAGTTTTGGATCAGATTCGTGGACGACACCAGTGTGGATTGGGCCCATGGAAATTTTTTTTAAACCATCTCAATAGCATTTCTAAGGACATCAAATTTACAATGGAAATTGAAGATAATAATTGCATCTCCTTCCTGGACATCTTACTCATTAGAAACAAGGATGGTTCTATAGGTCACAAAGTGTTTAGGAAAAAGGCTCATACTGATAACTATCTCCATGCAGATTCCCACCACCACCCAGCCCAAAAAATGGGAGTTCTTCAAACCCTCTTCACTAGAGCTTGCAGAATTTCAGATGAGAGCCACACCGACGAAGAAATCACCTACTTAAAAAGAGCATTTTCCAAATTAGGATACAATAATAAAGATATCTTCAAAGCCATTAAAAAAGCCAAAACTGGAAACATTAAAAACAAAACTAACAATCCCCCAGCTGCCAATGCCTACCTTCCATATATTCAGGGTGTAACCGACAAGCTAGCCAGAATTCTCTTAAAAAAGAATATCAAAACCTCATTCAAGCCCTTGACAACTATTAGACAAAGAATGAAATCAGTCAAAGACAACCCAGAACATCTCCAACAAAAAGGTGTCTACATCATCAACTGCTCTTGTGGAGAACAATATATCGGGGAAACAGGTAGATCAGTCAGTATCAGGCTAAAAGAGCATAGTGCAGATATCCGAAGGGAAAGAACCCGTTCCTCAGCCTTGGCAGAGCATGCAGGTAAGACAAACCACCATATATGCCTTGAAAACACAAAAGTCATCGCAAATGAAAAACACCATTTCAAACGTAAAGTCCGGGAGGCGCTTGAGATCATAAAACACCCGCATAACCTCAACAGAGATGGAGGCTTGGAAATTAGTAGGAATTGGACCTCCCTCCTCACCCCCATAGAGTAAATCTGGCCCTCCTTTTGCCTTCTTTGCTTCTTATCCTCCCTTCTTTAGATCGAATCAGCCCCTCCCCTTAAAACTTTGTATATTAACCTATCTAGCTTATAGGCCTAATAAACTCATCATTAATAACACATTATCCTCTTAAAATCTTACATGGATTAAATAAATTAAATGTAAAATAGACAAAAATTATAAAATATTACAATGTGTTAAAAACAAATCATTATAATAAACTATTGTGGAAACAAGAAATTAATAATAAGAAACTCAAACTATTAATAAGCATGTATAATAAGAAGTATATTCATGTATAATAAATAAAATTATAAATAAACTTTAAAATATCAAAATAATAAGAATATAAAAAGATTAAATGTAATATAAACACCTTCTTTAGAAGCCCCTAAAAACTTTGCTTAATACGCTATCTAGCTTATAGGCCTAATCAGTAATAACACATTATCCTCTTAAAATATTACATGAATTAAATATATTAAATGAAAAATAGACAAAGATATAAAAATATTACAATGAGTTAAAAACAAATCATGAAGATAAATTATTAAGTAAACAAGAAATTAATAAAAAACTCAAGCAATTAATAAAATATATAATAATTGCATTCATGTATAATAAATAAAGTTATTAATAAAAATCTTAAATATCAAAAGTATAAGAATATTAAAAGATTAATAAATTTAAACAAAAATCATAATATTTCAAAATTATAAGAATATTAAAAGATTAAAAGAAATATAAACAAAATCATAAAATATTTCTAGTAGTAAAACAAATCTTTATAATAAATTATTTAGAAAATAAAAAAATTAATAATAAAAAACTCAAGCTATTATCATATTTACTTGGTTAAAAAGAATATTAATGTATAATAAACATGTATGTTTATTTACATGTTTATTAATTGTAATACTTATTAAACAAGGAATATAATTATATTCATGCATAATAAATAAAAATTAAAAATAACTTTAATTTATCAAAAATTACAAAAATATTATAACATTGAAATCATCCTAATCTTTTAATTCAATCCCTTAGAAACCTAGTAACAAATTTAAAATATTATCATAATTACCATAAAGTTACAAATAATTAAAACAAAATCATCATTTATAAATAAAAAAATTATTACTAAAACTATTCACTTAAAAGAAAATTAATATATAACTATAATAATTTTCCATAAATAATAAATAATAAATATAATTAAAAAGAACCTTAATAGAATATATATTGGATAGGTTAAAAATAATCCAATTTATTCAAGCATGAAACTGGTCGGTTCACATTCTTGACAGTTCATCCTCAAACCCTATTTATCAACACATTTCTCTCTCTCCTTTGTAAATCAAGTCCTGATGATGAGTCTTGGTCTAGACTTGAAACGTCGACAAAGAAAAATGAAAACTGTGGATTATCCGAGTTTAGATTCTAAAAACCTGAACCACAGAAATCTGCAATCCATTATTTATTAATATGTTAAGTCAAGTCATGTATGAATAATCTCTTCATGAGCTTATGTAAAATGTATTCAAGCTAAAGCAACCCTCGATGACCAAGGCCAATCCTCCATTGGAAAGCTCAAGAAGTCTGTAAGGAAATCAATAAGAAACTCATCATATTGGCTTCAATATTGAAATTAAATATATAAATGACAGTCGCGTCGGCTCAACAATAGGAGCATGTTGGTTCATTTGACAAGTTGGCTTATGTGCAAGGATAAATGACTATAAATACCCGTCTAGGGTATCCGCAAATCTAAAGTACATAACTTGCAATTTCCTCATATAGGTATAGGATCAAATCTGCAGTACAAGAAGGGAAGTGTTCTGGGTCTCCGATGAAGAAGTATCACCATACCATTTGGATGGGTATGGGAGAAGAGATCCGCACTACAGGAGGACGTATCTCTGCACCTTAGATGGCACAATAAGATAAGAAAACACTTTAGATGGGTAGAGGGATCTAATCCGTAGTCTCAGTGATAAGTATAAATACCATTATGTGAAATCTTGGTGAGAATAGTGGCTTGACATCTCTTGGATGGGTATCATTATTCTAGAGAAGATCTTAGTACAAGGAGGAATGCTATCACAGTCTCGATGGATCTATTTCCTAATATTATATATATACATATGATGAGGAAGGGCTCAGAACCCTCACTGCCTTTATGTAGTCTAACTGTATCAGAATAATATCCCACTGTTGTAATCACAAAAATACACTCTCAGCATGCTTAGAGCTAATGTGATGATCATCTTAGCTAGAATACAATGATGGAGGTATGATGAGACAGTCATCATCATGATTGTCATAATGAAACTCTCGGTGCATCGATGAAAGCATAGAATAAATATCATAGTGAAGATCTCAATAGACCTCGTTGACATCATGAAGAAGAAACAGTGAAGATCTCAGTGATGTAGTAGTGATGGCTTCTATTAGGGTCCTATATTAATAGGATTCATAATTTTTAATTGGCTATAGTTAGTCTTGTAATATTGAACATACCTTTGTTTTTCTGCAAATGTTTGCCATATTAAAAAATTAAAAAATGTGAAGATGGTATGTCCTAAAATAAATATCAAAGGACAAAAAGAATAAGGAAAGATAAAAAAATGAAAAATATGAACCCCAAACAAAAACATATCATGAAAGTGTGCAAGTCTAACTGCCACTAGTTTTTACTTTACTGTGCAAAATAATGGTTGTGTGCAGCTTGTCATAAATTCCACAACCCATGATAGTCAAAATGTTTAATATTAACTATTTCATGCTTTAAATTTCATGTTTATAGATAGAGAATAAAGATCGCCAAACTTTTTAATCTTGGAAGATCAGTAGTTAGGTAGAGAAATAAAATGTACTCATAAGCTTAATTTGAGCCATTGGAAGATATGAGGTTAGAATTAAATAGTTTATTTTTCAAAAAAGAAAATGAAAGGAAAGGGTCTACTAGCTTAAATGCACCCAATAAAGTGAAGAAAAAATGTTAGGGTAAGTAGAAGAAAGGTTGCAGAAGTACAAAGTTGATTGAAGCAAAAGCACACTTATTATGCTTAATTCTATGTTTCAGTGTGCAGGGGAAGTTATGAAAGTGAAAGGATGTTCACAAGTTGATTTGGCTAACTTCCCCTCATTCCATTTCACCCCCCACTACATACTTACTAATTTCCCCATTATCCCATCATTACTTGTTAAAATACCCTTTTCCCTTCATTTTCACTCTTGCCCCTTGGTTTCACACATTTCCATAGCAATTTACCTTCCAAACTCATTCGCCTACCCAAAACCCCTTTTCCCTAGTGTGAAACCCATTCCCCTTTGAAGGAACCACTTTCCCCTTATTAATTTCCCTATTTTTCCTAAAAACCCACTAAAAACCCTTATCCTAAGTTTAAATCCCCCCCCCGCATTACTTTATTAACTCCCCCATTCCTATATTTCCCGACATAATCCCTTTTACCCCATAAAACCCCTTTACTCTAAGTTTTCTCTCCCTTCCGCTTTATTTAACTAACTCCGTAAATTCACATTTCCCCCGATATAAACCTGTTTAACCCACCACCCTGGTGCGGTTAACAAATCCCACCGCATTTAACCCTAGTCCCACTCCATAACCTGTTCATTATATTTTAATCCCCATTTGTTCATTAAATAATTACAAATCAATTGTAATTAATCCCCCAAACCTTGCAAATCTTCACCCAAGTTCCCTCAGTGCAACTCCACTACGTTACAATCATCTGAGCTACCACCCCCAAATCTAACAGCGCGCATCCATATCACGGTCATTCCCTCACCTAACTTTACCCGCCCGAGAGCACACGAGATTAGTGGTTTCGCTTGGGCCCCTTTCGATTATGTTGCAGCTCCAGCTGAACTCATGTGCTCTTGGGGAAATACCGCTCGACTGCCAAAAGTGGTGTGATGGCCTCCAGAACCACCTTCCTACCAAAAGTTGAAACCACCCACTATTCATTATGAAATTTCGCACCAAATTCTAACTGTTGCCAGTTAAAAGGCCGAAGACACTCATTTTCACCCTTTTCGCTCATTCGCTCTGTGAAAGCTTCCTAAGCCTTCCTGCACCACCCTGAGCCTCTACAACCAAATTTGACCGCCAACTACCTCCCGAACACGCTCCAGACGCCCAATTCAACCATCCAGTGCAGCGATGAAGCTAGAGTACCCTCTGTAGCTACCATTGAAACTAGTTGCAACCTATACCACCATTTCCAATTATTTGGACAAAAAAATAGAATGACCATCTCAATTTGAAAGCATATAGTGAATTCAAACATTAAATTGATTGAATTTAATTAATTTTCCCTAAATTGATATTATTTCCCCCCTGAATACTCAAATCCCTCTTTTCTGACCTGCAAACTACCCTTTCACTCCACTAGAGTTGTTTAAGCTTCACTTCTATAGTCTGTGCAAACCCAATTCACACCTTTCCCCATAAGATGGTTACCCATACCTATCTAGATGTTAGACCTGTGTCAACCCCCCACCTGGACATTGACCATTTGGCCCTAGTAGACAGGGATTTCCAAATAAAAGACATTGTAGCTCAGCCCACCTTCTAAAGCTCCACTGTTGGAGTAAGGACAGATTTTTGAACCATACAAATGACATAGCCTTTGGGAGTCCAATTTACCCAAATAGACATTCCCAGAAGTTCACCCATTTCCTAATATTGTACATTCTTGTCATGCCTGTTATATCCCTAGCCTAAGGGTTATTACTGCCCCAGATCAGCAGTTGTTATTCACCATTACACCTGAGTCAATCAACCAAATGCTACAAATCTAATCTAGCCCTAATCAGATTCCTCTATCCATTAGAAACCTATTAGACTTGTACCTTACATTATACCAGGTGAAAATCAAGCAATTTTTCCAGAATTTTATCATGGAAGAGCGCCATACTCCTATAGATACCCCACCCTATGTTGCTACCATTTTCTCAGAAACTGGTAGGCACATAATCACCATGCTCTCATGCATCCTAGGATACACATTAGATGAGCATGTGGATGAGGTCATCTTGGCCTTCTTGTCCATTTTCACTCCAGGCAAGCCTCCTGCTATCATGTATGATTATGCTTAGTTCATTGCAGATAGAATGCATGAACAATTCACCAGACTGCCCAATGAAAGAGTTTTCAAATACTCTTTAGTGTTGTTCTATATGTTTTTGTATTACCAGACACATAAGTTCCCTGTGAGCATCTAGAAGTTGGACACTAGGGGAAAAGAGAGATCAGTGGTCTACTGGACACCCTTGGTCCAAAAGTTTTCCATAGCATTCACCTATAAATACTTCATAGACTCCTTTGTGTACCCAGTCATGAACATGATGACTTCTAATACTCATCCTAGAATCAACCAAGACATCAAGAGAGTACTACAATAGCACTAGAACAACAAGGTGGGAGACTGGTACCTCTACTAGAAACACACTGAGATAAAAATTTATGGCTGCCAGTTAGCCCCTTATAAATTGCCAAAATACCTCCCTATGAGCATATTTTCCCTTGAATAATTCAGACAAATCATTTATGAGGTCCACTTCCTATATGCTAGGAATAAAACCCAGTTCAACATGGAAAACCAATTGGGCCCATTCATTTGTAACAACAGAGGGGCTAGACTAGAGGCCGACAGGTTACTACAACATATGAAATTCAGAAATAGCTTCCTAGGGTAGTATGACCCTCATGGGGTCATAAACAAGTTGAGACTTAAGGTCAAATTGGCACCTTACATCCACCACCGAAGACCAGACATTAAACAGTTTTCCAACCAATCTGAATGGCTAGAGAACACATTGATTGATATGGAAAACAAAATTGTGGATGTTGAGAACACACTAATTGTTTTAGAAAAGCAATTTGACCAGAACTCTTTCCTGCAGGTTCTAGAAATAGGAGAACCAATGAATGTACATACCATGTTACAGACCCCAGCAAATGAGGAGTAGAATCTAAAGTGGAACAGGGAAGAGGCATCCAACTCTTCCATGGAGACTACTGATGAGATGTTTGAGCTAAGAAAGAAGCCCAAGTTGAATCCTCTGTCTAAACAGGAGGAGAGCATTGAATCAATGAAACTTACTGACACTGAGACAATGAGGTAGATAAGTAAAGAAGTAGTTGCATCAGAGGAATCACAATAGCCATTGTCCTCCAACGCACAGATGATAGAGAGACAACAGAGTATGGAGATTTCTTCCTTTTTTAGGCCAACTGATTGGGAAAAATATATCAAAGACAGATTCAAATAAAGAAAGATGAGGAATGAAAAGTTGAAAGTAGAGACACATCCCTAATACCTCAAGCTTACACCACCAAACCAGACCAGATTGATGTTAGCCTTTGACATCAAAGCAGGCAAGATGCAGGTGTCATTTTTGCAGCCCACTGTACAGCAACCAAAGACCTCAACAAACTATAAGAAGACTAATTTTGAAGTCTTGGCCAGGGATATTCATCCCATTGATCAGATAGAGTTTGATAAGAAGGCTGGAGAAATGATTTACTCCACCCTCATAGGAAAGGCCATGGATGCCTTTAAACTGAAATATTCATTGCATAATGTGACAACCCAATTCAAGCTGGAAAAGGCCTCCTCATAGGCCAAAGGTAACAGGATAAAATCATTGGAGGACTTGGTCATTGAACTTGGCCATGATCCAAGTGACATTAAGGCTACTGAACAGCTGATCAAGAAGAAGAATGAGGACATAACAGCCCTCAAGAAACAACTTAAGCTGCCTCATTCACAGCACCCATAGACAAAGGAGGTCCTGGAAAGTTAGAGCAATCATGAAGAGATGATGGACCTAGTGCTACAACTAAATGATCAGTTGAAGGAGATGGAGAAAGAACTGGATAGCTTGATACAACTCAAACAAGCTAGTCTTAATAATGCTCCTGCAACTGTCATTCCAACAATTACTATTGTTGTACCTTCTACTTTGGTAGAATCCTTAGCTCCCACTGCTCCAATGGAAACTGCACTATTAGCATCTACACCAACTACATCAGCAACAAGATCAACAACAACAAGCTCCACAGGTGATGAAGCAAACAGGTTGGTCAAAGCAATGGAACAAATGTCCATTCAGACCACTGAGATGAACAGACTTAAGGAGAAAGTCATCAACCTGGAAACATATTACAAATTGGCCCAAATCATGCACAGAGAAGAACAACAAAAGGCCACAAGGATGACTGAAAGAATCAAAAGCTTGGAGAAAGAGATGACACTGAATGAGCCCCTAGGTCAGGCTGAGGAAAAATTGTGGGTCAATATCATTGACTCTGTCAATGATATTTGGCCATCCATCCAAGTGATTTTTGAACAAATTGAATTTATAAAGTAGGCAATAGAAGCCATTCAGAAAGTCAAAGATGAACATGGATATATGCCAGAGGAGGTAGCAAGGCTCATTCATTTCCTCAACTCCAAGAACAAGTATGAGCTACAATAACTAGAGATACCTGACAAGATAGGTACAATTTTGGAAGTCAAAAGAGTCCTCACTAAGAGGAATTTGATGCAGAACTTAGAGGATAAGTGTCAAACCATGCAACTGGCCATTGACAGGTTCATGGTTAAGTTAGAACTTTTGAGGCAAAAGGGATTACCAAATCCCTTAGTTATAAATGATAGGCTAACGACACAGGAGGATTACAATAAAAAGATTAGGGAAGTGGCCAGAGATCAGGTAAAGACTTCGCCCATGAAGGGCATACCAATAGGAAAAGTATTGTATCAAACATTTGAGAACTTATTTTACCTCCAGCATGAGGAAAAACACCTTTTTGTCAATAAGCCTACTTTTTCCAAATACACAGAGGCAGATGAGATATACCGAAAAATGCTCAATATCCAATTACCATATGTTGAGGCATGGGAATTTACTATAGGAAATACATAGTGAAAATAAAAATGTACATTAAAAAGTAAAAGAGCACAGTAAAAGGATATTGACAGGTCAGCAAGGTCAAAGAGTATCAAATCAAAGTGTATCGGATGAAAGGTCATAAGTAAATATGACATCCAGCATGAAGACCAAACATCCAAGTAGATTAAAGGGAAAATGATCAAACACCAAAAGACAATAGAACCTAAATAATAGGGACAACAAATAGTAGCTCAATAGCTGTCTCTATCTTCTTGCATGAAGATATTTCCTTTTCCTAGATTAGTTCTCAATGTAGTTTGAGATATTTTGTAAATTCTTTTTGTATAAATACTTCATAATTCGAAGTATTGGGTGTGGATTGCTATACATTTGTAGAGTTATTTTGATCTTAAACCTAAGGGTGATTGTACCAACTTTCAAGTCAACAGACTGGAGCAAGTAATAAAAATATTGCACTAGAAGATTCATGAGATGAGCTATTGCAGTGAGGTATCTCCTTTTTCTGATTTTGTTACCTTCTTATGTGTTTCATAAACTTAATTGTTTTCTAAATTTGAATGAATTAACTGGAAATATCACTCAGAATTTGTTTAAGTACACTCTGTTTTGCATAGTTAGTCATTTATATGTTTTCCTCTGATACCCAGATTTGAGAACCCTTAATTGCTCTCCCATCCTGGTTGACCTCTTTCTTTGCTCTTCATGATCTAGCCTAGGGAGCCCTTAATTGCTCCCTGGATCCAATTGGAAACCATTTCATATTCAAGCCTTTGAGATCTATAGTAACTCCTCTATCTTGCCCTATAGACATTGTTTTTAGAACTTAATCCAATATTATTTGTCTGAAATTTGACCCCATAGCCCAATGGTAAAAGAAAACCCTTTTCATCTAAGTAAGTGATCCAACCATCCAAATTCAAATCAAAAACCCAAGCACAATCATAACTAGCCTAAAATTAATTGAATAAAACAAAGTTAAATCATAAAGAGAGAACCCTCTCTAAGATAATGAAGGCTAGGTCCTGATAACCAAAAGTGGTTTGTGGTTACCTCTATCATTTCTTTTTCTGACAACTTCGAAGAAATTTTGGAGTGATAACAACTTCAATGGTGAAACAATGATGATGATCTCAGCAGTGACAGAGAAGAGGATTGATGTCTTGGTCTTGGAGTGGCAGAATAACTCAATGGTCATGGTATTGGTATTCATCAATTGGAATCTCTACAAGAATAATTTTGTTCAGGTTTTCGTCTCCAAGAGGGAGAGGTTTTGTCCCTAGCATAATGCCAAACATCTTGTGTTCTTGTCTCTTTATTTTTGATAGAAGTTTGATGAAGTAAACACACATTAATAATGTAAAGACGATCAAGCTAAGATAAATAGTAAAAACACTTCACGAATTGTTATCATGTTAAGAAGAATCACTTTAATTCTGAATGCCCTATATTATTTAATGCCATCTAGGTCCACATGTGTCCACATAGGGTTAGCCTCCCCCTCCCCTCGTCCACACCTTAGGTTGGGCTTGAAACGATGCCCTAGAGGTTGATGCAACCAAAAAGAAAATAAAAAGCATAATTTGGCCACTCTCAACAGGAAATTTACCACAAAATGCAAAATATGGTTGGGAAATACAATTTTAGGGCATGGGAAAAAGGAAAACATTAACTCTACCCCTTATTTATGGCCATCACCCTGGTTCATATGGGTCCTAGATGAGCCCCCTCCACGTTAAGGAACCCATTGTAGTCCCAAACCACTGGTGGGAAATGAACTGCCCCACCTAAAAAAGGGTTATCCACTGCTATTTCTACACTTCACGCTCTCATCCCTTCGAACCCCAAGCAGACATAAAGAAAAATCAATCAAAGGAAAAAGGCATATGAAGAAGGGTGGAAAAACAAAGGTCGGGGTGACTCATGTACCACAATTTTCTCCTCCTACACTCATATACCCAAGTGTGGGCTTCCCTTATTATAGCTACCCTTGTACCATGGGATGTGGCTTGGAGCATTCCCCTGATTCCCACCCTATTCTATCACTACATCACTTTCCAACTACCACCTCATGGATTTACTATGGACATGTCACCCCCTTTAAAGGTTGAAGCCACCTAATAGGGTCCTTGATTAACTCCTTTATTGAGCTTGGAGACACCTGTACATGCCAAGGTCCACTATGGAAGGTCATGCCACCATGAAGTGCCCCATTGATTCCATGACTTGTAAGCTCTTTTACTTGATTATTCTAATGATTTATTGAATTGGAGGGCAAGGGGACGCATTAGATCTTATGCAGGATTACCGGGGGGTCTCCATTTTGGTTTTGGTCTCCCGATACAAGGTCCTAGCCCTCCATAGGGCCACATTGATACCTATAGGGTGAGCGTTGAGAGCCATGGGGTTCCACCATAGTAGATATTAGTACATGGATCCCCAAAACTGCTCATTGATTGCTCATAGTGCACCTTTTGGATGAGGATGATGCACCTGGTTCACCATGCCCAGTTAGCTCCTCACTTGCACCATACATTGGAATATGTTCTAGCGTCCAGATGAGGATGTGTCTCATTACAGGAGACAAAGGGAGGGCTTATGTCATCATATTGGCCCTTACATATGGCTTACAGGCATTTTGATCCACATAGAGACTCATGAGAATGTCATTGTGCCCCTAAACCCACATGGTGAGCACCACAAGGATATGCTTGGAAAACAAGGGGCCAATCCCTTTTCCACTATGTTTGGAGTCCATTCTCACATCATGGCACACTTTGGACTTCATTAGGTCTTCTCAATGGCCCAACGACTCATTATATTGATCATTCTACCCTCTTGAGAGGCTTACTCTTATGTTATTGAGCTATATTGGTGGGCTTCTCACCAAGTGATATTGTTATTACACATTATTTTATTATTTGGGGCTTAATTAGGCCAAATTAAGCAAATCAAACTCCTTAGAGATTGTATAAATAGATAAGAGGTGATTCATTCTCTCATCATCACTTGGATTTGAGTTTAGCAGCTACTTGAGAATTCCACATTTCCTTTGAAGAACGAGTTTGGTTTCATGGATGAATTTTGGTGTCTGGATTCTATTTTTTTATTATCTTAAAGCTTCATTATTGGCATAGTTTGATGATTGGATATACTAATTTGTACATGTAAGTGACCTTTTTCATGCTTATTCTTGTTATTTACTTTGTCACATGAAATGTTGCTAGTATTTTCACTATATAAGTCAGAAATTTACTACCTTTTGTAGCGTTGTATCATTGCATGTGCCTATGAACGGGTGAACGTTTCTAGAGATTATGGTTGTTGAATACATCTTGATAAGTCATCAATTATTGTATATTGGAGTATAAATACCTTAAATAGTTGCTCTCATGCCCCAATACCATGCGAAGTTACTTGCAGGCCTCCTTGATCGAGTAAATCATTTCCAAACAAAAAATTATCTTTGACTCCATCTCTACCAATGTATAAGGCACTAATCCTTCCATAGGTGATCACTTTTAAAGCTTATTTCTCTCACCTCTCCTTCTCTTTCTAGCCCTACCCTCCATAGGTCACCTTGGGCATATTTTTTCTCCCAATGTATCGATAGAAAAAGTTTGATCTCATGTCCATAGCTACGCTAGGGTTTTCTTTAGAGGCCCTACAAATTTCAAGAAATTCCAAGAGTGGTATCTTGAGAAAAAGAAAGCCCTAACTCAAGGATTGTTTCTTCCCCTAGGTCTCCCTTGGCTAGTGTCCTCATTTGGATGATTACATTTAATTCTCCAAATAAAATTTGTCCTTTGATCCTCTTCTCTTCCATAATTAGGTTCCTTTGATCCTCTTCTCTTCCATAATTAGGTCAAGCCCTCCTTGGTTGATCAGTTCCATGTCCTTGACCTAATTTTGGGTCCACTTGGTCCCTTGTGGTCCCACAACTTTACAACTCTAATTCGACAAAGATCACATAAAGGCCAATTCTCCATATGAATATTTGGGTTTAGGAACCTTCTTGACAAGACACATTCCCAAACCCTAGCCTCAAGGATCCTTTTAGCCCTTTCTAGAGAGTCTATCACCTTGCTTTTTGAGAAAGAAAGCCATATAATTGAGTCTCTTGTTAGGTTTTGTAGCATCGGATGTGTTCTAGCCATGAAATTTGGTGGAGGGTAGAACACATGAAATCTCCAAAACCTAGAAATCGTTTCTAGAAGTTCTTCCTAGAAATGACTTAATTAGATTATTAACCAATTTTTAAATATTTCCTAAGTTTAAACTTAGGGAGTATGGTTAATTAATCAGTATTAATTAAGTCAAGGTGAGAATCATCTAGAAGCTCACACAGATCGATCCAGAGATGATCCTAGCCATCGATTATGTTTTAATCTTGGTCATTGGTGCTCCAATAGAGGATTATAAGAGGAGGTCGATGTGGTGATGGAGAATATGTTGATTTTTGGGTAGCATCCGATGTGCTCTAGCTCCGAAATTGTGCAGAGGGGCTAGAACACATGAGATATCCAAGACCCAATTTTTTTTTTGTGAAATTACACCTGGATTGTATTTTATTAAAATAATTAATATTTTTAATGTGGCTCCTAAGTTTAAAATTAGGAAAATTAAAATATTAATGGGTATTAATGAAAATATGGGTGAGAAGCTTCTAAGAGATGAGGATCAAGTCTAATTTAATCTTATCTATTGATTAGAGATTAGATTATAGTCATTGATATCTCAACAGGAAAAGTATAAAGGAAGACTTGAGGGTCATTTGGAGTGACATCAACAAATACTTAGTAACCCGAGGGAAATCGATTCTCAAGGAGTAAGAGTTCAATTTTAGAGGGAGAGTTGCAGGGTGAAGGAAGAGGAGGGTATCAACATTAGTCAGAGACTAAGGAGGAGGGGATGTAGTGCATCAGAGGGATAAATCAGAGAGGCAGCACAGCAAGGGATGCAGTCCTCATGTAGAGATGACACAGTGGAGGATGGAGGGTCTCTTGGGTGTCTGAATTTCTCCAAAGGGTGGAGGAAAATTGTCTCATGTGTTTTCTCAGAGGTTTCTCTATGTTATGCAAATAATTCCTTGTAAAGAGATTGTTGTTGAAGAATAATAAATAAACCCTCATTTGTTGCACAGGTTTTCCCGCATTGGGTTTTTCCAGGGACTATTGTCCAAAAATAACTACGTTGATGTGATTGATTCTTGTGCTTGTATTTCACTGTTCTTTTCTCTATGCTATTAAGCAACAACTAAAATAGAATCTACTTTGATGTTTACTGAAGGGTTTTGTAAATAAATTATTGTGGAAAATAAGTAGGATAAATAAATTAGTTACTGCAGCAGAATTTCGTGTTAGAAATTTTCACAGAATACACTTGAGCAGTTTGATTTCTTAGCAGATCAATTTCCAGAGTAGCAACAGTTAGTTGTCGGAGAGAGGTAGAGATCAAGAAGTGTGTGAAGGGTAGAGACAGTGAGGCTGGAGGAAGTATTCAAGATCTAGTGAGTGCATTTGCAAGGAGGTAGAACACCCACAAAGAAGCTGATGCAGGGGCTGCGTAGTAGCTTATAGAGGAAATTTCGATTCGTTGAGAGGGAAACATGTCTTCAGTTACAGAGGCTAGGAAGGAGTCCCAGAGTGGCGAAGAAGCATTTTTCCAACTATAAAAGTGTTGGGGGGAAAAGTATCTAATGCAGAATGCCTCTATCCCACTCTGAAGGTGATAGTACTTCAGCAACAACTGAATGCAAAGCTATTCAAAGTTTCTTCTTTATGAGATGAGAGAGGGAAGAAAAGGATGATCTACTAACCGTTATCTTGCGCTAATAGTCGATCCAGTCTTCACTCCTTGCTGCTTGCTCCTAGCTCCTTGCCCTTTCACCGGCCCAGCTACACATAGATCCTGTAAAAACACAAGAAGAGGAAACTACAAGAAGCATACATCCATAATTGATTATAGGATTAGCATAAATCAAATATACAAGCATCTATTCATCATAAAGACACATGCATATAGAAGAACCTCAAATACTTTATTGATAGTAGAAGTAAAGTTCTGAGAGAGTTACAACCACAATGGGCCCAATCCAGCAACACCTCCCAGCTGAAAGAAATCTCCTCTTCACCTCCTTCAAGCAAAACACCCAATAGTTCTATACACAAACCAACAACACCTCCTTACTTGCACAAAATTCCAGCCTCCCTAGACCTCATGAGAGAGCTCTATATATAGGGTTTTGGAGAAAGGATGAGTCATCTTGAGACTGGCCTGAAGCTGACTTGTGTCCTCTCCCACTTTAGTTAATCTTCAGTTCTTGAGTCCACTTGGAGAATCTTGCTTCCACTTGGAGATCAAGACCCTCTTACTCATCATAGGGTGAATTCCTTGAACCAAGTGTCAGTTTGGAAGCTTCCTGGGCAGTTGACACCTTGCAGAATGACTGTGCCACTTGGCCAATCTCGCCCAGCGCAGGTAGCCTTCATTAGTTTTGACCTTCAGCGCAGGTACAAGGAGGAGCAGTTGACATTCAGCACAGATGCTCAGTGGAGCAGCTGACATGACCCAGAAATAGCCTATTTTTGAGTGTTTTTGGGTGGAGAACTGATTCTCAGTGCTGTGGTTTGCAGACCTTGTTCCTCTAAGGGTAAGAACAACATGTTTAGGGAATTTGGATCCCTCAGATTATCGACATTTCATGCTCCATGCTGTTAGGCACAAAAATGTCTATAACAGTTGCCCCCTAAAGTATGAGGTCGTTTATCGGGTGAAATGCTTTATTAGGAGGATCCGAAGTTCATTCAATCGCTGAGAGGTGCCCTGCAATAAAATACAATACAATACATTATTTTTTATTCTGCTTTCATGATCTAGTTGAGGCGGGCATTCCCATGCTCAGCTTTATAAATTCATTTTAGTACACATAACAGACGACCGTCTGATTATAGACTGATAATTCTCTGCTGAAATTATCATCCTTTGAGTAGGATGATCATCTGCTGCAATGATGTACATATCTAATGTCTTTATATTTCCTGAATATATATCGCAGCCCGGATGGATGAAACTAGATCCGGGGTCTTCAATCTCGTTTGATCTTCACTCTAAGTACAAGTCGATCCATGTGAGAATTGCGCTGAAGTCGAACATGGAAAGACATCGCTTGATTACCGGTCAATAATGTAAATCGTTAACAAGCGCGAGAGGAATCACCAATAATGACAATGACCCTGAAGGTACTACAGTACAATTCACGTGGTGTGAATAAAGGACTTGGCGTCGAACACCACGCAAAATATTCTGGTCGAAGGTCATTGATGTATACCTGTCGCCGGAAGTGAGAAACTTGCCATTGAGGCATGCAAGCTTCAAAGTACTGGGGGGGGTGTTCCTAGATCAACTTCTTGGATAATGAGCTGAAGTCGACAAGAAGCGATCCGTCAAAGGAGGGCCTTAATGAATCCCACATCAGTGACATGGAACGGAGCTAATGACTTTAGTGGAGGTGAAAACCATCTATGAAATATGATTCAGGGTGGCGATCATGGGTGGATGAAGGATAATGTATGGCAGTGGATGGGACACGGTTGACTCTTTCTGAACACATCTCTTGAACATATAACGACACTGATGTGATGGATCGGTAGCATTACCCCAAATACGGATGGTTTGGCGAAGACCATGGTGATGAGACCGGTGAATGAAACAACCCAACCCGATGTGATACGGAGGACAAAGTGTCATGTTCAAGAGTGACTTGCTACCATCAAAGCTTTAAGGTTCTCCCAATTTTTCCCCAGTCATTTCTGACCAGTACCTCTTTATTTTTGTCAAGCTTGAGGAGGATAACATATGCTTGTTCTATAACCTGCCCTTCGGGCAAGCCCATCACTATGTTTTAACGAGCCTAGCGATAGGGAAACTTGTTCTCGTCTAAAGATAAGTTTGTCGCTATTTAATCATTTTAACGAGTCTAGCGACAAAGACAACTCGGTCCTTTTCATTTTTAGAGAGTCTGAAAAGGTACAGAAAGTTAACTCCAAAATTCCTTTTTCGTCATCTAATCCCTTAAGTCCGAAAAAGTATAAAACAATACAAAAGGGATGAATTTTCGATAACTTTAACGAGCCGAATAAAACAAGCGCTCGACCTTTTTGTGCAATAATCCCTCAAGTCCAAAAAGATTAAAATCTAGAGGAGGGATAGCTCTTCCGGTCCTTTTAACGAGCTGGAAGGCCAAAACTCGGCAAACTTTTCATATTTTACGAGTCAGATGAAAAGAGCTCAAAGAAGACTCGTCTTTTGAGGAACGAGTGATAAACAGGGATAGCAGCAGATTCCAGGTGCAGGTTGGAATTTTCCAATCACGGCAGTGTCACAAGGATGGCTAAGTGAAATCACTCTTCGCAGCTGTTCCTCAAAATGGGTAAAAAATCATATGGAGGTGAACGATTGGCCAAATGAAATGGAGGTGGCAGGTGCAAAACACGACCAAGGCTTTTATGGCTAATAAATTTACGATCACAATGGTTATTTACCGGAATAGGTTCATTTTTTAATGAGCTTGAACTCTGGAGGAAACTCTTGCTCAAAAGCTTATGTTTATTTTTTAACGAGCATGAACTATGACGCTAAAACTACTCGGATCTCGCTTTTCTATTTTTTAACGAGCATAAATTCCGCGGTAAAACTGCTCGAAATACCAGTCATAGGATAAGAAATGTCTTCCTGCAAGATTCCAATTTTTATAGAGCTTGCACCTCACATAAGCTATGCTCTAAATTTGGCAATTTTTGACCTTTGCCCCACATCCTTTCTTTATGTAAGTTAGGAAACGATCAATGACCGCTCTTTGCTTACACTCCGAAAGGTTTGCATGCCCCCAGGTATAAAATACAATTTCAAGGCTGCCCCTCCTCTCCTCCACCTTTGTTTTTCTTTGGGTGTTCACAGCTACTTGTCGTCTTGCTAGTCTAATGTTAACGATACTTGTCTTCTCGTTATTTTTAACGGGTCTTACGCGGTACTTGTCTTCCCGTCGGCCCAACTTTCAACAGATCTTTTGCAAGATCGCAAGAGAACAGTTACTTGCGACAAGAGAGCAGCTACTTGCGACAAGAGAAGAACACTACTCAAAGACAAAACATTAATGTTATCGAGGGAGGCTTGCCTCTTTCTGGTTACCCAAAGAATGGTTTTATTTGCTGCCGCAAATGAAACTCTTTTCTTCGGCGATGTCTATCATTAGGTTACTCAAAGATGGTTACTACTTGTTGCAGCAAAGGAATCCCTTTCTTTGGAGGCTGCCCCTACTTATCCTCTAAAACATTAGTTTTAATGGGTGAGGCTTGTCTTTTACCCAAAGATGGTTACCATTTGCTGCCGTAATAGAATCTCTTTCCTTGGTAGCCTACCTGTTTAGACAAAGTTGAATGACCTTTGTCAGACAAATAACCTTATCAAAAGAACCTTATTCTAGAACAACCCCTCTTCCATCCACGGACGGGGTACGGACTAGTCATATTCTTTCGCGGAAATTCTACTTTATACCCAAGGTTTCCTCTGCCCGAAGCAGACCAGGATGCATGCCCCCTGGGTTCCAGTTCTATCTTTCCGAATCACTCGCATTCATCGGGAAGGAGGACTGGGGGTGGAGACATTTCTTGGGTGAATAGACCATTGAGGATTGGTATTTGACTATTTGCGATGCGTGATCCCGGAAATGAAAGTTGGTCTACGAGCTTGACCACCTTTCCTTCGTGTGGAAAACACATTACTCTAAAGAGTGAGGAGACTATAGCTCCCATGCAATATATATAGTCACGTCCAAGGAGTAGGTTATAATCCAAGGGTCCTTGAACGACCATCACGTTCAAATTAGCGGTCTTCCCTTTTAATGTAACAGGCACATTGGGGAGGATCCCTAATGGTCGACTGGTTCCTTTATCAAAGCCCGAGAGATTTCTTATCTCAGGTAAAAGCTCTGGGGAACCCAGTGCTTTCCAAGCAATAGAGGAAAGGATACTCACAGATGCCCCTTCATCAATGATAGTTCCAGCCATCACCATTCTATAAATCTGGACTATGATTCTGAATGGTATACTGGCTGGTAACCGGGGTCTGCCTAGTTGGTTCCAATCAAAGGACACAACCAGGTTGCTTGGTGGTGGGACCGAATACACGGCCGGATGCGATCCTGACGATGTTCCTTCCTGCGATAAAGGAATGTGCGCATTGCCCTGATGCTCATCAGAATCTGTGTTGACGAAAAGAATCTGGATGGTGTCATCCTTATTCTCTTCAGTGAGGGTGTCATTTGAGGATGAAACCTCTGAAGGAAGAACCGGGTCAACTGCCGTATCGACCTTTAGACTTTCGTCTGGTCTGGATTCAGTAGGTTCATTTTCAATGACTGACGCTTCAACTGACCACTTGAGCGGGCCGGCTGTATTTTCAACCAACGAAGGACTTGGCACGAGTTTTTTGTATCCAAGAGGAAGTATTACCGGAGAAACCGGACGATCTTCCAAAACTCTCTTCGCTTCGTCTAAGAAGGGACAACGGTGGATGGCGTGACCGCCTTCACACAGTTTGCAGGGGGATCTTGCTCCCCCTCTTTGTCTTAAACCTTCACTTTCGCTGGTTGACGGTAAGCAATCAACATGGCTACCAGAGGTTGATGCTCCCGAATTGTGCAGACGAGGGGACCAGTCCCTTAGTATCCGGGGAATACAGGGACAATCTCTATGGAAGTGGTCCCCTCTACATATGACACATGGCGATTTAGGCCCGGTCAGTGCTGTGTGTGGGTTTTTGTCAGATGTCTTTTGCTTGCCCCCAGTCGCCTTAGGCTCCTTCTTCTTCTTCTCTTTCTTCTTCTTTTCCTTCTTCTCCGTAGGAGCTTGGCTTTTGCCAGCTTTACCTTTTGAAGATGAAGGATTGGAGGAAGGGTTAGAGGAAGTAGAAGGCTGGTGGGAGGCTCTAGACTCATCTAACTGTTGACTCGACTGCTCAGGAACCATGGTGTTCTGAACTACACTAGTTGAGAATAGCCAAACAGGCAGGCCAATTGTCAGTCCTGGAAGCGACAATGTGGCCATGTGGGGCGCACCAACTTCTCCCCAAGAGGAGAAAGGACTAGGATTTCCATCATGTGGAGTTCCTTGGCTAGGGCGTTCCATGTTCTCAACTTAAGATCAACGCGGGAATAGGAGGTGATTATGTTCCGTTTAAAATAAATTTTATAACGACGCTTAGACACAACTTGCTTTTTCACTTTTTAAGAGTCGAGAAAAAGCTAAAGATGACTCTAGTCTCCTTCGATGTTTTAACGAGCCCGAAGTGACAAATGCTCGGATGGACTTTTTCAATTATAGAGTTTGAAAAAGGCCAAAAGAAACTGCTCTGGAGTTCTAGGCAGAGGGTGTGCCAAACTTTTCGCAAAACCACAGAATATGTTTTACGGTACGAGTGGTCGATCTTCGTGAATGCTGTGTTCACTGCATTGCGATCAGTAGGGTGGCCGACACGGTTTCCTATGGATAAAGGCTTTGATCCTATAGGGGTCTCCCAATATATACGTGATGGTACGTGGGAGCACAAGTCCGTATTGATACTTATCGCTTCACCGTGGAGGAATCACCCAACCACTCAACGCTAAGATATCACGTTTAACGACGCCGGAACACGTCTCTAGCTTAGACCTCTAGATGTTTGCGTTATGTTTCAATGCGTTGTTATGTAAATTCAATTTATTTTAAGGTTGATCTTGTTTAGCAGTTTGCCTTTATGGATCACCACGAGATGTATAGAAACACTACTGAATGCAATCTAAGATGATAAGCAAGCTTTTCAATCTTTCAACTTTGAAAACCTTAACTACTGAGGGAGAAGGAAGATAACACCTTTTCACACAGATCATAGAGCACACACTAATGCACTTTACTAAATCAACATGCAAACTGTCATAATGCACATGCACAATGTAGGTATTTCTTTTCTCTTTCTTAATGTTGATGAAATGCAAAAAGAAAGCTGTTGTATAACTTTGAATTCAATTTCAAGCGAAAGCAAACAAGTTTGTCCAAAATCGAAAGACACCTTACGATTTACTTGTTTCGACACTTAGAAATATATAAATTCAAACCATATAACGAAAGCAACAAACTCAATCAGCTATGAACAACAAATAAACTAACTCTTAAGATCAAAACGACACTTAATCACAGGTCTAGATCTAAGAGGTCAATGCAAGACTGGTTCACTTTCGTTATGGGAAACTGTAAATGACACAAGAAATACAAAAGAACAAATACAGTTTCTTTATACAACTGAGGCAGAATAATGACAAAGGAAGTTGGTTTCAGATAGGCCTACTGACTGGCAACAAACAGCAAAAACAATAGTGAAAACAAGGCAAGACACAGCAGGAAACCTCAGTAACTCAAGCCAAGACTGGTCCAGCGCAGGTGTAACACTGCCTGTTTGACCTTCAGCGCAGGTAGCCCCTTCGGGAACTGCGCTGAAATGTAGAATGCCTTTGTACAGCGTGCAATGAACAACGAGACTTTCGTCCGTCTTGGTTTCCGGGTCACAGATTGCTCAAAAATTCACAGTTTTTGCTCAAATCAGAAGCTATCAGTCAAGGAAACACTAAGGGATGTAAAGGAGGATGAAAAGCTATCACTAAGAGCTTATTAGAGTCCTTGTGGATCAGCTCTTCAAATCATAAACTTGCCCAGAAACTGAGCTAGAGTAGCTGCCCTCTACTTTGTGTTTGATGGACTCAAACACAGTTCGATTCGGTACTACCTTTGTTTATGAAATGAATAGCAAGAAACACAACAAACCAACAAGATACACTCCCCAGCGGAGTCGCCAATTTGTTGGGGGGAAAAGTATCTAATGCAGAATGCCTCTATCCCACTCTGAAGGTGATAGTACTTCAGCAACAACTGAATGCAAAGCTATTCAAAGTTTCTTCTTTATGAGATGAGAGAGGGAAGAAAAGGATGATCTACTAACCGTTATCTTGCGCTAATAGTCGATCCAGTCTTCACTCCTTGCTGCTTGCTCCTAGCTCCTTGCCCTTTCACCGGCCCAGCTACACACAGATCCTGTAAAAACACAAGAAGAGGAAACTACAAGAAGCATACATCCATAATTGATTATAGGATTAGCATAAATCAAATATACAAGCATCTATTCATCATAAATACACATGCATATAGAAGAACCTCAAATACTTTATTGATAGTAGAAGTAAAGTTCTGAGAGAGTTACAACCACAATGGGCCCAATCCAGCAACACCTCCCAGCTGAAAGAAATCTCCTCTTCACCTCCTTCAAGCAAAACACCCAATAGTTCTATACACAAACCAACAGCACTTCCTTACTTGCACAAAATTCCAGCCTCCCTAGACCTCATGAGAGAGCTCTATATATAGGGTTTTGGAGAAAGGATGAGTCATCTTGAGACTGGCCTGAAGCTGACTTGTGTCCTCTCCCACTTTAGTTAATCTTCAGTTCTTGAGTCCACTTGGAGAATCTTGCTTCCACTTGGAGATCAAGACCCTCTTACTCATCATAGGGCGAATTCCTTGAACCAAGTGTCAGTTTGGAAGCTTCCTGGGCAGTTGACACCTTGCAGAATGACCGTGCCACTTGGCCAATCTCGCCCAGCGCAGGTAGCCTTCATTAGTTTTGACCTTCAGCGCAGGTACAAGGAGGAGCAGTTGACATTCAGCGCAGATGCTCAGTGGAGCAGCTGACATGACCCAGAAATAGCCTGTTTTTGAGTGTTTTTGGGTGGAGAACTGATTCTCAGTGCTGTGGTTTGCAGACCTTGTTCCTCTAAGGGTAAGAACAACATGTTTAGGGACTTTGGATCCCTCAGATTATCGACATTTCATGCTCCATGCTGTTAGGCACAAAAATGTCTATAACAAAAAGGGCAGAATGACTTCATCAAAGACCAATCATAGGATTTACATCAAGCAGATTAAGCATAGCAGCACAAAGGCTAATGTAGAGTGTAAGAGGGTCAAGTTTCTAAAGGCAAGTTGTGCCGAGGATTGCCTATGGGGTGAGGAAATTCCTCACTTGATTTTTCCAATATTTTTCTCTTTAAGATTGCCATATTTTGGCATCTAGTTGTACTTAGAATTTAACACAGTTGCATAATAATAAAACCCTCAGCTGTTGCACTAGTTTTCCCACATTGGGTTTTTCCGGGGACTTTTGTCCAACAAAATTTTGTTAATTTTATGTGTGTTCTAGCATTTCTCAGCTTCCAACATTTTATTTTTCTGCATAATTTTATATGTGAAGGTTGCAGTGTATTTAATTTGATATTTGTCATAGTAGATAAATTGTTAATTAATTAACAATTAGGAGAAATAATATCAGTTTCTGTAATAGGGTTCTAGTTTGGAATTTTCACATGGTAGCAGAGCGTGGTTTATTAGCAAGAGAGCTCAGAAATGAAGGAAAAGAATTTTGTTGCTCAGCAAGGACAATAGGTCGAAATTCCCTAGGGCAGCGCATTATTTTTTCCAAGAGGACGAGTTGCTTGAGGAGGTTCATTTTTTCTTAGTGAGGGGCAGAAAAATTTGGGCCTTCCAGATAGAGTGATTCTAGAGGCAGAGGGAGTAGCTTAGTAGTCTTAATGGGTAGGTCTCTAGTTGGACGCAGTGGCTTTGCAACAATATGCTGAAGCAGAACTAGTGTCGAGGTGGAAGAGAGAAGTGCACATACAAAGGGAAATTTTTCCTCAAGGAACTTCTAGTCTCAAGAAGTTCAATTTTCATTGTATATCGACAGTAGTTGTGAGTAGATCCTCTCACTTCAAAAGGGAGTGTGAGCAGTAGAGAAACAAACAAACAAAAGGAAAGAGGAAGTTTTCGATAGTTTGTTGAGATGGAAATTGTTGGGCTTCGTGATCAGGATAGGTTGGATGGAGCTTCCAACTATGTCATCTAGAAGGGAAGGATGTCCTTCCTTCTAGATAAATATGGACTAAAATCCTATATTGATGTAGTAGTGGTGGTTCCTCAGGATGCAGATTAGCAGAAAGAATACAAGAAAGAGATGGTGTGACCGAAGTGGTCTATCCTAGATGTAGTCAAGGATGATGTTGTCTCACATATAGTAGACAAAGATACTTCCATACAGATGTGGGATGCTCTCTCCATGTTGTACCAGGTTACTTCCAAGCATCAGAAGATGTAACTAGAGGAGAAGTTTAGACTCATTTGGATGTAGAAAGGCGAAGGCATAGACCCCTTCCGTACTGGGATTCAGGAGGTCCGAGACCAAATATTAGCGGTTGGGGAAATGCCTCAACCCACGGAGCTAGTGCGATTGGCACTCAATAGAATCTCAGAGGATTGGTATATTTTTTTCCAAATCATATTAGGCAGAGATAGGCAACCAGACTGGGATAGAATGTGGGTTGATTTTCCATCGGAGGAGTTGAGATGAGCTCAGATAAAGAGCCCCATCAATGGCAGCACCAATGGATTGAAGATAGTGAAGGAGGAAGAGAATGTGGCCCTCGCATCAAAGGGTCCCAATCAGGAATAGGGGGAGCAAAGGAAGAAGAAGAAGGACCTGTCAAAGGTCAAATGCTGGTAAAGATACTTTCAAATAGATGTGGGATTCTCTCTCCACATTGTACGAGGGTACTTTTGAGCAATGAAAGATGTACCTAGAGGAAAGGCTGAGACTCATCTGGATGCCAAAAGACGAAGGTATAAACCCCTTCCATACCAGGATTCAGTAGGTCCGAGACCAACTGTTAGTTGTTGGAGCAATGCCTCAACCCACGAAGCTAGTGGGATTGGCACTCAATAGCATCTCAGAGGATTGGAAGGTCTTTGTCGAAAGCATATTGAGCAGAGATAGGAAACTAGTTTGAGATAGAATGTGGGATGATTTGTAGTAGTAGGAGTTGATACAAGCTCTGCTAAAGATCTCCATCAGTGGAACTAGCAACGAATTGAAGATAATAAAGGAGGAAGAGAATGTGGCCCTCACATCAAACGGTCCTAGTTAGGGGCAGGGGGAGAAAAGGAAGAAGAAGGACCTGGCAAAGGTCAAATGCTTCAGATGTTGTGAAATTGGCCACTACAGTACCCAATATCCTCTCAGGAAGAAGGACAAGGAGGAGAAGTAGGACCAACAAGCAGCCTTAGCATAGATCAATGGGTTATCCTCCAAATTGGGGAAGACTTCACATTGTTTGCCAATATACCTCTATGAGTGAGCTGGGGAGATTTGGTGTTTTAGTCCTAGAGAAGTATAGAGATTGGGCAAGGTCCTTAAGGAGTCCACCTCATGGACCATTACCTTGCTATCGGGACCCATAGTATTCAGTAGCAAGATGGATCAGTGGCAGTTGATGCAATCAGTACTGGAGTGATAGCTACAGACTAGTAGCAGTGAGAGGCTAGGGAGCACAATGCAGTGTTGACAATAGTGCAGGTGGCTTAGTGCAGTTTTGGAAGCAGCACAAATTCTTCAGTGACAATGCAGATGCTAGTAGTAGTCAGAGATTCAGGAGACAAATTCATCATACTGAACACAGTTGATTCAGTATTTTGGACGTTTCTTGTTGATTTGGGGTAGCATCGGATGTGCTCTAGACTCAAATTTCGCAGGGATTCTTAGGAACATGTATTCCAAAAAACCCAGAAAGCACTTTGGGAAATTCCACCCAGAAACAATTTTATTAAAATAAATAATATTTTTTAATGGGCCGCTAAGTTGAAACTTAAGAAATTAAAAATATTAATGGGTATTAATATAATTATGGGTGTAACTTCTAGAAGAAGACAAGGATCAAGCTAAAATGATCTTAGCCATTGATTAGCTTTTAGTCTTGGCCCTGCATGTCAACGAGAAGATTATTTAAGGAAGCTTGAGGGTCATCTGGAAAACACACCAAGTGATCCAAAAATGGATACTAAATCAAGAAGAAAAGGTATTACAAACTCATGTGCAGGAATTCCTATATGATTTAGTGCAATGGATCAAAAATATTGTGAATAACATAGACAAGGAATAGTTATAAAACATAATACACACATCAACACAGTCAAAATAACAAAGGAGTTCACCAGACCCCCTGGCTACGTCTCCTGGTCCAACTTTCGGTGTTGACCTCTATATTATGTCTTCAAGAACAGAGTTTATAGGTGTGAGCTCAATCAGAGCCATAACACAACAACAATCATATTACATAGGGATTTCTCTCGAAAACCTTGAGTCTAAAGAGTGCACAAAGTCTCCCTCTTAGTGCCTCTGATCAACTATTCATAGTTGTGTGTTTTCTCTGACTCTCTGTCTCCCCTCCGTCTCTTAACTCTGTCTTGTCTCTATTCTATTATGGGATGGATATTTAAGCTTAACAGTGCTTGTCTATTCATTTTCTTTTTCGTGCTCTCAGGCTCCCAGCATTGTCCCTTCATCTCCTTGCTGAGTGTTTAAACAATCATTGCAAAATGCTTAAGGCACACGACAACTGTTTACAAATGGAAGGTTATTTGGGTGCGGTTGAAAATCCTTGAAAATACACTTTTCATTTACACAAAGGAATACATGGAATACACTGAAAACCAATGAAAAACCCGACCACAAAATTAAAGGCAAACTTCAAATGATATAAATTCTATCCTATAATCCTCTCAAGTTCGCCTTTATTGCTGTCGCAAGTACTTTGTATTTCACACCGTTAATTTGCCTTCGATCCGATGGTTCGCATCCAACTCGAAACATTAAGTAGTCCACTCAATCTCCACTGTTGATCCATGATCCCTGATCCAACGACTGATAGGTATTTCGGGTGGCCTACGTCTCTGGAGATTACCCGCCCGAAATAGCAGTTTTCTCTCTCCTGCAGCGTGCTACATGTCGACCAGTGTATGGAATCAGGTGGAGCCTCTCCAATACCATTTACACCTGAAGCCCACCCGGAATACTATTTACCACAAAAATAAAATTATATAATGCCGTATTTATAAACCTTTCGGGTCTGTACATATCACGTAGTCTTCGGCCGGCTAGTTAAGTTCTCCCTTTTGGAATCTGTGATGTGATATACGTGATCCCCACCATTGATCTACGCACCAATCCGACAGTCCATGTTACATCGCTGGAGCGCAGTCGTATTTCCCTTAGGTCTGTCTCTGATACACTCTGTTGGCCTCCACCGATGCGATATTGTCGATTTAGTCTAGACCGTTGATCTAGCCGATCCAACGGCTCCGGTGCAACGTTACTTCAACCTTCTCTTTACTTTGTTTTTCGCCATTCTTAGTGTTTTTCTTCTGCGATTGTGCTTTGCGATTATATATATATATATATATATATATATATACTTAGAATTAGAGGTTTGATACAAGATCCATTTTGGATCACGCCTTCCCACTGAAAAACTTGTGGACCACCAAAAGTTGGTTTTAGGCATCGATCAAGTGAGGATACAATTCCCTCACCTATCCAATTTCTATCTATCGTGCCTTGCTTGAATTTGAACCTTTAAGTCCTACTCTCAGGTACTCAACATCTCCTTGATGTGTAGTTCTTACCTTCCTGTCCATAACTGTGTCCTCCTATAACTCATTGAGATACTTAAGCAACAAATCCCCAATAGAAGGCAACTGACTTTGCTCTTCAGAATCTTCAATGGATTAAGTTTCATACAATCTCAAGTTTTCTGCATTAACGACTGAATAGATCTGCATATAAGCTGGTAATAAAGGCGAAAATCATTTTCACCAATTTTATCAAGTATCTTGAAAGGTCCATACCTTATTGGTTTTAGCTTCTTACCTTCACTTTGCATTCCATCTTAGCTGATGTACAACTAGACTTGATCACCAACTTGAAAACTATGTTTAGCTCAATACTTGTCATGTCTTGCCTTGTACTTGGCTTGACTTCTTTCCAACTGTTCCTGTATTGCCTGGTGAATTTCCTGGATTTGTTCAATGAACTTGGTTGCTTTGTCCACATCACTATGTCCATCAAATGTTGTGTCTTTAACAAAGACAAAATCCAATGGAGACTTTGGTATAAAACCAAAACAGGTCTCAAAAGGAGATCTCTAAGTAGAAGAGTGCTTGGCACAGTTGTAAGCATGCTGCACATAACATAAATGCTCATCCCAAAGCTTGGGATGGTTGCTGCAATAACCTCTGAGCAACTAGATCATTGTCCTATTGACCACTTCTGTCTGACCATCTTTTTGTGGATAAAATGTCGTGCTCTTCTTCAACTTGGTATCCATCAACTCCCATAAACTTGACTAAAACTTCCCAACAAATCGAGAATCTCGATAAGATACAATAGAAGTGGGTAACCCAATGAACCCATACATTTTGAAAGAACAAATTTTCTGTTTGTTCAGCTGTAACCTGCTTGTTACATGGTATCAAGATACACATTTTACTGAACTTATCCACAACAACATACAAATAATCATGACCTTTCCTAGATTTTGGCAATCCCCCAACAAAATCCATGGAAACACTTTCCCAAGGATGATAAGGAATTGGAAGTGGAGTGTACAAGCCTAATTTTCGATTACTGGGCTTGGTTGTAGCACACATAGTACACCCTTTGATATATCTAGAAACTGTCTCATGCATTCTTGGCCAATAACATAATATTTTCAATTGTGCAACTGTTTTACTTACACCAAAATGACCTCATATGAGGTAAGTATGTGCTTCTCGGATTAGTTAACTCTTTCAGTTTGTGAAATGCATAACTTTCCCAAACGATATAAGAGTTAGTCCCTTACTTAATAATCCAATTCTTCTACTTGCTTGCCATGACTTAAAGTTGTATATACATCTTTAAAATCTACATCTTGAGCATATTGTTCAATATAACTTTCATGCATTATTGAGTTATGATTAAGTATAGTAGATGCATTTATGATTGGTCTTGATAACATGTCTGTAGCCTTGTTGTGTATGCCCTTCTTATATCTGATGACAAGATGAAATTGCTGTAGAAAACCCATCCATCTATAATGTCTTGATTGCTGCAATTTAGTTTGTGAGTGAAAATATTGAAGTGGTTTATGATCTGTATGTATGATTGTTTCTTTACGCATTAGATAATGTTTCCACTTTTTCACATTTTGTACTAATGCATACAATTATTTATCATATGTGGGATAATTAACTACTGCAGAAGTAAATGTCTCAGAATGATAGCATATGGGTTTTCTGTGTTGCATCAACACTTCTCCCATGGCATAGTCACTAGCATCTATCTCAATCTCAAATGGATGTTGAAGATCTGGCAGTGCTAGTATTGGTGTTGTACTGATTTTCTCTTTTAAGGTGTTGAAGGATTTTTTCTATTTGCCTCCTCACTTAAACACCTATTTCAATCATGTTAAAGCATGTAATGGAGCTGCAATCAAAGAAAAGTTAGCAATAAACTTTCTCCAGTATTGTGCTTCCCCTATGAAACTCCTAACCTCTGTAGTAGATTTGGGTTTAGGCCAGTTCACAATGTCTTCAACCTTAGAGGAATCTATCTTCAATTCAACACCGCCTACAATATGACCCAAATAATTTAAGGATGTTCTGCCAAATTCACATTTTGACAGTTTTACATAGAGATTTTCTCTTTTAAAACATCTAAATTCTTCTTTACATGCTTTACATGGTCTTTCCATGTCTTACTAAAAACAAGAATGTCATCTAAATAAACAATTACAAAATCATCAATAAATGGTCTGAGTACATCATTCATGACTCTCATAAATGTAGCAGGAGCATTAGTTAAGCCAAAAGGCATAACCAACCATTCATAAAGTCCTTGCTTTGTCTTGAAAGTAGTCTTCCATGCATCCTATTATGCAAACCTAACCTGATGATAACCAATTCGCAAGTCTAACTTAGAAAAGTAAATTGCTTCTTTCAATTTATCTAATAAATCATTAATACAAGGAAGAGTATAACGATTCTTGATCGTTATTTTATTTAGTGCTCTATAATCAATGCACATTCTCCATGAACCATCTTTCTTTCTCACCAGCACGATTGGAGATCCACATGGTGATGTGCTTGGTCATATAAGCCATTTATCGAGCAACTCCTGTACCTGCTTCTTTATCTCTGCAATTCTCTAAAGCTGATAACCTATACATTCCAATGTTAGGTAATGGAGCATCTTGCTGTAAATAAATATCATGTACTATTTCTCACTTGGGTGGCAGACCTTTAGGTTCTTGAAATAGAAAATCATACTCTGAAACAACTTTAACTAAATCAGCTTTCTGTTTAGAATCACAACCTTCAAATACATTGGATTTTTCAGGATACTTTTCCTTTACAACCATTAGTAAAAATTTCTTACTTGAATTCACAATTCTTTTCATCTATCCTGAGTTTATGAGAGAATAGTTACCTTTGAGTTTATGAGCTCTTACAATGTATTCTATTCCATTTTTAGTGAGTTGATACTTATTCTTAGCTCTATAGAAGATAGCTTTCCTATCATGCAAGTATGGACTTCCAAAAATAATACCACATATATCCAATGGAACTATATCTAACTCAACCTCATCTAAAAATGTTGATCCAATAGCAAACCTAAGTTTACATTGTCTCCTTACTTGTAGCTTTGTTTTATCACACACCCAACCTAATGGATATGGCTTCTCATGAGGTTTTGTTTGTAATCCCGACTTCTTTACAATTGTTTTAGAAATCAAATTTACTTATGATCCACTATCAAATAAAGTATCAATCTTATTGTGCTTGGAAATTACACTAATATGAAAAAGCTCATTTTTTTCATTATCAACCGATTGTGAAGAATTACTTATGGATGCTTCAGAATCTTTACCTTTAATACCTATGGCTATAACTATTGTTTCATCACCTGAATCTGATCCCAAGTCTTGCTGAATAGCATCAACATTCTTTCTCTCCTTTCCACCAAACTTCTTACGTTTTCATTTTGGATGAAAAGACCAGTAATGTGCCTCATCGTGTCCTTCTTCCTTGCAATGAGTGCATGAAGGTTTATCCTTCTTTATAGTGTTTGCTTTCCTCTCCTTCCATTTTAGTTTCTTCTTTTCCTTATTCTTGCTTACAGAATATTTAGATGATTTCCCAACCTTTGGGTTTACATTCTTACCTCTAACTTCTAGATGTGTGGCTTGAAATGATATATCATCTAAGCTAGTGGGATTAAACATGAGAATAGTATGCTTTAAATATCTACGAAGACCACCTATATACTTCAATAAAGTCTCAGGTGATTCTAATGATATACATAGAGTTAAAGTTTTCTTTTTGAATTCTTGAGTATAACTTTGTACACTTTGACCCTTCAACTAGCGAAGAGTTTTCCAACTCATCATTGCCTGCTGCATGTAAGCTAAAGGATAGAATTTATTTTTGATAGCAGAAATAAATTCATTTTAGGTAGAAATTATTTTACCACGTTTTTGCAGATCAGCTTGTGTCTTGCCTTCACCATACTAGTGCAGTTCCTCCAAGTCGAAGGCTAGCCAGCTGAATCTTCTTCCTTTCTGAATCAACATTCTGTACCATGCAATATACATCAATTTGTCTTATCCAACTATCTAGCTTTACTGCATTGAGTTCTCCATCATAAATTGGCAAATCAAACTTTACATCTAATTTGATTAAGGAAGCTTTCTTCTTATTCTTAGAAGAGCTAGTTTTATGCGAAGAAGATGATGAGGATGACGAAGGTGATGATGGAGGAGATGGTGGAGGAGGCATTTCCCCTTTCCTTTTGCCTTCTAGAGGGGCAACTACAAAAGGTTCCTCTACTCCTTTGTCTAGTTTTGGTGTTGCAGTGCTTTCACCTCAACCCTTCTTAAACTCCAGATACGTCTCTTCCACCATGGCTTGGAGTGACTTAAAACTTTCTATAAATTGAGATTCTGATCCCAATGGAGCTTCTTCTGCCATTCTCCTCTGAGAAAATGATCTTCCAATCTCTAAATTAGCCTCAACAAGTTCTCCTTCTCCTAATTTGAGCTTTAATCTAGTTAGCATTCAAAATCCAACACAAGCATGTCTGACCTTAACAAAACCAAATGCTCTGATACCACTTGACCCGAAAATGGATACTAAATCAAGAAGAAAAGGTATTACAGACTCATGTGCAGGAATTCCTATATTATTTAGTGCAATGGATCAAAAATATTGTGAATAACATAAAAAACGAATAGTTATAAAACATAATACAAACACATCAACACAGTCAAAATAATAAAGGAGTTCACCAGACCCCCTGGCTACATCTCCTAGTCTAGCTTTCAGTGTTGACCTCTATATTATGTCTTCAAGAACAACATTTACAGGTGTGAGCTCAATCAAATCCATAACACAAAAACAATGATATTACACAGGGATTTCACTTGAAAACCTCGAGTCTAAAGAGTGCACAGACTCTCCCTCCTAGTGCCTCTGATCAAGTGTTAGTAGCTGTGTGTTTTCTCTGACTCTCTGTCTCCCCTCTGTCTCTTAACTCCGACTTGTCTCTATTCTGTTATGGGATGGATTTTTAAGCTTAATAGTGCTTATCTGTTCATTTCCCTGTTCTGGCTCTCTGGCTCCCGACACTGTCCCTTCATCTCCCTACTGAGCATATAAACAATCATTTCAAAATGCTTAAGGCACATGGAAACTATTTACAAATGGAAGGTTCTTTGGGTGCAGTTGAAAATTCCTGAAAATACACGTAATACACTAAAAACCAATGAAAAACTTGACTGCAACATTAAAGCCAGACTTCAAATGATATAAATTCTTCCCTATAATCCTCTCGGGTCTGCGTTTTATTGCTATCGTAAGCCCTTTGTATTTCACATCGTTGATCTGCCTTCGATTCGACAGTTCGCGTCCAACCTGAAACATTAAGTAGTTTTCTCAATCTCCACCGTTGATACACGATCCCCAATCCAACAACTGACGTCCATTTTGGTTGGCCTACTTGCACAGAGATTACCTGCCTGAAAAAGCGATTTTCTCTCTCCTGCGGCATGCTACGTGTCAGCCAATGTATGGAATCTAGTGGAGCCTCTCCAATACCACTTACTTCCTGAAGCCTGCCTGAAATACTATTTACAACAGAACTCAAATTATATAAATCTGTATTTATTAACCTTTCGGGTCTGGCATAAACGTAGTCTTCGACTTGCTGGTTAAGTCCTCCCCTTTGGAATCTATGATGCGATATACGTGGTCTCCACCATTGATCTGTGTGCCAATCTGACGGTCCACGTTACATCGCTAGATCGTAGTCACATTTCCCTTAGGGTTTTCTTTGATACACTCTGCTAGCCTGCACCAATGCAATATCACCGATTTAGTTCGGACCATTGATCTGGCTGATCTGACGACTCCAGTGCAACGTTACTTCAACCTTCACTTTACTCTGTTTTCCACCATTCTTAGTGTTTTTCTTCTGCGATAGTGTTTTCCGATAGTATATATATATATATATATATATATATATATATATATATATATATATATATATATATATATATATATATATATATATATATATAGATGAAAAATTAGACTTAGAGGTTTTATACAAGATCCATTTTGGATCACCAAGAGATCAAGAGATCAAATTTCTGAAGTGAGAAGTTCTCAGGGAAAATTCTGATCGAGTATATTTCTTACAGTTGAGGGGCACAGATAGCATCCAGAGAGAGAGATATTTTCTCAGTTGGAGAATCATCAACAGAGAGAGGGAGAGAGTGATCCAACAACTCTTACGCAGAGCCTGATGTAGGGCCACGGAGAGGCAGCACAGAGGGTGAGAGAGAGTTTGAAATTTTGTAGCAGAGTCAGTTTCAGAAGCCGGGAGCCAGGGTGTGAGACTGGGAGGCTGAGAGAAGTGACTCCAGGCAGCAAATCGATCAGCTAGTTGGGTGACATATTTTTTAGATGGGATGATCAAGGGACTATGTAAGGACTGAGCAAAGGTAGCGCAGAGCTTACCAGAGGTACCTCATCTAGTGACCAGATCAGCTGAGAATTGTCTTAGTGATTGTGTGAGGTTATCTCAAAAATATTTTTGCCAGTATTTCTCTCTCTGTAACTAAATGACCCTTGAGGTATTCAAAGATGTATTTAGAATTTTCTATTGCTTAATAATAATAAACCCTCAGATCTGGTGCACTGGTTTACCCACATTTGGTTTTTCCGTGACATTTGTCTAAAAATAAAAATGTTATTGTGTTGTATTTTCTTTCTTTCTCAGTCTCTTGTTTCCGCATATAAATTAATTAAGGTTGCAGTGTATTTGTTTCAATATTTTCTGTAGGAAACTGCAAATAACTTGTTCATGTAAATCTAACATGTAGGATAAATATCATCACTTGCTATAGTAGGGATTCCGATTTAGGAATTTTCACACTTCTCAGTTGTAGTTGTTGAAGTTGTAGCAACAACAAATGAGAGGAAGTTGCAGTGCATATGTAGAGTTGACAGCAACACAGATGCAGCATCAGAGTTGCCCAATCGTTGGTGGGCAGTAGGCTAGGCATCAATAGTGTGACAGAGGATGATACAGAGATAGGGTGTTGTGGCACGATGTGCAACACTAGAACACATTCCTCGCTAACAGGGAGTGTTAGTTTTCATAGCATCGGATGTGCTCTAGCCACAAAAGTTGGTGGAGAGGCTAGAATACATGAAATCGCCAAAATGCAAAAATCATTTCTGGAAATTCCACCTAGAAATGACTTAATTAGATTATTAACCAACTTTTAAATATTTACTAAGTCTAAAGCTAGGGAATATGGTTAATTAATCAGTATTAATTAATTCAAGGCGAGAATCATCTAGAAACTCACATAGATCAATCCAGAGATGATCCTAGCCATCGATTATGGTTTAATCTTGGTTTTGGTGCTCCAACAAGGGATTATAAGAGGAGGTCGACGTGGTCATGGAGAATACACTTGAGGAATTTGATTTCTTGGAAGTTCGATTTCCATCATAGTAATGGTTAGTTATTGGAGAGAGCTAGAGACTGAGGCAGTGTGTGAAGGGCAGAGACAGTTAGGTTGGAGGAAGTATTCCAAATCCAGTGAGTGCATTTGCAGAGAGGCAGAAGAGCCATAGAGAAGATGATGCAGGGGCTGCGTATTAGCTTTTAGAGGCAAGTTTGATTTGTTGAGAGGGAAAGACGTATTCAGTTCCAGAGGCTGGGAAGGAGTCCCATAGTCCTGGAGAAGCATTTTCCCAGAAAGCAGAGGGCAAAACGAATTCATTAGAGACCAGTCATAGGCTTGACATGAAAAAAATTGCACAAATCAATGCATAGGCTGATGCAGAGGGTTAGAGGGCAAAGTTTCTGAAGGCAAGTTTTGTCTAGGATTGCCTGTGGGGTGAGGAAATTCCTCACTAGACTTTTGTCATTATTTTTCTCTATAGGGATGCTAGATTTTGACATCCAGTTGTACTCAGACTTTCTCACTGTTGCATAGTAATAAAACTTTCAGCTGCTACATTGGTTTTCCCGCATTGGGTTTTTCCAGGGACTTTTGTCCAAAAATAATTGTGTTAATTTTATGTGTGTGTGTGCTAGCATTTCTAAGCTTCCAGTGTTTTATTTTTCTACAAAATTTTATTTGTGAAGGTTGCAATGTATTTATTGCGATATTTGTCGTAGCAGAGAAATTGTTAATTAATTAATGATTAGGAAAAATAATATCAGTTTCTGCAATAGTGTTCTAGTTTGGAATTTTCACATCTCTCTTATGAATAGGTCTTTGGAATCACCCTTCATCCTTCCATTGACATATTCATTATTGTTATTCCTCTTATACTAGGCCTCCAACCATTGATGAAAGTCTGTAAAAAGTGAGTGTTAGCTGAGGTGACAATGGGTTATCACTTCATTGTTTCCCCTTGATCTAGTAGTTTCTCTATGGGATCCCTTACTAGGACCCCTTCTAGTTTGAGTGGTAACATTTGGCACCATTTTTTATGAGGAAGAAGGTCTACCTCCCTAGTTAATCATTGAGGAATTGATTCATAGATGATATTTCTAATATTCCTCTAGTGACTCCATTCATTGTCCAAACCAAGGCTACTTGGAAGTAGGAGCGAGGAGCGACATTTTCAAAATCTCCTGGTTTGGGAGTGAATCAGATGCATATATGTCAACAAAATCATGTAGAATGATGAATTAGATATAAAAAAAGATAAAAACATGGATTGAAATGTATAACATCTATCTTCTAGAATTAATAATCCTCATCAACCACATCCATGAGTTAGTAACATACAACATATCGAGTCTCATGATTCATCCATCTTAAAGTTTCAATTTTTCAAAATTCAATATATAACATTTATCATCATTGATCACTAAAGTTGTAACTTGTACTTGTAACCATAACCATTACCAAGTAACCAAACTGTTGGCCCTCATTTTTGGTCCTTTTTTTTCTTAAGAAAACTTACTTAATTCTTATAGTATCCATCCATTTTCCATCACATCCACCTCATTTTGATGTATATTATGCATATTCATGTATTTAATTTTAATTTTTCAATCTCTAGAAGTCTTTATGAAAATTGAATTTCAAGTGCAATTTTTGGACAAAATCAGAAATTTCCGTAATAGCTATATGGATGTCATAATTGCAGAAAACCTGGGCACAAGATGGATACATGTACGGAAAAATTGGGAACTAAGACTGAACTAACTCCAACTGGTGCAGTCAAAACAAGTTAAATCCATCCCGGTCAAAGCTGGTCAAGCAGGACCAGTCATCCAGAAAATCCCTAGGAAATAGGGAAGTTTTATGATTTCATGGGATTGTCCATATTTTTAGTGATAGATTGGATGGATTCAACTTGGATAGATGAATATGGGTAGATATAGCTGTTAGAGAGACTTTAGATTAGTTTTTTTCATGATCTTCTATTTAAGCCAAAACTTTGAAGGCTTCTGGCATGTAGAGTTTGTATAATTTTATGTTGAGACATTTGAATATTTGAAGTTGATTTGAAGGATTTGTTCTACTTCCATTTTGTTGTTCATTGGTGTGGATGAGTGGCTAAAGTTGCAGTAGTTGATAACATCTTCAAGTGTGCAAGGCAAGGGTGGAGGGCCCCCACTCCAAACTAAGTACACTTCATTGTCAAACTAGCTTAATTTTCTTTTTTCTTGTGTAAATCAGCTTGTTATATTAGAAAAGTACATAGATTACAAAAAGTCTGCTCGTGCAGACACCGGGCTACCAAACTGCATTGCAAGGCCCCACAATATTACCAAAAGATTCCACCATACGACCCCGAGCACACCACACAGGGTGGCAGAGCAAAAAGGGGTTTGACTCAGACCATTTAACTAAACAAACACCTAACTGAAGTAGCAGATAGAGATCACTATCGACATACCAACTAAGCCAGGTAGAGAGCACCAATGACCACCCAAATTACATAAAACCAACCAAGGCAGAAGCCAAGCCAATTACTTCTTGAGCACATTATGTTTCTTGGAAGCTTTCGGAGCAGATTCAGTCATCAAATTGCCTGCCTGCGCAGGTGTGGGATGATTGCTCTGAAAGTTACCTGCATGATCGTCCCTTCTGTTCTCAGCCAGCCTAGCATCCTGATCAATGGTTTGCCTTAGGAGCTTAATTAGAACCGTGAGCTTCTTCATGATGGTTTCAACCTCTTGTTCTAGGGCACTAATCTTGAAATCTAGGCTCTCTAGGATAGCCATGTGTTCCTTAGACATCGCTTCAATATTATGTTGGATTTGACGCAGTTGGTCCGCATAGCTTCCCTGCAAATTTAGGGCTTTGGTTAATAGAGTTTTCATCCTCCAACTTTCAGCTTGCCTTCTTACAAATTGGGTGGCGCGTGTGGTTACAGAGCCTAGATCCTGGATCCTGGATCCACTCCACCTCCTCCTCCAGTTCTTGCTCTTTCAGTTTCCTTTCCTCTTCAGTGACCTTAGCCTCCAGGTCTTCAATCTTACTCTTGTCCTTCCGCGAAGTGCAGGTCTCATATGCCTCCCTGGCTTTCTTTAGGTCGCTATTAGTAGAGGCATTCTAGCTTCCTTCCCTTGCCATGATCTCACTAACACACATAAGATTGCTCTGAGTTCTGCTGGCAAAAGAGACGAGTTCAAGCTTACAACATGATAAAACAATGCTTTTGCCCCTGCCTGTTGCTGTGACTATATAGATGTCGAAGGAGGAGTTACCGGCAGAAGGCCGTTCCTTCCCCTTTAGCTTGCATGTCTTGTCATCATTACTTCTATGCGGTGATAGTTTGTTTTGGTTATGTCTCGAATTCTTTCCCTTGCTATCACCTCCTCTCTCCTCCTCCGGATCATGCCAAGTGTCCCATTGCTTGACGGGGCATCGGCGGTGCAAATCCTTAGTAATCATATCTGGGATGAGACTCCCTTCCTCCTGCTTGAGCATTGAATGCTCTTGATCTGCTTGTACTTCCTTAATAGTGCCTGCGGTACGCACAAATCTTTTCATGGAATGACAAGGTTTTAGATTACTGGCCCAAAAGCCTCATATTTCGTTGGCCAAATCTTGCCTTGAGAGCAAGGTACACTTCTCTTTTAATTCAGGGCATGCGACGTCCTGCCAACAACTATCACACATGCTAGTTGGGTGCTCAATTCCATAATTCACCAGATGGTCTGCAACCATATTCACTTTACGTCGCTTGAAAAATCAAGCCTTTCAGCTCCCCCAGATGTTCTGCTATGTTTTCAGTCACTTTGGCAAGTCTCCAGTGTTTTGTTACCTTGCTTTCTTTTGTTCCCGCATATAATTTCCTTGCCGCTGTTATCGCCAGCTGAGAATCTCCCTCAACCACCGCTGTGCCAACCTAAATCTTTCTGAGAATTTTGAGACCTTGCTCCATGGCAGCGAACTCCATCTCGTTGTTTGTTCCTTCACCTAAGGCTCTACTGTAGATATGTTGAATCTCACCTGCACTGTTCCTAATGATGCCCCCAATACCAGCCAGACCTGGATTGCCTCTTGATGCTCCATCGAAGTTTAGCTTGAGAAAGCCTGCAAGAGGTCATTTCCAGAAAGTTGACGTGGTGTTCGGCTCCTGTTGACAGTTCGTTGTGACCATGCTTCTTCCATCATCCAGTTTGAAAGATTTTAAAATACGTAAGTCTCTAACCGAAGCTTGGTTATCTTTTTCTACTTTGCATCTGACCAGAATTAATTGTCTCACATTTTGGGTTATTATTTCTAGCGAATGATTTATGTCTCTGTGTTCGCTTAGAAAATTTCTTCTATTCTGTTCCTTCAAAATTGTCCAGGTAATAAATCCTTGCGGTGTTCTCCATATACTATTGATTCTCGAATTGCTAGAATAAATGCTTAGCTAATTCATAAAGGAGTCCTACATAGAGTCTCTGGTTCTATTTGTCTGTTGCATTATGTTTTCCGCCCAATTCCATAGGTGACAAGCCCAAGCACATGTGTTGAAGAGATGATTCATCGATTCTTCATCCATGTTGCACATGGGGCACCTAGATGGGCCGTGAAACCTTTTCTTACAGATATTTTCCCAGGTGAGTGTTTCTCTATGCATCAGGAGCTAGAGGAAAGTTTTATTCTTAGGCCAAAACAAAGAATCCCAGACTTTGCTGCTCCATTGAGCCTCCTAAATTTGCTCTGAGTTTTCGAGATTATCTCTGGCTTCTTTGAGCGTGAAGTTGCCACTTCCTTTCTTGCCCCATCTTAGTTGGTCTTTGTCCTCAGATTTCCTGATTTTCCTTTTGTTTAGAAGGTTAAGTAGGTCCCTGACATTGTTGTTTGCCTCAGTTGTGTTTTCTGTTTCGTTAATCATCCATTCTCTCCATTCCTGGTCCCTGCTACTGTGGTTCCAGTACTGATTTACTGTGGTTTTCCCCATCCCCTGACATTGTCTTTGTAGGTTTGGAAACTGAGGTTCTCCCAGCTTTGGGAATTGTTGCCATGCATCCTCCTAGAATAAAGCTGTCTCCCCATTGCGAATTTCCCAGAAGCTCTGTTCATGTACAATTCCTCAATTTCTTCTAGCAAGGTTCCAAATTGGAGAACCATCTAGACTTTCCTGCATTCTAATTAAATCTTGTGATCCGGATTTAAACAGGAACACAATAAAATACAGAGATAACCATAAACACAAAGATGCAGCGGAAATAATACTTCATTTCATTACTGTAAAATACTGAAATATGCTTACAACCAGAAATGGAAATAAACCAGCTAGGGCGATGGTAGCTTATCTCTGAGAAGAGATGTGCGGCTACATGCCTCTGAACTGTTCTAAAAACTGTGTTACAATGAGGCTAAAAGGCCTATTTATTGTTGAGAAACAATGGAAAACCCTTCACATCCCGAAACCTAACCCTAGAAGATGAAACGCCAAATTGTGGGCCCCGTTTGGGTAAATTGGTACATCAATTTCCCAGGGTCGTAATTTTGGCATACGATCTCCGTTTGACGTGTACGATAGCTCGTTAGAAAGATCTATCCAAGTACTACCACTTTGGAAGGAAAAATCGATCCATGGACCCATGTTGCCCCAGATTCCCAAAAAAGCGTCGTTTAGGGCCTCAAAATGGCTCCGAAAGTTGAGGACCCGAAAAACTGCTAAAAATAGTAAACTGTGCTACAATTTAGGAAACTAAAAAGACTGAAAGAGACAGTTGTGGGGGTCCAAATGGGATAGGTGGGTGGCCACCAACATCCACCTAGATCATTCCTCCCCCCTTAGGAAGCAATGGTCCCCATTGCGTTGAGTTCCTCCATCTGCTGAACTTGTCCTGCAATCTCTGATGTGTCCAGTAATGGTGAGAAGCATGGTCGACGATGGTCCATATTGAACACTTGGTGTAGGAATGGAGGAATGTTGTGCTTCAAAGCATTGTTTCCCATAGCCTTGGTACTGGTGTAAGGACCATGTCAGAGTGGTCTGAGTTTCTGATGGGTTCTAGTAAGGTGTTCTCTCTGTCGATGCAACCAGACTTTGTTGCCCACCTGAAACTTATGTGGTACCCCTGTGGGTGAGGAGAAGTTGTTCCGGTGTTTTTTCATGACCGTATCCCTTTGCTGCTGCTGCTGCATGGAGGAACCCTTTGCAGGGGTCATGGATGTAGCAACGATCTTCCCCTTATTTTTGGAGTGAGCCAGACAGATGAATTTCCTGGTCTGTGAGATGAGCTTGCTGCCTTTCTTAGTAGTGATCAAAGAGGTGGCGGTAGGTGGGGCTACCTCCGGTATCCTGTATAATGAATCACCCAAAGAAATAATGACAGTGTGAGGCCTTGACTCATACACAACATGTTGCCTCCATAAGTATGGCTGGCCTAATAGTACATCACAAACATCCAGAGGTGTAACATCACACAATACCTCGTCTGTGAAAGGCTTGATGCTGTAGGGAAGGCGGCACTGCTGGCGAACTTTCAGATCTCGTCCTTCGTGAAGCCACCTGATACTGTACGGATCCAGGTGTGGTGTAGTCGGTAGGCCCAACCGCTTCACGACCTCTGCTGAAACCAGGTTCTTTTGGCTGCCACTGTCGACAATGAATTGCAGCGGCGAACCCTTCACCCACATCTGTGAGTGGAAAAGGAGCTCCCCCTCTTCTGGATCTGTAGGTTCATTCTTCTGGATCTTGGTGGTGGCAACAATGGCACTGGGATCCGCATCAATGATCCGTTTCCCTTTGTCGTTCCTCTTGCCGGGTTCTGGTTCAGGGTCGAAACATGCATCTGATTCAGAAGCCTTCAACTCAGCCACCAACGACTGCTTGGTCCGACACTCACTTGTGTTATGAGTGGGACTCTTGTGGAACTCACACCACTTTCCTGTGTCCTTCTTCAGCTTCGTGGTGTTGTTCTTTTCTTGCGGCTTCGATGGGTTGTCTTGGGTCACCCCGCCTTGGCTTTGTCCTTTGGGCTTCGAATTTGTAGATCCAAAGTCTCGCTTCTTCTGTTTGAACTTTTGCTCGATTTTGACAGCGTATCGGTATGCTGTTACGAGTGAGGAGATGTTCAAGAACCCCATCTCTTCCTGGATGTATCTGTGTAGGCAGCCACGATATTTGAGTACCAGATGCAGCTCAGAATTTCTGATACCCAACTGTGTGTGAAGGGTATGAAAAATGTTTGTGAACTCCGGCACATCTTGGTCTCGTCCCTGCCGCAGTGTGGTCCATTTGATGTATTTGTCCTCATAGCTTCCGACAGGGTAGTACTGCTCCTTGATGGCATCCCGGAAGTCATTCCAAGTGGGTGCGGCTGAAAATAGTGAGGCTGTACTTTCATCCTTCTGCTCGCAGTAGGTTTCCCACCAGTCCTTGACGTGGGGGGCTGCTTTGAGAAGAGCGAAAACAATCTTTTCCCGACTTGAAAATTCATGAACAGAAAAATACCCATCTAGCAGATTTAACCATTTATCTACGGCATCTGCGTCTATTTGACCCTCGAAGATGGGGATTTCAAAATTAACTTGTACCTTAAACGGTGTGGTGTTTCCAGAGTCGCTGTTGGAAGCCGATGCATCGCCTCTAGGTAGCTGCTGAAGGATCTGCGCAAAACTATCCATCATTGCGTTCCTTTGCCGCTCGAGCGCTTCTTCGAGCAAGATTTTGCTAGGATCTCCTGCCCCCTCATCTTTCTTCTCATCCGCCATGGGAGGCCATCGGGATTTGCGAGGCTGGTCTTGCAAAGGTTCGACCAGTTCCAGACCTAACTCCTTATATCCCGACCTCGTTGGGGACATGCAAAGAAAAACAGAGAAAAAAGCAGACTGCTCTGATACCACTGATCCGGATTTAAACAGGAACGCAATAAAATACAGAGATAACCATAAACACAAAGATGCATCGGAAATAATACTTCATTTCATTACTGTAAAATACTGAAATATGCTTACAACCAGAAATGGAAATAAACCAGCTAGGGCGATGGTAGCTTATCTCTGAGAAGAGATCTGCGGCTACATGCCTCTAAACTGTTCGAAAAACTGTGTTACAATGAGGCTCGAAGGCCTATTTATTGTTGAGAAACAATGGAAAACCCTTCACATCCTCAAACCTAACCCTAGAAGATGAAACGCCAAATTGTGGGCCCCGTTTGGGTAAATTGGTACATCAATTTCCCGGGGTCGTAATTTTGGCATACGATCTCCGTTTGATGTGTACAATAGCTCGTTAGAAAGATCTATCCGAGTACTACCACTTTGGGAGGCAACATTGCTCCATGGACCCATGTTGCCCCAGATTCCCAAAAAATCTTCGTTTAAGGCCTCAAAACGGCTCCGAAAGTTCAGGACCCGAAAAACTGCTAAAAATAGTAAACTGTGCTACAATTTAGGAAACTGAAAAGACTGAAAGAGATAGTTGTGGGGGTCCAAATGGGATAGGTGGGTGGCCACCAACATCCACCTGGATCATCTTGATTGCTGTACCCTGGAGCATACTTTTCCTTCCAGTGTTTTGCCCACGGAAGATTGGGTTCCTTCAACCATCTCCACCAAAGCTTGGCACCACAAGCTCTGTTGATCGTAGATGGGTCCAACAAATTTAAACCTCCCAAGTTCTTAGATTTGCACAACTTATTCCAAGCCACTAGTGCCCATTTTTTTCTTCTCTGCATTGCCAGTCCATATGAAGGATCTTTGAATTTCTCTCATCTGTTGTAATACTCCTTTTGGAGCAGGGAGAATGGAGAGCAGGTAATGAGGAATGGCTTGCAAAACTGCTTTTGTTAGGACAAGCCTCCCTGCAAAATTGAGAGCTCTGTGGGTCCAGTGTTGACATCTCTTCTCCATATTAGCTAGAATCTTCTCTCAATACCTTTTTTGCCAGGGTTTATCTGTAAGTGGAGCACCTAGGTACTTTGAGGGGAGTTTTCCCCTGCGGAAGCCTAAAATTTTAGATAGATTTTTTTGAACAGCTAAATGCGTATTGAAGAAAAATATGGTAGATTTAGAAAGATTAATTTCCATACCTAAGGCTTCACTAAACATATTGAGAATCTTCTTAAAACCCAGGGCTTCTTTAACAGTAGGTGACCCGTGCAGCATTGTATCATCAACAAATTGCTGGTGAGTTGACGCTGGAATTGACGTTAAAGGTTGTAATCCTTTGATCTTTCCTTCTTCTTTAGCTCTACAAATGAGTCTCCTCAGACCTTCCATCAGGATGATAAAGAGGAAAGGAAGCAGTGGATGTCCTTGTCTAATGCCTCGGGAGGGGGATAAGGGATCGGCAGGGGAGCCGTTGACAAGGATAGAAAACTTAGTGGATTTAATCAGTGACAAGATCCATTTAATCCATTAATTGCCAAAACCAAAAGCTTTCAAGATGGCTTCAAGGTAGTTCCAGTTGACCTTATCATAAGCCTTAGATAAGTCCAATTGCATCATCATCCCTGTTGTTTTCCTGGTGTGAAGAGTATGAATCATCTCCTGGGCCAGTAATCTATTGTCCATAATCTGTCTTCCCTCAACATACCGAGATTGCTCTTCAGACATTAGGCCAGGAAGAATGGGTTTCAATTTGTTGGCAATAACTTTAGAAATGATTTTATAAATTACATTACATAGAGCGATAGGCCTAAATTTCGCTGGGGTGTTGGTTTCTACTTCTTTGGGAATCAGGGCGAGGAAGGTAGAATTTAGCGATTTGAGAATCGAGCTAGAACGCCAAGAGTCTTCCACCACTTCCTAGACATCCATTTTAACAACTTCCCATCATGCTTTATAAAATTTTATGGTGAAGCCATCAGGCCCAGGTGCCTTGTCATTCGGCATGCTCTTAATAGCTTCTTCCACTTCCTCCAACGAGATTTCCCTAGTTAGAGCCAGGTTTTGCTCATTGGTGATTGTTTTAGGAATGGACTTGGTAATCTCATCAATTGCTTTTGTTCTGTCTACTTTAGGCTCCTGAGCTATATTATTGAAATGATTTGTGAGCAGGGTAGCCACCTATTGATGATTCTGAAGAGTATCTCCTCTTTTGTTGTTGAGACTGAGGATTTTGTTGGCCCCTCTATAATCCAGAGTAGACCTATGAAAGAACTTGGTGTTCTGTTCCCCTTCCTTGAGCCATTGTATCTGGGACTTTTGTTTCCATAGTGTTTCTTCCTGTTAACAACAGAGTTTCCATTGTTGCATTAGGATTTTTTCTTGGTCTACTGAATCTTGGTCACTATCCCCATTTGTCCAACCTTTGTGAATTTGTTCTAATTTCTCCTCAATTATGGCTTTCTCCTTGAATATGTTTCCAAAAACTGTAACATTCCACTCCTTGATTCTGTTTTTGATGTATCTTAATCTGCTTTGTAGTTTGTACATTTTTGTTCCTCTTAAGTCCATCGGTTCTTGCCACCACTTCTCCACAAGTTGAATAAAATTCGGGTGATTAAGTCAAAATTTCTCAAATCTAAATGGCTTGTTTCTAGGAGTCCCCTGGATAGTAGCCACAAGAGAGATGGGCCAATGATCTGACCCCCCAGTTGGAAGAATATCTCATTCCACTATTACTGCCTCCAACAGTATGCTTTCAGAAACAAGAAACATGTCAAGCCGAGAGGCTATCTGTTTCTCACCTCCTCTCCTATTATTCTAGGTGAAGGCTTCACTTTTTGGAAGGATGTCCACTAGTTTGGCTGAACCAATGAAATCAATGAAAACTTCTGAGTCCTTGTTGAGTTTCCTAATCCCTCCTTTATTTTCCAAAAGCGAAGTTATCATATTGAAATCTCCACCCATGATTGTCTTCGTACTGGGATATCTGAGCTTTAAATTTGTAAGAGAACGTAGGAATATGAATTTTTCTTCTAGTTTCTAAGGTCCATAAATGTTGGTGCATAGAAATGTCTCAGAATTGCCAATCAATTGAGTTTCTATAGCTATAAAGGATCTGGTCACTTCTGCTGAGAGAATGTTGATCACCCAGGTGTCCCATAGGGTAACTAGATCTCCCTCCCACCCATGACTAGCCGTTTCCGTATATTTTATATGTTTACCAAGCCTTTTACTGATAGTCTCCATGGTGTTGCTTGCACATTTGGTTTCTTGTACAAACATGATATCCGATTTCTCTTTTTGGATCTTCCTTTTCAGGAGCCTTTGTTTCACTTGGCTATTGAGCCCTCTATCATTCCACGAGATGACCTTCATTTAAAACTAAAAATATTATTGGTAAGGAGGGAAAGCTTCTAGAGCTTTCATCTTACCAGAGTTTATCATTAATATTCCCAGGTCCTACAGTGTCTCAATGTTTGTTCTGCAACCTCTCCTTTTCCTTTGTTTCGAGCTAGTTGATGAATAAAGTGGGATTTTTGTGTGGATTCCCAATCCTTTCACTATACCCAATTTCTTATTTTGCCTATCCAGCTCTGCCTTCTGCCTTGCAATAAATATTTTATTGATTTTTCTAATCTCCTCTTCTAGGACGTTTTCCATTACTTGCATTTTCCAATTTTCTACCATTACTGGTAGGTTAACACCTTCCTGTTCCAAAACCTCATTCAGTTCCATTTCCTCACTTCCAATATCACTAATCATCATTTCTGCATCTTCATCTGGCCCTTCTGTTATTCCTTGCATATGAACTTCTGCGCTGTTAAGATGATCCTCCACTCTTTTGGTTGTATGATTTGTTGTTTCTTTATTTCCTTCATCAGTATTTGGTTCCTTATTTTGCTCTTCTGATTCTGTTTCCGTATCTAATATTTCAAAGGCATTATTGGTGTTGCCTTGTGCTGTTCCTGTTCTGTTTGGTCCTTTTCTATTTTCTCTCTGTCTTGCTTTGGATCTTATGAAGGTATCCCTGTTCTTTCCTACCTGCTCTCCTCTAGTTTCTTACTCTTTCTTATTTAATGGACATTCTCTTATTAAATGTCCATGTTCATGACATTTTCTACAGTGAAAATGGATCTTCTCATAGTCAATAGCTTGGAAATAGTCCTCATCCATGTATTCCAACCACAGTCCCTCATGTAAAGCTCCTGAAACATCCAACTCCACACATATTCTAGCACATGAAGTGTACCTTCTCTGCAGCGTGGCTTTCGAAGCTTTTATGAAAGTTCCTAGCTGATCTCCTATCTGCTTTAGAGCTGCATAGCCCCAATAGTCTATTGGAAGGGAGAAAAGGTGTATCCAGATTGGGACCTGAGTGAAGGTTTCTCTTTCTGGCACAAAGTTGGGTTTCCAAGGTCTCATATAGAGACCTGCCGAAGCAAAGAAGGAAGGTCCCCCATCAAATATTTTATCCTTATCTTCTAGATTCGAAAAAATAATAGTAAAAAGACCTTTAGCTCCTAGGTGTAATCTAACATCACCTTTGGGTTTCCATTCCTGTTTGATCCATTGACATAGTGCTCTTTATGTTGGCCAGAGTCCCATGAACTTTCGAATCACTGCGTGTTTAGCCATATGTTCTCTATAGGCTTGAATTTTTGGATCTGTAATTACCACCCTCAAGGCCTCTGCTTTTTAGGGTTTTCATGTTCCCCGCACTGTTTTATCATTGTTGGTGTTTGGTTCATTCCTTTCCTCCTCTCCTTCTTTTGTCCGGTTTTCCTCCTCTCCCTTATTTTCCTTCTCTATTTGTTTAGTATCATGGACAGTATGTTCCTGCCCTGCTTTTCCTTCCTTCCTGCTGTTTGCCTTTTCGGTGCTCTCTTTTCCTTTCATTTTTGAGTTGTCGGTTTCCTCCTTGTTCTCCTTTTGTTTCCTCTCCTTGCTTGTGCCATCTTCTTTTTGTTGCTTTCCATACCCTATTATCTTCACACCTTCATGCGCTGCTTGTTTCTGCATGACTATTTGTCTGAAAGTTGGGATCCCTATGGACCCCTCGTTTACCATTTGTTGGGTTAATCCCTGTCCCCTCCTATGAAGTTCCGCTATTCTGATCCTGTGTGCCTCCAGTTCCGCCCCTGGTTCAGTAAGCTCTGAAAACTGAAACCTTAAGCTTCGAACCAGCTCCGCGCCTCCATTTCTCCCTTTCGAGACTTCAAAACATATGTAAATCCTAAGTATTTTTTCAAACTAGCTTAATTTTCATGAACTAGTTGCTTTAGATTTGTTTATTTGTTCTCTTTTATATTTTCTTACTTGAAATGATGTGTGATGATTTATGTTGATGATGAATCTTAGTTTGTTTATCATTTTGATAAGAAGGGACAACAAAGTGTTCAAGTTGAACCCTCCTTCTATTGAATTAATGAATCAAAACTAGAATTCATCTTTATTGTGTTCTGTTTTATACAATTTCAGTTTTCTAACAATAGCATAATGATGAATGAATTTGCGATGAGGAATATCAAAGATCTCTTAAATTAGGAGTCTCCTTCATTGTTTATTTATGCATCTTAAGCTGTTGTTAATTAATGATTTTTTATTTCTATTTATCAAGTGATATTGTAGAAGAATGACACAAATGGATCTCTTATGTTAAGAGCCACTTCATCTCTCATATATTGCAGAAGTGAATTAGAAATTATTTAAATAGATTTATATTTGTAATATGCACTTCCTTAATTCTTTATATTTTATCTTCTAAGTTTGGCTAGATCCGATATCCATACATTGTGGACATGCCTCCAAGTTTTACAAACCTGGATTGATAATGAATACTTGTGTTAATTTGTGTTAATAAATTAGCCCAACATTTTGGCGCCATTTCTGGGGAGGCATTCACCAACATAGTCAAATAGAAGATTAAGAAAAAAATCTAACTTTTTTTGATAAAACAAAAGCAATAAAAAATCAGTTATGTTATGTTTTTCTTAGTTATGTTTCTTTATGCCTAGAAATAGAGATCCAAAAGGTAGATTTATTAAACAAAACCCTCCATCATTAGAAATAGAACCATCAAAATTAATCACACCAGTTGCTAGTAAACCAACAATAAATGAATTAGAAGAAAAACAAAGAACATGAGAAAGATTAACTTTAATTGAAAGAAAAACCTTGTTAGCTTGGGAGGTGAAAAGAAAAAAAAACTCCAAAAGAAACACCACCTTCAAGAAAACAAAAAGAAATTGTTAAAGTAAATTAGCCCATTTTTGAGTCCATAGATCAACCTATTTTTGAAAACAAACAACAACCTGAATCTCAAATTGTCATCAGAATAGTTGAAACTCTGACAGAAGAAGGGCAGGGATCTATTATTCTTTCTCCAAAACAAAGACTTGAATATGAAAGACAACAAAGAGAATGGAGAAGACAAAGAGAGGGGGAAGAAAAAAGAGAAAATTATAGAAAGAGAGAAGAGGATAGGAAAAGACAAAATGATAATAAACAAGAAAATATTGATGATAGGGAAGCTACTTTTGGATTTCAAATATTAGATACAAGTGCAATATTAGGAGAATATGTGAAAATGAAAAGCATTCCACCTTCTGTGTTTCCTAAATTTTATGGAATGTCAAGAGAAGATCCTGATTCATTTATTTTTGGATTCGACGTATTGTGTAGAACTTATGGATACACAAATGACACACACAAACTTCGTCTCTTTCCTACTACTTTCAAAAAAGTAGCATTAAAATGGTTCATGGGTTTAGGAGAGTGAACAATAACTTCTTGGGATGAAATGAAGAAAATATTTCTTAAAAAATACCAAGCCTATTGTAGGCCTAGCGACTCAAAAGAGGATGTTTTCAAAATGACACAACAAGAAGATGAATGTTTAGAAGAATACTTGGAAAGATTTGCTTACAATCTACAAAAGTCTAAACAACACTCTTTAAACCAAGAAACCATTCGAACAATCTTTCTTAAATGTATAAGAGATGAATACCTTGACATTCTGAATGTAATGGGAAAGGGTGACATTTCAAACTTTCCATTTAATGAAATTGCAGAACTATGTCAAAAATATTCTAGAGGAAGATCAAAAGCTAGAAGGAGAGATGTTAGTTGAAAAGCAACAAAATTAGTAGCAAGAGGGGTAACAAGAGCAGAGATAGGGAGCTTGCTAGAAAAATTCAAAATTAATCTTCTAAGTACATTAGGGACACATGTAGATGTTCTAAAAGCAAACAAAAAGAAAGAATAACAAGAACAAATCTTAGCAATCTTTTGTCCCGAATGTAGAAAGAAGCATGCATTAAGAGAATGTCCTTTAGATAGTGTTCAAGTATGTGGCCTTTGCATAGAAAACCATTCTACAGAAAACTGTCTAAATTTGAAAAAATTGCAAATGAAACCAATGGAAGAAGTACAAGGAGTAGAGGGTTTCTATTATATGGCACCAAGAATGCCTTAGCAGTGAAGGATTCCTCAACAATTCCCTCAACAAAACTATCAGTATCCTCCTCAAAAATCTTGGAATACCCCAATGCCATGGCAAGCTTTGCCTCCACAACAATATCAAAACCAACCTACACAAGGTTGGAGAGGATATAGTTATGGAAACAAGCCACCTCAACAAATGTATCCTCAACAATACCAGAAACAATATCAAAAACCATTCCCATACCAACAATTCCAAAAATATCCACAATCCATTCCATTTCCACAACAGAATCCTGCACGATTACTAACTCAACCACAACAGCTACAACTACCTTAAAACAGCCTAGACCAACTCAACTAGTAGCTCAGCCGGTGGCAAATCTGAGCAACAAAATGGCTAAACCTGCATACAATGTGGAAGAAGCAATATATTTTTCCCAACATACTCCATTCTTCCCATAAACGATGTCCATTTAAGGTCGAGGAAAGTACTGCATAAGAATTCTCCTCCGATCATAGAAGAACCAACTGAACAAGGAGAACAACCTGAAACATCACCTTCAGAAAATCAAACTCAGAAAAGAAAAACTATAATAACACCACCCTATCTAGAGAGGTTAGTAGAGCAGAAAATTCAAATGACCCTTCCTGAATTTTATACTTTGGATGAATTGAAAAATTGTTATGTAAAAATTCATTTATTACAAGCGATCAAAGAAATACCAATTTATCCTAAAAAAATAAAGGAATTATGCATCAAGAAAACTGGTAAAAAGAAGAAGGATCCTACTACAATCCAAGTCATTGGAAAACAAGAAAGCCTCATGTCTACAAACACAGCAGTGGAAAAATATATTGACTCTGGTATCCCTATGGTTACTATTTCAATAAAAAAAATTCCAGTTCCAAATAAATTGATAGATTTGGGAGCAGTTATAAATGTAATGACTACAAAGACAATGAAATATTTAGATTTAAATGACATTAGATCTACTACTACAATCTTAGAGTTAGCAGACAGATCTAAAGTTATACTAAAAGGAATATTAGAAGATATCATAGTCTCTTTGGATTCATGGGAGTATCCTGTAGACTTCCTCATTTTGCAGAAAAAAATAAACTTGGGAGGACATCCTCTAATCTTAGGCAGAGCATGGTTAGCCACTGCTAATTCCTTTATAGGATGTAGATCTGGAAGTATGATTATTGCACATGGAGATGAGAGAAAACACATCACACTTTATTCTCCAACACAAGCACCATTTTTAGTATCAATGCTTGAAGGACAAGAACAACAACAAACTAAATCAGTTCTAAGTATTAACCAAGTCTTTGATCTTAGAGAAGAAGAGGAGAATGAAGATTTGTTGGATGTTTTCATCTTAGAACCAAATATTTCAAAGAATCTTAGAGTAGCTCAGTATGAAGCTGCAAGTAATCTTTTGAACCACTATTTTCAGGAAACCTGCACAATCCAATCACTACAAGAATCATTCACAAATATTTTTCTTGTAAACACAATTACCAATTCAACAACTAAAACAATTGAGATTTATCCTGGAAAACATTTGAACATTGGTAACAACTTACAATTGTCACAAGAGAAAGAGGTAATAGCATTATTACAAAATTACTCAAAATATTTTGCCTAGGATTACACAGGTATCCAGGGAATTCATCTCAGCACATGTATCCACCACATCTATACTAATGACCAGATTAAATTAGTAAAGCAACCTCAAAGGTGGATGAACCCCATGATGAAGTAAATAGTGAAAGAAGAACTACATAAACTATTGCAAGTTGGGTTCATCTATCCTATTTCTGATAGTCAATGGGTTTCTCCCTTAGTGGTAGTACTAAAGAAAAATGGGAAGTGGAGGATATGTGTAGATTAACGAGAATTGAATAAGGCAACATTAAAAGATAATTTCCTGCTACCATTTGTTGACCAAATCCTAGATTCATTAGTTGGGAAGAAATTATTTTCTTTCCTAGATGGGTTTAGTGGGCATAATCAAATTAGAATAGTAGTGGAAGACCAGGATAAAACAACATTTACCTGCCCATGGGGAACATATGCAATATTTTTCCATTTGGGCTATGCAATGCACTTGCAACTTTCCAAAGAGAAGTTCTTGCAATATTTGTTTATCTGATCCATGAATGTGTAGAAGTCTACATGGAAGATTTCACTATATATGGAAACACATATGACGATTGTTTGAAAAAGCTTGAAAAAGTTCTGAAACGATGCATAGAGACAAATCTATCCATGAGTAATGAAAAATGCTACATGATGTTAATAGAAGGGATAGTGTTAGGACACCATATTTCCTCATCAAGAATTAAGGTGGACCCAACCAAAATACAAGTCATTGTGAATTTAATGCCACCTACAACTCAAAAGGAGTTAAGAAGTTTCTTGGGTTATGCAAGCTATTATAGATGATTTATTGAAAATTTCAGTAAAATAGCACAACCTCTATTCAAGTTACTTGCAATGGATGTTGAATTCCAATGGACAAATCATTGTCAAAATGCATTTCAAATATTCAAAGAAAAACTATCAATTGCTCCCATTCTTCGAGGACCGAATTAGTCTTTGCCATTTCATATTTCCATTGATGCGTCTGATACTGCTATAGGTGCATCACTTGGATAGAAAGAAAACTTGTTCAATTATGTTATATACTTCATAAGTAAAAACTTAACACTCGCAGAATTGAACTACACAATGACAGAGAAAGAAATGTTAGTTGTAGTACATGCAGTAAATAAATTCAGGCATTACATAACAAGCTACCAAGTGTTCATTCACATAGACCATTCAACAATCAAATACTTAATGAACAAAGCAATCACAAATGGTATAATAACAAAATGGTTACTGTTAATGCAAGAATTCAACATTACAATTCAATATCGGCCAAAGAAAGATAATCAAGTAGCTGATTTCCTTTCAAGACTTCATACACTTGGTGATCCAAATCCTGTTTCAGATAATTTCCCATATGAACATCTGTTTGCAATAACTATAAAAAGACCACAGTTTGCAGATATAGAAAACTATTTATCCTCTTGGAAATTACCAACCCAGTTCACAAAGAAAAAAAATCGAAAGATCATTAGAGAAAGCTCTAGATATAGCTGGGTGTATGATGATCTGTTTTATACTAGCTTTGATTTGATAATTAAAAAATGTGTTACAGAAGACAAAATACTAGAAATTTTGAAATCATGTCATGACGAGCCATGTGGTGGTAATTTTGCAAATAAGCGGAGAGCTTACAAGGTGCTGCAACTCAGCTGCTGTTGGCCAGCAATATTCAAAGACTCCAAAGCCTATGTCAAGAGGTGTGACAGTTGTGAAAGAATAGGAAGGACAATAATATCAGATGAAATGCCACTTAAGCCACAAGTGCTCGTAGAACCATTTGAGCAATGGGCTCTACATTTTGTGGGACCAATAAATCCACCATCAAATGGAAATAAGTACATCTTGGTATGTAAAGAATATGTAACTAAGTGGGTTGAGGAAAAGGTGGTAGCAAGAGCAACAGAAAATATAATGGTCACATTCCTCTTTGAGGAAATTTTTGTCAGATTTGGGGTACCAAGATAGAATTTGATTGACCAAGGCACACAGTTCACTTAAAAACTTGTTTGTGATCTTACAAAGAAGTATAATATCAAACATAGAAAATCAACTCTGTACCATCCTTAAGCAAACAGAAAAGTGGGGTCAACAAATAAAGTCCTAGAAAATATAATGATGAAGATAGTACAAATGCACAAGAAGGACTGGTCAGAAAAGTTAAGAGATGTTGTATGGGCATATAGAATAACATGGAAAAACACAACGACGTTCAATCCATACCAGTTAGTGTATGGAAAATAAGTCTTGTTGCCCATGGAATTTCAGATACACACATTCAAGTTAGTAGCAAAGTTAGGACTGGAATTTTCTAAAGCACAATAACAGCAGATAATGAAATTGAATCAACTGGATGAACAGAGAGATCAAGCAGTGGAACACGTGACACTGGTGCAACAAAAAAGAATGAAATGGCATGGTCGATTCATCAAGAACAAGACATTCAACAAGGGAGACTAGGCATTACTATTTGACTCCAAATTCAAATATTTCAAGGTAAAGTTTACAACTCATTGGCTGGGGCCATATGAGATAGAAGAAATATCTGATAATGGAGCTATTTAGATAAAAACAAATGATCAAGAGTCTACTCCATTTCTAGTTAACAGACATAGGCTTAAAGTTTACAATAAGCCTATCAATAAAGAAGATTTTGTGAAACAAATGACAAAAGTGACAAATCTGGAAGTAATGGAACAACATAGCAATATGCCTGCTACTACTCCAAAAGAAGAAGAATAAAAGAAACATATATATATATATATATATATATATATATATATATATATATATATATATATATATATATATATATATATATATATATATATATATATATATATATATATATATATATATATATATATATATATATATATATATTGCTAGTGAAAACCAGGCAACTGGCACAAAGAAAACATGAATTCATGGAGGAAAACCAACAATTTTGGCCTGTATGAATTCACAATTTTTGTTTTACACTCGCAACAGTTTGATTTTGTAGAATGAACCTACAAAACAAAACAAGACTTGAGGACAAGTATTCAGATAAGCAAGGGATAAGTTGCAAAAGGAACTCAGTTTGAGCAGCTGAACTGAAGAAGGAACTTGAATTGTATCGCAAAAGGGACATGAAACATTATTGGAAACATTGTGCAGAAGGGATCTGAAATGTTAGAAAAGAACATGTATATACTTCATAAAAAAATACATAACAGTAGGGGCCTAAATCATCAAGTACCAATTGCAAAAGGGACCTAAACAACATCAACAATCAATGAAATTGAATCAATGAAAGATGCAAGAACATAAAGCAGAAATAAAGTCTATATTTCAATCCATCCAAGACATTTCATCAAAGACATTTGACCAGAGGACATCATCCAATACTATCAGTGAGTAAAAGTACTATGAGTACAAATTTTTTCTCTTGAAAATTCAAAATTTTTAGAAATTTTTAGAGCTTGTTAAAATTAAGTTAGTACCTAAATGCATATTTTACTTACATATTCATTTCACTACCCTCATCCTATTATTTTTACTTACATATTCATTTCATTACCCTCATCCTATTTATATATTGATACCCATTATCCTACATTTAATCCTATAAACATCCTCCAAATATTCATTTCATATTCTATACTTATATTCCACATTCCATTTACATATTCCATATTCATTTCATTTCATAACTCTAAGTATTTTTCTTTTGAAAAGCAAAAGAGATCAAAATAAAGGGTTCAACAGTCGAAACCCTAGAACCTGCACAACATTAGTATCATGGAATTAATTTTAAACATGACCTAAACATGGTCATTTTAAAATTAAAAGATATATATTGAAATATATACATATGGAAACATGTGCATTATAAAGTAATATAAAGTGGAAGAAATCAAAATAATTTATTTTGATAAGTTATAAAAAAGCGCATAAGAATGATACTATTGAGTGCAAGGGTTATTATAATGAAAATTGTGTGATGACAATACAATGCAAACAAATGTTATGAGTGTTTTGGAGGAATAAGCCGTAGGTAATGGAGGTAATGGATATGAGGGAGAGGTACGATGACAGTTGAATGGAGACAAGACCATAAACCATGCAATCAAAACTATTCAATGCAGCGATCAAAACACAATGCATAACAATACGAGCTAGTAGTAATAAAACATATGGTATGAAAAATATACAATGACATGAGTGATTTATCAATCAAGGTCAAGCAATAAACATCGTGACGGTACTATGGGCTGGTATGCAAGACAACCACGATGGAATGAAGGACAACCACGATGGAAGAAATTAGAAAATTTAGTAAGTGGAATGGTCAAATGAAATTTAAAAATACAACAATAAATGTTTCAAAACAACACCGAGAGTTTGCATTCAACAGAGCTTATTTTCACACATACTCCGCCATTTTTACACACAGAGCATGGTGAAAATCATTTTCTCTCCACCATCACAGCCATTTTGCAGGCTTAGGGAGAACAACGAAGTGTTGCATAAAACATTAGCGCATAGTTGTGAGCCTGATATGAGTGGTTTCATAAAAGAAACACGGAAATAGAGGAAAGCGAACTGGGAGGGAAAAGGAAAGAGATATAACAGTTGGAAATCAGAGTGATAAGAAGGAAACCCAGAGAAGATTGAGAGATAAGCTGAGGAGACTCGTAGAGCAAGCAGAGTTAGTTAAATAAGAACTCATGAGAAACAAGGTAAGATACTTCATCTCCCTCAATGAATGCAACATATGTTTTATGAGAAAATCTCAGGATTCTTTTTATAAAATGGAAGTGAGACTCCAGGATATGGGAAGTGCTCCAAATTTGTTTGTCATTTGTTAAATTTTGTCTCTACCATCAGTCAAAGAGTAAGGGTTTTGAAATGCAGATTGGTTGAGTCACGACATATAGAAAATTAGGGAAAATCATTGCAGACAGGTAACTCAACTTAGATCCTCCACGAAATTGCTAAATTGAATGATTAAACAAGATGTTAATTAAAGTTTTATTACATGCTTTCACTGATATTAGGTAATGAAACAAAGTCTTTAAGCGTAGTTTTGAAAACACATGCCTTCGCCGAGTTAAAACAAAGTGTTTAGTTGTAATTTTGATTACATAAACAAGTGTTTTTAGTAAAGATTTGGTAATGAGACATAATGATAATTTAAAGTTTGGTTGCATAAATACATGTTTATACCAAATTGGTCAACAAAATAGAGTATTGAACTTGTATTTGAATTCATAAAATAAATGAGTTCGTTGAATACATAGTGAAATGTTTATGGTTGATTGCATAAATAGTGAGTTCAAATTGTCCAAACAGTGAGTTCAATTGCATAAACAGTAAGTTAAAATTGCATGTTCAATTGCATGGACAATAGGTTTAATTGCACACATAATGGCCTTAATTAAACAATCAATGAACAAAGAAATGACTCCAATCTGACATATGAATGGTTTTATAACCATAAGAGAGTTATAAGAAGAACAAAAATTGAAAGGAGAATTCATGGTATGATTTTGTCTTTATAAAAAAAAAAAATCAAAATCAAAACAGAGTTCGATTTCCAATTTATTTCTTATAAACAGTGCTATGCATAAAGATGAATACTTCATTTGTATAGACAAAGTAGAATTTTGGTGAAAGAGGAACAAAGCCAAGAATGGATTTTACATCAAAATAAGTAGTTTGTTTTTGTTTTTCATTCATAGAGGTTAATGTTTAAAAAAAAAACAATGATTCATTGTTGCAGTGAGACAAAGACTAAAACAAGCATGGCTTTATCATTCTAAAGAATATCAGGAGAAAGGTAAGTCCTTTTACAAATTGAATAAAAAATGATTTTTATGCATCAATGATTATTATTTTATTGTTAAAAATGAAGTTAATGACAGTAGAAGGGTATATCCACTGATTTTCAGAAAACATGACCACTAGAATAGAGCCAAAATTTCAAATAGAGAAATGGAAGAAGGAAATAATAGAAAATTTGTATCAAGTAGGGTTTATATGGTTTCTACAAAGGTTTAATGGTCACAATGAGGGTATAACAAGAGAATTTGTGAATAACTATACTCAGGAGCAAACAATGGTAGGGAACCTAATCATTCCAATGACTCAAGAATACATCTCCCAAGCATTAGACCTTCCACTGACAGGGGAAAATTATCATAAAATTCTACATTTCAAGGAGAAAGCATGGACTTTATTCCTGGAGAAAACAGGAACGGGGCCTTTGACAAAGCCAAAGGCATACCTAGGGAGTGGTTCATTGAACCATGGGGAGAACTAGTCTTGATTATTTAGAAATTCTTCACTTGTGATAGGGGACATATTGTGACACATTTGTATCATATCAGGCTACTCCAACACATTAAGGAAGAGGTCAAAACAAACTTGCAATATTTCTATAGAATTAGTAAGAAATGAGAAAAACCCAAGAGAAGCTCAAGTTTATCATCTGGGACTAATAAAAATTTTGGTAAAGCATCAAGTAAAAAGTCAGGGCATAATTTGGAGAGAGTTTTTAATCCAAAACTAGTATGAAGAACAAGAAATTGAGGAATAGAACAAAACAGAGCAGGAAACTAGGGGCATCATGAATTCACCACTTATTCCAGAACTAGGTCTAAGAAGAAAAACAACACTGTTATGGTTGAAAAGGAAACATCCATCATATCCACTTCTAGGAGGCTTAGGAGGAAGAGCCCAATAGAAACAAGTAGCAGGGACCAAGAAGTACAAATTATAGAAACATGTTCTACAGAGAAATAGGTAGAGGATATAATCGAAAGATTAGATAAGGAATCTCTATAAAAAGATTCATATTTTGATAATGTGGAAGCCACATCATTTGCAAAAGATACACGGGAACTAGAAAAAGAGTTACACTTGAGAAAAATCAAAGAATTGACAGACCAGCTAGAAATAAACAAGATTCTGGAAAAGCACTTGAAGAAGGAAAATAAGGCATGCAAGAAAAATAATGCAAAGTTAGTAAAGGAGAATGAAAATTTAACTAAAGAGGTAGGCAAACTAAAGAGAAAGAATGACATACTTTGCAAACAAGCATTCAAGTGGCTTAAAGATAAGAACATGTGGAAGAACAAATATGAAAAACAAAAGGTCAAGGCTACTATGTATAAAGAAGAACACAACATGGGGATAGATTATCTATTAGAGGTAGCATAGCAGGAGGCATCAGGGTCAGGAACAAGATTCACAGCAGGGGTCAGGAGATCCAAGAGGAAGAAACAAGCATGAGGACATGCTTGTGAATCAACAAGGGGGAGATGTTGGCCCTCATTTTTGGTCCCTTTTTGCTTAAGAAAAATTACTTAATTATTATATTATCCATCAATTTTCCATCACATACACCCCATTTCGATGTACTTGATACATATTTAGGTATTTAATTTTAATTTTGCAATTTCTAGAAGTTTTTATGAAAATTGAATTTCAAGTGCAATTTTTGGACAGAATGATAAATTCCTGTAATAGCTATATGGATGTCATATTTGCAGGACACCTGGGCATGAGATGGATACATGTATGGAAATCTTGGGAACTAGGACTGAACTAAATCCAATTGGTTCGGTCAAAACAAGCTAAATCAGGCTTGGTCAAAGCTGGTCAAACAAGACCAGTCATCTAGAAAATCCCTAGGAAATAGGGAAGTTTAATGATTTCATGGGATTGTCCATATTTTTAGTGATAGATTGTATGGATTTGACATGGATAGATGTATATGGGTAGATATAGTTCTTAGAGAGACTTTAGATCTGTTTGTTTCATGACCTTCTATTAAAGCCAAAACTTTGAAGGCTTATGGCATGTAGAGTTTGTATAATTTTATGTTGAGACATTTGAATATTTGAAGTTAATTCGAAGGATTTGTTCTACTTCCATTTTTTTGTTCATTGGTGTTGATGAATGACTGAAATTGAAGTATTTTATAACCTATCCAAGTGTGCAAGGCAAGGGTGGAGGGCCACCACTTCGAGCTAAGTACACTTCATTCTTAAACTAGCTTAATTTTCATGAGCTAGTTGCTTCAGATTTGTTTAGTTGTTTTGTTTCAGATTTGCTTACTTGAATTGATGTGTGATGATTTATGTTGTTGATGAATCTTAGCTTGTTTATCATTTTGATAAGAAGGGACAACAAATTGTTCAAGTTGAACCCTCCTTCTATTGAATTAATGAATCAAAACTAGAATTCATCTTTATTGTGTTCAAGCAGTTTTATGCAATTTCAATTTTCTAACAATTTAATAATGATGAATGAATTTGTGATGAGGAATATCAAAGATATCTTAAGTTAGGAGTCTCATTCATTATTTATTAATGCATCTTAAGCTTTTGTTAATTAATGATTTTTTTGTTTCAATTCATCAAGTGATATTGTAGAAGGACACATATGGATCTTTTAAGTTAAGAGCCACTTCATCTCTCATATATTTCAAAAGTGAATTAGAAATTATTTAAATAGATTTATATTTGTAATATGCACTTCCTTAATTCTTCAAATTTTATCTTCTAAGCTTGGCTACATCTGATATCCATATTGTCGACATGCCTCCAATTTTCACAAACTTGGATTGATAATGAATACTTGTGTTAATTTGTGTTAATAAATTAGTCCAACACAAATGATAACAAAAAACATCTAACATGAAATGAGATGTTTCAACTTTCAAATTTAACTAAGCATCATATTCATAATTCATTACCAATTATTTATAATTGCCAACTTCAAACTTCAAACTTAAATTGGCATATATTGTTTACAAAAATATCATAATAAATATGAAAGAGTAAACAATTATAAAAACTACTAGAAACTAGAAAAGACAAGTAAATATATTATCTATTGCTAATGCTTGGGCCTCTTTCCACCAGGAGAAATGTCTAATTTATGATAAAGCATGTAAAATGATGAATTCTTTATAAAAATCATAAAAACATGGATTAAACCATATATCATCAATCATCCAGTAGCTACAATCGTCATCAACCATAGGTCCACAACTTACAAGTTTTGATTTATATATCATGTAAGGGTGCACATAAATAAAATAACATCAAGTGCAATCCATATCTGTACGAAAAATACATCAACAAATAGGCTCTATATGGCCTTTATCATCCAAACAAATCATGCTACAACAAATACCTACACATCATCAAAATTATTGCCTATCTTTGGATTTTTGTCATTAATATCACCCTCTAAGCATTAACATAAGATAGAAAAAACATAGCATGTCAAGTCAAGATTTTCACTACAAGAAAAAAGGTCATTGGTAAGGGTCATGCCTGTGATGGACCTTTAAGATCTGTCACCAATGTCACATATGGTGAGGATCTTTAAAAAAGTGTTGTTGTAAGTGTATATAGTGATGGTCCTTTAAGGTTTATCTCCAAAGCCATTTTCAATGACACTTTTGGTGAGGGTTGTTAAATTTCTGTCACCAATTTTCCCTTTGGTGACACTTTTGGTGACGTTCGTAAAAGGCCCATCACTAATTCTCTCTTTGGTGACACTTCTAGTGATGATCTTTTATTGACCCTCACCAATTCTCTTTTTGGTTACTTTTGGTGATGGTCAAAGAATGTTCGTCATCATTTCTCATTCCAATGAGTTTTTGATGATTCTTCATGCTTGTGACGAACCTTTAAGGTCCGTCACCAATATCGCATATGGTGATGGTCTTTAAAAAAAAATTGTTGTAAGTGTATATAGTGACGGTCCTTTAAGGTTTGTCATCAAAGCCATTTTCAATGACACTTTTGGTGAGGTTCGTTAAAGGGCCATCACTAATTCTCTCTTTAGTGACACTTTTGGTGAGGGTCGTTAAAGGCCCATCACTAATTCTCTCTTTGGTGACACTTCTAGTGATGATCTTTTATTGACCCTCACCAATTCTCTTTTTGGTTACTTTTGGTGACGGTCAAAAAATGTTCGTCATCATTGATCATTCCAATGAGTTTTTGATGATGCTATGTACCTGTTACTATATCTTTTGTCAAAAGATAATGATTTAAGACCATTGTTGTGGAGTATTTTTCATTATGTGTCCAAGGTCATAGTGGTTATAGTCAGTAAATTTTTTAAGAAGTAATTAGTGTGTATCATTTCCCTCAAGTCATAAGAATATAGTTTTCCTATGAGTCAATACATGAACTAGGAAAAATAGTGATATGAAAAATGGATAGTAAAAATAACAACATCAGACCACAAAACTATCTAGCATGTGTTAGCACACCTTTTCATTCCTTGGCATGCCCTAGCACTCCTTAGCTATCATGCCCTCACAACTACCCTTACATTTTTTGCAACATGGAAACGCAACAAAATCCTACCTCAACTATAACAACAGCTTGACCAAGTTACAATTACTACAACTAGACTATGCCTTGTTCACCTAGGAACTTCTTGTAACTCATATTAGGCTACTCATGTATAATTTAAACTTATCCAACTTAACAAGTTACGAAGACAAGGTCGACATCCAACCGTGGTCTTAAAATTAAACAACTATGCAAATTTTTTTACATCTTGACATGTTATAACATCTGGCATGCCTAATAATCCCTTGGCACTATGTAGCACATGTTAGCGTCCCTTGCATTTCTTGGCATGCTTTGGCACTCCCTAGAACTCCCTGACACTTAGCACACCTCATACTTGCTAGCTAACACTCTCTGTCACACTCTTATTCATTCATTTCCATGCATTTGAAACTATTGCTCCCTTGTGTTTCCTTGGAACTTGGGCCTAACATTCCCTAGCATGTGTTGGTGCCACACCCTGGCATTTGGAACTTCTTGTCATGCCTTAGCACTTGGTATGTCTTGGCATGCCTAAAATGCCTTTGAACTATCTAGCATGTGTTTTTACTTCCTGGCATTCCATGGAACACCTTAGCACTCCCTAGCTATCATGCCCTCATAGATAGCTTACGTTTTTTGTGACTTGGGAACCCAACCAAGTCATTGACAAAACAATGTTGTGCCCAACACAAATTCTCCCTTTGTCTGAAACTACTTTGTACACACCTTATCACAACCATAGGCTTTACTCCTTCAAGTAATATTCTGAACTTATCCTAACACACTTTATCCTTGGGACACCTAGAATTCGCTGACACTCCTTGGCACACTGCGCTCTTATTTGTTCATTTCCAAGCATTTTGACCTAGTTCTCCCTTGTGATTCCTTGGCACTGGCTAGTACACCTTTTCACTCCCACCTTATCACACTTTGAACTTGCTGAAAATTAATTTACATGCATTTGAAATGAGTGCTCCCTTATGTTTCCCTGGTACTTGTCCCTCACACTCCCTAGCACGCATGGATAAAATATTTGCAAAATTTTCCCATATCCTACTATCTAGGGTTTGGTTTTTGACTAACTAAAATGTGATAATTGAAGATCTAATCATGGGATACGATAGAAAAATCCTCAAACTTCATTAGCCAAATATATTTGAGGTCAACCATGCCAATTTGGAGGTCCACCAAGTCGAATTTCAAAAAGTTCTAGAACCCCGTCAGCAATTCTGGCCTGGCAAAATTGTGAAAAATGGGTGTGAAAGTGCCACTTGTAACTCCAAGATAGTAAATGTTGTGTAAGAAATGAGAGAAGTTTTTTTTTGGTATGTTATGAACAAAAACCTCCTCTCGTTTTCAAAAATACTTTCCCATTTGTTCAGAATCCAAACTTGAAGTTGGTAACATAAAAATGCAACAAATCCTGGCATAAGTGCAACAAATAGTTGAATTGAATGAGGTTTTGAGTTTTTTTGAAGACCTGTGAAGAAACTTGGAAATGTCCATTACACCCTGGAGCCTTTAAACGATGCAAAAACATCATTGTAGCCTCTTCAAACTTGATTCCAAAATTGACCATCCAGAACCGCAGTGAAAGGAGCAACAATGAAGACAAACTCATATCTCTTTAACCATAACACCCGTTCAAAAACTGAAGGAGGTTATTGTGATTGGTTCCATGCTTAAATAAAACCTCACTTTTTTTTCCAAAATTCATATCCATTTGGTCATAAATAGCTTTTGCAAATGATTATAAAAATAGAGTTAGAAGTGCAACAACTCTCCTATAGCAATTTTATTTTGGGAATATGTCCCAAACGGTAAATCCAAATGGGATGAAATGTTTACATAAATTTAATATCATCATAATGAACCTCCACAAAAAATTTCAGCCCAATTAGAGTCACAAATATTCGAAAATCCCAAAATGGCTGTAGATGATGATGGCTCATCTCTCGAAAACCGTGCGTCATTTTGAGCTGAAATTGAGTGGGTATTTTCATTTCATCTCCATGCATCTCCTATAACAATTTCATGGAAAATGGGTGTGAGGTTTAAGAGATATGATGAGAACATGGTGACTAGGTAAAAGTGCAACACAAAAGAGTAGCACTTAGGGGAAGGGAATGAGAGGGAAGGGAGGTAGGAAAAATTATGGGAAAAATGTGAGGGTTAGGTATGGGTGTTAGGAAAATACTAGAAGTGAAATTTCTGAAAAATAGTGAGAAAAAGGGGGCAAAAGGTGAAAACATAGACCTAGGGTAAAAGCACAACAAATTTCTAGGGTTTTTGGTAAAATAAGGAAATGAAAGATTTTGATGAGGGGAATGATGGAGAATGATCAGTGAAGGATGATGAAGGAGGTATAAGCTTAAAACAAATGCCTTTGTCATGAACCATGGAAAAGGGAAAGCAAAAAAAAAATCTTAGTAGCAGAATTTTGACTCAAGCTCTGAGGAAAGAAGGTGCAAGTATGATTGATAGTGTTTGACTGAGAATGATTAATCAAAAGATTCATGCAATATGGAGATGACCTACCATGATGAAATGATATTCATTTTTGGAGTGGGAGTAGCAATGACACCTATACAGTGACTCATACAATTTGCTTTATAACTTGGAAAATTTTTCTACTATATACCAAAATTTGGCTTTTGACCTTGATTGACTTGAAAGATTAACAAATCATGATTACTGTTGTAGCATCCATTTTCCTTTTAATTTTATTTTAAGTCTTATTGCAAAGATGGAAAAAAAAAATATTATGTTATAGAGGAAATAAGAGGAAATGCGGAAATTTGAAAGAAATGAATTATTTTATATTATTAGTGGCATTTGAATGTGAGAAACCTACGAGAAGATCTTAGCTGTCAGCTTGGAAGGAAAAAGATCCGACAGTAATCGTGCGGTTAACAAGCACTAGGGTTAATTCAAAATCAGATGCGATAAATTATAAAATGGAGTTAAAACCTTAGTTAATCAGGGTCGTTTGCTTGAAGGCAGCAAATCTAACGAATATCGCGTCGAAAAGTGAATGGGTTTTATTTTAAATTTCAGACCCGAGAAATATTTTAACTGAAATTTAGTTACCTATCGGGTCCGTGGGGAAGTCAAAGGCTTGTGGAAAAAGTAGACGCGATAAGGTTTTGTTCAATAGGTTTAAAGTCTCGTTGAGTTTTGAAGGATCAGACCATCCATTGAATGGTGATCGGATGATGCAATTTTTCCTTATCAATGACAGATAACTGTTGTGATATTTCTGAAAATTTCATTAAATTTCTTGAAAAATTGTATGGGGATGAAGAATGTATGGAAGAAGATATATTAGAAGCCCTTTATGATTTTTCCTCCCAACAAGAATTAGTAGTTTCCTCCTTAGATGAAACAAACTGGGATCAAAATAGAGAAAGGCCTATTCCTGATATTGAAAATGAAATTCACCAAGCCCATGTTGATTTCTATAAAAATCAATGTTCATCTCTATCTGAAGATGAAATAGATCAGTTCTTGAAAAACCATGTTACAGCCCAAGTTAAGGCAGGTTTGCAGTACTCACACAATGAATAATGTGTAAGAGAAATTTCTTCCATTATTGAAAATGAAAATCAGGGTTTAAATGATGATAGTCATGAGACTGATGAAACTATACAGGAAGTTGTTGTGAGTAATCCAATTTGTGATGAATATTTCTTGCAAGAAGGTCAGCTAACAAGGACTATTTTATTTCATGGAGAGGATAGGGCTGACATGTTTAATAATCTTGAAGAATGTGTTATGTTCAAAGATGATTTAGACTATGAATTGGAAGAATATGAGTCTAAGATAAACAGTATGCTAGAGATAGAATCAGAGTTTCTCATGCTTGAAGAATTTTCAGCAAACACTCAAGTAGCGCAAAGTCATACTTCCCTATGCCTTCATATGGATCAATAACCAAGTAGTCTTTCAGATGAAAATGAAAGGAGTACTTGTATCTTTGTTGGATTTCAAGACAGGATAACATTTCAGATTTTTAAGGATCCTTACACTGATTTGTTGTAGCCATCTGGGAATATGAATTTTCTTGTATTTATGGATCATGTGCACATGTTCAGTGGACACTTGGAGTGACCTAGATCTTGTTTTTTCTGCCTGCTCAAGGAAAGTACGAGCATGATTCAAGTAGGTAGCCATCCTCTCAATTGTTTACATTGGATGGATCATTACACATGATTGTATATATATCTTCAGTACGTGGGTAGTTATCATCAGGATTTGCAGCCCGAGGTGAAGGCCCTAAGATCCTAATGGTTTGCTGCCATAAGTAAGCTTAGTCAATATGTTTTTTTTAGTCAAGTCAGTAAGTTTTATGTTTGAGTTTAGTATTTTCATTTTGACTCCATGCCCAATGAACAAGGATACTAGGTCTATGATGTTCTTGACACCTCCAAGGAGCTCCCATCGCCAACTGGAGCCAATGTTAGTGTCAGTTAGTTCATCCTGTCACCAGTGATCACATATGCTATTACAAGGTGTTGTTAGGGTGTCAAGTCACATTTTTGTCATTTCAGTGAGTCTTCAAATAAAAATTTGGTCACTCGCTATTGATGTATAGGTCACTGTTGCTCCCTTCACTTACTCATGGTATTCATCACTCATCATGGTCATTGTCTTATTCGACGTATCATATCTTCATTTAAGTGTCTTGGGTCATGAAATGGTTAAATTCCTCATTTTAGGTCACGATCTAGGGTTTCAATCCATGTGTCATCATGATACCATATGTGAAAACAAAAACATGTTCGTCATGTGATTTAGTGGGTAAAGGGAGTTAGCAGCTTAGGGAAATAAAAATAAAGGTAAAGGTAATGTTTAATTTCAAATAAGATAATGCTGCAGTACACTACCTCATCTCATCATTTCTCATAGGGACAATGTTTCTTCAAAATATGTTTATGACCCAATGGAGAAGAATTTTACAAAAGTGAAATAGTTTTTTCTCAAATATAGTCCAAGGAACAAAAACCTCCTTCTGTTTATGCGCAGGTATTATGATAGGAGAGAAATAACCAAACTACACTTACAACAAGAGAGTTGTTACAATTATAGACAACTTGACTCCAAGACAGTTTTTCATGGATTTGTAGCAGGTGTTGGTAGTGCTTAAGAACTCTATTGTGGAGCAGACATCCTAATATTTCCAATGGTACCTTCAGATCATGATTCGGATTAGTGGAAGGCATCCAAAAGTTCTTTGCAAGTTGGCATTGCGCTTTTGTTAGAGACACCTTGGTGTTTTGAAGTGACCTTGAGAAAATCAATGTTTCTGCCTGATGGCTTGTCCAAATTACATTCTTTAGGTGTCAATATTATAGCATACTTCAAGACTTTTCCAACGAGCTATCAAGCTTTCCATTTGGAGTAGTTTACAACCTCCAAACATGGTTTGAAAGTCAGTGCTATGCTTTTGGAGACTGTGTTGCGCTTCTTAGGTGGCACTGTGCTTCTAGAAATTGCGCTACGCTTTGGTACTGCTTCCAAACACTACAGTATGCTTGTGCCAGAGCAGCCCGAAACGGTGTAGAAATTACACAAACTCAAAATTGAAGCTTGCAACCTAGTTTTTTGCTAATCTAAGCTTGTATACAAGGTTTTTGTCATCATGGAAGGAGATTCTTCACCACAGAGGAAAAAACACCATAAAGGAGGAAAAATTCTCAGTTGTTAACCTACCAACTACAATGAAATCAACACATCACCCTTCATCAATCAGTGTTTTGAAGATGTAAATTGTCTATCATTTTGCAAAAGGGTGTGTGAAGTATCTTGCCACTCATTTGAAAGGGGAAAGTGTTATCATTGTTGGGGTTGAGTTCACATTTTGAATGGATACTATTTCACTTTCTACAAGGATACTGGATCATGGAGAATACTGGTTTAAGGGCATGAATTTAGATCTTCAAAATTACAAGTCCTTCTTGAAAACACCATACATGGAAACCAATAAACATATCATACCCTTTAGGTTCCTATTGAAGAAGTATGCTCCATTAATGAAGATTGTCATGAAAATTTTCACATGTGAGGGAATGTTTTCTAGATTGTATGCCTATCACATCTAGCTTCTAATGCACTTTACGGCTCATCAACCTCTCAACATGTCCAACTATCTATGTAGAAGCCTTGTCAAGATGTCCGAGAAGGTATAGGTGAAAAAAAGAGCACTATCATACTCTCTTTCATCATAGTTTGATCAAGAATCTAGTTCTCCATCAGCTTGTAGAGAAAAACATCACGTGGGATTCTTTCATGGAGAGAGATTTGAAATGGCATGAGTCTAATGTTTCAGTTCGACATCCAAACATGCCAACATAGTAGATGGAGGTTGGATAATCAAGCAAATCACTGGAGGTTCCTAAAGAACCTAGACCTAAGGTGACTAGGATGTACCAAAGAGGTAAAAGGCTTGTGTTCGCCTCTCATGTTGAGAAAGGGGCCAAGCCTTCTACATCAAAAAAATAGGGATCACCAGTACAGGATAAATATTTGATTGAGCATGAGTTTGAGTTGGTGGACATGGAAACAAAAAATGAGCCTTCAAGCATGTAGAAGACTATCAAATAAAAAGACTCTTAGATTAGAGAACTCATGGACTACATGGCTGTTTCCGGGAAAACTAGTGTCTTTTCGATCTGCTAGTCCCACTAAGATTGGAAGCTATCTTAGAAACAAACAATCAAAGCAATTTGTGATTTCCTCTATGTATGATAGATAAGAGAGAAACAAAGGGACCAACCTGGATCTTCCGCTTGACTCCTTGCTTGATTTCTCTCTCCCTTGATAGAGCTTGCAACTCCTCTCCTACTTGTACCACTTAGAGAATACCTGTAGAAACAAAGTAATAAAACACCATCAAAGCATCTCGATTTATAATATCATAAACAATGCAGAATCAGAAATACATTGAACATATAATTACGTTCACAACTAACAAGATTCAAAAGTACACAATTGTATGGAGGAAAACCCAAAGAACTTTGTTAAAATAGAAGGGAGAAGTACAACCCAGCTGTCTAATCCAGCATCATCCTCCCAGCATCAAAGCCCTCTTCACCTCATGAAAAGCAAGATCACCCAACAATACAATGCTTCTTCTCAAAGACAAACTAATATCACTTCCTTACAAATTACAAAATTTTAGCCTTCAGATCTCTCAGATGAGGGATCCATTTATAGATGTCTACAAGGGTGTGAGTCATCTCTGGGTTTTTGATTAGTGTCATTCCACTTGTAGTTCTTGGTTCCACTTGGAGATTTTATTGATCTCTTACTCATCCCTGGGCGAATTTAGAGAGGCAAGTGTCATAGGAGAAGTTTCTAGAAGATTCCATGAGCATCCACTTAGTAAACTATCTCATCCATTTGTCCATTCTTGCTCATCGCACCCTATAGAAGGCCTTTTCAGTATGCATTGCACCTGGCTAGTGTAGGAGTCAGTATGCATCGCACCCTGACAGTGGAGCAGTTAGTATGGTCCAGTTTTGGCTAGTTTTGAGTGGTTTTTCAGGTGGAACTTCTGGGGAATGTTGTAATCAGTTGACCATGATACTTTAGGGTATGAAACAACACTTTTAGGGGTTAAAAATACCTTGTTTTATCGACATATAAGATTGGGTTTGTAATGCCCAAATATTTCTATGGCAGTTTCCCCCTAAAGCATGAAGTCGTAAATCTTTTGATGTCGGGTGAAATGCTTTATCATGAGGATCCGAGGTATTCGAACTGGAAGGTGACCTATATAAGATACAATACAATACATCATCATCATATTATTTTCATGATCTAGCTAAGGTGGGCATTCCCATGCTCAGCTTTCTAAATTCATTTTCATGTACATAGGACAGATAATCGTCTACAGTTGCAAACTGGTGATTCTTTATATGTAGAGTCATCATACCTTAGCTTGGATGATCATCTGTGTAGCTTCTATGTACATTTGATGTCTTTATATTCCTGAATATATCATAGCCCAAATGGATGAAACTAGATCCGGGGTCTTCAAACTCATTCAATCTTTTCCTGATGTACAAGTCGATCCATGTGAAAAGATGTCCTGAAGTCGAACATGGAAAGACATCGCCTAATTACCATCCAATAATATAAGCTATTAACAGACACGAGAGGAATCACTGATAATGATAATGACCCTCAAGGTACTGTAGTACAATTCACATGGTGTGAATATATGATCCGATGTCGAACACCACGCAAAATCTTTCGGTTGAAGGCCATTGAGGTAAACCTGTCACTGAAAGTGAGAAACTTGCCATTGAGGCATGCAAGCTTCAAAGTACTGAAAGGGGTGTTTCTAAGTCAACTTCTTGGATAATGAGCTGATGTTGACAAGAAGTGACCCATCGTAGGAGGGCCTTAATGTATCCCACATCTATGACATGAAAAGAAGAAAACAATTTTCTGGAGGTGAAAATGATCTGATGATACAAGGTTCAAGAATGGCGGTCATAAAAAATGGAGGGTGAAGGTATTGCAGTGAATGAGGCGTTAACTGGATGGTGAATTCTCTTAAACATTTCAGCGACATTGAGATGGATTGGTAGTGTTAACCCAAAAGATGGATGGTATGGCGGACCAATGGTGATAAGACCGATGAACGGAATAACCCAATTCGACTCAATCATGGTGATGGAGTGAAGGTGTCATGTTCAAGAGCAACCTGCTACCAATAAAATTATTCTAGTTTTCTTCCCTTTTTCCCCAGTCATTGCTGACCAGTACCTCTTTATTTTTGTCAAGCTTGAGGAGGATAACATATGCTTGTTCTATAATTTTCCCTTGGGGAAAACCTGTCACTATGTTTTAGCGAGCCTAACAACAGTGAAACGCGTTCTTTTTTGGGTGGAAAAGTTTGTCGCTATTGTTTTAACGAGTTTAACGACAAATATAACTCGTTCCTTTTCATGTTTAGAGAGTTTGAAAAGGGACGAAAAGGAAACTCCAACAGATATTTTTCATAGCATAATCCCTGAAGTCCGAAAAAGATTAAAATAATATGAAAGGGGGGACTTTTCGACCGCTTTAGTGAGCTGAAAAAGACAAGCGCTCGATCTTTTTTGTGGGATGATCCCTCAGGTCCAAAAATATTAAAATGGATAGGAGGGATGGCACTTCCCCTTACTTTAACGAGCTGCAAAGGCCAATATCTCGACAATATTTTCATATTTAACGAGTCTAAAAAGAGTTTAAAGGAGACTCGTTTTTTAGGAACGAGTGGTGTTTTAGGGTAGCAACTGGTTCTGGGTAAGCTTGGAACTTCTCAAAACATGGTGATGTGAAGAGGGTGGCTAACAGAACCACTCGTCGCAGCTGTTCCTCAAAAAGGATAAACAATCAAGTGGAAGAGTATGATTGACCAAAAGAATGGAGGTGATGGTAGGAACACAACCAAGGTTCAAGAGGCAGATAGAAGGGCAATCACAAAGGTTATTTACTGAAGGTGAGTTCATTTTTTAATGAGCTTGAATTCTAGGGGAACATATGCTCAATGGCAGGTTTATTTTTTAACGAGCTTGAATATTGCGGAAACATTTCTCATATTCCTCTTTATGTAAGTTAGGCACAACCAAACTAAAAAGCTAAAAAGACTAAAAAGCTAAGGAACTACTGAGGTTAGGTAGGATGCTTTTGTATTCTGTTTAGACAAAAGACTTCCTTTGCTTCATCCGTGCATTGCAGACAAAGGTGAATGGTGGATCAGACCAATCACCTAACCTAAGAAGTTGAAACTAAAAAGCTAAAAAATGAAATTCGTCATTTTTTGCTTGCATAAAAAGGTTTGCATGCCCATAGGTATTGAGAAGAGGAGAGTTTCCAATAACCATATGGGAATCACTATGGTTAAGCAGGATTGCTTTTGTCAGCTATTAGACAAGAAAACTTCCTTGGCTTTCTCTGCGCGCTGCCGACAAAGGTGAATGGTGTGTCAGACCAACCACTTAACCTACAGGGAAACTTATCTTTTTAGCTGGGTTCGTCTAGATGGACAAGAGTGCATGCCCCCTAAGCTTCGTTACATTCACCAGACTACTCGTCGCAATTAGGTGGATGGAATGAAGGTTGAAGAGACACTCTTGATGCAAAGAGACCATTTAGGGATGATGTTTGACTTGGAGGTGTGTTTGAACCGGGAAATGAAAGCTGGTTGATAAGTTGGAAAATTTTGCCTTCATGCCAGAAACACATCACTAGAAAGAGTGTGGAAACAATAACTTCCATGCTATAAACATAGTGACATCCAAGGAGTAGATTGTAATCTAACGGTCCTTGGACTACCATCACGTTCAAGTGAATGGTTTTCCTTTTCAAAGTTATTGACAACTTTGGAAGGATCCCTAACAGTCGACTGGTTCCTTTGTTAAAGCCTCACAAATTTTGTGTCATAGGCATAAGTGATGGTGAACCATGTGCTTTCCAAGCAGTTGAGGAAAGGATACTCACTAAAGCCCCTTCATCTACAATAGTGCTAGACACGATCATTTTAAACTTGTACTATGATCCAGAATGGTACATTAGATGAAAGGCAGGGTCTTGCTAGTTGATTCCAATCGAAGGAAACGACTAGACTGCTTGGAGGGGGTACCGGATAAATGCTTGAATGAACCCCTTGAACTGGGGAATTTTCCTCTTGTTGTAAAGGAATGGGGGGATTGGCCCCAAGTTCATCAGACTCTGTATTGACAAAAAGAATTTGAACAGTATTGTTCTCATTCTCTTTGGAAATTATATCATTTGAAGGTGGAACTTCTGAAGGCAAGACTGGGTCGACTGTGATTTCGACCTACTGAATTTGGTCCAGTATGGACTCAGAAGGTTCACTCTCAACGATAGGTGTTTCGACCGACGATTGAGTTATGTCAGTCAGATTTTCAACTAGCGAAGGACTTGGTGAGAGTTTCTTGTATCCAGGTGGAAGTTGCTGCGGTGAAGCAGGATGGTTACGCAAGACTCTTTTGGCCTCATCCAAGAAAGGACACCAGGGAAGATAATGGTCTCCTTCGCATAATTGACATGGAATTTTGACCTTTCCTTTTCTGTCCAGGAACTTCATTTTCACTGGTTGATGGTGTGCTGTCAACATGATCACCAGAGGTTGATGACACCGGACGGTGTGAACGGGGAGACCATTCTCTGAAGATCTGTGGAATGCAAGGATAATCTCAATGAAAATGGTTTCCTTTGCAAATTAGATAAGGATATTTAGGAGACTTAATGTGTGGATTTTCACCAAATGATTCATGGTTTCCCCCTTTCTTAACTGACTTCTTTTTCTTCTTCTCCTTCCCTTTCTTCTTCTTCTCAGCCACTTGGTTACTAGTATCACTATTTCACCAAGTGCAGAGGAAGAAGGGGAGGGAGAACCAAATGAAGTAGAAGGTGAAGGGTCGCTTTCGGTGTCCACTGGTTGCTGATTCGATCACTGAGGAATTATGGTATTTTGAAAGACAAAGGTCGAGAATAGCCATACCGACAGACCAATTGTGATTCCTGGAAGGGACAATGTGGCCATATACGGAGCACCAATATTTCCCCAAGAAGAAAATGGACTAGGATTCCCATCAAGAGGGATTCCTTGATTGTTGAACTCCATTATCTCAACCTAAGATCAACGAAGGAATAGGGATGTTATTCCGAATTAAATAAATTTTAATGATGCTTTGACACAACTTTGCTTTTTCAATTTTTAAGAGTCGAGAAAAAGCTAAATATGACTCTAGTCCCCTTCGATTTTTAGTGAGCCTGAAGTGACAAGTGCTTAGATGGACCTTTCTTTTAAGGAGTCGAAAAGGAACGAAAGTGACTACTCTAGAAATATAGATAGAGGGATTACCAAACCGATCACAAAACTGCAATATACACCTTGGTGGTAAATTAAAGAGAAATTACCAAGGACTTATGTATGGCAGTCAATCTTCCTAAATGTTGTGTTCCACGCATTGTGATCGATAGGGCGGCAGACACGAATTCCTATGGATAAAGGATATAAGCCTATTGTGGTCTCCCAATATATACTCGATGGTACGGGGAGCACAAGTCTGTGCTAGTACTTGTCGTATCAAAGAGGAGGAATCACCCAACCTTCGATGAAAATGATAGTTACTAGATTTTACGACACCAGGACACGTCTCTAGCCTAGACCTCTAGATGTGTTGCGTTAGGTTACAAAGCATTTTTAAGTTCATTGAGATTTATTTTAGAGTTGATCTTGTTTAGAAGTTTGTCTTTCAAAGTTCACCGCATGATGTAGATGTAAAATCCCTAAATATGCAATCTAAAATGGTAAACAATCGTTGTTTATTTTTAGCAATGAAAATCCTAGCTACTAAGGAAAGAAGATTACGATTCTTTCAAACAAAGAGCAAAGAGCACACACTAAATGCACTTTTCCTAAATCATTTTTTGCACACAATCTAAATGCAAATGCAAATGCATGTATTTTTTTTCGTTCCCTTAATGTGAAGAATGCCAAAAAGGGAAACTAAGCATAGATCTGAACTATTTTCTTCAAAGCGACATTTGGACAATTTCTTTTCAAAATGAAAGGAAGACTAAATGACACTTTTCGATTTCGAATAGAAAAATTCTTTCGACACTTCAAATATTAATAATTCGAATCAAATACTTGACAAAAAGTTCAATCAACTATCTAGAGAATGAAGTCTTTATGACACTTCTCTTTTTTGACACAAAACGACAACTATGACACTTTTTGCACCAAAACAACAATTCGATTTAAGAAACTTTTTGACTAAGGATCATAAATGATAGACAAATACATAAAAAAATTTACTAACACTAATCAATGGAGGCTAAACAATGTAAAGGAAGGAGGCTTTGGTAATGAGATACTGATCATAAGCAGCAAAACAACTGAATAGAGCTGAAAACAAAGACAAAAAACCCAAATTTCAAGGAGAGAAATAGGATTACTCAGTCATCGCACTTGTGCTTCATAGAAACAGGGATGCATCTCACCTGCTACACTCGGGAGGTGCGATGCATATTAGCTTCCAGTTACAGACAGTGCGATGGGCCAGGGAGTGCAACTGAGGTAGGTTTTGGCTCAAATTTGCAGCTAATTTCAGTGAGTTAAGCTAAGCTATTATGGGCAATAAAGAACAAAGTACAGGGGTATGATCTTAGGAGGTTATTGAGCTACCAATAGGGCATATAGAGTGCTTGTAAGTCAGATGTTCAAATCATAAACTAAACAGGAGATTGACTGAAGAAGCATTCATCTACTTTGCAATTGCAGAGCAAGAGCAGTTCGAAGGCTATCTGGCTAACTTCAGGCTCCATCTATAGTTTATAAAGCAAACAATAAAAAAAAAACAAACAAACTATTCATCCCTAGCAGAGTCACCATTTTGTTTCTAGGAAAACTAGTGTCTTTCCGATCTGCTAGTCCCACTAAGATTGGCAGCTATCTTAGAAACAAACAATCAAAGCAATTTGTGATTTCCTCTATGTATGATAGATAAGAGAGAAGCAAAGGGACCAACCTGGATTTTCTACTTGACTCCTTGCTTGATTTCTCTCTCCCTTGATAGAGCTTGCATTTCATCTCCTACTTGTCCCGCTTAGAGAATGCCTGTAGAAACAAAGTATCAAAACACCATCAAAGCATCTCGATCTATAATATCATAAAAAATGAAGAATCATAAATACATTGAACATACGATTTCATTTACAAATAACAAGATTCACAAGTACACAATTGTATGGGGGAAAACCCAAAGAACTCTATTAAAATAGAAGGGAGAATTACAACCCAGCTGTCTGATCCAGCATCACTGTCTGATCCAGCATCATCCTCCTAGCATCAAAGCCCTCTTCACCTCATGAAAAGCAAGATCACCCAAAAATACAATGCTTCTTCTCAAAGAGAAACTAACAACACTTCCTTACAAATTAAAAAATTCCAGCCTTCAGATCTCTTAGATGAGGGATCCATTTATAGATGTCTACAAGGGTGTGAGTCATCTCTGGGTTTTTGATTAGTGTCATTCCACTTGTAGTTCTTGGTTCCACTTGGATATTTTATTGATCTCTTACTCATCCCTGGGCGAATTCAAAGAGGCAAGTGTCATAGGAGAAGTTTCTAGAAGATTCCATGAGCATCCACTTAGAAAACTGTCTTAGCCATTTGTCCATTCTCACTCATTGCACCCCACAAAAGGTCTCTTCAGTATGCATCACACCTCGCTAGTGTAGGAGTTAGTATGCATCATACCCTGACAGTGGAGTAGTTAGCATGGTCCAATTTTGGCCAGTTCTGAGTGGTTTTTTAGGTGGAACTTTTGGGGAATGATGTAATCATTTGACCATGATCCTTTAGGGTATGAAACAAAACTTTTAGGGGTTAAAAATCCCTTGGTTTATTGACATATAATATTGTGGTTGCAGTGCCCAAATATGTCTATAGCAATGCCCAAGGAAAAGTTTTGTCATCCCATTCCTATAAGAAGAAAACAGTCAGCTAAAGGCTAAACAACTTATCATGGAGAAAGAGAAAGCTAAACTGTTGCAGCAAGAAGGTAAAGGTAAAGAAGTATTGAATACCAATGAACCTAAAGAAACTAAAAGATAAGGAAAGGAAAAGATGCTCAGGACCAAAGGACTAAAGAAGGCATTGAAAGAGGAGAAAAAACACATCTTGCTAGACAAAGAACTAGATTTGGAGGATAGAATTGCATTAGAGGGTAATGAGGACAGGGATCATTGATTATATAAGGTCAATGACCACTTGGAAAATATTCTTTAAAAATCCAACAGAGATAACCAACTACCTAGACACATGGCACATCACTATCAAACCAGAAACATGATATGTAATGTCAAGCTCAAAGAGTTGGAAAACAAGCTCAAGGAAACCCTAAAGGACCAAAATAAGAAGGGTAACTTAAAGATGCTTTTTGAAGCATCCATGAGAGCTTAACATATGTCATTTTGCATCTCATGGCCAATTTTGGAAGGAATTCTGAGCATTTTTGGTTTTTTGGCTATTTTGGTGCCTAATTCAGAAATTGGCTAGTCACGTAAGAGCAGCGCCTTGGTGTTGTGTTTTTTCCTGAGGCATACAAATGACAAATGGTTTGCAGTTTTGGAAGCTCATGGCATACTATCAAAAATCATTTCATCAAATTTCTCGCAGAGGGCATAAATTTTGAGAAAAAGGAGAAAAGGGGGTTGAAAATCAGCATTTTGCCCCTCTTTTTGACAGGCACTTCACTTTTGGAGCGACCTTGGGAGATTGAATTTTGGAAGGTTTTCCCATGGGTAATTTTCAAAAATTCATGATGTTTTGGAAAGTAGGCTTGAAGATATAGTTGACCATTATTTCATATCATCATTTGGACCTCATGAAGGCACCTTAGAGTGGGCTCAAATTTGGTGCTGCTCTTCTGCAAATTTCTGTGTTTTTCATTTAAATTTCACTGTGTAAATTTCCTAGTTTTCAGTTTGACTTGGTCAAAGTCAAAAATATTGATGTAATTGAAGTAAGTTCGAGGTTAGATGATGTAAGAATGAATAAATAGACATGATAGGTTGTTTTATGGTTTAATAGGCCTCATTAAGGAAGCAAAGTCCAAAACAAAGTCTACAAGAAGTGTTTGTATTTGACCTTCTCACTCTCACCTGTTGGTTGAGAGAATCTTGGAATCAGTTCCACCACCTAGGAATTAAACTCCTGGGGAAGTGGTTAAAATGAATCTATATGTATCATCTTTCATTCAGAGAGAGAGGTTGGAATTTTTTGGAGGAGGCTTGTATGTTATGATATTTTCAGCTAATGCAGGAACAATTTCAACTATTTTTTAGGAACTGTAGTTATATGAGTCTACGGTGTTTGTTTAATCTTTCTATCAGTTTCTAATGGATAAATAGTCTTTCTTCACATGCTGTATTCTTTCTATGTATTACCTTGCAGTTAAATATATAGGATTCTTGATTTCAAGCTTTGTTTATGTGGTGTTCATAGTTTTGTTTATTTCTTCTAAAGCTAATGAACTCATACTTACATATGCTCATTAGTCTCTTCAAAACTTTCTAATCTATAATACATTGAAAAAATTTCAAGTATACCATAGCCTATTGATACCTAGCTCCTTTCTATACTTGTCTCTGCATTCCTAAATCCTAGACCTATAACTTTCTATAAACCCTAGTCCAACAAACCTTAAAATCTCAAATTTTAGAAATACACAAACAAACTTCCATATCTAGCCTAAGAAATTTATTCTTTAAAGCTATTCATTGATAAAAACTTTGAGAGATCCCTCTATGGCTCAGTAGGGCTAGCTACTGAGCTAAAATTGGTTTGAGGTTACCTTTTTTGATTTCCTCCTCAGCCTGGGAAATTATAGAGGATAACACAATTCACAAACAAAGATTTGGACTGACTTGAATTGGCCCTAGGAGGCCTAACGTGATTGATGTATCTCATTATGGATGTACATTGTATCTCAACTATTGATTAATATACATAATTGATAATGATGATATGACATGGGGTGAATTTTGTATAAAAAATGTAATGTGAAAAAATGAAAATCTTTGTAAATGCAATTATCTAGAATAAAGAATAATCTGCCCTAAAATTAATAGTTCCCAACTCAAGGAATTACTTTTGCCACTTTTGTGGAGATATTTTCATGAGGGGAGAAAGCCATTAGAGAATTTTAGAGGTCTAAAATGGGCCTCCTAAGTAATACTATAAAATAATAGTGAAATAACAAAATAATATTAGATTACCCCATCAAGTTTTAGAGAGAAAAAAGAAAAACTAATTTTTCAACTCAAATTTCGAGTGGGAGCACTTGTTAGATGAAAATTTTAATTTTTCATCCAAGGAGTAATCATGTTACATACTTTCGATGGACTATACTACATGAAAAATGTGAAATACATTAAATAATGTGATTGCAATCACTTTTTCTCATATATTTCACATTTTTCGTATAGTAGGGTCCATCGAAAGTATGCAATATGGGTGCTCCTTGAATGAAAAAATAAATTCCGCATCCAATGAGCGCTCCCCCTCAAAATTTGAGTAAAATTGTAGGGTGATAAGTTGAAAGTATACTTGAAAATGTAGTTTTTTATTTTATTTTATCATTTTACCTTTTTCCTCCAAAAATGTTGAATCATCACCCATGTTTGACATCATCATATTGAATCATATTGGTTCATATAAAGTTATTTTTTTTGTAATTTTTTGTTTTGAGACCCATTTTTACCTCAAAATTTCTCTAATGTTTTGGGAAAAGGAATAGAATTTCTCAATCCCCTAAGGAAGCAGTCTGCCTTGCACAGAAAAAGAAGAATCAATAATTAGATTTTCCTAAATGAAGAGGCAGTATATAGGGACCATCTATGTGACCTCAATTTCTTGCTCAATTTCTTCTTGTTATTATTATTTTAATATGGGTAAATACACTTACAGATATAATTTCAAAACTTTACAACTTCAATACTTAAGCACACTATCACAATTAAATTTTATAACAATGTATAAAATAATAATGCATGAAATATATTGAAGCATGGTCAATTTTTTTTTACTAAATAATCCATAAAACAAATTACAAGAGTTATCATTCACCCAATAGAAGATATAATCCTCAATGTAGTTTGTCATGATCCTCATTCCTTGCTTGTTGCAGCTCCATCAATAAATCTTCTACAATTTCCACCGTGTGTGACCAAAATTGTTCACCCACATAGCTATCCACCCTACTAGTGCTAAGGTACTATTATTCCCTTTGAGTGCGCAAACTACAATGGGGCTATTTGTAAGAGGAGATAATAACACTAGCTAATAGGAATTTGGTTTGTATCTCCTTGGATCAACAATTACCTTTCACCTTACTATCAGTAATGCTCAAGGTCACCAATTTACAACAGATCCCAAGTTGTCTTTAGAAAACTTAGAATTTCATTGCAACACATGTCCAATACTAGGGATCTCAAGCATCCCCTTCATATGAATGTGTTACTTTTATAGAGGTTTTTTGGTGAAGATCTAACACGACACTTGTTTTCACATGCAAAATAACTAATTATTAATTTCTATAAATTTGATTATTCACCTAGCCACATGTCCTATGCACAATATTATTTTGTAAGCTAAATTTTATTTCCTCAAACAAACCAAAATTCCATTACATAGTTCATCCATTGACTAACATCAAGATTTATGACAAATCATCTCAACCTATTGTTGATGGTGCTAGACCCGCCAACATTCAGGGGATCTCCCCGATATGAAGTCCCAAATAGACTTGACACCATTTGGAGTAGGAGTCCCTATAGTGGGGTGTTAATGATATGACTTGGTTACGAATACACATAGAGTGGTTCACGATGTCTTTAGTGAGAACAAGTGTGTGATCCTACAAAAATTCAAGTGCGATGCATGGTGGTTCCAAAACACGAAGGAAAAAATAAGTGAGCCCCTTAGAAGCCTGTAATAGTACACAACTTGAGAGGAACACACAAGCATAATGACATCAAAATATAATATGTGGAATAATCCACAAGTTAAGAGTGAAAAAGTAATACAATAACACACATTCAACAAGATTCATACAAATGCAAATGGAATATTTCATAAGTGTAAGCGTATGTTGAATAACATACATTGAAAATACAACAAGAATAGTCCTACTAAATTCACAACATATGCATGAAAGTGTGTCAGCTCAGAGCTTTTATTAAAAGTGAAAGTTCCAATCATATATACATCATTGATGAACCACTATCCCGAATAGTGGAATGTGAAGTCAACAACACCTACTCTTGCAAATAAGTATACTCCCTCTATGCTACAGAGAAGATATGGCTCTCACAAAACTCCCAAGATATTTCTAAGCCTAAGGCTAGCCAAACAATTGGCTCCCACAATCCCTTTACGTGCGTTATGAGGTTTTGTTTATAACAAAAGGGGGTGACTCTTCAACTCCCCTTTGTGACATTCGGACTACCCTAATGAATCTTCAACTTATTTACAAAATAGCTCATTACATTACATCATGAATATTAAAATTCCAATATTGACAATTAGAATTCCACATTACAATTAATTACAAATAATATTACATTTTACACTCATACCCATATAAGGCAAAATAGGGTAGAGACCAATTGACTGCCTAAAAAGACAAAACACTATGATGCTTGAGTTTGGTGAAACTCTAGCTCGATAACTTCCACTTGATGCTTCTCAGTTATATATTGGTGCCAAGTTTGTTATTGTGTGATGACATCCCAAAACTACGTGATGGTGTCTGGCTGGAAGTGAACTCTAGCCTCCATTCTATTCGAGTGCAATGTTTTGGAACCACTTTCTACTTCCCTTCGAAGCATGATCAACATTGTCTGCACTTGGACAAGACCACCAATATAGTTGTGCATGTTCTATCTGTTCACCTCCATGTCCTCCTTGGTGGAAATCTATCTTAGCTGCTCCAAGTATTCCTCTACCTCCTTTCTAACCTGGTTCCTTCATTTGGCTTCAATTAGTGAGCCAACTGATGGGAACTTGTGGGTCTTCACCAAGGAATCTAGAATGTTGTATTTCCGTGAAAACAAGTCCTGAATTTTGCCAATGAATGAGGAGAGCTACTTGTTGTTCCAGATCAACATTCACACTCTTTCTTTCTCCATCTCTTCCTGTGGCTTAATCTTCTTTCCCAAGTCAAGAAATGCCCCTTTGTATTGTATTTTCCATTCATGAATGGAAGCAATTTCAGCTTGCACATTTCTAAGAGTTTTAAAAAAGTATTTACGTTGTTGCTAGAATCAAAGCATGCAGAAAACTGCCTTATGCATGGTAACCAACTCCTCATAGAGATCTCACATGGTCTCTCCAAGTGCCAATACTTCATGAAGTACTGCTGCCTTCATTTCCTTCAAGTGGGCCTATGCGAAAGATGCATTCTGAGCTGCTACACATATATGTTCAACCTCTTTCTTGGAAATTTGCAAGTTCTTTTCTAATTGCTTATTCTAGGCCATCAAACACTGAGTGTTCGAATTTGCTGCACCTGCGAAGGCCAAGTTGCCTAAGGAAATGGATTCAGGATCTCTCCTCATTAGGGGAATTTTGAGGTCTAAAATGGGCCTCCTAAGAAAAATGTACAACCAAAATAAACTTTATAAGAACCAATAGGATTCAAGATGATGATGTCAACCATGGGGGATGATTCACCATTTTTGGAGTAAGAAAGTAAAAAGATTAAAAAATAATAAAATAATAAAGCTACTTTTTCAACTCGTATTTTCAACTTATCTCCCTAAGGTTTCACTCAAATTTCAAGCACAAGTACTCATTGGATGAAAAATTTAATTCCTCACCCAAGGAGTACCCATGTTGCATACTTTCGATGGACCTTTCTACATGAAAAATGAGAAATACATGAAAAAACGTGATTGCAATCATGTTTTTCATGTATTTCTATTTTTTTTGTGTAGTAGGGTCCATATCAAGTATGCAACATGGGTACTCCTTGGATGAGGAATCAAATTTCTCATCCAATGAGCATTGTCACTCAAAATTTGAGTAAACCCATAGGAGGATAATTTGAAAATACTAGTTTAAAAAATAGTTTCTTATTTTTTCCCTCTAAAATTTGATGATGTAATCTAATCTTGTTTCCTTAGGAGGCCCATTTTAGACCTCAAAAGTCCCCTAATGGGTATAAACCACAATCACCCCTTCTCGCATAAAATAAGGAGATGTGAGATCATCCAGAAAATGATTCTTATGTGCTTGTACAATCTTTTTGTGGAGTTCATTGTATGACAAAGTGTACATGTCCATAAGTGGATCATCATCAAGAGGAATGGCTTCCCCTTCCTCGCCTGGAGATGACTCTACTTTCGGAAGTGATGGAGACTGAATAGTGACCTGTTGTGTGCTAGGAATTAGGCCAACATCCTGATTCTGTTGCTCTAATTTTGCCTCCATATAGTCAATCTCTATCATTTGCTCAATCTGCTGCACAAGCTCCCGATCCTACATTTGTCAGCCTTCCTCCTCTACTGGTGGTTGGCATTGTTCTTGCTCTTCATCTTGTTTCTGTGATGTTTCTTCTTCTATTGCACGCTACCTTTATTCCTCCTCCTATTTCTTATTCTCTTCTTGTTATTTCATATGCTTTTCTTCCTCCAATATCCTCTGCTACTCTTCCCTCTTCCTCCCTTCGGCTCTCTGCATCTTTTTTTTCCTCGTTGCCTCAATTGCTAAAGATGCTTTCGTAACCATTGGATCCTCTTTAATATTGCAACTTCTTTTCCCCCCTCGACTATGAGCAACCTTTCTCTTTCCTTTATCCTACACGAGGTTGCTCCCTTTTTCTCTCATTACTTCTAGAGTTACTGCCTTCCATGGAGTGACCTGTGAAGTTCCTGCTATACTAACTAGCTCATGGGGTTTGAAGGCATTGTAGAAATTCTTCCATGGATCCTCCTCCTCCTAGTGAAATGTCCCACAAACCCATTGAAAGTGAATTATCATACAATGGTTCTTGCAAATACCATGAGGAACTTATAGATTAAAGTCTTGATTACCAAATGAAAACTTCTCTGTTGACTTTCCTTTGGTATCCGTGACTTTTAGGTTAATTATCTTGTACAATCCAATTTTCATAGAAATATTTGGACAAGGTGATTTTTTCTTCCTATGGAACGTATCTAATAAGCCCGTGGAGAGGTGATATGACACTTATTGCAAGACAATCTTGTTGGTGGCATTCCTTGGCATAACATGCAATGAATTCTCTCCATGGAATACACTAAGGAAGGTGCCATTTGGTGAGGAAAACCAATATGTGATCTATGATATTACCTGGAAAGGTGGTTATTCCTCAATGATTGTCTTCTATAGCAAAATGAGGAAGTGGTGAGTTAGCTTCTCCATAACTCGATGATTACAATCTGGGAGAAACTTGCAGTGGATGTGCATGATAAGTTCTCAAAGTGACCAAGCTCAGTTCATACTAGGGAATGCATTATGTGCACAGATTGTGTCCAACAAATATGTAGACATATAAAATATTGATTTCCTGCCCTTGTCATGATTAATGGCGTTACATACATGGATCCTTAACTGTTGAGCCAAAAAATCTGACCAGTTGAGTCGCTTCCCATTGTTCATAATCTAGTTCAGAAGAGCTACACACCCTTTTGGAGAGGTCTCTATAATCTACTCACTATGGATTCTACAAGTTAATATGATCAAAATACGATGGGCCCTCTTGAGAGACCTTGTCTTATATGTGTTGGTGGGTGTTTATCGAAAATTTGATGGCTCCTTCACCCAACTCTTAACAACATCCCTCATGACCACATAGTTTTTGGTGTCATAGAAGAGTGAATCTATGCGTGCTTTTGGATTAGGAAAATGAGGAATGCGTTGATAATCTGCTACCAGAAAAGTAGCAAGCCTCCATCCGCTGGTACTGTCAAAGTCATAGTCTTCACATCAATATGTGGTGATAATCCAGTTGATGACATCTACATATGGGAAGGTTGGATATTTTCATGTAAGCCTATGTAGCCCTGACCTCTTGACATTAATGTACACCTGTCGGTCCTCCAAATATGTTGTGACTAAAAAAGCTTCATTAACTTTGTTCCATGTAAGATTTGTGTCCTTTTCTACTTACAGTTGTGTGTCCAAGTATACTGGCGTTTCCTATAATGCTTCCCTAATACTGCCCTTAGTGTTACCTTTTAAAGAAGTTCTCTTTGTTTCCATGGTAAAAGTGACTACTAGAGAGAAGTGCTCAACAATTGTAGTACCTGTGTCACAAAACGACACTCATGGCAAGAAAATATTAGTCTTTTGCAAATCTATCTTCACAACAAGATAAGGAAGCTAACCGATGCACTGGTGAGAAAACTTGTGCAATTTTCTTAGGAAAATGAGGGAGGCTGGTAGTGGAAACTGTGCATTGTGCAGTCCCAGCAGCCAAGGGACAACCTAATGCTTGAGACTACACAATGCACAGTCCTATCCTGGGTGTGACTGGGAGAGACTGTGCATTTCACAACCTCAGTGGCCACAGGGAAAATTGTGCCCTAGAACGTTGCAATGTGTAGTTGGGCTGACTTGTACTACAAAATGCATACTCTTAGAGGCCAAGCCTCAAATTGTGCTTCTGAACTGCAGAATGCCCAATTGAGGACTATGAAAACCAGCTAAGGAAAGTGTGCATCTTCCTTGTGCAAGTGTGGGAAACAAACAGATCTAAGTAATGATGTGATTTTAAGTGCATATTTGACTAAGTATCAATGTTTCGATGTAAATCAAGAGTATAAACTTAAAAAACAGAAGGAAAAACAAGGTGTGAGGAGATTCACTGCAACGATGATTGTCGATGTGCAGAAAGAAGAAAATCAATGCAAAAGTTATGAAAGGAAAACAAAAACTGAAACAACACTTCTACAACATAATACAAGTTAAAACACCAACAACTACAAAGAGAAACAAGAAAAAAAATACCGATAGAAGTGAAACAACAAAATGCAATAGAAAGTGGCAAAATACGACAAAAGAAAAACTCACCTAGAAAAGCGATGACAACTCTAACGAAGGTTCCTTGATGTCCTCGGGAATGTTATAGCTCCAAGATCGAATGTACAAATTATCTCTACAGACATCCATTACATATATTTGAGTGACTTAGGGTTTATGATCCACATGCCTAAAATCAAGGAAAAAACAACACTTGGAAGAAATTTCTAAAAATAAGGACTCTACCACCTTCGCGAAACTAATGATGAATCCCTACTTTCTAGGGATTTATTTTCACCTTTTTCTTTTTTAATTTTTTATTTTTTGAGAAACTTGCCATGCACACTGTTGGGAAAGATTGTGCAATTCTAGAGAACTGAGAAACTTTCGGGTTCAGTGCATTGCACAATTTCTGAGCTTAGTGATGAATTGTCTAGTTTCTAGGCACATTTCTGAGCTTCCTTCCATGACTGCACAATTTCTAAGCTCATGGCATAACTTCTAGTCTATATCACACAATCCTAATCATGAGGGTTGGATTTCCATCATGGATTGCACAGTTTCTAGAGGCAAGCCTAGAACTGTTGTAAGGCCAAGTCAGGAGGTTGGCTTGTGACTTCGAAGGATCAGCTAAGTGTAAAAAACAAGCAAACACAATCACGAATGAAAGGGATAAGTCTCAATAAAAACATGAATACTTGATGACAGTCAAAGGTAAGCTAATGTCAATAGAAAGGAAGGATCCAAAATCAAAGCATGGGAAAAAATTTTTAGGGTTGTTGTAGCCTTTACAACACTTGGCTACACACTAGTGGAACTCTAACTCTCTGTATGGTATTGTCTCATGCAACACAAGTCTAAATATTTAAGAAGTATTTTTCAGTTTAGTGATTACCATAACTTCTTCACTTAGCTTGTGTTAGAGATATATTCCCTAGCATTATCTTCATCGGTGACACACTAAACCAAGCCAAGTCAGAATAAGTTGTTTCGATTGGGGACGAGGAGTATATAGATGCACAAGTGAAAAGAAATTTCAGAGTCTTAGTTTCCATCTCTACTATTGCTCTACTACTAGTAGGCCTAGAGAGTACCTGACGGAGTCACTTCAGGAGCACAAACATTGTGCTGCTACCAGTGAGCCTAGATAGTACCCCAATGGAGTTTCTTGCTTCACCTCTCTGTGCAGGAAGCCTTTATATTCTGTCACCTTTATTTATTTTTTCAATTTTGTTCATAGAACTGTTCATAGGCACTTATTGATTTAAAGAGGTGGAAGATGGATCCCAACTTATTAATAGAAGAAGAGGTTATCCCTTTAGAGAAGGGTGTTTATTTATACCTCTGACATACTTGTTAAGGTTTATACCTCTGACTGATTAGAGTAGGCGGTACTAGTTATATGTTCAAGCATCATGATTCCCCCATGGTTTTATTTGAAAGGAACATATTTTCCATCAAAGCATCATCAATTAAATGAATGAAAGACTCATGCAAAGAGAGGGAATAAACGAATAACCAAGCATTGACAATAGAACAACTATCTTGTGAGCTTCACCATGCTTGCTTCGGAAACCAAACATAGTTTCATGCAGAAGCTATTCTACGACTGAAAGAAAATGTACAAAAGAAAAGAGTGGAGTGGAAAGTAAATCAAAGAAAACAAAACAATTGAAAAAAACAAAGAAAAACAAACAATTAATCCTACTCCTAACCTAATCAGAGAATAGGCCAGAATCACATGAAATTTGACTTCCAGTGTAGCCATCGCTGCATTGGCTGGCCTATGTTAGTGAGGGAATTCATATCACGAAAGATATAGAATAATTAAAGTAAAAAAAAAAAGATAAGACAATGCAAACCAAAATTCTTGAAGTTTGAAAGTATATGCAAAAAAGTATGAAAGAAATGTGGAGAGAAGACATTTTGCAGATGTATTTTGGTGTTTAGACACACCATGACTTGAATATAGGAAACAAAAAACTTTCGAACTTCAGAACCGGGTGAACATAAATAAATAGGAAAACTTTCATTTTGCAACCGTGCTCACTAGGTATGAATCCTCCAATAACTGAGTGATAGGATCATGTAATGTAGATGGAGGATGAGAAAATTGTGAGAGAGATTTATTTTCAATTTGTGAAATAGAGTGATGAGGATCATTGAGAGATACATAATTGTTCTCATCAGAAAGGGAACTAATCTCAATACTGCAAGAACGAGACATAACCATCTGCTTGGGCTAAAGTGCCTCAACAACTTGGGAAAGTTCCAAATCATCATAAGGTAGATCATCAAAGACCGGTGGCTTAGAAAAATCGGCAACAAAAAAATAAAAATCATGATCGGATGAATGAGTGAAAAGATCACGAAAACCATGATCATAAATTCCAAGATCAAAAATAGGGGCATCCTCATGGTCCAAGGAATCATAAATATGGGAAGATGGAGAACAAGAATTTTCACCCTCTAATTTTTCAGAATGATGAGATGATAGGTTGTAGAGATTTAAAAGAGAATATTTTTCCTCTCCTCATTTAGATGAAAGATTGACATTCCATGAGTTCTAAAAATTATTGGAAGTAATAATATCATCAGAAACTAAATTTTTGCAAGATTCAACAAGAATGACGGAATCACAGAAAATGTTTGGAAAATGATGGAGAGGTGCAGAAGGAGAAAAGTCAACCTTCATCACTGATTCTTATTCAAATGTGGATTCCCACACATATTCATCGTAAAGGACATCAGCAGTTGTTTGCGGAACACCAATTCCATCTAGAAATTGATCCTCATGAACATTCAGAGAAACATTTGAAATGGATAAACACAACAACTCACAATCCGGATGACCAAAGAAACCAAAGGATGGATGACGAGGACATAACACTTCATCACAAACATCAGACTCACAGTCTAAACATGCACTGGAATTATGAGTATGTGGGGTGGGAGAAGATGGAACCACCTCAACCTACGAAACTGGATCTATTTGATTAGAAGGGGATGGAGAGTCACTCAGAACAACTTCATCTGTTGCAGATTTTGAAGCTGTAATACTACAATATTTTGGGGGACTTTCAAAAGATTCATATTCGTGTGGATTCAGCAAAATGTCAATAAGAAATTCGAATTTCTCTTTCATTAAATGCCACTCAACATCATATTCAGAAAATTCAAAGCACAAACGAATGAAATGATCATGAAAATCATCAAGAGATTCATTAGGCACTTTTTGCAATCACATAAATTTCTTGAAGATAGATTTGTAATCATACCTATTAAAGGAACATAAAAGTTTCGTGGCAAGATGTTTGAAAGAGTGTATTGAAGTGACAAGAAATCTGTAACACCATTCCCTTATGAACCCTTTGAACATAAGAGTGAGCAACCTATAAGCCACCTCCTCATAATGAATATTATGCTTTGCGAAGAATTCAAGAAAATGAGTTACATGCTCAAAGAGGGTTGTTTCACCCTCACCATTGAATTTAATATTCAACAAATCATTAATGATTTCCACCAATAGTTTTAGTTTTTAGGTTTTAGAAAAACATGTCGGGGATAAGAGATGGGAAGAATCCATTAATGAGTGCAAAAAGTTCTAACTGACTTCATGGGTTTAGCTTGTCATGTGGCCCTCCTTCTAGCACCTGAAATGTTGATAGTGCTAGACACTCCAACATTTAGGGGATCTCCTCGATATGAATTCCCAAATAGACGTCACATTGTTTGGAGTAGGAGTCCTAATAATGGGGCGTTAATGATATGCCTTGGTTGCGAATATGCATAGAGTGGTGCACAATGTCTTTTGTGAGAACAAGTGTGTGACCCTACGTAAAGTCAAGTGTGATGCATGGTGGTTCCAACACTTGAAGAGAAAAATAAGTGAGCCCCTTAGAAACATGTAATAGTATGCATCTTGAAAGGAACATACGAGCATAATAACATCACAAGATAATATGTGAAATATTCCAAAAGCTAACAATGACGAATTAATGCAACGACATGCATTCCACAAGATTCATACAAATGCAAATGAAATAGTTCTTAAGCATAAGCATAAGTTCAATAACATACATTGCAAATACAACGAGAATAGGTCTACTATATTCACAACATATGCATGAAATCATGCCCACTATGAGCTTTTATTAAAAGTGAAAGTTCCAACCATACATACACCATTGATGAACCACTAGCCCCAATAGTGGAATGTGAAGTAAAAAACACTTGCTCCTCCAAATAAGTATACTCCCTCTATTCTACAGGGAATCCAAGGTGCTCACAAAACTCCCAAGCTCTTTCTAAGCCTAAGCCTATCCAAAAGCTTGGATCCAGAAATACCTTTACATGAGTTATGAGGTTATATTTATAACAAGAGGGGGTGAATCTTCAACTCCCCTTTGTGACCTTTGGACTACCCTTATGACTCTTCAACTTCTTGTAGAAAATCATGTAGATTCACAAGCTCGTGCAATTTACTAAAGCACATGACAAGGATCTACTTCTACTTTCAACCAATGGAAGCCAATAGACCGATGAAAACAATAAGATAAATCAATGGCACATAACACAAGATGTATCTGGGGAAAGGCACTACTGAAAACCCCACTATTTGTATTTCATATATCAAAAATATGAGTGAAGATACAAATCTTTTTCTCACTAGAACAATTTTTCCAAGTATGCTCAGCTCTCTCCAGCTCACAAGAAAGATCAGGCTAAATCCTTAGCCTATTCTGTAGCTCTCCAAGCCCCTACTTCCTCGCGCAATTAATATGGCTAAATATCCCATATTAATGGGAATCCAATGCTTCCAAAACTTCATAATCCAAACTAGGTCCAGTTCCTGATTGCATGCATGATCTATACATCTCATCAAATCATACAACTGATAGTACATTGTCCCTGCACTCTCATCCCAACAGGGTCTTTCTATGAACTAACATGCATGAGTTTCTCATGAGTAAATATTCAGTTAGCTGGAGTAGCAGTAGTGGATGCATTAGTGCACTAACTGACTGTTAGTCCTCTATTAGTTCCAAAAACAATTTAGAACTAATTTAACTGAACTTAATTCAGTAAACTGAGTGATCTAATTTCCAACTCAATTTAAACTCATACTAGACCCCTAAAGCTTAGGGAGAACATATACATGACTCCAAAAAGACTTCCAAATCGAAATTCCTAAGCTAAATAAGTTAATTAAACTTAATTAACTATTTACAAATTGCTATGAGAATAGAATTCGATTTTAATTCTCAGTTTAATTCAAGTACAAATTAAATTGGAATTTCTTGTTTCCATTTCTCAAGACTCCCTGATCCAAGTCCAGGTGTGACGAAGGACCCTTCCAAGGCCTTTTACTTTTGTGATGTGTTAAATTGCATTTTTAAAAGAACATGAATGAATACATCTGCATGCTATAAAGAAGAGGAACAAGACAATCATCAGCAACATAAAAAAATAAGTCTTTGATAATGGAGTTCATCCAAGAGGGACTAAGTCTCCAAGACCCGATGTCACAATGGTCTAGGCCTCTGCATTAAGTACTGTCAATAGTGATGATGTACATAAGAGGTGATGTTTCTATCATACAGGGAAAATGCCCTCACGCAGGAGTGGCTCCAAGATATGTTCCACTATAGGAACTCTCAGTCAAAAGACTCCTATCAGTATGACACAAAATTATGCATGATGATCATAAGCATGTGGCCAACATGGCATAAAAGGGATCTCAATGCAAACATGCATGATGATAACCTGAGTATCCCATCAACATACAAAAAAGGATCTAAAAACATAACATGATGAAGCATGACAACAAGTACATCACATAGGCGATTCCTTGTCACATCAAGCATGAATCATAAACGCGTAAGAAATAGGATCCCACATCAAACTTCAATCAAGGACCTATGTATCATAATGCATAGCAAAAGAAGTACATGAACACTGCATATACCTCACAACCAAGGCCCATTTGAAGAAGCAGATGTCAAACTATTGAAGCTACTTGGACCATTGATCTCATGGCATCAATCGCATGACTGCTCGCACATGGATGTTGACACCTGCATTCCACTTAGAATGAGAAATATGAATGCACCATTAGATTTGTGGCATCAAATAGTGCAAAATCGACTGTCCAAAATCTGAATTCTGAGAAGTTGAGAATCTGGGGCTTAAGGAATCTTTTAGATTCCCCTTAGATTCCTCAAATATTTTTCTCCATGGGTGGACTGGAAATTTGCAACTCCAAAGGAGAATCTGACTTCGCCATTGTGATCCCTATGGAAAACCATGAAAAACAACTATAAACTTGACTATATTCCGACATGGAGAAAAGTTACCTCCCCAAGAAAATTGCAAGGATCATGGTTCTGCTCCCTGTTTCTGCAGCAGTCATGGTTCCACCCTCATACTAAAAATGGCCAAAAAATGCAAAACTCTGATTGAGACATGACAATGCCATTGTGATCATGGCATCGAGAAGTGTTGAAATCATATAAAACTCGTCAAGATTTGACAAAGTGAATTTTCACCCCTCCTACAAAATGTTGCCTCAAACTACGTGCCAATATTCTGCCTCCTCTATCTTGAAATCCATGCCCGCTACTGGTTCCTCTATCTGCCTGGCCACACTGAAATAAACTGGGTTTATGTAAATTTGTTGGTGGATTAACTAATGCAGGTAGTTGTGGTACATTGGTTAAGTTGGTAAGTTTGTTGAGGAGGGGTCTGGTGGTCAAACCCCGCCCCTCTTTTTATTAGAAAAAAATCGCACAAAATTTCATTTTAGGAAGGGTCGAGTCTGTACTGAGCGGCCCGCCCCTTAACCTCTACACTAACAACAAACATGTTGTATTGTTATTAATGTTGGTGGTTGGTACATCCATTTATGGGGGCTGCGCTATATGATGGTACCATCCTTCATGGGGCCGATCACGTGGGCCGGGCGGGTTCAACTCCCGCTGGTCCCATATAATGTGTAGTATGTTGATAGGTTTTAGGGTGTGGGCTGGGTCCACCAGAGGTGGCCCATGCCCACCCCATAATAATGTGCATTTTGTTGGGTGATGACGATTGGAGGCTCGAGCCCGTTTAATATAATGATATATATTTTTGGTATTAAGGTTTCCAGAGGGTCGGTGGGGGTGATGGCCTGTCAGCCCAAAAATAATGATTTTTGTTTATATGTAATGTGGGTTTAGGGGTGGCGGGGGTGGTGGCCCGCCACCATAATATTTTTTTTTGTAATTTCTATTTAAAATAGGGGATCTTTTCAGATCTTTAAAAAATAAGGGATATTGCGCAAATTAACAAGGCCACAATTTCAACTGATTTCGGGAGCTATGTTCCATGCCTTAGGGTCGATCAAATTGTAGGTCACTTAAACCTGGCCCACAACCCAACTTTGACCAAAACTTTGATTGGCTCATTGTCCCTCATACGAGCTTGGATTGACAAATCGTTCACATCTCCGCGATTAGGACAATGAGATCTACGGTCTGGTCCTAGGTCAAATTCATTTTGAGCACTTTGATTTTCAAGCATTCATAAGCCCTCTTTGTCCTCTGTGTCTCTGGAGCCACCTAGATCACTTCATCTCAACAAGAAAGCGATTATAAGCTACCGCAATCCTCTCTCTGTGAAACTCAAATTTAAATCTTGAAAATTCCTTTGTCAAAATGTCAATATATTTCTCCTCCATGGGAATGTACTCTAACAACATAATCACCTTAATACACAATCTATGAGATGATGATAGCAGATATCAATATGCTTGGACCGATCATGAAAAACTGGATTTTTAGAGATTTTGATACAACTCTGGTTATCACAGTAAATCATAGTTGGATCCATCTACTAACCAAACAAACCAACTAGGATCTTCCTCATCCAGATGGCCTCACATGCTTCCTGACTTGCAACCATGTACTCTACCTCTACCAAACTAAGTGCAACTAATCTCTATTTCCTACTCTACCAAGAAAATACCACTGACCTAATACTGAAGATCCCTCTTGATGTGCTCTTCCTATCAGATGGAATCCCTCCATAATCTGCATTAGTGAAGCCTTGAAGCTTCACTCCCTTTTTCCATCTATACCATAATCCATACTGAGAAGTGCCCCTGAGATATCTCAACACATGATTTTTCACCTTCCAATACAACTTGGTAGGCCTAACCATCGCCTGACTAAGCTAGTTAACTGCATAGCACATATTTGATCGTGTGTTCACAAATTACATGAGTGAACCCACAAGATTCATGTAAATAGTAACTTCCACTACTTCCCCTGAAGTAGCATCCTCCTTCCTCTAGCTACCTACTAGAGGAGTCTCCATGGGTTTGCTTCTCTCCATGTGGAATCTCCTGAGTATCTTGTTGGCATACTTTCCCTGATACAAAAACAACTCCCCATCTCCCTACCATACCTCCATGCCAAGAAATTAATGCATGAGCCCCATGTCCTTCATCTCAAACTCTCTTGCAAGGTCCTCCTTGCAAGATTTGATCAACTGATCATCACCTGTCAGTATGAGATCATCAACATAAAGTACAATTATCAACAACTTACCTTCCACCACTATGCGATACAAGTTTGCATCCGCTTCACTCTTTGTGAAGCCCAACTCGGTGAAGTAGCTACCTATCCTGGTGTACTAAACACAGGGTGCTTTCTTCAGCCCATACAATGCCCTCTTGAGCCGACACACATGTGACTCATAGTCAAAGGTTTCAAGACCTTTAGGTTGCTCTATGTACACCTCTTACTCAATCATGCCATTAAAGAAGGTTGTCTTCACATCCATATGATATTTCTTTCAACCCATCTATACTAATAGTGCCAATATAGATCTGATTGACGAGTACCTTGAAACAGGAGAAAAGGTCTCATCATAGTCAATCCCCTCTACCTGTGAAAAGCCACGTGCCACAAATCTAGCCTTATGCTTCTCCACACTATCATCTGCAGCTTGTTGTACCTTGTAAAGCCAATGAAATCTCACCACTGACTTGTCCTCTGTCCTCGGGACAGCATCCCAAACATTGTTATGAACTATGGAGCCATAATCCTCTACCATGGCATCAACTGAAACTAGCTACTACATTGTTTCCTTAAAGGAAGATGGATCTGTCACAACACATTCACCCATAAGAGCCGTGTATCTAGTGTACCTTTCAGGTGGCCTCCTCTGGCTGTGCTGAGAAGTGGGTGCTCCCACAGTCTCTCGTGCATCATCCAACAATCTGTCAGCCTCTTTTGTGTACTTTCTTCCCTCTCTAGAAAACTCTATCTGAGTGGATGTCTCCATTCTCGGATCTTCTACATGTGGTTGCTCCACATCAATCTGAGGCTCCTCAACCTTAGGAGCTAAAATCTCCTCATCCACATGTATCTCAAGCCCCCTCTCAAGGGAAACTTGCATGGACTTCTCCTCATCGAATCTGACATCCCTGTAAACCACTCTCATCCTGTTGGTTGGCAAATACACTCAATAGTTATGAGGTGTATCTGTGTACCCACAAAAATACCTAACTCTATTGTCGACTCAAGCTTCTTCTATGCATATTTTGTCACATGGAAATATACTAATGGCAAAAAATCCTAAAGAGACCCACATCTGGCCTCTTACCGAAATAAGACTCCTTTGGTGTCTTCATCTCAAGTATCCGATGTGGGCTATGGTTCTGAAAATAAACCGTTGTATTGCATGCCTCAACCCACAAGTGTAGTGGTAGGCCCTTATCATGCAACATTTCCCTTGCTGCCCCTACTATGCTTATGTTCTTCCTCTCGGACACCCCATTATGCTGAGGGTTATGGGGTTCTGTCAACTCCCATTTAATCCCTTCTGCTACACATAAGTTATTAAACTTGTTTGAGACATACTCACCAAATTTATCACTCCGTAGAGATTTAGCCTTCTTTCCCGACTCTTTCTCCACCAATTCTTTAAAGTCACAAAAAATTGTGAAAGTTTGATCCTTTTTCTGCATGAAAATATCTAGCATTTATGAGAATAGTCATCAACAAATATAAGATAATACATGTATTTGGTTGTGGATGCTGTCAAGAATGGTCCACACACATTTGAATGGACTCTCTCTAGAATAGCCTCTACTCAATTGTCTCTATCGTGAAAGGAAGACTTGGTCTATTTTCCCAAAGTACACCCCTTGCATGTATCAACTTTCTCAAGTGTACCTTTGGGAAGACTGATAGATATCTGCTGCAATATCTTCAAAGCTCCATGATGTAAGTGGCCCAATTTCCTGTGCCACAACTCGCCAATGTCTCGACTCTACACCCTTTGTGATTTTGTGTTGAAAGAAGCACACTCTGCTACCTCCAACTTATAGAGATTCTTCACCCGAATCCTTATCTTCTTTACCTAACCCATGGTTATGTGTCGAAGGAATGCCTTTCCTTTCGAGAATATCACATCATGGCCTCTATCCTCAAGCATGGCAACAGATACCAAGTTCTTCTTCAGCCTGAGCACATACATAACATTCTTCAAGGTGAGTGGAGCCCCATGCTCCCTTTGAACAGTAATCATGCCCAATCCAGTAACATTATACTTCCCGTTGTCATCCGTATTGATATGCATCTAGAGATCTTTCTCCTCCAGGTAACTCAATAATTCTTTATCACCATCCATGTGGAATGAAGCTCCATTATCTAAGTACCATACACTTCCGATCATTGATGAAGCCATCCATACAATGAGGAAAAAGTCCATTTCGAATTGAGAGGCCAAAGAATCACTTGCTGCTCCTCCTCAGGACTTCTTCTTGGAATTTTTGAGTGGAAAATTTGTAGCAAAATGGCCCATCTCATGACAATGAAAGCACTTAAGTTTCATCATGTCTTTCTTCCTACGTCCATGATAAGAATCTGATTTGAATGGGAATCTTTCCCTTTCCCTTTCTTCTCCTTAATCTCTAAGGCAAAATTCTCTTCATCATCAGTCTTTGATGAAGAGCCATCCCTGGTGTTTCTCCTAATCTCCTCCGATGTCAAATCCAACTATAGTCATTCCCAATCTAGCAGCTTCTCTTGACCATTTACAGAGTCTTGATAAATATGCCAACTCTTTAGGAGTCCTAGAAGAGAAAGACTCACCATATCATGCTTGAAAACCGTGATTCCAACACTTCCAAGTTCATCACAACATTGAGTGAACTTGGTCAAGTATTTTGGAATAGTCTCGCCTTTCTCCATTTTGATTTTTTGAAGTTTGTCCTTCAGTGCCAATTTCCTTTGGTCACTACTATTTTGATACAAGTCCGTCAATGCTTTCCAATAGCATACGAAGTTGCCTTACCATGGAGACTCTAGACAATGTGGTCTTGAACACCCTCAAGGATTATCCGCCTTTCGTTCTCCACACACTTCTTCCATTCAGCCAAATTATATGCATCCGATGTTGTTGGATTAGGAATTTCTTGATCAAGGAATTCCTTCAAGCCATTATCCTCTAGCACAGCCTCCATTTTGTCCCTCCATGCTATAAAAATCGAGTTTCCTTCCAAGGCATACATGAGCTGCAAATTGTAGAATGTCATATGCCGATCCTGAAGTATGTATTGCAAATTCGAATTTCACCTCTAACCCAAAACTCAAAACTTCGAAATATCCTCTAATATACTGTTCTCTACTCTCATACCATGTAGAAAATCCTATAGATTCACAAGCTCATGCAATTTACTAAAGCAGATGACAAGAATATACTTCTACTTTCAACCAACAGAAGCCAATAGATCAATGAAACAAATAAGAACAAGAAGAAGATAAATCAATGGAAATTATCACAAGATGTATACGGGGAAATACATTGCTCAAAACCCCACTTTTTGTATTGCATATATCAGAAATATGAGTGAAGATACAAATATCATTCTCACTAGAATAATTCCGCACAAGTTTGCTCAACTCTCTCCAGCTCACAAGAAGGCTCAAGTTAAATCCTTAGCATATTTTGTAGCTCTCGAAGCCCCTATTTCCTTCCACAATTCCTATGAATAAATAGACCATATTAATGGGAATCCAGTGCTTCCAAAATTGTGCAATCCAAACTAGGTTCAGTTCCTGATTGCATGCATGATCTATACATCTCAGTAAATCATACAATTGATAGTACATTGTCCCTGCACTCTAGTCTCAACTAGGTCTTTCTTTGAACTGACATGCATGAGTTTCTCATGAGGAAATATTTAGTTAACTGAGTAGCACTAGTCGATGCATTAGTGCACCAACTGACTGTTAATCCTCTATTAGTTCCAAAATCAATTTAGAACTAATTTAACTCAACTTAACTCAGTAAACTAAGTGATCTAATTTCCAACTCAATTTAAAATCATACTGGACCCATAAAAATTAGGGAGAACATATACATGACTACACAAAGACTTCCAACTCGAAATTCCTGAGCTAACAAGTTAATTAAACTTAATTAACTATTTACAAGTTGCAATGAGAATAGAATTTGATTTTATTTCTCAGTTTAATTCAAGGACAAATTAAACTAAAATTTCTTGTTGCCATTTCTCAACACTTCTTTACGAAATAACTCATTACATTACATCATGACTCTTCAAATTCCAATATTGACACTTGGAATTCCACTTTAAAATTAATTACAAATAATATTACATTTTACACTCATTCACATATAAGAGAAAATATAGTAGAGATCACTTGACAACCTAATAAGACAAAACACTATGATACTTGAGTTTAGGGAAAATCTAGCTGAGTAACTTCCACTTGATGCTTCTTGTTCACACATTGGTGCCAAGCTTGGTACTATGTGATGATATCCCCAAAATACATGATGGTGTCTCATTGGAAGTAGAATCTAGCCTCCATGGAATCTTCACTTGGACGGGACCACCAATGTAGTTGTGCATGTTCTGTCCATTCACCTCCAAGTCCTCCTTTATGACCTGGTTCCTGCATTTGGTTTTAGTAAGTGATCCAACCGATAGGATCTTCTAGGTCTTCACCAAGGAATCCAAATGTTGTATATCCATGCATACAACGCCTTAATCTTGACAATGAATGAAGTGAGCTTCTTGTTATTCTGGATCAACATCGTCATATTGCTTTCTCTAGCTCTACTTATGGCTCCCCTTTGTATCACATTGTCCATTCATGCAGGATAGTGATTGTAGCTTGCACATTACTAGGAGTTTTGATGAAGTATTTACACAACTGCTGCAAGCCAAGCACATAGACAATTGTCTTATGCACGGGATCTAGCTCCTCAAAGAGATCTTGCATGGTCTCTCCAAGTTCTGGTACTTCATGAAGTATCATTGCCTTCATGTCCTGCAAGTGGACCTATGCAAAAGATGCATTCTTAGATGCTACATGAAGTTGTTTAACCTCTTTCATGATATCCTGCAAGTTCTTTTTGAATTGCTTATTCTCAGCCATCAAACACTGAGTGTTAAAATTTTCTACACTTACGAAGGTGAAGTCGTCTAAGGCAATAGCTTCACAATATCTCCTAGTGTCGGCCACAATCACCCTTTCTCTCATAAAAGTAGGAGATGTGTGATCATATTGAAAACTATTCTTACGCACTTGTATAATATTCTTCTGGAGTTCATCGTATGACATATTGTATGTGTCCATAATTGGATCATCATCAAGAGGAATGAATTCCCCTTCCTCAACTAGAGATGACTCTGCTACCGAAAGTGGTGGAGACTTAATAGTGACCTATTATGTGCTAGGAATCAGGTTGACATCCTGATTTTGCATCTCTAGTTCTGCCTTTGTATGATCGATCTCTATAATTTTCTCAATCTACTCAGCAAGCTCCTAATCTTAAATCTATCTTCCCTCCTCCTTTGTTGGTGGCTGGTTTTGTTCTTTCTCTTCATCTTGTTTCCATGTTGTTTCTTATTATATTGCGCATTCATTTTCTTCTTCCTCCTGCTTCTACTTCTCCTCTTGTTCTTGATTCTTATTTTCTTCCTCTAATATCCTTTGTTTCTCTTGTGTCTTCCTCTATTCTTCTCTCTGCATCCTTTATTTCCTCGTTTCCTCAATTTCTAAAGCCACTTTCATAACCATTGGATCCACTTTCATCTTGTGGCTTCTTTCTTCCCATGGGATGTGAGAAACCTTTCACTTTCCTTTATCATGCATGGGGTTGTTCCTTTCTATTGTCACTGCTTCTGGAATTGCCGCCTTTTGTTGAGTGACCTGCAAAGTTCTTGATGTACTGACCAACTCACGGGGTCTGGGGGAATTGTAGAAATTCTTCCATGGATCCTCCTCTTTCTAGTGAAATTTCTTGCTGAGCCATTGAAAGTGAATTATTGCATAGTGGTTCTTGCAAATACCACGAGGTTCATACGAATTAAAGTCTCGAATACTAAATGTAAACTTATTTATCACCTTTTCGTCGATACCCATAACTTTCAAGTTCCTTTTCTCATACAATCCAATTTACATATGAATATTTAGTCAAGGTGCTTTCTTCTTCCAGTGCAACACAACTGATAACCCTGTGATGAGATGATATGACACTTCTTTCATGACGATCTTTTCTGTGGCATAACTTGGAAAAAATGTGATGGCTTCTCTCTATCAAATACTCTAAGAAAGGTGCCATCTAGTGAGGAAAACAAATATGTGATCTCTCATATTGCCTCCATTGTTGCAGGAAACATGCAAGGTGGTTCTTCCTGAAATATCATCCTATGTAGCAAAATGAGGAAGTGGTCAGTTATCTTCTACATAACTCCTTGATGGCTACAATCCGAGTGCATCTTGCAGTGGATGTGCACGACAAGTTCTCGAGTTGACCAAGCCCAATTCATACTAGAGGATGCATTATGTGCATAGATTGCATCTAGAAAATATGTAGACATATAAAATCCTGTTTTCCAGCCCTTGGGAGGATTTAGGGAATTACCTGCATGGATCCTTAACTGTTGAGCCAACAAATCTAACCATTTGAGTGGATTCTTGTTGTTCACAATCTAGTTCATAAGAATTTTACACCCTTCTAGAAAGGTCTTTGTGTTCTACTGACCATGGATTCTACAAGCTAAGATGATCAACGTCTTCCTGAGAGACCTTGTCATATTTTTGTTGGTGAGTTTTTGTCGAAACTTTGATGGATCCTTCACCCAACTCTTAACAACATCCCTCATGACCACATATTTGTTGGTGGCATAGACGATTGAATCCATGCGTGCTTATAGCTCAGGAAAATGATACATGCATCGATAATCTGTTGCCAAAAAAGTAGCAAGCATTTGTCCACTGGTCCTGCTCAAAGTCATGGTCTTCACATAATGATGTGAGACAATCTAGCTAATATCCTCTGCACGGGAAGGTTAGATATTTGCATGCAAAACTGTGTAGCCCTAATCTCTGGATATTAATGTATACCTTTGCCAGTCCTCCAGATCTGTTCTGAAGACCTTTGCTAGAAAAGCTTTGTTAACTTTCTGCCATGTAAGATTTGAGTCCTTTTCTACATACAATTGAGTTTCCAAGTATACTGGAGAGTTTACTGGTGTTTTCTCAACTTCTTCCACAGTAATTCTCTTAGTAGTATCTTTTGAAGTAGTTATCTTGAGTGTTATGGTAAAAGTGACTGCTGGAGAGAAATGCTCAACAATTGTGTTACATCTGGGACACTCATGGAAAGAAAATATTAGCCTTTTGCAAATTTATCTTCACAGCAAGAGGAGGCAACAAACCGATGCACTTGTGACAAAAACTGTGCAATTCTCTTGGGAAAGTGAGGGAGGTTGGTAGTGGGAACTGAGAATTGAATAGTCCCAATAGCCAACGGACAACCTAAGGCTTGAGACTGTGCAACGAAAGTCCCATCCTGGGTAGTGACTGGGAGAGACTGCACATTGTGTAGTCTTAGTGGCCAATGGGTAGATTAAGCCATGGAGCTACACAATGTAAAGTTGGTCCAGCATGTATTGCGCACTGTGCAGTCTTGGAGGCCAAGCCTCAACTTGTGCTTTGGAACTGCGTAATGCCCAGCTGGGCACTGTGAAAATCAGCCAAGGAAAGTGTGTATTTTCCTGGTGCAAGTGTGGGAAACAAGTAGATCTAAGTGATGATGTGAGTTTAAGTGCAAGTTTGACTAAGTATCAATGTTTTAATGTAAATTAAGTGCATAAACTTAAAAATTGAAAGGAAAAACAAATGTGTGAGGAGAATCATAACAAAGTTGATCGTTGGTGTGAAAAAATTAGAAAATCAAGGCAACACCTATGAAAGGAAAATGAAAAATATAAAGAACACTTTTACAAGCTAAAACAAGTTAAATCAGTAGCAAGTACAAAGAGAAACAAGGAACACAACACTAATATAAGAGAAACACTTAAAAGATACAAAAAAAGTGGCAAAAGATGACAAAAGAAAAACTCACCCGGAAAAGTGACGACAACTCCACCGAAGGTTCCACAATCTCCTCAATAATTCTAGAGCTCAAAGATTGAATGTACAAATGAACTCTAGAGGCGTCCATTAAACAGATTTGAATGAGTTAGGGTTTATGATGTGCATCCCTAAAATCAAGGAAAAAGTGACTCTTGGAGTAAATTTCTAAAAATAGGTATTGTGCCACCTTCGGGAAACTAATGATGAATCCCTACTTTCTAGGGATTTTTTTCTTCAATTTATTTTATTTTATTTTTTATTTTTTGGGAAACTTGCCATGCATACTACGGGAAAGATTGCACAATTTTGGGGAACTGGGAAACTTTCCGGCTCAGTGCACTGCAAAGTTTCTGAGCTCAGTGATGGATTGTGCAGTTTCTAGGCTAAATTCTAGGCTGCCTTCCATGACTGTTCTGTTTGTGATCTCAAGGAAGAACTACCAGTTTGGATTGCACAATCCCAATCATCAAGGTTTTCTTGCCCTCATGGATTGCGGAATTTATGGAGGCAATCCCAAAACTATTGTAAGGCCAAGTCAGGAGGTTATCTTCTGACGTAGAAAGATCACCTAAGTGTAAAAAACAAGCACACACAAGCAAAAATGAATGGGACAAGTCTCAATCAAAGCATAAATAATTGATGACAGTCAAAGGTAAGATCATGTTAATAGAAATGAAGGCCGCAAAATCGAAGCATGGGAAAAATTTTGGAGGATGGTTGTATCACCTACAACACCTGCCTAGTGGGAAACCACATTTTTTTTATGTCTATTGATATAATGTCAATGCCAAAAATGTAAAGAGTGTAACTTTTGGAACACCATTAGAGAATCTATGAGAATATCGTAATAGAAATGATTGATAATAACCATATAACAACTATGATTTAGGAGATTTTACTAGTGCAAGATCTCATGCACTGGAACGAGGAGGAGCAACCGACTCCTCATACTCTTCCACTGCATAGTGACGAACTGGTATTGGTATCTCCCAATAAAAATACAATGTCGAGTGTGATATATTAAACAATAGACAACCCCTATGAGGGATCTCAACTTAGGAGAAACGAGAGATACTTTACAACTAAAACCACAATGAAGAGAAACCCACACAACAATTACCCAATAACACAACTAAAGTGACCAAATAAGAAAACAATGGAAGTTGTAGTTGGCTACACAACTGAAAACCCATGACCAGGTTCTTGGCTCAATGGCCAAAAGTAATATTTTCCAACCAAAACCATAGCCAAAAAAAAAACAACAAAAGAATTCTCCAAGAAAACACCTAGGGGAAAGTTGAACAAAAATAATCTCTCCTATAGTCCCAAGAATCAACACAATTGCACCACAAAAACCATCATTCTGACAATGATCCCAACCTATAAACCAAATTATATTATCATTACTAGAAATAAAACACCATCAAGCAAGCCAAACTTTAAACGAAAACACAACTGGGGAATTGTAAGGCCTGACAGTGGTTAGAATTACCATGAGAGAAATGAGTCATGACTTTTGCATGAATAGAATACTAGCTCCTTGGGCCAATGTCTCAATTCCTCTAGAATTTCCATTAAGCTTGCAAACAACTTCTTGATACCAGAGACAATATACCAACTTATCTACTGCTTCAAGGTTTCAAGGTGTGACCCCTGGTCTACTAGTGGTGGCAAGGGGTCGATGTTCCCCCAAGGAAGCATTCCACCAAGACCTTCCCGTCCCGCTGTGATGAGCTCTAGCCATCCTTGAAAGATCCTGTCCACAATTTTGGCTCTCATGTAATTTATAATTATTTTATTTAAACTAAATATTCTCTCTCACCCAAAATTCGCATGTTCCTAAATTTACTCCTAGATGTTCTCTTATCCCCTTTTCCCTTCCCTAACCTTTTCTATTTTTTTTAGTTAACTCTTTGTTACCTACCAAGAGTCCCAACAAGTTAAATGCATAGTAGTAAAATTTCAACCCTTATTCTTTTATATGATTTGGGGAAAGTGAACATATTTTACAGTGGAACTATATAAATATATTCTTAGGATTCCTTTTTATTTGTCATATTCATAACGTAAACTTCACCTCCACCCCAAACATAGTTGAAATCGAAATGTGAAGGAAAATATGGTGTACCAGACTATTTGGTGTAATGCCATCATACATTGTAGAAGCTCTTTATGTGATTGTATTAAGATAGGGTTCCATTTACTAGTTTTCCTTTTATTCTTTATTTATTTTATATAATTTATATTCATTTTATTTGTTAGGGAGAGAGGGAAGATAATCAAAATGATTTGTGAAATTATTAACATTGACATGCTTCAAAAAGTGTCTCACCAAGGGGAACATTGGTCTTGCTTGTAAAGAAGAAAGATTGCAATCTTATATTGTGCATAGACTATATGCAGCCTAACAAGGCTATGATTAAGAACAAATATCCATTGCCACCGATTGATGACCTATTTGATCAATTATGAAGAGATACATTCTTCTCAAAGATTGATTAAAGATATGAATATCATCAGGTGTGCATTAAAGATGAACATATTTATAATACAACTTTATGGAGAGGTTATGGGAATTATGGGTTTGTGGTTGTTACCTTTGGGCTTACCAATGCACCCACTACATTTATGTGCTTAATGAATAATGTGTTGTGCCCTTATGTGGATAAGTTTGTAGTGGTTTTTTTATTATGACATATTGGTCTATTCAAAGACCAAGGAGGAGCATGGAGAGCACCTAACCGCTATGTTACAACTATTGATTTTCTAAATGAAATATAGATTAACACAATATTTATGAAATATTGATAATTAATTTTGATTTTTATCTTATTTTAAAGTATTCCAATATATCATTCAAAAATTATACTTCAAAAATTCAACCATACAATAATAGTAGAACAATAAAGGTCACAATGTAGAAAGAGAAGACAAGATTTACCCTGGTAAAAGCCACTAAGGGGAAACACTTAGAAAACCAACAGCCTTTTCAATAGAGAAATTATTTTGTTTAACAAGAGACACACCTAGAATTATGGTAAAACTTGGCCAAGCCCTCCAAGTCAAGCCTCCCAATCTGATCCAATACTTTGGCCTCCCTCATCTAACACAAAATTTTTACCCTCTTGCAAACGTGAGTAACCCTAGAATTTCGGCCCCTACAATTACCTAAAATTTCAGCTACCTACAAAATAACTATCCATAAAATATGCAAACCAAAAGAGAGAGAAATTATCCACGTGTTTGAGCTTGAGAGAGAGAGAGAGAGATGCAATTCATCTTCTTTTTCTTCATCCTTTCCCTTCTTGAACTTCACTAAGATGCCCAAAACCTATTTTCTTGAGCAAATGTGAATTGGTGTCAAAATAATGAGATCAAGCTGCCTTTATATAGTGATATCTTGGGTCAAATGGGTGTGTCCTTTTCTCTAGGCCAACTTGACAAACTTGGAGCCAAAAAAATTAATTTCAAAATTCAAAATTTCTTCTTTTAAAATTCACACAGGAACTTTTACTCAATTTTTTTTTTCTTTCGATTCTAGCATTTAAATATGCTTTACAATAATTAATATAAATACATCAAGTCACCAAATATGAATTATGAAGAACAACCATAGTTACAAAATTCAACACTCCCTCTTAACTAGGGAGGTATTCATAATGACTGTCATGGATGTTCTCAAGATGAAAATATTTTCTAAAAATAGGTTTTATCAAATCATCATCAATATCACCATCACCATCAACCTTTGCTAGTAGCTGTATAGAGGGTGGTGCCAAGCCCATGGCATATTATCACAACATCATAACTCACTCCTTCAGAGTGATTGGTCCTCAAATCTCAAGGCCTCTCAATGGGACAAAATGTTGAGATATCAATTAGCAAGCACTCACTAACCCTTCTTGGTGACCACACTCTAGGCCAAGACCTCACTCAACCCTTCCTTGGTTTGTGATCAGGTCTAGATGTTGAAGGACGCTACTACACCCTTTCCTAGTGTGTGATCAGGTCTAGATGTTGAAGAAGATCACTACACACTTCCCTAACGTGTGATTGGGTTCAGTTGTTGAAGGACCTCACTACACCTTTATTTGGTGTGTTATTGGGTCAAAACCTTACTCAACCCTTCATGGTGAGCAGTCTGGTATCCTCTAAGAGGCCCTCATTCAACCCTACCTGGTGAGCACTCTGGGCCTCTTGAAAAATTCTCCCCATTGGGAGAATGTCCATCCATGTTGGTATCAAATTAGTACTCCCTCTCAATGAGGGGTAACCTTCACAAGCCATAACCTTTCTTTGAAGTACACGAACTTCTCTCTTGGAAACAGATTCATCATAACATAAATTGTTTTCTCATTAGTGGGGATGTACTCAAGCCTTATTACTCTCCTCTATATGATGTCACAAATGTAGTGGTGGTACTTGATCTCATTATGCTTTGACCTATCATGGAACATGAGATTCTCTAAAATCTTCACACAACTTTGATTATCACGATGTATCACGGTCAATTCTAACTCTTAATCAAACAATGTTGTAAAGAACATTCGAAGCCACACTGCTTTTGTACACGCTTCATTTGTTTTAATATATTTTGCTTATGTAGTGTTGAGTGTGACACATATCTTCTTCCTACTCATCCAAGATATCATAGCAAAGTCCAAGATGAAGCATATTCCCAAAGTTCTCTTTCTATCATCAACACTTCCTACCTAGTCAACATTTGTATATCCCCGAAGTTGTACATCCTTGTTTACTACATATTTAAAGAAATAATTCAAAGTACCATGTATATATCTCATAATATTCTTTGACGTAATCCAATTCTTATTTCTCTATTCAACTGGAACTAACTCCAGGTGTTTATGATAAAAAAATGTCTAGACTGGTGTGAACCAAATACAACAATGATCCAATGAATCGCTATTACATAGATGGATCTACCAAACTATATCGAGAGCCTATTAACTTATTCAAGTTATTCACCATGGGAGTAGCCATGGATTTCCAATCCATCATGGAAAAATTATGAAGGATCTCGATAACACACTTTCCTTGATGAAGGAATACTTTTCCAAGTTTCTATCATATTTCCAATCCCAAGTAATAATGCATCAAACTAAGATCCTTCATATAAAATTTAGATTCCAATTTATTCTTACACTAAATAATAAGAGGCTCAAAACCTGTCGGAAACAAATCATCAACATATAAAAATAGAATCACAAGTGCATCCTTCACACCTTAAAATAGAGGTTTTGATCATCATCGTTCTTGGTAAACTTTGGTCTCGTCAAATAGTTGTTAATGCGATCATAGCAAGCTCTTGGAGCTTTCTTGTGTCCATACAAGGCCTTCTTTAACTTGCAAACATGAGATTCCCTTCCATGCAATGCAATACCCCGAGTTTCCTCTATGTACACCTCTTCCTCAATCACACCATTAAGGAAAAAAATGTTCCCATGCATCTGATGTAAATTCCATCCCAACGAAGGAACAAGAGAAATAATGGATCTAATAGAGGTGTACTTGTAAACTGGAGCAAATGTCTCAGCATAATCTTCTCCCTCTTTTTGGGAGAACCCTCTATCCATGAGTCACACCTTGTATTTGTCAATATTTCCATCTGCAGCATGCTTAATATTGTATATCCACTTGCAAGTCACCATTAAATTCCCTTCCAGCCTTGGCATAATCTCCTAGAAATCATTCTTCATGATAGATTAGTTATTTTCATTCAAAGCTTCCTTCCTTACTTGTTGGCTAATTTCTTCTTCATATGACAAAGAATTTGCATCAATGAGGTTAGTCATAAGGGATGGATAGCTAGAAAACCTTTAGGTTTCTCAATTTCTCTGGATGTTCCATTAGGATCCATGTTTCCTTCTACTTCTTCTAACATAGATCTAATCCATTCTAGTCGTTTCCTTATTCCTAGACCAACAACCGGTTCTCCTAGTTCATGAGGCCCTTCTAGCTCTTCAAGACCTTATTTATAAATCAAATTATCTTCCTTCAAATCTTCCTTCTCTACTTCATCATAGGAATCCATGGAGACTTCCTTAGACTTCCAATATGTAACTTTGTCATCAAAAGTGAGATCCCAACTGACCTCAATCCATTATTATTATGGAATGTAGACTCTATAGGCCTTTGATGATTCACTATAACCAACAAATATGCCTTTCTATCCTGAAAGCTCAAGCTTGTTGCTTTTATCCTTAGAAACATGAATGTAAATAGGACAACCAAAGATTCTCATATGTTAAACCTTTGGCTTTCATTTAGAGAATTCTTCTTTAGGAGTCATAGGCTTCTTGACTTTAATGTGTGATTCTATTTTGAATATATACAATTTTCAATGATGCTTCTCCCCATAAGAACATTGACAAATCCTAGTCATGCATCATGGCCTTGAAAAATTCTTCAATGGACCTGTTCTTTCATTCTTCTATACCATTCCATTGTGGATTACAGGGAACATTCAAATACCTCTTAATTCTAGATTTCTTATAAAAAGAAACAAGTTCTTTTGAGGCGTATTCTCTTCCATTCTCAAATCTCAAAATCTTGATCTTCTTACCTATCAAGTTATCCACCTCAAATTTGAATTCTTGAAACCTTGTGAAGATTCATCTATGTTCTTCATGAGATAGATCCATGTCTTACAAGATGTTGAAAATGTAACTAGTGTTGGTCCTCGTAATGTAATAAAATGTAACATTTATCATTTATTATGTATATTATTATTTTTCCTAGTCAAAGCATTTTCTTCATGTTTATAGGGTAAATTGAGTCAAAAATCATATTATGAGTAAAAAAGAAATGTATTTAGTCTTTGGACTTTTAAAAAGAAAATAAAAGAAATTTATTTTTGAATCAATGTTTCTTCACACGACCAAGTCATCCCTCTAGATGGACAAATTAGCCAGCCCATAAGTCGTGTCTCTTCATATGATTGAACAACTATATATTAGAACTTGTGAACTACATTTTGGCATTCAATTTAGGTTCTTGTTGGAAAAATTTTGGATCTGTAACATGAATTATGAGGCATAAAATAAGAAAATCTTCTATGATGTATCTCTCTATATAGTGTGAGCTTTTGTGATAGATAATTTTATGTATGATGCAAGTTGTGTCCTCCTATATGACTCGAATTATGTGATTCTACACGATGTGAATTTTGTATATGATTCAAGTCCTATATATGATGTGAATTCTATAAATAAAATTCTACTTCCCGTGGATGTAAACTCTTGTGGCATCAGTCCTATATTGAAGCAAATAATTAATGACATCTATATCTATGTAACGTGGAAGATTAACTGACAAAACATAGAAAAGGTTGGAGGGCTGAATTGGGCCTTTGTAATAGTCTTGGTTTTGGTCTTGGGTCTTGGATATCTCACTTCGATCTGATTCTATAAGAAGATGATTATTTGGCTTTCCCCCTTATGGGGTTTTTCCTTGGCTTGGAGCCTACATCTTTCCCGTTATTTGTCTCTTCTGATTTTCATGTTTTTATAATTATTTCATGAAGAAAAAATAATAAAATAAATGAGAATCCAACATACATTCACAAGTAATTATAAGGTAAGATAAATCAACCCTAATGTATAAGAATTTTGATTTCTCAGCATGGTATCAAAGCTAAGGCTAAAGAAGGGAAGTTTGAAGATCACTAATTGTTGACAGTTTGCTTGAAGACACTATTGAAGCAGTTATCTCTTTCTCCATCAAAATTTCAAGCCATCCAATATACATGTCCGTGTTAAGGCTACCTTAGGAAGATCCAAAGATTGCATGTCCAAAACATATATTTGTGACTCAAATTGTCATCATCTATTATCTATTTGGAATCTAAGCTAAAAAGAAAAGGAGTGCGAAGATCTATAGTATGTGCTTCATCCAATCTCTATAACTTTGTGGAAGATCAAATATATAAGAATTGAACTAATAATACAAAGGGGATAATAGTACAAAAATACTATACATGGTGTGTATAACTTCAAGCTAGAAAAATACTAATAGATGGTTTGAATATCTAAGTTCCGTGGCATACATATTTCAATATCATCTTCTTTGAGCTGAATTTTCTATGATGGAATCCAAATCATATCTGAAGCATATATCACATGTCATACCCAAAGACTCAAGGCTAAGTGATATGAATTTATGTAAAAATACAATGCAAGATCTATCATGAGTTCTTGTGGATGTGTAATGCAAATCTTTGTGGAATTGTATATCTTTGTGATGTAGCTAATTGCTTGACTACACTATTGCGAAATTCCTTAGGCATGCAACAAAATTATGATGCATGGAAAATGGTTTTCCATCTCCCTATGACCAAGAACTAAAGGAATATCTACGACACCAAGCAACAAAACACTTGTCCAAGATCCCAACTATAAACAACATATGAAATATTTTGAGAAGTCTAAATTCAGAATTATATATAATGAATTTCTATGTAAAAGAAAATTTGATATTGATGGAAACCTATGAGTAGACCTTACAAAGTGTGGTGAAAGGGATCAAAATTTTGTAAACTATATGGAAAGAGACCGAATTATAAAATTCGACCTCTGATCATGAAATGAGTTGAATTATCAATATATCTCAAGTTAGGGTTGTGATAAGAAAACTAATGGTACACAAATTTTATTTCTATGGCAACATATCTATGATATTTTTGTGGCATAATTTGAGTTTAAGAAGATCAAGATATGAATATGGATTTTTTTCTATGAATGAAGTCCAATGGTACCTCTATATTATTGATACATAATGATGATTCAGGTAATTTTTATAGGTCAAATTTCTTCTCTTTATGGATCAAGTTCCAACTATATTATTGTTGCAATTAATAAAAGCAAAGGTTCATCATCTCTATAAATAAGTCTGAGTTATAGTATGTTATACCTTTCCAAGGTTCAAGACCAAGCATCATTAGATAATATGTAACTAAAATAAAATAATTATAACAACTGATAATCAAACTTTTCACATGAAGAAACTCATCTTTGTGGCACTATATGTAATCAATGGAAGACGGTGAAGCTATATAAATCATCTCTAAAGGTCAAATATTTTGAGAATCTTTATGGAAGAACTATACCTAGACATTTGAAGGCTTATCTTTGTGACACTGATATATGTAGTTGAAAGAATTGTGACAAGGAATATGATGTATTTGGAGCACTTCTCTAAGGCACAAATGTATGAATCAATCGCACTTCCCATAACTTCCTTCCTAAATTTAGAAGAAGGAATAACCACATCAATAAAGATGACCTATTTTAAAAGAACCTAGACAAAGAATATAGCGCAATGAAATTTCTGTTGTTGAAGTTGATGCACCTTCATTGAATAAATTTGCCACTTGACAGCTAAAGATAAGTCAAAGGATCATATCTTTTGAACAAGGAATGGTTGAAGAGGTATGTATAATTTTTTTTGCATTTCATGATTTATGTCAATTATATTAAGTTCACTAAGTCATGATGATGATATTTTGAAATATAGTAAAAGGGTCTGCATAAATATATCTTAGACACCATAACATAATTGATATGTTAGAATCAGATTATTTCCCTTTAAAGAAGAGGCTTTTATAATCAAAGAATGAAATATCATGCTTATCATCTCTAGGGTTTTGCAACAAACTCTCTAGTATGATTATAGAATTTTCAATTCTTGAATGACAATATTAAAGACTTTGGAACATGAAGCATATATGGTTTTAAAACCCTATCAAAAGTTTGAGTTACAAAACCCTAGGAATAGAAACCCTAATTATTTTTTTCCGTTATAAAAATAAATCCTAGTTCTTGATATTTACTAGAATCAAATCATGTTGATGAAAGGAAAATATTGATGAAAACGATTCGAGATTAAGAGGGAGATGAATCTCCTCTAAGAGGATAAGTATTCTTTCTTTAAATTATCAATGTTGTTATTTTTTCTATGCACTTTGCTTTTTTTTCTTTCATAGTTTTTGAAAAAAGGTTGTAAGTCAAGACAAGATCTATCTAAGCTTGACTAATAGATGGAAGATTTGGAAGAACATAGGAAAGCATGAAGACAAGAAGAAAGTAGTTTGAAGCATGCATCAAAGGAAGTCAATTAGATGGAAGCATGAAAACAATATTTAATAAAAAGGAAATAAGTATACCTATCTCAGCTAAAATGAGGAAGATGTTAGATATGATACTAATTGAAGTTTGATAGAAAATCCAAGAAATTTATGATAAAAAAGAGAAGATGACATATCAATGTCAAGACCCTTTGGTAAGAAGTTGAAGAGTTTTGATATCATTGTACTAGAAGCTGATTGGTTTGATTGAGGAACACATTTATTGACAATGTTGATGATGATAAGAGATACTACTGATGATTGAACAATGATACAATTCATTGGAAAATCATGAAAGAAGAACCTTGTTATGAAGAACAAATATGTGAAGGCATGTGAAATCATATGTGAAGAAGTTTGGATCCATAAGATACTTGATGAATTACTTGATGACATGTTGAAAGCTCTCAGAGAATTAGGAAGGTTGAAGCTTGTTATGACGTGATCTAGATAGGAGCCAGGAAACTATAATAGATCTCCACAGACGAACATGTAGTCTACGCTTTGATGAGTATTTTTTAGACAAGTTTATGCTTTTAGTTATTCCTCTCTATTTGAGAGGGAGTGAACATGGAAATTATATTCTCCATGTGTCATGCACTACGGGTATGACTAACAACCATAATCCTAGTGAAGGAACTTGTTAGGAGAATGGTGGATTAGATAAGTGTAAGAGACCAATATTGTTTGAGGATAGGCGATATCCAATATAAGAATATTATCGAGGACTAATATTCTTTGAGGATGGGTGGTATCCAATATAAGAATAGTACTATGAGGGAATATCTAGTGAACATTTGGATGGGGTATATGCCTAGAGAGGCAGTGGCGTTGTCCAAATTTATGCCTCCCAACATTACGCTCTAATCTAGTGGATAGATATAGCTTATTAGTCATTTTGTTATTGAAAGTGATGGTTATGATGATTGTTGATGATGCTTATCAATCTGAATCCCTTATGAGAATATTTAAATTTGAGGGTATCATGTCATGTCCTTGTGAATACCTCCTTAGTTAAGAGGGAGTCTTGAAAATGTAACTAGTGTTGGTTCATAATGTAATAAAATGTAACATTAATCATTAATTATATTTATTATTATTATTATTCCAAGTCAAAGCAAGTTCTCCATCATTATAGGGTCATTTAGGTCAAAAATAAAATTTATTGAGTAAAAGATAAATGTATAGTGTTAAGTCCTATTTGGAATTTTTAAAAGAAAAGAAAAGAAAATTATTTTTGAGTCAAAGTGTCTTCACAAGACCAAGTTGACCCTCTAGATGGACAAGTTGACAAGCCCATAATTCATGTCTCTTCATATGGTCGAACAACTATATATTGGAACCTATGCTCCATATTTGGCATTTAATTTGGATTCTTTGTGGAAGAAAATTTTGGATCTATAACATGAATTTTGAGGCATGAAATAAGTGAATATTCTGTGATGTATCTCTCTATATAGTGTGAGCTTTTGTGACAAATAATTTTATGTATGATGCAAGTTTTATGTTCCTATATGGTGTGAATTTTGTGCTCCTATATGATGTGATTTATGTATATGACACAAATTTTGTAAAGAAAATGCCAGTTCTATTGATGTAAACTCTTATGGCATCAGTCCTCTAATGAAGCAAGTAATCAATGACACCTATATCTCTATAATGTGGCAGATTGATTGACATAACTTATAAAAGCTTGAGGGGATAACTTTGGTCTTTGTGAGAGTCTTGGTCTTGGTATTGAGTCTAGGATATCTCATTTTGATCTAATTATATAAGAAGAAGATTATTTGGGTTTTTCCCCTCTTGGGGTTTCCCCTAGCTTGGAACCTACATCTTTGTGTTCTTTGTCTCTTGTCATTTTCATTTTGCATATCCTAGTAATTGATTGATAAGAAAAACATAAAAAAGGACAAGCCAACAAACATTCACAAGTAATTATCAAGTAAGAGAAATCAACCCTAATGTATAAGCATCTTGATTTCTCAACATGAGAGAAGTCGTAAATAAATGTCACATAGTACAATGAGCCTCCAAGTGATTTCACAAACATCTCACCACATACATCAGAGTGAATCAAATATAAGACTTATTTAGATCTATTTTGACTACTTGGAAAAGGTTTCTTGATATTCTTTCCAAGTGAACAATCTTTACAAACAGCGCATGATCTATCTACAATTTAGGGACGCATGAAAATATTTGATTCAATTGATGTGGTGCTCTATAATGAAGGTGACAATATATTCTATGCCATAGCTCACCTGGATTGTTTTCATCATGTAATAGGCTTGAAGATGGTTGAATCACAAGACTATACAATCTCCCTTCATGAATCCCAATAACCCTAGCGTCATCTATACTAGACCCCTTGGACTATACAAGTACTTTTCCATTCACAAAATCTACTCTATCTCCTTTATCTTCTAAACATGAAATAGAGACAAGATTATTTTTCAAACTTGGTACATATAAAACATTGTTGAGGTGTACATTGTTACTAGATTCCTGCTCAATGGATGCCTTTCCAACTCCTTTTACTGCATAACTATGTTTGTCTATGTTGTATCTTTTTCTTGTCAAAGAAAGGCTATATATATATATATATATATATATATATATATTTTTTTTTTTTTTTTTCTAATTAATTTCCTAGTTAGATTGTTGGGCATATGCAAATATCCATGAAGAAATGGTTTTTATAAGTTTCTGGGTTATTTTTAGAATATAAATTTAATTTTCAATAATTTTAATTTTCTAAAAATATAATCTTATATTTTATAAAATCATTTATTTAAAATATTAATTTTATTTATTAAAAAATACTCGTCTTGGGACCCAATTTCCAAGTTCAATAAAGGTCAAATGTCCACTAACCAATTTACACCAAGCCTCAATCCAACTCAACCCCAACATCTAAGTATGAGAACCACATTTGTTACCATATATTACGGGGTCTAAAGTCAAAATAAATAAGTCAAATCAATAAGAAGTTGTCAAATTACATGATAAAATCCATAATTTATAATGGCTTGAGATATGTGAAATCTGACATTTAACCTACCCCCCTCCCCCAACCCACCTCTGCAAAGTTGTTTCATTTTTACCATTTTTATACGTGTTTCCATCTCATGTATTGCGACCCTCCCCCCACACACCCCAAAACCATTTACCACCTACTACCCCTTTATAATACTATTGCCATACCATTTACCATATTTATTTAAATGTGAGGTAGGCAATTTAGAAAAGTTACAAAGTTTGCATCGAAGACGATAATGGAGGGAAGATTTTTATAGCTCTATTTTTCTGGAATGAGCTTATGGGTGGAAGCTTGAGGTAAGAGGAGGATAGGTAAACAATTGAAATATATCTTCGTGCATGTGAAATGAGGAAGTAATTTTCAATAAAAATCATGGAGTTTCCAATGTTATAAAGAAATATTTCCTCCCTGTCGAATAATCTTACGGAGGTGAAAATAAAATTCTACACAACAGACAAATAAATATTTTATGCTATAAGTAGGAAATAAATTATAAAGAGGAAAATGCAGGTGGACAGAAATTTGGATAATTTCTTATCCAAAGTTTTTATAGAAGTGAAAAGGGAGGATAGAAAAGATATTTTCATAATTTACAAAACATGGTTGGAGACATGGTTTTCAAAACAATGGGAAGCAAACCATTAAATGGTTTTCACAGGAAAATGGGAATTATTTATGAAGTTTCATTTAATTAGAAGTATACCAGAAGTGGGAAAAACTAAATATGAAAACAATGGATGGTTTGGGTAAATTGTTGTAAATTTCATTTATGAAATTCATAAGAAAATAATTGCTACAATAAAGAAGTATTACAAGACATCTTTTTCAAAACCATGGATGCTTTTACAGAGAAAATATTATTTAAGGAGATACTTGGGATTTGATTTGTGAAATTCATGACGAAAAGAACAGTTTTACAAGTCAAAAGAAGACATGGTTTTATATTACAGACATGGTTTTTCAAAACCACATGAAATAATTTGATTTTATGGAAATATGATTTTATAGATTTTTGGAAAATGTTTTTATGAAAATATCTTATTTTGAAAAACTTAAAATTAATATTTTTGAAAACTAAAGAGTGACAAAAAATCAAATATTTCCAAATAATTTTCAAATTTTATGACAATGATTAAGCACCTAGAAGATAATTATTTGAATTATCAAATGATTTTATCAAAGGACAGGGGATTAGTCAATTCTATAAAAAGGATCAGTCAACTACGTTATGGGAATATTAGCTGAATTTTAGGGAGCGCTTCAACAACCTCTAGATTCTAAGGAAAAAGATAAATAGGGAGAAGATTAAGGCATATTTGTGACACACAATGAGAAAACAGTTTCAAGAATAAAGGCAATCAATCAACAATCAATTAGCCAATTTCCAGATTTTGAGGAACAAGACTTTTAATCAGCTCTAGATTTCCTGTAACTATTTAGAGATTATTTTTATTCTTAGTGAATTGTTTAGATTTTTATTCTAGGAAGATAGACACAGTCAGTTGTGTGTAATGTTATATATATTGTATGATTTTGAATATGAAAAGGTTGGAATTTGATGACAAAACCCTACCATTTTTGTAAAGACGTCTATTGCAGAATTTTTAATTGAAGGTTTCTAGCTTTAGGTTTATGACATGCTTCTCATGTATTTCTTTCCCTGTGATTTCATAATCTATTTTTTCATATGTTTACGGTAATATAGAAGAACTGGGAAATGATAAGTTAAGTATTAACTTCCCTAACAACCCACTGCAAAGTTATAATCATTATGGAGACTAGTTAAATTAATAGTCTGTTTAAATTAGTACCTCTGCATAATTAAATTATTTACTTCTATGTTCTCTTACACATATTTATGTGGCTTATAGATATTCTCCTGTACACATCTATTCTTGTTAGATGATTGAGTATTCAAGATGCATACTTCTTATTTCTCTTATATTCCTCTAGCAAACTCTTTAAAGCTATTTTATTCTGTCAGAGCTGGACGTTGGCACTTTGATAAAACATCGACAAGAGAGGACTTTATTTTTGAGAAAATATTTGATATGCATCAACAACCACTTATAGAAATCATATATATGGCCATTGTGCTTCATAGACTATTGTCTAGTGATAATGAACAACATTAAAAAGCCTCGTAACACTTGAGGGAGCCTCCTCTAGTTTGAGGGCTAGCTTGAACCTCAATTTTGGCCGAGTTAGTTTCTTGGCATAGTTTCGCAGCCAAGAACTACCTTGTAGAAACATATAAAACATTTGGTGTCATTGTCGAGGAGTGAAGCAATAAAGAAATATTTCCTCGGAAAACAAAGAATGATAGATCTATTCCTTGCTAGTGAACAAGGAGTTTGCATTTTATATTGGTTTCAATTCCTTCACCTGGCGGCTCCACTTTGTTTATATGGTAATTCCACTAGGTTATCAATTCCACTGCTTCCATATGTCAGTTTACTTTACTAATGTGCTTGTGAAAGGCTCCATGATGGTTGCACTTAGCTGTATATTTTTCTTCCTCTTGAGGAAAAGAACTATGAAGTCTTCAAAGTTCTTCAATATTTTATGTCTCATCAAGTTATTGGTCCTCTCCGGTAAGTATCAACAACTCATGGAATTTAATGTTTATAGTGTATATATTCTTGTTAAATTTTAAGCTACATGCAAGGTGCTCTACTCGTTAAATCAATGCTCACATGGTTGCACTGGACACATGATTACACCTAACAGTGTACAATGTTAGGTCAATAAAGTGGGCATGTGTGCAAATAGATCAATTCGTTCCAGTGTGCATTACATGGATTTTTTGTAGTCTACAAATGGAGTGATTTCAAAAGTGTTAGTATACAATAAATCAATTAATTTTAAATCTTATTCGGCAATAGATTTCAAAATTTAGTTTGTAAAAGGTGTGGTTTCCAGAATGAATCAATTTCAGTTTTCAGATTTCAGTGTGAGTCAATCTCTGAAATAGTGCAAACAATATGGTTTCAATTTGCAAATGCAACTTAAAATTACAGTTTGATGAAATAATGCCATGCCCAACAAATTCAAGGCACATGTCTATAGATTCTTTGCATCCCACAAGGGGAAGAAACCCCCAGTTGAAGCCAATGTTGTAGCTTTTTCTTGTCAAAGAAAGGTTACAAATTTTTTTCGAAATTTGCTAATTAATTTCTTGGTTAGATCCTTGGGCTTCAGAAAATGTCCATGATGAAATGGTTTTTATAAGTTTCTTGGTTATTTTTAAAATACAATTTTAATTTTTAAATAAATTTAATTTTATAAAAATATAATCTTATATTTTTATAAAATCATTTATTTAAAATATTAATTTAAGGAATTAAAGGATACTGGGCTTGGGACCCAATTTCCAAGTTCAATAAAGGTGAAATGTCCAACAAGAAATTTACACCAAGTCTCAAGCCAAGTCGGCGCCCATTTATTTAAAATATTAATTTAAGGAATTAAAGAATACTGGGCCTGGGACCCAATTTCCAAGTTCAATAAAGGTCAAATGTCCAACAAGAAATTTACACCAAGTCTCAAGCCAAGTCGGCGCCCAATATCTAAGTACGAGAACCACATTTGTTACCATATATTACAGGGATCGAAATTGAAAATCAATAAGTCAAACCAATAAGCAGCTTCCAAATTACATTATAAAATCCATAATTTAGAATTCCCCAAAATGTGTGAAATAATAATCAATGGCTTTTCGGGGCCCCCACCTACCCCCCACCCCATCCACAAATTTGTTTCATTTTTACCTTCTTTTACACGTGTTTCCATCTCATATATTGCGGACCCTCCCTTCCTAAATCATTTACCACCTACTAACCTCCGCCCCTTCCCTCTCACAATACCATTGCCATACCATTTACCATATTGATTTAAATGCGAGGTTGGAAATTTAAAAAATATATAAATTCTACATCGAAGGAGATAATGGAGGGAATATTTTTACAAATCTATTTTTCTAGAATGAGCTTATGAATGAAATATTGAGGTAAGAGGAGGCTAGGTCAACAATTGAAATATATCTGCGTGCAAGTACAATGAGGATACATGTTCCAAAAGTACATTTCAATACAAATCATGGAGCTTCCAATGTTATAAAGAAATATTTCCTCCCTGTGGAATAATTTTACAGAATTGAAAATAAAATTTTACACAATATACAAATAAATGTTTTATCCTATAACAAGGAAAGGAATTATAAAGAGGAAAATAGGTGTGAGCATAAAATTTGGATAATTGCTTATCCAAAATTTTATAGGAGTGAAAAGGGAGGATAGAAAAGATATTTTCATACTTTACCAAACATGGTTGGAGACTTGGTTTTAAAAACTCTGGGAAGAAAACTAGTAAATAGTTTTCATAGAAAATGAGAATTATTTATGAAGTTTCATTTATTCACAAGTATACCAAAAGCGGGAAAAAATAAATATGAAAACAATGGATGGTTTTGGTAAATTGTTGTAAATTTAATTTATGAAATTCATACACAAATAAATGCTACAATGGATAAGTATTAAAAGACATGGTTTTCAAAACCATGGATGGTTTGACAGAGCAAAGGTTATTTAATGAGATATTTTGGGATTTGATTTATAAAATTCATGAAGAAACGAACAGTTTTACAGGTCAAAACATTTTTCTATTGAAGACATGGTTTTTTAAAACCACATGAAGGAATTATGTTTTTTTATGGAAGTATGGAAATATGATTTTATATATTTCTAGGAAATGTTTTTATCAAAATATATTCTTCCGAAAAACTTGAAATTAATATTTTTATTTCCAAATCATTTTCAAAATTTACAACAATGATTATGCACCTTAAATATAATTAATTGAATTATCAAATGATTTTATCAAATGACATGGGATTAATCAATTCTATAAAAAAGATCAATCAACCTTATTATGGGAATATTAATTGAATTTTAGGGAGTAGCTTCAACAACCTCCAGATTCTAAGGCAAAAAATCAACAGGTAGAAGATTAAGGCATATTTGTGACAAACAATGAGTAACTAGTTTCAAGAATAAATAATTCAATCAACAATCGGTGAGCCAAATCCCAGATTTGGAGGCACACGAATTTCAATCATCTCCATATTTCCTACAATTATTTAGAGATTATTTTTATTTTTAGTGAATTTTTTATATTTTTATTCCAAGAAGCTAGACACAGTTAGTTGGGTGTAATTTTCTATATATTTTATGATTTTGAATGTAAAAAGGTTGGATTTTGATGCCAAAACCTGCCATTTTTGTAAATACTTCTATTGCAAATTTTATAATTGAAGGTTTCTGGCTTTAGTTGCATGGAAAAATTGTTTCTCATGTATTTTTTTCCCTGTGATTTCATAATATGTTTCTGCATATGTTTAAGTTAATATAGAATCATTGGGAAAGGCTAAGTTAATTGTTAACTTCCCTGACAACCCACTGCAAAGTTACCATCATGATGGAGACTAGCTAATTGAACAATATGTTTAAATTAGTACCTATGCATCATTAAATTATTTCCTTTTGTCATCTCTTAAACATATTTATGTGGGTTATATAGATTCTCCTGTACACATATATTCTTTTTAGATGATTGAGTATTCATGATGCATACTTAATTATCTAATTTCTATTCTATTACTCTACCAAAATATTTAAATCTATGTTATTTTGTCGGAGCTGGACGTTGGGACTTTGATAAAACCTCAACAAGAGAGGAATTCATGTTTGAGTAGAGATTGGATACTCATGACAAACCACTTATCTAGATCATAGATCTAGCCATTGTGCTTCATAGGTTGTTGTCCAATCATAATTAACAACATTAAAAAGCCTTGTAACACATGAGGGAGCCCCCTCTGGTTCGAAGGTCAGCTTGAACCTAAATTTTTGCCGACTTGCCTTCTTGGCATAGTTTCATAGCCAAGAACTGCCTTTGAGGAACAAATACAACATTTGTCGTTGTTTTTGGGGAGCGAAGTAACAAAGAAATATTTCCTCGAAGAATGATCAAGACTATATCTATTTCCTGCTGGTGAACAAGGAGTAGGAATTTTATATTGGTTGCAATTCCTTCGCTCGACAACTCCACTTGTTTATATGGCCATACCATTGGGTTATCAATGTTGAGAAATCTAGGGCAATTTAATAATTATATTTCTCTTAACTATGATAATTTCTTGTGATATTCTTTTCTTATATTCTACTTCTTATTATTAACATGTGTTATTATCATCAACCAACTATCAAAACAAGAATATCAATAATGCACAAGTACAGAAGATATTGGCACCAAGCCAGGGAAAAAACCTCTCGAAATTTTGAGAGGAAAAATCCTTTGAACTCTTTCTTATAGAATATTTATTATTGAATTCCAAGACCCAAACTTTGAATTAAGACCGCCTTCAACATCAAAACTGATAATACCTCAAAAATGTACCCAAACAAGTTGTTTCCTTCTGCAATTTCAAACAACACATTAGGTGTGCAACATTAGTATGAAAATCAGCAAGTATGATCTAGGATAGGCTCACCTACCCTTTCCTTATTCTCACTTTTCTTGGAGATTGATCTCACATACCATGACCCTTTGTATTGAGCTTGATATAAGACTTCTTGATGCTGAAAGAGTGACTATTATAGGGAAAATGAGAACATAACTGTCTACCTCAGAACATCATCATACATGCAAAGAGGGTTAGGGCTATTCTAGCCCTTCTATGACCTCATTATTCTTGCCAACTTCTTCTGGATGACTTCCTCATTCCTACTTCTACAAGATTGAGCCTCTGACCCAAAAATATGCCCATACAAAATGATGCCCTAGTTAAGATCTAAATGCCACACACATGATCAAACTTCTTGATGGATTTGGATGAGGGAACAAACTTCCTCTTGGACTGGGGTTAACTTCTTCTTCGACCCCTTCTCTTCGTTTATCCTTCCTTGTGTGAGTGAGATGTATGTGTTGTGAGGAGGTACCAATGTTGCATTTATATAGGCTTGTCTCCTCATCTATAGGCCAAATTTTTTCCTTGATTAGGCCGACATAATCGGAGGCTTCTAGAACTATCCAAATAAATTATTTCAAGTGGCTTCCTTGCATCAATTCGATGGGTACATTTTGGAGTATTTCATTGATGATATAAAAGGAATTTTTGATGTACAAAAATCACATTTACAAGTGTAACGATACATGATTGTCTTCATTTTACATAACTTAACCTAAGGCTCTCAATGGGAGCCACAACTAGACTAGGAAACTTCTTGAGCATGAAACCCATATCTAAAGCAAAAAATATAAAAGATTTCTTGATACAAAATTACATCATTACAAGAATTGACATTATGAAGACCGAACCTAGTCACACTATTTTCAACACTCCCTCTTAACTAGGTAGGTATTCATACATACATGGTACATGGACATTCTCAATACAAGAGTTCTCATAACAAAAGGGTTGGATTAGTTATCCATTTGTTATAGCATCATTTCAACCAACATTGTTTCCATATAGAAAGTCTTCACTAACAACTCTATCTCTCAAATAGATCAGAGCACAATGTTGGAAAGACTGATGACTTATAGACACACTCGTCATCGTCTCTCTTAGGGTCATACACACCTGGGTGTTCTTCGAGTATGCCCTACTAGGAATATTCTCATCTTGGGTTCCCATCCCTCAAGAATATTAGTCCTCTTGCCCACTCTTATCTTGGATGCCCTACGACATCCTCAAAGAGTGTTGGATGCCATATGATAACTCAATCCTCCATTTATTTTTCATTCTCGGAAGGCAGAAATGTAGTTTCTATATTTCTCGCTCAAATAGGGATGACATATCAACCAGACCAAGCTTTTGTCTAAAATACACAAGCTTCTTGTTCGGAAGCGATTTCATTAATATGTGGATGGTTTTCTCATCGGTGGGAACATACTCCAGCTTCAGCACACCATCTTGTACCCGCTTCCGAATATAATGATAATTTTTATTTATGTGCTTTGTCTTCCCATGAAACACTGGGTCCTCAGGCAATCTTATACAACTGGTATTATCACAATGAATATTTGTAGGGCCCAATGGTCCTGCAAACAAGTCAGATAACAATTTCCTCAACCAAACCACTTCCCGGCTTACTTCACATGCTGCTACATACTTGGCATCAACATTTCTTAAGGCAACTGTCTCTTGCTTCTTGCTCATCCAAGAGACCATCTAGGATCCTACACTAAAGCATCCTTCAGTAGTGCTTCTTCCATCCTTCTCACTGCCTTCCCAATCGAAATCAGTAAATCCTGTCAGAAGTACATCTTTTCCTTTCTCATATTTTGGGTAATGATATATGGTTCCTCACAAGTATCTAAGTATATGCATGGCTGCCACCCATTGATCATGACGAGGCTCCATCTGGAACTGACTGAGAACATTCACTACAAAACATATATCTGGCCAAGTATTCAAAAGGTACATCACAGATCCAATCAATTTCCTGTACCTTGTGGGATCCAACAAACTAGATTCACAGTTTCTTAGCAGTCTTAGGTTTGCAATCATAGGAGTTGCAATAGGATTTCACTCCATCATGTCAAACCTCTTAAGAATTTCAATTACATACTTCACTTGACCCAAGTAAATCTCATTGGGTTCTTTCCATACTTCGAGTACCAGATAATAGTGCATGGATCCCATATCCTTCATATTGATTTATGTATTCAACTGTTTCTTGCATTCTTGAATACGTTCTTATACACCTATTAGTAGAAGATCACCTGCATATAGTAAGATGATGAAAGGTTCATTCTTTACTACTTTGATGTAGAGGTTGGGATCAACCAAAATTTTGATAAATCCCAGTCTTTGCAAATAAGCATCCATCCTTGGCATACCATGCTCTAGGTGCTTGCTTGAGGCCATATAAATCCATTTTCAACCTGCAACCATAGCCTTATTTATCCTTGACTTAGAATCCCAAAGGTTTCTCAATGTAGACTTCTTCATCTATGGTTCCATTAAGAAATGTTGTCTTTACATCCATTTGATGAAATTTCCACTTCATGGATGCTGCCAAAGAAATTAGTGAATGAATGGTTATATATATTGATGTAGGAGCAAAGGTTTCTTCATATTCAATTCCTTCTTCTTGAGAGAAACATCTAGCCACAAACCTGGCTTTTTATTTGTTTATGCTCCCATCCGTAGCATGCTTGATCTTGTAAATCCACTTCAAGTTTACCATAGATTCGTTTTCCAGTCTAGGAACAATTTCCCAAACACCATTCTTCATTATAGATTGGTATTCCTAATTTAAGGTAGACTTCCATCCAAAGTGCTTGGAAGCTTCTTCAAATGTGGATGGCTCATCTTCTATCAATTTTGACATGTAGGCTGCATACCCAGTGTAACTTTTAGGTTTCCTGCCTTCTCTAAATTTTCCACTTACCTAGTGTCTTTCAGCATCTTAAAGGGTGGAGGTCAACCAATTTGGTCTCTTCCTCCTTTCAGAGATAACGATAGGTTCGCTCAGACCTTCATATTCTTGATGAGCATATTCTTCTTATTTATTGACTTCTACCTCAAATATAGGAAGATCCTCTTCATTGGAATTGGATGAAATATCTTTTTACTTCATGAATGCAATATTGTCATTAGATATTACATCTTCACTTACCTCTATTTGATGTCCTTCCTTGATGTAGATTCTGTAAGCCTTGGATGAATTAATATATCCCACAAATATTCCCTTCTTGCTTACTGGATTGAGCTTCTTTATTTTATCCTTGGTAATGTGGATATACACTAGGCATCAAAATATTCGAAGATGGTCCACATTAGGTTTCCTTCCAGTGAAAGATTTTTCAGGAGTTTGATTATTCAGAGACCTGTGGGGACTTATATTTTGAATATAAACATAAGTGTTCATTTCTTCTCCCCATAGGAATTTTGGTAGATCTTGGTCATGAAGCATTTCCTTGACACTTTCTTCTATGGCCTTGTTCTTTCATTCAACTACTCCAATTTTATGGGGATTATATGGAACTATGAGCTCCCTCTTAATCCCAGCCTCCTTGCAGAAGTCTATAAGCTCTTTAGAAGTGTATTCTCCACCATTGTCAGATCTTAAGGTCTTGATCTTTCTTTCTGTGAGACTCTCCACTTCAGCTTTGAATTCTTGAAATTTTGAAAAAACTTCATCCTTGGACTTAAGAAGGTAAAGCCAAGTTTTCCTAGAGTGATCATCTATGAAAGTGACATAGTATAGATGTCCTCCAAGAGATTTGGTCATGCGGCTACAAACACCATAGTGCAAAATATCAAGTATCTCTTGAGCACGAGATGTGCTATGTCCAAATGGTTTCTTTGCAATCTTTCCCAACACACATCATTTACATACACCTTCATGTTATTCCTTGAGATTTGGGATTCCATTTACTATGGAATTTAGGGTTGGAAGAATTTTGTAGTGAAGTTGGCCCAATCTTCTATACCATAATTCACATGGACTAATTTCAATATGAACAAGTGCTTGGTTTACAGGAGAAGCAAATCTATATAATATTCCTTCTCGGACACCAATGGTTCTATCCTTTTCAATTCTTGAACCTTTAGCCCAAACAACTACCCTTCCATCTATTAAAGGAACTCTATCACCCATTTCTTATAAACATGAAATAGAAATAATATTTTTGCACAGACCTAGAACATAAAGGATGTCGTTGAGATGAATGTTACTTCCGTCTTCAAGCTTGATGGAAGTATATCCAATGCCTTTTACCGGATAATTTTCGTTGTCACCAAGTTCCACATAATAGGAAGACTTTCCTTTGGAGAAATTCTTGATTTGGTGATGATGTCTAGTCATATGCCTTGAATCTCCACTATCAATTACCCGAATATTCTCATCTTGAAACATGGCAGAGATTGCGAAGAATAAGCCATCATCTTTTGCAGATCTGTCAATTTTGGAGATAAGTTTAACCCATACTTGCTTGATCTTTTGATTGATGAAGATTATCATAAATGATCCATTTCTTGCCAATTTCTTCATGAGTGAGGTGATCTTCTTCATGCCCTTTGTAGAACCACATTCTGGTACCATGTTGAGAAATCTAGGGAAATTTAAGAATTCGATTTCTCTTAACTATGATAACTGCTTGTGATATTATTTTCTTATATTCTGCTTCTTATTATTAACATGTGTTATTATCATCAACCAGCTATCAAAACACAAAGATCAACAATGCACAAGTACACAAGATATTGGCACCAAGCAAAGGAAAAAACTCCAAATTGTTAGAGGAAAAACGTGGGAAAAACCCTTTGAACTCTTTCTTATAGAATCTTTATTGATGAATTCCAAGACCCAAACTTTGACTTAAGACTGTCTTCAACATAAAAATGACAATACCTGCAAAATTTACCTAAACAAGTTGTTTCCTTATGCGATTTTGAACAACACAGTAGGTCTGCAACATTAGTATGACAATCAACAAGTATGATCTAAGATAGGCTCACCTATCCTTTCCTTATTTTCACTTTCCTTGGATACTAATCTCACATACGATGAACCTTTGTATTGAGCTTGATATAAGACTTATTGATGTTGAAAGAGTGACTGTTCTAGGGCAGCGAGAATAGACCTATCTACTTCAGAACATCATCATACATGCAAAGAGGGTTAGGGCTATTCTATCCCTTCTATGACCTCGTTCTTCTTGCCAACTTCTTCTGGATGAATTCATCCTTCCTACTACTGCAATATCGAGCCTTTGACCCAAAAATATATCCATACAAAATGATTCCCTAGTTCAGATCTGAATGTCGCACATGTGAAAAAACTTCTTGATGGATTCGGATGACGAAACATACTTCCTCTTGGACTGCAGCTACTCCTTCTTCAACCCCTTCTCTTCGTTTATCCTTCCTTGTGTGAGTGAGATGTATTTTTTGTGAGGTGGTATCAACACTGCCTTTATATAGGCTTGTTTCCTCATCTCTAGGCCGACCTAATTCCTTGATTAGGCTGACATAATAGAAGGCTTCTAGAACTGTCCAAATAAATTATTTCAAGCAGCTTCATTACATCAATTCAGTGGGTACATTTTGGAGTATTTCATTGATGATCTGGAAGGACTTTTTGACTTACAACAATTACATTTGCAAGTGTAACAATACATGATTGTCTCCATTTTACATAACTCAACCTAAGGCTCTAAATGGGAGCCACAACTAGACCAAGAAACTTCTTGAGCATGAAATCCATGTCTCAAGCAAAAAATATAAAAAATTTCTTGATACAGAATTACATCATTACAAGAATTGAAATTATGAAGACATCACCTAGTTACACTATTTTCAACAATCAATTCCACTTGTTCCAGATGTCAGATGCGTTTAATAATTTACTTGTGCAAGGCTTAGTGATGGTTGTACTCAACAGTATATTTTTCTTCGTCTTGAGGAAAACAACTATGCAATCTTCAGAGTTGTTCAATATTTTATGTCTCACCAGCTTACTGATCTTCACCGGTAAGTATCAACAACTCATGGAATTTAATGTTTATAGTGTATATTATTGTCTTGTTTTTGACTACATGCAAGGTGGTCTGCTAGTTAATCCAATGCTAATATGGTTGGACTGGAAGCATGATTACATGTAACCATGTACAATTTTAGCTCAGTAAAGTAGGTGTGTGTGCAAATAGATCAGTTGGTTCCAGTGTGCAGTGTATGGATTTTTTGCAGTTTATGAATGGAGTGATTTCAACAGTGTTAGTATATAATAGATCAGTTAATTTTAAATCTTCTTTGACAACAATATTTAGAATTCAGTTTGTAATGTGTGGTTTCCAGAATGAATCAATTTTAGTTTTCATAGTTTAGTGTGATTCAATCTCTGAAATACTGTAGGCAATATGGTTTCAGTCTATAAATGCAACTGTAGATTATAGGTTGATGAACTAACTCCATGCCCAACAAAATCAAGGCACATGTCTACAGGTTCTTTGCATCCCATAGGGGGAAGCAGTCCCCAGTTGGAGCCAATGTTGTAGCTTTCTCTTGTCAACCAAAGGCTACAATTTTTGTTTTGAAATTTGTTAATTAATTTCCTAGCTAGATTCTTGGGCATATGCAAATGTCTGTGATGAAATGTATTTTATAAGTTTCTATGTTATTTTTAAAACATAATTTTAATTTTATAAAAATATAATCTTATATTTTTATAAAATCATTTATTTAAAATATTAATTTTATGCATTAAAAATTACTGGGCTTGGGACCCAATTCCCAAGTTCAATAAAGATCAAATGTCCACTAAGAAACTTACACCAAAGTTAAAATCAAAAGATAAATAAATAAGCAACTACCAAATTCCATTATAAAATCCATAATTCAAAATGCTTCAAGATGTGTGAAATAAAAATCAATGGTTTATACGTGTTTCATTTTTACCACCTTTTATACGTGTTTCCATCTCATGTATTGTAGACTCCCCTCCCCCCCAAACCATTTACCACCTACTACCCCCCCTGTAATACCATTTCCATACCCTTTACCATATTGCTTTAAATGTGATGTTGGAAATTTAAAAAAATTATAAAGTTTGCATCGAAGCTGACAATGGATAGAATATTTTTATAGCTCTATTTTTCTGGAATGAGCTCATGGGTGAAAGATCGAGGTGAGAGGAGGCTATATCAACAATTGAAATGTATCATTTTCAGGTAAAATGAGGATACATGTTCCAAAATTACATTTCAATACAAATCATGGAGTTTCCAATGTTATAAAGAAATATTTCCTCCTTGTGTAATAATTTTACAGAGGTGAAAATAAAATTTTACACAATAGAGAAATAAATGTTTTATGTTATAAGGAGGAAATGAATTATAAAGAGGAAAATGTATGTGAACATAAAATTTCGATAATGTCTTATCCAAATTTTTTAGAGGAGTTAAAAATGAGGATACAAAAAATATTTTCATAATCTACCAAACATGGTTAGAGACATAGTTTTCAAAACCATGGGAAGCAAACGAGTAGATGGTTTTTAGAGAAAAATGAGATTTATTTATGAAGTTTCAGTTATTCATAAGTATACTAAAAGTGGGCAAAACTAGATATCAAAACAATGGATGGTTTGGGTAAATTGTTGTAAATTTCATTTATGAAATTCATAAACAAATAAATGCTACAATGGAGAAGTATTACAACACATGGTTTTCAAAACCATGGATGGTTTTACAAAGAAAAGATTATTTAAGGTGATATTTTGGGATTTGATTTATGGAATTCATGAAGAAAATAACAATTTTAAAGGTCAAAACAAGACATGGTTTTCTATTGAAGACATGGTTTTTCAAAATCACAGGCATGAATTATTTTTTTATGGAAATACGGAAATATGATTTTATAGATTTTTGGGAAATGTTTTTATGAAAATATCTTATTCCCAAAAACTTAAAATTAATGTTTTTGAAAACTAAAGGGTGACAAAAAATCAATATTCAAATTTTACGACAATGATTAGGCACTTGAAAGATAATTAATTGAATTGTCAAAGGATTTTATCAAAGGACAGGGGATTAATCAATTCTATAAAAAAGATCAGTCAACCAGATTATGGGCATATTAACTGAATTTTAGGGAGCAACTTCAAATACCTCCAGATTCCAAGGAAAAAGATCAACATGAATAATATTAAGGAATATTTGTGACAGAAAATGAGCAACTAGTTTCAAGAGTAAAGGAAATCAATCAACAATCTATGAGCCAATTCCCAGATTTGGAGGCACAAGACTTTCAATCAGCGCTATATTTCTTGCAATTATTTAGACATTATTTTTTTTAGTGAATTCTTTAGATTTTCATTCCAGGAAGCTAGACACAGTTAGTTGGGTGTAACATTCTATATATTGTGTGATTTTGAATGTAAAAGGGTTGGATTGTTATGCCAAAACCCTGCCATTTTTGTAAAGCCTTCTATTGCAAAAATTTAATTGAAGGTTTCTGGCTTTAGTTTCATGACAAAATTTGTTTCTCATGTATGTCTTTCCCTGTGATTTCATAATTTGTTTTTTCATATTTTTAAGGTAATATAGAAGTATTGGGAAAGGCTAAGTTAAGTATTAACTTCCCTCAACAACACACTGCAAAGTTATCATCATTATGGAGACTAGCTAATTGAACAATGTGTTTAAATTAGTACCTCTGCATCATTAAATTATTGCCTTTTGTCGTCTCTTAAACATATTTATGTGGGTTACAAAAATTCTCTTGTATGCATCTATTCCTGTTAGATGATTGAGTATTCATGATGCATAATTAAGTATCTAATTTATGTTCTATTCCTCTAGAAAACTCTTTAAATATATGTTATTCTCTAATAGTTGGAGGTTGGCACTTTGACAAAACCTCAGCAAGAGAGGACTTTATGTTTTAGCAAAGCTTGGATACTCATCATCAAACACTTATACAAATAATAGATCTCGTCATTGTTCTTCATATGCTACTATCCAGTGACAATGAACAACATTAAAAAGCCTCGTAACAAATGAGGGAGTCCCCTCTGGTTCGAGGGCTAGCCTGAACCTAAATTTTGGTCAAGTTGGTTTCTCAGCACAGTTTTGAAGCCAATAACTTCATTCGAGAAAAATATACAATAGTCTCCAAGCTCTACCTTTTGAGACCTCCTCTTTTCCATCATGCTTGTATAATGTTTCCACGATCTATGGTCATGTGTCGATGCACCAGTATCTACTAGCCACATATCATCATCATCTGCAATAGAACCTATTAGAGTGGAAAAGTAAAATAAACTTGTCACCTTTGGGCTTCTTAGGATGTTCATCTTCAACATCGACTATGGAAGCATCTCATTTTCCTTCTTGTTATTGGCCATCTCAGGGAAATCCCTTTTAAAATGTCCAAATTCCTGACAACAATAACATTGAATCTTTGATATGTCCTTATTATTTTGGGAAGGAGGTGATCTTATTTATGACTTCTTAGATTAAGAGCCAAACTTCTTATTTCCTTTACTCTTAATGATGGGTTCCCCATTTAGCAACATTTTTTTCACCAACTACCAATTTTTTGTAGATATTACCTTCTTTTTGTCATTAATCATGCCTTATTTTTCCATCTATTATTATAGGTATATGTGTGTGTTTATTTATTTAGTAGCTTGTCTCTTTTGTTTGAAATTAAATAACTAGAAGGTTGATTGGAAGATACAAATATGTGTGTTTGGATAAATAGAATATAGCTCTCATTATGGCTTATATGGATTTCTATATATAATGTGGTTTTCAATGAATAAGGTTTGGGATACTCATTGAATTTTAAGAATTTATATACAAGAATATTTGGATTTATATGCCTTGGTTTTATGTCTATAAGGTAATCTTTATGTCCTTTTTGCACACAGCCATTTTGACAAATTCTACAAGTCATTCACGGATACAGTCATATGTCAAGTGGACACATTCATGGATATAATCATATACCAAATGGGCACATTCATGGATATAGTCATATGCCAGGTGTACGCAAATGGTAATGCCAAAAGGCATGAGTGAAATTCAAAATAGATGAAGGCAAGATGCTTTTTGACCTCAGAGGATTTTGGTATGTTGGCTCAAAATTCGAGCATGTGTAGAGACCTTGTGTAGGATTGATTATAGTTTTATATTTCTGTTGTTCAAAGATAAATGAGGTATCTCTAATATTTTGATTTGAAAAAAATATTTTGGGTTGTGATGACCACAATATTGAATGTAGTAATAATGATATGTCGACTGTTGGACACTCATATGATCGTAGGGACAATTTGATCAAGCTTGAACTAACTTGATTTTGAATGCTCGCAAGACTGTCAAATGAATTATGCCCATTACAAGGCAAGAATAATAAAGTTGGATTATCCATGTCCAAAACTAATATATATTTGTAACCAACTTCTATTATCATTTTTCAATAAGTTTTCTCACTGAACTGAACCGATTGTGCATCTAATTTAAGACTTTGTAAACTTTTATATAAGGGTGAGTGCTCAAAGTGTAGAACAACACTATCATTTTGATCTTTATGCTTATATGCTATCTAATTGTTGTTTTTGTGATTGTTGGGAGTTACAATTGTTGTTTCATGCTTGGGTAATAAGGAAAAATAAAAAAATAATAGTATGAATTTTGGAGGGAAAAGAAAAAACTACATTTTTTTTTAAATTGTATTTTTGGCTTATCTCCTTAGAGGTTTACTCAAATTTCAAGTGTAGACATTCATTGGACGTGGAATTAAATTACGCATCCAACGAGTATCCATCATGCATACTTTTGAGAAGACCCACATTGATAAAAAAAAATGAAACAATAAAAAATGTGTTGAACATGATTTTTTAATGTATCTTCAATTTTTATCAATGTGGGTCTTCTCAAACGTATGCATGATGGGTACGCATTGGATACAAATTTAATTTTGCATCTAATGAGTTTCTACACTTGAAATTTGAGTAAACATATAAGTAGATAAGCCAAAAATAGAATTAAAAAAACTATTGTCTCCTCTTTTCCCTCCAACATATTTACATGTACCTCTCTTTAAATTTAAAGTATTTTGATTGGTTTACATATTATGACATAGAATTTATGTTAAACTTTCATGGGAAATTTTAAGCTAAAATTTCCTCTAATGAATTTTAATTTAAAAAAAAAGTTATGCATAGTTTAGTTTAGAATGGTTTTCTAAAGGAATTGGTGTTAGTCTCATTTAAAAGGGCATAAAAATTAATTGTTGCAGAATTAAAAATTAAAATAAGAATACTACCTTGTTAACCTTCGACTATATTGAGTTTACCTATTGTGATTTTGGGCAAATAAAGGGCCATTTATCTTAGTTGAGTTAATAGGTATAACCTTTTTATGAGACCTCCAATCCTATGCATATATTTTAGATCATCATAGTAAGCTATAAAACTTGAATTATGTGCATATAGAACTAAGCATCTCATAGGCTTACTAGCTCTAGTCAATAATTAGATTGACTATTCCACTTAATAATATTAAAACAAATGAAAACACTGTCACTTGAAGCAAGCTACAAGTGCTTGAGAAGCTTCTTTCTTCCTATCTCTCAATATAAGCCTTGATTATTCTTGAGCCCAAGAGGCCCATAATTATTCAAATGAGGGAGTTCCCTTCCTATTACTTATACTTGTTGAAAATGCATCCCACAAATTGGGTTGAACATTGAGTGTTGTAGTCACAAGTCCATTCTCAGGAATATTTTCTACAATTGCTTGAATTTGGTCCTCTATTTGTGAAATCCTTAGAAAATATGAAGTTGTGTTGTCATCATTCATCATCTTCGCATCATAAGTCTTCAAGTCCATGGATTGACCAACATTCTTGATAGTGAATAGATTAGTTACGACATCATAAATCTTCTTAGAAGTATCAAGCTTTGCAATGCATGGTATTAGATGATCTCTGATGGATTCCACAATAAGAATCATGGAAATGATGTCATGTTCCTTAAACTTCTATTTTCCTAAAACATCTGTTGGTTCTATAACATTCCCTACCATAATATCCAAATATTTGTTCTTTACAAGGATAAGACCAATTCTAAGTTTCTAAGATTTGAAGTTTGAGGCTCCTTCCAACTTGTTCTCAAATTTCATAGAAGAACTCGTGTATTCAAATCACAAGAAAGACTTCAACGATAGTGATCTAAAAGTAGTGTTGCTTTAAAGGTGATCTCAATGTTCCTTCCTTCACCCAAGCTTCGATACCATGTTGATTTTCTAAGTGCCATAGAGATGTACAATATTTATGAAATACTGATAAATAATTTTGATGTTGATCTTATTTTAAATTAGCCCAATATATCATTCAATAATTATACTTTATAAATTCAACGATACAAGAATACTAGAATAATATATATCACAATGCAGAAAGAGAAGACAAGATTTACCCCGGGAAAACCCACCAAGGGGAAAAACCCAAAAACATTTTCAATAGATAAATTCTTTCGTTGAACAAGAGACACACATAGACCTATGGTCAAACTTGGTCAACCACTCCAAGTCAATATTCCCAATTTGATACAGTACTTTTCTCTGCCTGATTTGACCCAAATGTTAGCCCCCCTGCAACTGTGAGTAACCCCATAATTTCAGCCCCTACAATCATTAGAGAAATTTTGAGGTAAAAAATAGGCCTCGAAATAAAAATGTACAACCAAAATATAATTTATAAGAACCAATAGGATTCAAGATGATGATATCAACCATGGGGGATGATTCACCATTTTTGGAGTAAAAAGATAAAAAAAAAATTAAAAATAAAAAAATAAAAAACTATTTTTTCAACTCATATTTTCAACTTATCTCCCTATGATTTTACCCAAATTTTGAGTGGGATCACTCGTGGGATTCAAAATTTAATTCCTCATCCAAGGAGTACCCATGTTACATACTTTTGATGGACACTACTACACGGAAAATGAGAAACACATGAAAAACATGATTGCAATAACATTTTTTCATGTATTTCTCACTTTTTGTGTAGCAGGATCCATCGAAAGTATGCAACATTGGTACTCCTTGGATGCGGAATTAAATTCCACATTCAACGAGTTATCCCACCTGATATTTGAGTAAACCCGTAGGGAAATACATTGAAAATACGAGTTGAAAAAAAGTCATTTTTTTCCTTTCTCCATCTAAAATGTGGTGATGTAATCTAATCTTATTTTATTATTTACACTATTATTTTATCATATTACTTAGGAGGCCCATTTTAGACCTCAAAATTTCTCTAATGTTCCTAGAATTTCAGCCCCTTGCAACAACATTTTCTAGAAAATATGTGAACTAGAAGAGCGAGAAACTATCCACACATGCAAGAGAGAGAGAGAGAGAGAGAGAGAGAGAGAGAGATGCAATTTATTTTATTTTTTTCCTTCTTGTCCAAGTTTATCTGCACTAATATTCCCAAAAATATTATTCTTTAGGAAGTGCGAATTGGTGCCAAGAGAATGAAGTTGAGCTGCCTTTATATAGTAATATGTTGGGTCAAATGGGTGCATCGTTTGCCCTCGGACAGCTTGACTTGGAGGGAGGCCAACATGAAAATCTTGGAGCCAAAAATTTCAATTTCAAAATTCAAATTTTCTTCTTTTAAAAGTCACAATGGGACTTTGACTCACAATATATTTTTCTTTTGACTCTATCATTTAAATATGTTTTACAATAATCAATATAAATACATAAAGTGGCCAAATATACATTATGAAGAGCAACCATAGTTACACAATTCAGCAACAACTGTGAAGAGAACACAAGTTGCATCCAAAACTTAGTAAATGTGAATTTTTCTAGTCACAAATAAATTATTTGGGACACATTGTCTCAAAGGAGGGATCAATTGTTCATCTAGAAAGTATTAAGGCCATTATGGAGTGGCCAACATTCAAAGACATGCTTGATATTAGATACTTTATGGGTTTTCCAGGTTATTACAAGAGGTTCATTAAGAACTACTCTAATATTGGGCATCCAATCATGGTATTGCGAAAGAAAGGGAAGAAGTGTGAATGGTTAGCTGAATGTGCTACAAGATTTGGTCAGATAAAGAAATTTCTCACTAATGCACTAGTGCTTAGAATAGCATACCCAAACAAATATTTTATTGTTTACATAAATGTCTACAAAGAGGGACTTGGGGGATTCATGATGCAAGAACTCTAGGTAGTTTTCTATGAATCAAGAAAGTTAAATGGGTATGAGAAAAACTACGTAACTCACAATTTACAGTGTGCAACCATCATTCACGTATTAAAAATGTGGAGGAATTATCTTCATGGAAGGAGATTTATTTTAATGACTAATCATGGAGGGTTGAAGTATTTATTTTATTAGCCTAAATTAAATGCCATACAATCTAGATTTTTGGCCACAGTTAGTGAGTTTGATTTTGAAATTAAATACATAAAAGACAAAGAAAACTAAGTTGTTGATGCAATTAGTAGGAGAGTATAAATGTACCATGTAGTAGCCATAAGTTCTTATGGAACTAATCTTGAAGAAAGAATTAATAATGAAGGGAAACGTGTTGGAAATATTAACAAATAAAGGAAAAACTACAACAAGATTTTGAGGGTGAAATGGAAAAGGAATATTACCTCACAGGGAATGGATTTTTTAGATTCAAAAATAGAATCTATGGGTGAAATGAAATAAATTTAAAGAAGCTCGTATTAAAGTAGTTTCATGTAAAGCCATATTTTGGCCACCCACACTACCAAAAAACTATAACAACCATTAAGAATTTTTTATTATTGGCTTGAATTGAAGAGAGACGCCACTAATTTTATTTCCAAGTGCATAGAATGCCAGCAAATAAAGGTTGAATGCAAGCACCCTATTGGATTCTTCTAATCGATTCCCATTCCAAAATGGAAGAGGGAAGTGACTTCCATGGATTTTATTACGGGGCTACCAAATACTTCAAAATAACATAGTGAAATTATGGTTGTGGTTGAAAAATTGAGCAAGGTGTCTCACTTTGTAGCTATCAAATCCACTAATTCAACAAGTGATGTGGCTCAAGTTTTTATAAAGGAGATTGTGAGATTGCATGGATTTCCCAATAAAATCATATTAGATAGAGATGCAAAATTTACATCCAAGTTTTGGAAGTCGTTGTTTGATGGATTGGGGACAAATTTGGAATTTATCATGACCTATCATCCAAAAACAGATGGGAAGACCAGGAGGAAAAATAGAGTGTTTGAAGACATGCTTAGAATGTATGTAATGCAACAACGAAGGAAGTGGTAAGAATATCTTCCACTGATTGAGTTTCTATACAATAATGGATATTATGAGTCTCTAAAAATGAGCCCCTTTGGAGCACTTTATGGGAGGAGTTGTAATACTCCCATTACCTAGAGTGATTTAGTGAATAGGGTCCTCATTGGGCCTGATATGCTTAGAGAAATGGAGTAAAAAATATTTACTATCAAATAGAATTTAAAGGTGGCTCAATATAGGCAGAAGAGCTATGCAAACCAACATAGAGTGCACAAATCGTTGCAAGTTTGGGAGCATGTATATTTGAGAGTTTGACCCAAGAATATCTCTTTAAAGATTCGGTCATGTGCCAAGTTGGTACCATTGTTTCGTGGAATTTTTCAAATACTTAAAAGGATAAGACCAATAGCCTATAGGATCAACTTGCCTCCAACAATAAAATTTCATAATGTTTTTGATGTTTCATTGCTTTAAATATATGTACAAGGCACTAATCATGTAATTAATTGGTGTGTGCTACAAGTAGAACAAGAGGGAAAGTTCCAGCTGAAATCTCTATGCATCTTGGATAGAAGGTAGCTCACACTCTGGAATCGAGAATAAGTCAAGCTTCAATGGAGGCACTTTGCACCCAAGCAAGCCACATGGTATATGATGATTAGATGCGGGAAACATATCCATTTTAATTTTTCCTTGAAGCAAATGTAGATAAATTGTAAATGATTGCATAGAGTTGTGTATATAATGATCCAAATAAGTGTATGCTTGGTTTAAAGCATGTTTTTATTTGTGTTCAGTTATAGAACACCAAGGATGGTGTTCCTCCAAGGGGGAGGGGTTTCTGACAACCCCTAGATAATCCTCCTCATTGTAAATGTTGAAAGTATTTTGGTTTTAATTAAAACTGGTTGAGATATTGGGACACAGATTGTAAAGTTCGAGGAAGGGAGATTACTTGGAATTAGAAGGAAACCTAAAGTGTCTCTGACATCCAACGGAGGTTGGTAGGTATGCCTTAAATGGGATATTCATACAAATTAATTTAGGAGAAGGAGAAAGGACATGGACCATGTCTTATTGTAAAAATGTACCAGCAGGAAATGGATAGAGTTAATAGAAGGCATGGCAGTGTTGTTGAGTAGGAAGGTGATGCCCAATCATATGAAGAGAGAGTTGGCCATTTACTGTAACAAATAAATTATGAGGAGATACCATGGGGAGACAACAAGCTAGGTGGCAGTGCAACGATGGTCTAGGAAGACATGGTCAAACAAGGAAACCAATCGTGGAAGCAAACAAGAGGGGAGGAAAATATAACACGGGAAAAAGAACATGTGGGTAGATAGCTTAGGAGAAAAGAGCACATAGAACAAGAATAAAAAAAGAGGAAAGAGAACTGGTGTGTGCCAAAGAAGAAGACCCTGTTTAGGAAAATAAGGGGAAGTTGTATGCTACAAATTAGAAGTAAAGAAGCTCTGCATGCTACATAGATGACATGAAGAAAATATGATATTTTTTGGTGGAGCGTGGGAAGGATGAATGGAAATCACTTAGGTTAGGGTAGTAGTCTTTGGATTCCATATTTGGATAGAGGATGGAGATGGTTAAATATATGGATTCTCTTAAATAGCAGGGGTGGAGGCATGTTCCTCGGATTCCTGGTAAGGAGTGTTCTAAGGATTTTCCCTTGCTTGTTTTCTTGTTTTATTATAGTCAGTTTTAGACTCCTAAGCTTCGGTGGAACCACTATATACAATTATCTAAGGGTGGAGGTGGTGCAACCTCTAGACTACCTTATTTAGTTGATGGGTGGAGGTTGAGAGGCCTATGGATTCCCTATTTCAATTTCTTGAATTGAATAGTTGGTGGGTGGAGGTGTTGGGCCTCTAGATTCCTTGCTCTAGCTGATTAAACTAAGTATCTAGTGGGTGGAGGTGTTTGGTCCTTTGGATTCCTTGTTTCAGCTGGTGTAAATCATCTAGTTAGTGGGTGGAGGTAGTGCAACCTATGGAGTCCTTGTTTCATATAGTGATATTGGTTATTCTTTGAGCACTCCCCATCAAGCTTTGGAATCCAACTCGGGGGTGATTGGCTGGAAGAAAGGCCAAAGTGTAGACTAATCTAAGGTTGGGCAGAGAATTGAAGTGCTAATATCATTTGTTAGGTTCATAATATCAAACTTAAGTGTCTATTTATGTCCTTATGCTTTTAATGTTATATATATTTTAATAAGTTGATCAATGATGGCTTTGATTACTATTGAGGAATGATGTTCATGTGTGAATAAGAAATGTTGATTTCTTGCATGGTTTTGGAATGGTTATAACTCTTGTGTCATTCTGGGATGAATTTCAACTAAATAACTGGTATGTAATGGATATATGAACTTGTTTTCATTTCTTGATATATAAATAAATGTCTATGCTATTTGAGTATTCAGAGATTTCCATATCTCTGTTCAATGAAATGTTTTTCCTAGTAGGCCTTAAATTTTAAATTATAATCTCAAGAGGGATAACCTCATTTTATAAAACATATATGCATATATGTATGCTTTACTAGGCCAAGCCAAAGTCTTATAAACTTAGAAGAGATAGCTTGTGATATATATATATATATATATATATATATATATATATATATATATATATATATATATATATATATATATATATATATATATACATATATGTATATATGTATGTATATATGTATATATATATGTATATACACACACACACACACACACACACACACACACACATATATATATATATATATATATATGCATGCATAAAGACAAGCATGGCCAAAACAATATATTCGAAGGAAGGTCGCACTAAACATACATTACATAATCACATATATATGGATTTATCACACAAGGAACAAGTAATGGCCAAGATTAGGAGAGCTTTAAACCTATTCAAATACATGTATTTATATTAACGCACGAGGCTCGAAACTTTCAAAGTTAGTAGAAGCAAGCTTTGGACCTATTTAAGTACATATGGCCAATTGCCATGACCATGTTCTAAATCGCTCGGCACTTATAAAAATCAAGGGTGGAGATCAATCAATATATGGAAAAGGAAGGGGGCTCACTATTTAATTTGAGCAGATGATATCACAAGTATGTAGGACCATCAGATGACCCTAGGGACTTCGGTCGCCAGGGGTTTCACTTGGGAACTTGTTCAATTAAGGTCAAGGGAAAATGGCCAAGAAGGCCAAAAGGGAAAAGAAAGCCAAATTTTCCCAACTTTGGCTAAGTCCTTGATGAAGCACTAAAACAACAAATTATCGTATAACTGTGAATTCAACTTTACGAAGGGGTTGAGCCTTGGTGGGACCTAGGCTAATGTTATAGGTAACTTGGATGTAGGGATATTATGGTGCCCTCGTGGCATGAAAAATGGCACCCAAAATTAGTCATTTGGCAGGTCAAAATGGGCCTATTTTGAGTGACACGTGGCACTCCAAGAGGAGGCCATGTGGAGGGTGTGATGTTAGCGTGACATGGCCATGGCATTAGATAGTGTTGATGTCACCCTAGTTATTTTCAAAAGGAGCACGATGAATTCCTTCTAGGATCATGAGGTTGTGGTGGCATGACATCAACAAGATGTCATGTTGGGTTAGTGTCATGCTAGGGTATATCAAAGGAATGAAAATGGAAAGGTTGACCAATAAAGAGTAGTAGATGGGCTTTTTATTCGATATTTGATGGGAAAAATTATTGCCCCGGGTAACTTAGTGGCAATCCCATTTGATCAAAGTGTGGAGAGATCAGGGGTCCTAAGGTGATAAATCTCGGTATATGGCATTATTTTTATCTATTAATGTAAAAATAATTCCCGTTCCACTCTCTTAGAACACCTGGATATTTGTGTCGAGGTGTTAAAAGGAAATGCCCACGGTTTTAAGCCTAGAATTACATAACAATAGGGAACCTTTTGACTTCGGTTGACACTGCATGGCTTAAGTTAAATATGTGTGTGTGTGTGTGTGTGTCTGTGTGTGCGTGTGTGTGTGTGTGGTAAGGGGGAGGTTCACTTATTATACTTATGTGTATCTTATGACAAGGATAAGGAGGGTCTACATATGGTGACATGAAAAATCCATGAAACCATGTGACAATGACATATTAGTGATTTGGGATGCCATATGGGAACCATGTGGGTGCCATGTGGTACGGCTTGGTCCAAGGAAAATGGTTAATGGCAGAAACTTAAATGGAATATCATTCGATGCAGTTGTCAAATTGGAGTAAAAATTATATCACTACAAAGGTATCGATGAGATGAATGCAATAGTGAGGTCTATTTTAGGTTTTGAAGAGTTCGAAAAAGTCAAAATATTTACAACCCATTTCCATAAGACAATGTTAGAGGTTGGGTCATTATTGTAACTACCTCCTTATACCTTTAGTTCACCTTAGGGGTGGTAAGGGGGTATGTTACACATATTTATGTGATAATAAATATAAAATATCATTTTTTAATTTACAAGGTCATTTTCTAATAAGAATTCCCAAGGCTTATGGGTGATGCAAGGAGGCTCATTTGCTACATTGATAAATTGTACTTACACAAGGAACTCACTTATCTTATTATTTGAGGTGGAGATACAACACCTCACTAGCTATGTATTAGATAGAGTATTCCTTGATGAGATAGATTTATAAGAAAGTCCTTGAAGGTTTCAACACTTCATTGTTGAAAGAGGTAAAAATGAAGATATTTATTCGTTACAATTTCATCTTAGGTCATAATTTTCTAAAGCACCTAAAGCATGTAAGACAAGAGGTGAGTGGTCTCCTTGAGTATATATGTCTACTTGGGAAATACCAGAGGCATGATCCTAAACGCATCCTAATTAAGAATTGTGAATTGATATTTTTAGCATGGCCATATAGCCACGAGATGTGAGAGGATGAATTACCTTTTCAATATGTTGAGGGTTTGGATGAAGTATAGTTAAAGAATAAAAAGTACTCTTTATTATTCTTCAACACTAGATCTACTAATCACCAAATGAAATGAATATATAGGGAATTAGTTGAGGTAGAAAGAGTTGATAAAAAATTTGAAGAAGCTATAATACTTGAGGAGATTAGACTAAAATAAAAATAAAATAGAAGGTCACTCAATATGAGCAAATTAAACAACAAGAAGAGTAGGAACTATGTAGAAAAATAGAAGAAAAACTGAGAAGCAAGTGAGTAGAAGAAGCTATATAGGTTGAGTTAGAAAGGAATAGGATAACTTTTGGAGATGAGTAAAGGAAGAAAGACCTAGAAGAAATTAGAGAGAAACATAGGAAAGAAGAATAAGAAAAGAAAAATATAATTTAATTCAAGATTAACTCAAGAGGAAAAATGAAGAGTAAAAGAGATGGAGTACAAAAATTGAAATAAGAGAAGATGAAAATAGAAGAAGAAGAAAAATAATGGTTAGGAGAGGATGAAGAAAATAAAGGGATATCTCAAAAGAAGTTGCAACACGAAGCAACCAAAGAAGCAATAGGACTTGGTGAGACTCCAACAAGTGAAAAACAACAACCAATAGAGAAGATTTTAGGTTAGCAATAGGCTCAAAAATCTACAACACCAGTTAATGAAGTCATCACTTAAATTGAAGATTATCCTAAGTCAACTAATTAGAGTGAAAATAAAATAATAAAGAAAGAAACTAGCAAGGGTAAAGAACTAGAAATGGAAAAATTTTATACCTTACGTAGTATTGAGAATGTTTCCTCATGGTGTGATCAACCAATTCCAAATTTCCTGGAGGATTTTTTTTATTTAGAGTCAATCGCTTATAATCGTCAAAGACATGCTATTGTCAAAAAATCCCAGAAAAGGTAGACTGGAAATAGATAGTGCCATTTTGTGAACTATTGAAGAACCTTTCTTGGATATCAAAAGAGCTAAAATTAGTGAGTTGCTTCTATAATAATATCAAATTCACATGCTTAGCACTAAGAAGGAAAAATAATATGAGAGGGAGGTTCAGAGTACGATGAAAGAGATTTCATCTCGTAGAGATAAATGTATTTAATACAATGGAACCCAAGATGCTATGAGCAAATTCATTGAGGATTTTCTTGAGGAGTAAAAGATTAATTGTCATACTAAGAAATATTTGATAGCTAAATTAATGATTATTTAGGAAGAAGCCCCACAGTTGTTAGTTCTATATAATGAGATTCTAGGGTGGAATGAAAGGAAAGAAAAAATTCAAGACCTATTTTGTTACATTAAGAAAATTCAAAAGGCTCATGGTAATGACGAGCATGGATTTTAATATTTTTATGGAGGAATTAGTTGGAATTTAACAATTTATGCAATATTGGGGGATGTTGGATGAGGTGTCACAAACCCAGGTCTGAGAGGAATGGTCTACATGTATCAAAGTGTGAGAATTCATGGAGGATGAAATTTCTAAGAGCTTGATATATTTTGGCCAATTATTGTAATGTTAGTGGAGTTCAAGAATATCACCAAAAAATTGGAGGTTGATGTCAGGAGCATATATTTTATTGAGTGCCATCACATTAAAAAATTATAATTGGGGAAGTCAAAACTACCACTTGACTAGAGTCAACTGTGGTGAAAATAGAAAAATACATCAAAATATTATGACATGATAATTCCAGTTTGGGTTTCCCTAAATAATAGCACATTCCTCGATATTTAAGCTAATAAAAGGGATTCTTTGATGAGTGGGGAAACCATGATGTTTAGTCTCTTAGCTAGACATAAATTTAGTGGCATGCAACACTTTTTCTATCTTTTCTATTTTTGCATTATGTTATTCTTAAGATGTAATTTTGCACATAAATTAGAGAATCATCCTTTAAAAAAGGGTCTTTTGGATCTGAGGCAATTGTGTAAGAGTATCATATCAACAAATTATTTCAAACTAATTCATAATTTTTTTTTGAGTTGGGGAACACTGATTGCTAAGATTTTTTGCATTGATTCATTATCACAGATTACTTTGATATTTATTAAACATCATAGTTGTATAGTAATAATTTAAATTGTGTAAAATTATCTTACATTGTTGATTAAATTATTATTCATTATTTTTAGTGAAATGGTATATGTGATATTTGTTATTTTCCAATTTTTGTTATCCTAGGTATTGAATATTGTGGACCTATTTATGAGTTCTCCTTACCTAGTGGTAATAAAAAATCAACATTGAATCATTTACTAGGGAATTAAAATCATTTGGTAGTTTTCATATACTTATCATGGAGGTTACCTTAGTGATAGATTTCATCAATTAAAACTTCATTTTATGTCTTCTATGGATTGTATAACTAATGCATGAAATAAAACTAATCTAAGGGTTTTGATGAAATCTGTTACTAAAGGTAACCTCCAGTGAAGGTAGATGAAAACTAATTGTTGTTTCCTTGAGACAGTTCCTAGCTAGGGAACTATGCCAAGCCACTAGACTTGTGCTTTTATAAATGTTTAGATACAAATTATATATAATCTTAGAGTTGTATGCAAATAGTTTTTAAATAAATCAATAAAAAGGCTACCTATCAACCAAAATAGACATTTATGTGTATAAAGTAAAGGGTTGCAAAATAAGAGCTATAAACTAAAAGATATTTAATATCAAAAAAATGCTCCAATATCTCAGTGAGGAAGACACATTGGCATAATATTTCAACAATCAAACACTTTCACAAACATTTATGAGTTTAGGCTTTTGTGGTTCATAATGTTTTGATTTCCTTTTTCCCAAATAATCATAATGAGCAATTTTGGCTTGACGTTTCAAACCATCTAATGTGGTTCATCATGAGGCCAAAGGTAAGAAATATGATCAATCCAAGTAAATAAATAATGTAGATACACAAGAGTTAAATTAATTGAGGTCAACAACCAAAATGGAACATTAGAGAAAGTCCAAAGCCAACAAACACAATCTCCTAAAGATAATGATATAATGTATGTCTTTATTTTTATAAATAAACTTTAAAATAATAAACTAGGTTAAAACAAAAAATAATTCTTTATTATTATATTATATAATAGATGTATGCATATATTATATTATAACTAAAATAAATAAAACAAAATATAAATCATATAAAAATAATCAAATATCAAGATATTATATAACTATGATATAATCGAGGGAAGAGGCCCACGTAAAAGAATATAAAGTAAAGGCAAAATAAATAAATCAAGAATAATGAATAAGTATAAAAAAAACAATAAGATTAGAATAGTTGGTGGGTGGAGGTGTTGGACCTCTAGATTCCTTGCTTTAGCTGATTAAACTGAGTATCTAGTGGGTGGAGGTGTTTGGTCCTATGGATTCCTTATTTCAGCTGGTGTAAATCATCTAGTTAGTTGATGAAGGTAGTTCAACCTATGGAGTCCTTATTTCATATAGTGATATTGGTTACTCTTTGAGCACTCCCCCTCAAGCTTTGGAATCCAGCTCGGGGGTGATTGGTTGGAAGAAAGGCCAAAGTGTAGACTAATCTAAGGTTGGGTGGAGAATTGAAGTGCTAATATCATTTGTTCGGTTCATAATATCAAATATAAGTGTCTATTTATGTCCTTATTCTTTGAATGTTATATATATTTTAATAATTTGATCAATGATGGCTTTGATTACTGTTGAGGAATGATGTTCATGTGTGGATGAGAAATGTTGATTTCTTTCATTGTTTTGGAATGGTTATAACTCTTGTGTCATTTTGAGCATGAATTTCAACTAAATGGTTGGTATGTAATGGATATATGAACTTGTTTTCATTTCCTGATATATAAATAAATATTTATGCTATTTGAGTATTTAGAGATGTCCAGATATCTATTCAATGAAATGTTTTTAATGGCAGAAGTGTCCTGAGACACATAATTTTATTAATCAGAAAAAAACAATTACATATTTGATTTTGCAAGAGTTTACACCCGAACAACCAAACACTCTTGCAATGAGCTATTTATAAGCTCCATATCCTAACTACGTCTAATTATGGATCACTTATTAAATAATAAGTGTCCATTTACAATAAATGCTATTCAAAACAACTAGCTAACAAATCTCCTAAAATAGAGCCCAAGATACGACACTTTTGGAGAGTCATATCTTGTTACAACAATATACTAATTCTAAATAATTAAACATTCTAGAATAATAATTATTAATTTAATATCTTAAATTAATAATTATTTTATTCTAATTTTATAACCTATGATAAGATTGTATTTTTGGATCATCTAACAGTTTTGCCTAGTAGGCCTTAAATTTTAAATTATAATCTCAAGAGGGATAACCTCATTTTATAAAACATATATACATATATGTATGCTTTACCAGGCTAGGTGAAAGTCTTATAAGATTAGAAGAGATAGCTTGTTATATATATATATATATATATATATATATATATATATATATATATATATATATATATATATGTATATATGTGTGTGTGTGTGCAAAAGGAAAAGCATGGCCAAAACAATATATGCGAAGGAAGGTCGCACTAAAGATACATTACATAATCACATATATATGGATTTATCACACAAGGAACAAGTAATGGCCAAGCTTAGGAGGGATATGAGAGCTTTAAACCTATTCAAATACATTTATTTATATTAACGCACGAGGCTCAAAACTTTCAAAGTTAGTAGAAGCAGGCTTTGGGCCTATTTAAGCACATATGGCCAATTGCCATGACCATGTTCCTAATCCCCTGGCATTTATAAAAATCAAGGGTGGAGATCGATCAATATATGGAAAAGGAAGGGGGTTCACTATTAAAATTGAGCTGATGATATCACAGGTATGTAGGACCATCAAATGACCCTGGGCCTTGGGTTCCCGATGGTTTCTCTTCGGAACTTGTTCAATTAAGGTTAGGGGGAAATGACTAGGAAGGCCTAGAGGGGAAAAAATGCAAATTTTCTCAACTTTGGCTAAGTCCTTGATGAAGCACTAAAAAAAAATTATCCTATAACTGTAAAATCAACTTTACAAAGGGGTTGAGCCTTGGTAGGACCTAGGCTAATGTTATAGGTAACTTGGATGCAGGGATATTATGGTGCCCCTGTGGCATGAAAAATGGCACCCAAAATTACTCATTTGGCAGGTCCAAATGGGCCTAAACTGAGTGACATGTGGCACTCCAAGAGGAGGCCATGTGGATGGTGTGATGTTAGTGTGACATGGCTATGGCATCAGACAATGTTGATGTCATCCTAGTTATTTTCAAAAGGAGCATGATGAATTCCATCTAGGATTATGAGGTTGTGGTGGCATGACATCAACAAGATGTCATGTTGGGTTAGTATCATGCTAGGGTATATCAAAGGAATGAAAATGGAAAGGTTGACCAATAAAGAGCAATAGATGAGCTTTTTATTTGATATTTGATGGGAAAAATTATCGCCCCAGGGAACTTAGTGGCAATGCCATTTGATCAAAGTGTGGAGGGATCAGTGGTCCTAAGGTGATAGATCTCGGTAGATGGGATTGTTTTTATCTATTAATGTAAAAATAATTCCCGTCCTACTCTCCCAAAACACCTGGGTATTTGTGTGGAGGAGTTAAAAGGAAATGCCCATGGTTTTAAGCCTAGAATTACATAGCAATAGGGGGCCACTTGACTTGGGTTGAGAATGCATGGCTTAAGTTATATGTGTGTGTGTGTGTGTGTGTGTGTGTGGTAAGGGGGAGGTTCACTTATTATACTTATGTGTATGTTATGACAAGGATAAGGAGGGCCTACATATGGTGACATGGAAAATCCATAGTCGAAACCATGTGACGATGACATATTAGTGATTTGGGATGCCATATGGGAACCATGTGGGTGCCATGTGGCAGGGCTTGGTCGAAGGAAAAAAGGTTAAAGACCGAAATTTAAATGGCCATATATTTCGTGCATTTGTCAAGTTGGAGTAAAAATTATATCACTACAAAGGTATCCATGAGATGAATGCAATAGTGAGGTATATTTTGGGTTTTGAAGAGTTCAAAAAGGTAAAAAATTTTACAACCCATTTCCATAAGACAACCTTAGAGGTTGGGTCATTATTGTAACTACCTCCTTATACCTTTAGTTCACCTTAGGGCTGGTAAGGGGGTGTGTTACACATATTTATGTGAAAATAAATATAAAAGATAATTTTTTAATTTACAAGGTCATTTTCTAGTAAGAATTCCCAAGGCTTATGGGTGATGCAAGGAGGCTCATTTGCTACATTGATAAATGGTACTTACGCAAGGAACTCACTTATCTTATTATTTGAGGTGCATATACAACACCTCACTAGTTATGTATTAGATAGAGTATTCCTTGATGAGATAGATTTATAAGAAAGTCCTTCAAGATTTCAACACTTCATTGTTGAAAGAGGTAAAAGTGAAGATATTTATTTCTTGCAATTTTATCCTAGGTCATCATTTCCTAAAGCACCTAAAGCATGTAAGACAAGAGGTGAGTGGCCTCCTTGAGTATATATGTCTACTTGGGAAATACTAGAGGCATGATCCTAAAGGAATCCTCATTAAGAATTGTGAATTGATATTTTCAGCATGGCCATATAGCCACGAGCAGTGAGAGGATGAATTACCTTTTCAATATGCTGAGGGTTTGGATGAAGTATAGTTAAAGAATAAAAAATCATTCTTTATTATTCTTCAACACTATATCTACTAATCACCAAATGAAATGAATATATAGGGAATTAGTTGAGGTAGAAAGAGTTGATAAAAAAATTGAAGAAGCTAGAATACTTGAGGAGATTAGACTAAAATAAAAATTAAAATAGAAGGTCATTCAATATGAGAAAATTAGACAACAAGAAAAGTAGGAACTACGTAGAAAAATAGAAGAAAAACTGAGAAGAAAGTGAGGAGAAGAAGCTATATAGGTTGAGTTAGAAAGGAATAGGATAACTTTTGGAGATGAGTAAAGGAAGAAAGACCTAGAAGAAGTTATAGATAAACATAGGAAAGAAGAATAAGACAAGAAAAATATAACTTAATTCAAGATTAAATCAAGAGGTAAAATGAAGAGGAAAAGAGATGGAGTACAAAAATTGCAATAAGAGAAGAGGAAAATAGAAGAAGAAGAAAAATAATGGTTAGGTGAGGATGAAGAAAATAAAGGGATATCTCAAAAGAAGTTGCAACATGAAGCAACCAAAGAAGCAATAGGACTTGGTGAGACTCCAACAAGTGAAAAACAACAACTAATAGAGAATATTTTAGGTTAGTAATAGGCTCAAAAATCTACAACACCACTTAATGAAGTCATTACTTTAATTGAAGATGATCCTAAGCCAACTAATTAGAGTGAAAATACAATAATAATGAAAGAAAATAACAAAGGTAAAGAACTAGAAATGGAGAAATTTTATACCTTAGGGAGTCTTGAGAATGTTTCGTCATGGTGTGATCAACCAATTCCAAATTTCTTGGAGGATTTTTTTATTTAGAGTCAATTGCTTATAATCATCAAAGACATCCTATTGTCAAAAAATCCCAGAAAAAGGAGACTGGAAATAGATAGTGCCATTTTGTGAACTATTGAAGAACCTTTCTTGGATATCAAAAGAGCTAAAATTAGTGAGTTGCTTTCTATAATAGTATCAAATTCACATCCTTAGCATTAAAAAGGAAAAATAATATGAGAGGGAGGTTGAGAGTATGATGAAAGAGATTTCATCTCATAGAGATAAATGTATTTAATATAATGGAACCCAAGATGCTATGAGCAAATTCATTGAGGATTTTCTTAAGGAGTAAAAGATTAATTGTCGTACTAGAAAATATTTGATAGCTAAATTAACGTTTATTTAGGAAGAAGCCCTACAGTTGTTAGTGCTATATATTGAAATTCTAGGGTGGAATGAAAGGAAAGAAAAAATTCAAGACCTATTTTTTTACATTAAGCAAATTCGAAAGGCTCATGGTAATGACGAGCATGGATTTTAATATTTTTATGGAGGAATTAGTTGGAATTTAACAATTTGTGCAATACTGGCGCATGTTGGATGAGGTGTCACAAACCCAGGTCTGAGAGGAATGGTCTACATGTATCAAAGTGTGAGACTTCATGGAGGATGAAATTTTTAAGAGCTTGACATATTTTGGCCAATTATTGTAATGTTAGTGGAGTTCAATAATATCACCAAAAAATTGGAAGTTGATGTGAGGAGCATATCTTTTCTTGAGTGCCATCACATTAAAAAATTATAATTGGGGAAGTCAAAACTACCACTTGACTAGAGTCAATTGTGTTGTAAATAGAAGGATACATCAATATTTAAGCTAATGAAAGGCATTCGTTAAGGAGTGAGGAAACCATGATGTTCAGTCGCTTATCTAGACATAAATTTAGTGGCATGCGACACTTTTCCTATCTTTTGTATTTTTGCATTATGTTATTCTTAAGATGTAATTTTGCACATAAATTAGAGAATCATCCTTTAAAAAAAGGGTCTTTTGGATCTGAGGCAATTGTGTAAGAGTATCATATCAACAAATTATTTCAAACTAAGTCATAAATTTTCTTGGAGTTGGGGAACACTGTTTGCTAAGTTTTTTTGCATTGATTCATTATCACAGATTACTTTGATATTGATTGAATATCATAGGTGTATAGTAATAATTCCAATTGTGTAAAATTATCTTGTATTGTTGATTAAATTATTAATCATTATTTTTAGTGAAATGGTATATGTGATATTTGTTATTTTCTAATTTTTGTTATCCTAGGTATTGAATATTGTGGACGTATTTATGATTTCTCCTTACCTAGTGGTAATAAAAAATCAACACTAAATCATTTACTAGGGAATTAAAATCTCTTGGTAGTTTTCATCTACTTATCATGGAGGTTACCCTCGCGATAGATTTCATCAAATAAAGCTTCATTTTATGTATTCTATGGATTGTATAACTAATGCGTGAAATAAAACTAATATAAGGGTTTAGAAGAAATTTTTTACTAAAGGTAACCTCTAGTGAAGGTAGATGAAAACTAATTGTTGTTTCCTTGAGATAGTTCCTAGCTAGGGAACTATGCCAAGGCACTAGACTTGTGTTTTTATAAATGATTAGATACAAATTATATATGATCTTAGAGTTGTATGGAAATAGTTTTTAAATAAATCAATAAAAAGGCTACCTATCAACCAAAATAGACATTTATGTGTATAACGTAAAGGGTTGCAATATAAGAGGTATAAACTAAAAGATATTTAATATCAAACAAATGCTCCAATATCTCAGTAAGGAAGACACATTGACATAATATTTCAACAGTCAAACACTTTCACAAACATTTATGAGTTTAGGCTTTTTTGGTTCATAATATTTTGATTTCCTTTTTCCCGAATAATCATAATGTGCAATTTTGTCTTGACGTTTCAAACCATCTAATGTGGTTCATCATGAGGTCAAAGGTAAGAAATATGATCAAGCCAAGTGAATAAATAATGTAGAGACACAAGAGTTAAATTAATTGAGGTCAACAACCAAAATGGAACATTAGAGAAAGTCCAAAGCCAGAAAACACAATCTCCTAAAGGTAATGATATAATGTATGTCTTTTTTTTATAAATAAACTTTAAAATAATAAAATAGGTTATAACAAAAAAATAATTATTTCTTAATATATTATCATAATATTTATATGCATATATTATATTATAACTAAAATAAATAAAATAAAATATAAATCATATATTAATAATCAAATATCAAGATATTATATAACTATGATATAATCGAGGGAAGAAGTTCACATAAAAGAATATAAAGTAAATGAAAAATAAATAAATGAAGAATAAGGAATGTATAAAAAAAACAATAAGATTAGAGTTATATAAATCTTAATAAATCTATAATAATATATATACAACCAAAAGTGTATGCAATATATTCAATATACATAAACTTAATAAAATAAAATTCATATATATATATAGAGAGACTTATGATAGGCAGGTTAAAAAGATATAAATATAATAAAGTAAAATAAATAAATACAAATAAAGGATATATATTCTAATATATAAGATATTAAAGGAATATATGATCGAATACACACACACAAGAGTCAAAATAATTGCAGCTCAAAGTGATTCATAAAAGATGGATCCAAACATAATGGAAGAGGTTAATGGAAACATCAAATAAAGAAAAAGTAGTTGGGAAACTAGAATAATCTTAAACAGGAGCAAGCCTAGAAGCTAGGGCATGAATTCAGTTCTTTCTTATCTTCCAACCATTTTCCTTTTTGAGATTGCTCGCACATTTCTCAATTTCAATGGATTTCCTAAACTTCTTATGATGGAAGTGATCAATATTGGCAATGATTGTGGACTCCTCAACACAAATGTGGTATTTAGTTTTCTCAGAATGCTCGACTAAAGTTGAAGGGTGATAATGATAGTGCTTGATGTCGATTGTATACTCCTAAACTCACAAACAACAGCTACATGAAATACTCAAGATACAAACTCACTAAGAAGAGGTATGACATAAACAATTTGAATCCAATAAAAAATATCCTTACTTATTTAAGATATTGTAGTTGAGCAAAGGAAAAATTGATACTCAACTTTAGCCTCTCAAAAAATACTTCTTATAATTACAAATATTTTATGGATGCAAAGGTTATGGTTCATAAGAAATAAATTCACATAGAGAAACAATATTGGTTGAAAATCATTGAAAGAAGAATCTGTTATGATTGATCAATTTCAAAAATATTGTCCATATACTATTACAAAATAATACAATTTTGTTTTTCTCTCAAATGCCAACCCTTATTCTAAGTTTCTTTCTTTTATTTACAAAAAAATGTTACAACAAAAGATAATTATAGATATAACTTTTTAAAATCTACTTTACAATATAAGAAATTAGTTTAAAATCTTTAGCTAATAATTTTCCAGTTATCCTAATCTAAATACATTTTTTTGAGGTGATCTCATAAAATTCAAGGAGCAAACTTTGCGATCCTATCCCAATTTTCTCCAAATGGAAGATGGAATGTTGTTCACTTCTTGTAGGAAATGTCCAAGTCAGTATATTTGTGGTAATTGGGAGTGATTGGAAAAAGATCATTCACTTGATAGAGGAGGTAAAAATAATCAATCATCTTATCTATTATAGATTTTCCTTTTAGAGCTCCTTCCATTTGCACAAATTTATCCACTTTGTTATGTTCCCTTAGCAACATATCTCTATAAGCATCCGAAGGTATTAAAACATGAATTATGTCCCAACAAGATGGAAGACCCAATTCCATCAAAGAATTAAATCTATTGTTGAATGCATCTAAAACTATTCTTTACTAGCCTACATTTATCTTTGGATTTCTAGAGTTAATTTCTTTTAGTGAAGATTCTATTAGCCTCCATTATGAGTGAACTCCTATAATGAACTCCTAAAGCATGTGATTTCTCCCAGGTTTTGGAGCTTAAAAAACTCACAATATTATTTTCTTTCTCAGGTTTATTCCCTAGTTCATTTTGTTACTCCTAGATAACTTATTTTGTATTGTAAACCATCTTCGAATCATCTCCCATCACTCTAAAAGAATTCCAAATCTTTGAAATTTCAATAGCAGTCTATGGTGAGCCTCAATATTGCAACAAGAATGTTTCAACTCCCAAGGCCACCAAATTTAATTATCAACCCGGGGTTCGTACAAACTTAAGAGGTATCGACACTATATGTGCAACATACAATGTGTCCTTTCTTTGTTGTCATGATGTAATGGGTGAATGTAATGAAATCAAATCCTAAAAAAATTGCAGAAATGGAAATGTCCAAAATGAAAACCTTAACCTATTGTAGGAAAGAAAATACAAGGAAGGAAAACCTATTCTAATTGCATAAAGTAAAAAATCATGAAATAATATCAATCATTAAATTTCAAAAATTTTATATCCATTGACAGAGTTCATTGGATGTGGCAATCAAGAGAACCATTATTGTATTATCCAATTCATAAATTTGTCCATTAACCCAAATTGTTGAGATGTTTTGCAGGGGTAAAAAGACAAGTCCTAAGTGGTATTTATTCCTTGTAAACCATTCATTTAGATCTTAGGGGTCATGATTAAATCCTAAGGTTAAAAAGCTAATATTTTTAAGAAAATCTAGGCAAGTACATACATGTTGGAAGAGTGCTACAGGAACTTACACACTGCTACAGGAAGTTACATATTTTCTACAGGAAGATATAACTCATTGAATGACCAAGGAAATCAAATCCAAATTGGATGGGAATTTTTTATTTATTTAATATGATGTCTTAGGTCTCCATTACAAGTCGAATCCCTCAAAGATACCTCTGTTAACACATGCTAAAAAATAACAGAAAATTACTAGTCTAAAATCTAGAAATCTGAGAACTAATGAGCTAGTTAATCTATCAAATGCCTAACCTAATCAAGTGAAAATTAAATGGGGTAAATTTTTTCATTAAAATAATTTTTTGTATGATCTAATACAAGTGGAATCAACTCAATTGAAGTTCATTAACATGTTCTAACAAATGGCAAAAAATTACTACTATTTGCCACAAGGGACTTCTAAAAATTTAGATTTGGGAATAGACAAACTAATCCAAGTAGCTCAATGATTGCTATTTATAATATTATATATTATAGAGCAATGGAACACATAAAATATATTGTGGAAATGTAAACACAGAAAACATATAAAACAAGAGACACATAGATATACGTGGTTCACCCAATTTGGGCTACGTCCATGGAGAAATAGTCAGTCCTTCCTTTTATATTATCCAACAAACTAAAGAGATACAACCTACAACAAATTCGTTGTAATTCCCTCTTCGCTCTCACACAATCTCCTCTCTATTTCTCACTCAAAATACAGATCTACATAGATGCAATACAATTCCCTCATATATAGCGAGGGGTTGCCTTCTAGGGAAAGAAACCCTAAATTAAACATAACTTCTACCGGCATATCTCCACCTAATGAATGGCCCAGATTGAATACAAAATTACAACATTTTAAAAGGAAATTTTCGATCTATTTTTAGCTTCGAGGGCACTTCCCCAATCCCCCACTAGGGGAGGGGGCTCCTAAAGATCGTTGTCGCCCCCTGGACCCCCCTTGCAGCGCAAATATTACAGGTGACATTGCCACCACATTACGAACTAGGGTCCAGTGCGGTGACACCTCTGAATAAAGAAGATAATCAAGCTCCACACCCAACATACTATGACCTTCAAAAGCTGTTACAAGGATGGAAGCATGCTTTTGATCCTATAAAAGAACTTACTTCAACCATTTAACCCAATCCTACAACAAGAAATCATCAATTCTAAATTCATATATATAAAAAACAAGAACAAGAGATGCATACGAATAAGAAGCGAAAAGAAGAAAGGTAAATTATACAAAAGGGCTCTGATGCTCCTGGGATGGCCAAGCCCAAGGAAAATCAAAGACCTATGAAGGAGACCAATATTTAGAAGCTGAAAATGCTACCAATCTACATTATTTCCATCAATACAAATACATCCCTGTAATAAATGAAAGTGGAGCTACAAAAATATGAGTTTTCTTCACAAAAAGATTAATAAAAACCAACCCTAGAGACAAATTTGACTTGGTACTTATAAAAAATGATTAAGAATCATTCCCCATGAAAGGCGGAAGCTTTCATTTCCAAAATCCATCAAATAGTGGATCTGATTTTCGACACTAGGAATCTGCATTAAATGGCAGTGAACACATTCCTAGATTTTCTCAATCATTGGAGCTCCAACATTTGTGCATGATTTCATGATATATTGTTGATTTATTATTCAATATTGATCCTCCTATAGTAGGTAGCAAGTTCCTAAACTATATCCTCCTTCAAATATTCATTATCTGCTTAATATTCTCAGAATATTCCACAAAAATAAATAATATTAGGCACAAATATGCAATTATCCATAAACCTTCTTAATGAACATATTAAAGTTAAAAACACATTATGTAATACAAAAAGAGAGGTTTAATGTGCTGAAGGATGGTCATATGGGCCTCTGGAGGCCCATCATACCCCCTTGCTGAAAGTGTTGCTCAACATCTGAGAAACTTAGTGACCTCATTGTGCCTCATTCATGGCCCTGGTGGCCCCTCTATTGTACATTCCTTCCTTTTTTCCCTTATGAAAGATGGGTTATTGAAGATTTTTTGGTTTGGCAAGGTCTTTCACATCCTTTTCCAATCTCCTGCTACCATTTTCCACCATTTGGACACCTCTGAAACTCTCAAAATTCCCTTAGATGAGATCCTATAGCAACACAAAACATCCTGTAGTAGACCTATAGTATTATGTAGCACATCACAAAATCTATCAAATCTTGACCAAAATTGCACTTCATGCTTAATTTTTGCCTCTTACATTTCTATAAAATCTTCTAGGCCTTGGACAAAAACTATAAAGAGATTAGATACCTCTTGGAAAGCCTCTTTTCATCGCTGCGGTTTTAGTTCTATTTTGATGATGAATGCCTTCTTGCATTTTGTTGCTTTCTTCTTCTGTTTTTTGGCCTAGTTGATTGCCTAATGGGATTTGGATTTCTCTGTTTTGAATAGGTCTATCTTAGGCACTTATATTTTGGTTTTTAGCACAATTTGTCCCTTTCTTCCTTCTTTATTTTTTCTTTTGGTTAATTTTCCTCTTCTCTGTATTCTTCTGCTTCTTCATTAACTTCTTCTTCTCCTGATTCTTTGTTGTGGGATTTCTATGGTTAGATACACCCCCGGTAGTCTTCAATACAACTTTCCAAAGTTGGCAAGGCAATTTTCTATTTCTGCTAGAAGTTTTAGATATTATTGTGTAATGAGGGTTTTATGACAAAGGAAAAAAGAACAACTTTCTCATATTTCTTGGAGGAAAGTTAATTTCATGCTCACTCAAAAATAATTTCACTTCCCCTTCTTATGAGGATCAATTCAAAGGAAACATCCATATTTCATTTGTTTGTCTTGTAAACATTTATCAAAAGTTCCCCATAGGCTGTACTACTGAAAAAATGAAATTTTTGTAGGCTTCGTGTTCACATAGGTAAAGGAGAAATATGCACTTACCCTTGATTTGGGTATTGTCCTTCGAATCCTGGGGTTTTGGAGTGAAATTTCTAAAACTCGGGGTCTTTTGCAACAACTTTTGCCTTCCTATAGCATCTATGTTTTTCCTGGAGCACACAGTTTGTCTTTCCTATAGGAGGCTCTCTTTTCTCTTGTAGCAGCACAGAATCCTCTTGTAGCTGGTTAGTCTTGGATCCCTAGGTGTTTGAATTTTTCTATCAGGATTGGGCTACTTCCCCTTAGTTTGGATGGAGGTTATTCCTTCAATCTACTCCTCATTTTCCTCTAATTCTTTCTTTTGCTGACAGGTTGATTGCTTAATTGTAATTAGGGTTGTTAAGGGAGGTTAAGGCTTCTCACCCATCCTTAGCTTATAAAACCTCATATCTTATGCATAGACAACAAATTTCTAACCGTAACATGCTTTAGAGAAGAGGTAAATAATATTTCACACCTATACCTACCTATGGATCAGGTTGCTAGAGGTGATTGCATGCTATTGCTAGGCCATAGACATCATGATATCCTAGTGCATGTCTTCAGAACTTGATTATACCTTGACTGCTAGATTTTCTTGTGTGTGTAGGTGCATATTTGATTTCTAGGCAACTTCTACTGGTGGAATGCCTTCCCAATTTCATACAAGTCTTCATCGTGCTTCTGTTGTTGGGAAAAAAATATCTTATAGATTTCTATTATGACTGCACAGGTTGCTATATGAGGAGTTTCTTCCTATAATAGCCTTTTGATCATTTCTTCTAGTCTTGAGATGGTGTGGTGGTGTTGAGGGGAGTGATTAAAATCCATGTAAACAGGGTTGGATACATGAGGAGGTAATGTGAATAATGAACAAAAGGAGAATAATTCTCTCTGTTTGTTTTTTAGGCAGGACATAGTGAACATTTTGAGCAAGTTTCAGTGAAATGGAGTGCATGAGTGATGAAAGTGTTGTTGGAGGGCAGGTCTCAACCTTACCTAAAAAAAACATAACCGTTTGACCCATTTTCCAATCAAATTGCTTCCTGTAGCTTCTTCTCATTCATCTTGTAGTGCTACAGGATCTTCTTGTGGCAATTCAGGACAACCTCGTGTAGCAGACTTGTTTTGTCCTTATCTCTCAAACTGTATATTGGATTGACCTAAAATTTTCTGAGATTGTTACCATAATCATTATGCACCTCCCCATAACAAATATTGTCCAATGGATGCATGAATATTGAGAAAAATTAAAAATGGTTGTAGGTGATGGAGTGCAATTTATCAAAAAGTGTGCACTAGAATTTTCTGAAATTGCTTGAGCATGTTTCCATAATCCATATGAATATCCCCCCTGAAAGATATCAATAAATGGATTCATGGTTTTCAAGATATGAAAATAATAATTTTGTGGTCTGTGTATTTTGGCTTCCTTTAGTAAAACGGAGCCTTCTTGTAGCATTTTAGGGCAGCAAGGAAAATGAATGGGAAAAGCCTGAGAATGATGGGTGGATAGTGGAAATAGATGAGGGTGATGGATTAGCATGGACTTGGTCCTTCAAGAGCATCTGAGCAAAAGATGAAAAAGTCCAAGTTTGACTTCATTTGACTAGAAATTTGTCCAACTTTTTTCTTTTGGTGCCAATTATTTTTGTTGCTTGCAAATGTTGGAGAGCACCTGCATTCATGAGAGAGAGATACATGGAGCAATGATTTTTTCTTTTTTATTTTTTTTTCTTCTAGGCCTACTAGCTATCTCAATGAGGTTTTCAACTAGTAGGTCTGCCTAGGCATACCAAAGGAGGTTTTCACCTGAGATTTTATTTTTTCCTCTTATTTTATTATTTTGTTTTCTATCCTACTCTACTTAAAAAAACAAATTCATTTTCAAGTGTAGGAATACTTCCAATGGAGCCAATTTCATAACAGGATGACAGATAAAATCATGTGTAGGCTCAAAACATATGCTTTGACATGTACATAAATGTGAGACACCACTACTGACTGATATGATATTAGGAATTGTTGAGGAAGAGCGTGTTGCTGCAACTTAATGACTATCTGGAACCATATTTCAATATAGTTTTGATGCTCCTGGTCCACTTGCTGATTTACATCATTCTTCATGTCTTCCTCTATCATGACATTAAAATCTTCCTCTTTTTGTAGATTATTCTCTTGAACACATGAGGATATGATGGTAAACATGAGCACACTTTCCCAATCTCTGATTCTAATGTCTGCTCTTCATCAAGTGCAACCAATGATTCTTTGGTATTCTCATTTGAATCTTCTTTTTCTGCATGTTGTCCTTCAATAACATCAAGAGAATCTCTTTTTTTCAATACTCTTCAGGAGCTAAGATGAATACCATTTATATCAAGACATGTTTGGAAGTTTTGTGCCTCAACATTGTAAGTGGGCTGAGCTACTTCCTTGTGTGGGTTTGGAAATGGTGGTATAGGTAGTTCAGTTGGAGTGGATATTAGAGATGGCTGTGGTTGGGGTTGGGGTTGTGGTTGTGGTGGAGGTGGATGGTAGAGATAACATGGAGTTGGGTATGGAGGATATTGAGGATATTGTGGATGGCTACCATAAGTTCCTTGTCAACCTTGTTGGCAAGATTGGTTTTGGGGTTGAGATGGCCAAGGTTTCTAAGGAAAGGGTGTGTTCCAATTACTTTGAGATGCATGAGCTTGAAATTGTGAATTAGGATCTTGTTTCCATGGTCTTCTTGAAGCTAGATAACATAGCTTCTTTGGTGATTGAATTACTCCATTATCCTCTTGGTAAAATTCCTTCAACCTCAATAATGATGGAAAATATTTAATAACATGTGATTTTGCATGGACAACACAAATATCAACATCTTCTTTTTGCTTATTTTTCATTCTTAAATTTTCTACTTGTTTGGTTAGATTGCTAAGAATTTATGTTTCAAAGTCATCAAACAAGTTTCCAAGTTTAGCTTAACTTACCAATCTTGATGTTGATTTACTTACTCTTGCCCTTCCTCTTGATATGTGTTTGCAGGTTTCACAAATTTCTTCAAATGATAATTGTTATACATCTCCTCTACTCATGGGATCAAGGAGATGAATCCACTCATCCCTAATTGTTCTAAGTAAGAAGTTTTTTAGTTTGTGGGATCCTAAATGATGTAGATTTTCCCTCTTAACATTATACATGAACCTCTTTATTAGATCCTCAAGGCTCTCATTTTTTTTTATACATATAAATTTTCTTATTTAAGATCATGATCTTTATATTTTTCTAGAAATAGCTTTTGCATATCATTCCATGATCTTATTGAATTATTCCCTAAACTCATGAACAATTTAAGAGCTCTACCCTTCATTGTTTATAGAAACAATCTCAATTTTTTAAGGTTTAGTAAGTAACCATAAGATCTAAAGAAAAATTCAAATTCAAAGAGAAATGTTTTCGAATCCTCTAACCTCATACCATGAAATTTTGGAAGAAAACTTGGAGTGATGTTCTTCATATTGATGTTGATATCAATATCTTGAATGGGAAGTCCAATAGGATCTTCTTCATTGTCATCATCTCCATCCATTGCCTCTACCTTCTCTATCACCCCTTCTTCTTCTACCTGCAAAAATGAATAGTGGTGTGGCTCTTACTGCACCACATGATCAAATGTTGGGGGGGGGGGGGGGGGGGTGTTTGACGTTGGATAGGTTTTTTTCTTTTGAATAAGAATGCTAATGCAATGCAATTTTATGTTCTTGAAATGAAAGATTCCTAATGCAATTTTTTTGTCTTTTTTAGAAAGTAAAAATAAATGAATCAACTAGGGAAGAAAACAATGCATACTTTGAGAACCTCCCCAACAATGGTGCCAAAACGTGATGAGCCTCAGTATTGCAACAAGAATGTTGCAAGTCCCAAGGTTAGCAACTTTAATTATCAACCAGGGGTTCATATAAACTTAAGAGGTATCGAAACTATATGTGCAACATGTCCTTCCTTCATTGTTATGATGTAATGGAGTGAATGCAATGAAATCAAATCCTAAACTAATTTCAGAAATGGAAATGCCTGAAATGGAAACCTTAACCTATTGCAGGAAATAAAATCCAAGGAAGGAAAACCTATTCTAATTAAATAAAGTAAATATCATGATATAAATATCAATCATTACATTTCAAAGAGTTTATATCCATTGACAAAGTTCATTGGATGTGGAAATAATGAGAATCATCATTGTATTATCCAATTCATAAATTTGTCCATTTACCCAAATTGTTAAGATATTTTGCAGGGGTAAAACGACAAGTACTAACTGGTGTTTATTCCTCCCCAAAGCATTAATTTAAATCCTATGGGTCATTATTCAGCCATAAGGGACAAACCAACCTTTTTGAGCAAATTTGGGCAATTATATTGTTGAGCTCTAAAACTGCCTTTCCCTTTGCAACTTTTCTCATCCTTCCTTCTTTGTTTTTCCATGAAAAATGCATCCTTATCATCAAAAACCATTATAAATTTCCTCAAGGAGTATCTTTCAGTGATTTACATGTTATACTTTTATGTTTTCTATTTGAATATTTTTTGTCTTTTAGCTATGGAACGCAACCACATTCTGCAGCTAATCAGTGGTTCGCAGCTACTTTCACGCTTTTGCAGGTTCTAGGTGTCAAGAGGGGAAAATGACTACATGGGTAGCATGGAAAACATCAAGGCATGGATCGTATCCTATTCATCTGGCCTAGATCGACAAGGAAGACTCCGGTCAAAGGGAATTCAAACATAGAAACCTAAGGCAAACAGGACTCTGTTCTGTACATGTTTCTCAGTGATGGGATCTGAAGCAGTTTCCTAAGGCCATAGACTTCATCTGCCACCTGTGCAAACTGAATCCAATAGCCATTACCGTAGATTTATGTTTCCAAGTAAGCAAGGACAAGAATTTCGCATAATTCCCTGCCTACATGTTTTGGAGTAGCTTATTTTTCTCCTTAAAACAATTGTATAATTTCTCTATAAATACATGTGTGAAGAACATAGAACAAGTTCGATTTTTCTCATGTGTTAAGTTCAGATTTCCACTCTGTAGTTTTAAAAACTCATTCTCTATTTTTAATATAAAGACCGTGCTTCATGGATACCTGAAAGCGTTGTTGGAGTGTTGATTAAGTGCACATAACCTAAGACCTTTGCAGAGGGCCCCTGCACTGGTTAAGGTTACAATTTATTTTTGTTTTGTCTTTCATAGTTGAACTGTAAACTCACTATGTTTTTCCATGATGTTTATAACCATTTTCTAACTTTGTTCATAATATAGTTTTTTTCATCTTCTTACTAACGTAGAACAATTTTATTTCAGTACAGAATAGTCTTTTGGTTTAATTTCTTTTCAGTTGTTCATCAGTAGTTTGAAGTTGAATTCAATAGTGTAGAGTAATTATTTCATTCGTTGTTGATTAGTCTTTAAGTTTTTAGTTACAATTGATGAGTTCCATTTCTATCTTGTCATTTCATTACTAGTTTAGTGATTCATACTGCAGTGAATATTTCTAAAAGGCCCTTCTGGTTGATGGTTCATCTTAAACCAAGTGGTTGGATATTTCGTTTATGTAATGAGTCTTTTTCTGCGCTTTTGTATTTAGTTTTTTCTTAGAACAATGAAGTATGGAGTTCCTCAAAATGTTATTACAAGGAGGTTGTTCTCCCAAAATTGTGTAGGAGAGTGACAAAACACTTCATTTAGTTTCCATAGTACATTAGTTGCCATTTCACTTTTTTTGCACTTTTGTATTTAGTTTTTTCTTAGAACAATGAAGTATGGAGTTCCTCAAAATGTTCTCACAAGGAGCTTGTTCTCCCAAAATTGTGTAGCAGAGTGACAAAACACTTCATTTAGTTTCCATAGTAGGTTAGTTGCCATTTCACTTTTTCTGCACTTTTGTATTTAGTTTTTTCTTAGAACAATGAAGTATGGAGTTCCTCAAAATTTTATCACAAGGAGGTTGTTCTCCAAAAATTGTGTAGCACAGTAACAAAGCACTTCATTTAGTTTTTATGGTAGATTAGTTGCAATTTCATTTTCAGTCTTTAGTCTTTCATTTAATTTTGTTGCAATTTCATTTTCAGTTTTTCATTAAGTTTTGATTCTGCCATAGACTAATCAGTAGTTGTAATCTCACTTTCAGTATTTCATTTCAGTTCTATTTTCATAATAGATAGTTTCAATTTCACTTTTAAGTCCTTTTAGTTCATGATTTGGAACAATAATAAGAGGAGGAAGAGAAACTTTGTTTTCATTTTCTTGGTTAAAACATTACTTCCAAATCTGGCTTAAAGCACTTTTAGCTCTCATTTCATTTCTCTAGATTCTTAGCAGCAGTAGATTTAAGAGTTCGTTAACTACATTGCAGAACATTAGGAGTTAAAGGATCAAACACCAAAAATAAATTAAAACTCAAAAACAGTGAGGTGAGAAGAGTCATCTAGCACATATCGTGCACTACACTTCATCAGTTTACGATACCTGGATTGACAATTTATGTAGAGAAGTTTAGGACACTAAATTGACCAAACATTTTGGTGTCATTGCCAGGGAAGTGTAACTAGGTAGCCTTATCTCTTACATTCATAAAAAGAAGAAAACAAAAAAAAGACAAAAAACAATGAAATGCATAGAGAAAGAGACTCTAGGGGTAGTTTTATAGCTAGGTGTGGAAGTTCAATTTACATAACTCCAGCTACTCCACCAAGAGTTAGAAAGGACACACCTCCATCCCAGACTCATACTCCGACCCATAGTATTCCTGGGATTCAAGGGGTAGAAACTCAATCAAAATATTCTCCTACATCATCCACCAAAACAGTCCTAGGAAAGAAGACCTTTTTCAACTCCACAGGCGAGCCTATTGTAGTTGAAGAACTAGGAATACCCAGTGAAGAAGAAAAAGTAAGAACTCCCTCTCATAGTCAATTGATAGAAGAACCAAACGAAGAGGGAATAACCTTGTAGGTTGAGCCCTATAATGACTCTGAAGAAACTATAATGGCAGAAGAAGAACAAGATGGAGAATTCTCACTGTTTAGAGGAGGGGGTAGAGGGAGAGGTAGAGGGAACAATGGAGGGGGTAGAGGTAATAATGGAGGAAGCAGAGGAAATAGGGAAGTAGATAACTCATTTGGATTCCCTATAGTAGATGTGGAAACACACACCACAATGAAAAACATCTCACCATCTATCCTCCCAAACTTTTATGGGTTGGGAAGTGAGGATCTTGAAACATTTTTGCTTGAGTTTGAAGTCTTTTGCAGAACTTATGACTATCTAGAAGACTCTCAAAAACTCAAATTGTTCCCTTCAACACTAAAAGGGGTTGCTTTGAAATGGTTTATGGGGTTAGTCACTCAATCCATTAGAACTTGGAATGACATGAAATAGGCATTTTTGGATAGATACTTGGATTATTTTATGCCTACCAATCATAAAGATGAGGTGTTCAAACTGATGCAAAGAGAAGATGAAAACTTGGAGGATTTGCTTAAGAGATTCAACTATAATTTGAAAAGAGCAAAAATGAACAATCTAGATGAAGAAACTTTAAAAGCTCTTTTGTTAAAGGCCATTAGAGATGAATGGATAGATATCCTTAACATGACGGGGACAGGAGATATCTCTCAACTTCCATTGAGTGACATAGCTGAACTATGTATTCATCTCCCAAGAGGGAAATCTAAAACCAGGAAAGGGCCGAGAGATCCTTCTCTTGTTAGAGCAAACAAATCTGCAACTGGATCTGTAAGTAGGGCAGAAATTGGCAATGTGCTTTACGAGTTTTAAACTAACATTTTAGGGAGCCTTAGTGAGCAACTAGACACCCTTAAAATTCAAAACAAGTAGAAATCAGAGGCTGATGCTTTAGCCATATTTTGTCCAAAATGTAGAAAGAAACATGCTCTAAGAGAATGCCCTTTAGATGCAAAAATTGTAGAAACTTGTATGATTTGTTCAGAAAGTCATGAGACCAAGGGTTGTCCCTCAATCCCATGTCTTAAGGCTGTCTTTCAAGAGGAAATAGTCCCAAATCCTGTAGAACCTCTTTGTTTTGTTGCAATAAGACCTTGGCAGGGACCAAAAAACCGAGGATTTAACAATCCAATGTATCTTCAGTCCCCACCAAACTGGAATTCTTGGCAGCAACCTTGGCCTCAACCTCAATCTCAATTGTGGGCACAAGGGGTACAAAATACTTGTGGGATATTTTCTCAATATTATCAATATCCTCCATCTTATCAGAGCTATCCTCCCCCACAAAGTCAGTAGAAAAATCAGCAACCACAACTTCAAAATCAGAACCTGCAAATTTCATTACCATTTCCACAATAACCTCCACAACAAAGTCAAAATCCTCAACTCTTAGTTCCATTTCAACAAAAACAAAATCAGTTTCCTGCCCAACCATTGCCAAACCCCAATAATAAAAACCCTCAGAATGCTTACATGGTTGAAGGACAATAATTTCCAACATACATGATTACTCCTATAGATCTTAATGATGTTCAACTTAGATCTAGTAGGATATTAGAAAAGGAAAAACCTTCTATAGTCATTCAAGAACAAGATAACTCTGAGGAAGACTCTATAAAAGTCAATAAAATTTTTGAGGGGACTGTTAGAGCCAGTCTTGTCAATCCTACGTCGGAGATCAAAACTCTTTCTGCATTTCATTTTTAGGTGTCTCGCTCCATTCACTCAACTGCATTCCGCTAGGGGCATGCCATTGTCTGACAGAAGGGTCTTGCCAGTCATTACCCCTCATGCTTTATACCTGCTGGCTCAGGTTTGTTCATCAAAGTCCATTAAATTACAATCAATATTTAGTAATTTGATGCGCAAAAAATCATGTCACTCATAGGTCTAGGGTTTCATAATTTGTGTTTTCAGAGTACCCAAACATGCCAGTAGGCCAGAGGGAGGTTCAACAAATTTCATCTCCAGATTTTCATCATCCATAATGCTCAAGGGGGATTCCTCTTCAAAACTCTGTTTTGAAGAGGAAATCGTCAAATTAATGTTTATGATAAATATGTAAATTTCTCCAACATGAAGTACTTCAAAAGCTGGTTCTGGTCGTCCTTTTCCAAATGCCATGTTAGCTACCCCTGCAAAAAATTGCCAAAAATTTCATCATTTTAGTCAAAAATCCCAAAAGGAAATATGAAATACAGAGTTGCATTAAATTGTGGAAAAAGTGCCAAAACAAAACATTGCAAAAGTGGGCTTTGAAGAAACAAAAATCAAAACCATGACTCCATGTCTTTATATAGATTTTCTCATAAGGATCAAGGTCATTTTAAAAGCCAAGGTCGAAGAGAAGCATTTCAAAGGAATTGGGTGAGCCAGCGCACATTTTGGGTGAGGTTGGAGGTGCCTTGACAAGCGTGGCACATACAGTAGGTGGTGTGGCGCATTGGGTGCGATCCTCCAGTGCAATTCGGAACGGGCGCGGTGCATCAGTAGCACGCAACACATAGAAAGAGTGGTGCGACGCATACAGTCTAACACCCCAAAAATGCCCAAAAATCGTCCAAATTTCCATTGAATTGCTTGGACGTGCCAGGTAGGGTCAACATCTCATGATTCATTCGTTTTTGTGTGTCATATGATGGTGGTTTATGGTTCCAAATGCTTGAAACAAAATTTCCAAACCCTACCTCTAAAAATCCTTATGACAATCACTGTTAAGGGTTGCAAATTCATCATTTTGTTACCAAGGTTCCCCTTCCATCCCATCTGTCCCTTTGTCCTTCATTCCTTTTTTCATTATACCATATCACTTTGAATGTCATTTCCCCCTATCTCATAAATTTACTAAACCCTTATCCCCAATTCCCTTTCACCCATTTCCCAATGTAAAACCCCAAACCCTACCGTATGCAAAGTTCCCAAACCCTCCTACATTGCCCTAAATAAAATCTATCCTAAGACTCCTAATCCCTTCATATTTTCCCTCCCTAACAGTCCCTTGTTACATTGCTCCCTTGGTGAAAGATTTCAAACATATCATAACAAGTCCAACACAGTCTTGCGACCAACATTCATTTCTCAAAGCAATTTTCATAACATCAATTATGTCATCTGATCATTCATCCGACTATGAGGAGGTAACTCACAGTGACTCACCCACGGAAGAACGTGCACCCCGGAGGCCTCATAAAAGTGGCAGACATGTTAGAGAAGAACCGAATACCCTCACAGAATTGCAGGCCTGCCCTTTTGCCGTCTCTTGTTTTCGGTTTTAGTCATGCTATGAGTTTTGTGAAAAGGTTGCAAATGTTCAATTCCACCATGAGTTGGCTCACCTATTTGTTCTACATTTGCATGGTGCTCAAGTTACTTTGGTCGGTGTTACTTTCACACTTACACCGGACTCTACCTCAATAGCTACTGGCATGCCTAATATTGGAGAGCCATGGAACAAGAGACAAAAAGTTGACCGATATCATTATGAGCCATATGTTAAACCTAGTTTCTTGAGGTAGCTCAAGAGGGTGTTTCCCTTTCGATATCTTAAAGATGAATATGCCCCTCTAATGAAGTTAATTATGAAGTATTTCAATTGTGAAGGTCGTTTCTCCTGACTAAATGCTTATCACATAAGGTTGCTCATGGATTTCACCCAGGTATGCATGATGAACATCCCATATTTTATATTCCGAAACATAGAGAGGAAGACTGCCCTTGTGCAACACAAGACCCCTGAGCAGCAGTTCAACAACATTTGTCACTTTGCTCTCATCAAGATTTTGGTGGTGCATTAGCTTGATTTACAGGGTATCACTTGGGATGATTTCATCTCTCGTGACTTCTTTCGAGCTTCATAGGGACCTTCAGAGACTAGATTTGAGACAGGGGAACCTTCTCATTAGTATGAGCACCATGAGACTGCCAGTGTGCCGGTATTCATCACATATCAGAGGGGCGCTAGACACTTGTTTGCAACAGCAAAGCAAATGTTATCTCCACCCGTGGTGGAAGGGGCCTCGCTTATGACATCATCCCTAAAGGTATAGGACAGAGGTAAGGAGCCAATGCGTGATGAGGGACCATCAGGTGAATGAGAGACCAACTTCGTTCTCCTTCATGATGACGATACAGATACAGATCCGCAAAGTGCACATCTTAAAGAGATCATCCAGGAGCAGCAAACAGAGATCCAAGCCTTATCCCTTGAATTGGAAAGACCCAAATGGAATATGAAATATCTGGAGCAGAGGAACAAACAACTTGAGCATTGGCAAGCTGAGATAGAGTTGCAATTGATCAAGGAAAACCGGCAACACATCATGGCGGCACAAGGTAGACCTATGGAGCAAAGAGATGAGGACCGGGAGTATGTTTTCGAGAAAGTGAATGTTCAATTGGAGCAGCTGTTGGAGAAGGATAATAGGGAAAAATCAATGCTTAGGTGCATGAATCACCAGTACATGGCCCGAAACATGAGCTCCAAAGCGAGAATCAGGAGCCTAAAGGCGAAATTGAGGAAGGTGAAAAAAAGACAAAAGTGGCAAAAAGAGAAAGATCAGCTTTGAATCTTGGCTGAGGCTTCATTGGTCCAGCATGACATGTGATAGAGAAGGTACAACCCAAATTTCAAGACATTTGGAGCACATTTTTGCATTTTGAAATTTTGTGCAAAAAAAGCAGGTTTTTTCTCCCTGTGCGTCACGCCACCTAGCATGCGCTTTCACTAGGGAACTCCAAATGACAAAAATTTTATATTTTTGGATTTTCCTTGGAAAATTATGACTGCTGGTGCATGGCCAAGAAGTTTGGGCAAGTTTTGAGTCCTCAGGAGGTCAAAAACACCCAAAACAATGGCCTCTCTGCCCCTATTTTGACACACGTGAAGCAGCCTTGGGAGTGATCCGGATTTAAATAGGAACGCAACAAATTACAGAGATAACCATATACACAAAGATGCAGCGGAAATAATACTTCATTTCATTAATGGAAAATACTGAAATATGCTTACAAACAGAAATGGCAATAAACTAGCTAGGGTGATGGTAGCTTATCTCTGAGAAGAGATGTGATGGCTACATGCCTCTGAACTGTGTTACAATGAGGCTCGAAGGCCTATTTATTGTTGAGAAACAATGGAAAAACCCTTAACATTCCAAAACCTAACCCTAGGAGATGAAACGCCAAACTGTGGGCCCCGTTTGGGGGTAAGTTGGTACATCAACTTCCCGGGGTCGTAACTTTGGCATATGATCTCCGTTTGACGCGTACAATAGCTCATTAGAAAGATCTATCCGAGCACTATCATTGTTGGAACGGGCAACACCAGTCCATTCCATGGACTCGTGTTGCCCCTGGATTCCCCAAAAAACGTCGTTTAGGGCCTCAAAACGGCTCCGGAAGTTCAGGACCCGAAAAACTGCTAAAAATAGTAAGTTGTGCTACAATTAAGGAAACTGAAAATGCTGAGAAAGACAATGGTGGGGGTCCAGGTGGACTTGGCAGGTGGCCACCAATATCCACCTGGATCATTTCTCCCCCCTTAGGAAGCAATGGTCCCCATTGCGTTGAGCTCCTCCATGAGATGAGGAAACTTCTGCTGAACTTGTTCCCTGGTGAGCCACTTGCCCTGCTGAAGGAGTTGGCCCGCTTTGACAACTCGATACAGTTTGATATTCTGTTGGCGAGTGTTCTTGATCTGTGTGTCCATGATCCGATCAGTTGCAGCTTGTTCCATGCAATCTGGATTTAATTCTGTGGGTTTGAGCTATTCTGCAATGTCAGATGTGTCTAGCAATGGTGGAAAGTATGGCCGAAGGCGGTCCACATTAAATACTGGGTGCAGGCCAAGGAATGGGGGAATGCTGAGCTCAAATGCATTGTCTCCCATAGCCTTAGTAATGGTGTAAGGACCATATCAGAGTGGTCTCAATTTCCGATAGGCTCCAATAAGGCGTTCCTTTTGCAAATGCAACCAGACTTTGTCGCCCACCCGAAACTTGTGTGGCACCCGATGTTGATCATGTCGCTGCTTGTACTTGGCATTTGATTTCTCAAGAATGTCATGGACCTGCTGGCGAATATGTTGGATGCGCTCAATGAAGCTGGTGGCCTTATCTGTTTCGGACTGGACATGAGCTGAATTCATGTGAGTAGCTGCAAGTGGCATGGCCACATCAATGGGGCATAGTGGCTGGAATCCCAAACCCACCTGAAAAGGGCTATGGCCAGTGGAGCTGTGAAGAGCTCGGTTGTAGCTGTGCTGAACATAGGGGAGGCTCTCGTCCCATGTGCGTGGATGCTTTGAGTTATACATGTGCAGAATGTGCACAATCATCCTATTGACAACCTTTGTCTGGCCATCAGTTTGAGGATGGAAGGCTGTGGACTTCGTGAGTTTGGTGTCCAGCATTGACCAGAGACTGGACCTAAAGGTGCTGAGAAACCGACTGTGCCGATCTGAGATGATAGACTGTGGGATCCCAAAGTGCACCCACACTCGTTCAAAGAAGAGTTTAGCAGTGGCTTCTGCTGTGATATTCTTCTTGCAGGCCATCATAATGGCCATCTTTGAGAACCTGTCGACAACCACAAAAACACAGTCATTTCCATGCTTAGTGGAAGGAAGGCCTGACATGTAATCCATGGAGATGGATTCCCAAGGTCGACTAGGGGTAGGAAACGGGGTATAGAGGCCTTGCTTCTTAATGGTCGGTTTGGCAATGGCACAGGCAGTACATGATCGGATGTACTTCCCAACATCCTGTCGAAGATTCGGCCAATAGAAATAGTTTTGCAGTACTGCCACTGTTTTCTCGACCCCGAAATGCCCAGCAGCCCGACTGTAGTGTGCTTCCCAAATCATCTTGGCACGCTCGCTTGAAGGAACACAAAGGTGACCGAGGTGGCATAATAGGGCATCCTAGAGGTGAAAATCTGCAACCTGCTGACCCTCCAAGAGTGTCTGGTATGTGTGGCCGAATTCTGGGTCGCTTTTGTAGAGAAGTGGCCAATCAGAAGTCTCGTGCCCGCAAGAGTTGAGCACGGTGGTTAGCGCCATGATCGGTGGTCGACTGAGGCAATCTGCAACATTATTGGTGCTGCCCTTTTTATACTTGATATTCAAGTGAAACTGTTGCAGGTATGTAGACCACTTCTGATGGCGATCATTCTGCAATTTCCCTTGGGTCTGTATGAACTGCAGAGGTCGGTGGTCTGTGTGGATGACCGTTTCCTTCCCCAAAATGTAATGCTTCCATTGTCGGCAGGCCTGTACAATGGAATACATCTCTTTATCATAAGTGGGGTACTTCCGGACTGTGTCTGAAAGTGTTTCACTGTGATATGCCACTGGATGTCCATGTTGAGTAAGGACTGCCCCAATAGCATAGTCAGAGGCATCTGTCTCGACCTCAAATGGTTGTTGTAAATCTGGTAACGCGAGCACTGGTGCCGTGCAGAGGCGATCCTTCAACTCCCTGAATGCCTTCTGTTGAGATTCAGACCAAAAGAATTTTGCTTTCGCCCCGCCCTTGGTGACTTGACTCAAGGGCCAAGAAATATGAGAAAATCCCAACACAAACCTGCGGTAGAAGTTGGCAAGACCTAGAAAGCTGCGGAGCTCTGTTAGAGTGGTTGGAGAGGGCCAATCCCGAATGACTTGGACCTTGGCTGGATCGACATGCACCCCCTGTTCATCAATGATGTATCGCAGATACTGAACCTCGGTCATGCCAAAAGTGCATTTCTCCAAATTGGCACATAGCTTGTGTTGCCGCAGTGTTTGGAGAACCTGTCGGATGTGGTGGAGGTGCTCTTCCCAACTCTGGCTGAAGATCAGAATGTCATCCAAGTATACTACTACAAAGGAGTTGGTGAATGGCCGCAAGATGTCATCCATTAGCCTCATAAAGGTTGCAGGAGCATTCGTCAATCTGAAAGGCATGACCAACCATTCGAAGAGGCCCTCCTTGGATTTGAAGGCAGTCTTCCACACATCTGAGGGTTCAATTGGTACCTGGTGATATCCTGACTTCAGATCGATCTTGCTGAAATATTTCGCCCCCTTTAGTTGGTCTAGGAGGTCATCAATCCGCGGGATCGGGTACCTATTACGGACAGTGATCTTGTTCAGCGCCCGATAGTCAATACAGAGTCTCCACGTCCCATCCTTCTTCTGTACCAACACTATCGGGCTCCCACAGGGTGAAGAACTCGGACGGATGTGACCTTTCTGCAGGAGCTCTTGAATCTGCCTCTTGATTTCATTGTTCTCCAGAACGGAGCGCCGATAAATTGGTCCATTGGGTAGCGGCGCACCTGGGGTCAGATCGATGGAGTGCTTGACTTGACAGTGCAGAGGAACCCCTGCCGGGGAGGTGAAGATGTCTTCGTACTCCTCCACAATCTTGTCCATCTGTAGCAGCCGTGCAGAGGGACCCCGTTTGGAGGCCGCGGCCACTGTCTTCTTCTTCCCTTGAGGGCGTATCATCAGGAAAACAAATTTCCTGGTTTTGGAAATGATCTTACTGCATTGTTTTGCAGTAATCAAAGAGATGGCGGCAGGTGGTGCTACCTCTGGTATCCTGAACAACTTATTTCCCAATGTAATAATAACAGCACGGGGCCTTGATTCATACACAGCATGTCGCTTCCACAAGTATGGTTGTCCTAGTAATACATCACAAAATTCAAGGGGAGCAATGTCACACAATACCTCATCCGTGAAGGGCTTGATGTTGTATGGAAGGCGACACTGCTGGCTCACGCGAAGATCTCACCCTTGGTGAAGCCACCCAATGGTGTATGGTTGTGGATGTGCTGTGGTCGGTAAGCCCAACCGCTTCACGACCTTTGACGAAATGAGGTTCTTTTGACTCCCGCTATCAACAATGAACTGTATCGGGGAACCCTTTACCCACATCTGGGAGTGGAAGAGACGCTCCTCCTCCTCTGGATCTTCGGGTTCATTTTTCTGGATCTTTGCGGTAGCAACAGTGGCGCTAGGATCCGCATCAATGATTTGCTTCCCTTTTTCATACCCCTTATCGGGTTCTGACTCAGAGTCGGAGCATGCATCTGATTCTGAAACCTTTAGCTCAGCCACCAGTGACTGCTTGGCCCGACACTCACTTGTGTTGTGAGTGGAGCTCTTATGGAACTCGCACCATTTTCCAGTGTCCTTTCTCGGCTTCGCGGCGTTGCTCTTTGCTTGCAGCTTCGGCTGGTTGTCTTGGGTTGTCCCGCCTTGGCTTTGTCCTTTGTTCTGTGGTTTAGGGGCACCTTTCCCCTGCTTTGGATTCGCAGATCCAAAGTCTCGCTTCTTTTGTTTAAACTTCTGCTCGACCTTGACGGCATACCGGTATGCTGCGCCGAGCGAGGGGATGTTTAGGAACTGTATTTCTTCCTAGATGTATTTGTGCAGGCAGCCACGATATTTGAGTATCAAATGTTGCTCCGAATCCTTGATACCCAACTTTGTGCGACGGGTATGGAAAAGATTGGTGAACTCCGGCACGTCTTGGTCCCTTCCCTGTCGCAGCGTGGTCCACTTTATGTATTCATCCTCATAGTTTCCGACAGGGTAGTACTGCTCCTTGATGGCATCCCGGAATGAATCCCAAGTGGGTGTGGCTGAAAATAGTGAGCCAGTACTTTCATCCTTCTGCTCGCAGTAGGTTTCCCACCAGTCCTTGACGTGGGGGGCTGCTTTGAGAAGAGCAAAAACAATCTTTTCCCGACTTGAAAATTCATGAACAGAAAAATAACCCTCTAGTAGATTTAACCATTTATCTACGGCATCGGCGTCTATCTGACCCTCGAATATGGGGATTTCAAAATTAACTTGTAGCTTCAAGGGTGTGGCGTTTCCAGAGGAGCTGCTGGAAGCCGATGCGCCGCTTCTGGGTAGCCGCTGAAGGATCTGCGCAAAGATGTCCATCATCGCGTTCCGTTGTCGCTCGAGCGCTTCTTCGAGCAAGATTTTGATGGGATCTCCTGCCCCCTCCTCTTTCTTCTCGTCCGCCATGGGAGGCCGTCGGGATTTGCGAGGCTGGTCTTGCAAAGGTTCAACCAGTTCAAGCCCTAACTCCTTATATCCCGACCTTGTTGGGGACATGCAAAGAAAAACAGAGAAAAAGCAGACCGCTCTGATACCACTGATCCAGATTTAAACAGGAACGCAACAAATTACAGAGATAACCATATACACAAAGATGCAGCGGAAATAATACTTCATTTCATTAATGGAAAATACTGAAATATGCTTACAAACAGAAATGGCAATAAACTAGCTAGGGCGATGGTAGCTTATCTCTGAGAAGAGATGTGATGGCTACATGCCTCTGAACTGTGTTACAATGAGGCTCGAAGGCCTATTTATTGTTGAGAAACAATGGAAAAACCCTTAACATTCCAAAACCTAACCCTAGGAGATGAAACGCCAAACTGTGGGCCCTGTTTGGGGTAAGTTGGTACATCAACTTCCCGGGGTCGTAACTTTGGCATATGATCTCCGTTTGACGCGTACAATAGCTCATTAGAAAGATCTATCCGAGCACTATCATTGTTGGAACGGGCAACACCAGTCCATTCCATGGACTCGTGTTGCCCCCGGATTCCCCAAAAAACGTCGTTTAGGGCCTCAAAACGGCTCCGAAAGTTCAGGACCCAAAAAACTGCTAAAAATAGTAAGTTGTGCTACAATTAAGGAAACTGAAAATGCTGAGAAAGACAATGGTGGGGGTCCAGGTGGACTTGGCAGGTGGCCACCAATATCCACCTGGATCATTCCTCCCCCCTTAGGAAGCAATGGTCCCCATTGCGTTGAGCTCCTCCATGAGATGAGGAAACTTCTGCTGAACTTGTTCCCTGGTGAGCCACTTGCCCTGCTGAAGGAGTTGGCCCGCTTTGACAACTCGATACAGTTGGATATTCTGTTGGCGAGTGTTCTTGATCTGTGTGTCCATGATCCGATCAGTTGCAGCTTGTTCCATGCAATCTGGATTTAATTCTGTGGGTTTGAGCTGTTCTGCAATGTCGGATGTGTCTAGCAATGGTGGAAAGTATGGCCGAAGGCGGTCCACATTAAATACTGGGTGCAGGCCAAGGAATGGGGGAATGCTGAGCTCAAATGCATTGTCTCCCATAGCCTTAGTAATGGTGTAAGGACCATATCGGAGTGGTCTCAATTTCCGATAGGCTCCAGTAAGGCGTTCCTTTTGCAAATGCAACCAGACTTTGTCGCCCACCTGAAACTTGTGTGGCACCCGATGTTGATCATGTCGCTGCTTGTACTTGGCATTTGATTTCTCAAGAATGTCATGGACCTGCTGGCGAATATGTTGGATGCGCTCAATGAAGCTGGTGGCCTTATCTGTTTCGGACTGGACATGAGCTGAATTCATGTGAGTAGCTGCAAGTGGCATGGCCACATCAATGGGGCATAGTGGCTGGAATCCCAAACCCACCTGAAAAGGGCTATGGCCAGTGGAGCTGTGAAGAGCTCGGTTGTAGCTGTGCTGAACGTAGGGGAGGCTCTCGTCCCATGTGCGTGGATGCTTTGAGTTATACATGCGCAGAATGTGCACAATCATCCTATTGACAACCTCTGTCTGGCCATCAGTTTGAGGATGGAAGGCTGTGGACTTCGTGAGTTTGGTGTCCAGCATTGACCAGAGACTGGACCAAAAGGTGTTGAGAAACCGACTGTCCCGATCTGAGATGATAGACTGTGGGATCCCAAAGTGCACCCACACTCGTTCAAAGAAGAGTTTAGCAGTGGCTTCTGCTGTGATATTCTTCTTGCAGGCCATCATAATGGCCATCTTTGAGAACCTTTCGACGACCACAAAAACACAGTCATTTCCATGCTTAGTGGAAGGAAGGCCTGACATGTAATCCATGGAGATGGATTCCCAAGGTCGACTAGGGGTAGGCAACGGGGTATAGAGGCCTTGCTTCTTAATGGTCGGTTTGGCAATGGCACAGGCAGTACATGATCGGATGTACTTCCCAACATCCTGTCGAAGATTCGGCCAATAGAAATAGTTTTGCAGTACTGCCACTGTTTTCTCGACCCCGAAATGCCTAGCAGCCCGACTGTAGTGTGCTTCCCAAATCATCTTGGCACGCTCGCTTGAAGGAACACAAAGGTGACCGAGGTGGCATAATAGGGCATCCTGGAGGTGAAAATCTGCAACCTGCCGACCCTCCAAGAGTGTCTGGTATGTGTGGCCGAATTCTGGGTCGCTTTTGTAGAGAAGTGGCCAATCAGAAGTCTCGTGCCCGCAAGAGTTGAGCACGGTGGTTAGCGCCATGATCGGTGGTCGACTGAGGCAATCTGCAACATTATTGGTGCTGCCCTTTTTATACTTGATATTCAAGTGAAACTGTGCAGGTATGTAGACCACTTCTGATGGCGATCATTCTGCAATTTCCCTTGGGTCTGTATGAACTGCAGAGGTCGGTGGTCTGTGTGGATGACCGTTTCCTTCCCCAAAATGTACAATGGAATACATCTCTTTATCATAAGTGGGGTACTTCCGGACTGTGTCTGAAAGTGTTTCACTGTGATATGCCACTGGATGTCCATGTTGAGTAAGGACTGCCCCAATAGCATAGTCAGAGGCATCTGTCTCGACCTCAAATGGTTGTTGTAAATCTGGTAACGCGAGCACTGGTGCCGTGCAGAGGCGATCCTTCAACTCCCTGAATGCCTTCTGTTGAGATTCAGACCAAAAGAATTTTGCTTTCGCCCCACCCTTGGTGACTTGACTCAAGGGCCAAGAAATATGAGAAAATCCCAACACAAACCTGCGGTAGAAGTTGGCAAGACCTAGAAAGCTGCGGAGCTCTGTTAGAGTGGTTGGAGAGGGCCAATCCCGAATGACTTGGACCTTGGCTGGATCGCCATGCACCCCCTGTTCATCAATGATGTATCCCAGATACTGAACCTCGGTCATGCCAAAAGTGCATTTCTCCAAATTGGAACATAGCTTGTGTTGCCGCAGTGTTTGGAGAACCTGTCGGATGTGGTGGAGGTGCTCTTCCCAACTCTGGCTGAAGATCAGAATGTCATCCAAGTATACTACTACAAAGGAGTTGGTGAATGGCCGCAAGATGTCATCCATTAGCCTCATAAAGGTTGCAGGAGCATTCGTCAATCCGAAAGGCATGACCAACCATTCGAAGAGGCCCTCCTTGGATTTGAAGGCAGTCTTCCACACATCTGAGGGTTCAATTGGTACCTGGTGATATCCTAACTTCAGATCGATCTTGCTGAAATATTGCGCCCCCTTTAGTTGGTCTAGGAGGTCATCAATCCGCGGGATCGGGTACCTATTACGGACAGTGATCTTGTTTAGCGCCCGATAGTCAATGCAGAGTCTCCACGTCCCATCCTTCTTCTGTACCAACACTATCGGGCTCCCACAGGGTGAAGAACTCGGACGGATGTGACCTTTCTGCAGGAGCTCCTGAATCTGCCTCTTGATTTCATTGTTCTCCAGAACGAAGCGCCGATAAATTGGTCCATTGGGTAGCGGCGCACCTGGGGTCAGATCGATGGAGTGCTTGACTTGACAGTGCAGAGGAACCCCTGCCGGGGAGGTGAAGATGTCTTCGTACTCCTCCACAATCTTGTCCATCTGTAGCTGCCGTGCAGAGGGACCCCGTTTGGAGACCGCGGCCACTGTCTTCTTCTTCCCTTGAGGGCGTATCATCAGGAAAACAAATTTCCTGGTTTTGGAAATGATCTTACTGCATTGTTTTGCAGTAATCAAAGAGATGGCGGCAGGTGGTGCTACCTCTGGTATCCTGAACAACTTATTTCCCAATGTAATAATAACAGCACGGGGCCTTGATTCATACACAGCATGTCGCTTCCACAAGTATGGTTGTCCTAGTAATACATCACAAACTTCAAGGGGAGCAATGTCACACAATACCTCATCCGTGAAGGGCTTGATGTTGTATGGAAGGCGACACTGCTGGCTCACGCGAAGATCTCGCCCTTGGTGAAGCCACCCAATGGTGTATGGTTGTGGATGTGCTGTGGTCGGTAAGCCCAACCGCTTCACGACCTCTGCCGAAATGAGGTTCTTTTGACTCCCGCTATCAACAATGAACTGTATCGGGGAGCCCTTTACCCACATCTGGGAGTGGAAGAGACGCTCCTCCTCCTCTGGATCTTCGGGTTCATTTTTTTGGATCTTTGCGGTAGCAACAGTGGCACTGGGATCCGCATCAATGATCTGCTTCCCTTTTTCATACCCCTTATCGGGTTCTGACTCAGAGTCGGAACATGCATCTGATTCTGAAACCTTTAGCTCAGCCACCAGTGACTGCTTGGCCCGACACTCACTTGTGTTGTGAGTGGAGCTCTTATGGAACTCGCACCATTTTCCAGTGTCCTTTCTCGGCTTCGCGGCGTTGCTCTTTGCTTGCAGCTTCGGCTGGTTGTCTTGGGCTGTCCCGCCTTGGCTTTGTCCTTTGTTCTGTGGTTTAGGGGCACCTTTCCCCTGCTTTGGATTCGCAAATCTAAAGTCTCGCTTCTTTTGTTTAAACTTCTGCTCGACCTTGACGGCATACCGGTATGCTGCGCCGAGCGAGGGGATGTTTAGGAACTGTATTTCTTCCTAGATGTACTTGTGCAGGCAGCCACGGTATTTGAGTATCAAATGTTGCTCCGAATCCTTGATACCCAACTTTGTGCGAAGGGTATGGAAAATATTGGTGAACTCCGGCACGTCTTGGTCCCTTCCCTGCCGCAGCATGGTCCACTTTATGTATTCATCCTCATAGTTTCCGACAGGGTAGTACTGCTCCTTGATGGCATCCCAGAACGAATCCTAGGTGGGTGCGGCTGAAAATAGTGAGCCAGTACTTTCATCCTTCTGCTCGCAGTAGGTTTCCCACCAGTCCTTGACGTGGGGGGCTGCTTTGAGAAGAGAAAAAACAATCTTTTCCCGACTCGAAAATTCATGAACAGAAAAATAACCCTCTAGCAGATTTAACCATTTATCTACGACATCGGCGTCTATCTGACCCTCGAATATGGGGATTTCAAAATTAACTTGTACCTTAAACGGTGTGACGTTTCCAGAGGAGCTGTTGGAAGCCGATGCGCCGCTTCTGGGTAGCCGCTGAAGGATCTGCGCAAAGCTGTCCATCATCGCGTTCTGTTGTCGCTCGAGCGCTTCTTCGAGCAAGATTTTGATGGGATCTCCTGCCCCCTCCTCTTTCTTCTCGTCCGCCATGGGAGGCCGTCGGGATTTGCGAGGCTGGTCTTGCAAAGGTTCAACCAGTTCAAGCCCTAACTCCTTATATCCCGACCTTGTTGGGGACATGCAAAGAAAAACAGAGAAAAAGCAGACCGCTCTGATACCACTGATCCGGATTTAAACAGGAACGCAACAAATTACAGAGATAACCATATACACAAAGATGCAGCGGAAATAATACTTCATTTCATTAATGGAAAATACTGAAATATGCTTACAAACAGAAATGGCAATAAACTAGCTAGGGCGATGGTAGCTTATCTCTGAGAAGAGATGTGATGGCTACATGCCTCTGAACTGTGTTACAATGAGGCTCGAAGGCCTATTTATTGTTGAGAAACAATGGAAAAACCCTTAACATTCCAAAACCTAACCCTAGGAGATGAAACGCCAAACTGTGGGCCCCGTTTGGGGGTAAGTTGGTACATCAACTTCCCGGGGTCGTAACTTTGGCATATGATCTCCGTTTGACGCGTACAATAGCTCATTAGAAAGATCTATCCGAGCACTATCATTGTTGGAACGGGCAACACCAGTCCATTCCATGGACTCGTGTTGCCCCCAGATTCCCCAAAAAACGTCGTTTAGGGCCTCAAAACGGCTCCGGAAGTTCAGGACCCGAAAAACTGCTAAAAATAGTAAGTTGTGCTACAATTAAGGAAACTGAAAATGCTGAGAAAGACAATGGTGGGGATCCAGGTGGACTTGGCAGGTGGCCACCAATATCCACCTGGATCAGGGAGATTGCAGTTTTGGAGGGGAAAATGACATCCAAATTGAAAATTTTCACTTGGGTTGGAAAGCAGACAATTAGGGCTTTCCAACAAGCACACTTAGGCTCAATTTGGACTTCAGGAAGTGCCTCAAAACCACCTCCAAAGTGGCGCGACACATACATCTTTTGGGCGCAATGCACAGAGATCCAAAGGCCAAAATCACTTTTCCTCTGCAAGAATTCAATTTGTTTCAGTGCGATTTGCTCCAAGTAAGTTTTTCAAAGCATGTTCGATGATTTTTGGCTATGGTACAGTGGTTCAGAAGCAAAGATAGTTGAAAGTGAATATTGGCGCATGGGTGAGTTAAACGTAAATTGCAGGTGGGCCCGTTCAGTAACGATATATGTTTTCTCTTCATTAGAAATGCATATTATTTAAAATTCCATGTTATTAAACTGATAGTTGTGATTCAAACGGTCAAAAGGAAGGAAAACAATCGCCCCAGAAGATCTACGCTCCATTTTTGGTTTTTTTATTGGTCATCAGAGAAATGAAATGTAACGTTGCTCCCGTTACTGATGGTTGCTTTTCATTTCCACTTGTAATGATTAAACAATCCCTCAACTTTGGGTCGATCCACTTTCTGATAGCAAAGCTTATTTATTGTATTGAATGTCTTTTGTAAGGGGTTGGAATTTCTAGGAATAGCATGGAGAAAAAAACCCATCATTTTCATTGACAGTTTTGGATTGGAGATTAATAGAATGATGCAGCTTTGATTCATGAGATCCTTGTGGTGTGAGTTTAGCAATTTGTTTCTTCTCTATTTCATATGTATCTTGTTATGTTTATAGTTCATTCATGATCATTTCCAGTTGAATGTTTTTAGTGAGAAAGGTAGAGTCCATTTTATTGCTCTGCCTTGGAAAAGCGTTCATGTTCTGTGTGTTTGCTTCTGTCTAAAATGGATTCATCATATATGCCATTTTTAGCTCCCTCAAAAAACTTCCCACTCCGTATTATTTAAATCTGATTGTTGAGCTTCCTACCTATCTTACCTCATGAACTATTCTGTGTCTTCGATTTAATTTCCCAGCTCATGCGGTCCTTTCGTCCCACGCAGCCCGAAAAATTCAGTCATTCAAAAATCGCCTTTTTCCATATCTATTTACTAGCCTAAAGTCAATATTCATTGTAAGTCATCTCAGACCGTATTTTATATTTCTTCACTCAGCATGACCCGGAGAGAGCCCTCTCCTGTACTGGTAGGGCTAGCTACCAGACTGAGCATGGTTTGTGGTTACCCTGAATTTTGCCTTCTTCCAGCCTAAGGTAGATTTAGGCTCTAACATAGTGGCGACTCCACTGGGGAAGAAATTCTTTGTTTGTTAGTCTTCTTCGTTGCGTAAACGGCAGGCTTAACCTACAAACACCCCATACTTCTAATAATTCTAAAATTTCAGATGATAAGTTTAGGATTTGATAGGCTGAGTAAGTTGTTCATGTCCTTTTTATTTTTTGAAAATAACACGCTGGCTTCAAGAAGATATACCAGAGCTAATCCAGATCTAGATCCTCCTCATATAGAGGTGAAAACCCTAATTTGATTCCAAGACTTCTGTTACACTAAAATTTGTCACCATGACTATTTACAGTTAGTATGGCTCTATCAACTGTCATACTATCCTCCTTGGCAAGTCTTATACCTCTGCTCTTCATGTCAAACTCCAAGAAAGAGAGAAAGTCCTTAAAAAGTCAAATAAATTTGGGTACGTAGTTTCTCTTAGCCTTACCTGCGTGTACGCACCTCAAGTTCACATTACCTGCGTACTTGTACACTCTGTCTGTAAAGGGTTGGGTGCGTACTTCTGTAAAGGTCAAAAGGCTCAAGTTTCACTTCAAAAAAGTTACTTGTGGTCATTTCTAGAGCATTCTAGAAGTTTGTTTGACGTGTATTGAGCGCCTCCAGATGGTTCATGTATCCCTATGAAAGAGGAACTTATCCCATCAAGAGGGGAGCTATCCCATTCAAAGAGGGGCTTATCCCATTGATGGTGGACATGATTAACTTCCTCTAAAGCACTATAAATACAGGCATTGGGCCAGAGGGAGGAGAGGTTGAAAGCTGAACATTCCTAAGGGTAGATGCTGCTGGAATTAGGACTCCCTTATAGAGCTTGAGAGGAGAGATTCCCATCCTTTCCTAGCCTTATTTGGAAGTGGGTGAGCTGATCAAAGTAAAGGAGAACTCTTGCTGGACCCTAGGAGGGACCTGCACAACACCAAGGCTCAGGTTGTAATGGTTTCTTTTGTTTCCACTTAATACAATTAAGCTCACTTTTCTCAACAGATTGTTATACATGATTTGTTTCATATACTCCTTGGTCTGTATGATGAATATGTGTTATTTTATAAGTTATTCAGGTGCTATGTAATCTTTTGGCTTGTTAGTGAATGCAGGTTTCGAAGAGAAGGAGGAGCTCATCCGGATCGGCGAGGCTGGACTACTACAAAGCGTTGGACTAAAGGTATGTTATAAAACCTGATTACTTGTATTCTAAATGCATATTTAGAGAAAGGTAGTGTTTAATTGTCTTGTTATGCACTAGAAAGCCTTAGCTTCTAGGGAGGTCGTTTTTGTCCGCAAAATTGACTCTTTCCGCATGACAAAATGGCGACCATACTGGGGAACTCCATTGATGTGAATGATTTTTCCTTTGTGTGAAACTTTGATTTGAGAAAAGTCGTTTTTTTTCTGGTTTTTGGCTGTTTGACTGTGTATTTGGGTGGGATAGCTTAGGGTTAAATTAGATTTTAGTTTTTCTTGGTTTTGCTAGAAGTACGCAGCCTCTGCGTTGAGCACAGTGCGTACCTGTACGCACTGCAGCTTTGTACACAGAGCGTACACGCACCTGTGCAAACAGGTTGCCTGCGTACCCTGTCAAAATTGAGAAAATTTCAATTTTCTCCTTTTTGCCTCTTAGATTTTGTTTTTAATTTGTTTTTGCTGCCCAGATCCACTGGTTACCTTCCATAAATCTTCATCTAAACTTGTTTCATCAGTGTCAAGAGTTTTAGTGAAATTCATAGAGTTTCTAGCCCTAGGGTTTGATTTTTGAATCGGTCCTGTAGTGACTTTGGCTTTAGAAGTCGTAAAACCTTGGATATCCCTGGTCTTTTCAGTCTTCTTAGGAGTCAGACCTTTCATAGAATCCACCCTTGTGAGAAACCTACCTTTGTGTTGTCTCTTTGCCGAATCTCGAAAAAGTTTGTTGATTAAACTTTGAATTTTATTCTTAAGAAAAAGAACAAAAGATTTTGATTTTTGTTTTTGACTGGTTTTTTATTCTGCATTAACTAGTCCTTGGTTAAATCATGACTGAGTAAAACATCTTGGAATCATACTTAGTAAGTTTTTGGCCTCATTAGATTTACTTTTAGATGAATTTCTCTTAGATTTTCTTTTGGGTGAAATTGCGTTGATTTGATTTCCATAGATTTTTTAACTTTGATTTCTGTTAAAGTAAGTTTTACATGCTTTGTTAATATAGGGAAAAATACAAAAAATCTCTTTTGAAGAAAAGTTTGCTTTAGTAGCATCTGAGTCTTTGAAAAGAAAAGGAATTTTCGTGAAATAATTAGTGGTCATGTGTTGTATGCTTTGGAAAAGATAAAGAGATTGTTTCTTTGATTTTCATTGCCAAGAAAGTTGTCTTTATATCAATTTTGCATTCTCCAACTCTCTTAGCTAGGGAATTCATTGAAAAAGAAAATTAGTATAAATCATCCTAAGTGCATCTTTTTAGTGGATTTGAGTCGAGTCTACACACCATCAGTTTCATCTCCACTACCTTTTGTCCAAAAGAAAAGCCATAAAAAATTAACGCTTAAAGTAAAATCAACTTAGTAACTTTTATTTACTAGGGCTCTGAAACACCAATATAGATCAGGCTAGTGTCTTGGAGTAGGAGAGTAATTAACTCTCCAAGACGGTAAAACCAAACAAGTAGCTCATCTTGTGGTAGGATAAATCCAACTGTTTCATTTGTACTCTGGGAAAGCTCCTTTTAAAGGAGAAGCACGAGATCGTGTCCGAACCAGTGAGGGGATCAATCCTCCTTTATTGGGAAAGACGCCAGATGTGCACGTACTACAAATGGTAAACCTCAGATTATTATCGAGGAGCCTGGGGTCACTTGTCGGTAAACCTTGGATTATTGTCAAGGAGCCGGCAAGGGGATTGAGCTTGTTACTCTGCCCTTGCATGCTATCGGGTCGTAGACTGTTCCACCAGGTATATTTGTTGCTGTTGGTAACCTTAGTGACCATTATCTTTAGGATTCTACCCGAGGTGACGGTGGAGGGAAGATCCCACTGTACCTGGAGCAGACGTCGGCTAGACTCACTTGGATTTTCCAGGGGGTTCACTTCACTCGAGACGGTTAAAGTGGAGGAACTTGTGCCGGTCTATTCATTAAGCAAGTTGCCGGGGTAAGTGTTCCACCCACCACTTCTGTACTGAATTCGGAGATGTTGGGTTTCATATCCAACTAATGTTTTCAGTCCGGAAGGCTACTGTTTGTGTATGGTTTGACGCCCTAGATTCTTTAGGCGTGTGATTCGAATTTGCTTGGTTCTTTAGAGACTTTAGGCGGTTTGCTTTGAGATTTTAATTTGTTTGCGTGTGCAGTAGTTAAAAGTTTCTAACTGTGGCTGAATTACCGAGACAGTCCCGTAGACTTCGGGGCCAGTCTCCTAAGATTGTTACCGTGGCCGATTTGTTGAGGAAGTCCCGTAGACTTCGGGGTGAACCTCCTGAAGACGTCTGGGGTCATTACGAAGGTTTGAAAGTCCTTGTAACTCCTAGTGGCAGTAAAGTAGGTTCACCTGAAGAAGGAGAGTCGTCGTTGGTAGTCCATCCATATTACCAAGGTCTAGAAACAGGTTATAATCCCGAAGCTGTTGCAGTTTCCGAGCTTGCTGGTAGTTTTTCATCTACTAGTGATATAGGCGAAGAACCTGAAATCTCTGAACCTGTTACTCCAACTTCTAGTGCTCCTGATTCACCTAGGGTAGAAAGAGTCATCACCGAAAATCTTCCTTCTGGTTTGATAGCTATTGAAGAACTTTCTCCAGAAGAAGAAATAGGCGTCTCTATCCTTGAAGATCAACCTACTATTGATATAAGGGAGTGTGAATCCATTTTTTACAGTCCTCCTAGAAGTACTACTTGGTATCTTTCGTTAACCAATTATTTGGGCAACTCAGGGTCAAGTTTTTCTCCACCTCGTACTCCTTATCCACCTGGAGGTATTTATACTCCTGTAAATATGTTTGGTCAGTCGTCCGTGTTCACTCAATCTCCTGAATCTTTCTTGTACAGCAGTCCTTCTGTTCCCTCTGGGTATCAGTCACTTTCTGGTACTTTTGCGAGAGCATCTCCTCAACCCATTGAACATGGGTTATTAACTGGAAACAATGGTAATAAACCGTTGGGTGTAGGAGACATTTACATGATGTCAGGTTCAGTTCCCGGTTCTCAACCTCAAGGTGGCCAGTTACCGCTTGGGGGCAGCCTCAATTAACACCTGGGAGGCAACCTCAAGGTACACAAATTGCATCTGGGGGGCAACCTCAAGGACAATATGTACCCATAGTGCAATACATTCCTCAAGGTCAACCCCAGCCTCAATATGTACCCCAAGGTCAACCTCAGTATCAATTTATGCCTCAAGGTCCACCCCAGTATCAGTACTTACCTCAAGGGTATCTACACCAAGGTCAGTACTCGAGTCAAGGTTATCAACCACCCCAAGGTCAAACTTATGTTCAAGGTACAGGAAATGTACCTTTCAATTATCAATCCTACCCTCAATCCGGTTATGGATCTCAATATCCTCAACCTGTCATGGGTCAATACCCCGGAATGAACATAGTGTGGGATCCATCGCAAGTTCAACAGGTGTTGCAGCCAAGCGTACAGTTGTCATCTCAAACTGGACAACCTTTAGTTTCTGGTTCACCCCAGCAACCAGTCCAGTCTAATGTTCAAACTTCTGTACCTTCGGTAGTTACTCAGTCGCCCATTGCGCCTAGTACTCCATCTCAAACGACTGTTTCAACTACCGCAACATCTGTTCCATCCACCACACTTACTTCTGGAGTATCGACAGCTCCGGTTTCTACTGTCTCTGCAACTAATCCTCAGACATCTTTACCATTGTCTGGATCCATGATTCAAACTACGGTTCAGATTCCTGTAGGACAGCCTGGTTTAAGTACGGTTGTCACTAGTCAACCACAATTCGCTTATCAACCATACCAGGGACAGTACCAATACGGGCCTGCTGTCCAGCAACCAGTTTACCAGTATCAACCGTATCCTAGGTCCACTTATCAACAACCTCAGCAACTCCAGTACGGTCTGGTTAATCCTGGTTTCCGGGAGGATACAATATCCCGAATGTGATTCCTATTCCAAGTTATCCCGGATATCCTCCTCCTGCGACTGGTCTTGTGACCCAGAGTTTTAGGGATCCTAATCGGCAATTACCGTTTATCGCAACTTTGGATTTACCAGACTTGACGCGCCTAACGAACGATCCGATCAATTATCTTCCATTTTGGCCGCTAATGTCGAATAAGTTGCCCAGTGACATTCCCAAGTTCGAGGGTAAGTCTGGAGAGGATCCGTCAAATCATGTGATGACTTACCACCTCTGGTGTGCCTCAAATTCCATCTCGGATGATTCGATCCACTTACGTCTTTTCCAGCGTACGCTCATTGGTCTCGCGGCCAAGTGGTACATTGAGTTACCACGGGCCTCTTTTTATAATTTTAGCCAGTTAGCTACCTCGTTCTTAACTCATTTTCAGTTGCCGGTCAGATATGATAATGGCACGGAGTTACTAACTTCATTAAAACAGTCGACGTCCACTTATATTTCCGATCATATACATGAATGGAAATGTCGAAGGCGATTAGTGAAAGTTTTTATCCCGGACCAAATCTTAGCTGAATGGTTTGTTAAATCATTATTACCGAAGATTACTGAATACATAGCTAAGGCCGGAGTAGTTACTGAGGAGCAAGTGATTGCTCAAGCGCAGTACCTTGAATTAGTTTACACTCAGTCAGGTACGTTACATGAAAAGATCCCAGATATTCCAAAGTCAAATCAAATCGCTGCTGCTCCTTCGGGATCTCATGCTGCTGATGGCATGATTGGTAAGGTGAATACTAAAAGCAAGAATAAGTCTTCAAAGAATTCTTCGCCCATTATAACCTTACCGGACTCCCCGACAGGAGAATCTTTTGCTGAAGTTTCTGCTGATATTCACGCTGTAGAGTCATCTACGGCTAAATCAAAAAACGGTGGGAAGAAGAAAGGTAAGAAGAAGAATAAAGCAGACAAGACTCCAAAGGAGAAAACAGAAAAGTCGGAAACCAATGACGAAAAGTGCAAACCTCGATATCCTTGTCTTATTTGTGAAGAGGATCATTTTACAAGAGATTTCCCTCATCGGGCTGAGGTTGTGAAAATCGTCAAGGGTTCCCCAACTCCTGCTGTTTTGAAAGATCCATTTCCAAAGCAGGAGAGTAAGATGATAGGTTCTTCCTCGAGTGCTAGTGAAGAACCCATATTGATGATGTCTCATGTAAGGATTGCGACTCGATCGCAATATTATGGTAGTAAAAGTCCTGTTGATGGATCGAAAGAAGCAGAATCTTCTCATTCAAATCCATCAACCTCAGCTCCCGGTTCCGATCCACTACAGATCGAGAAACCTAATCTGACTTAGTAATCAAACTGCCCGCCAAGGGTGTACTTTGAAGGTCTGCTTTCAATCCACGTGCGAGAGCGGCCCAGAATTACAACATTGTTGATGATTTAGCTGTTTCACCCTCAGCAATGTCGGCTTTGGAAGTGATGCAATCATGCCCAGCACAACGAAAATTAATTTTGTCGGCTATAGGAGCTGTTGATGTTCAGGACCCGAACCTAATAATCTTTTATCTAGAAAATAGTACACCATGTTTGCCTCATCAGATGGCTTTCCAGATCCCAGTGATAGTAAAAAACAGGCCTATTCATCGGACTATAATTGATGAGGGAGCTTCCACGTGTATTATGTCGATACAGTGCTGGAGATCGCTTGGTTCTCCTTCACTAAATCAATCCCCGACAATTCTTAAGGCCTTTGATGGCCGTGGGTTTCATCCGTTTGGCATTCTACAGGATTTCCCTATAGGGGTTGAAGGAAAAACCGTTAGCCTAGATGTGGAGGTGGTTGATGCCCCTCTAGACTACAACCTTCTTTTGGGTCGAAGTTGGTATTACGCTATGACAGCGGTCGTTTCATCGGTCTTCAGAGTAATAAAATTTCCACATAATGGCAATATCATAACCATAGACCAGCTGGCTTACTTTTCATCCGACCCAGCCTCTTCAGAAAGTATCCAGCATGTCGGTAAAACGACTATCGCTTACAGGGATGTTGGCGTAGGATTAGTTAAAGATAACGATTTACTGGGAACTTTTCCTTTTCCTCCAATCAACGGCGTGTCTTCGTTTGCATCAATTTATATGATTACTTCAGACACCATTGTTTATGACGATCCTTGGATCGTTCCTTCTGAATCTGAGATAGACTCATTTGGTGATGCAATGCCTTTGAGTCCATATGAAATTGCCTATGAAGCCGTGCAGTCTTTTACCGACCCGAGTTCAGCCAAAATCGACCAAATGAATGTGGTCTGTGAGGAATCACTTTTCACCTCAACCTCAGAGTTAATAACGTTTCCCAAAGTTGTGTCATCTGATGAACAACTTTGTGAAGTCCTGTGCGTAGACGATTTACCATGGGAAGATCTCCATCATAGATCTTCGTTTTTACCTGAGGATGATCATTTTGAAAATGCTTTCTCATCAATATTTACAGCTGAATATGTCAAAGAAGCTCAGAGTCCAATGAAACATCCTGATTCAGAGCTGAATTTGGGAAATATTTCTCGCACTATTCCCATTGACATTTCAGTCAAGCCCAGAATTGTTGAGCACATTCATATAGGTGCCTCGTGTTCAGATGACGAAATTCAGACATACAAGGCCCTATTTCAAGAATTCTGCGACGTGTTTCCCTGGTCCTATGAGGAAATGCCAGGAATTGATCCCGCGATTGTTGTCTATGAGATCAAGACTTACCCAGACGCTAAACCCGTCCGGCAGCGTTTGCGTCAGATTCACCCACGAAAAGCGGCTGCAATTAAAGCAGAAGTTGAGAAGCTATTGAAAGCAGGTTTCATTTATCCGATCCCATTAACGGATTGGGTATCGAATATTGTTCCGGTTAACAAAAAACAGGGAACAATAAGAATAAAACCGGAACAATAAGAATATGCATCGACTATAGGGATATCAATCGTGCTTGTCCCAAGGACAACTATCCAACACCCTATATCGATCAAATAATTGATGATTGTGCCGGCAGTGAAATATTTTCCTTTATGGACGGTTTTTCCGGTTACAATCAAATCAATATTCTACCTGTCGATCAACCAAAAACGGCTTTCATTTGTCCATGGGGGACATTTGCTTACTGCAAATTACCTTTTGGGCTGAAGAATGCCAGAGCCACTTTTCAAAGGGCGATGTCTTATGCATTTCATGACATCAAACACATTGTGCAACTGTATCTCGATGATTTGCCCACTCACTCCTTACATCGAACTGATCACCTTGTCCATTTACGAGAAATTTTCATGAGGTGTAGGCATTATCATATACGGTTGAACCCACACAAATGTGTCTTCTGTATAGAAGTGGGACGATTGCTGGGATTTGTAGTTTCAAAAGCCGGCATCTGCGTCGATCCATCGAAGGTAGAAGCTATCATCAAATTGCCTCCTCCTTCGAGTCTTCGCCAACTCCAAAGTTTGCAGGGGAAAGCAAACTTTTTGCGCCGATTCATTCCTAACTACGCCGAGATTACCAAGGGTTTTACCCGGTTGTTGAAACAGAACGCTCAATTCTCTTGGGATGAGATAGCTCAGAAATCTTTCGATGCGCTCAAGCACGCGTTGACCCATGCACCATTGCTGCATCCTCCCAACTACAACCAGGATTACTTTTTGTACCTCGCCGCCGCTCATTCCGCCATTGGAATGGTCTTAGTACAGGAAGACGAATTCAGAACGAAACATGTGATATATTACCTTAGTCGGACGTTAAATCCAACTGAGCTGAAATATTCACATGTGGAGAAATTGGCATTGGCAGCTGTTCAAGATGTCCAACGTTTTCGTCACTACATTCTACTCCGTAAAACTACAGTCATTTCGGATTGCAAACCTATGATCTACATTTTGACTAAACAATTGCTAGGGGGAAAGTACTCTAAATGGATCGTTATCCTGCAGGAGTTTGACTTGGAATTTGAAAAATCTAAGTCTAAGAAATCTTTAGTTTTTGCCAAGTTAATGTGTGACTTCCCGCGTGCTGACACGGAAACTGTGGCAGAGGAACCCATTGCGGATGAATATTTGTTTCTCATCAGCACTTTAGATCCGTGGTATGGGGATATAATCGTCTATCTCCAAACCCAATCCTTTCGGCCCGAAGTTTCAAAGTCGGAAAATTCAATTCCAGTCCCAACATTACAAAATTATTGGAGATACTCTTTATCGCCGTGGGGCAGACTTGGTTTTTCGCCGTTGCTTAACTCACGAGGAAGCTGAAAGGGTTTTGAATGACTGTCACTCTGGAGCGTGTGGCGGTCATATGTCTGGGTATGCCACAGCCCAAAAGATATTGCGCGCTAGTTACTTCTGGCCGTCCTTGTTTAAAGACTATATTATTGCAGTCCGGAAATGCCACAACTGTCAAGTGTTTGATCGCAAGATGCGTGCACCACCTGCTCCTCTCCACCCTATAATTGTCGTTGGTCCTTTTGCTAAATGGGGTATCGATTTTATTACATGTAACCCTCACTCGGCCGGGGGGCATGCGTATATCATCCTTGCGGTTGATTATTTTACTAAGTGGGCCGAGGCGATGCCTACATTCGAGGCAGACGGCAAGACAACTGCAATTTTCGTATTCAATCACATTATTGCTAGGTTTGGTGTCCCACAAGCGATAATCACTGACCATGGGCGCCATTTTCGAAACGTTATGATGACAGAACTTACAGGCCAGCTTGGTTTGCGTCACGATAACTCAACTCCTTATTATCCACAAGCGAACGGTCTGGTTGAGTCCATCAACAAAGTTTTAGTTATCATGATCCGACGAATCATTGCTATTCATCGGTCGAATTGGCACAACATGTTATTTTCCGCACTTTGGGCGTACCAAACCTCAGTGAAAACATCAACAGGGTTCACTCCTTTCCAACTAGTTTATGGTTTGGAAGCTGTGATGCCCATTGAATGCGAAATCCCGTCACTTCAAATGGCTGTCGAATTACTTCCAGCTACTTCCGAAGAGGAGAAGCATTTATTATACTTAGCTCAATTAGATGAGACTCGACGTGACGCTGCATTGACAATCGAGACTCACGCAAAATGTATGAAAGCTCAGTATGATCGATATGTGACCCCTCGAAATTTTTCGGAAGGAGACCTAGTGCTATTATATGATCAAGCTAATGATAAATTAGGTGCTGGAAAATTCGTTCCTATGTGGCATGGGCCCTACATTGTCAAGCGAAAGCTAGCAAAAGGGGCCTATGAGCTGGTAGATTTTGATGGGGACTCTTTGGGTAAACCCAGAAATGGACTTTACCTAAAGAGGTATTATGCTTAAATGATGGGTATGGAGATTTTAGTTAGGTTAGGTTTTTCTTTCTAGCTGGTGTGTTTGTTAGTATAGACAATGTGGTTAGCTTAGAAAGTGTGTTTTTCGTCGTTATTCTGGCTTATCTTGGTTTTACTCTTGATATTGCAGATGTCGATGCCTCTCCAAACGTACGTTGGATTCGCTGATGGTGCTTGTCGTAGTACACGGAATATCTCTTCCGCAACTTGGGTTATCTATTCACCCTCTGACGAGTTAGTTTCTATGCATGGGGTGAGCCTCGATCAAACAACAAACAACATTGCAGAATACAGTGCAGTGATTGAGTTATTGTCTGAATCTATTTCGTTTGGGATTCGGAGTTTGATAGTGAGGTTAGATTCTGAACTCGTTGTATTACAACTTAATAGAGTGTATGCCATTAGAAATCCAGTGTTATTAAGGTTATTTTTGAGAGTGTGTCTCTTGGAACTTGAATTTGATTACATTGAATATCAGCATATTCCAAGGTATTTAAATACATTAGCAGATGCAATTGCTTCTCGAATGTTAGACAGATATTTGCGATAATCATACATGTAAATTTAAAAACATTTCATCACACATGTTTAACAAGATAAGCCGGTAATAATGATATATATAGATAGGAGTGTGTCAAAAAAATACATCGTCTTCGATCATAGGTTGAAAAACACCTTATGATCGGCAAAAATGATAAGTACAAAAAACCAAAATGTCACATGTGTCTACAAAAGCGACCATCCAATCACTGGTGATGCTCTCTATACAACACCACTGCATGGGCTACCCTACACAAGAACCTCCTAAAAGGTCCTGGGACTGCGACGACATAGCGCTGAAGCCTGATAGGAATATCATCTATAGTAGTCTCTGGTATGCCTACCGTAAGATGCTCTAGGTCTTGTTCCAACTCAGCTAAGGTCTCTGCAGCCGCGTCCTGTGGGGCCGGTGCCGGTGCAACTTGTACTCTTCTCTCGAAAGGCCGGAGATTGGCTGGACGTTGTGGGCCTACATCTGCATTTTGAAAATTGTCACTGTCAGCTTTGAGACGATATAAAAACAAAAAAAAATAGATAATTTAAAAACTTGTGAAAAATGAAGTACCTGTGTCATCCCACTGTTCTCCCGGTGGAAGAATCATGTCCGGATCTCCACGAAAATCAACTCTGGCATAAGGAAAATCCTGTATCAAAAAGATCTGGTTCTCCAACCAGTGAAAACACTCCGGTCTAAATCGGACAACCTCCGTGCCCTCGTCGGGATGACGGGCCATCACTGCAACCCATCGCGTCAACTTAGGCTCTCGGGGAGGCCCAACCTCAACAGTGAGCTGCTGTGGGATCAGCATCGGAACCCTCTCTAGGGAAAAACTCACAACTAAAGGCCCATAACCAAAAGTCTTCAGCTGTCCGTTTTTGGTCCTAGTCAGTTGGCCCTTTAAGTTGGCCAACACAGCATCGCACCAGTTGAAAATGGTGCCCCGATAACAATCAATCGCCATCCGCATCTGGGATCCAGTGGCAATGTGCAAAGCGGCAGCCCCGCAAAGTCTGGTAACTGTAAAGGCAATTACCATAAGTTCAGGTCGGGATATCTTTTTAATCTCTATCCCCTTATCCTGGTTCTGATTATTGCACCACTCTAGTCGGAGACTAGCAATGGACTGGCCAGCCGGCCTAGTCCTGGACAGAGTCAATTGTTCGCCCCTCTTGGACAAACCAGTGAGAAAGTAAATATCTGAGGGCTCTATCTTGAGCTGGTGCCCTCCAATGTAAAAGCACTGATCTTGAACGTTCCACCTTTCAACTAGCCACTCTAGAAAGTGCACCTGGGCCCTCATGCCAGGTATGGCCCAGTATTTGTAAAGACTGCATGCCTTCAAAGCATCATTGGAAGGTTGGTGATTAATGGCGGCCAAATCAACATCTTCGTGTTCTCTCTCGCGCCAATCAAGCATGGTGGGAAATCTACACACCATAAAACATCTGTTAGAGTCCATAAAATTAAATTTTTTTGGTTCATTTTGGAGAAATGGGGGTTTGAGAATCCTTTCCGCGGTGTACGCAGCCCGCCTTTAGAGACAGAGCGTGTGTACGCAGGCTCTCTTAAGGCAAGCTGTGTACACCCGACATTTTCCCAACTGAGAAAATGTCGGGGTACGCAGGTCACCAATGGAGCACCTGCGTACCCCGAAAAGCGGACCTTGAAACCCCAAGGCCTCCAAAAAATGAAACTAAAGCTTAAAAACAAATTCTAAATGGATGGAAATGCAAGGGAGGATGTTGTAGAATACCTGATGAGACGGCATTCGGTTTCGACGGTCAGATTCTCCGCAGTGTCCACGGGAAGTTTCTTGCCAAAAGCCCTTTTTCTCTCCTCAACAGTAAAATGGTAAAAATGAAATGGTAAAAGCCCTTTTTATAGGTTTTTTGAGTAAATAAATGTTAAATTTGTTTATTTTCCACCGTGAAAAGGTATTTTTCAAAGTATTTTTATCTATCTTTAAACAGTTATGAGTAATGTGTTGGTTTTTGTGCAGGATAAAAGGATTTTCAGGGAAAATTGTCATTTTTCACAAACAAAAACATCAGAGTCATCTTTTAAGCCCTTTTCTGACTCCTAAAACATGAAAAGATTTCCGAGCGTTTCTTTTACACTCGTTGAAACAGAATTAAAAGACGGTCCCCTTATAGCCCTTTTCTGATCGTAAAAACAGGAAAAGATTGCCAGATTTTTGTCGTTTCAAATTAGATACTGGAAATAAAACGACGTGTCTTTGATCACTTTTTACTTTTGAGGTCAAAGACACTAATCATGAAAGTACTCCTTGGTCGCAAGATCAAGCGGTTCTCTCAAGTATTATTTTATACTTTTTCGGGCTTGGGAGACACAAATGTACGAAAAAGTTCAACCCTGGAGTCTTCTTAAGTTTTTTCAGACTCTCTAAAAATGAAAAACGCCGAGTTTCTCCTATACTGGACTCGTTAAAATTTCACAGTAAAGGACCTGTTCGATTACAAACAGGAACGGACCACTCCTTCTTAGGGTTCGAATCAAAACTAAGTTGGACTCATCCGAAGGATGAGCTTATAATCAAGCATATGTTATCCTCCTCAAGCTTGTAAAAAATAAAGAGGTACTTGCCAAAATGGTGGGGGAAAAGAGAGAAAAATGAGCCTATTTGTTATCCTTTGTCTCAGAAGAAGCCTTATCACCACTCTTGAACACGACACTTTTCATTCATCTGGGTTGGGAAATCCTTTGCCTAAGAGTTGATCAAACCACATTGAAAATCTTCAACCGGTTCCGGGTATTAACATTGGGTCAATTGTCACCAAGCCATCTGTCGTGTCATTATGTGTTCAAGAGGTCACTGCAAATAAACCATTCATCTGCAAAATACCCGTCATCCATCTCGATCATCCCTGAGTCAGTCCTTACAGCTACATTTCTTCAACTTGAGCTATGATTTCGTGTTGTGGGCTTGCCTGCAATGGGTCGCTTTCTATCGACATCAGCACATTATCTAGAAAGATGACCTAGAAGTTGTCAGTACCTTGAAGTCTGCATGCATCAATGGTAGGTTTCTCGCCTTTGACGACGGTTTACATCATTGACTTTCGATCAAAGGACTCCGTGAAATGTTCGACATCAACTCATTCATTCACATCTCATGGATTGTACTGGGTACTTTGAGAACCATTGACATCACTGGTGGTTTCTCTCACACTTGTTAACAGTTTACATCATTGACTGGTAATCAAGTGGTTTCTACCATGCTCGACATCAACTCATTTATTCGCATGGATAGAATCGTACCTTTTTGGGAAGTAGAAATGAAGACCCTGGATCTAGTTTCCACCATCCAGGCTGCGAGGAGTTTTGTATTCATTGTATAGTAGACCAACTATAAACAGATGGCTGTGTCCATACTGTGTCTACACAAGTCTATGATTATGATGTACTGTGAAATCATTCCTGTATCAGAGCAGTAGTTAGTTTGTTAGTTAAAGTTTTTGATCTGAGTATGGGAATGCCTACCTCAGCGATGATATGATCTTATATATGTATTTTGTGTTGAATATTTGCAGGTTCCAACAGGGCTCTCCACAAGATAATCCTTGAAATGATAAAGTACTTCACCCTTCCTAGATGATATGAAACCCTAATCTACTACAGGCTTCGCACTTTAGGGGGTAATCTGTTACACTAAAATTTGTCACCATGACTATTTACAGTTACTATGGCTCTATCAACTATCATACTATCCTCCTTGGCAAGTCTTATACCTCTGCTCTTCATGTCAAACTCCAAGAAAGAGAGAAAGTCCTTAAAAAGTCAAATAACTCTGGGTACGCAGTTTCTCTTAGCCTTACCTGCGCGTATGCACCTCAAGTTCACATTACCTGCGTACTTGTACGCTCTGTCTGTAAAGGGTTGGGTGCGTACTCCTGTAAAGGTCAAAAGGCGCAAGTTTCACTTCAAAAAAGTTACTTGTGGTCATTTCTAGAGCATTCTAGAAGTTTGTTTGACGTGTATTGAGCGCCTCCAGATGGTTCATGTATCCCTATGAAAGAGGAACTTATCCCATCAAGAGGGGAGCTATCCCATTCAAAGAGGGGCTTATCCCATTGATGGTGGACCTGATTAACTTCCTTTAAAGTACTATAAATACAGGCATTGGGCCAGAGGGAGGAGAGGTTGAAAGTTGAACATTCCTAAGGGTAGATGCTGCTGGAATTAGGACTCCCTTATAGATCTTGAGAGGAGAGATTCCCATCCTTTCCTATCCTTATTTGGAAGTGGGTGAGCTGATCAAAGTAAAGGAGAACTCTTGCTGGACCCTAGGAGGGACCTGCACAACACCAAGGCTCAGGTTGTAATGGTTTCTTTTGTTTCCACTTAATACAATTAAGCTCACTTTTCTCAACAGATTGTTATACATGATTTGTTTCATATACTCCTTGGTCTGTATGATGAATATGTGTTATTTTATAAGTTATTCAGGTGCTATGTAATCTTTTGGATTGTTAGTGAATGCAGGTTTCGAAGAGAAGGAGGAGCTCATCCGGATCGGCGAGGCTGGACTACTACAAAGCGTTGGACTAAAGGTATGTTATAAACACCTGATTACTTGTATTTGAAATGCATATTTAGAGAAAGGTAGTGTTTAATTGTCTTGTTTGTCACTAGAAAGCCTTAGCTTCTAGGGAGGTCGGTTTTGTCCGCAAAATTGACTCTGTTGGAGAGGTAAATCCCCTCTACGGATAGAGGTGATCCCAACTAGCCCGGAATGGGTCTAGCAACAATCAGTCAATGCTACTATGCAAGTTCCTAATTGCAAATAAAAGATAGGCAATGAACACGTACTTGGATTCCATTGCTATTGTTTGATGAAGAGATGCCGCTCTCACTCCTTTGCTTTGGCCAGTCACGATCCTCCACAATCCTCGTGGATAGACACCTGCACACACAAATAGAAACACAAACACAAGCGTGAAATCTAATAAATGCAATTATACATCAGTCAGAAAGGACATAACTCACATTAACCATTACAAAGATAAATGAAAGTGGAACCATAATAGTAGTCATCTATTATTAATCAATAACAGAGAAAGGTACAACCAAAGTTCTGACGTTGAGTCCTTCTCAAGAGGGTCCAGCCAACAAGTCTCTTAAGCATTCACCCTTGGAGGTATATCTCCCAAGACAAAAACTCTCTCTCACACAAGGAATACTTCACAACCTTCCTTAAACTCTCTAGCAAATCCACACTTGTCACACCAACTACCTACGAGCAGCAGCACTCTAAGCACTATCAATTCCACACTATCCAAAAACTAGCTGCTCATGGTAATGGTAGAGGCTTAAATAGGAGAAGGAGTCTCCATGAATGGTGGGAGGATGAGCTTATCTCCAAGGAAGGTGGCTCAAATGACGAAACAAACATGCAAGAGAAGGAAGGGCGACATTTACAAAGCCAACAACCAGGTCTGGAGTCATCTGGAAGGCCGGCTGTTAGAACAAACTCGCCCAAACAAGATCAGCGCGGGCGTATAACTAAACTGGAGCGTTGACATCGCATCTTAATAACAGGGAAGGTTATGTCAGCGCGACTCAATATAAATAGAAGATGCGCTGGTTCATGAAATTCGACCAGCGTGGAAAACACATGTGCTTCCGCGTTGGCAGCGCATTCGTGGTATTATGAGGCGCCAGCCAACGCAGTTATTTTAATAACAGTCGCGATGATGGAAAAAACTTTGGAAAAGTGGGTCATTTGGCACCATTAGAGAGCATGAGCATGATTGATTTGAACTCATGACACAGTAGGGAGACTGACAGGGAGACAGTGACAAATTACTGTGTAATAGATGCCCCCTAATGCATGAAGCCCGAGAGAGTGGGAGGGGTGAAATGCTTTACAAAACTCGCTGAACTGGAACACCACCAGGAAGAATCTGCATGTATGTACAACTGATATCTCGGAGAATCCATGACATGTAGTCTAGGCATGGGCGCAGCCATCCAAAAGACATACAAAGAAGGTCTGTGGTATGGACGCAACCACCCAGCTGAAGAGACCTTGATGATAATAAGGTATGGTCGCAGCCATCCATCAATGTGTCATGTAATAATAATCCACAAAATCGCAACCTGGATTGCAACAGACAAAAATCCAGGGTCTTGTGCTCCATCCCAACCCGAACAAAGTACAAGTCCAAGCATGTGAATACATGAGCTGAAGTCGAACATGCATGAACATCGTCTGATTACCAGTCAATAATGAAAACTGTTAACAGACGCGAGAGGTACCACCAATAATGAAAATGGTCCTCAAGGTACTTATAGGTACAATCTGCGGCATGTGAATCAATGAGCTGGTGTCGAACACCCGCAGAATCATTCGATCGGAGGCCAATGATGAAAACCTCACGTCGAACAGGAAGAACCTGCCATTGAGGCATGCAGGCTCCAAGGCACCTGAAGGGAGTCTCTAAGTCACCTTCCTGGATAATGAGCTGAAGTCGACAGGAAGTAACCTTGATAGAAGGTGGGCCATAATGTTTCCCACATCATCGACACGAGACAGAGAAGGATGAAATATTTTGTGTGAGATATTAGAGGGAGGTTGTAAGTTTGCAGAGGTCAACTTCTCTTGAACATATTGGCGGCACGACAGTGGATTTGGCAGTATCTGACATCAAATGAGCAGAGGTCGTGGTGACGGGGCAATGATCAGATGAGAGGTCAAATAGGATAACCCAAACCCACGGAGGCTAGTGTAAAGCAAGATGAGAAATCCCCACCCAGACACAAATGCAGACTAGTGCCATGTTCAAGAGCGACATACTGCCGACACGACAATTATTACAGTTCCATTTTCCCCACCATTTCTGGCAGGTACCCCGATTATTTTTGGATGACAAGCTTGACGGGGATAGCATATGCTTGGAAAGCGTCATTTCGACGGTGTCCGATGTCATCAAGTTTTAACGAGTCTAACAAAGGAAGAACTCGGCGTCTTTTCTCGTTTAGAGAGTCTGAAAAGACAATGAAAAAGAAAACTTCAGGGGGGTCCTTTTTCGTAAAGTTGTGTCTCTCGAGCCCGAAAAAGTATAAAACAATGCTCGAAAGAACCGCCTGACCAGTATGATCGAGGAGTACTTTTTGTAAGTAGTGACTTTGACCCAAAAAAGTTAAAAAGCGGTCATAAGTACGTCGTTTCGGAGCCAATAACGAGTGCAAAACGACAAACACCCGACAATCTTTTTAGTTTAAACGGTCGAAAAAAGAGCTTTAAAGACGACCGCCTCTCGTTCCTTTTAACGGGCCGAGAGGGAGCTCGGCCATTTTTTCTTGCTTTACGTCGAAAAAGAGCTTAAAGATGACATTTTGGGACCAAGTGTATATAAGACCGTCGTGACCCCACCGGTATGAGAATCTGCACAAGAAACACCGCACGCGTAAACCTGTTCGAGATAATATGTTCCACATGCATAAAAACATAGGAAAATTACATTGGCACCAAGCACATGGTAAAAAACATGACCAAAAACCCACATTTATGAAAAATAATAGTTAATTATAAAATTTTACCATAAATAGGGGGGTAAAAGGAGGTTTTTACCATTGTTACCATTTTGAGCTGTGGAGGACGTTGTGGAGCTGCGAGGTTGACGAACTAAATTCCATCCCGTGCGGACATCAACCACCCTGCAATCTATTCCAGGTAGGTTCTCCTTCTCCTGCGCTTCATTTTGAGTCATTTTAGCCGCATTTCCACGGTGGGAAGTGGTAGTTTGGGCGAATTTTGTGAACTCAAATTCGCTCTCGGTCAGCGCGGATTTCCTCATCGGGTCCGCGCTGATCGAATAATTTTTACACATACCACCCTCGGATCAGCGCAGAAAACACGTGTGCTTCCGCGCTGACCCAAGGAAAAAAATAAAGGCGCCATGATCAGCGCGACTGTTTTAAAAACAGCCGCGCTGATGCCGCGAAACAAAATTTTTAACAATTTGAACGTATAAATTTCAACGGTCAGGGCTCTAATGATTTTTTGTGGTTATGCAGGACACAATGGCATTTGTTTGGAAAGAGAGAGCTCACGATAATGAGGATATAGTGGCATACGCCGATGCTGGGTGCCGTAATGCAATGCGGGCATGCGGGTTACTCAAATTCTTCCTCACTCCGCACCTGCTAGCACAGCCCGATCTCCTCGAGTTCCTAATCAGAGCCTGGAATCCTATTGATGGAAAGTTTACGATTCGAGGCCGTGATATCGAGTTCGATTACACAGATATCTATTTTTTGACCAGGTTATCACGCCGAGGTGAGATGCCCATTCTGGAGGGGCAGCGACCCAGCGGTGAAACCCTAGATACGCTGATGGCTCGGGTGTGCCTACAGGCACGCAAAATGCGGAGTGGGAAGGTAGCTATTCCGACGGTGGAGGACATCGTCCTTCGAACCATACTCTTCATGGTAACCTAGGCAACGGGTTCCCTGGCCAACCACGAGGCTTTGAAGACCAATCTCTTATTAGCTCTCGAGTGTTTGAATCCCACAGTATTCAACTAGGCAGCAGCAGTAACAACCAGCATGAAGAGACAGCTGAGCAACTGCCGACATGGTGAGTCGAAGCAGTTTGCCTATGGGTCCATTTTACTCCCGCTCATGCTGGAGCGGGTACTGGCATTACAGCTACAGGACATGGTCGTGGATCCACCCAGAGGTCCCCGAGAGACGAGGGCTAGTCGATGGGGCCATGTCATGCCGCGAGGAGGTGGCGGCCGACCAGTGGCATGGGGAGTGTATTTCCGAGAGTGGCTGGATCGGCAGGTTATTTTTGTAAAGGACTGGCCATATGCTGGCATAGACTTCCACGGAGATCTAGACATGCCACTGCCTACGGGAGAGCATTGGGACGATGGTGGTAAGCCACTTGATCTCTTTTTATTTTTTTATTTTGTGTAATGTTTTTTAATTTTTCATGTACATGTCTTTACGATGAGTGCTATGGCATGCAGATGTAGGACGAACGAGACCCCTCGGTCTGGCCCCAGAGGCGCGGAGAGAGGCACAAGGCATTGGAATCCTAGCCCTGGCTCCTCCAGGAGTCAATACGACGGAGACTGTGATACAGAACCTTGAGGGCTTACTGGCGGGGGTTCCAGATTACCAGGGGATAGAGGAGGTCCCCATAGCATCTCAGATCCACACAGTGGGGGTAGAACCCAGGATGCACCGCCTTTTGAGGCGGGTGGCACGGGCAGTTGTATGCTACAGAGAGCATAACCCACCACAGTAGACATCTAGGTCTTTTTTCTCACTGATGTTTTTTGAGAGACATGTGTCTCAGATGTACTGAGGACACCAGCCTTATCTAGACATATACACTTATTTTTGAGCGCCTTGGTGCGCCACACGATATATATATATACCGATTTTGGATGGATCTTTTACATATGATGATGTTTTTATATGCTATGCAAATGTCTAACACAAATGTGATCTAATGTATTAGTTGCATAACATACGACCCACATTTTAATTTTTTATGCAAGCTTAAAAGCACACATGATAACACACATGCAAACTATGCCTGGAAAAGGATTTTATATATACACATGCTTATCCTATGGTCTTATTATGTTTTCTATGTCTCCTCGTATAATGTTTATCTGTTACACAAATGTCTATCTAATACATGGTTCGCCAATGCATCAGTTAATGTGTTTAATCGCCTCGGAATATGTTGATATGTGATGTAATCAAAATTCCTTTCTAACAATCTTAACGTAAATACAACCTTAGAATGCGTTGGTCTCTGACGGAATATCGCCCGTTGAGTTGATGGACAACAAGTTGGGAGTCCAGGTTCACCACCAATGCACGAATGCCGAGATCAACTGCTTCAGCTAATAACTCAATTACAGCACTGTATTCGGCAACATTCTTAGTGGTACGACCTAAGCACATGCCTTGAAGATCTAGCAACTCGCCGTGAGGATCATAGATCGCCCACGCCGCAGAAGACAAATTGCAAGTGCTACGGCAGGCACCATCAGCGAAACCAACATAAGGTGCACTTGACATCTGCACAAGAAGTAGAAACACAATAAGAGGCAAACACGCCTTCACACCAAAGCAAAACGTGAAATCATACACACATAACACACTTGCTAAAAACACACGTATGTACAAACTAGGTGCACGAAATCATGCATAGTATTTTTTCAAATAAAGCCTGTTACGGGGCTTGTCGAGAGGATTTCCTTCATAGTCGATCAGCTCATATGCCCCCTTTTGCAAAGCCCTCTTCACAATATAGGGGCCTAGCCACATGGATTCGAGTTTGCCTGCCCCTAGCTTATCCTTAGCTTGATCATAGAGCAGTACTAGATCTCCCTCAACAAAGGAACGAGGTTGAATGGTATTGTCGAAGTGAGCCTTAACTCTCTTCTTCTGTGCTTCAATAGCTAGAGAAGCTAAGCGACGGGTTTCATCTAGCCATTCTAAATAAAGAAGCCGCTCCTCCACCAGAGTGGTGTTGGAAGCAACTCGAAAGCTAACTTTAACGAAGGAATCTCACATTCAACAGGAAGGGTGGCCTCCAGTCCATAAACTAGCTGAAAAGGAGTGAAACCGGTGGCGTCCTTCACAGAGGTCCGGTAAGCCCACAAGGCAGGGAACAACATCAGATGCCAATTAGACTTGTGTGTACCAATGGTACGTTGGAGCATTGTGATCAAAACTTTGTTCATAGCTTCAACTTGGCCATTGGATTGAGGGTAGTATGGCGTCGAACTATCTTGATGCAAGCCTAGTTGGGTTGTTAGTTCCGTCATCATGTGATTACGGAAATGTTTTCCGTGATCCGTGATGATAGCCTGAGGGACTCCAAACCGAGTAATGACATGATTAAACAAAAACTGCGCCGCTGTGTGACCGTCTTCATTCAATGTAGGCATCGCTTCGGCCCATTTGGTGAAATAATCCACGACAACGATAATATACCCATGCCCCCCAGCCGAACGAGGGTTACAGGATGTATAATCGATGCCCCATTTGGCGAAAGGACCTATGGTAACAATAGGGTGCAGTGGTGTAGGAGGTGCACGCATTTTCCGGTGGTAGATCTGGCATGAATGGACGGCAAGGATGCAATCCTTGAAGATAGAAGGCCAGAAATAACCAGCACAGAGGATTTTCTGGGCGGTGGCATATCCAGACATGTGACCGCCACAAGCACCGGAGTGGCAGTCATTCAACACCCGCTCAACCTCCTCGAGAGTCAAACATCGGCGGAGAACAGAATCAGCGCCGAGGCGGTACAGGGTATCGCCAATAATGCAATAGGGTTGAGATTGATGACGAATCCTCCGTCGAGTGTCTTTCGATACATTGGGACGGAAGGAAGACGTCTGCAAGTATACTATGATGTCCCCATACCAAGAGTCGAGGGTGCTAATTAGAAACAACGTTTCGTCCGGGATATGCTCTTCTGAAAGAGATGGTGCAGAAGGAGGTGGCAAAGAACAGAGCAATTCAGCAAAGACCAGAGACTTCTTAGACTTGGCAGCAGTAAATTCCAAGTCGAACTCTTGGAGGATTACAATCCATTTCGAGTATTTGCCCCCCAGCAACTGACGCGACAAAATGTATGTCATGGGGTTGCAGTTAGAAATCACGGTCGTGGCGCGCAACAGGATATAATGTCGGAAACATTGGACGGCGCAGACAACGGCCAATGCCAACTTCTCGACGTAAGCGTAGCGAGTTTCCGTATCCAAAAGGTTGCGGTTAAGGTAATAAATAATGTGCTCATTGCCGTCATCATCATCCTGCACTAGAACCATGCCGATAGTGGTATCGGCGGCAGCCAGATAGAGAGTGTAATCACGGTGGTAGTTCGGAGGTCTTAATAATGGAGCCGAGACAAGGAGGCCCTTGAGTCACTCGAAAGACTCCTGAGCGATGGCATCCCAATGGAAGGGTGTGTCTTGCTTCAATAACCATGTGAAACCCTTAGCCACCTCGGCATAATTCAGGATGAATCGTCTAAGGAAATTTGCTTTGCCCTGCAAGCTCTGCAATTGTTGCAAAGAAGCAGGGGGAGGAAGATTCAGGATGGCCTCGACTTTGAGGGGATCCAAACGGATGCCTTCTCGGGAGACGATAAACCCGAGTAGTCGGCCTGATTCTACGCAGAAGACACACTTATGAGGGTTGAGCCTAATACGGTAGTGTCGACAGCGGAGAAAAATTTCGCGAAGATGAGAGCGATGGTCCTGACACCTGACTGAATGAGCTGGGAGGTCATCCAGGTACGGTTGTACAATGTGACGAATATCATGAAAGGCATAGGACATTGCACGTTGAAATGTAGCGCCAACATTCTTTAGATCGAAAGGGAGCTTTTTATAGGCAAAAGTGCCCCAACGACAGATGAAAGCCGTCTGATGTTGATCAGCGGGGGTGATGTTGATCTGGTTATATCTAGAGAAGCCATCCATAAACGAGTAAATTTCACTTCCTGCACACTCATCGATAAGTTGATCGATGAACGGTGTAGGGAAGTTATCCTTAGGACAGGCACGATTGATATCGCGGTAATCAACACAGACTCGGATAGTGCCCTGCTTTTTGTTCACAGGGACTATATTAGAAACCCAATCCGTCAGTGGAATGGGGTAAATGAAACCAGCCTTGAGAAGCTTTTCAACTTCTGCTTTGATAGCTGCGGCCTTTCGGGGGTGCACAGGGCGTAAGCGCTGACGAACAGGCTTAGCACCTAGATACGTAGGTATTTCGTGCACCACTATACTAGGGTCGATGCCAGGCATTTCTTCGTAGGACCATGCGAAGACATCACGAAATTCGCGAAATAAGTCAGTGTAGAGTTGAACTTTCGCTGGAGTGCAAGTGACTCCGATATGAATGTGCTCGACAATCCCTGGTTTCACAGAGATGTCGATAGGTTGGGTTTGCATGATGTTTCCAATATTGCCCTCAGAAGACACTTGATAAAGCTGAATAGGTGTTTGAAGGGGCGGGGATGGGACACATGAAGCAAACCACTGGAGACATGCGATCATTTCCGGATGGGGAGGGAGAAACGAAGAGCGGTGGTGATGATCTGACCAAGGGAGCTCTTCAAGAGACATGGTCTCTACGATGGCTTCATCGGAAGGAAATATTTCCTTTAATGGATCCGATGTAGCCTCATCTCCAAGCCAAGGGAAATGAACATATGAATCGGGAACACTGCCCGGAAGAGCAGGTTCAGCAGGGGGAGCCGATGCAGCGACGATTTCGACGTAGTTGAGCTCGGCAGGACTCAACGGCATCATATCACCCCAAGAGTCTATCTGATTAGCGGGAGGAAGGACCCACGGATCAAAACGTACAGAGATCATGTTAATAGGGGCGAGATTCGGAGGTGGGAGGGGAAAGACTCCCATTAAAGCGAGATATTTGAAAAGTCCGGCACCCACGCTCTCGAATGACTTAGAGGTATGCTCCACAAATGGCACATTCCCTTCAGAAGAAGAGGCGAAGAAGGAGAGCTGGTCCACCGTGACAATCTTCCCCTGGTGGGGGAAACGAATGACACGGAAAAGGGAGGAAGCCACGGCTTGCATGGCATACGTCCAGCTCCATCCGAGGAGGAGGTTGTAGGTAAGATTGGCATCAACAACTTTGACCTCCACTTCTACCGTCTTCCCTTCCAAAGAGATGGGCAAGCGTTGGAGGATACCGTACGGACGAGACTCTCTTCCATCGAAGGCTTCTAACGTCGTAGGAGTCTGACTCAACGTAGGAGAACCAATAGCCTTCCAGCAAGCAACAGACATGATGCAAGTTGAGGCGCCTTCATCAATGACTGTACGATGAATCGTTTTGCCATTGATGATGACCTGTATAGGGAAGGCGACCTGGTGCGACAGTCTCGGCGTAAAACCTTCGAGATCAAAAGAAATTAAATCTGAATCCGCCGGGTCTATGCCACCAATAGTTGATAGCAAGGACTTCCTCTGGGAGGGGCAGCTCTGGAGGACTTCTAAAGCGGACATAGCAGACGGAGCCTGAGCTAAGTCCTCAACAATGCTATAATGCTGGGCAGCACGATCATTAGGGTTCTAAGACGACTTCCGGAGTACACCTTTCGGAGGGGGTCGGAGGATCGTCTCAGTGCTGGGCCTTTCGATGTGGAGAGGACCGGAACTGGACGGAGGAGCGCTGGAGGGGACCTCCGGCTCTTTCCCGGCATGAGATGGATATTCTTTTGCTCGAGTAGAAACATGGATGGGAATCATTCCAGCCATGAACACTTGAGAGCCGAACGAGGAAGAGGGTTGAGATGGGTCTGCCACCATTTGAGTTTGCTGGGAAGGGAAAGGTTCTTTAAGCACGGCAAGAATCCCAGGAGCACCTTTCAATAATCGACTAACTTCGGACCGCCTTGGGCAGTCCTTAGTGTAGTGATCCTCGTCATAGATAAGACAAGGATATTTAGGTTTTCATTTGGCTCCTTCCTCGGGAGGAGTCTTAGGGGAATCCTGCTTGGGCTATCCGGATTTATCCTTAGCTTTCCCTTTCTTTTTCCCTTTTGAGGATTTATCCGCCGCGGTGGACTGAACGACGTTTACTTCGGAGGTACTTCCAGAATTAGGTTGGCCTTGAGAAGCGTTTCCATTAGAAGCGTTCTGTTTTTGCTTCCCAGGGTTCGCGGCCGATTTCTTTGATGACGAGTTTACAGAGCCAATGACTCCGTCAACCGATGGTTTTGGTGGAGCCTTGGACTGCGCAGGCCTCGGGGCGTCTGGCAAATAATCATATAAAGTACCCAACTGAGAGTATACTAAGTCGAGGTACTGAGCACGCGCAATAGCTTGCTCTTCAGTTACACAAGCTCCCATAGCAATGTCTCGTACGATTGCAAGGACAAAGGAAGTCGTGAACCAATCGGTCAGGAGTTGATCAGGAATCCAAAATTTTATCAAGTGACGACGTCGTCTCCATTCATGTATATGATCAGATATATGCGTAGCCGTGTCCTGTTTGAGAGACGTGAGGAGATGTGTCCCTGTCTCGTACCGAATGGGTAACTGAAAATGAGTTAAGAATGCCATAGCCAACGAGTTGAAATCTTGAAATGTGCCGCGATTCAGCTCAATATACCACTTAGCGGTTGAGCTGGTGAGAGTTCTTTGAAAGAGGCGGAGCCGGATAGAGTCATCAAGCCATGAGTTCGATGAACACCAAAGGTCATAGGTCATGACATGGGCTTGAGGGTCTTCACCAGCTTTGCCATCAAATTTTGGGCAATCACCGGGTATTTTAGTCGGAACTGGTGGCCAATACGGATTATGAAGAATGGGATCATTTGTTAACTTGGACACATTCGGGAGTTCCAACGTCACTAAGAAAGGCAACTGAGGGTTAAAGGACATTTGTGGTTGCGGAAGAGATGCAGTACCAGGGTTCCAACCAGGTGGTGGTTGTCCCCATGGACTTTGTTCGGATGGGCCCGGCCCAAAGGGGCCTGGCCCATAGGGACTTTGCCCGTAGGGTTTCTGTCCATATGTATTCTATCCATACGGATTCTGTCCATATGCAGACAGTTGACCTTGGGTCCACCCCCCAGCACCCCATGGACTAGCAACTTGACCTGCAGGTGTAGCGTACTGATAATTCTGGTAAGGAGTGACCTGCATCTGTTGATAATTTTGATACGGGGTAAACTGAGTTTGCCCCTGGGGTTGCTGGTAGCCATACATTTGCTGAGCTCCATACTGAGCCTGATAAGAAGGCTGCGCTTGGTAAGAAGGTTGAGGCCGTGGCCCACCTTGCATTTGATAACCCATTTGAGTTTGGGGCCCAGAAAGATGTCCTTGAACAGGTTGGGCTGGGACCATCTGGCCGGAAGGTTGGCCTGGTTGGGTTTGGGATGGACCTGTTTGCCCAGAAGGATGTGCTTGCTGGGTGCCAGGTTGTCCTTGAGCAACCAAGGGTTGTCCTTGCAGATCAGATGGTCGAGCAGGTTGGACAGTTGGTTGACCTTGAGGTTGGCCAGCCTGTCCAAAAGGATGATTGAGATGGGCAGTGGGTTGGCCTTGTTGCGTAGAAAGCTGGCCCATTTGCCCGGAAGGATGCGTAGACTGAGCAGTGGGTTGGCCCTGTTGTACGTAGGGTTGCCCCCCTTGCCCAGAAGGATGACTAGACTGAGCAATGGGTTGGCCCTGTTCTACGTAAGGCTGCCCCCCTTGCCCAGAAGGATACCCCTGCTGGACTGCCGGTTGACCTTGTGGAATATAAGATTGTCCAGCTTGTCCAGAGGGATAACCCTGCTGGAGACCAGGTTGGCCTTGTTGGATGTAAGGTTGTCCTGGTTGTCCAGACGGGTAACCTTGTTGGGTACCAGGTTGCCCCGGATAACCAGAAGGTTGACTCTGATAGGTAAACGACGGACCACCAGCGGCCGAAGGTTGTCCCTGATAGGGTTGTCCTTGTGGGCCCCCAGATTGTCCTGGGTAAGACTGGCCATAAAGTGGCTGCCCTTGGGGGGCTTGCACATAAGGTGGCTGGCCTTGATTAGGCGGTCCTTGAAGCTGTGCAGGGATTGCTTGGCCCCCATGGAAAGAATGAGTACTAGAGTCCCAAGCAATGGATAACGGTACCGAAACCTCAACGAAGGGTTGAAGAGGCAAGGTTTGAGAGTATTGGAGGTATTGACTAGTAGAATCGTAATAAAAGAGTGGACCTTGCGCGTTCGGGTCCTGAACAGCTTGTCCATAGGCATCATATGGCCCCCCTCCTGGAAGAGGACCAGAAGAGGATGGAGCACTTTGTGTAGGGCGGATGACTCTAGGCGAGAGTTCCGGCTGGCCACTATTCACTTGACCGTGAGGGGAACCAGCACCAGTGTTCGAAGATGATGACGCTGTTACGGCACTAACGACCGGAGTCGAGTATGCTACACAAACAGTTGGATTTGTGGGAACTGAGGTAACAGGTGTAGTATGGGGTTGTGAAACAAAAGGTCCTGTGGTGGGAGTGACATGAGGATCCCACATAGTCGTAGCAGGAGTCCTGGCAGCTACTCTATCCCTCAACGATGAATATCGCGGGGGAAGTGGAGAAGTAGTTAGGATGGGAGTGTCAACATTCGACACCACAGGTGTCTCACCTGTGCTAGAAGATGTCTCATCCATGTGGGAGGTAGACATTGGAGACGAAACACTAGGGGGAGTAACAAGAATATCGTCCTCGTCAGGCTCCCAGATAGGGTTCCAATCGTCTTCGTAATCTTCGTCGCCCGGGGCACGAGAGTTGATAGGTTGGATACTCGGGATAACAGGAAGAGTATCACTTACAACTAGTGCCTGAGGAGCAGCAGAAGATGGAAAACCTTGATCACTTGGAACGGGAGTTGACGGGTCAGCCAGGATGACAAACCCAAAACAAGACCTAAAGGAATCTAACGATAAAAGACCCTACTCAAACTAACGCACACAAGATCTAACCAGGTGATGTTAACGTGGCTAAATAAATTTTTAAGACACAGGAACTAAACTTGACCTTTTCATGTTTCAAGAGTCGAGAAAAGGATGAAAAGATGACTCTAGTCCCCTTCGAATGTTTAATGAGCACGAAGTGACAAGACGCTCACTGGCACCTTTTCTTTTAAGGAGTCTGAAAAGGATCAAAAGTCACTACTCTGGAGACTCTAGACAAAGGGTTTACCAAGCAATCCGTAAAACTGCTTATACACCTTGGAAATCGTATGAGAACCAAGGACTTTTCGTACTGCAGTCAACCTTCCCGAATGCTGTGTTCAGTGCGTTACGGTTCGCAAGGCGGCAGACTCGGCTTCCTATGGATCAAGGATAAAAGCCTAGTGGGGTCTCCCTATATACGCGATGGTACGTGGGAGCACAATCCGTGTTAGACCACTATCGAGTCATAGAAGGAGGAATCACCCAACCGTAATGTGAAACAATAGTGACTATGTTTAAAGATGCCGGAACACGTCTCTAGCCTAGACCTCTAAATGTTTGCGTTAAGTTCCAATGAGTTTTTAGGTTTATTCAGCTTATTTTACAGTTGATCTTGAATTAAGTTTCGGTTTCAGGTCCTACCGTGTGATCTCTCACAATTGCCTAGATGCAAACTACATGCCAAAGAATACCATTTCGTTCGATGAATTCTAACTATGAGAGGGTTAAGAATTTTCAATCAAACAAAATGAACGCAATCAACCAAACAATCTAAAGCAGAAAATGGCAAGGAAATGAAACTTTTTCTTTTGAGAACACAAATCAATGAAATGCTCTTTTTCCCATTAACTATTGAATGCAAAAGATATTAGTTCGATTTCTTTTTCCAATGGCACAATGCACTTAAAATGAATTTTGAGAGACAACAACACCGAGTAAAGAGAAATAAAATCACTCAATGAAAAACACAACAAATGTGAAAAGAACCGGTTGAGCCCAAACAACTGTAATCTGTGTCCGGGTAGCGAAAAGTAATCGAAACAATGCGAAGACTGGTTCAATAACAATCACTTAAACAACCAGGCAAAGCAAGCAAAGAGGAAGGTTTTCGCAAAAACAAAAGCAAGTAGTAACGAATCTTTGTGAACGAGTAACGAAACAAAGCCAATCCAACGAAATCAGGATGATAACACCAGGTCACAAGACACAAAACAAGATCCGCCCAACAAGACTTCGCAAGCAAGTGCTTCAATGTTCAGACAATAGAAATCAAGTCATAAACCAGGTGGAAAGAGCAGGGGATAGTCAAACCAACAGGCTCAGGAGGCAAAATTGAAAAGAATTCAATTCTACAGGATCAGCGCAGGTGATACACAACAACAAAGTGCTGACCAAAAACCACGCGTAGCAACAAAGCGCTGTCAGCGCGGAAGTACACGGCTTAAGCGCGCTGGTTCGATTTCAGAACCATCGCGACTGTTAAACGTACAAGCGCGATGACCACGAAGTCAAAGAAACAACTATGCGATGTCAGCGCGACTGTTTTGTTATAAACCACGCTGAGGCTAAAAAACAGGCACAATCAAGCCAAAAGCTCCCAAACCAAGGCAATAACTCTTTAAACAATTAAGGCACCTCCCAGACTGAACCAGGAAGTCTAAAAACAGAGAACTAATCCCCAATATTTGAAAAGAGAGTAACAATCAAACTCAAAACAAGAATGAACAAAAAGGGACAAAGGCCATGTCCCCAGTGGAGTCGCCAAATTGTTGGAGAGGTAAATCCCCTCTACGGATAGAGGCGATCCCAACTAGCCCGGAATGGGTCTAGCAACAATCAGTCAATGCTACTATGCAAGTTCCTAATTGCAAATAAAAGATAGGCAATGAACACCTACTTGGATTCCAACGCTATTGTTTGATGAAGAGATGTCGCTCTCGCTCCTTTGCTTTGGCCGGTCACGATCCTCCACAATCCTCGTGGATAGACACCTGCACACACAAAGAGAAACACAAACACAAGCGTGAAATCTAATAAATGCAATTATACATCAGTCAGAAAGGACATAACTCACATTAACCATTACAAAGATAAATGAAAGTGGAACCATAATAGTAGTCATCTATTATTAATCAATAACAGAGAAAGGTACAACCAAAGTTCTGACGTTGAGTCCTTCTCAAGAGGGTCCAGCCAGCAAGTCTCTTAAGCATTCACCCTTGGAGGTAGATCTCCCAAGACAAAAACTCTCTCTCACACAAGGAATACTTCAAAACCTTCCTTAAACTCTCTAGCAAATCCACACTTGTCACACCAACTACCTACTAGTAGCAACACTCTAAGCACTATCAATTCCACACTATCCAAAAACTAGCTGCTCATGGTAATGGTAGAGACTTAAATAGGAGAAGGAGTCTCCATGAATGGTGGGAGGATGAGCTTATCTCCAAGGAAGGTGGCTCAAATGACGAAACAAACATGCCAGAGAAGGGAGGGCGACATTTACAAAGCCAACAACCAGGTCTAGAGTCATCTGGAAGGCCGGCTATTAGAACAAACTCGCCCAAACAAGATCAGCGCGGGCGTATAACTAAACTGGAGCACTGACATCGCATCTTAATAACAGGGAAGGTTATGTCAGCGCGACTCAATATAAATAGAAGATGCGCTGGTTCATGAAATTCGACCAGCGCGGAAAACACGTGTGCTTCCGCGCTGGCAACGCATTCGCGGTATTATGAGGCGCCAGTCAGCGCAGTTATTTTAATAACAATCGCGATGATGGAAAAAACTTTGGCAAAGTGGGTCATTTGGCACCATTAGAGAGCATGAGCATGATTGATTTGAACTCATGACACATTAGGGAGACTGACAGGGAGACAGTGACAAATTACTGTGTAACAGACTCTTTCCGCATGACAACTTCTTCATCAAGAGGGCTCCATAACTCTCGTGTTCAAATCCCATTCATGTCTTGACATTTTTGAGTATCTTGAAGAGCTTGATTTTGATGAGCAGTTTAAAATATCATTGTTCGAGACCAAATCCGAAAGGGTTGTTGATGCTACTGTCCCCAATCCATAGTTTCTTGTAGACCTAGAAACTGAAAAGGCTAACCGGTCAATTGATAATTATATTGCAACACAACTACAAACTCCAATTTTTAATTCCCTACAAACTGCACACATTCCTCGAACTCCTCCAAGACCAAACCCACCAAGAGTGATGGCTGCTCGTTTTGCACCTCTTGTGCTGCCTCAAGTTTTAGATGATATGCTTGCAGATTATCAAAGCAAAATCCCTTTGTTTGATGGCGCTCCTAACAACATTACCGCTCAACAACCTATGGACAGAATGGCAGATTTCTGTGACCTTCATGAGATCGATGCAGAGAATGTGACAATGAGACTCTTTGTATAGACATTTGCAGGTGAAGTTAGGAAATGGTTCAAAGGTTTTCCGGTTGCACGTATCGCTACTTTGGCCAACCTAAAAAGACAATTTTTAGACTGCTGGGAAGTGAAAACGAATCCTCTTCAAATTCTGGCTGAATATGAAAAAATCAAACGAAACGTTGGTGAGTCAGTCCAAGACTACTGCATTAGATTCAATTCTGTTTATAATGAAATTCCCGATCATGTAAGGCCACCTATGGGACTATCCATGATGAAGTTTCTGGATGGTTTTGATGCTGACATGGCTTATCAACTAAGAGAGAGAGAGCCAGCCACAATGGAAGACATGCAGAAAATCGCGGTCAGCATTGAAGCAAATTTTCTGACCAAGAGGGCTAGAGCAAAAGCAGAAAAGAAGGTCACAGTAAAATAAGAGACTTCCTCGATGGATCAATTACTCAGGAAGGTAGAGCAGATGCTTGAAAGGGTGAAATTCGACAAACCTGAGCCATAAGTTAGAAATCCTAACTTCTGTGGCCAACAACAGCCACAATATAGAATAAGGCAGAGAGATCAGTGAGCCCAAGATCAGACAACACAACAGCCAGTACAGCCACCTCTGCAGCAAAATTTTGTGCATGGATCGGAGTCTGATGAGGAAGGGAAGGTAATAGGGGAAGAGAACCACTTCTTTACTCCTGATGATTTGCCTATTTACATTATTGAAGAGGAGGAGTATGTGGAAAGTTCAGCTGCACACAAAGACATAGATTTCATTCTAGCAAGTGACACAGTTTTAGAATAAGAATCAGATGAGTATCAAAGAGGCTATATGAATGTTCTATCCGCTCAGCAGAAACAATATTAACTTAGAAACAGAGATGTGCCGGTTAACCCAATTCAAAAGAGGAAGGAGTTTTCAACATCAAAGAATGATTCATCAGTTGCACAAAAGAAAGGCAAAGAGGCACTTGATCCTGATAGCAGGAAATCACCATCAACAGAAAAATCAAATCAGAAAATTGTATCAAGAGAAAAGGAAAAGAAAGAAGTCCAGTCAAAGAGGTAGAAAATACTTCCGCTTTTAGTTTAGAGAATAAAATTTATAAATTGAAGGTATCCATTCCCTTGACTGAAATAATGAGGAACAACAGTTATATAGGGAAAGTGTCTAAAATTTTGAATTTTGATCCAATGTCTGATATGGTGAATGTCGAAGATGATCAACCTGAAATGATTTTTGGGCCAGTGTTGAATGGTGAGTCTCCAGATAGTGATGTGCCACCTTTTTATATCAGTTTAAGATTGAATGATTTTGTGTTACATAATGCCATGTTCGATTTTGGAGCTTCTCACAATCTCAAGCCCAAGGCTATCATGGATAAGCTGGGTTTGGACGTCACCCGAAAATACCATGATCTCTATTCATTTGATTCCAGCAGAGTAAGATGTATTGGGCTTATCAAAGACTTGGTTGTGAGTTTGGATCAAATCCCATTGAAGAATGTTTTGATGGATATTATTGTAGCGGATATTCCTCCTAGGTTTGGCATGCTTCTTTCTAACTCTTGGGCAGCAAAATTCAAAGGGACACTACAACTAGATTTCTCCTATGCAACGATTCCTGTGTTTGGCCAAATGAGGAAACTGTATCGGGAACAAAAAATGAAATACATGATTACAAGCAAGGAGAAACCCATTAATCATCCGATTAATTATGTACATACAGATCTAGAGTCTTTTGTTTTGTATTCAGATAGTTTCAATGATGTTGATAGTCAGTTAGTAGAAGCAGAAAGTATTCCAGAAATAGTAGAAAATTTTAGAGAAGTTTTGAAGAAAGAAGGACGAGAACAGCAAAACACTGTTGAGAAATCAGCTGAAGGTAACGGACAGCAAGCAGGAAAAACAGAGCCAGCAGAATTCCAGCACTTGGAAGAAGAGAAAGAAGGTTTGTGGACCATGTATTTCGACGGGGCAGTGGGAAATGATGGTGTTGGAATTGGTATTTGGGTATGCAGTCCTTTCTCCGCCCCGAACAAAGTGCCTAATAATGTGCGGGTATGCTCTTACAAATTAGCTTTTGATTGTTAAAACAATGAGGCTGAGTATGAAGCTCTGATTGCTGGCCTAAAAATTCTAAGAAAGATGAATGCTAAGAGGATTGCAGTATATGGTGACTCCGAATTGGTAATTAAGCAGGTCAGAGGCGAATATCAAGCAAAGCATCCTTGGATACAGGCTTACCGGAATGCATTCCTAGACATCCTGAAATTATTTTCAGAATATACCTTGACATGTGTGCCTCGTGTTCAAAACAGCATTGCTGATGCTCTTGCTAAGGCAGCCAGTAGTTTGAAGATTTCAATGAACTCCAGTAATAAATTCGAAATCCATGTCAAGAATTGTCTGACTGTCCCCGGCAATCGGAGATATTGGCAAGTTTTCTAGGATGATGAGGAGATTGATGATTTTCTGCAAAACAAAGGTAAGTTCAAAGAGATCTCAATTGATGTATAAAATGATGATGGTAAAGATGAGGTGTAGATCAATCAAATGGACACGTTGCAGCTAAAGGATAACATTATTCCTAAAGGCTTGATACCTTTAGAAGAACTCTTTGATCAAGATGACATAGCCCGCAAACCAACATTGTAGCCAGCAAAGAAGGGTGTTGAAGAGGTCAATATCGGAACAAATGCTAATCCTAAAATGGTAAAATTGTCTAAAGCATTGCCACAAAAGATAAAAGCCAAATATATCAGTCTCTTGTCTTCATTTTCTGATGTGTTTTCTTGGGACTATTCTGACTTGAAGACATACGATACCGATATAATTCAGCACATTATACCCATTAAGCCTAATCAAAAACCTTTCAGACAGAAGTTGAGAAGGATAAATCCAAAACTGTTGCCATCAATTGAAAAGGAGATAAACAAGTTGTACAAATCAGGAATCATTGTTCCCATCAGATTTTCGGGCTGGATCTCTAATTTGGTGCCCGTACGGAAGAAGACAAGTGAGATTCTCTTGTGCATTGATTTTAGGAATCTCAATAAAGTTTCATTGAAAGATAACTATTCACTACCCAAAATGGATCACATACTTCAGTGAGTAGTTGGAGAATCTCGTATGTCACTACTCGATGGTTATTCTGGATATAACTAAATTTCTATCCATGAACATGACTGAGACAAGACAACGTTCACCACTCTGTGGGGAACTTTTCATTACACTAAAATGCCTTTTGGTTTGAAGAATGCGGGTGCCACCTTTCAGCGGGCAATGGACTTGGCTTTTACAAATGAGAAGGATGTCTTTTTGGTTGTATACCTTGATGATCTGACAGTGTTTTCCAAATCTGATGAAGAACACGTGTATCATCTGAAAACTGTCTTTCAAAAGTGCAGAAAATATGGTCTATCATTGAATGCGAAAAAAGAGCTTGTTTTCCATGGAGGAGGGCAAGCTACTTGGGCACATTATCTCAAAATATGGCATTCGTATTGATCCAACACATGTACAAGCGATTCAGCAAATCGATATACCCCAGAATAAGAAGGAGATTCAATCTTTCAATGGTAAAATGAATTTTTTACGCCGCTTTGTACCTAATCTTGCTGAACACCTAAGAGAGATCACAAACATGCTTAAGAAGGACAACCAAGTGAAGTGGATGAAAGAGGCTGTAAAATCTTTCAATTTAGTCAAATTGGCTATTTCTTCAGCTCCAGTTCTAATCAGCCCGGAATACACTCAGGATTTTATATTGTTTTCATTCGCTTCGGATCATACTATGGCAGCAATGTTGATGCAGAAAAGAGATGATCATGAAAGACCAATTACTTTCTTCAGCCAAACTATAAGAGATGCAGCCCTAAAGTACAACATCATTGAGAAGCAAGCCCTCGTACTTGTGAAAGCATTGAAATATTTTCGGGTATACATTCTGCATTCTCATATTTTGGCTTATGTTCCTAACGATGCTGTCAAAGATGTTTTAGTGCAGATAGATCCGGAAGGAAGACGAGGCAAGTGGATTGCAGCTTTGTTGGAGTATGATGTGGAAATAAAGCCCACAAAGCTTGTTAAAGGATAGGGATTGGAAAAGTTAATGGCCGAATGAAACTTGCATGCCTTAGACATAAATCTGATCGCTGTTATGTCCGATGAGAATGAGGAAGGTTCGTCAATTCAGGTATCTGAAATGTTTTCTCTTTCTCCGTGGTATTCAGATATCATATATGTGCTTCAAAATTTGTCACCACCACCCGACATGACTAGAAACAAAGCTAGAACTCTCAAATTAAAGGTTGCCAAGTTTTGCATTCTAAATTCTACACTTTATTGGAAAGATCCCCGTGGCGTTCTGTTAAATTGTTTGTTGGAAGAAGAAGCAAAGCAGGTCATGGAGGATTTCCACGAAGGAGATTGTGGTGGCCACCTTTTTTGGAAAACAAAAACAAATAAAGTTTTTAGATCGGGATACTATTGACCGACATTGTTGGCTGATGTATATAAGGTTGTCAAGAGCTGTAATAAATGTCAGATTTTTGAAGGAAGGTAGAAATTACAGCCTTTTTCGCTTAAGCCCATTGAGGTGAGTGCCCCTTTTCAGCAATGGGGGTTGGATTTCATTGGTGAAATTCATCCCGCTTCTTCCGGTCAGCATCGATGGATTCTCACGGCAATAGATTTTTTCACGAAATGGATCGAAGCAATTCCCACCAGACAAGCTACAGATGCGGTAATTATTTCATTCCTTGAAAATAACATCTTGTCTCGCTTTGGTTGCCCGAATAAGTTAATCACTGATAACGCAACAGCTTTCAAATCAAAAAGGATGGTAGAGTTTTGTCATAAATATCACATCATTTTGGGTGACTCTACTGCCTATCATCCACAAGGCAATGGATTGGCGGAGTCTTCTAACAAATCTTCAGTCAACATCATTAAGAAGCTTCTAGAAATCAACAAGAAGAGTTGGCATAAGAAGTTGGTCAATGCACTTTGGGCAGATCGGGTCAGTCAGAAGAAATCCATTGGTATGTCCCCCTTTGAGCTTGTGTATGGAGTTGATACATTGTTTCCTACCTCTCTCGCAGCCCCGGTAGTCAAACTTCTTCAGGAAGCTGGTAGTGAAGATGATCCTATGTAGAGAATATTGAATCAAATGATTCATTTGTAGCAGACCAGAGAAGAAGTTTTCCAAAACACATCCAAGTTGTAGGAGAAGATTAAGAAAATTTATGACAGAAAAGAAAAGGTAGACAAATTTTAGGTTGGTGATGTGGTGCTGAAGTGGGACGCAAGAAATGAGGAAAAGGATAAGCATGGTAAATTCGAGAACCTCTAGAAAGGCCCCTTCAAGATTGCAGCATATCAGGGTCAAAATGCCTTTCTTCTTAAGGAAATTAACAGAGAAGATTGTCCAGGAGGGCCGATCAATGGTCGGCTGCTCAAGTGGTACCATTTCTGAAAAGTTTTCTGTTGTTTCCATTATCATTGTAAATACCATTTTATTTCATTTTTGGTTTGAGTTTGTCTAGTTAGTCTTTGAGTCATTTTAAGTCAAAATTTTACTCAATTCGAGTCAAGTTTTAGTCATTAAATGAGTCAAGAGTTTTGTGTTGTTTGTTGAAATAATGACTCCATAGCCCAATGGACGAAGGCATTGTCTGCTCTCCCAAAGATCTCCTATTCTTGGCACCTCTGAGGAGCTACCATCCCCCATTGTAGCCAATGTTAGAGTCGGTCTTGTCAGTCCTCCGTTGGAGATCAAAACTCTTTCTGCATTTCACTTTTAGGTGTCTCACTGCATTCACTCAACTGCATTTCGCTAGGGGCATGCCATAATCTAACGGAAGGGTCTTGCCAGTCATTACCCCTCATGCTTCATACCTGCTGGCTCAGGTCTATTCATCAAAGTCCATTAAATGACAATCAATATTTGGTATTTTTATGGGCAAAAAATCATGTCACTCATAGGTATATGGTTTCAAAAGTTGTGTTTTCAGAGTACCCAAACACGCCAGCATGCCAGAGGGAGGTTCAACAAGTTTCATCTCTAGATTTTCATCATCCATAATGCTCAAGGGGGATTCCTCTTCAAAACTCTATTTTGAAGAGGAAATCGTCAAATTAATGTTTATGATATATATGTAAAGTTCTCCAACATGAAGTACTTCAAAAGCTGGTTCTGATCGTCCTTTGCCAAATGCCATGTCAGCTACCCCTGCAAACAATTTCCAAAAATTTCATCATTTTAGTCAAAAATCCAAAAAGGAAATGTGAAATACAGAGTTGAATTAAATTGGGGAAAACGTGCCAAAACAAAACATTGCAAAAGTGGGTTTTGAAGCAACAAAAATCAAAACCATGACTCCATGTCTTTATATAGGTTTTCTCATAAGGATCAAGGTCATTTTAAAAGCCAAGGTTAGAGAGAAGCATTTCAAAGGAATTGGGTGAGCCAACACACATTTTGGGTGAGGTTGGAGGTGCCTTGACAGGTGCGGCACATACAGTAGGTGGCGCGGCGCACCGGGCCACCACGGCGCATTGTGCGCGATCCTCCAGTGCAATTTGTAATGGGTGCGGCGCACCGGTAGCGCGCGATGCATAGAAAGAGTGGTGCAGGGCATACAGTCTAACACCCCAAAAATGCCCGAAAATCCTCCAAATTGCCATTGAATTGCTTGGACGTGCCAAGTAGGGTCAACATATCGCGATTCATCCATTTTTGTGTGTCATATGATGGTGATTTATGGTTCCAAATTCTTGAAACAAAATTTCCAAACCCTACCTCTAAAAATCCTTATGACAATCGCTGTTAAGGGTTGCAAATTCATCGTATTGTTACCAAGGTTCCCCTTCCATCCCACCTGTCCCTTGGTCGTTCATTCCTTTTTTCCTTATACCATATCCCTTTGAATGTCATTGCCCCCTATCTCCTAAATTTACTAAACCCTTATCCCCAATTCCCTTTCACCCATTTCCCAATGTAAAACCCCAAACCCTACCCTATGCAAAGTTCCCAAACCCTCCTACATTCCCCTAAATAAAATCTATCCTAAGACTCCTAGTCCCTTCATATTTTCCCTCCCTAACAGTCCCTTGTTACATTGCTCCCGTGGTGACAGATTTCAAACATATCACAACAAAAGTCCAACACAGTCTTGCGACCAGAATTCATTTCTCCAAGCAGTTTTCATAACATCGATTATGTCATCTGATCATTCATCCGACTATGAGGAGGAAACTCATAGTGACTGACCCATCGAAGAACGTGCACCCCGGAGGCCTCACAAAAGTGGCAGACATGTTAGAGAAGAACCGACTACCCTCACAGAATTGCAGGCCTGCCCTTTTGCCATCTCTTTTTTTCGGTTTCAGTCATGCTATGAGTTTTGTGAAAAGGTTGCAAATGTTCAATTCCACCATGAGTTGGCTTGCCTATTTGTTCTACATTTGCATGGTGCTCAAGTTACTTTGGCTGGTGTTACTTTCACACTTACACCAGACTCTATCTCATTAGCTACCAGCATGCCTAATATTGGAGAGCCATGGAACGAGAGACAAAAATTTGACTAACAGCGTTATGAGCCATATGTTAAACCCAATTTCTTGAGGCAGCTCAAGAGGGTGTTTCTGTTTCAATATCTTAAAGATGAATATGCCCCTCTAATGAAGTTAATTATGAAGTATTTTAGTTGTGAAGGCAGTTTCTCCCAGTTATATGCTTATCACATCAGGTTGCTCATGCATTTCACCTGGGTACGCATGATGAACATCCCATATTTTATATGCCAAAACATAGAGAGGATGACCACCCTTTTGCAACACAAGACCCCTGAGCAGCAGTTCAACAACATTTTTCACTTTCTTGTCATCAAGATTTTGGTGGTGCATTAGCTTGATTTACAGGGTATCACTTGGGATGATTTCATCTCTTGTGACTTCTTCCGAGCTTCATAGGGACCTTTAGAGACTAGATTTGAGACATGGGAACCTTCTCATCAGTATGAGCACCATGAGACCGCGAGTGTGCCGGTATTCATCACATATCAGAGGGGCCCTAGACACTTTTTTGCAGCAGCAAAGCAAGTGTTATCTCCACCCGGGGTGGAAGGGGCCTCGCTTCCGACATCAGCACTATAGGTATAGGACAGAGGTAAGGAGCCAATGCATGATGAGGGGCCATTAGGTGAATGAGAGATTGACTTCATTCTCCTTCATGGTGACGATACAGATACAGATCTGCAAAGTGCACAGCTTAAAGAGATCATCCAGGAGCAGCAAACAGAGATCCAAGCCTTATCCCTTGACTTGGAGAGAGCCAAATGGAATATGAAATATCTGGAGCAGAGGAACAAACAACTTGAGGATCAGCAAGCTGAGATAGAGTTGCAACTGATCAAGGAAAACCGGCAACACATCATGGCGGCACAAGGTAGACCTATGGAGCAAAAAGATGAAGACCGTGAGTATGTTTTATAGAAAGTGAACATTCACTTCGAGTAGCTATTGGAGAAGGCTAATAGGGAAAAAGCAATGCTTAGGCACATGACTCATCATTACATGGCCCGAAACATGAGCTCCAAAGCACGAATCAAGAGCCTAAAGGCGAAATTGAGGAAGGTGACAAAAAGACAAAAGAGGGAAAAAGAGCAAGATCGACTCCGAATCTTGGCCGAGGCTTTGTTGGTCTAGCATGAAATGTGATAGAGAAGGTACAACCCAAAATTCAAGATATTTGGAGCACATTTTTTCATTTTTAAATTTTGTGCACAAAAAACAGGTTTTTTCTCCGTATGCACCGCGCCACCTGGCGCGCTTTTGCTAGGGAGCTCCAAATGACAAAAATTTTATATTTTTGGATTTTCCATGGAAAATTATGACTGTTGGTTCATGGCCAAGAATTTTCGGCAAGTTTTGAGTCCTCAAGAGGTCAAAAAAACCCAAAAAATGACCTCTCTACCCCTATTTTGACACACAGGAAGCAGTCTTGGGAGATTGCAGTTTTGGACGGGTAAATGACATCCAAATTGAAACATTTCACTTGGGTTGGAAATTAGACAGGTAGGGATTTCCAACAAGTACACTTGGGCTCAATTTGGACTTCAGGAAGTGCCTCAAATCCACCTCCAAAGTGGCGCGATGCATACATCTTTTGGGCATGGTGCACAGAGATCCAAAGGCCAAAATCACTTCCACTCTGCAGGAATTCGATTTGTTTCAGTGCGATTTGCTCCAAGTAATTTTTCAAAGCCTGTTCAATGATTTTTGGCTATGGTACAATGGTTCAGAAGTGAAGACAGTTGAAAGTGAATATTGGTGCATGGGTGAGTTAAACGTAAATTGCAGGTGGGCCCGTTCAGTAACAATATATGTTTTCTCTTCATTAGAAGCACATCTTATTTGAAATGCCATGTTATTAAACTGATAGTTGTGATTCAAACAGTCAAAAGGAAGGCAAACAGTCACCCCAGAAGATCTATGCTCCATTTTTGTTTTTTTTTATTGGTCATCAGAGAAATGAAATGTAACGCTTCTCCCGTTACTGATGGTTGGCTTTTCATTTCCGCTTGTAATGATTAAACAATCCCTCAACTTTGGGTCCATCCACTTTCTGATAGCAGAGCTTATTTATTGTATTGAAAGTCTTTTGTAAGGGTTTGGAATTTTTGGGAATAGCGTGGAGAAAAAAACCCAGCATTTTCATTGTACAATTTTGGCTTGGAGATTAATAGAATGATGCAGCTCTGATTCATGAGCTCCCTGTGGTGTGAGTTTAGCAATTTGTTTCTTCTCTGTTTCATATGTATCTTGTTATGTTTATAGTTCATTCATGATCATTTCCAGTTGAATTTTTTTAGTGAGAAAAGTAGAATCCATTTTATTGCTCTGCCTTGGAAAAGCGTTCATGTTCTGTGTGTTTTCTTCTGTCTGAAAAGGATTCATCACATATGCCCTTTTCATCTCACTCAACAAACTTCCCACTCCATATTATTTATATCTGATTGCTAAGATTCCTACCTATCTTGCCTCGCGAACTATGCTGTGTCTTCGATTTATTTTCCCAGCTCATGCGGTCCTTTGGTCCCACACAGCCCGGAAATTTCAGTCATTCAAAAATCGCCTTTTTCCATATCTATTTACTAGCCTAAAGTAAATATTCATTGTAAGTCATCTCAGACCATATTTTGTATTTCTTCACTGAGCGTGACCCAGAGAGAGCCCTTTCTTGTTCTGGTAGGGCTAGCTACCAGACTGAGTGTGGTTTGTGGTTACCCTGAATTTTTCCTTCTTTCCGCATAAGGCAGATTTAAGCTCTAACAGGGACATCCCTCCATAACCAAAACATTGAAAAAGAAAGACAAGATGAATCAATAAACACAACTCCTGTCATTGAGCAACCAATATCTACTTCTACACCTCCTTTTCCTGAGAGATTACAAATTGATAGAGGGATAGAGAAACAAATCTTGCTTCCCAATTATGACTTTCTAGATGAATTGAAGAATGTCTGTATCAAAATTCCTTTGGTACAAGACACTAGAGAAATTCCTATTCTAGCCAAGAAAATAAAGGAGTTGAGCATTAAAAGACCAGGAAGGAAACCAAGAGAAACAAAAATAAATTCACCTGGTAGGAAAGATAGCAGACATCATGATGGGAAAGATTGCCATGCAGAAATATGTGGATTTAGGAAGTCCAATTGTCAAGACACATATAAATGGGATGGAAATTCCAAATACATTGATTGACTTAGGGGCAGCAATAAACATTATTAGTAAACAAACTATGGAGCAACTTAAACTTCCTAACCTTATTTACACACCTACCTTACTGCAACTTGCAGATAGGTCAGTAATCAAACCAGATGGTGTGATAGAAGATATTTCAGTCTCCTTAGATTCTTTGGAATATCCTGTTGATTTGATGATTTTAACTCCCAAGAATAATCTAGGAGGACACCCACTCATATTAGGAATACCTTGGCTGGCCACAACTGATGCTTTTATTAGTTGTAGATCTGGTGACATGTATATTTCTGATGGTAATTCAAGAAATAAATTCAACTTGTATCCCCTAGCAAAAGTAATAAGAGAAATAGATGACAATGAATGGATTGATGATGAAGATGATATTCAACCTCTCTTTACTATATCAGAAATTAGTGAAGATAGGCAAATTTTGAACACATTGGAAAACTTTGAAACATCTTCAGAATATGATCATGCACAATTCCAAGAAAAATCTAATGTTGAAGACTTGTCATCTAAGCAAATGTCTCTTTATTCTATGGAAGAGTTTGCTAGCTCTACAATTGAAAATTTTCCAGGTAGGACATTGAACATAAACAAAAACTTGGAGAAACTACAACAGGAAGAGCTAACCAAAATATTACAAAAACATGTTGTTGCATTTGCATGGGAGTACACCGACATGAAAGGTATTGATCCTAAGACTTGTATCCATCATATCTATATTGAGAAAAACAATAGACCAATTAGACAACCTTAAAGAAGAATGAATCCAAATCTTAGGTAAATTGTGAAAGAAGATCTCCAAAAATTACTCAATGTAAACTTCATTTACCCAATTTCAGATAGCCAATGGGTTTCTCCTTTGGTAATTGTGCCTAAAAAGAATGGTAAATGGAGGGTGTGCATTGATTACCGAGAGTTGAATAAAGCAACCTTGAAAGATAACTTCCCTTTTCCCTTTATATATTAGGTATTAGATACATTAGCAGGTAAGAAGTATTTCTCATTCTTGGATGGTTTTAGTGGTTATAATCAAATTTAGGTAGCAACTGAGGATCAGGATAAAACCACATTTACTTGTCCATGGGGAAATTTTGCCTACGGAGTACTTCCTTTTGGGTTATGTAATGCACCAGCAACATTCCAAAGAGACGTACAAGGAATTTTTTTCTGATCTAATACATGATTGTGGAGAGGTATATATGGATGATTTTACAGTCTACGGTAACACATTTGAAGAAGCTTTGGAAAATTTTGAAAAAGTCCTTAAAAGATGTAAAGAAACAAACCTTTCACTAAGCCATGAAAAATGCTTTATGATGTTTATAGAAGGTATTGTTTTAGGACATCACATTTCAGGAGATGGGATTAAAGTTGACACATCTAAAGTTGAAGTCATCTCTAAGTTATCAATTCCAAATTGACAAAGGGATGTTAGAAGTTTTCTAGGATTTATAGGATACTATAGAAGATTTATAGAAAACTTCACTAAAATAGCATCTCCACTCTTCAAATTGCTTACAAAAGATTGTGAATTCAAGTGGAATCCTGATTGCCAACTAGCATTTGAAACCTTGAAAGAAAAAATATCTGAAGCACCTATCTTAAGAGGACCAAATTGGAAACTTCCTTTCCATATTTCTACAGATGCTTCAAATACAGCTCTGGGAGCTGTATTGGGACAAAAAGGTTTGATTCCTTATGTCATTTACTATACAAGTAAAAATTTGACTCCCACTAAGTTGAATTGTACTGTGACTAAAAAAGAATTCTTAGCTGTTGTTCATGCAATTAACAAGTTTTGACACTATATAATAGGCTATGAAACTTTTTTTCATACATATCACTCTGTAATTAGATATTTGATGAATAAATCTATTACTAATGAAAGCATTACAAGATGGCTTTTACTTTTGCAGGAATTCAACATTAATGTGCTAGGTAGACTTGGAAAACAAAACACAGTTGTTGATTTCTTGTCCAAGATTCAGAATATCAAAGAAGACTCTCCAGTTGAAGATAAGTTTCCTCATGAATATCTCTTTGCAGTAACTACTCAAACTCCTTGGTTTGCAGATGTTGCTAATTACTTGGTTACAGGGAAGTTATCTTCACATTTGTTTCCTAGAGAGAAAAGAAATATTATTTAAGAAAGTGCAAGATATTCATGGATCACTAATGAATTGTATAAAACAGGGCCAGATCCTATGATCAGAAGGTGTGTTAGGGAAGATGAAATGCCTAATATTCTCAAAGAATGTCATGATGAGACATGTGGTGTGTTATCACTGAAAATTCTTTTGCCAAATTTTTTTTGCCTAGCTTAAAGACAGGGTGTTTTCGCAGCGCATGAATTCTTTTTAGCAGTTTCGCAGCGCTACCGGTTTAGCTGGTTTCGTAGCGTGCTACGAAATTGGGGATTTGTTCGAGTTTTCAGTGGAGGCCCAAATCCTAGCATGCCTATTGTACAGAGTTTTGCTTCCCTCCAGGAATGCAGATGAGAGCAGTGACAATGTTTTCAAGGAAGCACCTTATGATGATGCAGCTATTGTGGGATTGGCATCAAGTACATTAAGGGAGTTATCTCTGAATTCTGGTTCATGTGGGTGATTGTGAAGGATGTCCATACTAATGTAGGGAGACTTGCAAGAGTCTTTGTTTTGGATCCTCCAGACAAAAAATCTATTGAATTCCACAAATCACAGAGAGTACTCTGTTCTCAGCTGGCATGCTTGAAGCATATGGGCCTTCTGTTAGTGTACTGTTTGTCTGAAGATTATGCTTTAGTCATTAATCCACAGGTGGCGTATCTATCACTTCAACTGGCCTTTAATATTGGGCTACATTTAGCATGCCTGAAAACCCTCATAGGACGTGGTAAAGGATCTTTTGCTTCTCTATTCTCTGAAAGTGTTTCTGCTGAAAATAAGTCTCTAAATGCAACTGCTGAAGTGGAAATCATTCCGTTTACTGTTCTTCATGAATCAACAAATCCAGTCTCGCTTAGACCCCTGAATCATAATTTTTAGGGTTCTCAACCTATTATGCCTAGATATGTTTCACACTTAAGAATATCTTTTGCAAAAATACCTTCTAGTGGAGTTCTTGATGGTTTAAAGAACAACATCTATTCTCTAGAAGCAAAAGAACGCCAAGAAATGATAGATACTGCCTTACATGATTATTTCAAAGGTTGACAAAGTTTATGGCTTTGTGGGATGGCTTTTACAACAGATCAAATTTCTCGGTTTATCGTTCTTGCGGCAACTAACAGGCCTGAAGAGTTAGATAAAGCAATACTACGACATCTTCCTAAGGTATTTGAAGTTGGGATGCCTAGCTGTACAGAGAGGAGCTACATCGTGAAACATGTCATAATATGGGTGCCTGCAAAGAGACAGTTGACGGTTGTACAAGCAAAAGTTGCGGTGGTCATAAAGTGGACATAATGCACTTTTCAATAGGAACCGCAATTTCAGGTCGTTTGTTTGGCACCAACATAAGTGATAATACAGATGGCGCTGGAGGAGATAGGTTTGGCCATTTGGTTGATTTATATGCATCCACACAGTCGGTATCTTGATGGATTGGATCCTCAAGGAAATGGAAATGATGTTAATTTTAGTGCGCAGAATGATTGGCAGGGAGCGTAGGGATAGGATTTGATTGCCAATTCCTTTGGTTTTCTGGAGAATGCAAGCCCATATGCATCAACTGGTAGCTAAGGAACTTATATTCTTGAGTTTTCCAGGCTCCTGCGCACATCTGATCGTCTTCAATAGGATGTTCGATTTGTTATAAGACAGGGGACATCCAGCAGGCTCGTATTGGTGGCCATATACGAGAGCGATGAGAGCGCTAACGCTTTTTATTGGGCTCTTAGCAATGGGTTAACATCGTGTCATTCTAATTCATGCTCAGCGCCCTCCAAATCCCCTTTCCGCAGCTCGAAGATCTGGTTTCATGGTGCCAGCAAATGTACTGAAGGAATTCGAAAACGATGTTAAGAAGTCTACAGAGAGGAAGGCAAGCTGAAAAAAATGTTTTGGCGGATGACTGGTTTCTCTCTCCCTTCAGCGGTGGATTCAATTTTGGATAAAGAAGCATGTACAGTTGAAGATCTCTTTGCCGAGGAAGAAATTATTCAAAAGCGCTAGACTATCAACAATCGCCTTATTAATTTTCTTTGAGGCAAGGAACAAATGTAACAAATGCTATGTTATATTGTACAAGAGCCACCAGATGGCGCAGAAAGTAAGCGAGCTTTCAGGGTTCCATTCATAGCGTGTGAGATATTCTCTGGTGAAATTGTCATTATTTTCAAGACACTGGTTGAAGAGGAAGATGTAATGAATTTACTGTTTTCCCTCTTGGAATCTGGCCGGCTCCATAGAACCTTGCTGGTTGGATACTTTAGCAAGGTTATGATCTGCTTGTTGTTATGAAAGACGGTAGCCACCATTCGTTATTTTCAAGCACATCAAGAGATACTAGCTAAGTTGGTAAATTTGATTGGTATTCCGTCGATCATAGAGATGCATTGAGCTCAATGAATTGTACTGCAGCACATTAAAATGCAGCAAAAACACTTTGTGTTATAACTCATCTTGCTCCATCTGCACTGGCCTTGGAGCTTTCCAGCCCAAGCTTTATGGAACGACTTTTTTGTAATGCCGTAGAGAACCCACAGTTGAAATCTACAGTAGTGCATTCGTTATCCGTATGCATTTCATTGTTAGACTGTAGTAAATGTAGTTAATTGGGAGCAGTTAGTTCAGCATGGGGAAATCATATCATTGAGCCAGTTATAACTCCAAATCCTGAGACAGGGGATGGCATGCTACACAGCCTCCCCATGGTAATCCTTGGTAAACTGCTTGAGCTGTTGAATGTGTCTTCTGATGCAAATGTTCTGCATACCATATATGAAGAGACAGAACAGTTAAAATCTCATCTAAAGGTTGTAGAGTTTCGGCTGGAAGAGGTTATTTAACTCACATGCTTTCTGACTATTATGGCATTAAGGATATAGTACTAATGGAGTGCAGGTTATATAAGTTCAAGGCTGATCAAAGTTTAAAACAGACGGAGGCCATCAATTTGGAGCGCCTAAGAATGGACATTGAAGATTTGAAATTGGAAGCTGTGGAATCTTTGAAGGACTTTTACTATGCTGCAAAAGGGTAACCTCCAATATTTCACCATCAGACTCAGAGATCAATATGCTCGAAGATCATATATATCTCTTATCAAATAAGAGGAGTAGATGAGGACCAGGGACCATTAAAAATACAGTAGAATTTATTATGCATATTACAAGACTGTGTTTTTGAAATTACACAGCAGTTTCGTAGCGCGCTACGAAACTGCTGTAGGTGGTGATTTTAAACGCAAAGCAGCTATTGTGATACTCTGAGCGGGATTTGTGGAAGAGAGACACCTGTCTATTAATATCACCTACAGCACATCAGAAACATGGCAGCATTCCATACCTGGGGTTATTAAAAGAGCTGGGACATGTTGTTGAACTTTCGAAGGATGATAGGAGACAGGGACCTTAAAAGTAGGTGTTTTGATCCTGATAATAAATGATCCATCAGCGCTAACAGGTATCCAAAGTCAGCATTCCTTGCATCTTTAGCTCAGCCATCTCAGCCTAACTGAAGGAGGACAGCTGTCAAGGGTCCAAGAAGAATCAAGCATACGAGGAGAATGGAATTAGTGTTTTAGTTTGATTAGGATTTTGTGTAATTACAGCTCAGCATGTTTGTAATTAATGAATTAGTTAAATAGCATGTAGGAGTAGTTAATAGGGCCTTCGAGCTCGCTCTAGAGAGGGAAGAAGGTATTCCTATAAAGGGATCAGATTAGGATGTAATAAGGGTTGGAGATTTTATACAAAAACAGAGTTTATTTGGGCCAATGTAAAGACTTATTACAGTAATAGTAAAACAATGGTTGTTTCTTCTCAAGATTCTCAATGGATTATATTGTTCAAATGAGATAGTGTTTTATTTTCTTAATGTTCTTTTACAGCCTTGTTATAGCACAATCACTCAGAATTCATATCTTATGCTCTGACTTCCTGTGTGTTTGGCAAGCTGTGGTTTTTGGTGAAGTATGTTTGAACATTTAATGCAAAGAGCCTTGACTTCCATGAAATGACTGTGCTTTTGTTTACTAAAGGTGTGAGACTCCATAGCCCAATGAAGACTAATTTGATATGTGTCCAACCAGCTTTGTTTTCATGAATGTGTGAAGAGTTAGCCATCTGTTGTTGTGATTGATTTTTATCAAAAGTCTGTGAGAGAGCCCTCTCTGACCAAAGAGGCTAATCTTTGGTCTAAAGTCTGGTTGAAAGAGTTACATGAAATCTTGCTTGGCTGCAGCCCTTAGTACTGATTTTGTGATAACATTTTGGTGCGCCTGCCGGGAGTCGAATGATTACTTATTCCCGTAGTTTGAAGATTGAATTTCTGGAGGTAGCAGGAGTTCAAGATGATTTTCGAGGCTGCAAAACTACCTTGGCGACTGCATTGTTGAAGAATTCAAGGTTTATATATTCATGGTGATTCCACTGGAGTTATGAAGGACCCAGAAGCTGCCATTCTTTGTTCAAGGTATGCATGCATAGATTTCTCAGGAATTCATGGTTTCCCAAATCATTTTCCCAAGGATGCATATTTTCTAAGGAATGGTCCCAAATTCAACGGAGAAGATTTGAGCTTAACCTTGAAGCATATATCAGATTTTTGTGAATTTTTAGAGCTTCTTAGAGTTAAACATGAGGATGTTTGTATAAGGTTATTCTATGATTCACTTCGAGGGAAGTGCAAACAGTGGGTTGAATGCTTTCCTGCCAAATCTATTAAGTCATTTCAAGACCTTTGGTTCATGTTTTTGGAGGAATGGATAGATAGGTCAGAGTTGGTGGCAGACTCTCCCTCAGTTGAAGGTTTCAAACAATGGAATGATGATCATAGTAAAGAAGAAACAAATGAATCTTTTTCTTTGTCATTATCCTCATATCTAAAATCCTTTGACTGCAAGTCAGAGGATAAGATGAAATTTTTTGATGAATTCGCCAAAGACATTGAGAAAGAAATTGAAGGTTTAGAAGGACAAATTCAAGCATTCAGTTTCCATGATCATGATCATTATTCTCAGAAATTTTCTATAACAGAACGCAAGGAGTCAATGCTGGTTCCTTTCTCTTTCACGATTGAGGAACTAAACACTGTGGTTGAAGATCAGTTTGTACAGCTGGAAAGTTACAAGGAAAACCAAGCTGATCATGTATTCTGGGATCCTGTAGCTGATTACATGGAAGAGTTTTACTCTCCAGTATTTCAGTTTTTCCAAGAAGATCAGAGACAATTTCATTGGCAGCGGTCATCACACTATCATATTGACTCTGAACTCCGATGCAGTCGAAGAAGTCAAATGTCAGATAAAACAGAGGATTGGTTACATTGGAAATTTCATATTGATTGAACAGAAAGAAGTTGAAATGGTTAGGGTAGGTAGGTAGAGGTAAATGCAAATAAGCTCAAGGTTAACTGAGCATTTCTTTTTTCAGTAGATGTAGCTTTCTTTCTCCTACAGTCATGCTTGTCAAGCAAATTTTTGTTTGTCATAAAGGGATAAGGCACTGGACCTGCAAGTTCTTAGTGTACCACAAGGGCACACTATCCCAAGTGGAGCCAATGTTATCACTGAAAATTCTTTTGCCAAAATTTTTTTTGCCTAGCTTAAAGACAGGGTGTTTTCGCAGTGCATGAATTCTTTTTAGTAGTTTCGCAGCGCTACCGGTTTAGCTGGTTTCGTAGCGTGCTACGAAATTGGGGATTTGTTCGAGTTTTCAGTGGAGGCCCAAATCCTAGCATGCCTATTGTACAGAGTTTTGCTTCCCTCCAGGAATGCAGATGAGAGCAATGACAATGTTTTCAAGGAAGCACCTTATGATGATGCAGCTATTGTGGGATTGGCATCAAGTACATTAAGGGAGTTATCTCTGAATTCTGGTTCATGGGTGATTGCAAGAGTCTTTGTTTTGGATCCTCCAGACAAAAAATCTATTGAATTCCACAAATCACAGAGAGTACTATGTTCTCAGCTGGCATGCTTGAAGCATATGGGCCTTCTGTCAGTGTATTGTTTGTCTGAAGATTATGCTTTAGTCATTGATCCACAGGTGGCGTATCTATCACCTCAACTGGCCTTTAATATTGGGCTACATTTAGCATGCCTGAAAACCCTCATAGGACGTGGTAAAGGATCTTTTGCTTCTCTATTCTCTGAAAGTGTTTCTGCTGAAAATAAGTCTCTAAATGCAACTGCTGAAGTGGAAATCATTCCGTTTACTGTTCTTCATCAATCAACAAATCCAGTCCTGCTTAGACCCCTGAATCATAATTTTTAGGGTTCTCAACCTATTATGCCTAGATATGTTTCACACTTAAGAATATCTTTTGTAAAAATACCTTCTAGTGGAGTTCTTGATGGTTTAAAGAGCAGCATCTATTCTCTAGAAGCAAAAGAACGCCAAGAAATGATAGATACTGCCTTACATGATTATTTCAAAGTTGACAGAGTTCATGGCTTTGTGGGATGGCTTTTACAACAGATCAAATTGCTCGGGTTACCGTTCTTGCGGCAACTAACAGGCCTGAAGAGTTAGATGAAGCAATACTACGACATCTTCCTAAGGTATTTGAAGTTGGGATGCCTAGCTGTACAGAGAGGAGCTACATCGTGAAACATGTCATAATATGGGTGCCTGCAAAGAGACAGTTGACGGTTGTACAAGCAAAAGTTGCGGTGGTCATAAAGTGGACACAATGCACTTTTCAATAGGAACCGCAATTTCAGGTCGTTTGTTTGGCACCAACATAAGTGATAATACAGATGGCGTTGGAGGAGATAGGTTTGGCCATTTGGTTGATTTATATGCATCCACACAGTCGGTATCTTGATGGATTGGATCCTCAAGGAAATGGAAATGATGTTAATTTTAGTGCGCAGAATGATTGGCAGGGAGTGTAGGGATAGGATTTGATTGCCAATTCCTTTGGTTTTCTGGAGAATGCAAGCCCATATGCATCAACTGGTAGCTAAGGAACTTATATTCTTGAGTTTTCCAGGCTCCTGCGCACATCTGATCGTCTTCAATAGGATGTTCGATTTGTTATAAGACAGGGGACATCCAGCAGGCTCGTATTGGTGGCCATATACGAGAGCGATGAGAGCGCTAACGCTTTTTATTGGGCTCTTAGCAATGGGTTAACATCGTGTCATTCTAATTCATGCTCAGCACCCTCCAAATCCCCTTTCCGCAGCTCGAAGATCTGGTTTCATGGTGCCAGCAAATGTACTGAAGGAATTCGAAAACGATGTTAAGAAGTCTACAGAGAGGAAGGCAAGCTGAAAAAAATGTTTTGGCGGATGACTGGTTTCTCTCTCCCTTCAGCGGTGGATTCAATTTTGGATAAAGAAGCATGTACAGTTGAAGATTTCTTTGCCGAGGAAGAAATTATTCAAAAGCGCTAGACTATCAACAATCGCCTTATTAATTTTCTTTGAGGCAAGGAACAAATGTAACAAATGCTATGTTATATTGTACAAGAGCCACCAGATGGCGCAGAAAGTAAGCGAGCTTTCAGGGTTCCATTCATAGCATGTGAGATATTCTCTGGTGAAATTGTCATTATTTTCAAGACACTGGTTGAAGAGGAAGATGTAATGAATTTACTGTTTTCCCTCTTGGAATCTGGCCGGCTCCATAGAACCTTGCTGGTTGGATACTTTAGCAAGGTTATGATCTGCTTGTTGTTATGAAAGACGGTAGCCACCATTCGTTATTTTCAAGCACATCAAGAGATACTGGCTAAGTTGGTAAATTTGATTGGTATTCCGTCGATCATAGAGATGCATTGAGCTCAATGAATTGTACTGCAGCACATTAAAATGCAGCAGAAACACTTTGTGTTATAACTCATCTTGCTCCATCTGCACTAGCCTTGGAGCTTTCCAGCCCAAGCTTTATGGAACGACTTTTTTGTAATGCCGTAGAGAACCCACAGTTGAAATCTACAGTAGTGCATTCGTTATCCGTATGCATTTCATTGTTAGACTATAGTAAATGTAGTTAATTGGGAGCAGTTAGTTCAGCATGGGGAAATCATATCATTGAGCCAGTTATAACTCCAAATCCTGAGACAGGGGATGGCATGCTACACGGCCTCCCCATGGTAATCCTCGGTAAACTGCTTGAGCTGTTGAATGTGTCTTCTGATGCAAATGTTCTGCATACCATATATGAAGAGACAGAACAGTTAAAATCTCATCTAAAGGTTGTAGAGTTTCGGCTGGAAGAGGTTATTTAACTCACATGCTTTCTGACTGTTATGGCATTAAGGATATAGTACTAATGGAGCGCAGGTTATATAAGTTCAAGGCTGATCGAAGTTTAAAACAGACGGAGGCCATCAATTTGGAGCGCCTAAGAATGGACATTGAAGATTTGAAATTGGAAGCTGTGGAATATTTGAAGGACTTTTACTATGCTGCAAAAGGGTAACCTCCAATATTTCACCATCAGACTCAGAGATCAGTATGCTCGAAGATCATATATATCTCTTATCAAATAAGAGAAGTAGATGAGGACCAGGGACCATTAAAAATACAGTAGAATTTATTATGCATATTACAAGACTGTGTTTTTGAAATTACACAGCAGTTTCGTAGCGCGCTACGAAACTACTGTAGGTGGTGATTTTAAACGCAAAGCAGCTATTGTGATACTCTGAGCGGGATTTGTGGAAGAGAGACACCTGTCTATTAATATCACCTACAACACATCAGAAACATGGCAGCATTCCATACCTGGGGTTATTAAAAGAGCTGGGACATGTTGCTGAACTTTCGAAGGATGATAGGAGACAGGGACCTTAAAAGTAGGTGTTTTGATCCTGATAATAAATGATCCATCAGTGCTAACAGGTATCCAAAGTCAGCGTTCCTTGCATCTTTAGCTCAGCCATCTCAGCCTAACTGAAGGAGGACAACTGTCAAGGGTCCAAGAAGAATCAAGCATATGAGGAGAATGGAATTAGTGTTTTAGTTTGATTAGGATTTTGTGTAATTACAGCTCAGCATGTTTGTAATTAATGAATTAGTTAAATAGCATGTAGGAGTAGTTAATAGGGCCTTCGAGCTCGCTCTAGAGAGGGAAGAAGGTATTCCTATAAAGGGATCAGATTAGGATGTAATAAGGGTTGGAGATTTTATACAAAAATAGAGTTTATTTGGGCCAATGTAAAGACTTATTACAGTAATAGTAAAACAGTGGTTGTTTCTTCTCAAGATTCTCAATGGATTATATTGTTCAAATGAGATAGTGTTTTATTTTCTTAATGTTCTTTTACAGCCTTGTTATAGCACAATCACTCAGAATTCATATCTTATGCTCTGACTTCCTGTGTGTTTGGCAAGCTGTGGTTTTTGGTGAAGTATGTTTGAACATTTAATGCAAAGAGCCTTGACTTCCATGAAATGACTGTGCTTTTGTTTACTAAAGGTGTGAGACTCCAACCAGCTTTGTTTTCATGAATGTGTGAAGAGTTAGCCATCTGTTGTTGTGATTGATTTTTATCAAAAGTCTGTGAGAGAGCCCTCTCTGACCAAAGAGGCTAATCTTTGGTCTAAAGTCTGGTTGAAAGAGTTACATGAAATCTTGCTTGGCTGCAGCCCTTAGTACTGATTTTGTGATAACATGGTGGACACTTTTTTCATGAGAGGAAAGCCTATAAAATTCATTCTTTAGGATATTATTGGCCATCCATCTTCAAAGATGCTAAAGAATATGTCAGAAAGTGCGATAGCTACCAAAGGGTAGGGAAACCTGATCCCTCAAATGAAATTCCATTACAGCCTCAGGGTCTTATCAAACCCTTTGAAAAATGGGCTTTAGACTTTATTGGACCTATTAATCCTCCATCCAAGCAGAAAAATTATATATTGGTATGCACTGATTATGTCACCAAATGGGTAGAAGCCAAAGCATTACTTTTTGCTAATGAAAAATCTGTAGTTAGTTTTATTTTTGAGGATATTTTTACTCGCTTTGGTGTTCCAAGAGAAATTGTGACATATTAGGGATCTCAATTCACATCCAACATGATGGAGAGACTTATGGAGGAGTACAAGATCAAGCATATGAAATCCACTCCCTATCATCCACAAGCAAATGGTCAAGTGGAGTCTACAAATAAAGTGATTGAAGGAATCCTCACCAAGACTATGCATCTACACAGAAGAGATTGGGAAGAAAGGCTTCCTGAAGCCTTATGGTCCTATATAACTACATGGAGGAACACAACTAGATATACACCCTATGAACTTGTTTATGGGAAAGAATTCCTCTTCCCTATAGAGTTCCAAGTCAAAAATTTCAAGATGGAAGTCCGATTGGGGATGGATTTATCAGAAGCTCAAAAGCATAGACTAGAGAAATTAAATGAACTCGATGAAATTAGAAAAGAAGCTATTCAAAGGACTAGTCTAGTCCAACAACAGAGGGATAAATGGCATAACAAATACATCAAGGACAAGAAGTTTCAAGAGGGAGATTGGGCACTGTTATTTGATTCAAAGTTTAAAGATTTTCAAGAGAAGCTTCAAACTCATTGGCTTGGGCCATATGAGACTGAAATTTTTTTCAGTAATGGAGCAGTAAGGATCAAAACAATAGATGAAAGTCAAACTCCTATCCTCATGAATGGTCATAGATTCAAAATTTATCAAAAACCAATCTCAAAGGAGGAGTTCATCAAGATCTTTCAGAACAATTCTGAAATGAAGTTGGTGGAGAAGAATCCCTCTTCTCCACTAACTTATTCTTTGTTTTTTCTATCTAAAAGAAGAGAAAAAATAATAATTATATAAGGTTGAAAACCAATCATTGATTGGCATGCTTATACAGAAAATACAAGTTGAAAATCAGAAGACTCTAACACCCTATATTTTCCATTTCTTTTCTGAGAAAATGGTGTCTCATTATGCATTCTACAAAATTCATTGTTTTATCTCATTTCACTCTGTTTTACTTTTGCAAGTTTCACTTCACTCCACTACCATATTCCACCAATAAATTTTTCCTCTCCAACATTTCTTCCATCTCCATTTTTCATTTATCATCTTGTCATATTTTCACTCATACAACCATTTCCATTCCATTCATTCATAAGACATATTTTTTTCTATGATTTACATTTTGCAGATGTTTCCACGTTCTGCAGCTATTCCAGTTCTATAGCTAATCCTATTCTACAGCCAATTTGATTCTGTAGCAACAGTTTGATTATCAGTCCAAGCACAAAGAGGCCAGTTCATAATAAAATCTCATATGCAGGTAATTCAAGAGAGAACAAATTTGAAGACTAATCACATAGAAGCACCCGCGGAAGCAAACAACAAGATATTAGCAAGTGGAAGGTAAGGTTCCAAAGGTAAAATCAAAAACTTATTTCAAAAAGAAATACAAAAACATAAGTTTGTATAGCTTGTATAATCACATGACTCCTTGATTTATCATTATGTGATTTGACTGCCATGATGATTCCGCCACACCTTCTGTCTTCAATGCTAAACGGTCTAATGATGCAATCTCCGTTTTAAACTCAACGACTCGTACTTACCAAACTTCTATGGCACACCTATTAAATGGTTAGATTAACAACATAACCTATTTGAATACGACTCTTCAAAACCTTGATTTTTCATTTATTACACCAAGTTTTTCTCTTATAATTCCGTAGCCTCTTTGTGCATATAGTCACTCTGTTTTCATATGCTTTGTGTATAACAGTCACTCTATTTTTCACACAGTTTACGTGTAAAGCTACTTTATTTCCATATATTCTATATATACAGTCATTTTATTCACAGTCATCCTGCTTCCATATACACTATCCATTTCCATATCCATAATCGTTCTATTTCTATCCACCCAATTGCTCCATTTTCATATACACAGTCCTCTTTACGCAGTCACTACATTTCTTAGACAGTGAAGGGAATTTTGAAGAGTAGACGAGAACAGAGGTGATGGGGCTCATCGTTAGAACTGAACCCATAGGTGTGAAGTACATGGAGGGTTATCCGCAGCTGAAAGGAATGTTACAGAAGGTTGGTTGGTTGAATTTCATTGAAAAATTCAACAGTTACCATAAAGAAATCACCAAATCCTTTGCCAGGTAATTTGATGGAATGGACGTGGAAATAGGTGACATCAAATTTGCAGTTACTGAGTCCTTTATAGCTGAAGCAATCGAACTACCAAGGCTAGGAGAGAGGTGTTTTAAGAACAAAGAGTTTCATGATGAATCTTGGAAGGTCATTCTCAAAAATCCAGGTATGGACACTTTAGTTTTTAGAAAAGGAATTCCAATCTTTGCACTTAAAAACAAACGGAGTAGCATGTTATTAGTTTTGCAAAAATTTATTACATGCAAAGGGAGTTTTGGTTCCATGTATGTATATCATATATGACTGTTAATGAATTTCCTAGAGGATGGAACCCTCAATCTACCCTTTTTCCTATTGAATAGTCCGAGAAGAATGGCAACTAATGTTTAGAAGAAAGTTGAGTTAATAAAAACCACTCTATATCACCATGGACTAGTAAATATTTTAGTTGAATTTCATTTGAGAAGTGTAGGGGACACATGGGAGGACTTTTTGGTAAGGAACGTCTTCCAAGATTCTCCAAAATTGCCTGAGGGAAGTCCCGTAAAAAGAAGTAGGAGAAGGAAGACCAATCTCGCCATTCAAAACACCCCTGAAACTTTAGCACAGAAAAACAATGAAGAAGAGCCAATCTCTGAAACATTAATAGAGATCAGAAAGAAGACAAAAAAGAGGAGAAAAATGAAAGAAAAGGTTGAGGAAATCCACAAAGATATTCCTGAACCTTCATCACCTAAGGAGGATGAACAACTACTTTCTGAGAGACTTATCAAAATTAGAGAACAAATCAAGAAAGGTAAGGAGAAAGGAAAGAGGAAACATGTTATAGAAGAAGAGATCATAGGCTCCCAAAACTTGAGGAGGAGTTCTACGCTCAAGGGAAAAGTGAAGAAAATAAAATCAAAAGAAACTCAGTTTATATATTTAGAGGGAGGAACTCCAACTCAGTCCCCTGACAATATTCCATATGAACAAATCCCACACAACTCTCCTCCACAAAACTTTGAGAGCAGCCCAAGAAGAGCCTCTCCAGGCATTGATCCAATCCAACAGCAAATTTATGACTACATAGTGTCATTGGATAAAAAGAGTATATCAGTAGACACATGGACTTCAGCTAATCCCGAGCAACCTGCCACATCACACCAAACTTTAACTAGCTCACTTAAACAGGAGATCTATGAGCTAGAAGTTCTAAATAGGCACATCCAAAGAGAAAATGAAGCCTTAAAATAACAAAACAAGTTGGATAAGATTATCCATGATAACACTATGCTTCACTTTGGTTTATGATGCAAGAAGAACATAAAACCAAAAAGGAAGAATAAGAAGCTAAATAGGGCACTTATTAACCTTAGGTACGGATTTCTCATGAGGAAGCCAAGCATGGTAGTTGGTGCAAAGAAAAGCAAGAAGAGGTTGGATTTTTTGGCTGAAGTCTTAGAAAAAATGTAGTAGGAGGAGGGAGTTCACAATTTTGATTGCCTGGGGACATGCAATAGTCTTGTAGTGAGGGTATGTTGAGCTCCAAAATTTCCTTTCATTTAGCAACTTTTCTCATCCTTCCTTCTTTTTTTTTCCATGAAAAATGCATCCTTATCATCAAAAACCATTATACATTGTCTCAAGGAGTATATTTCAGTGATTTACATGTTATACTTTTATGTTTGCTATTTGAATAATTTTTTGTCTTTTAACTATGGAACACAACCATATTCTGCAGCTAATCGACTATTCCATAGCTACTTTCACGCTTTTGCAGGTTCCAGGTGTCAAGAGGGGAAAATTACTACATGGCTAGCTTGGAAAACATCAGGGAATGGATTGTATCCTATTCATCTGGTCTAGATCGACAAGGAAAACTCCAGTCAAAGGGAAGTCAAACATAGAAAACTAAGGCAAACAGGACTTTGTTTTGTACACATTTCCCAGTGATGGGATCCAAAGTAGTTTCCTGAGGCCATGGACTTCATCTGCTACCTGCGCAAACTGAATCCAACAGCCATTACCATAGATTTATGTTTCCAAGCAACCAAGGACAAGAATTCTGCATAATTACCTACCTACGTGTTTTGTTGTAGCTTATTTTTATCCTTAAAATAGTTGTATAATTTCTCTATAAATACAGGTGTGAAGAATGCAGAACAAGTTCGATTTTATGTTAAGTTCATATTTCCTCTCTGTAGTTTGAAGAACTCATTCTCTGTTTTTAATATGAAGATTGTGTTTCATGGATACCTGAAATTGTTGTTGCAATGTTGATTAAGTGCATATAACCTAAGACCTTTGCAGATGACCCCTACGCTGGTTAAGGTTATATTTTATTTTTGTTTTGTCTTTCATAGTTGAACTGTAAATTCACTATGTTCTCCCATGATGTTTATAACCTTTTTCTAACTTTCTCATAATGCAGCTTTTTTCATCTTCTTAGTAATGCAGAACAATTTTATTTTAGTGCAGAATAGTCTTTTGGTTTAATTTCTTTTCAGTTCTTCATCAGTACTTTGAAGTTGTGTTCAATAGTGTAGAGTAATTATTTCATTTGTTGTTCATTAGTCTTTAAGTTTTTAGTTACAACTGATGAGTGCCATTTCATTACTAGTTTAGTGACTCATACTGCAATGAATATTTCTAAAAATACCTTCTGGTTGATGGTTCATCTTAAAACAAGTGGTTGGATATTTCATTTATGTAATGAGTCTTTTTCTGCGCTTTTGTATTTAGTTTTTTCTTAGAACAATGAAGTATGGAGTTCCTCAAAATGTTATCACAAGGAGGTTGTTCTCCCAAAATTGTGTAGCAGAGTGACAAAACACTTCATTTAGTTTCCATAGTAGGTTAGTTGCCATTTTACTTTTTCTGCACTTTTGTATTTAGTTTTTTCTTATAACAATGAGGTATGGAGTTCCTCAAAATGTTATCACAAGGAGGTTTTTCTCCCAAAATTGTGTAGCAGAGTGACAAAACACTTCATTTAGTTTCCATAGTAGACTAATTGCCATTTCACTTTTTCTGCACTTTTGTATTTAGTTTTTTCTTAGAACAATGAAGTATGGAGTTCCTCAAAATTTTATCACAAGGAAGTTATTCTCCCAAAATTGTGTAGCACAGTAACAAAGCACTTCATTTAGTGTTTATGATAGATTAGTTGCAATTTCATTTTTAGTCTTTCGTCTTCCATTTAATTTTGTTGCAATTTCATTTTTAGTTTTTCATTAAGTTTTGATTTTGCCATAGACTAATCAGTAGTTGTAATCTCACTTTCAGTATTTCATTTCAGTTCTGTTTTCATAATAGATAGTTGCAATTTCACTTTTAAGTCCTCTTAGTTCATGATTTGGAACAATAATAAGAGCAGGAAGAGAAACTTTGTTTTCATTTTCTTGGTTAAAACTTTACTTCCTAATCTACCTTAAAGCACTTTTAGCTCTGATTTCATTTCTATAGATTCTTAGCAGCAGTAGATTTAAGATTTTGTTAAGTACATTTTAGAACATTAGGAATTAAAGGATCAAACCCCCAAAACAACATAAAACTCAAAAACAGTGAGGTAAGAAGGGTCATCTAGCACATATAGTGCACTACACTTCATCAGTTTACGATACCTGGATTGATAATTTATGTGGAGTAATTTAGGACACTAAATAGACCAAACATATATACATGCAAGAAGAGTTCTACATGAAGCTGCTACACGAACTTATAAGTTGCTACAAGAAGTTACAAATTTTCTACATGGAGATATAATTCACCGAATGACAAAGTAAATCAAATTCAAATTGGATGGGACAATTTTTTTTTTTAATATGATGTCTTAAGTCTCCATTCCAAGTGGAATCATTGAAAAATACCCTTGTTAATACATGCTAAGAAATGGTAGAAAATTACTAGTCTAAAATCTAGAAATTTGAGAACTAGTGAGCTACTTAATCTATCAAATGCCTAACCTAATCAACTGCAGATTAAATGGGGTAAGTTTTTTCATTAAACTAATCTTTTTATGATCTAATGAAATTTAAATCAACTCAATTGAAATTCATTAACATGTTCTAAAAAATAGCGGAAAAGTATTATTATTTTCCACAAGGGACTTCCAGAAATTTAGATTTGGGAATAAGCAAACTAATCCAAGTAGCTCAATGATTACTATGACGTTCAAAATCTATTCTAAGGATTAAATCATGATTTTTATCCTGCAAAATAACTTACTTCAACCATTTAACCCAATCCTACAACAAGAAATCATCAATACTAAATGCACAAATAGAAAAAAACAAGAACAAGAGATGCATGCAAATAAGAAGTGAAAAGAAGAAAAGTAAATTAAAAAAGGGCTCTAAGGCTTCTGGGATGGACAAGCCCAAGGAAAATAATAGTCCTATGAATGAGAGCAATATTTAGAAGCTGAACATGGAACAAATATTCATTATTTCCATCAATACAATTACATCCCTGCAAGAAATGAAAGTGGAGCTACAAAAATAAGAGTTTTCTCCATAGGAAGACTAAGAAAAATCAACCCCTAGAAGAAAATTCGACTTGGTACTCATAGAAAATGATTAAGAAGCATTCCCCATGAATGAGGAATATTTCCCCTCCAAAATCCCTCAAATAGTGGATCTGGTTCCCAACACTAAGAATCTGCATTAAATGATAGGGAACACATTCCTAGATTTTCTCAATCATTGGAGCTCTAGAATTTGTGCATGATTTCATGATATATTGTTTATTTATTATTCAATATTGATCCTCCTATAGTAGGGAGAAAGTCCCTAAATTATCTCCTCCTCCAAATATTCATAATCTGCCCAATATTCTCACAATATTTTACAAAAATAAATAATATTAGGCACAAAAATGAAATTATCCATAAACCTTCCTAATTAACATATTAAAGTTAAAAATGCATTATCTAATGAATAAAGAGAGGTTTAATTTACTGAAGGATGGTCAGATGGTCCTTAATTTATGTCTAACTTGGAGTCCCATCAATTTATACCCTTATAATTCACATTGCTTTAATCAAGGTTCTTGTGCCTACCAATTGATTTTGTAGCTATGTCTGTTCTTGTTGAAGTCTATACTTTAGATATTGATTGATATTAATGGCAAAATTCCTACCAGCTACCTACCCCTTCAAATTCCCAATCTCTTCATATTTTATTAAAATTATTTGTATGAGATTTTCAATTTCTATATACCTTAAACTTAAGGCAGATATTGTTTTAGCCAATTTCTCAGATGGATCAACAAGTGATGATGGTGCTAAAGAAGATGATGCATGAATATGTTCATCTCTTTCTTTTCTCAAAATTTCAATCTATTTCTCATAATTTTCCAACTTCTAATTTAGATCAATGATTATTGATAATAATTGCTCCTTTTCTTTCTATAATGTCTCTATTCAAGTGTTTATAGATGCTCTATATTAGGCATTTTCTATTTCCTTCATAATACCTGAATATTTGTATCTTGTAACTTGAATGGGTCTTGTATTAAGGATGTGTTCTTTGGGTCTTCCCCCCTCTTAGTAATCAATTGCTCTAATTCATATATCTTCGTTTTTTTTTATGGTAGAAATGTTTTCCTATTTCAATTAATTTTGTGACTATTGACACCATATTCTCTACATTAGATGCATTCAAGGTAGTTGTTTCTAGTGTTGCATGTTCCACCAACAATAAGGGGTCTCCTCGATGTGAAGTACCAATTAGACCTCACGCCATTTAGTGTAGGAGCCCCATCTAGTTTGTGGGCCCGAATGCCACCATGTGTGTGTGTCTCTTGGCTTTCAAATGTGGATAAATAAATGTGATACCTAGCATAAAATGCTTAACGAATGAGGAAGAAATTAACCATCCATTAATATCTTGTAGAACATAATACAAGAGAGTAACAAAAATATAATGAGGAAGAGTATGCCTTGAGAGAGAATCATAGAGTTGACACTAATTAAGACATACATAAGCAAGAAAGTGTTAGAAACATGTTAAAATTTGGGCATCTAGCGACAAATTTCCCCATTTTCCTAAATCAAGCCATCTTTTATCAATATTTATGTTGGAAAGAAATGGTAAATATATTTTAATTGAAAATTAAATTTAAAATAAACTTTTCCTCGTAAATACAAATTCATATTATCAAAGGAAAACCATAGAAGGGGCTAATTGATGCACCTTAAATTTATATAAATTAAAAGTATCCTTCAAAGGTTCAATCATCAAAAGTATATGTCATTGTGATTTTCATTGAAGCTCGTAATCATGGAAGCATATTAGTTATCAAATTTCATATGCTTGTTTATCTGAGTGCCTCTACGCATTATTATAATGGTCTCATATGCTACAGTATCTCTACGCATTATCGCTATGTCCCATAAGCAAGATCACATGAATTTTTATGGTAGCAGATTAAAGTGACTCACATCTTACTAATGCTTGCATTTGTAACCTACACTGCATAACATTATAGAGTGGTATGATGTCATTATGGGCATCTCATTATCTCTGTAATGGTAAGGGCATCCCTATACTTCATATGGGAATCACATTATCTCTATAATGATATGGGTATCGCTATACTTTATATGGGCATCAAAATATTGTTTGGGGCCATAGTAATCACTAGATTGGAAAGTGATAGGGTCTCAATGGAATGGTATTACTATGTGGTTAACATAATGTATCGAATTGCACACTTCACATATGTTATATATGTAGTGGCTTTGTAGAAGATTTGTATATACATTGGATCATTTTTCTTATCAATGGAATCACATATCATGTTAGATTTGACTGGATTTTCTGATGATACTTGCACTATGGCATCACACCATTTTTTTTTAGAGACTCATCTAAGTGGCATCTACTCCGTATTGTATTCTATTCCAGTAAGTAATGGTCAGTGTTGTATATGACTCATAGTGTATTTGGACAATAATCTTGACATAACAGTGATTTGATGGAACCATTGATCTATGTATAAACTTGAACCTTAATATAGTTGGAACCTTGATATATGTGGAGCCTTGTTATATGTTGGAACCTAGTTGTGTGTTAGAACCTTGAGTGAAACATGACATGAAATTGTCCATGATATATGACATGACATGAACCTTGAAAGTTGTGGCATGGCAGTGACTTTGATAGAAGAGAGATGGAAGTAAAAATAATGAATGTGATAGTATATGAATCTATTCTTGTAAGTAAGACTGAGATGTGAGACAAAGGCCTTGAATGGAAATTCCTCCATGATAACAATGCATGACAGGTCTTTGCGTCCAAGATGCATGGTAATAGGGTTGTATGATAGGGATGTGACAATTATATATATGAAGTGGAAGTATGTCAGTAACATATATAGTAGTGATGACTATATTGACATGACCTAACTTAGGTTCCCTAGATGTGATAGAGATTAGTATTATAGTCATGTTAGCATGCATGACAATGTTCCAGATGACAATATTACTTATGATGGTAGCCCTTTTGGATGTGTCTCGTATTTTTCACAAACGTTGTTGTGAACCACTTTGGATTGGCCCTAGGTGGCCTAATATGGTTTATGATGCCACCTGATGATGTAATTTGCATCTTAGTTGAAATATTGATGAATATTGAATAGAAGAAGAAAAATAAATTAAGGGTTTTCCCCCTTGTCGGGTTTTTCCTTGGTCTCTGACCAAATCATGGTGCTTCTATTGTGTATACTTTCCTTCTATTGTTCTTTTCTATTTTTCTACACTCACAATGTTATTGTTCTTTAACATAATTGCTAATGTTGAAATGATGATTCAAAGTGAATGTAATATGTATATGATGAAAATTCATAAATGCAATCATCTAATGAAAATATCAATATAGCCCTCAAAAAAATTAACATGGCATCAGAGCTAGGTTGGAAGAAAAATCATTAACATCACCCCATTGAAGACACCAATGATGAATAAGTGAAGATATTGGAGACCTAAAAGAATGCTAGGATTTAAAGGAAGCCCTAGGAAACTTTTTTCTACCAAGATAAATTAGGATTTGGTGGATATCATGAGGTTAGGGCTTGGAAGAAACCCTTGAAGTATGCTTGGAATAAGGGTTTGGGTATGACAAAGGCTTGAGTTCTATAATTATTTAAACCTTACCATGATTAGTAAGTAGTTACTTTAGCACTTGCAACAAATTCAGTGTAACCCTAGATGTGCTAGTCTCTCTTGGACCTGAATGCTCATGAAGACGACTGAAAACTATTGCAGTCAACATTGTCATATGGATAATGGACAATAATGCCTCTTGAAGGCTAGTTCAAGGGGGAGTTTATCACCTCTCATTAAAGATAAGTACCTTCTAAAACTTAAGTTATTTCTTTATGACATTGACCTTATTTAGATTTATTATTTCTTAGCCTTATTGCATAAATATTTGAGTATATGAATAATTCTAACTTCTCGTTGAATATATGATAAGAAAATCCTTCTTTGCGATCATTTAAAAAGCTAGCGCATGAAGAATAAACACTAGTGCAAGAAAAGGAAGCTGGAGCAGATATGTAAGTTGACAAAGCAACTACAATATGCAAGTGCTACAAGTACCACTGGGAAAAAAGTGCTACAAATTGCTAAAGGTATCTGATTATTATGAGGTTTGTATAGCATAATTGGGATGGAAAGGCAAGCCCTACGGCATGAAAATAATATTACCTTAATAAGATTTGTGGTTCATATGGTACTCTTGAGTATTACATGGTAGTCATATACATATGTGAGTAAGTTTAATTCCTAGTACATGTAATATATTGATGCACTTTTTAAGTTTAATATTTGATCTTGACTTTGATATATGGTAGCTTCATACTATTGAAAATTATTGTAATTAATATGGTAAACCTGATGGAAATAGTATGGTTGTAAGACTGATACTCAAGATTTACTAACAATCTTTTTGTTGATCTTGATAAGGCGTTGTCAATATGTAACTACTATGATGACTTAACAACATGGTAAATTTGTCAAAATGGATTCCCTCATCTACTAATGGTAGGACTCTGATGAAAATTTTTGTATACTGTGATAAAGGAGTGATGTTATGACCATTAACCATTGATGATTTTTTAATGATATGTTCATATCAGACTGTGAAACAACTAATAATGACTCATGATGACTATGATGTATATATGTATGTGAACCTGATATAGTTTGATTATGTTATCTGATATATGTTAGTCTTGATGCATGATAGGCAATATTGATGCTAACTAAAGAGGCTTCCCATTCAAAGGGAGAGATCCTTCATGAGATTCCAACACCTATTACTATTTGCAGTGGATGATTACAAGTCCCATGATTATAGAATGAAACAAGTCTTCTAGACATAATGAACATATGATGTTGTTAAAGGTATATTTTTGTTAATTTTATATTGTAAGAGGTCATTGATGAGAGGATTGGTTTACCCAAGCAGTTTCAAGAACCTCCTCTCCTATGAAGTGTTTTTCCAGAATCATGGCATGTTGGTTTTCATTGAAGGATTCCTACTTCTAGATTTGATAGATCCCTTGATAAGAAAATTATTTAGATGGTTCCATGTGTTGCAAGCATATACTTTGAGCTAGATAGAGTCTGGACATATCTAGCCTAGACAAAGGCATCTTCATGGATTGAGATAATGCTACTGTATGAGACAAGCTTAGACTTGTGGTTACTACCTCCCCATGTAAGAGGGAGAAATGATGAATATGACATTATTTTATCTATGATATTTATTTACTCTAACATAATATTTGATTTTATGTCATGCATAAATAGGAAAATAAAGGGTTGTTGCTTGAAAGCACTGCATAAGGTAGTATGGTTGAACTCTTAAGTGAGTTGTTTGAGGCGATACTAGATATGAGAACTTTGATATGTTTTTGATCTTCATAGATCAGATTGGATTGATGGATGCAAGACTCCTAAGTAAAGGTCCTGGTTGGTTGATAACATTGAGCTATGCTTTCCCCCCTTGTTTTTTCTCGCAGGGAAAGGAGTTGAGCGTGAGAGCTCTTGGGATTGAGGTATCTCTGAAAAATAGGATGGTTGTGATACTTACCCTCTGAGGTAAGTGTATGCTTCCTATTGTCATCGTAGGGTGTGCGTGATCCTTGCCACTTATGAAAAAGTGGGTATCTCCCCCTATCATGATTGAAAGAGGATACCCTTGTATGCATCCTACCCACAAGAGGGCTTTTTTGGATTGCCTGCGCATCTAACCAATGGGTTGATATTAATTGAGTAGGTTTGATCCTTGCATAAGAAAGTGGATATCCCTCAAGTATAAAGGATGCATGTTTTCTACCACTTGACTCTTCATGGTCAACTTAAGAAGATCAACAAACATTGGGATGGTTGTGATATCTACCCTATATAACAAGTTTGATCTCGTGGGTTGATTAGACAACATGATGGATGTGATCCTTGCTAGTAGACATATCTCACCCAATTGTCACTCGACAATAGGATGGATGTGATTTCTACCCTATGGAAATTTTTGTCTCATTGGTTGACTAAACAATAGGATGGATGTGATCCTTACTAGTAGATGGATCTTGCCTATTGCCATTGGATAGAGGGTTGTAGCTTAAGCTCTCCTATGATGTCAGATTCCTCCTCTTTCGACTTGAGATTGTTCAATAGACGAAGATGATCTAAGATGAGATATGACTTGATGATGATGATGATTCTACTTTAGATGACTTAATTGACTATTGGATATAGGATAGAAATAAAATGCTCCCTTATAATGATGCTAGAGTTATGATGATTTTTCTTCTTCTATTGGATCAAAGGAAGATGAGATGTGATGAAATGGATATTTTTTTGATTAATTGAAATGAAGTTCGTGTGATTTGGCTTGGAAACTAGTAGTGTTTGAAGGCATAATCTCTCATACGATTGGTTGGGCATTCCTCTTCTTTATGAGATGATATGAAACCAGTCCAAATGTAATGATGATGAAGCTACTTTCCTACTTATTTTGAGACATGTCATCTAAGAGGAGACTGTTTCAAGAAGGAGTAGAGTAGAGATGATGTGAGTCTTGTGACATAGATGGAAATTCCTCCCTAGAGGGAGTATTGAAATTTGGGTATCTAGGGACAAATTTCCTCTTTTTCCGTAAATGAAGCCCATATTTTATCAACATTTATGTGGGAAAGAAATTGTAAATATATTTAAAATGAAAATTAAATTTAAAATAGACTTTCCCTCAAAAATCAAAGTCATCTTATCATAAGAAAACCCTATAATGGTAATTCATTGGTTGTAGTTTCATTTGTTACCTAATTGATGTGCCTTAACTTTATATAAATTAAAAGGATCCTTCAAAAGTTCAATCATAAGAAATATATCTCATCGCAATTTTTATTGAAGCTTGTAATTATAAAAGCATCTTGGTTATTTAATTTCAAAGGCTCACTTACTTGAGTGGCTTTACGCATTATGGAAATGGCCTCATACACTACAATAGGTCTATACATTTTTCTATGTCCCATACGCATGATCACATCAATTTAGATGGCAACGCATTACAGTAACTCACATCACACTAAGGATTGCATTTATAACTCAGAATTCATAACTTTACACTGTGCCATGACGTTGTTTTAGGCATCACATTATCTTTGTAATGGTATGGGGATCACTATATTTTATATGGGTGTCACATTATCTCTGTAATGATATGGGCATCACAATATTATTTTGGGCCACAATCATCACTATATTGGACAGTGACAGGATCTCGATAGCATGGTATTACTATTTCATTTACACAATGTTTGACATCACACAATTCACATATGTTATATAGGAAGTGGCTTCATGCAGGATTTGTATATACATTGGATCATTCTTATTATAAATGGTATCACATCTCAGGTTAGATTTTACTATCCCGTAGTATCTGATCATATTTACACAAGTTCGTGAGGAGCTTGGAGGGGTTGGTGTTAATGTTGTAGAAGATGACTTGGTAATCCTAGTTCTTCTAGGCCTTCCCAAAACATGGCACAACTACCAAGACTCAGTGAGTAGGAGGGATAAATTACCGGCTTAGGAATGAGTATGGTTTGATTTGGTACAACAGGAGATCACACAGAATACCAAAGATGGACCTCACCCAAGGGTGAGGATGAAGAAAAAATTACATTGGTTGGAAAGGGAAAGAAGGGAAAGGGATGAAATCTCAAACCAAGCCAGAATCTAACCAAGAGAGCAAGAAGGAAGAATTGTCCAAAATAAAATGCATCAATTGTCATGAATTCAGGCACTATGCCATAGAGTGTACACAAAAAAAGTTGGGAAAGAAGAACTCGGGAGGAGAAGCAGGTGAAGCTTTGGCTTCACAGTTTGAGCTTGACTTCACGCTTATCACATGCATGGCCAACATAGTGATGGGGATAGTTTGGTAGTTGGACTCTGGTTCCTCATTCCACAAGATAGGGTGTAGAGAGTTTTTCAGTGACCTAGAGGAGAAATATATCTAGATGCATATTGAGTTGGGGGATGACTAAAGGTATAGTGTGACAGAGATTGGTATATTGACCTTTCAAAGGGAGTCATGATCTCGTCTTTGCCTCAAAAATGCCATGTTTGTTCCATGCCTAAAGAATAATCTCATATGTGTAGCAATTTTGGATGACCATGGTTATGATGCGATCTTGAGGAAAGGGAAAGCATTTGTGAGACACCTAGCCACTGGATAGGTGAAGGAGATCGAGGTTCATGTGAGAACTTGTATAAGCTAGATGTGGAAAATTGTGTTACATTAAGTAGTATTGCAGAGAGAGCGCAGAGTCGTGATGTTGGTGAACTTTGACACAAAATAATTGGCCATTTTCCTCATGTCGCATTGAATATTATGCAACAAATTACCATTGGCCTCACTAAAGGAGCACTTGCATAGCAAGATGTCTACAAAGGTTGTACCTTGGGGAAGTATGCAAAATCCACATTCCATGATCAAGAGAGCAAAGTAAATTCAATCTTGAAAAAGATCCATTATGATGTTTGTGGACCTTTCTCCATAGCCTGTACTTCCAAACAAAAATATTTTGTTATTTTTATTAATGATTTCTTAAGGAAGTTTTGGATATTCTTCATGTGGAAGAAGGATGAAACATTCTCCAAGTTTGTAGAATTCAAGGCACTAGTTGAGAAAGAGACCAAAAAGAAGGTGAAGGCTCCTGAGAGCGATAGTGGAGGTGAGTATATGTCGATTGAGTTTGAAAACAAATGTGTTAAACAAGGAATTCTAAGTGAGTTGATAGCACCTCACAACCCATATCAGAATGGGTTAGATGATATAAAGAATCATAGCAATGTGAGAGCAGTGAGAGTTATGCTACACAAACAAGGCCTACCACTGCATTTGTGGGAAGAGGCATGTAACATAACAATCTACTTGCAGAACCAGAGTTCTCATCGAACTCTTGGTATGATTACACTAGAGGAGGCTTTCTTGAGAAGGAAGAGAGATGTGTCTCACTTCAAGATTTTTGGAACCTTTGCTTACTGCCATGTATCCAAATATTCCATGAAAAAGCTTGAACTCACAACATAGTAGGTAGTAGTTGTGGGTTACATAGAAAATCCACACAACTATTGTGTGTACTTACCTTCCCTCAGAATGACAATTGTGCAAAGGGATGTAAATTTTGATGGGGATAAAGTGATGTGGTGCTCTCTTGAGAGAGAGTTTTAGATACCACCAAAAAAGGAGCTTTCCACTCCAAAGGAGGATCTAGAGGAAGTTGTGGAGAAACCAAAAATTGAGGAGTAGAGAGTGGAGACATCCACTCAAGGAGAATCATCGAGAGAAGGAGAAAAAAAGAACAAGGGAAGTTGATATACTTGTGTAAGATGTGAGGAATAATGTTGGAGCTCCTTCAAATTTACGCAAGGAAAGGAGGTAACCTGAGAGGTACACTATATACATGGATCTAATGCCCGAGCTTATAGAGGCTAAGCCATCCTCTTTTGAGGAAGAAGTTGAGTAGCTTGTTTGGGTAGATGCAAAGGTGGAGGAATATGAATCCATTTTAAAGAACAATGTTTGGGAAGTGGTCCCAAGACCAGGACATAAATTAGTTGTGGTTTCAAGATGGATCTTCAAGGTTAAGAAAGCAACAAACATAAGAATAGAGTATAAGGACATATTTGTGGCCAAAATATTCTCTCAAGTTGAGGGAATTGACTATAAGGAAACCTTTCTCCCATAGAAATGTATTTTTCCATTAGATTAATTCTTACATTGGATGCACAGATGGGGTGGAATTTCCACAAGATGGATGTAAAAGAAAAATTTTTCAATGGTGTTATTGAGGAGGAGGTGTACATAAAGCAACCAAAAGGCTTTGAGACATTTGATCGAGAGTCTCATGTGTGCAGACTCAAGCAAGAATTATACAGTCTTAAACAAGAACCCTACGCTTAGTACACCACAATTGACAGTTATCTCGATGGTTTGGGCTTCACCAAAAGTGAATGAGATGCAAACCTCTATCACATCTTGGTAGAAGGTAAATTGCTTATTATTGTCTTATATGTTGATGATTTGATTTTGACTCATGATGAGTAGCTTATTAGATCTTGCAAGGGAATTTGAAATGAAGGACATGGGTCTCATGCATTACTTCCTTGTGTTGGATTTATGGCAAGGCGATGGGTAATATTTTGTGTCTCAAGGAAAGTATGCAAATAAGATACTGCATATATTCTGCATGGAGAGTCATAAAATCATGAGGACTCCTCAAGCGACCAACTAGAGGAAGGAGGCTACCACTTCAGGTGAAGAAGTGAATGTTACCATTGATGTGGGTTCACTAATGTATCTTGTAAACACATGACCAAATATGTGCTATGAAGTCAACCAACTGAGCCAAGATATGGTTAGGCCAACCAAATTATATTTTAGGGAAACGAATCATGTTTTACAATACCTCAGATGCACTACCCAGTTTGGAATATGGTACAGAAGGATATAAGGAGTGAAGTTGTGTGGTTTCAAAGATACAGATTGGGCATGGAGTCCATCCAACCAAAAAAGTACATCAGGTAGAATTTTAAATGTTAGGTCCACAACAATTTCTTGGCACAACAAGAAGAAAATATTTGTGGTGCTCAACAGAAGCATAATACATCATGTGAGCTGATCTCATGAGAAAGATACTTGTGGGGCTATTTGGTTAGATGATGGATCCAACTTTGATTTATTGTAATAATCAAATTTTCATCAAGCTATCTAAGAATTTTTTATTTCAGCTATCCACACACACACACACACACACACACACACACACACACACACACACACACATATATATCACCATTGACACACACACACACACACACACACACACACACACATATCACCATTTATAGGACTATGTGGAGAGGTAGATAATGTTACTACAATAAATTCTAGCAGAGGAACAAGATGTTGACATTTTGATAAAGGATTTATCAAGAGCGAAGTCTGAGTTCCACATGTTCATATTATGGGTGGTTGATAATCCCTTCCTTTCTCAGAGGGAATGTTAAAAAATGCAACAAGAAAGTCTCATTTTTATTTTTCCTTGCTCAAATTAAGAAAATTCAAATTTCCACATCAGCACACAAATTGGATGCATTTAACTTGTGTGACATGGCTCTTGTCACTAATTTAGCTCACTAAATTCGAGTTAGAGGGCTTGGAGTTCAATTAAGCATGTGTGATTGCTAATTTGTAGCAATCAAGGTCAATTATTTAAGGTTTTTTCAGTTAGACTAGTTCTAACTCTTGGAGGAACTAGTGGAAGGTAAGTTGTGCACTTGGACAATACTCTAACTCATTGATCATCCAATTAACTAATCAATCAACCCAAAATAGATAGAATTCGAGTTCCCTAGTTGTGGTGGAGATTCTAAGGCGATGTAACATGAGTTGTATACTAGTAGTCTTGAGTGAAAAGGTGTTTCATGCAGTTAGATGATCAAGCTTGGGAATTACTTGAGAATTTTGGTGAAAATTCCTAAATTATAGGGACCTAATTTCCTTAGGAATTTCTCAAGGAAATAGGGACTCAAGGAGAGGAAGAAATTGACCAAGTCTAGGCGAGATCTTCCCACTCAGTAGAGAGATAGATTTACACATTGTAATACATCTCTATTCATCATATTAGAGAGATAGATTTACACATTGTCATACATCTCTATTCATCATATTAATGCAAGTAAGAATAAGGAGTTTTTAGCATATTTCTTTCCCCTGGAAAAATATTGTGCATGTTTGTTGTTTCTTATTGCATGTCTATGATTGATGTTTTAAATTGTGAATTGAATTCATAAGAGCATTAGTGTAGGATTATGTCTTGTGATTTAGATTAACATTTCATGAGTAGTTACAGTTATACACCATAATTTCTACATATGATCTCTCATGATGATGCAATTTGTATCTCACCTAAAGTATTGATGAGTATCTAATAAAATATGAAGAATGAGTTAAAGGTTATATATTGTGTATGCTTTACTTTTGTTGTCACTACATTGATGATGATATTTTTCTTTTTTCATAATTGCTAATGTTGAAATGATGATTTGGGGTGAATTTAATAAGTAAATATGAAAATTCATAAACTAAATTATCTAAAGAAAATATTAATATAGCAGTGAGAAAAAATAACAAAACCAACTTGAAATTAGTTCATAATAATTATTACCAACATTAACATTGAAAAAAGAGCATAGGTTCAAAGAAAACATACAAGTTGCATGCAAAGAATTAGTTCATAAACATGCACCCAATGTGTAAACACATGCATACATGATTGGAATATTAGTTAGCTAATATAACCAATATAGGAATGCACTAGAATCAATGCATGAACTAAGTGGCTTCTCATTAAATGTTAATAAATCAATACAAAAACACTACAATCTTCTCAAAATCCAATAGCTCAATTAGACTAGTTCATAATCATCTCTAACCCTAGCCTGAAAATCACTCCACCTATCAACTACCAAGAGCAAAAGCACTCAAATCCCATAACATTATAGATATGCTCAGATTCAAATGCCAAAAGCCCCTTTACTAATGAGGCATCAGAGCATTTTATGTAAAAAGGTGGGGTGATTGTTCACCTCTCCAATGACTTTTCAAATTCCCTCATTGTTCATTAGACTCTAAACACTTTTCAATTATAAATGACACTTGGACTACTTTTATTTCTAATTATTGATAATATTATTACAATAAAATAATGGAAATAAGCAGGGCTTTGAGACTTGTGCATGCAAATCATTATAACTGACAACCCTCCTAAGAGATTTTCCTTCAAAATGTACTAGGTTCATCTTGTTGATGATTTGTAACATCAATGTGCATATGAGAGACAACTATAATTTGTGAGCCTAAGCAAAATACACAATTCCATTGCAATATACCTGCAATAAAAAGAGCTTATCATCTTATTCATTTTAAACATGCTTCATTTTAATAATGCATAAGTTTCATTTAACTATTTTTGCACAAACACATAAATCCTAACCCTAAAATTATGCAAATAAAATAGGAAAAGATAATTGTAGTTGATACAAGTTGAGGCACAATCTCCAATAATCATCTTACAATCCTTCACCATTTCAAGGGAATCATATATTTCCAAAAATCTTGGGTTTATACATTCTTCATAATTAATGGCATAAAAAACAATCATATTTTTAATAAAACAAATTAAAAAAATGATTAATGTCACTAGATGTTAATACATATAGTAAATAGGCTTCCAACCAATTTCTTTCCTGCAAACAAGAAATCAATAATTACATCACAAAATAAAAGCACCTCATTATAACAAATAAGGAATGCATAGTAAGTATTTTATCTTAACACTCAAATTAATACTGAGAGATTGGGAGGAGTTTGCCTTCATGTAATGAAATGACTATGACATTGTTATTATGGAATGGCATACATTGATCAAGTCATGCTCCAAATTCCCTCAATGATCTCATAAAAATACCAACTATGTTAATACTTGGGCATTATTATGAGCCTTTAGTTCTTCTTGCTTTCATTAATGTGAGCTCTTTATGGGATGAAACTTATCAAGGTTCTTTGAGAAAAATGGCCATGGAGACTTTGATTTTCACAAAGATCAGTGAGTCATTCAACTGCTATAAAATCACTTAACACTTCAAAATCCATTTAAACACCTTTCCATTACACCCATTCATTTGGAAATTTTCCCTAATTTCCATTGTCAATCAAATTTTCTATATATTTTCCCATCATTTACTTGTGCCTCACAAAATTTAATCCTTATCTCTGCGTTCTGGTATGATTACTTCAACCCTGAGTCTAATCAATAACTCAATTGGAAAACTTTTTCATGCAAAAATTGTGGCTACGTGGCCTTTTCTCATGGGAAACGCTAAGGTGGACTCCATTGAACATAGAAAGAGGAATCATCTAGAGAGAAATCATCTAGAGAATTAATGAGGTTGAAAACTTTAGGGTTAGGTGTTTGCTGCATTGAGGAATGTCAGAAGGTTTCAAACCATAATCTCCTTAGTGCATTGCACAAATATTGCTTCTCATGTCAGTAGTCAATTATGTCAAGCTTTCTATTCTTGGAAATTGTACTTGTTTTGGGATCTGTCATAGCATTACATTGTAGTGTTTTATGAGAATCTCCATCTTAACCTCTAATATAATACTATCATGGTCTCCAACGATGTAATTTCCATCTGTATTGTAATATAAATCCTTGTGTGTTTATTATATCCTCCCAACGCATTATAATATGTTGTCTCTCACCACATTATGTAATATATTATCCATCAACACATTCTTTATATTGCATTGCTTTGTATTACACTCACAACGCATATTGTTATGCTTATATAACCTTGCATTGTATTGGATTGTATGGCCTTGCGTTGTATTGCATTATGCTGCCAACTCATTTGTTATTCTTTTCTCCAATGTATATTTTTCTTGTATATCACTGCAATACAATGTGTTATTCCTTCTAGGAACCTTGTAATACATTATCACTTCAACACCCTGTATTATCACCTCTATAATGGAGCATTTAATATTATCGTTTAAAGGTATCAATGGTATTATTCCTCCACAGCGATGCTTGGATTATTGCAACGCTTGGATTACTATTTCAATACCATTCCTCCACAACGATGCTTGGATTATTGCAACGCTTGGATTACTATTTCAATGCATTGTTTAATATTGCATTCATAATACATTGTGTGTAATCTTCTCAACACAATTTATTGCACACTTTCTCAACACTTTATTTAAATTCTTTGTTTGAATGATTTCTCAACACTTTATTTAAATTCTTTCTCAATGTAGCTCTTTGAATGGTTTTAAACACAACTTTTGATTACTTTCAAACACTCCCTTTCATAGTTTCTCAACGCATTACTTTAAATAGTTTTCAACGTACCTTTCTAATGCATTATTTCAATGATAATCAACACATTATTTGAATGCTTCTAAACGCTCCTGGATGGTTTTCATCACTGCTTTTAATGATTTCAAATGTTGCTTTCGAATCATTATTCAATGTTGGTTTTAATGGTTATTAAAGCAGCTTTGAATGGCTATCAGCGCAACCCTTTTATGCCTTTCAAACACTGCCTTTGAATGGTTTAACGCTGCCAGTTGATGATTGATATTTACTTATTTTCAATGCATTTACATATTTTAACAACAACGCGTTATACCATTGTATGTACCGTTTGTTTGATCGTTCATTTCCTTTTCTCTCATTGCATTGTGTTTTGATTTAAGTGCATTGTATTCTCATTTAAATACATTCAACGCACCAACATTTAATGCATTCAATGTACCAGAATGCTAGTATTATGGTTTCAATGCACTGCTTTAATTTATTATTCAATGTGTTGCCTTAATTATTTATTCAACGTGTTGCATTTTATTTATTCAACGTGTTGCATTTTAATATGTTATTTTAATGGATCTTTAATATATTATTCCCTCAGGACATTTTCTATATCTCTTTTGGGAGTGAATAATACTAACCTTTGCATCATTTATCAAACCTTTTATTTGTTGCCTTTGTATGGTTTTCAAGTCAATGCAATGTCTCTTCAACTTATTGTTTTCATTATCACTACTTTTATCACCTTATTTGCACCAATTAAACATTAATCCCTAGCACTAAAATATACGATGTTTGCATGTTAATGTGTATCATGTAAAGAGAATTAAAATGAGAAATAAATTTTATTAATTTAGTTCATGATAATTGTACCTTTTATGTAAAAGCATGAAAAGTAGATGAGATATATTGTGGAAAATAATTGTAAGAACAATGAAAATAATTCATTAGCTAAAGAAATATAGATGCAATAACATAAGTATTGGAAGCTTAGCCAAAAGGATACTCCTTAACTCTTTGCAGTGTTGAATGGCTTTATTATTGCACTGTTTGAATAACATCAATACAACCTTGAAAGGTAATGAACAATTATGTTCTATCATAGAGGAAAAATCTTTATGCCCTCCTCATTCCATGTTCATGCTAGGCTCTTATTACCATGTCCTCATAAAATTAGGGTTTGAGAATTACCATGCTTATAAGGGTTTAATGTCAACTTATCTAGGTTTCTTCTATGGATGTACTCCCTTGAATTATCATGACAATCATAATCATGGAGAATGTGCCAAACAAGAAACTTGCAACTATAATGAGAGATCTTCTATGTTCAAACCAGCATGAAGTTGAATGAGCTTTATGCTAAAACATAATTTAAAATAATAAAATTATAGGCCTTTAAATGCTTTATGCAAGATATATAAGATATGTCTTCCAAACATTGAATGTTGAAGGTTTAAATGCACAATAGATGACAAGGTTACAAATGCAAGCTAATTGACATGGCTCCATGTCTTTACTTTAAAACCAATTCAATATTGCATAATGTGAAAGTTGAAGATTTACACCTAAATTCATGAACATATATATATGCTCTCTTCCTTATTCCTAACCAACATACTTAACAAAATTTAGGTCTTGCATCATCATTACATTCCTTTATTAGAAATGATATGCAATAGTTAAAAATAAAGTGCTAGAAGTTGCATTGATTTGGCAAAATATACATGAGTTCGAAAACCAATTCAATATTCAAGCATATAAACCAACTTAATCGCCAAAAGGTATCAATGTAGAATGTAATCTCCAACAATGAGGATGCAACTAGAATGAATTAAAAATGCCATGAAATAACCAAGATTTGAGGCTTGAAGATGCAAATTAGAGAAAGAAAACCAGAGTGAATAATAGATAACAACACAAGATTTCTTCCTATTAGGTAGAATGCATATTACATAGACATCAAGCTTAAAGGTGCATCCTGAAAGAAAAAAATTCACAAAACCTAATGCATTCAATAGAATGAAAATCAAAATAAAGAAAGACTAGCATGCTCACTCAAATTCACAAAACCCAATGCATTCAATAGAATGAAAATCAAAATAACTAAAGACTAGCATGCTCACTCACTCAATATAAATCCATGATTTGTAAACTACAATGCATATCATGGAGACACAAAGCTTTAAAATTGCATCACTAAAATAGGAATCTCCCAAACCCTAATACATTCACAAAGAAGATAAACCAAGATAAAACAATGGTGTGCATAGGCAATGTGCCTAGTGAAAACATCAACAACCAAAAGGTTTGATGGAAACTAGGTCATTAAAAAATTTGACCAATTTGAAACATAAACATAACCATTGAAACTTTCAAATAAAAGTGGGACCCAAAATTCTAGCCGGAGGCTAAAAATTTTGGGTGTTGTTGTAGTAACTAGAACAACATTTTTTTTAAGGATTCTAAAAATAGTTTCACCAATTTTCTTGTGTAGGTCCAACTAATCCACTAAATGTATTTCCTTCATGTCTATTATAAGCTTTGCTTCCTTGAAGATTTTTGTAGTTCTAATTATTGTAGCTTTAGGCTCTAACAAAACTATATTCAACTATCCCTTTTCATAGTCCAAGGAATATAATAGCCTAGTTTGAGATGAACTTAAGCCTTGCCTCCACTTTTCTAGAAATGAATTATGTTTAATATTTTTTTTCTTTATATCCATAAACTAATAATATATATTTTCCTCCATCCTTACAGCTAAAGGTGAAAATTTTGAAGGTGAAGGTTCTTGGACTATAGATGTTGTTAGTAAAATCTCTCAATTAAAAGTAAGCTTTCTTTATGTCACTTCCTTTTTTCTTTGTATCAATACTTCCATTTCTCCCTCCTCTTCTTCCCTTTGTCCTCTTCCAAACTCCTAATCTTATTCCTTTGTTTTAGAAATTATTTGTGGGCTTTGAGTAAAAGTTCTCTTTAAAAATTTTCCTTTGTTTGAGGTGTTTCTAAAGCTAGCAGCTAGGATGATTGTTCACTTTCTAGAATATGTTCCATACTTCCATTTTTTTCTCACTTTCTAGAATATGTTCCATACTTCCATTTTTTTCTCTTACCAAAATGTCCTTGTTGCCTCTATTTTCAGTTTCTATTTTGGAAATATGAACATAAATTTTAAAACCTTATTTAGTTATTTTATTTGATATAATTATATATGGATCATAAGGCCATACTTCTATATGAGAAAAAAACTTTTATTTAATTAATTCTTCCACTTCTTGGAGATAAGTCATAGTATTAACAAAAAATAGACCCATCTCATTTTTTAATTTAAACATTTCTTTATTCTTTTTGGAATTAAATGTAAATGTTCTAAGCTTAAATTCTATTTGATTTATTATATAAAAAAAATATTCTTATGGTTACATAATTTGGGATCTTATAAGGTGGATGTTCACAATCATACACTCTAATTTTTGTACAAAATAAATATACACATACTAGAGGAATCTTCTTCATTTCTAGAAAAACTCTAAGAGGGTTCTCATCAAACAAACATCATAAAATATACAATAGAGATGAATTTTTTTGGTTGTTTTTTTGATGATATGAGTCCAATAGATGACAACATTTGGTCTTCCTTCCTAATCTTGAAGTTTCAAATGTAGACTAGAAAATTTCTTAGCTTAAAATTATAGAAATAAATGAACCAAATAGAATTGACGTCTAATGAGTGATATGTATCAAGACAACTAAAAATTAATGTTATATGTAGTATATTGGATAAAGTGGAATCTAATGAAGGATTTCTTTATAGGGGAAATAGATACTACGAAGCCTAAGATAGTTTCATCAATAGAATGTTCATGATCAAACCCTAGTAAACAATAGACCATGGAAATCACTTTCTTGGACAACTCAAGGAGATTACCCAAGGATATAAGGGTGTGGTTTTAGGTTGAGGAGCATTTAATGATAAGTATGATTTGGTAGCTTTATCTTCTAAGATTGATTCATGATAATCAATAATGAGGATTCTTTCATTGAAAGTATTATGTTACTATACCAATAGGTGTCATAATATATGAATGGATGAGATTAAATCTATAATATGTACATACCTTTGCTTTCTGCAAATGTTTTCCATATTTGAAAAAAAATTTAAAAAATTAAAAAATGTAAAGAGGGTATGTCTTGAAAGAAAAATCAAAGGACAAAAAGAATGAAAAATGTCCAAAAAGATGAAAATATGAACCCCAAGGAAACTAAAAGACCATGAAAGTGGGCAAGTCCAAATGCCACTGCTATTTTACTTTTTATACAATAATGATTGTGTGCAAAGTGTTGTTATGCCACAATCCATGGTAACCAAACAATTTAATCTTGGTTATTACATGTTTTAAATTTCATGCTTAGAGATAGAGAATAAATTCTGACCAAATTGTTTAAATCTTGGCAGATAAGTAGATAGGTAGAGTAAATAAAAAAGGAGTTCAACAGTTTAATCTGAGCCCTTGGATGTAATAAGGATAGACTTAGATAGGTTTCTATTGTAAAAAGAAAAAGAAAAGTTTAATAAGGGTTTGCTAATTTAAGTGCACCCTAATAAAGAGTAGAAAAAATGGTTGGATGAGTAGATGGGTAAGTAGTTGGATGGTTGCAGAATTATGGTGACTTATCTTGTCAATTACTTTCATCATCAAATTGGTTAAAGTATGGATGACAATGGAACATTTACCAAGTCAAATGATTAATTTCCCCATTCATTTCACTTTTAATTTACTAATTTCCCATGATCAAAATCAAAAGTACCAAAACCCTTAAGTTAAAGGGGCTCTCATCATTTCTCTGACTTCTAGAGGGACTTGACCGTTGGCCCAATAACTTAGAAGGTTTAAGGACTAAAACCCCCTTACCAACATTCACCCCTCCATAATTCATCCATTTCATCTAAAACTCCCTTTTCCCAAGGTGAAATCATTATTTGCCTAGGGAAAGTAATTAACCCTACATGAAACCCCATTTTCCCACAAAAAAACCCACATGAAGCATTTAGCCTAAATTTTAATGTGTAAATATGGATATAAAAATAAATGTTAAATACATTATACTTAGCTCATTCTCTTTTCCCCTTTCATTTCATATTGACTTTAATATTCATTATATTTATTTAACTCTTAAAATAAACCCCTTTCACGTATATTTATTACAACCCATGTGATAATATCCCGCCCCTGAGGTTTGAAATATAAACCTTATTGGTAAATTAATTAAATTCAATTAATTGGATGATTAACAGCTAATTAATAACCAAAACCCTCCGTTTAAATAAAAGAGACTAATTAATCAAACTGTGCTTGATTAATAATCCATCCCCGCCAATCAAATCACCCCCAATGTCATTAAGCCTTCCTAATCCACATTTAGTTAACCCCTCCGCTCATTAAAACCCCGTCGGGGCCCTCCATTAAACCTCCGATCAAATCACACGCTCGACCATCGTGCGAACTGACAACTTCAGATCCAATTATTGACGCTCATATTGAGCGGCCTCTGATGCCGACCTTTACCCGCTCGATGTGAGCGGTTTCACTATTCACCCCGCTGCTACGTGTCGCCTAATAAATGGAATCTGTCTGACCTTTCCCAATACAACCATTCTCGAGAAGTTGTGTGATAGATTCCACTTACCCCCTCCACTTCCACCTCAACTATGCAACAAAACGTCACCTCCGTGAGTTGGCGCTAGTTGTCTTTTTCCATTATACCCGTCAAAATCATTGAATTTGTAGATAAACCAAAAATACTATTTTTTTTCATTTTTTACCAAGAAAAGAACCTTCTATTCTCCATGTAAGCACAAAATACGTTCGAGTTGTCAACCTGCTACTAGCTGTCAACCTTCCACAACAGTTGAACTCCAGACCACTGTGCAGACCTGTGCGCTTCTTGCAAACAGTGCACAACCACCATTTTATCGTTCAAACAACTGAAATGAGGTATTTATCCTATTTCCGATTGAGAAACCCTGTTTTCGTGCCTAACCAAAGCTAAATTGCTTTAAAACTAAAGTAATTTAGTAAGATAACATGTCTAATAGTCCTCACACACTCTACAATAAACCAATTGTGTCCAATTTCCCTGAAATCATTTGCCCCCATCTTTGAATCCACAAGAACCAAAGATGGAAGCCCCAATTGCTTTGAATGTCATGCCAGTTACTACTCCCCATAGAGATTTAGACCATCTTCCCCTCGCTAACAAAGATTTTCAGATTAAATACCTCACCTTTGAAGAATCCCCTCTGAAATTGTATTGCAGACACCGAGATAACTATTTAAACCATACAGATAAGACAGGCCTCTAGGAATCAAACCTACCCAAATATCAATTCCCTAGTGTTCATGTCTTCCCGAAAATTGTTCACTATTGTCATGCGAACGATGACCCTACCATGAGAGTTGTAATGTCCACAGATCAGAAAGTCCTATTTACTATCACTGCAGAAGCCATAAATGAGATGTTACAGTTACAACCTGGTGAAAATATTACCCCCTTAATATTTTTGATTTGCTTGATAGATTTTCCAAATTATCTAGTTCCATAAGTACTCAAATCCTCCAGACTTTCATTATTGAAGAAAAGTACATGCCAAATGGCCCCCCTCCCTACATGTCATCCTACTTTTCTGATCTAGGAAAAGATATCACATCAATGATATCATGCATTTTTGGTTTTACCAATAGTGAATATGTAGACGATATCATTTTTGCCTACATGTCTATTTTTACCCCGAGCCAGCCTCCTGTAGTCAAATTTGATTATGCAAGATTCATCTCAGGTAAGATGCATGATCAATTTATGAGATTTGAAAATTAAAGGGTGTTCAAATATTGATTTGTTCTGTACCATTTATTTCTTTACTATCAGACTGATATGCTTCCCTTCTCTATCCAAAAACTTGATATCAAAGGTAATCCTAGATCTGTCGTCTTCTGGACCCCTCCGTTCCTCATGTCTAACTCTCCCTACTCATATGCAGATTTCATTGATCTATTTGTACACCCAGTGGCCACCATGTTGCTAGGAAGCCCTCCTCCCAGAATCAGTGCAGATATCAGAAGGATCCTGCAGTTGTCAAAGAAGTACAAATTAGGGGATTGGTACGTGTACCAAAACCATACAGAGATCAGAATCTATGGATGTGAGTTGCCACCTTACAAAATGCCAAAGTACCTCCCCATAAGATTATTTTCTCTCGAGTACTACAGGAAAATGATAAATTCTGATGAAGTGCATTTTGTTAAGGCCAAGAAGAAATCCCAACTAAGAATAAAAGATCATCTTGGACCATTCATTTGTAGTAGTAGAGAGGTCGGAAAGGAGGCAAATCAAATCCTCCAAATATTGAGATTAAAACAGAGTTTCATATGTGCCTATGATCCCCACAGCTTCATTTGTGATAGGAGGCAGAAAAATAAGCTATCTCCTTACATCCACTATAGGATCCCAGAAATTGAATAGTATGCCAATCAATTTGAATGGAGGGAAAACACATTAGTAGATCAAGATAGTACACAGGTTGCAGTTGATAATGTATTGACGGATTTAGAAAGGAGGCTTGATGAAGATTTTTTTGTACAGGTGCCTCGAGAAAGTCCATCTCAAGGGCAGTCACAAGAAAAAAGTGGATAGACTTCGGGGCAAGCAGGACCATCAGGCCAAATAGAATCATCAGGACATGCAAAACCATCAAAACAATAGGAGCTTTCAGAACAATAGGAAGAATTTGGGCAGCCAAAAATTTCAGAGGAACTTGCTCAGCCTAAACAAATCATGAGCAATCCTCCTATTTTTCAAAATCCTCTCAATAAGGAAAGAAACCTTAAAAGAGACAGAGAAGAGGCCACCCCTTCCAGCAGGCCTATTGATCAAACTTTTGCTAAAAGGCAAAGGTTAAACCCATATGTAGAACAAGAGTACACTGAGGAAACAATAGGCAACACAGTGGTAGAAAGGACAGAAAGTAGGCACACCATCCCTTCAGGAGGCTCACCATCCACCTCACAGTTCTAGGTATTAGAAAGGCAACAGAGCACAGAGGTATCTTCCTTCAGGGCTCCTTCTAGTCAGAGCCAGGATATCAAAGAAAAGTATAAAGAAATCAAAGCAAGGAATGAGAAGTTAAAGGCTCAAACCTATGCTCAATATCTCAAAATGGCTCCAACGAACGAGAAAAGGTTGATGCTAGCGTTTGATATAAAGGAAGGCAAGATTCAAATGAGCTTTCTCAAGCCAACTGTGCAACAACCAAGACCAATGGATGACTATTTGAAAACTGATTTTGAAGTTTTGGCAAAGGATATCCATCCTATTGACCAAATAGATCTGCATAAACAAACTGGTGAAATGGTCTACTCTACATTGACCAACAAAGCAATCGTAGCTCATCAATTATAGAACTCGCTGCATAACACATCTGGACAGCTTCAATTGGAAAAAGCTTCTTCTCAGGCCAAAGAGACTAGAATAAAGGCTTTGTAGGACTTGATCATAGAGTTGGGACATGATCCCAAGGATGTCAAAGCAACAGAGCAATTAATAAATAAGAAAAATGATGACATAGCTGCACTGAAGAAGCAGCTCAAGATTCCTCCTCTTCACCACCCTCAAACTGCTGAAGTTTTAGAAAAACAACAGGAGGAAGAACTTATGGAACTAGTTCTTAAGTTGAATGATCAATTAAAGGAAACCAAGAAAGAATTGGAGAAATTTATGGAGTCTAACTAGAGTGAGCTGGCCACTGCTCCTCAAACTGTAATTCCTATAGTTTCAACAGTAGTGCCCTCCACTTTGGCAGTTGCTTTGGCACCAACATTTCCAATAGCAACAACATTGCGAGGAGTAGGTAGTACTTCAGCCACAGGGACACAATAGAAAGAACAGATGAATTGGTTAAGGCTATAGAACAAAATGAGCATCCAGGCCACAAAACTAAACAAGCTCAAAGACCAAGTGACAAGTTTGGAAACAAGTTGTGAACTTGCACAGATTCAGAATAAAGAAGAAGAACGAAAAAACCAAAGGATGATGGAGAGAATAAGAATCCTCGAAAAGGATTTAACACTCGAAAAACCATTGGGAGATATCAGGGATATACTGTGGGCCAATATCACGGATTCCATCAATGATATTTGGCCTTCCATTCAGGTGATTTTTGAACATACTGAATTAGTCAAAACAACCATGGAAGCCATACAGAAGACGAAGGAAGAACTGGGAAACAAACCTGAGGAAGCTAATCAGTTGATAGATTTTTTAAATAGTAGAAACAAGTACCAACTGGATGAATTAGAAATTCAGGACAGAACAAACAACTATTATTGAGATAAAGAAGGTTCTTACTAAAAGGAACTTGATGCTCAATTTGGAGAAAAGGTGTCAAAGCATTCAAATGGACATCGACAGTTTCATGTTAAAATATGGCATTTTGAGAGAAAAGGGACTTCCTAGTCCTCTGGTCATACATGATAAATTAATGATGCAAGAAGATTACATTGACAGATTGCACAAACAGTCCAAGAGCCAGGCTAGTTCTTCAGGAGTGAAAGCATTACCTACAAGAAAGGTACTTTATGAGGGCCTGGAGAATCTGTTCTACATAGAACATGAAATCAAACACTTATTCACCAGCAAACCCAATTTTTCCAAGTATGCAAAAGATGATGAAGTCTACAGGAAAATGATCAGAATAAAATTACCAAATAATGAATGGTGGACTAGTTTTACAGATTTACTATAAATTACTATAGTAAATCTAAAAGGTAATTATAACTACTAGGTGAAAACAGGTAATCCAGGATTAATCCACACAGGTAAAGAGTATGAGTAGGTTAAAGATAAGAGTGAATCTAGCACATAAATACCAAGGCAACTGTAAGAGCCAAAATCGACTTCCAATAGCCAACACATTCACAAATAAAGGACAACAAGTAAACATATTTCCATCTGTCTCAATCTTCGTGTTGAAGATATTTTTTGTTTCCAAGATTAATTCTCATATAGTTATGATATATTTTGTATAAATACTTCATGAGTTGAAGTAATTAGGGGGGATTAAAAATCATTTCTGGAGACATTTTGTTGTAAGCTAAGGAGCTATTGTACTCAAGAATGGAATGGTTTGTTGGATTATGAAGTAAAGTTGAGGACATTTCACTCAATTCTTGTGCACATCTGGAACAAATAAGTATCATTTTCTCATGTTTAAATATTGTATTCTCTTTATGTTATGAAATATTCATGTGTGTTTCTTATGAAACATTAAAAGAAAACAAGGAATGATATCATCAGAATTAGCTTAAGTGCTCTCTGTTTTAACTGTTTGCTTTATTTATGTTTTCTTCGAAACTGCCTTGGTTTGGAGATTCTTAATTGCCTCCTTACTTCTGTATTTTACCCCCCTTCTCGCCAATAGTATAGGATTCTTCATTTCCCTTTGCTATTGACCATCCTTCCCTTCCTCATCTTAATCCTTGTTAAGGATTCTTCATTTCCCTTAACCTTGGTTAGGACCTCCATTCATTGAAACCTTCACATTTTCTCTTGCTGTGTTAGCCGGCCCTGTGAACTCTTACCTCAGTGATAAATCAAATCTAGTTAAGCCTTTCTTGATTGAATCCATACCCCAATGGCCTAAATATTTTCTCTACCCATCTGTCTTCTTAATTCCACCACCAAATCAAAACAAATAACCTTGAACATTAAGAACTAGCCTGAAATCCTATTCAACAAAGTTAAATTATAAAGAGAGAGCCCTCTCTGGACTTAGGTTGGCTAGAACCCGAGTATAAAAGATTGGTTTATGGTTACCTCGGGCCATTCCTTCTTTAATAACTTCTAAGGAAAAACCTAAGTGATAACATACTGGCGACCATACTGGGGATTTGAAACCCTCAGTTTTAATAAACCTTTGAGGAATTCAAATTTTTATTTTTAAGCATCTTAAAGGGTTATTAGAAGTTATTTTGAAAAGTTCATAAAAATTTAAAACAATCATAAAAAATCTCGAAATTTGGCTTTAGGGAGAACTCATTATACCAAGGCCAACCCTGATCCAAATCCCCCCTCTCTATTTGAAAATCTCAACCTTATTCTAAGAATAATCAAAAGACAAGAAAGTTCAGTAAGCCCTAGACCTTTCCATTCATGCCCTGTTGAGTGGTTGTTCCTTGAAGACATCCCTTTTGACGAGTATTTTGGTCTCTCTCTATTTAGAACCACATCTGATAGTGAACTGCTGGACCTAGTCCTAGATCCTGAATTCCTCAGAGAACTTGAAACTCAACGAACCAACTTGTCAATAAACCAGAACCTTCTAAACTCCCCTCAATCATCCATTACCACTGATAGAATCCCTGAATTTTCTGAAACTGCCTCAACATCTTTTAGCTCATCATCATTTCCCCACACTCCTAAAAATCATCCTTCCTCTCCATTCATACCTTCAATCCCTCATCAGCCCATCACTACCCCTCAAACACCAGTTACCCCTGTTACATCAACTCCCCTTGTTGTCCCAAATCCCCCAGTTACCCCAACACCTGTTCTCAATCTTGTACAACTCAGAGATATGGCACTTAGATATGCTCCCCTCATAATGCCTACACCCCAAGGTGTTTTCCCAGCAGACTATCAAAGTAAAATTACCACATTCAATGGCACTAGAACATACACAGCACAGCAACACACTAAGAAAATGAGAGATTATTTCGAACTACATGAGATTGACATAGGAGATGTCCAGATGAGAATATTTGTCCAAAGTCTAGCTGGAGAAGTGAGAACATGGTTTAGATATTTCCCCCAAAGAGCATAGATAGTTTAGAAGTCCTTTACCAAAAATTCTTAAATAGGTGGGAGAAGAAGAAGAACCCCCTTCAAATTCTATTTGAATATGAAAACCTTAAAAGGGGACCAAACGAAACTGTTCAAGACTACTGTACCAGGTTTAACAATGTGTACAACGCCATCCCTCCTAACCTTAGGCCTCCACCTAGTTTAGCCCTAATTAAATTTGCACACGGATTTGATACAGATATGGCTTTTCAACTGGGAGAAATGAATCCCCCCACACTTGAAGATATGCAAAGTGTAGCTGTTAGTGTAGAAGTTAATCTGCTGTCCAAAAGGGGTAGAGTTAGAAATGAGAGAAGAACACCTTTGAAAGATGAAACTTCACCCTTTGATCAAAAAATTGATGCTTTAACTAAAGGAATGGAAAGGTTAATGGATAGAATAGAATTCATTGAAAGGAAACCTCGCTGGGATAACCAGCAGGCTAATCGAGTGAGGAATCCAAACTTTAGGAAAAACCAGAACCAAAACACCGGTAAAAATGGTCCTGATCAAACCATTAAACCACCTTTCCAAGAAAATTATGTTGAGGCTTCCCACCAAGAAGACCCTAAAATAGACACTAAGATCAACCTTATGGGCTTAGATAATGAAGAAACTATTTTTTAACTAAGGATGATCAAGAATTATACATGCTTCAACAGTTACAAACTGAAGCAGGAGAATCTTTCGACTATAAGCAAGGCTATGACTCTGCTATTTTCGAGGTTCATAAATAGTACAACTTGAGAAGCAAGAAGAACACTGATGTTCCTGATCAGAATAAAAAAGCAATACCTAACCAGCCCAAGAAGGTAAAAGCTACAAATCAAAATCCTCAAGTCACAAAAACCTTACAAATCCTTTCTAGACCACATCAAAATCCTCCTAGTCCCACTATTGAGGATGTAACAGATAACCAACCTTCTAATGAGAAATCTTCCACTTTAGTCCCCCTCAAAGGAATAGTGGAACAACCTCCAGAAATCATATTAGAAAATCCAATTGAAAATACTCCTAACAATGAAAAAGAAAAACACACTACTCAGAACTTTGGCTCTAAAATTCCAAATATTCAAATAGATAAATCCCCTTTGCCTTTCAATTTGGGAGCAGAGGTGGCCAAACTCAAAATTTCAGTACCTTTGACAGAATTGGTTAAACATGAAACTTACAGATCTCAAATCAGTAAATCTCTAAACATTGTTGAAAATGAAGACTCTGTGAATCTATTTGATGATCAACTTGAATTAATTTTTGGGCCAGATGTTAATGGAAAGCCAATCGAAGGAGGGATACCACCCTTCTACATCAGCCTTAACATCCACGACAAAATCTTACACAATTCCATGCTGGACTCTGGAGCCTCACATAATCTTATGCCTAAGTCTGTAAAGCAAAAGCTTAACTTGGATATCACTGGGCCTTACAAGGATCTCTTTTCCTTTGATTCAAGCCAGGTTAAATGCTTAGGTCTCATAGAAGATTTCTGTGTCTCCCTAGTTCAATACCCCGCCAAGACCATACTGATGGACATAGTTGTTGCTGACATACCACCCAAGTATGGCATGTTGTTGTCTAGATCCTGGGGTGAAAAACTCCAAGGATCTCTGCAATTGGACATGTCCTATGCTACCATATCAATCTTCAGACATACTAAGAAACTGTGTAGGGAAACTCTAATGAAGTATGTAGTGAGTTCCCACGAGAGACCTCAGAATTTTCCCATATATTCAGTACATTCTGATATTGATTCCTTCATACTTTACAATGTTGAAGCTAATCAAGAAGACACTTGAAGTAATATAATAGCACAACCAAAAGAAATTGCAGTATTAAAGGAAAATGAAAATTTCCAAATTCATGAAACATCAGATAAAAAAGATGATCTAGATACCTCAGTCAAGAATGATTCCACTACCCCAGATGAAAATTACGAGCATGAAATCCTGTGGCATCTTGAATTTGATGGGTCAGTCAACAAATTAGGTGCAGGAGTAGGTGTATGGGTTTACAACTTAGAAAATGATTACTCAGAAGGTCATGCCTACAGGTTAAACTTTAAACATACAAACAATATGGCTGAATATGAAGCACTTATGTTAGGTCTGAAACTTGTTAAAAGGTTAGGAGCCATTAGAGTCTCTGTCATGGGAGATTCTAAGTTAGTGATTAAACAAATTAATGAGGTTTATATGACTAGGGATCCTAGATTGGGATTTTATAGAGGAACAACCATAGAGATACTAAATATCTTTTTAGAAACAAAACTTGTTGTCATTCCAAGAAAACACAATATGTAGGCTCACAGCTTAGCCATGTTTACTAGTACTTGTAAGCTGCCCTTTCAGCCCAACCATTAGTACATTGCTGAGGTTAGGCATAGACCTTCCATTCCCGACAATTTAAAGGACTGGGAAGTATTTGAGAATGATTAGCAAATTAATAATTTTTTAACTTTAGATAATGAATTTGTAAATACCAACATAGACATTGATATAGCAGTAGATTTGGATTGCTATGACGAAGTAGAAATTAACAAAATAGAAGATGATCAAATAGATAGATTTCACCCTACAAAGTTCACTAAAGCGGATATTCGAAACCTAAAACAGATGCAAATTGATGAAGTCATTGATGATGAAACTGAAGTCATAAACCTTAAAGACAATTTTTTACCCAAAGGATTAACTCCTTTGGAGGACTTATTTGATTTAAATGATATTCCCAGAAAGCCTAAAATGGAACCTTTGAAATCAGACATTGAGGAATGTAATATAGGATCCGAAGAGAATCCCAAACTAATAAAATTGTCGAAATCATTACCTCCCAATGAAAAACTAAAATATGTGGAACTAATGAAAGAATTCCAGGATGTTTTTGCCTGGAGCTATGAGGACCTAAAATCTTATGATACTAGCATTATACAACATACCATTCCATTAAAAGAATATTAAAAACTCTTTAGACAAAAGCTTAGATGAATTAACCCTGTTCTACTACCTTCTATTGAAAAGGAGATTAAGAGAATGTATGAAGTAGGAATCATAGCACCTATTAGGTTCTATGACTAGGTTTCCACCCTGGTACCCACTAGAAAGAAAATTGATGAAATTAGGTTGTGTGTTGATCTTAGAAATCTGAATAAATTTTCACTTAAGGATAACTATCCTCTTCTAAAAATGGATCACATATTACAGAGGGTAGTGGGTTCCTCCAGAATCGCAATGCTAGATGGGTTCTCTAGTTATAAACAAATCCTAGTCCACCTAGATGATTAGGAAAAGACTGCATTCACAACTCCATGGGGCACTTTCATGTATGTGAAAATGCCAATTGGGTTTAGAAATGCAGGGGCCACCTTTCAAAGAGAAATGGACATAGCCTTTGCCAAAGAAATCCATGATTTCCTAGTAATTTACCTTGATGAGCCCACAATCTTCTCTAAATAAGATCAACAACACCTAGATCATCTTAGGCAGGTCTTTATTAAATGCACGAAATATGGAATTTCTATGAATCCTAAGAAATCTTTGTTTGGATTAGAAGAAGGGAAATTACTAGGTCACATTATCTCCAAAGATGGTCTCGGGGTTGACCCAACAAGAATTGAAGCTATTTTGCAGATACCACATCCCAGGAACATCAAAGAACTTCCAACATTTCTAGGAAAGATAAACGTTTTGACGAGATTTATCTCTAATTTAGTTGAGTTAATTAGATTACTAAACAACATGTTAAAGAGAGATTCTTAAATGGACTCTAGAGTTTAAAAAGTCATTCAAAGATATAAAGTTAGCCTTAACTCAAACGCCAGTTCTCATTAGTCCAAAGTTTTATAGGGAATTTATCATATTTTCTTTTGCTTCAGAACACACCATTGCTGCAGTCCTTTTGCAGAAAAGTGATCAGGGTTTTGAACAGCCAATAGCCTTCTTCAATAAAGTCGTGAGAGATGCACCTTTGAAGTATAACATAATGGAGAAATAGGCTTTTGCTTTGGTTAAAGCCATAAAATATTTCAGAGTTTATATTTTGTACTCCCATATAGTAGCTTATGTTCCCAATGTTGTGGTTAAAGACATTTTAACTCAGAATGGACCTGATGGTAAAAGAGGAAAGTGGATAGCTACAATATTAGAGTATGATTTAGAAATTAGACCTACCAAATTGATCAAAGGCCAAGGTTTGGCTAAGCTAATGGTTGAATCAAACTACCAGGCCCTAAATATAAACGTCATTGCAGAACTGGATAATAAAGAGGAGATGGCGACTCCACATATCAGCCAGGCCTTTACAAATTCACCATGGTACGCTGATATAATATATGTTCTACAAAATCTTCAAGCTCGTATAGAGCTATCCAGAACTAAAAGTAGGTTTTTAAAGATGAAATCTTCAAAGTTTTACATATTTGATAATGCCTTATTTTGGAAAATCCATGAAGGCATATTGTTGAATTGTTTATTAAAAGAGGAATCTGATACAATTCTGCAAGAGTTTCATGCAGGTGACTGTGGGGACATCTCTATTGGAATACAACAGGAGATAATATCTTGAGGGCTGGTTTTAACTGGCCTATTCTATTCGGCGATGTGAAAAAATTTGTAACCTCATGCCACAAATGTCAAATTTTTGAGGGAAAAATAAAATTACTGTCATTACATTTGAAACCTATTTTTACTGAAACACCATTTTAGTAGTTGGGTCTTGACTTCATTGGTGAAATTCATCCCCCTTCCTCTACCCAACATAGATGGATCTTAACTGTCACAAATTATTTTACAAAATGGATAAGAGTCATACCCTCAAGACAAGCCACCGATATTGTCATAATAGGTTTTCTTGAGACCAACATTCTATCCAGATTCAGTTGTCCCACTAAAATCATTACAAACAATGTCGCAGCGTTTAGGTCAAAAAAGATGATTGATTTTTGCCACAAGTATCACATAACCCTTGGCCATTCCACAACCTACTATCCCCAGGGAAATGGACTTGCAGAATCATCCAATAAAAGCTTAATGAATATTATCTAAAAATTATTGGAAGATAATAAGAAGACCTGGAATAAGAAACTAGTAAATTATTTGTGGGCAGACAAACCGACCACAAATAAATCTAATGGCACAAGCCCCTATTAGCTAGTCTATGGCATGGAGGCCATTTTCCTATCCTCTCTGGGAACTCCAGTAATGAAATTACTCCAAGAAGCACAGGTTGAGCCCAATGAAATTCAAAGAAGGATCAACCAGACTATTCATTTACAACAAGCCAAAGAAGAATTCTATATGAGGTCCCAAGTTGTGTAGCAGAAAATCAAGAAAACATTTGACAAAAGAACCAAGGCAGAAGATTTCTATCTAGGAGACAAAGTACTGAAATGGGATTAAAGAAGGGAAGATAAAGGGAAATATGGGAAGTTTTACTTCTTGTGGAAATTTCCTTACATTATATATGCTTTCAGAGGCAGTAATGCCTATTTCATTAAAGAATTGGATTGTGCAGAAGTAGAAGGAGGACCAGTCAATGGTCGAATTCTTAAGCACTATATAGATCCCGGTCACTAATTTCACTAATCAATTGTACATACTATATCCTTCATAAAGTTTAGTGTGGATTGGGTGGTGAACTTTGGAGTTGAAGCCCGAAGATAATGCCCTAAGCTTCAAAGGTTTCACTATCATAAGTATCAATAAAGCAGTAAAGTAAAAAGGGAAATTGTAGAGTATAAACACAGAAATTCAGAAAGCCATTGATCTACTAGTTCTTGACATTTCACCAGGAAATGCCATCCCCAAGTGGAGCCACTATTATGTTCCTATACCAATAGGTGTCATAATATATGAATGGATGAGATTAAATCTGTACTATGTACATACCTTTGCTTTCTGCAAATGTTTTCCACATTTGTGAAAAAATAAAAAATAAAATAAAAAATGTAAAGACAGTATGTCCTAAAAGAAAAATCAAAGGACAAAAAGAATGAAAAAGGTCAAAAAAGATGAAAATATAAACCCCAATGAAAGGAAAAGACAATGAAAGTGGGAAAGTCCAAATGCCACTGCTATTTTACTTTTTGTACAATGATGATTATGTGCAAATTGTTGTTATGCCACAATCCATGGTAACCAAACAATTTAATCTTGGTTATTCCATGTTTTAAATTTCATGTTTAGAGATAGAGAATAAATTCTGACCAAACTATTTAAATCTTGGCAGATAAGTAGATAGGTAGAGTAAATAAAAAAGGAGCTCAACAGTTTAATCCGAGCCCTTGGATAAGGATAGACTTAGATAGGTTTATATTGTAAAAAGAAAAAGAAAATTTTGATAATTGTTTGCCAGTTTAAGTGCACCCTAATAAAGAGTAGAAAAAATGGTAGGATGAGTAGATGGGTAAGTAGCTGGATGGTTGCAAAATTATGGTGATTTATCTTGTCAATTACTTTCATCATCAAATCTCTTAAAGTGTGGATGACAATGGAACATTTACAAAGTCAAATGATTAATTTCCCCATTCATTTCACTTTTAATTTACTAATTTCCCATGAGCAAAATCAAAAGTACCAAAAACCTTAAGTTAAAGGGGCTTAGAGCATTTCTCTGACTTCTGGAGGGACCAGACCCTCGACCAAATAACTTAGAAGGTCTAAGTACTAAAACCCCCTTACCAACATTCACCCCTCCATAATTCATCCATTTCATCTAAAAATCCCTTTTCCTAAGGTGAAATCATTATTTGCCTAGGGAAAGTAATTAACCCTACATGAAACCCCATTTTCCCACAAAAAACCCACAAAAAGCATTTAGCCTAAGTTATAATGTGTAAATATGGATATAAAAATAAATTTTAAATACATTATACTTAGCGCATTCTCTTTTCCCCTTTCATTTTATATTGACTTTAATATTCATTATATTTATTTAACTCCTGAAAATAAAACCCTTTCCCTGTGAAGTAGGAAAGTGTTCCCTCTGTGGACAGAGGAAACCCCTCTAGCCCTATAGTGGGTCTAATCACAGCAAAGACAATGCAACAATTGATTCCCTTAAATAGTCAATGTTGGAGTACTACCTCAAATCAGTGGTTGATGAAGTTCTGTTGCGCTGCTCCAGCTTCCGTTTTCTTCTCCTTAATGAGCAATCAACTTGAAACACCACAAGAAAACAATGGAGAACGTAATCTAGAACAACAATGATCTATTTAATTGTAAAGTTAAGAAATCATGAGCTATCAAGTAAATTACATACAAGACATAGGAAATCATCATTGATTGTATTGATAATAAATCAAGAGCAAAGCTTACAACCAAGTCTTGATGTTACAAGCCTTCTCGGAGGGTCCAACCAGTATGTTTCCTTCAAGCATTCACTTTCAAAGATGGGTCTCCTAAATAGACAATATCTCTCTCTCACTCACAAGCTTTAATACAAAGTGAAGGCACTCCACAACCTCTTACAAAATATTAGCAATCCCACACTTGTCACACTCACACCAAAGCTATCTACCAAACTCAAAAGCACTAGTAGCACTATCCAACCGAAAGAACTAGCAGATCATAGCAACAGTGAGTGATTTTATAGGAGAAGGGGTCTCCATCAAATGAGGGAGAGGGAACTTTTCCTCAAGGAAGGTAGCACAAAAGATGGAACTACCATCCCAGAGGAGGAAGGGCGACCCAAACTGACCCAACAACCAAGTGTAGAGACATCTAAAAGGCCGATTGCTGGAACAAATTCGCCTAATCTAGATCGTCGCTAGTCGTAAACTAAGTCTCCGCGATGGCATCGCAAGGAGGCAATGCATGCAGACCAATTGTCGCGATAAATAGCTAATAGTGTCGCGCTGGGCCTTGAAATTTGACTGTCGCAGGAAACATGTGTACACTTGCAACGGGGTCGCGATGAGACTGTTTATGATAGGGGATCATCGTGCATATTAAGGGTTTACTCACGACGAGGTAGAAACATAGGGAATGAGGGTCAACTTGCAGCATCAAAGAGAATTTGCTTAATCTTCTTACATCGGTGGGAAGATATGAACATGTTTATTTGATACATGACACAGTAGAGGGACTAGGATGAAGACAGTGACAAATTACTCTGTAATAGATGCCCCCTAACGCATGAAGCTCGAGAGAGTGGGAGGGGTGAAATTCTTTATGAAATTGTCTGAACTAGAATACCACCTTGAAGAACCTGCAGGCACAAGTACAACTGATATCTCTGATAGAGAAATACATGTAGTCTAGGCATGGGTGCAGCCATCCAAAAGACATATGAAACTTGGTCTGTGGTATGGACACAGCCACCCAGTTGACAAAACCATGATAATGATAAAGGTATGGTCGCAGCCATCGATGAAGACTCAAGTATGGTCACAGCCATCCATCAAAGAATCATGTATGTAATCACGAACTAATCCACGCATCCCAAACATATGTAATCTTAGTTCGGGGTCTTGAAACCCAACTGATCATAGTACCGATTCTAGCATGCAAATAGAGGTGCTAAGGTTGAGCATGATAGAAAGTCGCTTGATTACCCGTCAATTATGAAAATCATTAACAAGTGCGAGAGAAACCACCAATAATGCCAATGGCTCTCAAAGTACTATCCAGTACAATCCACTAAGTGTGAAAAATGAGCTGAAGTCAAACACTCATGGAATCACCCAATCAAAGACCAATGATGAAAGTCTATCGTTAGGCACAAAGAACTTGCCATTGAGGCATGCAAGTTCCAAGGTACCGAAAGGGATCTCTAGACCAATCTCCTGGATAATGAGCTAGCATCGATAGGAGATGATCTGTCACAAGAGGGCCATAATGTTTCCCCCATCAATAACATGAGATAAGGAACAATTGGTAGATGGTGAATCAGAGTATCAGAGGAGGAGGTAAGGGTGTGAACTGCAGAAGGATTATACTCTTGAACATATCAGTGACACGACTCTGGAATGTGGCAACATTTTGGTACCAAGGGATTGGAGGTTTGATGGAGACAACATGGATCAGATGGAATGATTCAAAATGGTGACCCAAACCCGGAAGGCCAATGACGATGTGAGGATATCCCAACCCGACGAGAACAAAAGTGTCGATGTTCAAGAGTGACTAGCTGCCGTAGATAACCAATGATGACTTCCAAATTCCCCCCCCACCATTGCTGGCAAGTACCCCAATTATTTTTGAAACAAGCTTGAAGGGGATAGCATATGCTTGTAATATAAGTTCAACCTTCAGATGAATCCAACCTAGTAATAGTTTAACGAGCCCTAGGGAGGAGAAGCTCGAGTCTCGTCATGGTGACGAGTCCAATGTCATCAGGGTTTAACGAGTCTGACATAGGAAAAACTCGGAGTCTTTTTCATGTTTAGAGAGTTTGAAAAAGACACAGAAAAGAAAACTCCATGGGGGTCCTTTTTCATAAATTTGTGGCCCTCGAGCCCAAAAAAGTATAAAATAATACCCAAGAGAACCACTTGACCTATTATGACCAAGGATTACTTTTCGTAATTAGTGGTCCTGATCCAAAAAAGTAAAAAAGCGATTAGAGACATATTGTTTCATAACCAGTATTGAACCCAAAACAACAAAAGTCTGTCGATATTTTCACATTTATACGGTCGGAAAAGAGCTGAAAGTGGACCACCTTTTTAATTCCATATAACGAGTTAGAAAGGAAAACTCGGTAGTCTTTTCATTTTTTACGAGTCAAAAAAGAGCTTAAAAGGAGACTCATCCTGGAGGAACAAGTGGTATAAAGGATAGCAACTGTTTTCGACAATGGTGGAACTACTCAAAACATGTAATGGTAAAGAGGATGGCTAATAAAACCACTCATCACTGCGGTCCCTCAAGAAAGGAAAAACAACCAAGTCAAAGCATATGATTGGCCAAAGAGATGGCGATGATGAAATGAAAACAACCAAGGCTCATCTAGCAGAATTTAGCGGATAAAAAATAGCAATCACGAGGTGCAAACCGGGTATAGGTTCATGTTTACACAAGCTTGAAATGAAAAAACTATCCTTGTTATAAGTTTGGATGCCCCTAGCATTATAACAAAAATTTAGGTACATGCCCCCCAAGCTCCATTGCATCCAACGGGGGTGGATGGAATGAAGGTTCACTTTCAAGGTCTTGAAAAGACTCGACTTGGATTTTACGAGATCTTAATCAAAGACTCTATTTGGAAAGGGAGTTGTTTCATTTTTTTTTGTAATGAGGTTGACACAGTAAAAGAACTATCCTCATGATATTTGTTTAATTTTTTAACGAGGTTGACACAAGATCAAGAACTTTCCTTAGCCTTGCTTCATTTTTTAACGAGGTCGACACAAGATCAAAACTATCCTCGGACACCTTGTTTTGTTGTTTAACCAGCTTGACACAAGATTAGGAACTATGCTCATCACTCCATGTTTCATTTTTTAACGAGGTTGACACAGGAACAAACTATCCTCGTACACTTGTTCATGGGCCATATGAGAACATGGCTCCCAAGAGGTCTTCGCGGGATGGAAGAAACACACTCTAGAAGGAATACATGTCGTGAGGCACTAATGACAGATTGGGTTCCAATGCCCTTAGTACATGATGTACGTAACCATCTGCATGATCATTAGCAGAGGCGGTGACGAAATGGGTAGCAACCTAATTGACTTGCGACTAGGAGGGCACTGCTTGCGCATAAGAACCAATAGGGGGTGCCAGCTGCACAAGAGGCACCGAGGGACTAAAGAACGATAATTGATCTATGGTCACCATTGTTCTGTTATGTGGAAAACAAACTGCATGGAAAAGTGAAGAGACAAGGGCCCCCATGGCATAAACATAGTCACGGCCAAGGAGAAGACTGAACTCTAGAGCACCTTGGACAACCATTACATCTATATAGACGGTTTTTCCTCCCAAAGTGGCAGGAAACTTCAGGAGGATCCCTAAAGGTTGACTGGTTCCTCCATCAAATGCCAACAGATTCTGCGTGACCGGCACAAGCTGTGGGGAGCCCAAAGCTTTCCAAGTAGTGAAAGGCATGAGGCTAACTAATGCACCCTCATCCAAGATAGTGCCAGGTACTGCCTTATCATAGGCATGTACTGTAATCTGGAAAGGCACATAGTATGGGAGGTGGAAAGCAGGCAAATGACTCCAGTTGAAGGAAACAACTAAACTACTTGGTGGGGGTATCATATGATTGCCCCCATGCTCATCAGGAACTGAAGAAGGACTCTCTAAATCAGCTGGGATAGGAGGGTCATTCTTGGACTCTAGAGGATCTGACAAGATGAGAAGAACATGAGCAGTAAAATCATGATGCTCCTCCGGAACAGAGTGATCAACAGGTGGTGAATCCAAGTCGATACCCTCTCTAACCAATGGTTGGTCTGGAACAGGCTTAGCACAACCAGGTTCGGAAAGAGGAGGATGGAAAAGAGAAGAATCTAAGTCTATCTCTTTGTCAATGGAGAGAGGGTCCGAAGAGAGCCTCTGATAACCAAAGGGAAGCTGAGGTGAAGAAGCTATAAGACTTTCCAAAACGGCGAAAACTTTATCCATGAATCGACAAAGGTGAAGGGGATGCTTACCTTCACATAGTCTACATGGGAATCAAATCTTCCCTTTCTTCTTACTGCTGCCAGTCGATAGGGTAGAATCGCCTTGATATTTAGAGGATGACGAGGGATGAGCTGGATCATGAGCCCAAACTTCTAATATCCTTGGAATAGCAGGACAATCATGAAGAAGATGGTCATCCTTGTAAAATTTACAAGGAAACTTAAGCTTCTGCGGAGGAGCAGAAGGCGTTCCATCCTAAGATGTACTCAAAGCAATAATGACATAGGTGGCCTCGCATTTATCAGAAATCTTCTTCTTCATCATCATCATCATCTTCTTCTTCTTAGTCTCCTGGTTACTAGATGTGAAATTTTCACTAGGCGCAGGAGGGGATGAAGGTGAGGAAACATGGGAAGAAGGTGCAGGCTCAACCTTGGAATCAACATGTCGTGGTTCAGATGAAGGAGAAGGTGGAACAGGAGTCATGATGCTCAGGACCACCGAGGTTGAAACAACCAAACGCGCAAACTGATGGTTAACCCAGGCAAAGACAATGTTGCCATATACGGAGCACCAACATTTCCAAAAGGCGAAAACAGACCAGGATTTCCATCTCGGGGAGGACCTTGGCCGATAGACTCAGGGAATGTTTCCATCAGGAACGAGCCTGAAAAAAAAGAAACTTAACTGTAACCAGAAATATTTTGTGGGCAGTAAATTTTATGACGCAGGAACAAAACTTGACCTTTTCATGTTTCAAGAGTCGAGAAAAGGATGAAAAGGTGGCGCTATCTCTTTCGAGGTTTAATGAACCTAAAAGGACAAGTGCTCAGATGGACCTTTTCTTTTAAGGAGTCTGAAAAGGAACGAAAGTGACTATTCTGGAGAACTAGGCAAAATGTTTACCAAACAACTCGTAAAATTGCATATACGCCTTGGTGATCATATGAAAACTAAGGACTTTCTGTACAACAATCAATCTTCCCAAATGTTGTGTTCGGTGCATTACGGTTTGCAAGGTGGTAGACATGGCCTCCTATGGATGTAGGATGATAACCTAGTGGGGTCTCCTGATATATACTCGACGGTACGGGGAGCACAAGTCTGTGCTAGTAGCTATTGAGTCACAGAAGGAGGAATCACCCAACCTTAAGCAAAAGCAATAGTGACTAGGTTTAATGACGCTGGAGCAAATCTCTACCCTAGACCTCTAAATAATGTGTGTTATGTTCCAATGCGTTATTAAGTTCATTCAATTCATTTTAGTGTTGATCTTGAATTAGGTTTCAATTTCCAGGCCTTACCGTATGTATATCAAAAACCCTAGGATGCAGCTAGAATGAGTAAAGCATCTTTCATTTCAATGAACACCTACTTACAGGAAGGTAGAGAGATCATTCCCAAACTAGGACAAAACCAAGGCCAGGAAATGCAAGCGCTAAGAGACACAATGCATAAACACATCAATCCTACAGTGCATCGATACTACTAATGATAGATTTTAAGTTTGCTTTCCAATTTCTCAAACATGAAAACTTGAAATGAAAATGTACTTTCACTTTCGTATACTAAATGAATGCAATCTTTTGATTTTGATAGTTTTTAATTTAAAGAGACAAACAAGCAAGCATGAACTGATTGATCCAAACAATTCTAATCTATGTCTGGTAGTGAAAAAAAATCAAATCAATATCAAAAATTTGTTCAATAATTGACAATAAGCATCAACCAGCAAGAAACAATCAATGAAAAAGCCTCAAGCAAATCAACAAGACAGTTGCGGATGAACCTCGGATAGAAAAGCAACCAAGCCAAATAATTCAAAAACTTGAAAGAATTAGGTTACAAGGCCAAAAAAACACAAGATTCACTCAATGAAACCAAAGAGACAATACCTTAACCAAAAGCAATTAAACCAAACTAATGGGCAAGAGAAAGACAACAGGAGATAAACATGACTGGTGGATTCAGGAGGTAGAGTTGAAAAAACAACTCTACAAGAATCGTCGCAGGCATAGAGCTACCAACTAGTGACGATTAGCCAATAGCCACAACAACAGAGAAATGTTGTCATGAGAGTACACGTCACTTCCGCAATGTGCCGATTTTAGGAATCGTCGCGACTATATGACAGGATTTAGTGACACACAGGATTATAAAATAGAGACAGGGCGACGTTAGTACGACTGTTAAGCTTTTTCCAGTGACGAGCTTAAAAACAATGGAAAATGAATTAAAATTTCCAAATAAGGACCAGACTATTCTTCCAGACAGTAAAGGGATTTCCTAGATTGACCCAGGTAACCCAAAAGACTGATGGTTTAACCCCAAAATTCAAGAGACACTAAATCAAAACCAAACAAAAGAAATCAAGAGAGAAACATACAAAGGACTCCCCAGTGGAGTTGCCAACTTGTGAAGTAGGAAAGTGTTCCCTCTGCAGACAGAGGCAACCCCTCTAGCCCTAGAGTGGGTCTAGTCACAACAGAGACAAAACAAGAATTGATTCCCTTAAATAGTCATTGTTGGAGGCCTACCTGAAACCAGTGGTTGATGAAGCTCCGTTGTATTGCTCCAACTTCCGTTTTCTTCTCCTTAATGATCAATCAACCTGAAACACCACAAGGAAAAAAAAAGCATGTAACCGAGAACAACATTGATCTATTTACTCATAAAGTCAAGAAATCATGAGCTATCAAGTAAATTACATACAAGACATAGGAAATCATCAATGATTGTATTAATAATGAATCAAGAGCAAAGCTTACAACCAAGTCTTGACGTCACAAGCCTTCTCGCAGGGTCCAGCCAGTATGTTTCCTTCACGCATTCACTCTCAAAGATGGGTCTCCAAAATAGACAATATCTCTCTCTCACTCACAAGCTTTAATACAAATTGAAGGCACTCCATAACCTCTTACAAACTATTAGCAATCCCACACTTGTCACACTCACACCAAAGCTATCTACCAAACTCAAAAGCACTAGCAGCACTATCCAACCAAAAGAACTAGCAAATCATATCAATGGTAGGTGATTTTATAGGAGAAGGAGTCTCCATGAAATGAGGAGAGGGAACTTATCCTCAAGGAAGGTAGCACAAAAGACGGAACTACCATCCCAGAGGAGGAAGGGTGAACCAAACTGAACCAACAACTAGGTCTAGAGACATCCAGAAGGCTGACTATTGGAACAAATTCACCTAATCTGGATCGTCACTAGCCGTAAACTAAATCTCCATGACAACATTGCAAGGAGGCAACGCATGCAGACCAATCATTGCGATAAATAGCTAATAGTCTCACTTTGGGCCTTGAAATTCGACCGTTGCGAGAAACAGGTGTACACTTGCGACGGGGTCGCGATGAGACCGTTTATGACAGGGGACCATTGCGTATATTAAGGGTTTACTCACGACGAGGCAGAAACTTAGGGAATGAGGGTAAACTTGTAGCATCAGAGAGCATTTTCTTAATCTTCTTACATCGGTGGGAAGATATGAACATGTTTATTTGACGCATGAGATAGCAGAGGGACTGGGATGAGGACAGTGACAAATTACTATGTAACATTCCCATATATTTATTAAAACCCATGTGATAATATCCCACCCTCGAGGTTTGAAATATAAACCTTATCGGTAAATTAATTAAAGTGAATTAATTCACCAATCAACGACTAATTAATAACCAAAACCCTTTGTTTAAATAAAATAGATTAATTAATCAACTTGTGGTTGATTAATAATTTATCCCCACCAATCAAATCACCCCTGATGTCATTAAGCCTCCCTAATCCACATTTAATTAACCCCTCCGCTCATTAAAACCCCATCAGGCCCCTCCATTAAACCTCTGACCAAATCACACCCCCGACCACCGTGCGATCTGACACCTTCAGATCCAATGGCTGATGCTCATATCGGGCGGCCTCCGATGCCGACCTTTACCCACCCGATGTGAGTGGTTTCACTATTCACCCCACTGCTACGTGTCGCCTGATGAATGGCATCGGGCCAACCTTTCCCAATACCGCCAAGTCTCCAAAAGTGGTGTGATAAATTCCACTTACCACCTCCGCTTACCACCTCCACTACACGACAAAATGTCACCTCCGTCAGTTGGCACTAGCTGTCGTTTTCCATTATACCCACCAAAATCATTGACTTTGCAGATAAACCAAAAATACTCATTGTTTTTTTTTACCAAGAAAAGAACCTTTTGTTCTCCATGCAAGCATAGAGTACGTTCAAGTCGTCAACCTGCTACCAACCATCAACCTTCCACAACAAATAAACTCCAGACCACTATGTAGACCTGTGCGCTTCCTACAAATAGTGCACAACCACCATTTTATCGTTCAAACAATTGAAACCAGTATTTATCCTATTTCTTACTGAGAAACCCTATTTTCATGCCTAACCAAAGCTAAATTGCTTTAAAACTCATGTAATTTAGTAAGCTACGCTGTCTGATAGTCCTGACACACTCTGCAATAGACCAATTGTGTCCAATTTCCCTGAAATCCTTTGCCCCCACCTTTGAATCCACAAGAACTAAAGATGGAAGCCCCAATTGCTTTAAAATGTCATGCCAATTACTACTCCCCATAGAGATTTAGACCATCTTCCCTTGGTTGACAAAGATTTTCAGATTAAAGACCTCACCTTTGAAGAATCCCCTCTGAAATTGTATTGCAGACATCGAGATAACTATTTGAACCATGCAGATAAGATAGGCCTCTAGGAATCAAACCTGCCCAAATATCAATTCCCTAGTGTTCATGTCTTCCCGGAAATTGTTCAGTACTGTCATGCAAACTATGACCCTACCATGAGAGTTGTGATATCCCCAGATCACAAAGTCCTATTTACTGTCACTACAGAATCTATAAATGAGATGTTATAGTTACAACCTGGTGAAAATCTTACCCCCCTTACTATTGCTGATTTTCTTGACAAATTTTCCAAATTACCTAGTTCCAGAAGTACTCAAATCCTCCAAACTTTCATTATTGAAGAAAAGTACATGCCAAAGGACCCCCATCCTTACATGCCATCCTACTTTTCTGATCTAGGCAAAGATATCACATCAATGATATCATGCGTTTTAGGTTTTACCACTAGTGAATATGTAGATGATATCATTTTTTCCTACATGTCTATTTTTACCCCAGGCCAGCCTCCTGTAGTCAAATTTGATTATGCAAGATTCATATCAGGTAAGATGCATGATCAATTTATGAGATTTGAAAATGAAAGGGTGTTCAAATATTCATCTTTTCTGTACCATTTATTTCTTTACTATCAGACTGATAAGTTTCCTTTCTCTGTCCAAAAACTTAATACCAAAGGTAATCCTAGATTTTTCATCTTCTGGACCCTTCTGTTCCACATGTCTAACTCTCCCTACTCATATACAGATTTCATTGATCTATTTGTACACCCAGTGGCCACCATGTTTCTAGTAAGCCCTCCTCCCAGAATCATTGCAGATATCAAAAGGATCCTATAGTTGTCAAAGCTGTACAAAGTAGGGGATTGGTACTTGTACCAAAACCACACAAAGATCAGAATCTATGGATGTGAGTTGCCACCTTACAAAATGCCAAAGTACCTCTCCATAAGATTATTTTCTCTGTAGTATTATAGGAAAATGATAAATTTTGATGAAGTGCATTTTGTTAAGACCAAGAAGAAAGCCCAACTAAGAATAAAAGATCATCTTGGACCATTCATTTGTAACAGTAGAGAGGCCGGAAAGGAGGAAGATCAAATCCTCCAAAGATTGAGATTAAACCAGAGTTTCATATGGACCTATGATCCCCACAACTTCATTTGTGATAGGAAGCAGAAAAATAAGCTATCTCCTTACATCCACCATAGGATCCCAGAAATTGAGCAGTATGCCAATCAATCTAAATGGAGGGAAAACACATTAGTAGATCAAGATAGCACATAGGTTGTAGTTGACAATGTATTGAATTTAGAAAGGAGGCTTGATGAAGATTTATTTGTACAGGTTCCTGGAGAAAGTCCATCTCAAAGGTAGTAGCAAGAAAACAATGGGTTGACTTCGGGGCAAGTAGGAGCATCAGGCCAACCAGAATCATGAGGACAACCAGAACCATCAAAACAACAAGAGCTTTCAGAACAATAGGAAGAATCTGAGCAGCCAGAAATTTCAGAGGAGCTTGCTAAGCCTAAACAAATCATGAGCAATCCTCCTGTTTTGCAGACTCCTCTTAATGAGGAAAGAAACCTTAAAATAGACAGAGAAGAGGCCACTTCTTCCAGTAGGCCTATTGATTATAATTTTGCTAAAAGGAAAAGGTTAAACCCATATGCAGAACAAGAGTACATTGAGGAAACAACAGGCAACATAGTCGCAGAAAGGACAGAAAGTAGGCACACCATCCATTCAGGAGGCTCACCATCCACCTCAGAGTTCCAGGTATTAGAAAGGAGACAAAGCACAAAGGTATCTTCTTTGAGGTCTCCTTCTGGTCAGAGCCAGGATATCAAAGAAAAGTATAAATAAATAAAAGCAAGGAATCAGAAGTTAAAGGTTCAAACCTATGCTCAATATCTCAAAATGGCTCCAACCAACTAGACAAGGTTGATGTGAGCCTTTGGTATAAAGGAAGGAAAGATGAAAGTGAGCTTTCTCAAGCCAACTGTGCAAAAACCAAGATCAATGGATAACTATTTGAAAACTGATTTTGATGTTTTGGCAAAGGATATCCATCCTATTGACCAAATAGAGCTACATAAAAAAACAGGTGAAATGGTCTACTCTACATTGACCAACAAAGCAATTGCAGCTCATCAATCATAAAACTCGTTACATAACACATCTACACATCTTCAAGTGGAAAAAGCCTCTTCTCAAGCCAAAGATACCAGAATAAAGGCTTTGGAGGACTTGATCATAGAGTTGGTACATGATCCCAAGAATGTCAATGCAGCAAAGAAATTAATAAAGAAGAAAAATGATGACATAGCTACACTGATGAAGCAGCTCAAGATTCCTCCTCTTCACGACCCTCAAACTGCTAAAGTTTTAGAAAAACGAGAGGAAGAACTTATGGACTTAGTCATTAAGTTGAATGATCAATTAAAGGAAATCGAGAAAGAGTTGGAGAAATTGATGCAGTCTAAGCGGAGTGAGAGGACCACCGCTCCTCTGACTGTAATTCCTACAGTTTCAACAGCAGTGCCCTCCACTTTGGCAGCTACTTTGCACCAACAATTCCAATAGCAACAGCATTGCCAGTAGTAGGTACTACTTCAGCCACAGGGACACCAATAGAAAGAACATATGAATTGGTTAAGGCTATGGAACAAATGAGCATCCAGGCAACAAAACTGAAGAAGCTCAGAGACCAAGTGACAAGTTTGGAAACAAGCTGTGAACTTGCATAGATTCCGAATAAAGAAGAAGAACAAAAAAACCAGACGATGATGGAGAGAATAAGAATCCTTGAAAAGGATTTAACACTGGAAAAACCGTTGGGAGATATCAAGGATATATTGTGGGCCAATATCATTGATTCCATCAATGATATTTCGCCTTCCATTCAGGCGATTTTTGAACAAACTGAATTAGTCAAAACAACCATGGAAGCCATACAGAAGACAAAGGAAGAATTGGGAGACAAACTTGAGGAAGCTAATCAATTGATAGATTTTTTGAACAACAGAAACAGGTACCACCAGGATGAACTAGAAATTCAATATAGAACAAAAACTATTATTGAGATAAAGAAGGTTCTTACTAAAAGGAACCTGATGCTCAATTTGGAGAAAAGGTGTCAAAGCATTCAAATGGACATCGACAGTTTCATGTTAAAATATGGAATTTTGAGAGAAAAAGGACTTCCTAGTCCTCTGGTCATACATGATAAATTATTGACGCAAGAAGATTACATTGATAGATTTCACAAATAGTGTAAGAGCCAAGCTAGTTCTTCAGGAATGAAAGTATTACCTACACGAAAGGTACTTTATGACGGCCTCAAGAATCTGTTCTACATAGAACATGAAATCAAACACTTATTCACGAGCAAACCCAATTTTTCCAAGTATACAGAAGCCGATGAAGTCTACAGGAAAATGATCAGAATAAAATTACCAGATAATGAATGGTGGGCAAGTTTTACAGATTTACTATAAGTTACTATAGTAAATTTAGAAGGTAATTATAACTAGCAAGTGAAAATAGGTAATCCAGGATTCATCAGCATAGGTAAAGAGTATCAGTAGGTTAAAGGTAAGATTAAATCCAACACATAAATACCAAGTCAACTGCAAGAGCCAAAACCAAATTCCAGCAGCGAGCACATTCACAAATAAAGGGACAACAAGTAAACAGATTTCTATCTATCTCTATCTTCGCGTTGAAGATATTTTTTGTTTCCTAGATTAATTCTCATATAGTTATGAGATATTTTGTGTCAATTTTTGTATAAATACTTCACGAGTTGAAGTAATTAGGGGGAATTAAAAAGGATTTCTGGAGACATTTTGTTGTAAGCTATGGAGCTATTGTACTCAAGGCTGGAATGGTTTGCTGGATTATGAAGTAAAGCTGACGACATTTCACTCTATTCTTGTGCACATCTGGAACAAATAAGTATCATTTTCTCATGTTTAAATACTATATTCTCTTTATGTTATGAAATATTCATGTGTGTTTCTTATGAAATCTTAAAAGAAAACAAGGAATGATATCATCAAAATTAGCTTAAGTGCTCTCTGTTTTAACTGTTTGCTTTATTTATGTTTTCTTCTAAGCTGCCTTGGTCTGGAGATTCTTAATTTACTCCTTACTTTTGTAGTTTACCCCCTTTTTGCCCATAGTATAGGATTCTTCATTGCCCTTTGCTACTGACCATCCTTCCCTTCCTCATCTTAATCCCTATTAAGGATTCTTCATTGCCCTTAGCCCTGGTTAGGACTTCCATTCAATGAAACCTTCACATTTTCTCTTGTTGTGTTAGCTTTCCCTGTGAACACTTACCTCAATGATAAATAAAATCTAGTTAAGTTCTTGATTGAATCCATAGCCCAATGGCCTAAATATTTTCTCTGCCCATCTGTCTTCTTAATTCCACCACCAAATCAAAACAAACAACCCTGAACATTAAGAACTAGCCTGAAATCCTATTTCAACAAAGTTAAATTATAAAGAGAGAGCCGTCTCTGGACATAGGTTGGCTAGAACCTGAGTCTAAAAGACTGATTTGAGGTTAACTCGGGCCATTCCTTCTTTAATAACTTCTAAGGAAAAAAGTTGAGTGATAACAAAAAGGTTTATTTTATTTAGGATTTACTACCCTAAGAATCATTGAGGACTTATTGTAGAAAGTATTATAACACTTTTATAAAACACAACTTATTTGATGGAGATATAGTTATTGGCACACTAGGTTGCAAATTCATGAAAATGATATGTTTGAGGAATAATGAATATGGATATATATGATTCCCAGACCAAAAGGATATATTTCTAGTATGTGAAACATTGACATGACCATTCGCTTAATTCATATAGGTTGAATTCACAATGGTTATCATGGACATATCCTTCCTAGCCAATTAATTAGGGAAAATCATCTAGGTTTACTGGTGGGGAATCACTGGATGAGCTTTTTTATTTTTTATTTTAAAATGGGAGAAAAAATGATTAAGAATTACTTTGTAGAAATGGTAGCAAATAATAATATTAATCTTGGTGATGACAATTTGTAGAAGGGCATTGAGAACACTTGTTGCTCTTATAGATAAAACAAACTAGCCCTATTTTCTTTTATTACAAAACCAAAATGTTGTGGACACCTAGTGGCTTTCTATTGGATAAAAACCCATGACAAATACATCCTTTCTTATTTTTCAATTTGTACTGACATCATGCTTACCTAGGTTACATGTAATCATGATAACTAGTTACCATGTGGATTATTGGTTAGTTGATGTTAGGTCCAATTGTTGCACCTGGTCTCATTGGTCTTAAAATACATTATGTTAGCTTGATAACACACATCATTTATGGAGGTGTTGATGGTAAAAAATGACCTCATCAACATGTGAGAAAGATTAGCCGATCATAGCCCCAAATAACCCCTTATGGGTTTGATGTAGTGGTTCTGACTTGTTCAATTGGGTCAAGTTACCAGCCCTCTCTCTCTCTCTTGGCTTATAATATATCTATTATTTACCAAGAGAAAGAGAGAAATAAAATATGATCTCTTGATGTGCATATGCAAGCAAGCATATCCTTAATCTTACTTTATGGCTTAGCCAAGCCAAGCCTAAAGTCTTCCCTTACGTAAGAAGAATTTTAGAATGCAGACTCTAATCTAAGTGCAAATCTATTCTAAGATGCAAGAAAACATGTTAACCCTATCTTGAATTGGAAAAAGATAGAATTCTGTCAATTCCATAGCATATGAACTAACTAATCAGGGGAAGAGGACTCTTTATATAATGATTGATTTCAAAAAATGAGATTAAATTGTAACATGTGTTATCACTCAAGAAAAAAATTCTAAATTGTTCACGTCAGTTCAATTGTTTGTCAAAGGGTTGGTGTCAGTTTTTGGTCTAGTCTTTTCATCTGGCTTTAGAGTCTAAACAGTTTGAATAGGAGTCTTGTTAAGAGTCTTATTAGTATGTCAAAAGGGGTCAATTCTTTGTTTTATCCATCATTGGTCTAACATCACACCTAAGCTCCATATGTCAATCCTATTTCAAAGACGAAGTCAGGGATTCGTGCTGATCCATAGCAAATCTTATCCAGCTGTCAAATTTATCAAAATCTGTTATCTTTCTACATCACCATTTATCAGCTCATACCCTTTGCCTGTCAATTCGACCGCTTATCCTCATCATTAGGTCATTAGGTGTCGTGGTACGCTCAGATTGCAAGTTTCAAAAGAAGCCAAGTAATCACAGTCTTAATTATGTTTGTGTTTATGCATGGGGATGAATTTGAGCGAACTACAGGAGGATATTATCGAGCACATGGTCGTGCAGATGACACAGTGAACCTTGGGGCATAAAGGTAAGCTAAATTGAGATTGTGTGTGTCTGTAACGGTGTAGATGGAAGGGTATTGGAAACTGCTACAATCGGAATTCCAACAGAAGAATGTGGTGCCTGAACATAATGTGTTCCTTCAGGTTTATTATAAATTTAGTACCATTTCAATGCTAGCAGAGCCACTGATGTTGGTCACCAGTTTCTTCTACTCCTTTCTGGCTTGCATATTGTATTCACATTCCAATTTCTCAATTTCAAAGTCATTAGTTTCATACCTTGCTAAACTACAGCGAGAAGAGGTCCAAGATGCCATTCAACGCCTACAAAATGTCATGAATCTGCGCTTAACTGTCAGTGAAAAGCTTGAGACCTCATTGCGTGATCTTGCAATGAGGAAACTGTGTTGGAGAAAGTTGAAAATGAAATAGGTTTGGAAAAAGCTGAGAAAGAAGTAGAGTCCTGCAATGAGAATGGTGACGTAATAAATGGTATCCAGAATGAAGTAGCAAGTTGCTGCCAGGGTAGCAGTGCTACTAATTGCTGTTAGAACTCAACACTGGAGGAAAATGTTCAATGTGATGAGTTGGATATGAAGCTAACTAATAAAAACATTGAAGGTAGCGTGGAAAGTCATCCCACTCGCTCAAGCAAACACGCTTTACAATATGCGAGGGGCGGGATGGAACAGAGACTTCAAACGGAGATGTTTTGATATTTCCAGATATGATCAGATACAAGGGGTTGACACACTTTGATGTTGATACCTTTGTGGAAGAGGTGATTGTCAAAGATACAGAATGGCTTTCAGGAAATCCTAAAATACTCACTGGATCACATATCTTTGTGTGTTCACATACTAGTCGAGATCGAAGGTGTGGTGTTTGTGGACTTGCTCTTATCAAGAGATTAAAAGAAGATATAGAATCTCGAGGCCTTAAAGGTCATGTAGCTGTGAGTCCATGCTCACATGTTGGTGGTCACAAATATGCTGGGAACCTTATAATATATGGTCCAAATGCTGATGGTGAAGTTATTGGTCACTGGTATGGCTATGTTACTCCAGATGATGTGCCAATTCTCCTAGATCAGCACTTTTACAGATCTATTTGACTACCTTCCCCTGACAAAGATACTGCGAAGGAGTCGAAGTCTATACTTGATTTCTTGCAGTCTTCCTCCCAAGCATTGCATATTTTTCCCAAGGTAGAAGAGTTGATTCATAAAGAGAAAGAAAAGCAGGACAAGTTAATTCAGAAACATACTGTAGTAGTTGATAGCTAAGATAAGAAGATACCAAGTAAGGAGATTGACAGTCGCATAGCTTCTCATGAACAGAAGCTTATATCTTATGTCATCTTCACTTACCATTATATCGGCAATGCAAGGTTACAGTTGGTCAATGTATCTCAGTTTGTTTTATTTAGCATTATTTGTTGAAACTGTATTTGATAGGCCAAAGCTAGGTTGATTTCAAGAAAAAGGAGGCGAGATACATCAGAATGGTTAACAGGCAACTGAGAGCTGGGATCAAAGTTATGAAAAGGCAAATTGAGGATTTAAAGATGCAGCTAAGCCAACAGAAAAAATTTCCTTAAGGAAGTCACACATCAAGTAAAGTTATGTTCCAAATTTTGATGGTTTTCCTTGTGGCAGTTTTCCTTGAAGAATCATACGTCTCCACTCAGTTTTGAAAAGCTTTGGAGCAGCTGAAAAGAATATTTAAATATAAGGAAGCCCAAGATAACAAACTTTTGGTATTAAGCTATGTTTTGGTGATTACACAGCAATTTCGTAGCACGCTACGAAACTGCTCTAGCTACATAATTAAAACTCAGTCAACCAATTTTGAGGGACCGAGGGAAAATTATTGAAAAAGGAATTTCTTCAAAGGATCATGTAACAGGTGTCAACATTGAACAAGGGAAAAACAGGTGGAGGAAACATATATTTGAACTTTAAACTTTTTGTTATAAAGTGATCGTAGTTACTACAGTTCATGATATGTTAGATAGCTTGGGGGAGGTCTTGTCTTCACACATGGGAAAGGTCGACAACACATAAAGGACATGGCACTATAATACATTTTTTTATAACCAAAAAGAGAAGGACATGGTTCATTAGTTTAGTAATGCAAGTTTGGCTTTGCTTCTCAGGGAGTCAAGAGGGATTCGATGCTCAAGATGTGTTGTATTATTCTTTTCTCAATATTTGCAGTAGTATGAATTTCTAATTACGTAGAAATCACTCATGGTGCTCTAACTTCCTTTATATAGCCATAGAATGTGTGGTCCTATATGTTGCTGGTCTATTCTAAATGTGTTGAATCTTGAATGCCCTGAGTTCTATGTAAGGTTAATATCATTGTTAGACTAAAACAATGTTGACTCCATAATCCCAATGGATACTTTCTGATTGTCTTTCAACCTCTTTCATTTGTCATTTGTTTACTAGAGTTAGCCATCTAATCCATTATCAATATCATTAATCCTTTTGAGAGAGCCCTCTCAGGTTGGGGAGGCTAAGCCTCAACCTAAAGTAGGTTTGAAATAGTTACTTAAGGTCTTCCTGGTCAACAGCCTTCCAGGGTCTGATTTTGTGATATCAACATGAAAAATAGTTTGCATTTTACAATTTATTAGATTGCTTTATGAAAATTGAATTTACTTAAATAAATAGTTATCAAAGAAAATTATAAATGCATGCCTGAATCCAATAAAACAACTGAATTCATTTCTTGTTCTTCATTAAATAAAGAAGTTGTTCATTCAATTAATGAAAAAGAAAACAAAATGAGAATATGTTTAAACAATAAATAGTTATTTCTCAACGCATTCCTATTTCAATGAATTCTTATTAATTCTAATTCTATTTTGTTCCTCGTAGATAGATCCTAAAGAAATTCAATAACATAAAATAATTAATACCACAATAATGCTCAATCATAATGTAATACACTATTTAGAACAAAAATTAAAATCAGTTGTAGAAATTATGGTAAAAAGTGATTAATTTACATCCGAGACAATAGTGCACATGAATTGAAAATTAATTGAGATCATACAAAAATTTGTTTACAAAAATATGCAATACTTGAATACCTTCATTTCCTTGGAGAAATTGCTCACAGTAGTGCAAAACAATCTTCTCTTTCAAATCAAAAAATGCTATGTCTCTCCATGATTCAACTTACAGTACACTACAAAAGTGGAAATGCATTACAACATAAATCACATAATTTCCCCTAAAAACCTCAGATCTGAATTTTTCCCCTCACTTATAGCTATAATCCCCCTATACAAAAGTAATTTCAGAGCCCTCTAATTGCATCTAAGAGGAACCCATTCCTCATTATCAAAACTGATATTTATTCATTTACAAGAATCTAAAAAGAGATAGTTGTTGAGAGTAGTTTTCTAGATCCTTAATGAGAGGTGTAAATTATTCAATCTTTTCTTTGCTAGTATTTTTCCATTGCTCCAAATTATCTTAGCTTCAACTTCTCCAACTACAAAGTAATAAAAAACAAAACAAATTAAATTAAATTTCTCATTAAAATATAAATCACAAAATTGGGAAAAGCCAGCTCTCCAATCAAAATCCTATTATATAAATAAATTAAAAGAAATATGAGCTTCCCATTGATGTTTGTAAATATCTTGTTGGTCAAAGAGGATTTGCAACAACATAAGCTTTAGCTAAATGGAAATGAAAAAACAAAGCTTAGAAAATTAGTTTTGATTACAGATTAGAAGCCTAATTTTTTGCTAACTTTTGGGTCTTTAAATGACTGAATCTTCTAAATTTAACATTCCTATATTATTTTAGTGAGACTTAGCTTTCCAATGAGATATCCGCGGCCTCATTTGGCCAATTAAAACTTGAGATATGCCTATCCAAAGTTGAAATATTAAAACTACTAGAACTCAAAAATGCATGTCTAGGCCAAAAAATTATTTTTTTAATTAAAAATCATAATTTTAATTAAATGTACAATTAAAATTAAATAATTAATTAATTACAATTATTAAATTAATTAAATATATACAAATTAATTAAATTTATCAAATTAAATTAAATAAAATTTATTTATCAATTAAATTATATAATTAATTGTTTGTTTGGGGTAGTTCAATTGGAAATGGAGTTGAAATGAAGTCTCACCAAACCTGAAGTCTTGGGTTCAAATCTTGTGTTATCCCTCCATCCGTGTGATAAATTAGACATGATGAAGATGTAGTCCTACCAAGTTTATTTATTTTTATATAATTAAAAAAATTATTAATTAAAATTTTCATTTAAAATAATATTATTTAATAAAAATATTAAAAATATATTAAAAGAGACAAAATAACATTGAGTGGCCTTTGGGCTTCTCCTTAAAAGGCTTGAGATTATAAATGAGGAGTAGGGAAGTTTTATACAAATGCAGGGGGATATAAGGAGGAAATAAGGAGTTCTCGCTAGGTAGAATGTGAGGGAAAATTAAGAGAGGATACTGAGAAAAGGAGGGTCGAGATTTTGAGATGGGTAAGGAGGAAAGGAAGTGAGGTAAGGTGGGAGCAATAAGGTGGTAGAGTGGGATGAATAATCACAAAAGGTTGGGATTCTTGGGGTATATTGCTTGAGATTATGAATGAGGAGTAGGGAAGTTTTATATAAATGCAGGGGGATATAAGGAGGAAATAAGGAGGTCTGGCTAGGTAGAATGTGAGGGAAAATTAAGAGAGGATACTGAGGAAAGGAGGGTCGAGATTTTGAGATGGGTAAGGAGGAAAGGAAGTGAGGTAAGGTGGGAGCAATAAGGTGGTAGAGTGGGATGAATAATCGCAAAAGGTTGGGATTCTTGGGGTATATTAAAAAAAGGTTATCAGATAAGGTGTTCTAAGGTGAGGTGGAAAAGGTGAGGTGAGGTGCGGTCCATGTGGGAGTGGGATTTCTCTTTTTCATATAGACTACCAACACTCTTATAATTACTCTTTACCACATAAAGTGAGGTGAGGTGAGGTCCATGTGGGAGTGGGATTTCTCTTTTTCATATAGACTACAAACACTCTTATAATTAGTCCCTACCACATAAAAAAACTATAACCACTTTTAATGAGTTTAGAGATCTCATATCTGGTAATTTTTTAAAACTACAATTGAAATAAACTTGCAAGATTGTAATACAAGATTTTTAAAATATATATATTATTTCTCAGTTGTGGTGGTTCTGTAGAACACTTAGTAAAATAAAATAAATTAAATTAAAAATTAGTAAAAATTACTATTTACATATTAAAAATAATCAATGTACAAAAGTTACAATAATATACATTTTGTACATTTTTTAACCCTCCCTTAAAAATAACCAAAACTAGAACTAATGAAAAAATAGTGAAGAAATGAACACAATGAAGCAATCAAAATGTAAATATCAAGAAAAGGAAAATCTAGCAAAAATGTGGCACACTTAACCAAAAGGGCAATATAAGGAGAATTTACATATAGGGTCCCCATTATTATTATGAGGATAATAAATTAAAATTGGGGGGTTGTGATTTTATCAAGTTTTCTGAAAAGAAAGGGGGGGAATAGCCTCTTTGCTAGCCATGTGCCTTTGGTAGTTTTTCTCTGTGAAGTCATTTCGGACCCCTCTCCCCCAATTAAAGTTTTGAGCTCATTAGGGGGTCTTGAAATGAACATGAACCACTAACCTCAGACTGCATATAATTTGTTAATCGAAGCTTCTAGCTACTTACCTAGGCTATGAAATGGGTAAAATTATTCGTATTTTGAATTTTATTTGATGGGACTAGCCCACAATTCCACAATATAATATTTGACAATAAAATAATAGTGCACTAATCCACAATTAAATGATTAAGAAATGATTTGGGACTTAACACTTGTGATTAGGTGTTAATCATAGGATGGTTATGGTTATCCGTTGGATGGAATTTATGCCAGACTTTAACAATGCTGTGTTGGCGGTACTTACCTCGGTTATTGTTTCTCGCTCTTGGTTTATACCAAAACCCTACATTCTATGTCATTTCTTCATTTTGCTCTAGTATTTTCGCTGTGCTGAGGTTTTGGACTAGTAGTGAGGGTTTGTGCTGCGAATTATGGAGCTGAGAAATAGGCTCTGCATGTGCCCAGCTATGGATTGTGTTGCTTGTTGATGTGGCACCTTCGTTTTTTCTGGTGATTTCATTGCTCAGTCACATGGGCACAGTATGAAGGTTCTTCTCATCTATGTAAGAGAGTTGTTGTTGTCTTTGCCTGTTTGGTTAATAAACTTGTCCCTATTCAATTATTTTCATTTCATTGTAGTTCTTCTGGTTATTAATTTTGGTTAATGGGTTACCCGTGTTTCCTTCTACAGGTCACAGTCGTGGTGGCCTCCTCCTCAGCTTCGCAGCTCTATTCAGGTAAGCTGTTTCTCCATGATTTGTTTTCCTTCTTCGTTTTCCTCCAGTTCTAACGAGGACTGCTCCTTGGTCTCAGGGTGTCACTGTGGGCTGTGGCTCAGTGGGGTTTCACTCTTCCCACGCGACTAATCTCCAGGTAACACAATTGTTTACTGTGCATTCAGTTTCTCACTGCTTCTTGTCTTTTACTCTGTTAGCATTTGGCTAACAACGATGTCTTGTTTTGCTTACGCAGGTGGGGGTTCGTTCTCTGGTGTGGTTGATGAATTTGCTACAGCTTTGTTCAGGTAGGCTCTACTAGTATTATCAATTTGTCTTTGTTAGTTGGTCTCTGTCAATTTGCTGGGCAGAGTCCCAGTTATCATCCACTCGAGTTTCTCGGTTGTCGCTATGCGACCTGGCTGAGTCTTGTACAAAAACCCTCGTTTGATTTCTAGCAGTTTTGTAACTTTAAACCACCTTTTGGATGGTGGCCACCCAAACCCTCACCCTTAGGGTTCTGATGGTTCGTATTGTTCTTCCGCTGTTTGAATAGGTATCCCTGGACTGTTATATGTATACAAATATTTTTTGTTGGCAATGAAAATAATTAACAAGGAATTTGGTTATATTTCGTTTACCTCTATCCTGGGATTGTTGCTTAGTGTCTGCATTCTCATTCTAATCAAACTGCTCATAATGTGATTGGCTTCCATTCGTGGAACTCCGTTTTTTTGCTGTGAGTCTTCGTACTAGGAATACTTCTCCAATTTCTCTGTCCACTTTCTGTTCTTTAGGAAAGAAAAATAAATGAAAAGGATAAGAACACACAGTATTTGCTTAGTTTATCTTACTCCATGATTAAGGGAAAAGTAAATGAATATTACAATGAATTGTGACAGATGGACTCAAATGTTTCGGATGAAATAAATTACCCTCTGTGTTGTATTTTTATATTGTGCTTGTACAGTTACTCAAACTGTTCTTGGTTACCATACAGTTACCCTTTGTAGTTACATAATCGATAATCTTGTTGGGTTTTCTTGTATTGTGGGAGTTACAAAAGTACTGTAGAAGTTACAATATTATACTTTTTATTTATGAACATACATCTGTAAGATGGACTAAGAAAATGACAAAACAATGTAACTGCTATGACACTACCCTAACTGTATTGTTCCTAATATTTCTTAACTAATAATAATAAAACAAACTAATTCCTAGACACTGTTTTATTCATTAAACATAAATGAAATTAAAAGTCTTTGAACCTCTCCTTCTTGGCTGAGACCAACACCCAGTCATGATGCCCTTAGCTGGATGCTCCTGCATCAGGCTCCTGAGGTAAGAAAAATTCATGACTTCGGTTCATGAGCTTCTCGACTGAATAACCCGCCTGCTCTATTTGTCTAGCTTTATGCCACAAACTATCCTCAATAGGACGGTTCTTCCACTTGACCAGATATTGCAGATACTCTTTCCGTCGAGTTCGCTTGGCTACTTGAGTGTCAAGGATCCTTTTGATATCGAGGGGCTGAGCGTAAGGCATTTGTCTCATCCAAGCATCACTTCCTGCCTGTGTGACCCATGTAGGATGTGCGGTACTATCTTCCTCTGGATCAGCGGTGTATGGAAACATGTCTACTACATTAAATATGGGTGAGATGCCTATTCCTGGTGGCAGCTGTACTTCATAAGCATTTGCTGAAAATTTCTGAAGAAATTTACAGGGGCCTATCTTCTTGTACTTCAGCTTGTTATATGCACCCTTCAGAAAACACTCTTTGCACAAATGCGTGAGGATTTCATTCCCCACATTAAATTGTACCTCTCTCCATTTCAAATCTGCTCATTGCTTATATTTTTGACTATTATCCTGCAATTTTATTTTCACCTGCTCGTGTAAATCATTCATCGCTTTAGCTAAATCTTCCCCATCAGCACTCTGTCTTTCCTACTATCCTAGATCTCATAATTCATGTACTCCGCGAGGATGCATACCATATAAGATCTGAAAAGGACTGTAACCCGTGCTGCGATTGGGCGAGTTGTTGTAAGAGAACTCCGCTTGGGCAATTACTCGATCCCACATTCTTGAATTTTCACCGATCAAACTTCGTAGTAGGTTCCCTAGACTTTTGTTTACCACCTCTGTTTGTTTGTCGGTCTGCGGGTGATAAGCAGAGCTAAAACTTAACTACGTGTCCATATTCTTCCATAGGGTGTGCCAAAAGTGCCCTGTAAACTTCACGTCCCTGTCAGAGAGAATGGACTTAGGTAGACCATGTAGCCTGGCGATCTTTGTAAAGAACAAGTGGGCCACGTGAGTGGCATCGCTGGTTTTTCTGCAAGGGATGAAATGCGACATCTTCAAAAACCGGTCTACTACTACCATCACCGAATCATAACCCCGCTGTGTTGGAATGGGCAATGGCATGTGGAGTCCCATATTTTGACTGTGTCCTTTTTCCAACTGACACACTTTACATCTGGTCACAAATCTTCGCACATCCCTTTGCATTTTTGGCCAATAATAAAAATGGTTGAGCTGCTCTAACGTTTTTTCTATGCCGAAATGTCTAGCTAGACCTCCACTATGTTTCTCCTGAATGATATTCTCTCTCATTGAGCAATTTGGGATGCATAACTGTGCCCCTCTAAACAACAGCTTCTCCTGCAAATTATAGTCCAACCAGGGACTATTGTTTCTCACCAAAGCGTTCTGACAGGCTTCATAAGCCTCTTTGAAATTCGTGTCAGTCTCATACAAGTCTTTCAAATGCTTAAAGCCCAACACTTGTATTGTACTCTCCTGCAAGAGTAAGGCTCTTCTGCTCAATGCATCCACCACCTTGTTGGCCTACTTGCTGATGTATTTCCACCACTTAACATGCTTGTGATTTAGCTTGTGCTGTTGCATCACATATTGTAGTACAGAATTATCCGAGAATAAAACAAATTCATTCTCCAGTAGATAATGTCTCCAATGCTTCAGTGGTTGGACGACAACATAGAATTCTATGTCGTAGGATGAATACTTCTGCTTGCTTTCATTCAACTTCTCACTGAAAAACACAACAAGTTTGTCCTCTTGGCTAAGTACAACTCCAATGGCCATACCGCTTGCATCACATCACACCTGAAAAAGCTTTTAAAATCTGGAAATCTCAGGATCGGCCTCTCTGTGATCTTCTTCTTCAGTAGCTGAAAACTTTTTTCTGTTGCTTCGGTCCAACGAAAAGGCTGACTTGCCTTCTTTATAGTGTCCAACATAGTTGCGTAGATTTCACTGAAATTTCTTATAAATTTTCGGTAAAAACTTGCTAGCCCATGAAAACTACGTACCTCAAACAAGCTTTTTGGGGATTGCCAGTTGGAAATTGCTGCATTCTTCTCTGGGTCCATATTTAACTCATTTTCTGCAATCACAAAACCCAGATAAACCAATTCTTTTTGCAAAAAAGTGCATTTTTCAGATTTATCAGCAGCTTATTCTACTGCAATTTTTCCAGCACACTTGGAACATGTCGAAAGTGTTCCTCCCTTGTCTTACTGAAAATTAATATATCATCTCGGTAAAATATTACAAACTTGCCAATGAATTCTTTCAACATTTCTTTCATTAGTCACATAAAGGTACTGGGTGCATTACATAGTCCAAATGGCATTACCAGCCACTCATACAGTCCTTCATTGGTTTTGAAGGTTGTCTTCCACTCATCCCCTTCTCGAATTCGCATTTGTTGATACCCACTCTTTAAATCAATCTTTGAAAAATATGCTGCCCCGCTCAGGCAGTCCATCATGTCGTCCATCCGTGGTAGTGGAAATCTGTACTAGATAGTAATCTTGTTGATGGCCCTCAAATCTGTGCACATTCGCCATTCTCCTCCTTTCTTGGGAGTGAGAACTATTGGAACTGTGCAGGGGCTCAAACTCTCCCTTATTAGCCCTTTATCTAGCAATTCCTGCACCTATTTTCTAATCTCCTCATTGTCTTTGGGGCTGATCTGATATGCTGCCTTATTCAGTAGACTTGTTCTGGGTATAAAGTCAATATGATGACTTATACTTCTCTTGGGAGGCAATTTATCTGGTAAGTCATCCACTACTATATTGTTGAATTCCTGCAACATCTGTTGAATTTCCGTGGGAAAATATGACACCTCTGTGTGTAGTAGTACTGTCTTTGCTCTTCTTACAATAGCATAGCTTACTTCACTGTCTTCAATCTACTTCAGAAACTATTTTCTGCCCATTAATAACACTCTTGTCCCACTTTTTTCCACTATCTCTTCTTCCTTGATGGGCACAAGCATGTGCTTGATCCCATCTTTGACAAACTTATAACATTTTGTCTTCCCATTATGTACTACCTTCCTGTCATACTACCATGGCCTGCATAGTAGTATGTGACATACATCCATCAACATTATATCACAAATAACCTTATCCTTATATCTACCAATATGGAACTCAACTTTGCATTGCTCATACACCAACAGCTGATGGCCTTTTTTTAGCCATGATACCTTGTAAGGAGTGGGGTGCTTCAACCGCTTCAACCCCAACTTCTCTACCATCTCCATGGCAACAAGATTATATGTGCTCCACTATCGATAATCAGCTTACAGCATTTCCCATGTGACTTACAAACTGTCGTGAACAATGTTTTCCTTTGAGTTTGTTCAGTTGTTTCTTTGGCTAGTTTCAACAACACTTTGTTCAAAACTAAGGCTTCCCCTATTTCCAGCACATTTTATTCTTCTTGGGGATGTGCCTCTGCTTCCCCTAGCTGTGCGACATATGCACTCCTCTGTCCAGCTTGTTCCACCTCAGGACACTCAAAAGATCTGTGTCCCCACTTGTGGCACCTATAACATTGATAACTAACTCCTTTGCCTTGACCATTTCCTCTTCCTCTCTGATATGGCCAACCACCTCTCGTGGTGTCACCTTTTTCTATTGTCCCAGAAGTTTTGGAACTGTTGCCTTCTTCACTATTGCTAGCAGTTCGCCCTCTGCCATAAGACTATCTTCTTCCTCTCCTGGTTCCCTATCCTCTCCTAGAATTTTGTTTTCTAGTGATCTTCTCCTTTCCCTTCATAGCACTCGGTATGCTTCTTCTATGTTTTTCGGGGAAAGAATGTTGATTTCATCTAATATTTCTAATCTTAAACCATTTACATACCTTGTTGTTTTCTCCGGGGTGTCCTCTATATAACCAGCTCTTAAATTTACCTGGTAGAATACTTCAGTGTACTCTCTTACTGTCATCCCTTTCTGTTTCAAATTCTGCACTTGCCGATGCAGTGCAATCTAGTAATCCTTGGGCATAAATCCGCCTTTCAACTTCGCCACCATCCTTGACCATTTATTTATTGGCAACTTGTTCATTCTCCTTCTCTCTGTTTGGACACTATCCCACCACAGGGCTGTGTGTCCCTTCAACTTTTTTGCAGCGAACTTAACTTTTCCATCTTCACTGACCTCTTCACACTCGAAATATTTATCCATTTCACTCATCCAGTCCAACAGAACCTCTATGGACAAACTATCATCATAATTTTGGATTTATGGTTTAGGCTTGCTACTTGCCAATAGGACCGACCTCAACAATCTCATTTCCGGCCCTTCTTCATCCAATCCATCTATTATCACTACTGCTTCTTCGTCATTATCATCTCTTGCCTCTGGATCACTTCTCCTTCCTGCTTCAACTACCTTCAAATGGGCAGTGAGGATCCTGATTTCCTCCCGCAATCCTTCATCTGTTGCTCTCTGAGCACCTCTTCCATGTCCTCATCTTCCAACTTCCATCTCTTGGGAAAAATCTAAATCCTGCTCTCATACCAATATGATGGGACCAACCCACAATTCCACAATATAATATTTGACAATAAAATAATAGTGCACTAATCCATAATCAAATGATTAAGAAATGATTTGGGACTTAACACTTGTGATTAGGTGTTAATCATAGGATGGTTTTGGTTATTCATTGGATGGCATTTATGCCGGACTTTAATGATGCTGTATTGGCGGTACTTGCCTTCGTTACTATTTTCCGCTCTTGATTTACGCCAAAATCCTGCATTCTATGTCATTTATTCATTTTGCTCTGGTATTTTTGCTGCACTGAGGGTTTGGACTAGTAGTGAGGGTTTGTGTTGTGAATGTATGGAGTTTAGAAACAGGCTCTGCGTGTGCCCAGCTATGGGTTGCGCTGCTTGTTGGTGTGGCACCTTCGTTTGTTCTGGTGATTTTGTTGCTCGGTCACTTGGGCATAGTGTGAAGGTTCTTATCATCTGTGTAAGAGAGTTGCTGCTAGAACCTCAAAGTGGGAAGGGCCCGCCGCCACTCCCTTCCCCCCCAGGAGGTATAGATGGATAGGCCCGCCTATTCCTCCGGGGGCCTTAAGAGACAGATGAAGCAGAAGTTTCCGTCATTCTTTATATACGTAATTACGCTTTAGCGGACAATGTTGCTATGGGCATATGTCATTACGCATTTCCCCTGCCGAGCAGCCAATGCATCCTTAACAATCGAGCCCCTGACGGACCTTATGGTCGAGCACCTAAAGGTTCAATTTACTTATTGGGTGGCCCCTCTCAAATAAGTCAAAAAAAGGGGGAGCCAACACTATGCTCTATTTTTCACCATACCATGTCACAAATTAAGGCAAGTCTATAAGGCTTGTGAGCTTGTAGGAAGGCACTCATACCTATTAAGTAAGGCTTGAACTATCTATTTTGAAGAGTTAATTAATGGGGAAGAGATTGAGAAATGACATCTTTTGTACTTGCCATGGAAAGGACGGGCATGTATGCTTCTATAGTTGGTTCTGGGATCTTTTCTACGAACCTTCTCTTTGATCTTCTTTATGCCTTTTTCTTATGCTGTATATTACTTTCTTATTATGATTTTGGTATGATTTAGAAAAAGAACTACCGTATTTGCACAACCCCAGCTTTTCAAAGTGCTTCCTGAATCAAACCACTTTACCACTCCGTACCTTAGTGCTTTTGGATTGAACCTACTGAATGGCTTGCCAAAGGTACTTTCTAGTTTGGCGCCATTCAATCCATGCTAGGGTTGCCACTCAAGTGCTGTAGGGCCTATCTGTTCAGTAGATCTTACCAAGTGCTCTTCTCTTACCCTTGACTTTCCTACTTGAATGCGCAGGAAGGTTGATGAAATGGGTGGCCCCCCGTTTGCATATTTGGTTAATAAACTTGTCCCTGCTCCACTGTTTTCATTTCATTATAGTTCTTCTAGTTAGTAATTTTGGTTAATGGGTTGCCCGAGTTGCATTCTACCGATCACAGTCGTGGTGGCCTCCTCCTCTTCTTCGCAAATCTTTTCAGGTAAGCTGTTTCTCCATGATTCGTTTTCCTTCTTCGTGTTCCTCTGGTTCTAATGAGGACTACTCCTTGGTCTCACGGTGTCACTGTGGGTTGTGGCTCAGTGGGGTTTCACTCTTCCCAGGAAACTAATCTCTAGGTAAAACAATTGTTTACTGTGCATTTAGTTTCTCACTGCTTCTTGTCTTTTACTCTGTTGGCATTTGGCTAACAACATTGTCTTGTTTTGCTTGCGCACGTGGGGGTTCGTTCTCTGGCATGGTTGATGAAATTGTTATGGCTTTGTTCTGGTAGGCTCCGCTACTATTATCAATTTGTCTTTGTTAGTTGGTCTCTGTCAATTTGCTGGGCAGAGTCCCAATTCTCGTCCACTCCAGTTTCTTAGTTGTCGCTATGCGACCTCACTCAGTCTTGTACAAAAACCCTCATTTGAATTCTGGCAGTTTTGTAACTTTAAACCACCTTTTGGATGGTGGCCGACCAAACCCTCACCCTTAGGGTTCTGATGGTTCGCATTGTTATTCCGCCATTTGAATGGGTATCTGTGGACTCTTATATGTATACAAATATTTTTTGTTGGAAATGTAAAGAATTAACAGGGAATTTGGTTATATTTTGTTTACCTCTGTCCTGGGATTGTTGCTCGGCGTTTTCATTCTCATTCTATTCGAACTGCTCGTAATGTGATTGTCTTTTGTTCGTGGAGCTCCATTTGTTTGTTGCCAGTCTTCGTACTGAGAAAACTCGTCCAATTTCTCTGTCCACTTTCTGTTCTTTAGGAAAGAAAAATAAATGAAAAGGATAGGAGCACACAATATTTGCTTAGTTTAGCTTACTCCATGATTAAGGGAATAGTAAATGAATATTACAATGAACTATTACAGATGGACTCAAATGTTTCGAATGAAAGAAATTATTCTCTGTGTTGTATTTCTCTTATCATGTGCTGACTGAACCCCTCCAGGATTATATTACATTGATTTTTATGTTGTGCTTGAACAGTTACTCAAACTGCTCTCGGTTACCATACAGTTACCCTTTTTAGTTACATAATCAATAATCTTGTTGGGTTTTCTTGTATTGTAGGAGTTACAATATTATACTTTTTGTTTATGAATAGACATTTGTAAGATGGACTAAGAAAATGACAAAACAATGTAACTGTTATGACACTACCCTAACTGTATTGTTCCTAATATTTCTTAACTAATAATAATAGAACAAACTAATTCCTAGACACTATTTTATTCATTAAACGTAAATGAAATTAAAAGTCTTTGAACCTGTCCTTCTTGGCTGAGAACAACACCCAGTAATGATGCCCTTAGCTGGATGCTCCTGCATCATTATTTTATCAAAAAAATAAACTTTTCACCTATACTAGTTGAAATCTAAAACAGTAGCAAATAAAGAACTGTAAAAGGTTATGTCCTATAATATTGGTTCCATCTAGAGATAGTCTCTCCTTATGGGATGTTGATAATTGCAAAATAATGCCTTCACCTTGGGCCATGGAGTCATATGTTGTCTCAAGAAAACATTAGAGAAACTTTGAGGTCTAAAATGAGCCTCAAAATAAAAATGTAAAACCAAAATCAATTGAATAAGAACCAATAAGATTCAAGATGATGATTTCAACCATGGGGAATGATTCACCATTTTTGAGTAAAAATGTAAAAATAAGAATAATAAAAAAAATCTACTTTTTCAACTCGTATTTTCAATTTATCGCCATCGGGTTGTACTTGAATTTCGAGCAAGAGCAGTCATTGGATGCACAATTTTATTTATCATCAAAGTAGTACTCATGTTTCATACTTTAGATGTACCCTTATACACAAAAAATGAGAAATACATGAAAAATGTGATTGCAATCAAATTTTTTCATGTATTTCTCATTTTTCATGTAGTAGGGTATATTGAAAGTATGAAATATGGCTACTTCTTGGATTAGAAATTAAATTTTGCATCCAATGAGTGCTTCCACTCAAAATTTGAGTAAAACCATATGGAGATAAGTTGAAAATATCAATTCAAAAAGTAGTTTTCTCTTTTTCGCTATGTAATCTAATCTTATTTTATTATTTCCACTATTATTTTATAATATTCCTTAGGAGGTCCATTTTAGACCTCAAAATTTCTCTAATGCTAGCACACATGCATAAAATAAAATATTTAAGATACTTCACATTCACAAGAAGTTTAAATAGGTTACCATCCAAATTTCGAAGAACAAAAGTATTGTTTCCTTTGGGTTCTACAACTTAAAGGGGATAAACAACAAATTGTCAAATTTCCCATGTTTTTCTTTATCTTATCTTCAAGCATCCCATCATAACATCAGATTGTTAGGAGTGAATTCTCTTTCTTTAGCCTTTCCATCAAATATATTTTTCATTTTATCTTGATATTGCTACAATTTTTCCTTCATGCATTCTTTGTTTTGCTTTAATTTTGTAATTTGATTTATTCTCCCTATAATATCATTTGGTTCTTCAGTGATACCTATAAACATTTTATTAGAGTAAAAGAAAGTTGAGCATGAAAAGCAACACCAATTTCATATACAAGCTAAAATGGAGTTTTTCTTGTAGACCTTTTGGTTGATACCATGTTTCCCCAAAGTGCATATTTAAAATTTGCATCCCAAATTATCTTATTATCTAATAATACATTTTTAATAATCCTTATCAAACTCTTGATTGAATATGTTTCTACCTCATTTCCTTGAGGACAATAGGTCACTCAATGATTTAGAATAATATTTCTAACAAAAATTGTGACCTGGAGTAATTTGAGATCTTGAGCATTATTTGTAATAATCCTCATTGGGCAAATAAATATGGATAAAATATTTTGTTCTAAAAATTTAATGACACTTGTTGCAACCCTAGTGGGGATTGATTCCACCCACATAGTAAAATAATATGTGGTTATCATGATCAATTTATGCTTACTACTAGAGGGTGGATGAATTTGCCCTATAAAATATAATCGCTGCTATGGAAAAGGTGCTTCCACTAAGAATACAACCAATGGTAAAGGAGGGAGATTTTGTTTACCTACAAATATATGAAGCTAAAGATAGGCTCACACTTTAGCATTCACTTCTAAAAAAAATTAGGCCAATAGAAGCCTACTCTTAATATATTATGGGTTATTACTCTCCAAGCTTCCCTTATGAAATTTATCAATAACTCCATTATTTTGTTCCTTAGTTAGACATAGAAAAAGGACACATAATGGATCTTTCTAGTATAGTTGTTCATTCATAGTGCAAAACTTGATAGCTTTAAGTTTAAGATATTTCATTTTATCTCTATTCAATTTTGGTGGACATTCTAATTACTGCAAGTAATATAAAATATCCTTGTACCACATTAATGAAGATAAACTTTTTTTGACCATTCAGAAAGGTTCTTGTGGATTATGTCCATTCGGTTCTTCTTGAGAAGGTTCTTCTGGATTCTTCCCTATATAATTTTTGAAAGAGTACGAAATCAACATGATAGAATTTATTCCTAATTTTCTGTAATTTTATTTTTTCAGCACTTAACTAGTCTCTATCCTTTGGCTAAACTTTATAGGTTTAATTTCCATTCCAAATGCTTGGATTTTTTCAAATCACTTCCCTCTTTTTCCATCAATATTTAACTATGCCAAAATAATTTTGAAAATGTTATTATGAACACATGTAGTTATTTTAGAATAAAAAACATATGTCATAAAATACTTCAAAGCTTGAACTAATACATAATTTTTTCTTTCCAATATGTCATACTTAAGCTTAGCATCTCTCAAAGTTATGCTGAAGAAAGAAATTGGTTTTTCATAATCATCTTCACTTTTTCTGTAACAATATTGTTTGTAATGTATGACCTAAAGCAAAAGAAAATATAATAAATGTTGTGTTTAATATGGACTAGCTAAAACATGAGCTTCACCTAATTCCATATTTATATGGTAAAAAGAGCCCCATGCTTGAGGTGACCACTTGACATCATTATTTTTCTTAAGAATATCAGTCATATATTTTACTATCTGCATTATTTGGAACAAATCTTCTTCAGAAGTCTATCTTACCTAAGAATGATTGATTCTTTGTTTTTTTTTGAGCTAGGCGAATAAATTTGATTGTTGATACTCTTTCTAGATCAATTGTTACTCATTCTCTTGAAACAATGTGGCCCAATAATTTTTCCTCTTTGAGTGCAAAATAAGAGTTCTTCAAATTGAGGGAAATGACATGTTTTCTACATTTTTTAAATGTTTATTGAAGATACTTCAAATGTTATTAAATTTGTATTTTTCTCTAACAAATACAATACCCATGGCCCTTTCGAACCCCCCCACATATATCAGTACAATAGGCATTTTGGCATATACTAATGTAGTACCCCATGGTGTAGAAAAGTTTTTTTACTCTCGTATTCAACTTGCACTACTATTTGATTAAACCCTGATTATCCATTAATGATTGATATCCTTGCTACTCTAATTTCCCTCTGTAAAATGCAATCCGATTTCGGGAGAGGAAAATTTTCTTTAGAGATACTTTATTTAAATTTCTGAAGTCCACATAGAATTTGATCTCTCCATTTTTCTTTTTGATTGGGACAAAATTTTCTATCCACTTAGACTATATAAGAGGCACTATGATCATGGCATATAATAATTTCTTTACTCCTTTTTCAATTTTTGGTAACTGAAGAGGGTTGACTAATCTAAGATTTTGCTTGAATGGTTCATAACCTACCTTTAAGGTAAGATTGAGTTGAATTATTGATGCATTGTAAGTTTTGAGATCTTCATACTTATATGCAAACACATTAATATATTTCTTAAACAAATTCACATACCGTCATCTACTATGGAAAATATTTAGCCAATTTATTAAGTATTGGTTCTTCTTTTGGCTCAATATTATAATCTTTAGTCTCTTATGATTGTTCTTTCACAATTTTTTGACAGGTATGCCATTTTGATCAAATAATATCTCTAATACTACCAATCCCTTTGGAATGAATTTGTTTTTCAACTGCATAATCTTGTGATTTTCTATCACATCTTACCATCCAAGTTTAGAATATATTGTTTCAATTCCATCTTATTTCTTAGAATATTAATCAATATCAATAGCAACAAACTTGTCTACCAATTCTAAAAACTTTTGATTTGTTGATCACCTTCAAAAACTTGCGAGAGCTTGACATTGTCTAGAATTGTAAGTTTTGAGATCTTCATACTTCCATACAAACACATTATTATATTTCTTAAACATATTCACATACGTTCATCTCCTAGGGAAAATATTGAGCCAAATTAATAAATATTAGTTCTTCTTTTCTCCCAATATTATAATCTTAAGTCTCTTCTAATTGTTCTTTTGCAATTATTTTGATAGGTATATCATTTTGATAAAATAATATTTCTAACACAATCAATCCATTTGGAATGAATTTTTTTTCAAGTGCATAATCTTGTGATTTTCTATGACATCTTACCATTCAATTTTATAATTTATTGTTTCAACTCCATCTTATTGTTCGAATTCTTGATCAAGATCAGTAGTAGAAAACTTGTCTACCAATTCTAAAAACCTTTTGATTTGCTAATCATCTTCAAAACCTGCTAAACCTTGACATTTTCTAAAATTGAGGATTGATATATAATTTCCACTCCATAATGTAGTTGAGGATTTATTGGAATTTTGAAAAGGTCTACTGAAACTACTAAGGAACTTGCTATATGATTCCATTCATATAGAATTGTATCAATATTGAAAGCCTAATTTTTTTTCTCTACCATGTCTCAAAATTCATTCTTGTAAGATATAATCCTTGGATGCTTGGTTTGACAAGAATTTCTTACTCGTTTTATCACTAATTTAGAATAACTATAAACAACAAGATTTTGAATTTTGAGCTTCTTTGCACCTTCTGATACCAATAACATTTTTTTTACTTAGTTAGATCCCAATACCAATTCTTTTTACTCAGTTACATTATCTATGAATTCAAATTCCAGTTTAAAAGAAAGAAAAATGGTTTATTTTTATGGAGAAATTAAGATAGTCCCCACTCTTGAGCCTTCTTTAGTAGAGGCACCATCAAAATATAACTTCCATATAGTTTATGTTGAAGGACCAATACTACTAACATATATATATATATATATATATATATATATATATATATATATATATATATATATATATATATATAGATATATATATATATATATATATATATATATATATGAATCCACTTTGTCATTTTTAGACAAAATAAAACCTAAATCTTGTCTACAATATATACAAGAAAAAAAATAGGATGTTTTACATCACTAAAAATGTAGGAAAATTTTGATTCTCTATACAACCTCATGTATTTTTCTCCAAAAATAAAAACTATAGCATAGGTCATATAAAACTAGAGACCTCCTCTCAATTTTACACCCCATGACCTAGACAATAAGATTCCAAACTTTGGTGGTATATTCACTGCATCCATATCCATGATTTTTTATGGGATATGGGTTAATGGTACAACCAAATCTTTAGTTATACCTATACATTTAACTTTCCTCTAGTGAAATAAGTGAAAAATAATGGTATGGCATAGTTATGTCTAAGTCTAGCTTCTCCATTATAGATTTTTGCATTAAATTGTGAGAAGCTTCATATTCTAAAATATAATTGTGAAGTAGAAGGTCGTGGATGTGAAATGTAACATAAAAGAGAGCTACAACATCAGAAAGCTCCCCCACATGTGGCCCAAACTTGATAATAGAATTTGCATCTTGCAACTTAAGAGTATCCTACTGAGAATATGTCACTAAACCTTAAATCATTATGGACATCTATTGTTGATAAAAATAGATTCTTAGCCAATTCTATTAAATGTATAACAATTTTAACTTTCTCTAATTCATTTTCTAAGCTTAAAGGTACTACATATTTTTATATTTATGTTTATTCCTCATTATCCCTGATGTGATGTTGATGATTTTCTGAGGATGAAGGCCATTGTTCCTTTTACTAAGCTTTGCTTTGACTAGCTATAGTTGGTATATTTGGTATATTTTTCTTGCTTTGATGAACACATCAAACTAGATTTGGTCTAGGCCTCAAAGCATAATTCTTATGTAATCCAACTTGTAGGAAATTAGAGAACAATTTATATTGAGAGGAAATATTTGTGTCCATACCTTCAAACAATTTTTCATTTCTATCGAAAATGCTTGTCTAATTATAATAATCATTTATAACATAAATGAAGAAACAATAATCTTGTACACAATTCATTTCCTCTTCTAGTTGTGCAAGATCTCCTTCAATTTTATTATAAATGACTAATGGAAGTTTAATGGTTTATTCCATATTCCTCCTTTCTCTTCATAATATTTATGGATTAAACTACCTATGAATCTAATTTCAATTTATGTTTTTTTCTTGGCCCTATCTTGGAGGATTTCTTCTTTCCAATTCCATCCTAGTTATTTTATTTCAAATATTTATAATCATCCCTGTTATTTCATTTATTTTTTCTTCTTTCTCATATTTAACCACCCATGAAGGACCGAATTCATCTTTGACCTTTTCTTTTCCATTGGATTCATATTTTCTTTGATTTCACCTAAAGTAGCCATATTAGCTTCTATTTCAATAACAACATCTTGTATTCTTGAGAATGTTCTAGATATTGTTTCTCTTACCATTAAGGAAAAATAAGAATCAAAGGCAAGAATACAAGTGACCTTTGCAAGCTAGTGGATATGGTTTAATATCTGTAGGAATTTAATTTATTAAAACTTTTTTTAAAGTCAAGGACTAACTCTCCAATATAACTTTCAATAGATCCAAATTCTATAAGATAATATAATTATCCCTATTTCATCCCATTTTATTAAAAAACATTGTTCCAACCCCTATTAGGAAGGAATTGAATTGGCATCTAGCTTTTGAACTAATTGTTGACCTCTCCTTCCATAGATTGATGAATTAACCTAGTATAAAAGTCATAAGGCTCTATGTTCATGTTATAACAAAGTTGAGAAAAACTACCAATTTCTCTTCAATAGTAACTTATCCTACTCTATTAAACATTGGTATATATTTTAAATAGCCTTGAGGAAATGCATGCAAGTTTGTAGGTAGGTATAATGGGGCATTCCTTGTAGTTACTAAATTTTCTATTCTAGCCATTTTTTTCTATTGTTGTTGTACAAAATGCTACTATAAATCCTACTGAACTTCTTGTGCAAGAGGATTGTTGTGAAACTTAAGATGTTTATCCCTTTTAGGGATGCTAAGGGGAATGGAATGAGAAATGAGTGAAAAAAGTTCTTCATGATTAACTTCAGCTTGTTTAGATTTAATATCAATAGGGAATAATTCTTTCATGTCTTCATGTTGCTCAACAAGAAAATAAATTTGCAAGGATATCCCTTTTTCAAGGAGATCAAGAACTTTAGGGGATAATTATGGAAATTGAATTTGAGGTTTGTCTTCTGAATTTTTCGTGAAAGAAATAACTTCATGAGAAATACTTGAACTAGAAGCTTCTCATCTAACCCTCAATTTTTTTAGATGTATTAACTTTTGTCCATCTGATAGTACATATTTTTCCTCTGAATCAAGATTACTCATGAACTTTGTACTAGGTGTGAGGATTCTCTAGTAGAATTCACCAAGTGAAAAATATCAACCATCCTATTCCTTGTTCACTAGAAAGGAATGATAAAAATTGTTGTCCTAGGGAAAAATATATTTGGTGCTTTATTTCATGGAAATAGAACCAATTTGATGTTGTTTCCTAGGAGATAGTTCCTAGCTAGGGAACTATGCCAAGGAGCCATACTTGGTTTTTTATAAATGATTCAATATAGATTGTATATAATCTTCAAATTGGGTGACAATAGTTTTCAGATAAATCAATCAAAAGGATTCATATCAACCAACGCATATGTTTATGTGTATAAAGGAATGGGTCATAGACTAAGTGGCTTAAATTGAAAGATATTTAACATCAACAAATTCTCCAATCTCTCAATGAAGAAGATGCAAGAATAATATTTCATCAATGAAACACTTTCACAAAAAATAAATACATGAATTACTCAACATACAAGCTCACTAGAATGAGTTATGATAGAAAAAATTGAATCCAATCATACTTCCCTTTACTTATTAATGTGTTGTTGTTGATCTAATGGAAATTGATACTCAACTTTAGCCTCTAGAAGAGTACTTCTTGTAATTAAGAATTTTGTGGATGCAAAGGTCGTGATTCATAGGAAATAAATTCACATACAGAAATATTATAGCTTTCAAATAGTTCAAATAATAATTCATTATGATTAATCAATTTCAAAAATACTATCCACAAACTGGTACAAAACAATACAATATTGTGTTTTCTACCAAATTCCAACCCTTTTTCTGATTTTCTACACAATTTTGTTACAATAAAAGTTCATTGTAGATGCAACCTTTTTTAATATAATTTACAAAATAAGAAATAAGTTTAACAACTTGAGCTAAGTATATGCCATTTATCCTAATATAAATGCATTTTGTTGAGGTTATCTCAAAAAATTCATAAACAAACTTTACTAGTCTATCCCAATATTCTCTAACTTGGTGATGGAATATTGATAGCTTCCTATAGGAAACACCGAGCTCAACAAATTTTTGGTAATTGGGAGTGATTGGAAAATTAGTTTTTACTTGACAGAGGAGGTAAAAATCATCAATCAACTTGTTGTTGTAGAAGCTACTACAGCCCCCAGAATTTTCACCATTTAAAATTTTTAGTCATCTTTGTTTTTCCATGTTTTCATGGATGTGTTAGTTATATTAATTAGATCAATTCATTGTTGAATGCAATCCATGAATGGATAATTGTTATGAATGTAATTTCTATACGTCTCATCATGTTAATTTCCTTTGATACTTCATCTTTTTCTTTTAGACTTATATAAAAATGGGAACTCACGATCATTTTCAGACATTAGTCTAAAAGTAGGTTCTTTATGTTGTCTTGCAATTACAGACATACACATGGCATTTCGTAGTCAATATACTTAATAAATATCATGTTGAAAACTATAAGAGGACAAACTGGTATTTCATGCATGCAATTGAGCACCATCTTTAATTTTCTAAGGAGGCAAAGAGAATTTCCTTATCATCTCCAAGGATAGTATTATTATGAATACAGAATGTGAGGTCTCAACCTCAAGACAAGATGATGCTCATGAACTCCTAAGAATGTCTATTGATGGTATGCAATCGATATACCATGATGAAGCAGGCATAGAAAATTTAGTTGATAAAAAACGTGGAAGACAATGTTTATCCAACACATGTTTATTTTTCTCTTCAATCAATTGTTCATTGTATAAGGTTCCATTGTGAGTATCTTAGTTTCGATAATATGCTAGATCTTAGAGTGGAGACACATGGGGACATTGAATCTTGGGAATATGCACTAGCGTAGTCGACAACATCCAAATTACTGGATGGAGGAAACAAGTGATAATTCTATGTGAAAGCTAAAGAAAGATTTGTTGTACATGAAGCTCCCAACACTCTTACAATTGCATTGAAGAGATTTAAGAATGGAAATCTTGGTGAGCTAAACAAGCATGTTCCTTTTCCTAGAAATCTTGAATATATCACCTTATATGAGAAAAAATACTCATGATCCACCTATGTACATACTCTATGTTATAGTAGTCCATGTCAATATGTTGAATGCTTCCTCTTTTGAAATTATGTTGGTCATTTAAAGGTGAATGAGAGCTTGAACTCTGGAGATCAAAGGTGCTTGTGTGATATTTAAGTTCTATTCTTATCTTAGATTAGGGAAAAATAAGGAAATATAAGTTGACCTTTCAGTGCATTGGGATAAATTTTTGGAGCAAGGAAAAGAGGGAATAGGTAATCTCAACCTTCAAATTTTCTCAGAAGACCATGCAATGGAGGATAAAATGGGATTAAGTAAGATATAGGGGATTAAATTTTCCCAACTTTTTGTATCAGAAAACATTGATATAATTTATTCAGTTCAACGTACTCTTATTTTCACATTGTCTACATAGCTGGAAACATGAATTTTAATAGTGTAAAAAGTGTTGAAATTCATTTACAAGATTGAATTTCTAGTAATGATAATTACTTCTGTCTATTTACAAGTGTTTCCCATTAAATTTTTTATTTCATTCATTAGGTCGTCAAGATATTATATAATTACAATGCATAAAAATATAAGAGAGACAAGAAATTAGGCTAGATTCTAGGGAAATAATCACAAGGGGAAAACCCATAAATCCTTTTCTTACAGATTCTTTGTCAACAAGAGAAATCCAAGTCACCTCTAACCTGACTAGAAGTCCAATTTCCAAGTTATTCATCCATCAAAAATTCAACATGAATTCTATCCATAGGTCACAGAAGATAGATTACTCAAATATCTTTCATACCATAGAGGACACGTCCCTTAAATTTTTTTCACATCATGGAAGTTTGGTCCCTTAATTGACTCGCATTATCATAAAAAAATGCCACAAAGAATCCTAAACTGTTAAAGAGATATAACCACAGGATGCCCAAAACTTCACATAGATGATACTCAAACTATCACAGAGATGTTTCCAGAACTCTCATAGAAATGATGCCGTAACTATCATATAGATGATGCTCAAACTGTTACAAAGATGATCCCTGAACTGTCACATAGATGATGCTCGAACTGTCACAAAGATATAATCACAAACCTAGTTATCCTTTAATAGATGATCATAGAATTGGTTTCCAAAGTGGTGGAGGATAGGTTCCAATATATAGTTGTTCCTTCATATGAAAGGACACGTCCTTTGGGTAGGTTGACTTGTGTTTCTCGAGGGTCGACTTGGCAACTTGTAGGGACAAATAACACTTAAAAAAATTCAAATTTTCTTCTTTTCACAAGGGTCATGAAGAACATGCCCTTTTTCATTTTACTTTGATAAAATCAAAGCATGAAGAACATAATTGAAAATAAAAAAAAAAAAAAAAAAAAATTGGTTTTGTTTTTACATGAAATACATATTGATACAAGTAAAATTATAGTTACAAATATTGGACCTAGTTACAATTTCAACACTCCCTCTTAACTAGGTAGGTATTCATAATGACTTATGAGGATTTTCTCAAGTTGATAATTTCTATAAGAAAGTATTCATATCGATAAGCATCAATGATGATAGAATCATCATAACCAAAATTTTCAAACTACCAAGGCCTTAACAAGTAAGCTCTATCTCTCAACTAGATTAGAGAAAAATGTTGGGAGGCATTGAATTGGACATCACCACCTCTCAAGGAACATACCCCACCTAGGTTCATCAAGGTATGTCCTGGCAAGACAATTTCTTAATCCCAAGGAAAACTTTTTCCACTCGACCATTCTTATATTATATTAATGTACTTCAATTATGACTATTAGTCTTAGTCACAATACAAATCTCAAGAATGTTCATCCCTAATGCTTACTCAATCTACAATTATCCCTTTCAATGTTCATGTACTAGAGTTATGACTATCAGTCCTAGCCATAGTACATGATAGATGGATAACATGGTGTCCATTGTCACCACTTTTAAACAAGGAGGAGATATCCACAAGCCCAAGCTTTTCTAAAAAATACTCATCCTTTCCCTTAGAAAAAAACTTCATCAATGCATCGACTTCCTATATGTTATGGCCCCATTCTGCATCATGTCACAAATCATAATGTGCTTCAACATTATTAGCTCTATGACAATCTTCTTGTAGCTTTCATCAATACAACGTATCAGAATCGAATCTAGCATGTCATCAGATATACCACCAAACACTTTATAGAGCCAAACTAGTTCATAGTTGATTATACAAACTTCCATATCTTCTTCCTTCAAAATGAAAAAAAAAATTTCTTTATGATTTTCCAAGAAACCATATCAAATACTAACCATTAGTAGTATCTCTATTTTTCATTGTTACTACCAACCCAAATGATGAATCCTAAAGTCCCAAGTTGTAGTGTAATATCCTTCATGTCAACTTATGCTTACATCTCCCTCTTCAAACTACTCTCTCTTTCTTGTTATATGGAATTTGTATCTATGGATAAACACATTTTCCCTAAGTGGGTATTTACACTTAGAACAACAGAAAGAAAGTGGTTTAACCTTTTCCTATATTATATAGATGAGATGAAGGAACTTACTTGTGATCTTTCACTTCATTGATCTCCTTTGAATTTCTCTCATCACTCCCACTTGAATTGAATCTGCTTAATTGGTACCTGTCAACAGAAACAGAAGACAACAACGATCAAAGTACACGATCTATCTACTATAAATAAATGGAATCGAGAACATTTAAGCATATAATAATCATAGATATGAACAAGAACATGGGAAAAGGAACAAACAACTTTATTGGTGTAGAAGGAAGAGTTACACCCAAAGCGGTTCGATCCCGTGTCACTCATCCAACTTCAGTCCAAACACTCGTCACACCAAAAGCACATCAATCGAGCACCATAACATTACTTAACTTGAACTCAAATCTAAAACCAACAGTATTTCTCTACAATCTTCAAATTCTAGCCTCCTAATAATTATGATGAGTGGTCAATTTATAGGGAAATGCAGGCGATTATGTCATAAATTGGGCATTGAATGGATTTCCAAAATTGGAGTTAGTTTCCATGGAGAAAGGGATGAGAGAATAAAGGAGTAATTGATCCATAGCCTATCCAAAGTCAACCTCATAGGATGAGATAAGAGTTGCGCATCCTTCTAGAATTCTCTAGAATCAGAGAATATTCCTAGAATCTAATGCAAATTTTGCTCATTCTCACCCAGCGTAGGTCCCAGTGGGCCTAAGTGCACTGCAGTGCAGGCCTGAATGGGCCTACTTGCTTTGTAGCATAGTTACTCCTGACCAAGGCTGTGCTGATGTCCCAAGGAGGCATTTCAGCAGGGTTTCAAGCTAGGAAACTTTCATGGATGGAATCATTCAATTTGAGGACTAGTCTAGGGAATGTAACAACTAAATTAGGGTTTGATGAGCCCTAATTGTACTAGTCTAAATGTCGAGAGTGATGTGCCCAAATAAACATGTAACAGTTGCCTCCTAAAGAATGAAGTCGAAAATGATAATGTCGAGTGATATGCTTTATGATGTGCTGAGGAGGATCTGAAGCGGATAGTGACCTACGTCGATTACAATACATAATATCATGATTTTTTGAATTTTTCATGAATTGTTGAGGGAAGTCATACCCACACTCAGCATATAACCTTTTCATTAAATGCACATAAATCAGATAGTCATCTACAAATATAGACCCATGATAGGATGACCTTCTATGTAAAGCCATCGTACAAATGATTTAGTACTCTCGTGAAATCGTAGCCTGGATGGATGAAACTAGATCTAGGGTCTTCTATCACATCCAATAGTTCGCTCAAGTACAAGTCTAACCATGTGAAAATGTGATTTGAAGTCGAACATGGGAAGACACTATCTGATTACCAGCCAATGATGTAAGTTGTTAACAGACGTGAGAGAAATCACTGATAATGATAATGATCCTCAAGGTACTATAGTACATTATGCATGGTGTGAATATATGTTTTGATTTCGAACACCATACAAAGTATTTTGGTCAAAGGCCAGTGATGTCAAACTGTCGCCAGAAGTGAGAAACTTGTCATTGATGTATGAAAGCCTCAAGGTACTGGAAGGGTGTTTCTAAGTCAACTTCCTGGATAATGTGTTGAAGTCAACAAGAAGCGACTTGTCACATGAGGGCTTTGATGTATCCCCCATCAACGACATGAAAAGAGTGTAATTATTTTGAAGACAGAATGTGACTGGCGACACAATGTTCATGAATGGCGGTCATGAAAATGAAGGCTTATGAGTATTGCAAAGGATGAAGTTTACTGAGTGACTTATCTTGAACATGTCGGCGAAATTGAATGAATTGGAATCATTGACCCAAAACCAAAGTGATGGATGGTGTGATAGACCATAGATATGATAACCATCAAGTAGATAACCCAACCCAAATAGTCACATAGATGAAGTGAAAGTGTCATGTTCAAGAGAGACTTGCTACCATAAAGTGATTTATCCCTTTTCCCATTTTCCACAGTCATTATTAACCATTACCTCTTTATTTTTTTAAACAAGCCTGAGGAGGATAACATATGCCTGTAGTATAATTCCACCCTTCAGGTGAATCCATCACTATGTGATGTTTTAACGAGCCTAGCGAAGGTGAAACTCAGTCTTGTCATGATGGACAAGTTTGTCACTATTTGATGTTTTAACGAGTTTAATAACAATGAGAACTCGGTCCTTTTCATGTTTAGAGAGTTTGAAAAGGGACAAAAAGAAAACTCCACAAGTTCTTTTTCATAAATTTGTCTCTCAAGTCTGAAAAAGCATAAAATAATACAAGAGAGAACCTATTGACCATGTTCGATCAATGTATTCATTTTCCATAAGTAATCTATCTCAGTTCAGAAAAGGGTTAAACTTATACTGAGTAGATGTCGTTTCCAATCCATTTACGAGCTGAAAAGGACAAGTGCTCCGAAATCTTTTCATATTTTGAGAGTCTAAAAAGAACTTAAATAGGACTACAGGGGGGTTCGTTTTTCGATGTTTATCAGAGCTCGAAAAGAGATAAAAGTATGCTCTGTGGTCAAAATTAAAATTTACGATCATGCACATCAAATTCACTATATCCCTTGTAAACCTACTCAAAGAACCACCAAAAGGATTAAAAATACATGTTTCATTGGTAAAAATAGGTAAAAAATATAGTTTATTCATCTAATGAACATGAAATAACCATAAAACAAGAATTTACCAAGTCATTTTCACCATTTGATATTTACCATTCAATTTTGTGCTCTGAACCAGTTTTTACCTCAAACTTCAACAGATGATTGTGGGAGATTCTGCAGATCATTCTTCATGTTGTCAAGACCAGGTAGGAGATCTTCCTTTCCTCTTTCATTTAAGGTCATTCTTTTTCAATTTTAGGCAAATTTTTTAAGGTTTTGGGTGCCCTAGGGAAAATATATCTCGCCCTGGGATTAGCGCAGCCTAATGCATCGAAAACTACACTACAATGTAGTAAAGAAGAAGGGTACCTACTTTGTAACACATTGTCTCAAGACCAGGGCTACACTGGGCACAGTTTATAAAAAAATTTCTTTTGTTTTACCCAAAATCTCCTCAGTTTTTTGCATGAAATGGATCCTAACTAAGCATATGGTTTGATTTCAGACTTTGATTGGATTAGAATGGCTATTACTTGGTGTGAAAGAGACCATGAAGAATAGGATATGGTTTCCCTAAATGATCCTGGTACCGTTGAGGCCCTCGAAGACTGTGGATTACTCAAATATTTTAGGTTGTACGTGATAAGGTAACAGTTAGAACTATTGAAATTCTTATTTCATTCATGGGATCCAGCGGAACAAGATTTTCACATAGGGGGAAAAGTGCTCCCTATATTAATCGATGAAATTTACCTCCTTACAGGATTGTTGAGACGTGTTACCCCAATATTTCTTTCAGGTTTTCCTATGGGGGTGAATGAGTGAGGGACTACATTCGACAATTCTATCGACCAGGTACGCAACCTAGCAAAGATGGGAAGATAAACATCAGGGATGTTTGTGATTTTTCCTTATGAACAATCGTCTTCACTATCGCAAAGTTGGCGGGTACTGTGAGACTTCATCTGGCGAACAGGTCATACATGCAATATGCACTTGAGTGTCTTGAGCCAACTATATTCAACTGGTGTGAGGTAGTTCTCTCTTTTATGAAAGAGCAGCTGACCAAAGTAAAGAGCAGTAAGATGAAAACATTTAGCTATGGTTCGATATTGATTTCATTTACTTTAGAGAGAGTTCCATTGGTGCAACCTCAACATGTGTCACTGAGTTTAACTAGTCCTAGAGATCCACGAATGCAGAGATGGGTTCAGTTAATGGCTTGAAATGCTGGTCAGTCATCAATCTCATTTCCTCCTACATTCTTCAGTTGGATCCATCAACAACACATTGTCATCGAGGATCATCCATATGCAGGGATGGATTTTCATGGAGATCCGGATTTGAGATTACCAGTGGGTGCTCAATGGGGTGCTATAGGTAAATTGTTTTGACCATGTGTTTTGGTTTTTTAAGTTCTTACATGCTTTTGTGTTTCTGATGTTTCCAAGAATAAACTAAAAATGTTTTCATGCATATAGATGTTGGAACTATTCAATTGATGGGTCATCAACAGGAGGCGGGTGAACCAGTGTAGAGAAATGTTGGCAGAGTAGTTGTTTAGGATTTGGATCTAACCGAGACACTCGCAGAGCTGTAGGATCATATAGAGGGGTTAACCCTTGGTATACCGAATGTCTGGATTAAGGAGTTACTGATGAGGCTACAACGCCATACTATTAGGGTACCTAGCCATTGGATGAGGCTATTGCGCATGATAGCTCAGGCAGTGACCTATTATCATGAGCATCATTAGGTCTACTTAGGATGATTTACTCTATGCATTTTGAGTTTTGAGATAAGATGACCAACATGTCTTGGACACAATTTTTTTTAAAAACTTTTAAACATCTATCTATTTTACTTTCATTGTTTTTATATGGTTATGTGTAATCCTATTCAATTGTTGATGTGGATTGAAAATTTACTTTTTACATGTGTCGTAAATGTTTGTTTAACACATAGTTTGCTAAAGAATAAGTCAATGTGTTAAAGTTCTTGGAAATGTGTTGATATTGAATGTAATCAAAATGTCTTTCCAAGAGATGAACTATAAGGAACATAAGATAAATAGTTGGATTTCAAATGGTATAAACATTTGTAAGTTGTAGTACGACAAGTTGTGAGTCTAGCCTAATGATGATTCGACAAATGCCAAGTGAAATGGCATCAGAGTGGTGTTCGATCAATGTGTTATACTCAATGATATTGTTCGTAGGATGACCAATACAAATCCCTTGAAAACTCACTAACCACTTGGAGTGAATATGGCCCATGTTGTAGAAGATAGGTTCTGCGTACTACAACTAGCACAATTGGCATAACCAACAAATGGTTCCAAAGATTCTAACATCTGTAACAAATGAAAAGCAGATTACTTAACCACATGAAAACTCTAAAAGTCACATTATGACACACACACACACACACACACACAATCAAAGCATATATACAGTGTTTTTTACTATGCACAATCAAGCATAGTAACGTTTAAGATACAAACTGTTTCGGGGCTGCAATAATGGAATTCCATCATAATCAACTAAATCATAAGCTCCTTTTGCCAAAAAAGACTTGACAATATAGGGGCCCATCCATATGTTGAAAATAGCAACAACAAATGCTAAAAATAGAAGTGCTAAAAATAGCACTACTATAAATAGAAGTTTGGGTACCAGTGTTGGATTGAGAAACATGGAATGAAAAATGGAAGTGCTAAAAATATCATTCTATTTTTAGTAGTTTGGGATGGATTCCTATTTTTAGTCAATCCTTGTACTAAAATAGGAAGTAAAATTCGAATTTGAACTTAACAACTATTTGAAAATAAATAAATTAATTCACCATGACTTAATTAGTTGTGAAAAATCAAACATGAAGTCTATGTGAGGACATGCAATAGTTTCTCTCTTAATTGAGGAATTTATCCATTAGTTAAAGAGATAAGGATGAGTTCTAATTTGAGTTGTAATTAGTTGTCTTAGTTAATTGACTCAAGTCCAGTTAGATTGATTTAAATAGTTTGTTTCAATTAATGTGAGTTCAGTTAGTTAATGCATGCTTGCATATAACTGTTGCACTTCAGATAACTAAATATTCTCTCATGAATAACTCATGCATGTCAGTTCAGACAGAGACCCAGTTGAGATCAAAGGAGGGAAAGTGTACTATCAGTTGGATGGATTTTTCCTATAAAGGAAACTCATCCATGGAGAAGGAATTATCTCCTTGAGGATTGCACAATTGGATCAGAGGTTAGTGAGTGTGTGAAGAGGCTAATTCACACAAGTGGCTACACTGGACCCCAAGGAAAATTGTGCAAAGAAATAGGAGGCTTGGAGGGCAGAGGAGAAGGATTGCGAGAGGCCTTTGACTGTCTATGAGCAGTAGAGGGATTGCAGAGAGAATCGGATATCTTGTGAGATGATTCTTTTTGTAATCCGGTCTATATTTCCACTTGTAAGATAATACAAAATTTTGGTTTTAGGCTGAGGCTTTCCCCTGGTTATTTCTTCTGTGTTATTTGTGATTGCTTCTCATTCTTAGTTATATGTGTTCTCATTGATCGTGCTCAAATTGATTAAGCTTCCGCTAAATTGGTTGTAGAAGTAGATCAAGTATTTTGCTCTAGTCTATTGCATTATCAGGTGATCTACAAGTGGGAATTTCTACATGGTATCAGAGCAAAGTTGATCAAGGTGAAGAACAGTATACAAGAAGGAGAAGTTCGAAGTTTGGTTCCTAAATATAGAAATCAAGTTCGTATCACATCTCTATTTCACCTATGGCGTTCAGTGGTTTAAGACTTGAGTATGCCCTTAATGGTAGCTTGAATTATATAGCCTAGAAGGATCACATGGAGTTATTATTAGAGGATAACGGCCTAAAGAACTTCATTGATCAAAAATTCCCCATGCCAACTCATGCTACTCAACTGGCGGAATGGCATAAATGTGTGGCTAAAGCAAGCGGAATTCTCCTGGAGGGAGTTCAAGACCACATTGTCATGAGCCTACATGGGAAGGAGACACAGTTTTCAATGTGGAAAACATTGAAAGGTCTATATCAGAATAGCAGTGATCAGAGGACGATGGCGCTAAAGGAAAATCTTGGAAAGATCAAGTGTGAAAAGGACGACGTGATCTCTACATATCTAAACAAGCTCACCACATGTAGGGATGAGGTTGGAAGTGTAGGGATCATGACAATTGATGATGACATGGTGAGTCTTGCACTCCCTGGTCTTCCTAAGAGTTGGCATAACTACTAGGACTCGGTTAATGGAACAAAGAAACTACCAGATTGGGAATGACTTTGGTCAGATCTGATGCAAGAGGAGATAAAAAGAAGCAGCAGCGATGGTTCTTAATCCATGGAGGATGAAGAAAACTGCGCCTTAGCGAGTAAGGCAAAGAAGGGGAAGGAGAAGGATTCTCTTTCCCAATCCAATTCTTCCCAAGGTTGGAAGAAGTATGAAAAATCAAAAGTGCAATGCTTTCATTATCATGAGGTGGGCCATTTTGCTATAAATTGTCCACTGAGGAAATCCAAGAAGGGATTCATGGAAGGATCAGAAGGTGAATCATTGGCCTCACAGTTCGAGTTGGATTTCACACTGTTCGCATGCATGGTTTCATCCATGGTGGGAAGTGGTTGGTTTCTTGACGGTGGAGCTTCTTTCCACATGACTGGTGACAAGAGTTTGTTCAGTACTTTGGAGGATAAAGATCTACAGATACTCATAGCGATGGGTAATGATGAAAAGTATAGTGTCCCAGGTGTAGGCATGGTTGTTTTTCAAAGGGAGCATGGAGCTCGCATTACCTAGACCGATGTCAAGTATGTACCAGGACTAAAGATAAATTGGGTGTTGATTGCGATGCTGGAAGAGAGAGGCTATGATGTTGTCTTCAATAAGGGAAATTTTTTCCTTAGACACATCATCACTAGACAGGTGAAGCAGATCAGTTCACGGGTCAAGAACCTGTATGCCCTTAAGGTTCAAGATGCATGGAAAGCCTTGAGGAGTAAGGCAATTGATGGAGACTTGGTGGTTGAGAGGGAGAGGACACTACCTCTCAACATGAAGTGCCAGTAGAAGTCTCAGACAATTGTGGAGGAACCACAGTTGGTGAAGCAGCTTCAGGAGGTTGTGGAGCAGCCACAACTGGAGAAGCCGAGAGGAGATCGAGTGGAGGCATCCACTAATGGAGAGACCTCCGGTAGGGGGAAATTTTGGGCCAAGTGGGTAGAGGGATCACATGCAACCATACCTCCATGTGGGAGGTGAGGCAATGTGGAGGTGATTGTCTCAAGAAGGCTAGAATATGGGCACGATCCTTGAGGTACCCAACCATTTTGATTCAACTTTGCTATGGGAGCCCTGATGAGGAGTAGCAGGACTGGCCAAGTGGGTAGAGATAGATGCAGATGGAGTGATAGAAAGCTATAGTGTAGGAGTCCCAAGACTGTGTAAAGCTAGCAAGCTGCAGCGATGCGAGAGGCACAGTACTTTTGCACTAGTGTAGGATGGCATAGTGGGGTGTACAATGGTGCGAAATGCATGGAGATGTTGCAACAGCTCAGAGGTTAGAGAGGGAGCACTTGTCAATGGTAGAGGGAGCTTCAGTATCAGAGTATGTTTCTAGCCCAACAGAGAGGTCAGTGGGGAGTTTTTCTTTTGTTTCTAGAGTTGCTGGAGCAACCACACTTGGTAGAAGTGTTGCATGCAGAACATTCTGAAGGTACAAGATCGGGTTCGAGTTGAATGCCTTTCTTTCTGAGAGGGAGTGTTGAAAATAGCAATAATAAATGCTAAAAATAGAAGTGTTGAAAATAGCACTGCTATAAATAGCAGTTTGGGTACCAGTGCTGGATTGAGCAACAGGGAATGAAAAATGGAAGTGTTAAAAATAACATTATATTTTTAGCAGTTTAGGATGGATTCCTATTTTTAGTCAGTCCCTAGACTAAAATAGGAAGTAAAATTCAAATTTGAACTGAACACCTGTTTGAAAATAAATAAATTAATTCACCATGAGTTAATTAGTTGTGAAACATCAAACATGAAGTCTATGTGAGGACATGCAATAGTGTCTCTAATAATTTAGGAATTAATCCATCAATTAAAGAGATAAGGATGAGTTCTAATTTGAGTTGTAATTAGTTGGCTTAGTTAACTGAGTTCAGTTAGTTAATGCATGCTTGCATATAACTGTTGCACTTCACATAACTGAATATTCTCTCATGAATAACTCATGCATGTCGGTTTAGACAAAGACCGAGTTGAGATCAAAGTAGGGGCAGTGTATTATCAGTTGGATGGAATCTTCCTATGAAGGAAACTCATCCCTAGAGAAGGAATTATCTCCTTGAGGATTGTGCAGTTGGATCAGAGGTTAGTGACTGTGTGAAGAGGCCAATTCACACAAGTGGCTGCACTGGACCCCAAGGAAAATTGTGCAAAGAAATAGGAGGCTTGGAGGGCAAAGGAGAAGGTTTGAGAGAGGCCTTTAACTGTCTATGGGCAGTAGAGGGATTGCGGAGAGAATCGGGTAGCTTGTGAGCTGATTCTTTTTGTTAATCCGGACTACATTTCCACTTGTATGATAATACAGAGTTGGGGTTTTAGGCGGAGGATTTCCCTGGGTTATTTATTCCGTGTTATGTGTGATTGCTTCTCACTCTTAGTTATATGCGTTTTCATTGATCGTGCTCAAATTGACTGAGCTTCCGCTAAATTAGTTGTAGAAGTAGATCAAGTATTTTGCTTTAGTCTATTGCATTATCAGGTGATGGGCAGGTGGGAATTTCTACACCATAACGGTTCAAATTTTATTGCCCCTAATTTATCGGCTTCCTGATCATAAAGCAAGACCAGGTCTCCTTCTGAGAATATGTAAAGCTTGACTTTTCCATCATATTGTGCCTTAATTCGTTTCTTATTTGCTTTGTTGGCCAATGCGGCTTCACGACGTGTTTCATCTAGATGGATGAGTTCTAAGAAATGTGATTCCTCATCAGAAGTGTCAGGTAACAGGTCAATTATGAGTTTTAATGATGAAATTTCACATTGTATGGGAAAGACTACCTCCAAACAATACACCAATTGAAAAGGTGTGAATCTAGTTGCGTTTCTTACTGAGGTTTAGTAAGCCCACAAAGCTGAGTATAGGATCAAATGCTAGTTTCGTTTGTGAACTCCTATCATTTTTTGCGACATTCAATTAAGGATTTTTTTGATGGCTTCAACTTGTCCATTACCTTGCAGATAATAAGGAGTAGAACTATCATGTGAAAGTCCTAACTTGGCAGTTAATTCAGTTATCATATGGTTGCGAAAATGTGAACCATGATCTGTAACTATAGCTTGTGGTACACCAAACTGTGTAGCCACATGGTTGAAGAAAAAAATAGCAGTCGTCTGACCACTATTTTTTAATGTAGCATCACCTCGGCCCATTTCATAAAATAGTCCATGACAACAATAATATACCCATGCCCCTGGGTCGAGGGAGGGTTACATGTCATGAAATCAATGCCCCATTTTGCAAATGGTCCAACAATGATGACAAGATGCAATGGTGTAGGTAGTAATCGAGTTTTACAGTCAAAAATTTGGCATGCATGAAAACTTACTACAACAATAATGCATTCATTAAATATGGTTGGCTAGAAGTAACCAACACGGAGAATCTTCTGTGCGGTAGCATAACTAGAAAAATGTCCATAAAAAACACCAGAATGGCAATCATTTAGAACTTTCTCAGCTTCCTCATGTGTGAGGTACCTCTGTAAAATTGTATCGATGCCATGACGATAAAGGGTGTTGCCAATGATCATATAATCCTTGGCTTGATATCGAATACATTTTTTCAAGCGAGAGGTATCGGGCCGAAAGGTTTGGGTTTGGAGATAGATTAGTATATCTCCATACCAAGGGTCAGATGACGAAATCATAAACAAAGACTCATCTGGAATTGATGGTTTCGTTGTTGAGTCGATGTTGGTAGAGGGAAGGTCACAAAGAAGCTCAAAAAAAAAACTAGAGATTCTTTGACATGGACTTCATGAATTCCAAATCAAATTCCTGCAAAATGATGATCCATTTTGAATATTTTCCCTCCAACAATTAACGTGACAAGATGTATGTCATAGGGTTGCAATCTGAAATGACAGTGGTCTTTTCGAGCAGGATATAATCATGAAATCTCTATACAACCTAAACGGTAGCCAAAGCTAACTTTTTGATGTAAGAGTACTTAACTTCTATATCATTGAGATTGCGACTCAAATAATAGATTGGATGTTCAGTCCCATATTCTTCTTGGACTAAAACCATAACAATGATTGTATCTGTAGCGGTGAGATACAAGAAATAGGTGTTCTGATAATTAGGGGCATATATTAATGATGCTCATATCAGGGTATCTTTGAGAGCATCAAAGGAAGCTTGCGCAACCTAGTCCCAATGGAAGGGAATTCCATTTTTCAAAAGATGAGTAAATCCTTTAGCCATTTCAGCATAGTTTGGAATGAATCCCCTTAGAAAGTTAGCCTTCCCTTGGAGTCTCTATAACTTAAGTATGTTGGAAGTTGGAGGCAGATCAATAATTTCCTTAACCTTCAAAGGATTGCCTCAAATTCCTTCTTTAGACACTACGAATCCAATAAAACAACCAGAACCAACACAAAACACACATTTATGTGGATTGAGTTGAATTTTGTAGTGTCGGCACCGTAAAAATATGGCTCTCAGATGTTGCAGGTAATCAACCCATTTCCATGAATGAGTAGGTAAATCATCTAGATAGGGTTGAACAATGTGTTTGATGTCATGGGAAGAATAATTCATTTCCCTCTGAAAAGTTTCCCTAGCATTCTTAAAACCAAAAGCGAGTTTCCTATATGCGAATGTGCCCCCAGGACAAATAAAGGCAGTTTTATCTTGGTCTTCTGGGTGGATATCGATATGATTATAGCCAGAAAAGCCATCCATAAATGAAAATATTTCATATCCGACATAGTCATCAATTATCTAGGCAATAAAGGGAGTGGGATAAATTTCTTTTAGACAAGAATTATTAACATCCCTATAATCAACACACACTCGTATTTTTCTTTGTTTCTTCATGATAAGATCAAGATTGGAAATCCAAGCGGTAAGAGGAACGAGGTATATGAAACGAGCATGCAAAAGTTTTTCAATTTCTGCTATTATGGTAGTAGCCTTCTTCGGATGAACAGGACAGAGGTGTTGTCGTACTGGTTTGACATCAGGATATATTTTAATCTTGTGTTCAACTATACTATAATCAATACCTCACATTTCCTCATATGACCAAGAAAATATATCGCACAATTCAAGAAAAAGAGCACGGTAAGTTTCAAGTTCCAATGGAGAACAATATTTTCCAACATGGATGCTTTATACAATTCCAGGTTTGGTCGAAATATCAATAGAAATGGTTTCTTCGATATTCGATAAGTTTCGTTCGTAATCGACTGTGTCAATAAATATAGAATTCAAAAGGAAAGAAACTATTGAAGGGTGATTTAGTTCATTTGGAATATCTTATATGTGATCTAGAATATGGGATCGATGATGATAATTTTCCCATGGTTCTTCTTCTGTCATCATTGATTGGATGATTCCTTCATCAGTAGAAAATGTACATGAAAAAGGATCAGAGGAAGTACCATATTCTAATGAACGATCAACCCATATAATTGGTGATGATGGATTTCTATTTTCCACACAAGCTAAGAAGATTGATTGCTATGCAAGCTCAATGGGGCTTAGTGGCGTGGTTTCATTATGCATATCAACTTCATAATTATTGGAAATCTTCCATGAATCAGATGAAGTGGAAGATATCAGGTTACAGGCCTAAACTTTTGCAATTTCCACATTTGTGATGGTGACAGTAGCAAAAAGGTATCCATCAAGGAAGAATATTTGAAGATACCTACTCCAATGTTTTGAAGGGATAGCAGGGGTCCGTGAACTAATAGAATTCTTCCAGTTGCCTGTGAGCTAGAGGTGAAGAAGGTGAGTTGATCAATTACTGTGATTTCGCCTTTATGAGGGAAAGCGATCTTACGAAAGTATGTCAAAACCACAACAGCCATAGCATAAACCCACGGTCTTACTAGTAAAATGTTGTAGTCAAGGGGTATGTCAATGAACTCAACTTCAATAGTTACCAGTTTTCCCCCTAGTTCTATCTGCAAGTTACTTAAAATTCCACAAGGCGTATAAGTGCGGCTGTCAAAAGCTTTTAAAATTGTAGGTGATCGCAACAAAGGTGGTGAGCCAAGTGTTTTCTAGTGATTCATTGACATGATACAAGTAGATGCACCCTCATCAACAATGGTTCGATGAATGCGTTTATTCAAAGCGTTTACTTGGATAAAGAATTCTAACTGTGCTGGTAATTGTGGCGTATAACTTGCATGGTTAAAAACCACAATATTGGAATCTATTGGATCAATTCCACCAATTGCTGACAATAAAGCCTGCTTTTGGGAGGGAAAATTTTGAAGCACCTCAAGCGTTGACATAGCAGAAGGTGACTGAGCCAAATCTTCTACTATGTTATAATTTTGCACTACTCAAGCTCAAGGGTTGAATCTAGATTTATGAACAACTTCTTTAGGTGGTTTTATTGTTAACTTTGGTGCAATGGGTGGTTGAATGGAGTCAGACGAAGTCGAATTCGAAGCATTGGGCTGATGTGTAGCTTGGTTGTTTGACGACAATGATGGATTACCATAATATTTACTTCATGTACTCACCAAAACAATAGTCTTAGGCTTAATGGCAGAAAGCATAAGTACTTGTGAAGTGGAAGCATGAGTTGTAGCAACCATATCAGTCTCTGGGTTTGGAAAAGGGTCTGTCAACACAACAAATGTATTAGAAGTCTTAAGAAATTTTCAAACTTCAGAATGGTGAGGACGATGTCGCATAAACTACTCCTCATTATATATTAAACATGGGAAACGAGGTTTCCTAGTTGAAGAAAAGGAATCAGATCATTTCTCTTGCGAGGGAGGATTTTGTTTCTTTTCAGTTTTCCCCTTTTTCTTGCTTCAAGGTTGGTTTGCATTTTTACCTTTGTCAGATGACACGACATTTATTTTGGCAAGCAAGTGTATTATCAGATGCATTGAGAAGTTTGATTTGAAATAACAAGTGTTTGACTAGATGGTTTACTTGATGTTTGTGTGCTAGAAGAATCTATCACACCGTGACCAGCATTAGAGTCCTTACTGGATGGAGGTGGTGGAACAGTAAAAGTTGGTCTGGGTGCATTTGGAATCTTATCATAGCACATGCCAGACTGGGTATAAATCAATTCTAAGTATTGGGCATGAGAAATTACTTGCTCTTCAGTAACAACTCCTCCTTTAGCAACATCCTCGGTGATAGATGGAAACAAGGATTTGATAAACCACTAATCTAAAAGATGATCAGGAACAAAAGTTTGACCATTCGACGACGATGATGTCACTTGTGAATATGATCAAAAATATGAGTAGCAGTAGTCTGTTTAAATTTGGTCAACAATGTTGTTCTAGTTTCATATCTGATGGGTAACTGCAAGTGGTTTAAAAATGTAGTGGCTAAGGATGTGAAGTTGTCAAATGAAGCTCATGGTAATTCAATATACCACTTTGCAGCCGGACCAATAAGTGTTCACTAGAAAAGACGTAGTCTTACTGAATCATCATTGAGGGATTTGGATGAATAGCATAAATGGAAAGTGATAACTTGGTTGAACGGATCTTCTCCAGGCTTTCCATTGAACTTAGGAATATCAGAAGTAAATTTGTGAGGAACCACCAGCCACCAAGGTGCATAAATAATGGGATCATTGGTAAGCCGATTTAAATCTGGTAATTCAAGTGTTTCAATAAAAGGAAACTGTGGGTTTAGGTCGGGTTGAGCATAACTAGGGTAAGATGGAATTTCCTGGACAATAGGCGTTTGGATACCAGCCGCTGGTAACCTTGACAAGGGTAGGTTACTTGAGTATATCCAATATAAGGTGGTTGTTGGGCACCATGATAAATTTGCTGTTTTCCAAACCCAACATAAGCTTGTTGACCAAAACTTGGGTAAAATTGTTGTTGACCAAACCCAGCATAGGCTTGTTAACCAAGTCTAGGATAAGATTGGTACTGTTCGAATTGATGTTGTTGATATTGTGGTTGCCATGGTTGTTGATGTAATTGTTGTTTCCTACCAATGTATTTTTGACCAAGTTGTGAATAAATTAGACCAGTATAAGTCTGAGTCATCCCAGTTAATGTTAAACTAGCCTGAGGTTGTTGGATTCCAGGCATAAACTGTTGTTGTAAAACAACCAAAGAAGACTAAGTCTGTAGACCTAAAACTTTAGGGTCAGAGGTTGAAGGACCATCTTGCAAAGTTTGAGATACAATTAACTGATCTTGCAACTGTGATAAAGTCGTAACGACAGGTGTAGTAGGTATGGATGAAATAGATTACATTGCTTGTGATGGATACACAAGCCTTGGTTGAATGGGCATTGTAGGCTACCATTGACAAACAATCATTCTAGAATAAGTTGGATCTAAAGATGACGGTATAATTCCATATGATTGCCCCCCAAAAAATGGAGGATAAGTAGATTGGGCATATTTTTCTCCATATGGAGGGAATCCAGTGTAGAGTGGATACATTGGATGGTAAGCAGATGGACTAGCTTGATATTGACTTGATGGATCAAACTATTCAGTATCCGTAATTGACGAACCAGGTAAAATTCTTGCAGACAACATGGGTGAAGACCATGGACTAGAAGCAACACTAGAGTGAGTTCCAGGTAATGATTGGTAACCCAGTGGGATAGACGAAACACCATATAGATGTGACTCAGATGTTGTGGTAAACATCAAAGAAGTAGTGACAGTAAATGTTGCTGCATCTTTAACAAATGATACAGTGTTCAATGTTGTTTTAGCCATAGTCAAATGACCCTATAAATGTCCTAATGGATCTATGGGAGTTTTAAAGTAAACATGATCAAAAGGAGCAACAAACTGAGGAGAATAAGGATAAGGATAAAGCCTTGGTCCAAAACGAGTTGGAGTTCTAGGTGTTTCTTCTTCAGATTCCTCTTGAATAGCAATCAAACTAGGTGGAAGGATTTCACCATCAGGTCCATAATAAATTTCTGGTGTTTGACTCTGTGGTAAAGGGGAAGCCTCAACAGTTACAAATGTTTGACGATAAACTGTTTGATCATATTCTGGTATGGGAAAAGATTCTAATTGTTCAACTTCGATATTCAAGTGTTCTAGTAAAAGAACAATGGGTTCAGGATGAGTTTCTTGAAGAACTTTTGGTTCAGAAGTAACTTCTTGTTGAACTATGATAGGTTCAGGACCAACTTCCGTTTGAATAGATTCAAATTCAGAAGTAATTTCTTGTTGAACAACTTTGGGTTGAGGATCAACTTCTTGTTTGAAAACTTTAGTTACCATTTCACTAAGTTCAATTTTAGTGTCCTCAAGTAATTGTAAAGGTTCCACTTCAGTAGAAGATAAACCAGTAACTATAGGAGTAACTGGGGTCACAATACTTACTGATATATATGACTCTGGTAATTTATATGAAGAACCAAAAGTTTGTGACGTACTGGAAACAATTAAACGAGACCGCTTTTTCTGACTAGGTGTAGCTTCAGGGGGTAAAGGCGGTTTACTTATTGTCCTTTGTGAATGACGGGGTAAAGGTTGATGTTCCTCCACGATTCCTGATTGATTTTATTACAAAAATAAATAAACAAAAAGAGGGTAATCTAGGCAAAAGGATTACCAAGCAACTGTGAATTGCAATACACTACCTCAGTAAACCAAGGACTTAACATGCATGCAGGCAATCTCCTAGAATGTTGTGTTCGGTGTATCACAGTGTACAAGGTGGTTGACTCGGTTACCTAAGGATGGATAGCAACCTAATGTAGCCCTCGCATATATATCTCAAAGTATGTGGAGGCCCAATCCATGTTAGCACTGTCTAACACGAAACTGCATAGTGGGAGCATTCCTTTATACTTTTCATACTATAACATCGCCCTATATACCTAAAAGTACGTGGAAAAGCTATGATATACTTACATACGTGGAATGAGGTATCACACTTAGAATGTATTGCAGAAAATTAGTGACAACTGCTATGTTTAATGACATCGGCACACATCTCTAGCCTAGACCTCTAAATGTTATGTGTTATGTTACAATGATCCATTAGGTTAATTGAGATAAATTTTAGTTGATCTTGTTTTAAAGTTTTCCTTTCAAGTTCACTTTGTGATGTTTCTGAAACTCCTAGAATGCAACTATGATGAGACATTATTTTCATTTGATTTGAACAATGAAAACTGTAATTAAAAGGGATAGAACAATTAAAATCTTTGAACAAAGAGAATAGAGCACATCTAATGCAACTTTCCCTATACTATTCTTACAAGCACACAAAAACTTCTAAATTCATAATACATGTTTTCCTTTCCATTCCTTTAAATTTTAGATGAACATAAGGAAACTAAATGCACAAATGATCAATCAATACTTTGTGCAACAAACGAAGACTTTACAACAGTTTTGTTTTCAAAAAAATGAAGACTTTACGACACTTCTTTTTTAGAAAAGCCTAATCGATTGTAAGCTAACTTTGACAATGAATTGATAATGATAAAGAAATCACTTAAGAAATAGTAAACAATCAAGGCCAAAGTAGGGCTAGGAGAAGAAATACAAACTAATTTCAGAGCCATAGAAAACATTGGTCTTTCAGCAAACAACATCAAAAGAAAATTTGGAAAAAACCTAGCCAAAGATGGGTCTTTTAGCTTGACGAGGATCAGCACAGCCCTGAGTGGGAGATAGTGCATTACAGTGCACTGCCTCTAAGCTAAGGCTACTCTGTAGTGCACTGTGTCAAGACCATCACTGCACTGGTGCCAGAGAGTCAAATCTAGAGACATTCAAGCACACATTTTGACCAAAAACACTTCAAAATGACTAAGAAGAGATCAATGAAGTCAAGTAAAGTCTACTAGGATGTAGTATGATGAGGATAAACTACCAGGAATGATAGTCGTTCCGTAGTACGGTCGTCAATTTGTTATATGTAATTTGTATCTACAGATAAACACATTTTCCCTAAGTGGGTAGTTACACTTATAACAATAGAAAGAAAGTGGTTTAACCTTTTCATATAATATATAGATGAGATGAAGGAACTTACTTGTGATCTTTCACTTCCTTGATCTCCTTTGAATTTCTCTCGTCAATCCCACTTGAATTGAATCCGCTCAATTAGTACCTATCAATAGAAACAGAAGACGACAATGATCAAAGTACATGATCTATCTACTATAAATAAATGGAATCGACAAAATTTAAACCTATAATCATCATAGATATGAATAAGAATATGGGATAAGGAGAAAACAACTTTATTGATTTAGAAGGAAGAGTTACACCCAAAGCGGTTTGATCCCGTGTCACTTATCTAGCTTCAGTCCAAACCCTCGTCACACCAAAATCACATCAATCTAGTAGCATAAAATTACTTGACATGAACTAAAATCTCAAACCAACAGTATTTCTCTACAATCTTCAAATTCTAGCCTCCTGATCACTATGATGAGTAGTCAATGTTATTCTCTTAACATGCAAAATGATACCCAATACAGAATATGCAAAGAAAAGATACCCAGAACACAGAATAGCAATGATTTTATTATTCAGAGAGTAATGTTCACTTGCCTCTTTGAGGTTGCAACCTCCAATAGAGCAGAGCTCGATTACAAAATAAGACACGATACTCCTCGCAGGGAGTCTCTATCCTTTATATATGACTCATACATGCAATACCACGGGCCAATACCGTGGGTTTTATTAATACCATATATCTAATACTACGACCCATTTGCAACTAAATGTGGTCTCGTCATTAATTGCGGGTTAACCACTTACAAATATTAATATGGGCTTTATTGACTCTTTACTATGACGTGATCCCATGACATAAATAAGGGGGTTAGGGTGGGACCCTAAAATTCCCTCCCCCTTAAGACTAGCCTTGTCCTCAAGGCTGAAGCTATGGAAACTGCTGAAGAATAGTGGCGGGTTCCCAAGTTGCATCTTCCAGAGAGGTGTCTTTCCATTTGACGAGGACTTCCTTAATCATGCGGCCGCGCAGGTGTTTGTCTCTTGTGTCTAGAACCTATTCGGGTTGAAGCCAGATTGACCCTTCTTCGTCCAATTCAGGTAAACTGGTTTGAACTCGGTAATTATTCCCGATCACTTTCTTGAGGCACGATACATGGAAAACTGGATGGATTTTTGCAGTAGGTGGCAAAGCCAACTTGTAAGCCACTTCTCCAATGCGCTGAAGTACTTGGTATGGTCCATAGAATTTTGGAGATAGCTTCTGACAACCCTTGTCTTTGAGTGATGTTTTCTTATATGGTTGTAGCCTCAAAAAGGCCTGATCCCCTTCTTGAAATTGGCGCTCTGAGCGATGCTGGTCTACCTATTGCTTCATGCGGTTCTGAGCTTGATGAAGATTCTCTCTAAGATGGGCGAGCATGGTTGCGCAGTGTTGTAGGAGTTGATCCACTTCTTGTACTTTGGAGCACCCCTTGAGATAAGAGGTAGGGGAAGGCGGAAGTTGACCATATACTGCTTCATAGGGAGTCATTTTGGTGGTGGCATGATAATTGGTGTTATACCACCATTCATCCAGAGGTAACCACTGTACCCAAAGGTGTTGCTTTTCTGAAGTGAAACACCTAAGGTAGGTTTCTATACATTTGTTGACGGCTTCAGTTTGACCGTCCGTTTGCAGATGATAGGAAGTACTGAGTTTTAGTTGAGTGCCTTGTATCCTGAAGAGTTCTTGCCAAAAATTACTGGTGAAGATCGGGTCGCGATCGGACACAATAGAAGTGGGCATGCCATGCAATTTGAAAATCTGATCCATGAAATATTGAGTGACCAAAGTTGGTGTAAATTAGTGGGGTAGGGCGCAGAAATGAGCATACTTCGATAGTCGGTCCACAACCACCATGATGACTGACTTGTTCCCGGACTTTGGAAGACCTGTAATGAAATCCATAGAAACTTCCGTCCAAATTGATGTCAGAATGGGCAATGGTTGTAATGTGCCTGGTGTGTTGATGGTTTCCCCTTTGTGGCGTTGACAGACATCACATTCTGCTACAAAAGTAAGGATGTCCTTTTTCATGCCTGTCCAAAAAAATGATCTTCTGGTGCGAGCATACGTCTTCTAAAAGCTCGAATGTCTTGCAATGGGTGATGAGTTCAATTCTGCCAAAATGCGACCTTTGAGGGTGGATGTTGGGGATATTACGACTCTGTACTTGTAGCGAAGAATATCATCCTGCCACGAGTAGCCCTTGGTGGAATTTGGATCTACCTGCAATTGAGAAATGAGTTGGGATAGCTCGGGGTGTGAAAACTAGTCCTTGCGAGCCTCTTCAATCCATTCTGGAATGGGGAGGGAAATTGCTAGCATAGTACTTTCTTCCTCAAATTGGAGAGATAATGCATCTGCTACACTATTATCTTTCCCTTTCTTGTAAATGATCTCATAATCATATCCGAACATTTTGGCGAGCCATTTATTTTGTTGTGGGGAGGATAGGCGTTGCTCCAAAAAATATTTAAGACTGTGATGATCTGTGCAGATTTGGAAACGTCGCCCCAATAATTAAGGTCGCCAGGTCTCGACTGCATGTAAGATGGCCATCATTTCTTTTTTGTAGGTAGATTGGCCCAGATTCCTCCCACTTAGTTGTTGGCTTGTGAAGGCCAAAGGTCACCCTTCCTGCATTAAGACCGCCCCAATACCGGTCCCCGAAGCATCACATTCAATGACAAAGGATTTGGTGAAGTCAGGTAGTGCTAAGACTGGAGTGGAACACATGGCGTTTTTGAGAGCGGTAAATGCCTCTTGTGCTTCCTCATTCCAGAAGAAGGAATTTTTCTTTAGGAGTTGAGTGAGGGGCTTCGCTATGCGGCCATAGTTGCAGACAAATTTATGATAATAGCCTGTGAGACCCAAAAATCCTCTCAAGCTCTTCAAGGTCTTAGGTTGAGGCCATTCTTGCATTACCTGGATCTTTTTGGGGTCCACCTTGACACCTTCACGCCCCACAATGTGGCCCAAATACTCAACTTCTTCCATGCCAAACGAACACTTGGACATCTCGACAAATAATTTATGCTTGCGGAGCAAGTGTAAAAGTAGATCTACATGTTGAAGATGTGCAGCCCAAGTGCCACTATAGATGAGGATGTCATCGAAGAAGACAAGGACAAATTTCCTGAGATATGGTTTGAGAATGTGATTCATAAGACTCTGAAAAGTAGAGGGGGCATTACAAAGACCAAATGGCATGACCAGGAACCCATAATGGCCTTCATGAGTTCGGAAAGCAGTCTTGGGAATGTCGACTTCCTTCATGCGAATTTGGTGGTAGCCTGAGCGAAGATCTAGCTTAGTGAAGAATTGAGCCCCATTGAGTTCGTCCAGCAAATCGTCAACCACCGGAATGGGAAATTTATCTTTGACTATCAACTTATTGAGGGCTCTGAAGTCGGGACACATCCGCCACTCCCCATCTTTCTTGAGCACCATGACCACTGGGGATGAATAAGGACTAATGCTGGGACGATTGACACCTGCTTCCAAAAGTTCCTTGATGATTTTTTCTATTTCATTCTTTTGGGTGAACGGATATCTGTATGGCCGCACATTTGGGGGTTGGGCCCCTGGAACCAAGGTGATGCTATGATCATGTTCCCCTCACGAGGGTGGAAGCTCATGAGGCTTGTCAAGACCGACAAATGGTTATTTAAAATCTGTTGCATGTCAGAATGAATTGGTAGAGACTTGGTTTCGACGACCTGGATGGAATTAAATTGAGCTACCACTCCATGATTGCCCTTTTTTAACAACTTTTCCATCCGATGCGAGCTGATGATAGAGGGGGCTCCTGCCTGGAGTCCGCAGAGGGTATGTGTGTAGTTGTTCTGCTTAAAACTCATATATAACTCCTGAAAATCCATTGTGATTGGCCCAAGAGTGCGGAGCCATTCAGCGCCGAGGAAAATGTCGCAACCCCCCATGCGTATGGCAAACATGTGGGTTTTCAACTGATAATCCCCCATTTGAAGTTTGACATTTTCACAGCGGCCTTCACATTTCATTGTGCCCCCATCCGCAATTTGGACTTGGAAGTTAGAAACTGCTCGTACAAAACAATGCATTGCTTCTACGATTTTTTGATGGATGAAATTATGGGTACTTCCACTATCAATCAAGACTACTACTGGGCGATGTTTAAGAAAACCCCTGATTTTGAGAGTTTGAGGGGAAGAAATCCCTGCCAACGCATGCAGTGAAATAACTGGTTCGTTAGAGACATTCTCCTTTGGGTTGTCTTCTTCTAGCACCTCATGTTCCTCAAATGGTGGATCTTCCTCTGTTGAGCTGTAGTCAGTGGCATCTATTTGAAAAAATTTGGGCTCCTTGCATTTATGACCTGGGGAGTATTTTTCATCACAGTAGTAACATAGTCCTTGCTTCCTTCTTTCGGCCATTTCCGCAGGTGACACCTTTTGGACCTTAAGTGTTTGAGTCGTGTTGTGAGCCTGTGGGGGACGACCTTTAGCGGGGAAATTTGGGCGACTGTATTGGGCTGCTAATGCACGTTCCACGTTACGGGCTACCTTGCAAGCCTCTGTCCAAGTGGGAGGGTGGTGTAGTAAGACTTGAGCTTTGATGGCTTCTTTAAGACCACTGATAAAACATTCCGTGTAGAACACATTTGAGAGACCCCAAGTGCAGAAGGCTAAGGCTTCAAAAGCTGTAATATATTCATCCACTGTACCTGTCTGTCGGAGCTTAGTAAGACGACCCAAAAAAGAGTCCTCCTGTTCAAAGCGGTCTCGAAGAGCTTTGGTAAATTGGGTCCAAGTCTTAAAAGGTTCATTGCAACGTTGATGCCATTCCCACCATTGCCACCGTTCGTTGTCCAAGTACATGCTTCCCAACATAAGCTTAGTCGCATCATCTAAGATATGATTTAGTTTGAAATATTGCTCCATTTGTGCTATCCATGCGGATGGGTGAGAACTGTCAAATTTATGCATATCCAACTTGGGAGGTCGCTGACTGGGTGGTGGGTGGGTGTGCCATACGTGAGGAGAGTGGCTAGACTCACCCTCATTGTATTCATTGTCATTATACTCCTCCTCGTGGGCTTGCTCCTTGCCCTTCGGGATTAATTTCTGGACCTGGAGACATAGTCCAGTAAGCTGCTTATTGATGGATTGGATGGATTCTTCAAATTTTCCCATTCTTTCATTGGCCATTGCTTGAGCTCTAGTTTCTACCATACACCAACCTGATGAAAAATTGGGACCGCCTAAAAATTTTCACTAATAATTGAATGGTACCACCGTGCTCAGCTCGTCGTCCTGATTCTGATGGGCTAGATCACCAATAAGCGCCCTGGAAGATCTCAGACTTTTTTTTTTTTTTTGAAAACTCCTAACGGAGTTTTACTCCTTCCTGATCAATACTGCAGTCGCCAAATCCTCAAAATGTCAATGCGGCCAAAAGTCCTGCGAAAATTATACCTCGGTATAGGAACCCTTCACAACAACTCTAATCTGGTGGATCTGAGAGATCTGAATGGCGGATCGGATAGCTCTGGGTGGCGGAACAGACTGCTGCTGCGGATCGGCTGGCTCTAATAGATCGGAATGACTGATCTGCGAACTCGAGACTACGGGACTGATGTCGGCTGCTGCTGCACCCCGTTGCACCAACGGATTTGGAATAGATGATGTGCGATCCCCTGATAGAAAAGGGAACTATGGTCTTGAGGAGTGTCAGGTGCTACAGATCGCAATATACATAAGGGTTTGGCAGTAGTACTCGGCCCAATGTTTCAGGGCTCTAACTAAGGAGGATCGACCGTACCCTTAACCGTACAACCCGACTACCCTATCGTACGGACGAGTAATCTCTCCGAGTGCTGTTCTCGGTGTATTGTAGCCACAAGATGGCCGACGGTTTATCTATGGCGAGGTTTCAGGGGAGCCTAGGGGCTTCCGATATACCCAGAGGGTACGTGGAAGATAGTCCGTGCGCGGTTCTGTCTAATGTGCTACTACTCGAAGGGGTACCCATAGGGGTTACAAGGGAGTCCAACAGACGTGACCACCTCTTGTATTTCCTGTGTGCATGCCTCCCCAAATCCGCAGGTTTATGCGCTCAGCGACAGATCCCGTGGTTTAAAGACGTCGGAACACGTCTCTAGCCAAAAAAAAAAAAATTCTAAGAATTGGGGATCCCACCGTCCCTGGAAAGTGCTCTGATACCACTTGTTATGCTCTTAACTTGCAAAATGATACCCAATACAGAATATACGAAGAAAAGATACCCAGAACACAGAATAGAAATGATTTTATTATTCAGAGAGTAATGTTCACTTGCCTCTTCAAGAGGGCAACCTCCAATAGAGCAGAGCTCGATTACAAAATAAGACACGATACTCCTCGCAGGGAGTCTCTATCCTTTATATATGACTCATACATGCAATACCACGGGCCAATACCGTGGGTTTTATTAATACCATCTATCTAATACTATGGCCCATTTGCAACTAACTGTGGTCCCATCATTAATTGCGGGTTAACCACTTAAAAATATTAATATGGGCTTTATTGACTCTTGACTATGACGTGATCCCATGACATAAATAAGGGGGTTAGGGTGGGACCCTAACAGTCAATTTATAGGGAAATGCAGGTGATTATGTCATAAATTGGGCATTGAATGGCTTTCCAAAATTGGAGTTAGTTTCCATGGAGAATGGGATGAGATGATAGAGGACTAATTGATCCATAGCCTATCCAAATTCAACCTCATAGGATGAGATAAGAGTTGGGCATCCTTCTAGAATGCTCTAGAATCAGAGAATATTCCCAAAATCCAATGCCAATTTCACTCATTCTCACCCAACGCGGGTCAAAGTGGGCCTAAGTGCACTTAAGTGCAGGCCTAAATGGGCCTACCTTTTCTGCAGTTCAGTTACCCCTGACCAAGGTTGCACCGGTGCCCCAAGGAGTCATTTTAGCATGGTTTCAAGCTCAGAAACATTCATGGATGGAAGCATTCAATTTGAGGACTTGTCTAGGGCATGTAACAACTAAATTAGGGTTTGATGAGCCCTAATTGTATTGATCTAAATGTCGGGAGTGATGTGCCAAAATAGACCTATAACATTTTTGTAATCATGTTATTTCACCTTTAAACTATTTTCCTTTCTAAAATTATGTTCTTCCATCTTCATTATTTTCTACATTCTTTCCATTCTTTGATCTATTTTCAAGTATTAGGTAGTTCTAATTATCGACCTATAAAATTTATTAGGAGAGGCTATGGAAAACGATATATATTTAAGCAAGTTGTAGAAGATTATCCAAAGATATATCAACAATAGTAAAGAAAGGAGATGTAGGGTACTTATCTTTTAAGAAAGGAATCAACTCCCTCTTAAACTTATACTTCTTGGAATTGTCACCATCTTTGTCCTCATATTAGCATGAAATCATTTATGTCATTAGGTATTCTTCTTTCAGGAGAATCAATTGGTCTTAGGGTTTTGTTCCTAGATTTTAGTGTAAAGATTTCACAAAAGGGTACCATAAATGCTTCATGTATGTGACTGGTGACAAGTGACCCTAAAAACAAAATATGGTTGTTTACGCTTCAAATCTGCAATGAAAAAAGAAGAAAACCCTACAAAAAAACAAAAAGAAGTAAATGATGCAATAACCCAATATGAGAAGACTTGAAATGAATAATATTTTACTAGAAACCACCCAGTGAAGCAGATTTACAAAAAGGGTATACAAATCCCCCTCTGTGGGATTGGTCCTTTGATGTCCCTATGCTTCAGTGGTCTATTTCTCTCTCTCAATATGCAGAGAAACCAAAAATAAAAATGGAACTCAAGTGGGAGATCAAATGGCATGAGAAGATAATGGTAATGATGATAGTGATCATGGTGAAGAATGAATGGAAAACCCTAGACTTATTTATAACAAAGTATTGAGCTAAATTATGGATTGGAAAAATAATAAAATATTATTGACCAAATCAAGATCTAACCATTAGGAATATTTTATTACATTTTTTGGAGAAGGAAAAGATATTCAAAGTGGTCAAATATCTTTATTTAAAAAATGGTTAAAGTAATTAACAATAAAATGATTTACTAATCACTTTGCAAGGATTAAGAAAAGTGTGAAGTTGAAATAATTATTAAATAATGATTTAAAAATTATTCCAAAAATAAAATTAAGGAATAATAAATAAGAGGTAATTTATTTAAATATTCCTAGGTGATTTAGCCAAATGTGTTAAGAAATAATGATCAAATAATTATTTCTAGAGAAAATTAAATAAATAATTATTTATTCAATTATTCACCCCTGGTTTTTTTTTTTTAACAAAAATAATTTAATAAAAATGGTTTATCAAATTATTTCCTATGGTGAAAGTTATTTTAATATGGTAAAATTAATCTGAAATGGTGTATTTTATCCACCTAGTTAAAAATGGCTAGGTGATCATTTTTTAGGTGATGACACTAGTGTTGTGAGACTCCTGCTAAGGTTTGCAAACCCTAGATGCTTCAATATCTAGAGGCTTCAAGACTTGTCAACTTTCAACTTCCAAGTTCTATATGTATACTAATGTGTTAGTTACAAAACCTAGAAATGCCATTTGTGAGCCTTCTATATTAGGGATGGAGCTTATTGATTGTCTAATCTTGACTATAAGAATTAGTTTTCATATTGCAAGGAAAGGCTCTTGAATGCTAATGAGAGCAATGACTAAGATATTGATTATGTCTTTGTCCACAAGAGAGGACACTACTTCTTATACAATATGATATTTTAGAAATGTGATCTCTTCGTACCCTAGAGATTTAACATTCCATAGAAAATGGTTGACCTTGACTTCTAAGATTGTCAATGTCTATTCATCGTTATATGCAAGAGGAATTTATATTTATACCTATATTTTGAGATATGGAAAACAAAGGATTATACATCCCTATTTAACCTTACCTTTCTAATTTTTCCTTTGAGTAAGGTATCATATTATAACTTACTTATGTTGCTTCAAATAAATATTCTGATAGTGAACTTTGACTTCTCATCATGGAGGCTCAAATAAACTTGTCAGTCCAAAAGATATCCATAGATAGGTCTCTTTATGGTCTTAAAAAGGTCCGCACATCAAACTTTATGTAAGTGTCACAATTTTTCACATAATCCAAGGGTACAGTCCTCAACATAACTAAATGATGCATACATTGGAATTCCAGAGAATACTAGAGCAAGATAGATAGACTGGTCTTAATGCTTCAGATTATCTCCTATTTACTTCATCCTTCAATCCTTCCTTCAAGTATAGATTTCTTTAAAAATATAATGGGTCAAGTTCTTGTAATGTCTATTTTCGGATTTGGTCACCAATATATAGTGAGTGTAATATATATTATTTTCTTCTATTATGTATAGTATACTCTTAATATATTTGTGCCATAGAAGTAAATACGATCTTAGACTCCTATGTCTTAATTTGAAGAGGTACCATTTCATACTAATGTCTCAAACTATTACAATATTAACCTCGCTATTTTCTTGGAGATCTAATTCCTAATAACTGACATCATAGTAATTTCATGGAGACATATCATAGTTTCTTATCTTGCACAATTCCTTAGACTTTCCGTCATAGTGTAGATTCCTTATAATCTTTGTAAGCTTCCACAGATAAAGTGCTTCATGTCATCATCACAGGTCTACATTTTTTTCATAGAATATAAATGCCACATGTAGCTTGTAGGGGAGTCAAGCTACTGTCCAAAGAGACTTGGATCAAAATTTGATCTTTTCATAGAGACCCATATTACTTTAGAGATGATTTTATGGAGAGAGCTTCATACTACCTCAAAATCTTCACTTCATATTTTTTTCTCTTTGTTATAATATTGTCTTAGAATATGTACTACCTTAAGATTAAATTCCTATGAACTATCTCAAAGATAAGGTGCCATAAAAATTGCCTCAAAGATATTTGTTGATCTGCCTTAGGTATGTGAGTTCTCTTGTTTCTGCTTCAGAGGTGCAAGGGATAATTCAAATCATTGTTACATTCATCCATAGGTTCAAATTTCCTTTAACGCAAAAATAAAGCCAACATGACCAGAAAAGCTAAATATAGGAGAATATGTCATTCTAAATTGGGTCACATTTCATACCCGTGTTCTAGTGATAATTACCTATCACACCTCTCTCCAACTTCATTACCATTACCATGATTGCAAAGCCGCCACTACTATTCCTAGATACCAATTCCTTGAATTCAATCATTAATACAAATGCATGAAATAAGCGAAGTGTGTGCAAAGTTGAGTCGTAGATGCTCACTCACTCTTATATCTTAAACAACATCATCACCATATGTCATCTTGTGAGGATATATATATATATATATATATATATATATATATATATATATATATATATATATATATATATATATATATATATATATATATATATATAATCATGACATATATTATTGTTTTAAACTTTTACTTTCTATCATTTTACTTTTACCATTTCAATATGATAAATTGATTTTCAAGTTTAATCAAAATAATAAGTAAAATGTATATAATTAATGAGTAAAAGTTTCAAATTAAATATTTATGAAATAAATGTATACAATTTATGAGTAAAAATTTTAAATTAAAATTATTTCGCAAAGGGTTTTGTCAACGAATGTTTTTATCAAGATTGTTTGTCTACCCTAAAAGTTGCAAAGCTAAAATTATTTCACAAAAGGTTTGTATCAATAGACCACGATATTGAGATTGTTTGGCTAGCCAAGTTATATTAAATATGGGTAGGGAAGAAATTGTATTTAAGTTTAGCATTTGACATATTTTGTTGTGCATGGGTTGACTCTTGTTTAGTGGCTTCAAATTTTGTTTCCCAGTGTTCGCTCCATGCAAATTGTGAAATTTCAAGGCCCTGATCCCATCAAGTTGTTTTCCATGCAAAATCTATGAATCCACCAACCTGCCATATGGGCATGGCTTGGCATATGCCTCCTCAGCCGCCAGTGTTGACTTAATTATTTCTTCATGTTCAATAGAGTCCTCACTGGACCATGAAATCTTTGCCCAAGAAGTGGGACACCCTTGAGAAAACACAAAAACACAAATAACAAGATAAAATTAAATTTCTGAATCTAACACAAATCCAACATTGATAACGATTGAATTTGGTCACGTACTCAATATGGCGTAAGGAGGGAAAATCCAATTATAACCAATAAATGGAAAGAAGTACATAGGAATTAAATACACTACAACATAAAGCCTCGAGAATCAAAATACTGAGTGGGAAAAACATTCTTGTAGGTATGTCATCATCCCGAAACAAAGATAGAGAATGATCCAAAAATTCCCATAAACAACCTTGAGATCAATGAGGCATTCATGCAAAATCTATCTAGTACTTAATGTATTACAAAAACTAGAGAAAAGTGCAGAAGAACTTAAATGTAGCTCCCTAATCCGAGAGGCAAGAAGGTAAACATCCAAATATGTTTCCAAATCCTCCTAGAAATGATACAATATACAAAAGCTCTGATCAATAATCAGAGATGAAGATAATGGAAAGAAATGATGTGCAACCTATCCCTGTATTCCCATTTGCAACCCTCCACTAGACTTCATAGCATCAAAAGTATTCGATTATCCCACAAATCCTATAGAATGCATAAAAGCATACAGACAATATTAAGATATGACCTAACTAACAATACCAAAAACACCAACAACTAGTACAACACCACAAATAATGAAAACAATGCCAACGAAAATACTTAAAAAGTTTAGAGAAGATAAGATATTTGGAGGGAGACTTATTCTTATCATTCACCTCTATATTGTCTTTAGCCACACCCCAATCCCCACTCACATAATCTAGACTTGACATATGTTTTAAAGAGAATAAAAAAACTAAACAATCAACAGAAATAGACCTCCAAAACACCAATTAGCAACATCAGATAACAAAAAAATGGAAAGAGCAACACTCCTAAACCACTTGATAGAAAATCATAATTCTTAAAATCAGTTCATTTGTCAAAACTTTGTTTTCCCTCTTTGAGAGCATCAAAGGTGACGAGAACGATGAGATATATAATATCCAAGCCCATAATAATCAACTATAAGGTCTCAAACAATGACAATGACATCATTCCCCCAATAGCACTCAGTAGATGCTTTCAAAAACCCCAACAAAAAACCTAGGCTTCCCTGCTACATGCTCACCATTGCTTCTACTACATGCTACTCATGCCCACTTGTGGGGTGGTGGAAATTTACAGACATGGCTGAGAGTAAGATGCAAGACTAGATGAATAAACATTGGCTTCCTATTCTGAAGTATACCCCAAAATTTGCATGTTGATGAAGAAATGGATCAGTGTACACTTTCTCCCCCAAGAATATGCAGAACGTATTCTCAAGATGCCTTGGGTTAGATGTTGTAGCTTTATATAGACATTTTGATGGTAAGTTGGATTAATTCATTACTTGAGGCTCCTAGTAGTAGATATACATGGGTTAATCTTCTATTGACAATGTTGGACCCGCCAACAAAGGGGATCTCCCCGATGTGAAGTCCCAACTAGACCTCACACTATTTGGTGTAGGAGTCCCATCTGGTATGAAGGTCTGGTTTCCATATACTTAGAGATTTTCCTTAGCTCTAGTTGTCACGACATGAAAGTGTTACACTACTATCTTCAAACAACAAGGTATGTGTGCTTGGTGAGTGCGTAATGTAACTGTGTCAAGGTTCTCTTACTACAAAGGGGGAGAGTAAAGTGAACCTATAAATGAGAGGTAGTAGTACCACCCAGGAAGAGACACACAAGAACGATAAAGGGTATATCCAAGATCCAGTGAATAGTCCACACAGATGCGAAGGTTGTTATAACCAGAAAAAAAAGATGGTTGGTGGAGTATCCTACGAAGTCACTAATCACAATGTGATAATGGTGATAACCAATACACAAAGTTGGTATGTCTAGTATCCTGTAGAGTAGTCCACAGGGATGAGACAATGGTGATAAGAAATACAACACATCTTTAACAATGTAAGTACTAAAACAACCAAATTAGTTCAATTATCTTAGTATAGGTTAAGAAAACATGCACTACAAGTGTTTAAAGAGTAGTCTTACAAACATCTATAAAACATGCATGAAAATGTGTTGTCCTTAACAGGCTTGTGAATTAAGAAAAAGTCCCAAGACACATATGTACACCATACATCACTAGTCCCATTAGTGGGACATTACAGCCACTGATCTCTCCTCAAAGAATAGACTACAAACTCTCAAGGTTATCTTAGAGGAGCCAAAGTGAAAAGTCCTTGCTCATACAATGGGGGGGGTATATATAGCCAAGGGTGATGCTTGACCCTTATGACTCTTGGACTACCCTCATGAATGTTCAACTTCGAATGAATTTTCAACTGGCAAGAATCTTCAACTTCTTGTGTACGTCCATTGGAAATCACTTTACATTACATTGAGTTACAACATATATGACCCATAGTAGTGATGTGGCCAAGGCAACTCATGACACAACTCGACATGACACTGCTGACATGTACTAGCTAACTATGGTTTCCATGTCAAGCTACTGCATTGTTGATTGATGGATATACTCTTGGTGTGCTTTGTCTTCTCCTCCACATGACATAGTGTTGCGGGGTCTTCGATGGTATTGGTCTTGCATGATGGTTCAATGCATATGTTCCTTTTTCTTGTTGTTTGATGTGTTGGGTATGTACATCCAGTTGCAAGCAATTATTATAGCATGTGCACTCCTTATTCATCCCATTCGTCGTCTTACCATGATCTATCAGTGTACATGTTCTTTCACTTCACTCATGACGGGATGACATCAAATCCAAAACCTCCTTGCTTAGCATGATGCATTGTTATCGTGTCCCAGGTGACAAGAAGGGAGGACAAATCCCTAAGACAATGCATAATGCAACTCAGGACGGAGTAACTCCAAGAGGACAACCTGCAATGTCGAGAAAAGCTACGCAGTGACCACTGGGAGGCAGAATTGTGTAGTGAAGGTTGAAGGACACCAATGGAAGCTGCAAGGTGGGACCCTCATGGGCACTTCTGCACAGTTCCCAGAGGGAAGGAAAGATAGGGCTGTAAGGGACCTTCTAGGAAGTTTTACACAGTTTTCAAGAGCAAGGCATGATATGGTTGTGCGGGACCTGCTGAGAATGACCGTGCAATTTTGGAGAACAGTACAGGACATGCAGTAGAGACCCTTCTAGGAATAACTGTGAAATTTTCAAGAATAGTGTAGGACAGGAAGCATAGGACCTTCTAGACATGTCTGCATAGTTTCTGAAGTGAGTGCAGAGCAAGGTAGTAGAGGACCAAAAAGACATGTCTACTCAATTTTGGAGATCAGCGCAGACCCAAGTCTTCGTGTAGTGTAGGGTTTCGATAGACCAGATGTTAAAATTGGAAACCAGGGAAAAAATTCATGTGGGTCATCTTATTCATGGCTAATAATACTTTTATTAGATTCCTCTTGTCGAGAGGTGTAGGATTGACATAAAGATCATCCAATTCCGATAAGTATTCATGGAGATATGAATTTATTTTGATTATGGCATTATTATCAAGTCGACCTACAACTCATGTAGGCTCAGAAGCCCAACAGTCGCATCTATTCACCCACCAACGTTGTGTATAAATATAAGAGGAAATTTCCCCATTTGGACTCACTCATCTCATCACATCTCTCTCTCTCTACTGTGCAGATATGAGTCTCTTCTCTACTGAGCTGAAATGGGTCTCTCTCTCACACATGTGAAGCCAGAAGTTGTTAAATTTGAAGTTGCAACTGCAGAAGTAAAGATTGACTTGCATGGCCTAGAATATCTCCTCTTTGGATCTGCACTGTAGGTTCATCTGAACCTTCCTTGAAAGCCGCAACTTTTGGTGGTGGAATGAAGTCAATCCGACGAACGGTTTGCAAGATATCGACTACCATAGTTTGAAGCCGGAAACTGCTGAAACTGAAGCTGCAACTGCAGAAGTAAAGATTGACTTCGTGGCCTAGAAGATCTCCTCATCTAAACTATGTTGTAGGTTCATCTGAACCTCCACAGGAAGCCGAAACTTTCGGTGGTGGAATGAAGTCAATCCGACTGTCGGTTTGTGAGATATGGTCTGCCCTAGTTTGATAATGAAGCCGCTAATGCTGATGCTACTGATCTAGGGTTTTCTACTGCTGATATGAATCAGATTTATTGAACTATTTCTCTCTACTGAATTACTAAAGATAAAAGAAGATTTTATCAAAGGGTTTCTCCACACATTGTGGGGTTTGTCCCTGGCTAGCCGCCACATCTTGTGTCTCTTGTCTTGTCTTATTTTCTGTCGATCGTTTAATGTTTTATCTACACTTTACTTTATGTACATGTGATTGCTAATCGGTGGAATATAATAAGAAAAATAAGTAAACTGTTATAAGCATAGAACATACCATAACTTAACATGGTATCAGAGCTGAGGTGAAGACAAAGTCCGAGCAAGAGCAAGAGCAATCATCGAAGAGAAGATTGGCAAGGCTATCCTAAAAGAACTATGGGGTCCTCAACACTCTTTCCTGGCGAAGACAAGCTCCATGAGAAAGCTGACTATCACGGATGGAAGATGTCTATCGATCTAACCCTTGAAGATCAAGGAGTGCTGGACCATGTAAGAGGCAATATTGTTGAGCCTCCATCAAATGCATCCGCTGCTACCTGGAACAAATGAAAAAAATGGAGAAGTCAAAATAATAGAAGATCATCCGGGACTCTATCGACAAGCACTTGGTGGCCTACATCTCTGAACTGGACACCTCCAAGGAAATTTACGATAGACTGGTGAGTTTATTTAAAGTTAATGATGCAAATCAAGTTTTGTTTCTTAGAAATAAGTTGAGGGAAATCAAGAAGGGTAAATATGAAAGTATGCAAGCATACTTCTTAAGAATCACCGAGATCAGGAACGATCTCCTATCTATTGGGGAAACCATTACTGACGAAGAAATGGCACTCACAACTCTCGGAGGATTACCATCTAAATGGTATGTGTTCAGGACTACTCTTCTAAACAATAATGTAATTCCTAGTTTCGAGGAATTAATGGCTAGATGCATTCAAGAACAAAGAAGGGTAGAAGAGCAGGAAATGCCTTTACCTAAAGGTCCTCCTGCTGCATTTTCTTCTGATGCAAAGAAAAGAAATAATTCCAGGACTAAATCAAAAGGAAAGGCTGGACCTAAGGCTAGAAGAAAATGACGATGTTACATTTGCGATAAAGCAAGTCACTATGTATGAGATCATGAGCATCATGATGAATGAGATCATGGACATAAAGGGCAACATGAGATCATGGACATATAGGATAGCATGATGATGATGCACACTTGTTTGAGCAGCATTATGATGGATAAAATCATGGACATGGGTAGCATGATGATAATCATGATTAGAGAAGCATGGTACAGTATGCAGTGGTGCAACTCGAAATCCCTTTGATGCCAATCAAAGGAATGACAAATTCAAAAGCAAAGGTAAGAGGAGAGCTGAGAATCAAGGAAGAGGACAAGCATTCAAGAAGGCTAGAAATTCTAGGATGTATTAAATGCACCTGACCTCAAAAGGAACCTAGTGTCCATCTTGGCAATGGAAGACAGAGGCTACAAGGTAACCTTCAGCAATGGAAAGGTATGTATATGGAAAAATAATGTTAAACATGCCTTTACTCTTGGGTTTAGTGTTGATTCATTATATCAGGTCGATGGAAGTATGCTAGGTGTCATGTCTTGTGACACAACTCTTTAGTCCGAACTTTGGCATCGGAGGTTTGCCCACCTTCATTATAAAGCTCTACCTGATGTAAGACAGATGGTAACAGGGATGCCCGAATTCCAAGTAGAGAAAGAAGGTGTATGTTCGGGATGTGCCAAAGGAAAGCTCAAAAGGGGACCATTCCCCTCAAGCCAAAGCGAGACCTCCGATATATTACAATTGGTTTACTCAGGCATACCTGAGGTTGGCATTAAGAGGGAGACTACTACACCACATACTCCTGAGCAGAATGGTGTGGTGGAAAGGAAGAACCACATGATGATGGAAGCTGTCCGAGCCATGCTACATGATCAAAGACTTCCAAAGTTTCTATGGGTTGAAACTACAATCACTGCCGTATATGTACAAAATCGATGCCCTCATCAAGCATTGGGTTCTAAGACTCCTGAAGAAAAATTCACCGGTAAGAAACCTGATGTTTCTCATTTTAAAATTTTTGGAAGCCTTGTATACTTTCATGTGCCGAAAGGGAAAAGAAATAAATTGGGAGCATCTGGAAAGAAGGGAATTTTCGTGGGCTATGGTGAAAATACTAAAGGCTATAGAATCTATGTAGCCGGTCAAAGGGAAGTCATAATTAGTCATGATGTCACCTTTGACGAAGATATGGCTCTCAGCAAGGTGATCAATCTTCCGACTTTGAGTAGCTCTCAAGAAGCCGACACCAGGGAACTGAAAGAAAAGGATGATGAATCAATGCATGATGTAGAAGAACCCATGGATCCGATTGATCCTCCTCCATATGAGCCTTCCTCTTCTAGGAAGAGGCCTTCATGGCTTTAGGGAGATACTTGATGATGTTGAAGGACATGCTGCACCCTGAGGAACCTTCCATCAAAGTAAGAAACTTAACAGGTATCAGGGATACCTGACCATCATGAGCACGATCATACAAAATGAACCTTCGTCATTCTTAGATGTCATCAAGCATTAACTATGGAAGGATGCTATGACCATAGAATATGAGTCTATTATGGAGAATGATGTCTGGGAAGTAGTTCCTAGACCCTGGAAAAGACAATTGTTACTTCAAAATGACTTTACAAGATAAAGCATGCAGCAAATGGAAGCACGGAAAAGTATAAGGCTCGTTTTGTTGCTCTTGGTTTATCCCAAAAGGGAGGTATAGACTATGATATTTGCACCTGTTGCCAGATATATGACCATCCGCTTGATCATAGCCCTTGTGGCTTCACAAGGATGGAACCTACATCATATGGATGTTAAGACCACGTTCTTGCATGGTTCTATCAAAGAAGAGGTCTATGTGGAGCAACCTGAAGGATTTGAGAATTATGATTGAAAATCTCATGTATGCAGGTTGAAGAAGGCTCTCTATGGGCTGAAGCAAGCACCCCGAGCATGGTATGAGAGGATCGATAGCTACTTGATGAAGCTGGGATTCACTAGGAGTGAATCTGATCCTAACCTTTACTTTAAGGTTGAAGATGACAAGCCTCTCATACTGGTGTTGTATGTGGATGACCTCTTTCTAACAGGTGCAAACCCTCTCATTCACAAATGTAAGAGGGAGATGGCTTCTGGATTTGAAATGAAAGACCTAGGACTGATGCACTACTTCCTAGGACTTGAAGTGTGGCAAAAGCCAGGAGAAATTTTCCTATCTCAAGGAAAATATGTGGTGAAGATATTGGAAAGATTCGGAATGGTGGACTGCAAGCCTGTAACTACTCCGATGGAGCTTGACTTCAAGAAGTTAAGCGGTATTGCTGCTGGACCTGTTTTACGAAATGATACCGAGTATCGGCAACTCGTCGGAGCATTAATGTTCTTAGTGAACTCCCGTCCAGATATATGCTTTGCAGTCAACACGTTGAGCCAGCATATGGTTGAAACCCACCACATACATTGGATTGGTGCCAAGAATCTGCTGAGATATCTTCGTGGCACTATCACTTATGGGTTAGGATACATTGCCAGAGATGTGAGACTATTTGGATACACAGATCCTGACTGGGCAGGCAATGTGGAGGACCGTAAGAGCACTTTCGGGTGTTGTTTCTCCTTGGGATCTGCTTTGATATCCTGGATGAGCAGGAAACAAAAGTCGGTGGCTTTGAGCACCGCCGAAGCAGAGTATATTGCTGCTAGCATGGCTTCTTGTGAGGCAGTTTGGTTGCGAAAGCTCTTCAGTGAGTTGTTTGGATTCACATTGGATACCACTATGATCCTTTGTGACAACCAAAGTGGGATTCGTTTGTCAGAGAATCCCGTATTCCATGATCGCTCCAAGCATATTGATATCATATACCATTATATTCGAGATATGGTGCAACAGGGAGCTATAAGGCTCCATCATATCGGTACAAATGAACAGGTCGCCAACATTCTGACAAAACCCCTTGGGAAAGTAAAATTTCTGACTTTCCGTGAACAACTTGGAGTTGTTCAAAGACCCTCCAATGAGGGTCATGTATGATGCATTGAGCTCTGAGAGCTCCAGGGGAGTGCGGGATGCTTCTTGGAGCAGCATATGACCATAGGATTATTCACTATCCCCTGGTGGTATACATGTACACCCCGTGGCGACATTGTAGCAGGATTGATGTGTTCTCCTATGAGGCCTGGATTGATGTGTTCTCCATGGAAATTGTAGTAGGATTGATGTGTTCTCCTGTGAGGCCTGGATTGATGTGTTCTCCATGGCAATTGTAGCAGGATTGATGTGTTCTCTTGTGAGGCCTGGATTGATGTGTTCTCCATGGCAATTGTAGCAGGATTGATGTGTTCTCCTGTGAGGCCTGGATTGATGTGTTCTCCATGGCAATTGCAGCAGGATTGATGTGTTCTCCTGTGAGGACAGGATTGATTAGTTCTCCTATCGAGGCATCCTACCCATGCAGTCTGGGACTCATGGGAAGTACCTCTCATCAGATCAATGAGCAGGGAAATGAAGTTAGGGACTATAGTAGTACCGATGGACGCATCATTGTATCTATCGTACTCCCTACGCTAGGATGACCTCCATTGATTTGGGATCAATGATACTGGTCTGGGACCGGTGGTAGGAGTTGTATCATACTATGATGCTCACTTCGGGTCGGTTGAGACTGGTCTGGGATCAGTGGTACATACTCTGAGACTGACTTTGAGTTAGTGGAGGATGATATTGGTCTGGGACCATTGGAGTTGTACTCACTATGAAGCTGAATTTGGGTTGGTTGAGACTGGTCTGGGACCAGTGGTACATACTCTGAGACTGACTTTGAGTCAGTATGATACATCCTCGATCATTTCTTCTTCTTCATAATTCGGACAAAAGCATAGTAGAACAGAACAATGCAAGAGCAGAGCAGAACAGAACAAAACAGTACAGATTAGTGCAGGGCAGAACAAGACAAAGCAGAACAGACAAAATAGAGCAAAGCAGGGCAAGGGTTAGGCTGTACAAGGCAGTGCATTTGATAGTAACGACCGATAGACAGATTGCAGATGAAGTTCTCCATGGTTGAGAGGGAGTGTTAAAATTGGCAACCAGGGAAAAACTTCATGTGGGTCATCTTATTCATGGCTAGTAATATTTTTATTAGATTCCTCTTGTCGAGAGGTGTAGGATTGATATAAAGATCATCCAATTCCGATAAGTATTCATGGAGATATGAATTTATTTTGATTATGGAATTATTATCAAGCCGACCTACAACTCATGTAGGCTCAGAAGCCCAACAGTCGCATCTATTCACCCACCAACATTGTGTATAAATATAAGAGGACTTTTCCCCATTTGGACTCACTCATCTCATCACATCTCTCTTTCTCTACTACGCAGATATGAGTCTCTTCTCTACTGCGATGAAATGGGTCTCTCTCTCTCACACATGTGAAGCCGGAAGCTGTTGAATTTGAAGCTGCAACTGCAGAAGTAAAGATTGACTTGCGTGGCCTAGAAGATCTCCTCTTTGGATCTGCACTCTAGGTTCATCTGAACCTTCTTTGAAAGCCGCAACTTTTGGTGGTGGAATGAAGTCAATCTGACGAACGGTTTGCAAGATAGCGACTGCCCTACTTTGAAGCCGGAAACTGCTGAAACTGAAGCTGCAACTGCAGAAGTAAAGATTGACTTGCGTGGCCTAGAAGATCTCCTCATCTGAACTGTGCTGTAGGTTCATCTGAACCTCCTTTGGAAGTCGAAACTTTCGGTGGTGGAATGAAGTCAATCCGACTGTCGGTTTGTGAGATATGGTCTGCCCTAGCTTGATAATGAAGCCGCTAATGCTGATGCTACTGATCTAGGGTTTGCTACTGCTGATATGAATCAGATTTATTGTACTAATTCTCTCTGTTGAATTATTGAAGATAAAAGAAGATTTGATCAAAGGTTTCCCCACACATTGTGGGGTTTGTCCCTGGCTAGCCGCCACATCTTGTGTCTCTTGTCTTGGCTTGTTTTCTGTCGATCGTTTAATGTTCTATCTACACTTTACTTTATGTACATGTGATTTCTAATCGGTGGAATATAATAAGAAAAATAAGTAAACTGTTATAAGCATAGAACATACCATAACTTAACACCAGAAGAAGGCTTGATGATTATGCTTGAGAAATTTGTAGTTCACTTTGGAAATGGAGGTAGTTTCTGCATAGTTCTGGGAGGTAGACAAACTTCTCATCTTCAGGATCACGCAATGCAACTAACTTGGAAAACAACCTCAGGCACTATGTAGTTTTAGGTAGCACAGCAAGGTCACTGATGGTTGAGGTTATGTAGTGTAGCTCATTTGGGATCTAGTGGAAGAGGGGTGTCTAGTCGAATAGATTTTCATGAAAATGGCCAAGTGTTGAAAGCAAGTGAACTTGTGTAGACTTGACATTGTGATCATACACTTAGCATACTTATACAATGATAAAACACACACCATGAGTACAATAAGACAAAACATCCCCTTGGTGAGATTGTCTTAGAGATGAAAGCGACAAGTGTGACACTTGAGATAGACCTTCGGACGACCGTGACGATACTTGTGCGACAATGCTTAAAACTTTTTGTGTGAGTATGACATATTTTACATAGCGAAGATAACGCAAACACACAAAGACAAACCTTCAAACTCAGTAGAGAAAGATCACAAGCATGACAAAGCAATCAATATGCCAAAAGATGACCAATGGTCAAACAAGAAAAAGGGTGAAAAGAATTCACAAGAGATCAGGGGATGAGCTCGAGTGTTTGCAACCATCAAAGGAAAAACCAAGGAATGCTTTGAAATTTGGATGTAAGCCAAAATTGTGGAGGGTGTTTCAGTCGTTACAACACTTTGTGACACACTATTGAATACTAGCTTCTCTATTTTGGTTTCTTTATAGTGCAAGGCCTTGGCCTTTCAGGAAGTATTGATTAATTGTTTAGATCACTTCAGCTTCCCCACTTACCCCATGGATAGACACAATTCACCTTGTATCAACTCAGTTGAACACAACACATAATTCATCCAGATCACAGTGTTTCAAATCGAGAAGGGTAATTTGGCTCACGCACTTCATATTTTTAGAGTATATTTTTACATCTCTGGGGTTGCTCCACTTCTAGCAAGCTTGGACAGTACCCCCATGGAGTAATGGAGGAACACAAGCATTTCTCCACTACCAGTGAGCCTGGATAGTACCCCAGTGGAGTTTCCTGCTTCACCTCTCAGCGTAGGAATCCTTTCTCTTCTTTAACCTTTGTTATTTTTCGAAAGAGAACTGTGCAAAATAACTTATTTATTTTTGGGGCTGAAGAGGGATCCCGAATTATTGAGAGAAGGAGAGGTTGTTCCTTCAGAGAAGCATATAGAGACCTTTGATCCAAGTTTTCTCGTTTATATTTTTCCTTTCTTTTTTTCTACACTTAGATAAGCTTGAGCACACTAGTGCAAAAAGGTGAGTATAGGCATGAGGTTTCCTAGAATAGACACGAGTTCATGGTTCGACCAAAATTTTCCTTATAGATTGCTCATATTTTCTGTCAAGACTTCATTGGCCATAAGTTACGGCCAAGCATAAATAAGATGAACAGAGGACTGGCCAAGCACTACAGTGTCACAAGACCCTTTTAACTTTAGTCACATACCCATTCATAAACTAGAACATAGTGCAGGAACAACACTTATTCACATAGTGCAAACAAATGGAAAACTCAACACGAAAGGAAAAGCAGGATGAAAGGAAAGGTGTAGAAAACAAGGAAACAAAACCAAAAGACAAGAAAGAGAAATGACTAAACAAACAAGATGTTAAATAATAAAACCATCATGGACTACGAGTGCAAGATGAGTGCAAGGAAGGGAAAAGTGAGATGCAACTAATCCTACTCCTATCCTAACAGCTAAATGGCTAGGGTTACATGAAATTAAATTTCCAATGAAGCCACCATAGTCACTCCCGACCTGCATCCACAAAGATACAAGCGACTAAAACATATAAAAAGTAGTGAGCAAAAGAAAATAAAAAACTTGACCAAGTTGCACATGGAAAGGAAGGTCTTGCATGTGGGTAGAGGGATGGTCACAACCACCCGATACAAGTGCTTACATTTTTTTTGGATACCATTTCCAAACAAAGCTTGAAAAGTTCTTACAGGTGCATCCTCTTCTACACTGAGATTCTCAGCAAGCACGAGGACGGATTGAAGCTCGTTTCCTACAACATGGATTTCCACGTAAGATTGTTCTAGGCATTCAATGTTTGGATCATAAAATTCATGATGGTTATTTGGAAAGCCTTTGACTTTTGAGAGAATGAATTCTTTATTTGACATATGTGATCATGATGGGGATCTTGTAAGGAAAAATAAATCTAATCATTCTCAACGTTCATGCCAAGAAAGGGATGACCTACCATCAGTGTAGGCTGAACTGTCTTAACTACTTGACAGAAATTTTAGGAGAAGGATGCTAAAAAATGAAGGTCAGAGTGCACGAAGCAACTGTCATCAAACGTGAGAATGGGAAAATGATAAGTTGAATGACAGTCACCGAAGATAGAGTAATGATCAGATGAATTAATTGAGACATTAGATTCCCAGTTTGCAATGAACAAAGAAAAATCCATGTGAGAAATCATGCGAACAATTTGCATAATGGAACCAAGTTTAGTGTGAGCTAGATATGACAAAAAAATTTGCAGTGCAAGGTTCATAAGAAGACTGAGGAGCTAACCATGAAGGGAAAAATTTGATAAGCGTAATTGAAAGAAAAGAGTCTTTCAGATGATCAACTTCAATGTTCCATGACTTCATGAGAGACAGACATTCCCAACCCGAGTTTGATATGAGAGATGTGCATGAAGACAATTGTGCTATAATATATTTGTGAATTTGGTTATACATGAAATTTTGAAAATTTGGGAGATCACACCTGGAATACCAAACATTTTTCACATGGGAATTCACATTGAGTGCAACCATGCACATAGACAAATTGTGTGTGAGAAACCAGATCTAATTTCATTTGGGGGGCTTACCAGAGTTGCGAGGTCTTGACATAACCATGAACAGATGTTGAAGTGCCTCGACTCCCTGGCACATTCCAGAACTTTCCATAATTGCAGAATCACATTTTGAAGCTTGGACCAGATCATGCATGGCTTCAGGGTGGTTGTTGCTACTAATTTCAAAATTTCTTTCGGATGATAGCCATCCCTATCACATGTTTCAAAAACAATCAGATTGATCAATTTAAGGGGTTGTTTTGATGGTACATCCAAAGATAAAAGAATTGGCGAGCTCGCATGAGAAAGTTGATTTGACAAGTTGTATTCATGCAACATAAGAGATGATGAGGGGTGGGAAGGGTCCTGTGTGATTAGACTATTTTCAATTTTATCATGGAAAACCTCACTATATTTTGTCAATCGAGGAGATAACTCATCGAATGAAGAAGCAAGAGAACATGGAGCATCTCTGCCACATGTAGATGCATTGTGAATAGTAGGACATAAGGGAAAGTGAGGTGAAAAGGAAGTGGTGCAGGAGCCAAGTGAACAGCAATTGAACAACAACTAAATAGCAATTGAATAGCAATTGAACAACAATTGAACAAAAACTAAACAACAACTGAACAACAACTGAACAAGAATTGTCCCACATTGATTTTCCACATCAAATCTCCCCTTTTGAACATCACTTCACTCTACGCCGTTGATTTCCTCTCCCCAGATCTAACGATCGGTAGTGACATTGCAAATTGCAATTTCACTCAGCCAAGGTTCATTCACTTATGAACGATGCGATGCGATATAATCCAATGGTCAACAATCAGTTAGTCATCCGACGGTTGACAGCGATATCCCACAGGGAACTTGCGCGACACTTACCTTCTCTCACAAAGCCAATATGGTTTATAAGGCTTGACCTATAAAATTTCAGGTCCGGGTTTAGACTTAAACGTGAATTACTTTAAACCCCGATATCCATTGGATAACGAAGTTCGTCAAATCCTTCAGCTACCAGCTCTTAAACTAACACACAGGTTAAAGACAGGCCTGACCCCGTCGTTGACTATGACATCAGCAGTTGAAAGTTAGATCAATGGTTAGGATGGAGTACAGGCCTTCAATCACGATCAAACCTTTCTGTGCTCTTCTACCCCCATCCTTAATACTAATGACTGTGATTAAACACATAAATACTGAGATTTATATTTAAAATATGAAAATAGGTAAAATACCCGGATGCGCTTCAGAGCGCAGATTCATGAGGTAAATGATTCTTCACTAGAATTGACACGCAATTACACATTGAATCAATTTATTCAATAAAATAATAATTACAAAGTCTCAGTTCTCCTGGATCGATTACAATGAATTAACAAACCTCTGTTTCAATCTCAAAACCTCTCTCTCACTCAACTCTTACTTCTCACTCAATCCTCAACCATCTCAGCTAATATTTTTTCATTACAGTTTCTTCTTTTTCTATGAATCAAATCCTATTCTAACTATCCAACAACTTGATCTCTATTTTTAATTAATCTAAGAGTCAAATCGTTATTTTCAAGCTCCATTACAGACCTACGCTAACAACTTTATCCCTTAGTCTAAAATAAGACAATTTCCTAACTATTATAATAATGAATTATAAATAATTTTTTAGAGATCCAACCCTCTTGACAAAAACTGACTTTTGACCACTCAGGTCAGTGAAATTCAACTCATTTAGCCACATGTGAACAAACCTTCACATTGCTAGCTAAGTCCAGATGCTCCTGCATCAGACTCCCAGGGAAGAAAAGAATCATCCCTCAGACTTTTAGGGTTTACTCCATACTTCTGCAACTCTGTTGTTGTCAACCAACTAGCATCCTCCACTGGCTGTCCTTTCCATTCGACTAGATATTGATAATAAATCTATCCTCTGATTCTTTTGGATACTCTTTTCTCCAAAACAACTTCCACCTCTTTCTTAATTGTCTTTGGAATTTGTTCTTCCCATTTCAAAGTTTGAACTTCATCTTCTGTAGTTTCCTCTTGTAGCTCTGTCTTTGTCTCTTTGTATGCATACAAATTTGCAACATTGAAGATTGGTGATATTCCAATCCCTTCTCGCAATTCATTCTCATAAGCATTAGCTAAAAAATTTCTTATAATTCACCATGGTCCTATCTTTTTCATTTTTAGTTTATTGTAAGTCTTAGCAAGAAATATTTCTTTTCTCAAATACACCATCACTAAATCTCCCACTTGGAATTATTTCTCTCTTATTTTCATATCTACTCTATGTTTGTATTTTCCACTTCTTTCTTGCAATCTTCATTTGACATCTTCTTGTAGTCTCTGCATCTACTCTGCAAACTCTTTAGCTTTTGCACTTCTTGTTTCCTGTTTACCCAAATTTCTGAGCTCATACACACCTCTTGGATTCATCCCCAAAAAAATCAGAAATGGACTCATTCTAGTACTTCAGTTTGAAGTGTCATCATAAGAAAACTCATCCTGAGCTACTGCTAAATCCCACTGCTTAGGATTTTGATACACTAAACTTCTCAATATGTTCACCAAGCTTCTATTTACTACTTTGGTCTTTCCAGCTGTTTGAGGATGATATGCTGAACTAAAACTGAGCTTATCTCCTAGTTTCTTCCAAAGATTTCTCCAGAAATTTCCTACAAACTTTGTATCTCTATCAGACATAATACTCACAGGCAATCCATGTAATCTTACAATTTCTGAAAAAAATAGATCAGCAATATGTGTTGCATCACTAGTCTTTTTACATGCAATGAAATGTGCCATCTTGGAAGATCTATTTACCACAACATAAATAGAATCATTCCCCCTTTGAGTTTTAGGTAACCCCAAAACAAAATCCATGCTAACTGCATCCAATGGCTGGTCTGGTATTGGCAATGGTTGGTACAATCCTGTATTCTAGCTTCTCCCTTTAGCTTGTTGACATATCTTGCACTTCTCAACAAATCTCTTAACATCATTCTACATCTTTTGCCAATAATAAAAATCATTTACCTGAGCAAAGGTTTTGTCTTGTCCAAAGTGACCAGATAATCCTCCACTATGTTTCTCCTTTATTATGTTTTCCCTCCTAGAACATTTGGGAATGCACAACTTGTTGCCTTTAAACAATAAACCTCCTTGGATAAGATATTATAACCACTTACTTTTGCTATGAACTATTGGATTTTGAACTACTGCGTAAATATCTTTGAAATCTGCATCATCTTTATACAATTCAAGCATTTCTTCAAATCCTACAACACCAACTTTTAATTCTTGCACAATGAAATTTACCCTATTTAAAGCATCAACGGCTCTGTTCAACTTACCACCTGTGTGCTTTATCACAAAAGTAAAGCTATGCAAAAACTCTACCCACTTGGCTTGTTTCTGGTTCAATTTCGGCTGGTTGCTTATGAACTGTAATTCATGTTTGTCAGAATATAGTATAAACTCCTTTGGTAGCAAATAATGTCTCCATTTTTTTAACGCTTGTACAATAGCATAAAATTCTCTATCGTAATAAGAATAATTCTTCTTTGCTTCATTCAATTTCTCACTGAAGTACGCTATTGGTCTTTGTTCCTAAATCAAAATTGCTCCAATTGCAACTCCACTAGCATCTGTTTCAACTTGGAATACTTTTCCAAAATCAGGTAAAGATAAAATTGGTTCCTCTGTGATTTTCCTCTTCAACAACTTAAAATTCTTGTATGTTTCTTCTGTCGACTTGAATGATTGATTAGTCTCCTTGATTGCTTCAAGAATTGGTGCACAAATCTGACTAAAACCATTGATAAATTTCATATAAAATCTTGCAAGACCATGAAAAATTCTTACCTAAAATATATTCCTTGGAATAGGCTAGTTCCAAATTTCCTTGGAATTTCTCTGGATCCATTTTCAACCCTTCTTTAGAAACTACAAATCCGAAGTAAATTAATTCTTCTTTCATGAAATTACATTTCTTCATTTTTATTAGTAGTTTCTCTTCCTGCAGAGTTCTTAAAAGCAATTTAAGATTCTCCATATGTTCTTCTTTACTTCTACTAAAAAATAGTATATCATCAAGATAAAAAATTACAAACTTGCTTGCATATTCCCTAAAGACTTCATTCATCAATCTCATGAACGTGCCAGGTGCATTGGTGAGTCCAAAAGGCATCACTAACCACTCATACAACCCACTATTTGTTTTAAATGTAGTCTTCCATTCATCTCCTTCTCTAATTCTTATTTGATGATATCCGCTCTTCAGATCTATTTTATTAAAATACTTTGACCCACTCAAACAATCCATCAAATCATCCATGCGTGGAAAAGGAAATTTATACCTGATAGTGATCTTGTTTATGGCTCTAGAATCTGTACACATATGCCATTCACCTCCTTTGTTTGGATTGAGTACTGTTGGCATAGCACATGGACTAAGACTCTCTCTGATTAGTCCCTTATCCATTAATCCTTGCACTTGTCTTCCAACTTTTGCATTCCCTTGAGGAGTTAATCTCTACGCTGCTTTGTTTGGTAAACTTGCTTCTGGTATTAGATCAATATGATTACTAATACTCCTGATTGGTAGCAATTCATTTGGCAACTCATCCACAATAATATCAACAAAATAATTTAACAGAGTTTTGATTTTTTCAGGTAAATCATCTAAGTTTGTGGAAGTTAAATTACCTTAGGTCTCCCTACGATAGCAAAATGCATTTCTTCACCTTTTCCTACCTCTTACAACAGCTCCTTTCCAATCATCAGCATAACACTATTTCCATGTGCTCCTTTGTCGGCGTCATCCTTCAATGGCATCAATGTATGTTTATTTCCATTCTTCTCCAGAGTAAAAGTATTTTTCCTCCCATCATGAATAGATTTCTGATGAAATTGCCACAGTCTTCCCAGAAATACATGGCATACATCCATTGGCATTACATCACACAATATCACGTCTTTATACATACGAATCTATATCTCTACCTTGCATTATTTTCTCACAATAATCTAATGTCCTTTCTGCAACCACGACACTTTGTAAGGAGTAGGGTGTATTGTCTTCACTAATCCCAGCTTGTCCACCATCTCTGTAGAACCAAGGTTATTAGTTCTTCCACTATCAATTATCACTTTACAACATTTACCTTTGGATTTGCACGTAGTTCTGAATATACTCTTCCTCTGTGCCGGTTCTTCAGTATCTTTCTTTGCCTTAAGCAATGGTCTTTTCAACAATAGGGATTCTCCTACTTTAGGGGATTCTTCCTTTTCTATAAGTCGAGGTGTTTCTAGCTTTGCTTCAACCACATTTTCATTCCTCTAACTTTTTGTTTTATTATAAGGACAGTCCCATGATACATGTCCCCATTCTCCACATGTATAGCACTGAATAGCTCTTCCTCAACCTCTTCCTCTGGGCACAAATCTTCCTCTATTAAAATATCCTCTATGTGGTGGTATGCTACTTGAACTTCCTGCTTCATTCTGATGTTGTTGAACACTTTGTATGGTAGTTCCTCTACCTCTTACTAAACTTTTCCCTCTATTCCTTTGATTTTGTTTTCTCAACATATTCTCTTCTACCTCCAAACTTTCTTGATAGGAATCTTCAATGGTCTTCAAACTCATCAAGTTGATCTCATCCTGTATGTCATATCTTAAGCCATTGATATATCCGACTACCTTCTCCATGTCATCCTCTGCATGTCCTACACTAATACTCAGTATATAAAACTATTCTGTGTATTCTTTAACAAACATTCCTTTTTGCCTTAAATTTTGTAACTGTTTGAAAATATTTAACTGATAATCTTTTGGCATAAATTTAGCTTTCATTTTACTCACCATTTTGTCCCATTGCTTGATCTTTGACTTTATTTTTCTCATTCTGGATGTTTGTAGTTCATCCCACCAAAGAACAGCATGACCCTTCAATCTGGTAACTGCAAACTTCACCTTTTTTCTGTCATCAACCTCTTCGTAGTCAAAATATTTGTCCAGTGAACTGATCCAATCCATTATCTCTTCTGCATTGAGACTCCCTTCATACATAGGAATTTCCGCCTTCAGTTTTCCACCTCTTTTAGACAACATATTGATAACTTTAGTAGTTTCATTTTCCTCCTCTTCTTCTTCCTCAGAAGATTCTTCTACAAGACTTTCAACTCCTTCATCAGGTGCTTTCCTCTGCACAGTCTCCATTGTGTCCATCTTTGTACGCAGACTCTGAAACACCTCTAGCAGAATTGCATTTGCTTCAGGTCTTCCTCGACCTATGCCAACTCCTCTCATTGGTGGCATGTTTACTACAGTCAAACTCAATCTTTGTGCTCTAATACCAAAAATGACACAGGAGCCAATTGAACAACAATTGAACAACAACTGAACAACAATTTAACAACAACTGAACGACAATTGAAAAACAATTGTCCTACATTGGCTTTCCTCTTTTAAACAACACTTCACTCTACGCCATTGATTTCCTCTCCCCAGATCTAACGGTCGGCAATGACATCGCAAATCGAAATTTCGCTTAGCCAAGGTTCATTCACTTATGAATGATGCGATGTGATCTAATCCAACGGTCAACAATCAGTCAGTCATCCAACGATTGACAGCGTTATCGCACAGGGAACTTGCGCAACACTTACCCGCTCTCACGGAGCTGATATGGTTTATAAGCCTTGATCTATAAAAGTTCGAGTCGAGGTTTAGACTTAGAATCCAATTACATTAAACCCAAATATCCATTGGATAATAGAGTTCATCAAATCCTTCGGCTAGGAGATCTTCAACTAACACACAGGTTAAACAGAAGGCCTAACCCCATCATTGACTATGACATCAACAGTTGAAAGTTAGATCCATGGTTAGGATGGAGTACGGGGCTTCAATAATGATCAAAACTTTATGTGCTCTTCTACCCCCATCCTTAATACTAATGACTACGATTAACACTTAAATACTGAGTTTAACAATTAAAATATGAAAACAGGAAAATACCCGGATGCGCTTCAGAATGTATATTTGCGGAAGTAAATGAGAGTCTTCACCAAAATTGACATGCAATCACACATTGAATCGATTTATTCAATAAAATAATAATTATAGAGTCTTAGCCCTCCTGGCTCGATTACAACGATTTAAAAAACCTCTGTTTCAATCTCAAAACCTCTCTCTCACTCAACTCTCACTTCTCGTTCAATCCTAAATCATCTCAGCTAATCTTTTTTCATTACATTTTCTTCTTTTTTTATGAATCAAATCCTATTCTAATTGTCAAAAAATGCGATCTCTATTTTTAATTAATCCAACAGTCAAATCACTATTTTCAAGCTCCATTACACACCTATGCTAACAACTTTATCCCTTAGTCTAAAATAAGACAATTTCCTAACTATTACAATAATGAATTACAGATCATTTTCGAGAGATCCAACCCTCTCGACCAAAACTGACTTTTGACCACTCAGGTCAGTGAAATTCAACTCATTTAGCCACAACATGTGAACAAACCTTCACATTGCTAGCTAAGTCAAGATGATCCTACATCAAGAAGTTTCAATATGGACCTCTTGTTTGACCGAAGCACATTCTAGATCTGAGTTAGAGTCTTCATGAGAAAATGGAAGATCACGTGATGTGCTTGGGAATTCATCATGGAATATGGAAGAATGGGAGTGATTACTACCCAAGGGTGGGGGTTGATCGAAAGAATTGATTGTATAGGATGTTCCACTGAGATTAGGAGATTGAGAATCATTCAAGAATGGAAGCTTATTATTTTGATGCGGAAAATTTTGAAATAGAGAGAGAAGATTGATAGTGTCCTCACCGTTATTCTCCTCTGCCTATGTAATGTGACTACCTTTCATCTGATAGCAATTTGGGCCATCAACATGAGAATCAATAGGATTCAAACAAATGTCTCATGAAGTGGGTTGATCAAGCGATTCATGGTACAAGGAGTCATATCTTGTAGATAATGGAGGACAGGAGAGATGCAGATAAGACTCAAGACTTGAGTTATGAATGGTGATGTCCTCTTGCAAAAGGGATGAGTGAGTCCTTGCTATAGGCTTCCTAAGCTATTCTAAAACTTCTTCCTTAGTAGCAGGGGATAGATGAGAACATAGGCTCAGGACATGCTGCACAGACTTCTCAGCTTTGCAATCATCACAAGGGGTCACTCATATCGGGACTGGAAAAGGAGGTGGAGAAGGAAAAAATGGGGTGTTGGGCTCCTCCTTTGCAATCTAAGGTGCTTGATGGTTCAAAAGAGTTGGGGAATAAGTGAAATCAGGAGGTTCACCATATTGGGAAACATGAACCAGGAATTTAAGCTCTTTTCCCAAGAAATCTAAGTTCAATTTTTTTCTGGAATTTTACAACAGAGGTGAAGGAACGATCAACAAAGTCCTCAACTGATTCATCAAGCTTCATTCTTAAATGATGGATTATTTTACAAACATATTGGTGGTTTTACTTATCGAAAGATTTACACATCCTGGAAAGTTGAGTGATCGAATGAATAGAAGAAATGGGTAATGTATGACACCAATTCTTAACATGACCTTCGAATATGAGGGTGAGTAATCTAGCCATGACATATTCATACTCTACCTTGTTACACAAGAAAATATGGATAACTTAAAAGAGATGTTCACGAAAAGTTGATTCACCCTCACCATTCGAACTTAAGTTCAAACAGGTCATGAATGAATTCCGCAAGAATCGTACAATTAATCTCTTTGGGAAAACACCTCAGGATTATGATTCCAGGAAGAGCCATTTTTAACATAAGAGATTCAAACTAGACTCTACGGGCATAGGCTGACATCTGGCCCTCCTTCTAACACCGTTTTGTTGATGGTGCTGGACCTGCCAACAAAGGGGATCTCCCCGATGAAAAGTCCCAACTAGACCTCACACCCTTTGGTGTAAGAGTCCCATCTCATATGAATGCTTAGTTGCCATATACTTAGAGATCTTCCTTGTCTCTAGCTATCAGCACATGAGAGTGTTAAGCTCGTAAATTCAAACAACAAGGTACGTGTGCCTGGTGAGTACGTAATGTAACTGTGTCAAGGTTCACTTACTACAAAGGAGGGGAGTAAAGTGAGCCTCTAAATGAGAGGTATTAGTACCACCCGGGAAGAGACACACATGAACCAGAAAGGGTATATTCATCATCTAGTGGAATAGTCCACATTGGACACGGTAGTCATTGCAACCGAGGTAGGGGACAACACATACACCACCCAACGGAGTAGTCGACACCTATATCATGTTCGTTATAACCAGAAAAAGAAAAGATGGTTTGTCGAGTATCCCATAGATTAGTCCACAAGGATGTGATAACGATGATAACCAATACACAAAGGTGGTCTATCTATTATCCCATAGAGTATTCCACAAGGATGAGACATCGATGATAAGCAATACAACACATCTTCAAAAATGTAACTACTAAAAAACCAAAGTACTTCAACTATATTAGTATAGTTTAAGAAAACATGCATTATTAGTCCTAGTAGTTGGACATTGTAGCCATTGCTCGCTCCTCAAAGAATAGACTACAAACTCTCAAGGCTATCTGGGAGGAGCCAAGGTGAAAAGTCCTTTCTCATACAATGGGAGGGGTATATATAGCCAAGGGTGATGCTTGACCTTTATGAATCTTGGACTAACCTCATGATGTTCAACTTCCAATGAATTTTCAACTGACATGACTCTTCAAATTCCTGTGTGTGTCCATTGGACTTAACTTTACATTACATTGAGTTACAACGGACATGGCCCATAGTGGTGATGTGGCCAAGACAACTCATGACACAACTCGACATGACACTGCTGACATGTACTGGCTCTCTGTAGTGCTCGTGTCAAGATGTTGTGTTGTTGAGTGATGGATGTACTCTTGATGTTCTTTGTCTTCTCCTTTGCATGGAATAGTGTTGTGGGGGCTTCGATGGTCTTGGTCTTGCATGATGTCTCAATGCATATGTTCCTTACGCTTGTAGTTTGATGTGCTTGGTACGTCCATCCAGTTGCACGCAAGTCTTCTAGCATGTGTGATCCTTCTTCATCCCGTTCGTTGTCTCGCCTACTTGTTCCTACAATTCACTCATGATAGGACAATATCAAATACAAAACCTCCTAGCCTAATATGATGCATTTTTATTGTGTCCCAGGTAACAGGGAGGGATGACAAATCACTGAGACAACACAGAGAACAACTCAGGCTGGAATGAGGAACTCTGGGAGGACATCCCGCACTATCGAGAAACACTATGTATTGACCATGTAGTGAAGGACACCAGTGGCAACTACAAGCTGGGACCCTGAAGGGAACTTCTATGCATTCCTGGAGGGAAGGAAAGACAGGGCTACAGAGGACTTGGTGGGCAGTTCTGTGTAGTTTTCAAGAGCAAGGCATGACAAGGCTACATGGGACCTTCTGAGAATGACTGCATAGTTTTGGAGAATAGTGCATGATAGGCAGTAGAGGGCCTCCTAGATATGACTACGCATTTTTGGAGAAAAATGCAGGATAGGCAGCAGAGGGCCTACTAGACATATTTGTGTAGTTTCTGAAGGCAGTGTAGAGCAAGGCAATAGAGGACTAGAAGAACATGTTTGCACAGTTTTTTATATCAATGTAGACCCCAGTCTTGGTGCTTTGTACGGGTTCTGACAAACCAGAAGGAAGCTTTATGACTATGCTTGAGAAATGTGCAGTTCAATTTGGACATGGAGACAATTTCTAGGCATTTCTGGGAGGCAAATAGACTGCTCACCTCCAGGATTGTGTGGTGAAACTTACCTTGAGGACAACCTCAAGCACTGCATAGTTCCAGGTAGTAGAGAAAGGTCACTGAGGGCTAAGACTACATAGTGCAACTCAGTCGGGATCCGATGGAAGAGGGTTGTCCTTTTGGACAGAATTTCACAAAAGTGGTTAAGTGTTGAAAGCAAGTGAACTTCTGTATACTTGACATTGTCATTAAGACTTAGCATACTTTGATAATGAGACAACACAAACCACCAGTACAACAAGACAAAACATGCCCTTGGTGAGATTATCTTAGAGCTAAAAGTGCCAAGTGCGACACTTGAGATAAACCTTCAGATGATTGTGATGACACTTGCATGACAGTGCTTACAACATTTTGTGTGAGTACGACATATGTTTACCTAGCCAAGACATCCCAAAAACACAAAGAAAACCTTCAAACTCACCAAAACAAGATCGTAAGCATGATAAAACAATCAATATGCCAAAAGATGACCATTGGTTAAACAAGAAAAAGGGAGAAAAGACTTGATAAGAGCTCATGGGGTGAGCTTGAGTGTTTTCAACCATCAAAAGAAAAACAAAGGAAGGCTCCGAAATTTGGATGTAAGACAAAATTTTGGAGGATGTTGTAGCCACTACAATAGCTTTCAGATCTCTTGCTAGAATTTTGGACACGTAAGGTTTTCGTGGAGATAGGGAATTCCATATGGCACCTTGTTTATAGGATCCTATATGTTTGGGGGCCATGGATAAATACATTCCTTGACTATTGGTTGAGGTTAATTTCTTAGGTGGCCTTATTGAGAATATTGACTTGGAATGGGGACCAACCAAAATCTGCTAGCGCGTTGATTTTTGGGGCATACCCTTCAAGTGTGTCTCATGCCATCGTAGTGGAGACCTCAAGGATAGATTCCCTCAGTTGAATCAATTTAAGGCTGATGAGGCTCAGTTTGAATCGATATGGAATTGGTGGTCATGGAGATTATCTGACTCTCAAGAGTGTTAAAATATTTAACTAGGTTTGGTCTTTATAATGTCTATTGTAATCATGATTTTATGAATTTCATATTGAATAGAAAAGAAATTTATTATTGTCATTCTTGAGGACGGGTTTAATGATCAAGGTAAATTTATTTGTAGTTCAATCACTCATTGAGTGCTTCTAGGTTTTTCATAGAATTATGAAGTCAAAAGAGTCATTGTCTTACATGTAAGACCCCTTTAGGCATCTTGTATTATGTAAAATAAATTTATTTGAGTCATAAAAGACCCTCTAAGATCTTGTTAATGAGCTACAACAAGTCGGCCTACATGAAAGATCAAGTCGGCCTCATGACGGAAATTTTTACCCCTACAGAGCCTATATATAAGAAGGAACTCAACCTCATTTGGATACAACAAGAAGCAAGTTCGATATGAAGAAGAAATAACAACAAGACCAGAAGAAAAGGATGAAAATCAAGGATAAGAAGAGAAGAAGCAAGATCAAAGATTTGGACATCTCTCTCTCTCTTGTGTTAGGATTTCTGTATCTTCCTGGGCAATTCAAAGTTGCTAGAAATTCTTGGGAAAGTCAAAGTTGCTAAAAATTATTGGGAAAATCGAAGTTGCTGGAAGTTTCTAGGAAAGTTGAAGTTTTTGGAATTTGTTGGGTAAGTTGAAGTTGTTGTAAGTTTATGGGTAGGTCATAGTTGTTGAGGTCAAATTTTCCATAGAAGTTGATGGGGTCGAATTTGTTGCTATAAGGTAAAAGTTTGTTGTTGTAAGCTGTATAAGGAAAACTCATCAAGAAGGAAGGCTTACTTGGTTTAGGAGGGGTCTTTGTTAAGGGACTTATGTCTTGGAATTCTCCATTTGAAGATTCTTGAAGAGGAGAATAATTCTTGTGGATTTTCCTCTCAAGAGGAGAGTTTTTGGTCGTGGCTGATAACCTACGTTTTGTGTCTCCTTGTCTCATTTATATTCATTGTTTGGTAGCTATTTGGTGATAGAGAACACTTATAATAATCAAGTGAAAGAATAAGATAACCAAGTTAAGTAAAAATATATCACAAGCAATTATCAAAGTAAGAGAAACTATCTATTTAGCTTCCCCTATATTTCTCAACAAAGATGACTTCAATTTTCTAGGTATCTCACATGTTCATAAGCCTACTTTTCCTTTAAGTAATTCAGATAAAATCCCCTACACTTCTACTTTTCAACCCTCCTCTTCGGATTTTGTAGGGATCCAATTAGAGGGTGGATCATCTGGACTTGAGGAAACCTTGGGGTGCCTATATCCAAGGAAACAGGGCCCACATGTGGCTGAAAATGATTGGTTTGATTATTCTACTATCCTTATTACTGAACCCCCTCTAAACTGAATTTAAGAAAAAATTCGTGTCTTTAGTGTTTTACATCTCCATATCCTCCCCATGTACTGAAGATTTGGGGTATTCCCCTTCCTAGAGTCTCACAGTTAGGGGATGAATCACATGAGAATGTTCCTTCCCCTAGGCTTGATCTAGTTTCTATTCCTGTGTAAATCCCTACACTCAATTATTCTCCCCTTAACTCATTGGATAGTTACATTGAAATCTTGATGAATAATCTGAATATGGAGCTTGCATCTCTCTCTCTTCATAAAGTTGAATATCCAAATCATATTCCATCCAGTAACACTGGTTAAGCTTTCAATATTATTGTTTGTAGGCATGGGGGTAGAGGTTTTCCATTGGAAATCGAATACTAAATCACTAGATTTTGGTATAGATGGCGACCTTCTAGACATTCCCATCATTTCATCTGAAGATTCATGAGCCCTTAAAGAAACCATGCCCATTAATGGGGTTTCAAAATGAAAATTTTATATCTTAATCTGAGGGGGTTGGGGGATGCCTCCAAATAATTATCCCTAAAACATCATATCAACTCTGTGCAGCCCATTATTATTTTCATTCAATAAAACATGGCAATGAAGGATAAAGAAATGGAGTGCTTTATGTTTATTCGTCTCAGTTGGTACTTGGTTGCAGTTGATTCTTGTGCCCTCTCTCATGGCTTGGTGGCGCTTTGGGACCCTCATTGGGTGAAATTTAAAGCTTTCAAAATTTTCACACGTATATTACTGTTTGGTTACATAATGGGTATTGATTTTCAACTACATTTCCTCAATATTTATGCTCCATGTCGAGATAGATTGACATTTTAGAACATGATGGGTGAATATGGAATATTGAAGATTAGGTATTTGACTATTGTTGGGGATTTTAATGTCACCTTTCCTATTGAAGGAATTTTGGGTCTAATAAGTAGATCAGATCCCCTAGGTAATAATCGTAGAGAAATTTTGGACGAAAACAACATTTTGGACGTTCAACCATATCCTTTGGTTCAAACTTGGAATAATGGTAGGGTTGGTTGGGAGCACATTGGGAAAAGACTTTATAGGTTTATGGTACATGAGAATATCTTGGAGATTCTAGGAAATATCAGGTGTTGGGTCTCTTGGGATAAATTATTAGATCATTCACCGATCATCATGCAATTGAGAGGGGAGGAAATGCACAAGGGACTTCCCTTTAAATTTAACAAAATTTGGTTACAAGTAGAGGATTTTAATACACTAGTGTATGATATCTAGACATTTGTTGAAGCTTATGGGGAGGTCTCAATGATGGATATGATTTCCAGAAAATTGAATCATCTCAAGAGGGAAGTTCGCAAGTGGGAGTAGTCAAAAAAATCAAAGATAGAGAGGGATTTACAAATAATTGATGAATATATAGAAATATTGGGAAATATGATGGATCCAGTCTCCCCATCCTTTAGCCATATGGAAAAAACGTAGGAACTTGAAAAAGGAAAAAAATAATATATTAAAATTACAAGAGTCCTCCTAGTAATTGAAAAGTCGAGCCATCTGGATTAAAGAAGGGGATCGAAATACGTGGGTTTTTCACCACCAACCAGTGAAGGGATATAAATTCTATTTGGGAAATGGAACTAGTAAAGGCAGGTAGATTCCATAACACTGTGGAAATCCAGAGGGAGGATGCTGGATATTTTGAAGGTATGTATGTAAAATTCAAGGGGGTTTATATTAAGGATCAACTTTGGGGGATAAAGAATTTCCCATGTATGTTCTCGAATGAGTTGAATGCAACTTTACGTAGACCTATTACTCTGAATGAAATCTCTAGGGTTCTCAATTCCTTTGCAAAGGACAAGTTTTCGAGTCCAAATGGCTAGATGGTATAACTCTTTTTTCACTTGTTTGATATTATGGGACATGATCTCCTAAATATGGTAGAGGAATATCTCACTTGTGGTCATGTCTCTTGGGAAATTAATTCCAAATTCATAGCTCCCATCCCCAAAACCTCATCTGATTTCTTTTTCGGATTTTTAGCCGATCTCCCTTTGCAACATCACGTATAAATTAATTTCCAAGGTAGTTGTAGGAAGGATTAAGGAAACCCTATCTAAACACATCACTCTGTAATAGTTTAGGTTCGTTTCTAGGTACTAGATACAAGATATTGTAGACACTACATAGGAATGTCTACAGTCAATCCATTCTAAGAATAAAGAGGCATTGATTATGAAGCTGGATTTGAATAAAGCCTATGGCAATGTATATTGGTCCTATCCGAGATTGATCCTGATGAAGATTTTGATTTCTATGGTCAATGTAGAGTGGATAATGGCATTTGTATCTTTTGTTAACTTTGTTGTATTGATCAATGGTTTTCCATCAAAATTATTTAGGGTGAACAAACGACTTCGACAGGGGCATTCTTTATCTCCACTTTTATTCATTTTGGTCATGGACGGGTTGAGAAGGAAGATTAGGGAGGCCCATATGTAGGGTAATTTTAATGGTTCTTAGGTATCACGTTATGTCTCTGTCAGACAACTTTTTTTTTACAATGTTCTTAACTTTGGTCATTTTTCTGGGAAAAACGGAGGACACTACATTCCATTATAAGCAGATTTGGAGCAACATTGGGTTTGAATATGAATGGAAGCAAATACATTTTGATTTATTCATTTGGGGATTTGGAGGTCATTAAAAATATTTCCAAGTTATTTGGTGTACAAGCTATGCACACTGAGATCGGGCTCACATATTTGGGATTCAAATTGAATCCAAACAAATATAGGATTGTTAGCTGGAATTGGAATTTAGATAAGTTTCATAATTGATTATCTCTATGGATGCATTGTTGGATATCCATGGGTGGTAGGTATACTCTTATCCAATATGCTAGATATACTCAATGCATTTGTTATAGATTCCAACAAATATCATTAAGAAGATCAATTCTATCATGGCTAAGTTCATTTGGTCGGGAACGAGAGGGGTGAAAAAATTTCACCTAATTTGGTTTTGTTAGTGTAGGTGTCTTCATCCCTCCATCAGTGATCAAAATTCTCTTGCTACATTGCATGTTAGGTGTCTCATCCGATCAGCTGCATTCCATTAGGGTCATAGATCATCTTATGGTAGTGGCATATAATAAATTTTCCCTCATGATCTTTACCTTCTGGCCCAATTTCATACATTTAGGTCATTTGCAGTCATTTATGCCTTTACATCTGCAAAAATCATTTTTAGGGTTTTAGGTCTCATTAGGTCTAGGGTTTTGTCAATAAGGTCTTGTAAATGCTCAATAATGGTCAACAGGCACATGAGGAGGTCAAATAAAGTCTCAGCAACAAAAATTTCAATAATCACATGCTCAGTGGTTGATTTTTCAAAAAACAAAGTTTTTTATGTTTTATGTAAAAATTTCACGTAATTTCATTTTTCCTATATGTAATAATTTTGAGATGCAGCCCTGGTCATCTTGCCAAGCTCCTGCACTTCAGTTCCTACAAAAGAAACAAAATTTCAAAGAATTTAGTCCATCAAAGGCAAAAAGTAAGACAAACTGCCCAAAACAGAGTTTTAAAAAGAAAGTGAGAATACAAACATTAGGAAAATGGGATTTCATAAGTGAAAAATCAAAATCATTGGTATATAAAGTGTTTTCATGTCAAAGGAAGCTCATTTGCATGCCAAAGGAGAAGAGAGCAAGTGAAAATCATGTTTTCGAGCCAAAGGAGCGATTTTGCATCCAAACAGTGAAAACTTGGAGGTGCGGCGCACACAAAGCAAAGTTTACGTTGAAATTTCTAACTGGCATGACACACAAGAGAGGCATGGTGCATCTGTGAGTGGGCGCGGCACACCAGTCTTCAAGGCCCAAAATTCATCCAGATCTTCCTCTAAAGCTTCAAAATCGTAAATTCCTCATTTCACAAGTAAGTCAACACCTCCATATGGCCAATGTATTAGTTTCCTTTAGTGTTTATGGTGTTTGAATAGGGAAATAATTAAACCCTAGTTCCTTGCATAGTTAGTTGAAAACCTGCCTAGGGTTTACAAAATACAGTTTTTGCTATCTTGTTCACCTCTTTCCCCCTTCCCTTTTTTCACTCACAGTTACCTATTCCCCCTATCCCTAAAGCTAATAACCCTAATCCCTAACTTCGCTTCTCCCAAACCCTAGTCAATATCCCTAAACCCTAAATATCATTCCCCAAACCCTTCCATTTCCACTAACCCTACAAGCATCATCCTAAACCCCCTATTCACAGTCCCTTCACAGTCCTTGTCATCAATCCCTGTTGTTTAGTAGCAAATACCTATTGACACTATAAAATCTCTTCATACTCATCTAAGAAAAAACAAGCATTGGAAAACATGGAGTCAGATTCTTCTTATGACAGAAATGAAGAAACAGTCAGTGACTTTCCAAAGAAAGTCATGCACTAAGGAGACCTCACAATAGTGGAAAACATAACTGGGAGGAGCCCACTACACTTACTGAGCTGTTGGCTTGCCCTCTTACTGTAACATGCTTCCAACACAAATCTTGTTACCAATTTTGTGAGATGGTGGAAAGAATCAAATACCACCATGAGCTAGCCAGACTTTTTGTGCTCCATCTTCACAATGGCCAGGTCAATTTGGCAGGTGTGACATTCACTTTTACACCTGAGACTATAGCTCAAGCAACCAGTATTTTGAATGTAGGTGAACAGTGGAATAAGGGACAGCTGGTGGACAGAGATTATTATGAGCCTTATATCAAGGCTGGTTTTCAAAGGTAGGTTAGTAGGGTCTTCCCTTTCAGGTACCTACAGGACACATATGCTCCCCTTATGAAACTCATAATCAAATATTTCAGCTGTGAAGGCAGATTTTCTCGCCTATACACCTATCACATCAAATTGTTGATGCATTTTACTAGGGTGAGGATGATGAATCTCTCCTATTTCATTTGCCAGAATATTAAGAAAATGACAACATTGGTGCAAAGGAAACCTCCTCATCAGCAGTATAACAACAACTATCACATTGCATTAATCAAGATTGTGGTTTTGCATCAACTTAGTTTACTGAATGTTTCATGGGAGAATTTCATTTCACATGAGGTCTTTATTGGTCCTCAAGTGACCCCATTAGTTTTTGATGAGGCAGGAGAGCCTTCACATCAGCAAGAGGTGCATGAGACTCAAACCACTAGTGTGCCAGTGTTTGTCACTTACCAAAAGGGCACAAGGAGATTGTTTGCAGCAGCAAAATGAGTATTATCTCCACCTGGGTTGGATGAGGTCTCATTTCCTTCAACAACAAATCAGGTACAAGATAAGGGTAAGCAGCCATTGCATGATGAGGGGCCTTCAGAAGGTCAAGAGGCAGATTTCATTCTCATTTAGGATGATGACGCTGATTTGAGATCAAAGCTCAAGGAGATCATTCAGGAGTAGCAAGATGACATTCATCACTTGTCTCTCAACTTGGAAAGAGCCAAGTGGATAATCAATTATCTTATGCAAAGAAACAAATAGTTATAGGATCAACAAACCATCATGGAGCTCCAAAACATAAGAGAAAACTGGTAAGCTGCCAAGAGGAGGAAAATCAAGTTGACACCACTTGAACAAGAAATTGAAGCTGATCGTGAATCTTGGCTTGAAAGGGTAAACATGCACTTGGAAAAATTGTTGGATAAGGCCAACAAAGAGAAATAGATGTTGAGGCACATGGCCTATCACTATTTGGAGAGAAACAAAAGTTTCAAAGCAAGAATTAGGACTCTAAAGACCAAATTGAGGAAAGCTTTGAGGAAGAGGAAAAAGCAAGACAAGCTCCAGATCTTGGCTGAGGCTTCCTTAGCCCAAAATAGCACTTGAAGGACACTTAGCCCAAATTTCAAGAAATTTTGGATACTTTTTGTCAATTTTGAATTTTTGGAGAAAAACACAAGTTTTCTCTGCCTAGTGCACCGTGCCACCTAGCACACACTTTCTCTAGGGACCTCCTTTGGAGGAAAACTTAGCAATTTTGGATTCCCCAAGAAAACATATGAATGTCCAAAAATGGCCAAGAAATTTTGTCAAGTTTTAAGCTTCCAAAGGGGTCAAAAACACCTCAAAAATGACCTTTCTGCCCCTTTTTGGCCACACAGGAAGCAATGTTGGGAGAACTTATTTTTGGAGGGTCAAATGGACACCAAATTCAGAAATTCCACCTGTTCTGGAAATTAGACAGATACACCTTTCGAACAAGCCCACTTGGAGGAAATTTGATGCACGGGAAGGCCTCCAAAATCAGCTACAAAAAGGCATGGCGCATAGGGACCAGAGCACGGTGCACAGGATGAAAATTTGTCATTTTTGCCCAAAAAACTCTGTTTTTTGCCTAGTTTTTTCTCAGTTTGACTTTTCTCTCTCTAATAGTTAAACTCATGATGTAATTTGATGTAATTTTATGTAAGTTGATGGATTTTGATGTAAATATGCTAAAATTTCACTCATGGAGGTAGATGCATCATAAAGAAGTAGTTTGAAACTGAATGAATCAGTTTCCTAGGTTTTAGAAGCAAGCTGTGCCACTGCCTACTTTTCAGTTCTTAGTTTAGATCTTGTTGAAATAGCTCCTAAACTCATGAGTTCGACCCCTAAAGCCTAGCATGAGTTGTTTTTTGCCTATATCTAGTAGTTTTTTAGTCATTGGTAAACGTTGGACTCTTCTGAATGCTTTGAGAATTATTATGTATTCATTTCTGTAGTTTGGCAAAGGAATAGACTAGGGTTTGCAGCACTTTGTGGGATTCTTGTGGAAACTTGATTTGGTATTGTTTTTCCTTCTGTAATTGCAAGTTTACATGTGTTTATGTATGCCATCATCTCTCTCTGTTCATCTTAACTAAATGAAACAAGGATAAAGGTAGAATTCATTGATGTTGCAGTGCTCTACCTAAGGTTTGTTTAGTTATTTATGTTTTAAACTGTTTGAAGAGGATCCCTGAGATTTTCATGGCCTATCCAACTCCTCACCAGTCCTAAAGCTCTCCATCTCACCCAATTTGAAGTACTAAACCATTTTCCTACCTCGCCCCATAAAGATCTCTGCAAGACTGTGTCCATTCCCCAGACCCAAATATGCCTTTCACATTTGAGCCAACAAACCAAAATTAAATTCAATCAAACTCCTCAGAGCATATACCTAGCCTAAAATCAGTCTTCACATTAGTCATCTCAAGCTTTATTGGCCATCTTTTCCTAATATTGACAAGGAGAGAGCCCTCTCCCAACCTGGTAGGGCTAGCTATCAGGTTAAGCGTGGTTTAATGTTACCCTAGATTCTGCCTTTCTCATCCTAAGGTAGATTTAGGCCCTAACAGGTTTGACGCTATTACAAAAGGAAAATATGTAGACAGTGGGGTATACTAGATTTGAAGACCTTCGGTGAGGATTTATTAACAAAAACATTATTACAACCTTTCCATGGTAGTGGCTTATGGTTGGACACTATCTTGGATAAATATCTACAGTGTAAGGGAATTTTGGAATGGTATAGAAGGGGTGAGATTGATGTGAAGAGGGGTTCATACATTTGGCAAAGTTTACAAGAACTTAGTAGATGGTTTTTTGATAAGTTACAATGATCATTTGGCAAGGGAAACAAGTTCTTGATTGGAATTGATTCAATTATTAAAGTCACGTCTGCGCATAACCCTTCTATTGGGATTATTAATGTTATGCATGCAAAAGGATTTTTCTACTTGGATCAAACAATCAACCCATGGCATGATGCTTTCTTGTATCCATTGTGGAAGAATCCACAAAAAAATGGTTTATAAATAATATGGCATTGATTTATACAATATTTTCAATGTGATAGATTAATTAGAAAGTCAAGTGGTAATAAATTGATTTGAAATGGAGGTATGCATAAAGGAGCGTTGAGAGTTTCAGATATATATGAATACTTCTCATGTAGGATCAATCCATTGATTGATAAGTGTTGGTACATGAAATATTGGGGTTGGTATGTTCCCTTCAAGATAATCATTTTCTATTGGCTCACTTGGAAATATAAAATTCTAACTTGGGATTTGTAAAATGGGATTTCATGGTCTTAGTTGTTGTTCATTGTGTATACAGGAACACGAAAATGTATTACACTTACTCATTTAGCGCCCTGTGACCAAAGAGGTGTAGTTAAGAGTTTTAGAATATGTTCAAATTCAACAAATTCATAACTTTGACTCCCTTAGGTCATGTTACCAATGATGGTTTAACATGAAGGGGAAATACAAATCACTTCTTGGGAGATTCGTCGAGTTATAAATTCCTCGATCTTCGAGAATAAACCTTTCTATTTGTTCAAAATTTGTTCTTTTATATAGGTGTGGTTGGCAAATGGGAAGAATAACAAAATTTATAATAAACCTTCCGGACTGATGTCTCAAAACTTGCAAGTAACTTTCCGAGCAAAAATTTTCAATGGCATAGCCCAAGCTGGAAATTATGGCTGTCGAGATTGGTTGAGAATCAACCCAAAGAAATAATTCATATTGTATTGGTATGGGAGGAAGGTATTAATACTAGAGTCAAGCTCATTGCCCTTTTGGGTCTGTTGTTCTTTGCAAGGAACAATCAAATAATAAGTAGCTATATCTATGGTAATTCCAGAGCTATTGTCGAAGCTTCTAATGAGAGGGATTCAAATTCACTTCCTAATTTAGCAAATTGATTGGATCGCATATAACTTCTGAACTAACCTTCGTTAATATCTCATTTAAGCATATTTACGAGGAACTAAATTTAGTGGCAGATGGATTACCAAAGAAAGGATTGTTGGTTTCTGAACTAACCTTCGTTAATATCTCATTTAAGCATATTTACGAGGAACTAAATTTAGTGGCAGATGGATTACCAAAGAAAGGATTGTCGGTTGTTGCAGGTTCACTACACTATAGGTTATGTGTTGAAGATAGAGTGGCTAAAGAGGGGGAAATCAAACTATCAAATTCTATTTCTGGTTGCATCTTTTAAATCTCTATTTTAGTTTCTTGATCTGAATATTGATGATCCATTCAGGTTTTTTTATCTTTTTAATGTATTAGAATCTTATATTTTTGTTTTAGACTTAGATGAAAGATGCATGGGCAATAATATATTTGTTATATTAGAATGTTTGTATGTCATATGCTAGATGCATATCATGTTCTTTTTCAACATGGTTGATTATATGTACTAGACTATATGTATTTGGGTTCTTCCTATCAATAAAAACCCATGTTTTTTTCTTCTTCTGAATATATATATATATATATATGTGTGTGTGTGTGTGTGTGTGTGTGTGTGTGTGAATATATATACATACATACACACACACACACACACACACACACACATATATATATATATATATATATACACACACACAAAACCATATGGCATATATTTTTCCAATAAATAAATGTATATAAACTGAAAACTTATGTTATTATATACAAATTGGGATAGTAGAGGTGTAAAAAAAGGATTTCCTACTATAAAATTCTGATTTAAAGAGTTAATAATGTCTATGTAAATATGATTAAATATATATGTATTTTCTAATATAATAGTATACAAATTTTCCTAGATGTAAATAGGTAATAGAAAACATATAGTATCTTAACCATTAAACAAAAAATATATGGATGTGGATCCTAGGTTGGGAAGGTCATACACTGTATCTTTTCTTTCTCTTGTTACATCCTTGATATCTATTGGAAAATGCTCGACTAAAGGACCTAGCTACTTTGCACAGTTCTAAGAATTTGTCTTTTGAATCAACTATGCTCAATCGTGAACAACTAGAGATATCATGAGTGTGAATCTCCATGAGGTGTTGTTTTAGTGTAGTGTTGTTGCTGATAGTGTTTTAACTATCAAGTTTAGAGAAATAAATTGTTTCTTATGCTAAACCATAATTCTCGTGATTATTTCCACTTTGAAATTGTTGATTGTGTCATGTTGTCCTAGGTTTTTAATGAAGTACCAAAGAAGGCTTCAATTTTTTAATAGACTGCTTATGCCTCTGTAATTCTTAACAAGTTTTGTAGAGCTCTTTATAGTCCATGTATCTAGGGTGAGGGACCAAAGGTTTGAGATTTTATCAACTCAAATTGAAAGGGAGAGGATTCATTTTCTAGATAAATACAAAAGGCACAAAGCCTAATTCAAATCCACAAATTTTGTAACTTATGTTTCCTAGGCCTACCGTGAAAAAAAATTGATAATAGAAAGTACGTTAATCAAGAATAGAGAATAGAGCTTTAAGTCTAATTCAAACCCATGATTCCTAAAACCTAAAATTAGTAGACCATTCCGAAAAATGTATTGAAAATTTGGAAGGCCTAAGGCTAAAGAATAAGAAAAATATGATAGTGAAATTACGCCCTCATGCGGAAGAGAAGAGATCACTGAAACTAGAAACTATCATACTAGCAGGTGGATGGTGAGATTCAAGATGCCAAGATTCCTTCTACACTAGCATCACAAATTTGGATAGTTAGACAAATTGAATCAATTCATACTGAGATAAATAGAGTCTACATAATCCCAGCTTGATAATGGAACATGAGTGCAAAGTACTCATTAGAGTCCATTAGAGGAATAGAAAGCATGTTTTGATATAAGGGAAGTCTTATTGAAGGTGTCCTTGATATGTTGAAGTGAATGTCATGCAATTTACCATATGTAGAGTTGATGAGAAAACATGTGGTGGAAACGTTGAATTAAGGGATGGGTTGTGTAGGAGAATTATTGTTAATAATTAGATTCATGTATTTTTTCTAGGTGACCAAATTGGCCTAAAACGTTTCCATTGAATTGTCTTCCTTAGGACATGAAACCATTGCAACATATCAAAGTAGTGGCAAGAATGATTTATTCTTTAATACAAGGAGATCTAAGTCAAATTTAGCATCTATTATTTTCTTGACATTTTGAATTGTGAAAAAGGTACATACTGAAGAGAACTAATATATATCACAATCATCCATATCCCTATACTTAATATGATTTATATGAAATTATCTAGGGAGTGAACACCTTAGTGCTTATGCTCATCTTGAGTTATGCACAACAATATTGAGAGGAGGTTGAGTTGTTTCTAATACAATACATAGCATTTTTCCAAACATATTTTATTTTTAAACAATCATCTTAATTGATATCATTAACAAATTTCTTGATATCTAGATATCCTTGTATTTTTCTTTTGTAGTGATGAGCTATCCTTTCTAACAGTCGTAAGTCTTCGAAGCATATGTAATGGTTATAAGTGTGAGAGTGCTAAATAATTTCATATCTTTTGTCCTTCCATGTTGTATATATTTGTTGTGTCTTTTAGTATAGTTTTGATTGAGTGCCATGCTTCTCTAATATACACGTTGCAGTAAGGACAAGGTATCACATATACCCCTTTATGTAGTTTTTATTCAATAAGATCTTTGGCATAGTCTATCATGCCTTTTATAAAGTTTATAGGAGAGAAAGGTACTCTTATGCTACTTCTTCCTACGATCTTGAATTTTTTTTTAGTAGTACCCCAGACATATAGGAGAGTAATTGCTGGATTTCATTCATCTCGGTTTTTCTCTTTACTCTTTCTTCTATAGGATCTCTTAAATTTTTTAAAAATATATTATTCTTTGAAGGGATTAGTTTCAAGAAACCTTATAATATAATTGATTTCTTGTTCTAGGTGGTTCTTATATGATAATATTGTAGTGTAGGTGCCCAAGGTATTGATAACTTATAATTTTTTAGAGGAAGGTGATGTGATTATGCATGTAGATATCTATCAATATGAGTTTTTTTCTTGTACACCTAGTGCCCTAATTGTTATAGGTCTATTTGGACACATCACTCTCGATGATCAGATTAGTGTAAATAGGGTCTATCAAACCCTAATTCAATTTCTACATGCCCTAGACATGCCACTTCATTGAGTGCTTTCATCCATAAAAGTTTCATAGTTTGAAACCCTGCTAAAATTCCTCCTTGGGACACCAATGCACCCTTGGTCAAGGGAAACTACTCTGCATAGCAGGTAGGCCCATTTAGACCTATGTTGCATATAAATTAGGCCCACTTAACCCTGCTCTGGGCGAGGATGAGAGAAATTGGCATAGGATTCTAGGATATTCCTTGATTCTAGAGCATTCTAGAAGGAACACAGCTCCTATCCTATCAAGATGAGCTCGACTTAGGATGGCCTTGGATCATCTAATCCCCTATCCTCTCATCCCTTTTAACATGGAAACTAATCATCCAATTATGGGAAACCATTCAATTCTATATTAATGATAAAACCACTTGCATTCATCTATAAATTGGCCTCCCATCATAGAGCCAAGGAGCTTGGATATTATAGAGAAATATTATTATTTTAGAGAATTGAAATCATTGTCAAGTAATGTTATGCTACTGGATTGACGTTTCTATTGGTGTGATAAGGGTTTGGACTAAGTTGGATGAGTGACATGAGATCGAACCACATTGGGTGTAACTTCTCCTTCTATCAATCAATAAAGTTGTTTGTTCCTTTTCCAATACTTTTGTCTATATCTATGATAAATGTATGTTCAAATGTTGTCGATTCCATTTGTTTACAATAAATAGATCGTATGATTTGATTTTTGTCCTCCTCTGTTTATGTTGGTAGGTACCAATTGAGCAAATTCAATTTGAGCGGGAGCGATGGGAGCAACTCAAAGGAGATCAAAGGAATCGAAGGGTCACTAGTAGTTTCCTTTATCTTACCTGTTTATTGTAGGAAAAGGTTAAACATCTTTACTACAATTGTTCTAAGAGTAACTACCCACTTAGGGAAGATATACTTATCCGTAGGTATAAATTCTATATAACAAATTGGCGACCATACTAGGGAACACCATCATTCCTGGTAGTTATCCCTTGTCTTAGTAGCACCAGTAGACTTTGCTTGAGTTCATTTACCCATATTCAATCATTTTGAAGCTTGTTTGGTCAAATTTCTCCTTATTTGTGTGATGATAGTGCTCTTTGGCATCAACGCACTATTGTTCTTGACACAATGCTCTACAGATCAGCATTAGCCTAGAGATAGTGCTCTGCAATGCACTGTGTCCCACTCAGGGCGGAATGGTCAATGTTTCTTTGTCTCTAAAGTCCAAATTAGAATCTCTCTTCCATGCCCATTTTGTCTTTGTTTTTTCAATGTTTCTTTATGTTTTCTTTATCATTGTCGAATCAATCCCAAAGATAGCTTACATTGATTAGTCTTTACTTTTATGAAAAAATAATTGTCGTAAATTCTTCATTTCTTTGAAAAATAAACTGTCGTAAAGTATTCGTTTCTTGTGAAAAGAATCGATTGATCGTTTATGCATTTAGTTTCTTTGTGTTCATATAAACATTAAAGGAATTAAAATAAAAACATGCATAATGCATTTAGAAGTTTGTGTGTGCTTGTAAGAACGGTATAGGGAAGGTTGCATTAGATATGCTCTATGCTCTTTGTTTAGAGATTCTAATTGCTCTATCCCTTTTAGTTATGGTTCTCATTGTTTAAATCAAATGAAAAAAATGTTTCTCATCATAGTTGCATTCTAGGAGTTTTAGAAACATCACGCGATGAACCTTAAAGCCAAATTTTTAAACAAGATCAACTAAAATTTATCTCAATTAACCTAATGGATTATTGTAACTTAATGTATAACATCACTACAAGAAAAAAAGACATTGGTGAGGGGCGAAAAATGTCACCAAAGCTCATTGGTGACGGTTAAAAGAGCATTCATCACCAAAAACTAAACGTCACCAAAGGTGGCGTCACTAAAAGTATAGGTGTCATAGTGACATACAAAATCCCTCACCAATAATGATTTATAATGATGGATAGCGACCATCACCATTTCATATGAGCAATGGTGACGGACCATAGCCTTTGTCACCAAAAACTAAACGTTATCAAAGGTGGCATCACCAAAATTATAGGTGTTGTAATGAAATTCAAAGTTCGTCACCAATAATGATTTATAATGATGGATAGTGATCGTCACCATTAGATATGAGCAATGGTGACATGCCATAGCCTTGTTCACCAAAAATTGAATGTCACCAAAGGTGGCATCGCCAAAATTATAGGTGTTATGGTGACATTCAAGGTCTGTCACGAATATTGATTATAATGACGGATAGTGACCATCACCATTTCATATGAACAACAATGATTTATTGTGATGGATCTTTAATGGTTTTCACTATTGGTGCATATACATTGTGACATTCATTGACCATCACCAAAATTTGCATTGCTAGAAGTATAGGAGTTGTGGAGACATTCAAGGTCCGTCATGAATAGTGACTATAGTGATGGACAATGACCATCACCATTTCATATCAACAACAATGATTTATGGTTACAGACCTTTGATGGTCATCACTATTGATGCGTATATATGATGCCGTTCATTGACCATCATCATTTCATATTTTTTGTGAGGGTCAAAAAATATCACCAAAGCTCATTGGTGATGGTCAAAAAAGCCTCTGTCACCAAAAATTGATCATCGCCATTCCATATGGATGCTAGGGCACGATGGAATGGAACCACCAACCTCTTTCTTGTAAAGCATGTGCTCTTCCATTGAGCTAGAACCCTTTAAAGAATTATACTTTTAAAAATTAGACATTGAAACTTCATAAATTGTAAATTATGCAACTTTCAATAAATTAAAGTCTGGGCAATATTTTACTAAACAATCAAAGGAACATCGATGTTGCAGGTCCATACCTAATGTTTATTGAATATATGAAAAGTGGGTGGAGGGAAAAATAGTTTTGTATAAGAGAATCTATGTTCATTTGAATACTCAATTAGAAGTGAAACTCTAAAGACATTTATAACCTATAAATGACCTATAACTAGCAAATTCACCAAATATCACAAAGTAAATGTCATAAGTGGATAGCATATGGAAGAGAAGGCAAGGGCTTAGAACCCTTGTACATCTTGGCATGCCTTAGCACTTGGCACATCTTAAATTGTTTGACATGTCTCTATACTATCTAGGACATGTTAACATGCCCTAGCATTCCCTAACACACCTTAGTGGTCATGACCTCACAACCTGCATTATATTTTTCCATGACTTGAGAACCTTACATTCACTAAAACACCTTTTCACTCCCTAGTTTTCATGCCCTCCGTTATCCTCCATAATGTCCCAGGCTGATGAGGAGATCGATGGAAGTGTTATCACTGAAAAATTTCTTTTGAGTTGATGAGAAAGAAATGATAGAGGTAACCACAAACCAACTTTGGAGATTAAGATCTAACCTTCCTAATTCTCAGAGAGGGCTCTCTCTTTATGTTTTAACTTTTTTTAGTTAATTCATTTTAGGCTAGTTATGACTGTACTTGGGTTTTGATTTGGATTTTGTTTTGGGATCACTTACTTAGATGGATAGAGGGATGTCTTTTACCATTGGGCTATGGAGTCAAGTGTCAAGCAAACAGGACTGGATCAAGCTTTAAAAATAGTGTCTACAGGGTAAGGTAAAAAAGTTACTTCATATCTCAAGGCTGGGTGGTGAAACGGTTTTCAATTGAATTTTAGGAGCAATTAATGGTTCCTTAGACTGGATTTTGAATGAAGTGGAAGAGGTCAACTAGGATGGGAGACAAATTAAGGATTCTCAGATCCGGATATCAGAAGAAAACATAGAAATGATCAATTGTTCAAAACAGATTGTACTTAAACAAATTCTAAGATAAATTTATAGTTAATCCATTCAACTTTAGATAACATTTAAGTTTGTGAGATACATAAGAAAATAAAAAAATTGACAAAGAAAATGCTTCACTGTAATATCTCAACACATGAATCCTGTAACACAATCTCTTTATTACTCAGTCCAATCTGCTGACTTGAAAAATTGGTACAATAACCCTTAGGTTTATGATAAATATGACTCTAGAAATGTATAACAATTCACCCTCAATACTTCGAATTATGAAGTATTTATACAAAAATAGTTTACAAAATATCCCAAATTGTCTTGGGAATTATTCTAGGAGAAAGAAATATCTTCACACGAGAAGATAGAGACAGATGTTCAACTGTTGTATGATGTCCCTATTTATTAGTTTGTGTTGTCTTTATGCTCTGATATTTTGCTTCTTATTCTCTTCCTTGTTGTTGGTCTTCATGCTGGATGTTATTTTCATTCTGACCTTTCAACTGATACACTTTTACTTGATGCTCTTTCATCTGGCTGGCCTGTCATTATCCTTTTATTGTGTTGTTTTCACTTTTACTATACATTTTTACATTTTGATTGTGTATTTCTACAGTAAGTCATTCAATTTCTCCCATGTTTTTGCATCTGGTAATTGGATATTTACCATCTTCTTGTATACTTCATCTGCCTCAGTGTATTTGGAAAAAGTGGGTTTATTTACAAAAAGGTTTTTTACCTCATGCTGGAGGTAAAACAAGTTCTCAAAGGTCTGATATACGACCTTGCCAGTAGGCTTCCCCTTCATAGATGAAGTATTTACCTAATCTCTGGCCACTTCTTTAATTCTTCTATTGTACTCTTCCTGTGGCAAATTTATCATTTATCACTAAGGGATTGGGTAGACCCTTTTGCCTCAAAACTTCAAACTTAACCATGAATATGTCTATAGATAGTTGCATGGTTTAGTAGTTATCTTATAGGTTCATCATCAAATTCCTCTTGGTGAGGACCCTTTTTACTTCTAGTATTGTACACATCCTGTCAGGTATCTCTAATTCCTGCAATTCATATTTGTTTCTGGAGTTAAGGAAGTGAATGATCCTAGTGGCTTCCTCTAGCATGTCTCCCAGTTCTGTTTTAAATCTCTATATGGCTTCTGTAGCCTCTCTCACTAAGTCAATTTTTCAAAAATTACTTGAATGGATGGCCAAATATCATTGACAGAGACAATGATATTCACCCATAACTATTCCTTGGCTTGGCCTAGTGGTTCCTTTAAATTCAATTCCTTCTCCAAGCTTTTTATCCTTACATTCATTCTATTTGCCTTATGTACTTCTTCTTTGTGCATAATCTAAGCAAGCTTATAGTCACTCTCTAGACTGGTTATCTTTTCCTTAATCTTGTTCATCTGTGTGGTCTGAATGGACATGTCTTAAATTGCTTTGACCAACTTACTTACCTCATCACCTTGCTAAGCTACTACTATTGACCCTGTTGCTAATGTAGATGGTGTGGAGGTTGGGAGGGCTATAACTGTTGGAGTTGTAGGAGCCAATGATGTTTCCAAAGTGGAAGGTACTGATGTAGTAACTAATGGGATAATAGTGGCAGGGGTAGTCTCAAGACTAGCTTGTTTTAACTGTATCAAGTTATCTAGCTCCTTCTCCACTTCCTTCAGTTGATCATTCAATTGTAAAACCATGTCCATCATCTCCTCCTGATGAGTTTGGCTATTAGGGACCTTTTTCGCCTATGGGTGCTTTGAATGAGGAAATTTGAGTTTCTTTTTGAGAGCAACAATTTCCTCATTTTGGTTTTTTATTAACTTCTAAGCAACCTTGATATCAGTGGGATCATGTCCCAGTTCAATTACCAAGTCCTCCAATGAGTTGATCATGTTGTCCTTGGCCTGTGAGGAGGAATTTTCCAATTTGTACTGTGGTATAATGTTGTCCAATGCATTTTGTAGCTTATGTGCAGCTATAGCTTTTCCTGTGAAGGTGGAATAAATCATCTCACCTGCTTGCTTGTGGAACTCAATTTGGTCAATGGGATGAACATCCCTGGCGAAAACCTCAAAGTCTGTTTTGGTGTAGTGAGCTGATGTTTTTCGCTGCTGGACAGTAGGCTGCATGAATGACACCTGCATTTTTCCTATTTTGATGTCAAAAGCTGACATCAACCTCCTTTGATTTGTTGGTGTGTTCTTGAAGTACCGAGCATAGGTTTCAGCCTTCAACTTCTCATTCCTCAAATTGATTTCCTTGTATCTATCTTTGATATATTTTTCTTTATCCATAGGCCTGGTGAAAGAAGAAACCTCAACACTGAGTTGCCTCTCAATAAGTTGAGTGTTAGATGTTGAGGGCTATTGTGTTTCTCCTGAAGCTGTTGTTCCTTTGCTTCTTTCCACTATTGTATCAGTGTCAGTTATTTCCACTAATTCAATGGTGTCCTCCTATTCAGCTACAGTATTAAGCTTGGGCCTTTTCCTATAACTGATCTCAAACTGCTCATCTGTGGTTTCCATAGCTGAACTAGAACCCTCCTCCCTGTTTTTCTTTGGGTTCCTATCTTCATTTGCTGGAGTTTGTAAAATAGGAGGAATATTCATTGGTTTTCCTAGTTCTATAACCCGCAGGAAGGAACATTCATCAATATGTTTCTCTACATTAATCAATGTATTTTCTACATCAACTACAGTAGTGTCCATGTCTATTAGAGTGTTTCCCAACCATTCTGATTGGTTGGCAAACCTCTCAATGTCTGGTCTGGGATGATGGATAAAAGGTCCAAATTTGACCTTGATCCTCAACTTATTTATGACTCCATGAGGGTCATACTGCCACATAAAGCTGTTTTTGAACCTCATTTTCTGCAAAACCTTATCTCCCTCAGGTCCAGCTTCCCTAGTATTACAAATGAAGGGGCCTAATTTATTTTTCATTTGAATTGGGTTTCCTTCCTAGTTGCTAGGAAATTTACTTCATCAGAATTGATAATCTGCCTAAAGTATTCTACTGAAAATATCCTCATGGGGAGGAATTTGGGTAGTTGGTAAGGGGCAAGTTGGCATCCATAAATTCTAATTTTTGTGTGGTTCTAGTATAGATATTAGTCTCCCACCTTACTGTTCTTGGCCAACTGTAACACCCTTTTGATCTCTTGATTGATTCTGGGTTGAGGGCTACTAGTTAGCATATTCCTAATTGGATGGACAAATGAATCAATGAAGTCCTTATAAGTGAATATAGTGGAGTACTTTTGGATCAAGGGCATCCAATATATAACTGATCTTGGATTCCCTTTGGTATCCAACTTCTAGATACTTACAGGGAATTTGTCTGATTGATAATACAAGAACATATGAAATAATACAGATGGGTACTTGAAGACTCTTTCAGTAGGTAATCTGGTGAATTGCTCATGCATCCTATATTCTATGAACTGAGCATAGTTGTAAATTATAGTAGGAGGATTGCCTACACTAAATATGGAAAGGAAATCTAGAACAACCTCATCCACATGCTCATCTGTGGTATATCCTAAAGTGCAAGAGAGCATGGTAGTAATATGTCTGCCTCTCTCAGAAAAAATGGTGGCAGCATAAGGGGGACTATTTGTGGGAGTATGACATTCCTCTATGATGAAATTTTGGGCTATTCTGGGAAGGTATAACTTGGTATAGAGGTCCAACAAGTTGTTGGATTGTGTTATTATTTCCACAACTAGCCCTTCATTGTGTCGATTGTGCAGCGGGGGTGTCACAGGGAGCTGGAAGTCCCACCTCTCTGGTGGGTTTGAGGTGGGTGGGTAGCACCCCTCTATGAGTTTTGGGGTAGTGTCCCCAAAAAAAAAATTTGGAACTTATATTAGGTTGGTGTTTTCTGGAAAAGTGTCTATTCAGAACGACCCTATCCCACTGGGTTGTGACAGAGACCTCAGAAACAAACAAGGAAAACTACTCTTGTATTCTCCTTTAAGAACTATAAACGAAGATGATTAAGATGAACCGACCTGTGTCTTGCGCTAGTTGTTCGATCCAATCTATCTTCTCTTTGCCAGCTTCCACCGATATGCTCCCTCACTTTCCCAGCGTTACCAAGTTCCTGCAAGTTCACAGAAGAGAGAAACTACACAAAGACATGTATTTATGTTCATAAAAAGCTTAGGATCAGTTTTAAGCTAAACATACAAATATAACACACATCAGATATACAAGCATGTAGGAGAAACTCAAGTAGTTTTATTGATAAAACAAGATGATCCAGGAGGAGTTACAACCGATGATTCCTGATCCAGCATCAACCTCCCAGCATAGAATCCCTTCTTCACCTCCAACAAAGCATAAATCACCCAATACTCTGATATCTATCACAAAACCAACAACAATTCTCTGCAATGTACAAAATTCCAGCCTCCGGATATCTTGGTGAGGGATCCATATATAGATATATGCAAAGAGGATGAGTCAGCTCATGAATTGATTAGTGGCTTCTCTCTGTCAGTTCTTGCTTCCACTTGGAGACTGAGAGCTTCTTACTCATCACTGGTCGAATTCAGTGAGGCAAGTGTCATTGGAGAAGATTCTGGAAGTTTCCATTGTCCCTCCACCTCGTTTAATGACTCTGCCACTTGTCATTTCCCGCTCAACGCACCCTGGTAGTGCATTCAAGTGCATTGCAACGCACCTAACCAGTGTATTTGGGTGCTTTGCAATGCAGCCAGCTAGTGGAGCACTTGAAATGATCCTATTTTGACTAGTTTTGAGCAGTTTCTGGTGGAGAACTTCTGGGAGAAGCTGTAATTTGTTGACCTTGTTTCTTTAGGAACTGGAACAACACTTTTAGGGACTTAGGATCCCTTGGTTTATGGAAATTTCATGCTTATATCTGTAAGGCACAAAAATGTCTATAACAGTTGCCCCCTAAAGTATGAGGCCGTTTATCGGGTGAAATGCTTTATTAGGAGGATCCGAAGTTCTTCTGATGCTGGGGAGGAGACCTGTAATAAGATACAATACAATACATTATCTTCATACTGTTTTCATGATATAGCTGAGGCGGGCATTCCCATGCTCAGCTTTATAAATTCATTTCATGTACATAGGATAGACAATCGTCTGATGGTAGACTGATGATTCTGACGAAGTCATCATCCTTTTGGTAGGATGATTATCTGTGCTGCAATGCTGTACATTTCAATGTCTTTATTTTTCCTGAATATATATCGCAGCCCGGATGGATGAAACTAGATCCGGGGTCTTCAATCTCGTCCGATCTTCACTCTAAGTACAATTCGATCCATGTGAGAAATGTTTTGATGTCGAACATGGAAAGACATCGCTTGATTACCAGTCAATGATGTAAACTATTAACAAGCGCGAGAGGAATCACCGATAATGATAATGACCCTCAAGGTACTGCAGTACAATTCACGTGGTGTGAATAAAGGACTTGGCGTCGAACACCACGCAAAACCTTTCGGTCGAAGGTCATTGATGTATACCTGTTGCTGGAAGTGAGAAACTTACCATTGAGGCATGCACGCTTCAAAGTACTGAAGGGGTGTTCCTAGATCAACTTCTTGGATAATGAGCTGATGTCGACAAGAAGCGATCCGTCAAAGGAGGGCCTTAATGAATCCCACATCAATGACACAGAACGGAGCAAATGATTTTGATGGAGGTGAAAACGATCTGGTGACATACGGTTCAGGGTGGCGGTGATGAAAGAGTGAAGTATAATGTATGGTAGTGGATGGGACACGGGTGACTTCTCTGGATGACTTCTCTTGAACATGTCGGCGACACTTATGTGATGGATCGGTAGCATTTACCCCAAATGTGGATGGTATGGCGGGATCATGGTGATGTGACCAGTGAATGAAACAACCCAACCCGACTCTGGCACGGAGTGGAAGTGTCATGTTCAAGAGTGACTTGCTACCAATAAAGTTTCCTTGAGTTTTCTTCCCAATTTTTGCCCAGTCATTTCTGACCAGTACCTCTTTATTTTTGTCAAGCTTGAGGAGGATACCATATGCTTGTTCTATAATTTGCCCTTCGGGCAAACCCATCACTATGTTTTAACGAGCCTAGCGATAGTGAAACTCGTTCTCGTCTAAAGACAAGTTTGTCGCTATTAATCTTTTTAACGAGTCTAACGACAAAGATAACTTGGTCCTTTTCCTTTTTAGGGAGTCTGAAAAGGTACGTAAAGATAACTCCGGAATTCCTTTTTCGTCATCTAATCCCTTAAGTCCGAAAAAGTATAAAACAATACAGAAGGGATGAATTTTCGATAATTTTAACGAGCCGAACAAAACAAGCGCTCGATCTTTTTGTGCAATAATCCCTCATGTCCAAAAAGATTAAAATCTAGAGGAGGGATAGCACTTCCGGTTGCTTTAACGAGCTGGAAGGCCAAAACTCGGCAATCTTTTCATATTTTACGAGTCAGATGAAAAGAGCTTAAAGAAGACTCGTCTTTTGAGGAACGAGTGATAAAATGGGTAGCAGCTGATTCCAGGTAAGGTTTGGAATTTTCCAATCATGGCAGTGTCACAAGGATGGCTAGTGAAATCACTCTTCGCAGCTATTCCTCAAAATGGGTAAACAATCAAATGGAGGTGAATGATCGGCCAATGGAAAAGTGGAGGTGATGGTGCAAACACGACCAAGGCTTTAATGGCTGAAAATGTTTCATTCACGATGGTTATTTGCCGGAGGATAGTTCATTTTTTAACGAGCTTAAACGCGGGTGGAAACATTTGCTCGATCTTATGTTTATTTTTTAACGAGCTTGAACTATGCGCTAAAACTGCTCGATAATCCAGTCATATGATAAGAATGTCTCATATAAAAATGGCAACTTTTAGATTTTTGCCCCACATCCTTTCTTTATGCAAGTTAGATGACGACTAATCCTACGAGTTTAAATGGTTAGCCTACGGGTTTAAAGGGAGGACCTAAAAATTTAAAAAAATAAATAGTCGCCCTTTGCTTGCACTCCAAAATTTTTGCATGCCCCCAGGTATAAAACAGAGTTTCAAAGTTACCTCTACTTCGGTCCGTTAAAACATTTGTTTTCCCGGGAGAGGCCTACCTCTTACAGGTTACCCAAAGATTGCTCTATTCACGGCATAAACAAAACACTTCTTCGGCGATGTCTACCGAGATAAACAAAGGTGAGTGGCGAGATCAACCAATTCACATAACTTTGACGAAAGAATCTTATTATAGAATAACCCCTCTTCCACCGACGGACGGGGTATAGACTAGTCATATTCTCCCGCGGAAACCTACCCTATACCCGAAGTTTTTTCCTGCCGAAGCAGACCAGGGTGCATGCCCCCTGGGTTTCAGTCATATCCCTCTAAATTACTCGCGCTCATCGGGAGGACGGACTGGGATTTGAGACATTTCTTGCATGAAGAGACCATTTAGGGACAATATATGACTATTTGCTATGCATGATTTGGGAAATGAAAGATGGTCCACGAGCTTGACCACTCTTCCTTTGTGCGGAAAACACATTACTCTAAAGAGTGAGGAGACGATGGCTCCCATGCAATAAATATAGTCTCGTCCAAGGAGTAGGTTATAATCCAAGGGTCCTTGAACGACCATGACGTTCAGGCGAACTGTCTTCCCTCTCAACGTTATGGGCACATCGGGAAGGATCCCTAAAGGTCGACTGGTTCCTTTATCAAAGCCTGTCAGATTTCTCATTTCAGGCAACAACGATGGAGAACCAAGCGCTTTCCAAGCAATAGAGGAAAGGATACTCACAGAAGGCCCCTCATCTATGATGGTACCAGCCATGACCATTCTATATATTTGAACGATAATTCGAAATGGTATGCTTGCTGGTAAACGAGGTCTGCCTAGTTGATTCCAGTCGAAGGATACGACTAGGTTGCTTGGAGGTGGGACCGAGTAGACAGCCGGGTATGGCTCTGACGAACTTCCTTCCTGCGGTAAAGGAATGGGTAGATTGCCCCCATGTTCGTCAGAGTCTGGGTTGATGAAGAGAATTTGGACAATGTCATCTTTGTTCTCTTCAGTGACTGTATCATTCGAAGATAAAACCTCTGAAGGCAAGACCTGGTCAACTGCCGCCTAGACCTTTTGACTTTCATCTGGTATGGATTCAGTTGGTTTATCTTCAATGATAGATGCTTCAGCCGACCACTTGAGCGAGCCAGCTGGATTCTCAACTACTGATGGACTCGGCAAGAGTTTTTTATATCCAGGAGGAAGTCGTAACGGTGAAACCGGACGATCATCCAAGACTCTTTTAGCCTCATCTAAGAAGGGACAACGGTGGAGGGCATGATCGCCTTCGCAAAGTCTACAGGGAAATCTAGCTTTCCCTTTTTGTCCTGGGGCTTCACTTTCACTAGTTGACGGTGTGCTTTCAACATGATCTCCAGAGGTTGATGAAACTGGATTTTGCAAACGAGGAGACCAGTCCCTTAGTATTCGGGGGATTCAAGGACAATCTCTGTGAAAGTGGTCTCCTCTGCAAATGACACATGGCGATTTAGGCCTGGTCGGTGCTGTGTGTGGATTTTTGTTAGACGACACTCATTTTCCCTTATTCGCCTTTGGCTCCTTCTTCTTTTTCTCTTTCTTCTTCTTTTCCTTCTTCTCCTTAGGAACTTGGGTTTTAGCTTTACCAGTCCTGTCAAGCGAAGAGGAAGGAGGAGAGGAAGAATTAGAGGAAGTAGAAGGCTGGTGGGTAACTCTGGACTCGTCTAATTGCTGATTCGACTGTTCAGGAATAGTGGTGTTCTGAACGACATTGGTTGAGAAGAGCCATACTGGCAAGCCAATTGTCAATCCTGGAAGCAACAATGTGGCCATATGGGGCGCACCAACATCTCCCCAAGAGGAGAAGGGACTAGGATTTCCACCAAGGGGAACTCCTTGGTTGGTAGGCTCCATTTTCTCAACCTAAAGATCAATGCAGGAAAAGGGTATGAATATTCTGTTTAAAATAAATTTTAACACGCTTTGACACAACTTTGTTTTTTCAGTTTTAAAGAGTCGAGAAAAAACAAAAGATGACTCTAGTCTCCTTCGATTTTTAATGAGCCTGAAGTGACAAGTGCTCAGATGGACCTTTTCCGTTAAGGAGTCTTAAAAGGAACAAAAGGGACTGCTCTGGAGGTCTAGGTAGAGGGAGTACCAAACCAATCGCAAAACTGTAGAATACTTTTTAGGGTACGGCAGTCAATCTTCCCGAATGATGTGTTCAGTGCATTGCGATCAGTAGGGCGGCCAACACGGCTTCCTATGGATAAAGGTTTTATAGCTATAGGGGTCTCCCAATATATACTCGATGGTACGTGGGAGCACAAGTCCGTACTGGCACTTATCGTCTCAAAGTGGAGGAATCACCCAACCATCAGTGAGGACAACAGTTACCAGGCTTTATGACGTCGGAACACGTCTCTAGCCTAGACCTCTAGATGTTGTGCGTTAAGTTACAAGCGTTGTTAAGTTCATTGAATTTATTTTAGGTTGATCTTTCTTATGAAGTTTTCCTTTTGGGTTCACCACGAGATGTAGATGTAATTCCTAAAATGCAATCTAAAGATGATAAGCAAGCTTTTATCTCTTTTCAGCAATGAAAATCCTAGCTACAAGGGGAAAAGAAAGACACAATCTTTTCTCAAAGAGCAAAGAGCACACTGTAAATGCACTTTTCCTAAATCAAGCCATACAAACTGTCAATATGCAAATGCACTTGTGCATGTATTTTTTTTTCACTTTCTTAATATTGATGCCTAAAAAGAAAGTTGTATAAATTTGAATTCGATTTCAAGTGAAAAACACAAACAAGCTTCTTTTCGAAATCAAAAGGTAGAGACGATTACGACACTTTATGATTTTGAACTAAACACTTGTTTCGACACTAGAAATTCACAAATTCAAGCCAAAGGCAAAAGTAAAAGTGTAATCAACTGTCAACAGCAAATATACTCTCTCCTAAGATCAAAAACGACACTTACGACAGATCTAGATAAAAGGGCGACGGTATGAGCAGTTTACTTTTGCAATGGGAAACTGTAGATGACGTAACAAATACACAAAAACAAATACAGTTTCTTTTATACAACTGAGGCAGAATTAAGGCAGAGAAAACGGGCTTTTAAACAGACAAACACACTGATCACAGGCTGCAAAAAATCAGAGGCAAAACTGGAAAAAGTGAGCAAAGAACCTCAGCTAGGCAGGGCTAGGCTGATCAACGCACCTGCTACACATAGAAACTGAATTGCAACGCAGGTAGCCCTCTCGGGAACTACGCTGAAATGCAGAGTCTCTTCACAGAGCCTGCGCTAAAGCAGAAACGAGAATTGTCTCCGGGTTCTGGGTCACAATTTGCAGTTTAATCTATGGTTTTTGGCCGGGTAAAAGCAATCAATTGTGTACAATCAGAGGGTTAATTTACAAGAGGTTTAAGAGCTATCACAAAGGGTAATCAGATCATTTGTGAGTCAACTATTCAGATCATAAACAGGCCCAGTGAATGGACTAGAGTAGCAGATGTCTACTTTGCATTTGTAAATGGCAAGTGCAGTTCGATTCGCTACTCCTAAGTTTATGAGATGAACAACAATAGAAACACAAATAAACTAACTAGACACGATCCCCAGTGGAGTCGCCATTTTGTTTTCGGGAAAAGTGTCTATTCAGAATGACCCTATCCCACTGGGTTGTGACAGAGACCTCAGAAACAAACAAGGAAAACTACTCTTGTATTCTCCTTTAAGAACTATAAACGAAGATGATTAAGATGAACCGACCTGTGTCTTGCGCTAGTTGTTCGATCCAATCTATCTTCTCTTTGCCAGCTTCCACCGATCTGCTCCCTCACTTGCCCAGCGTTACCAAGCTCCTGCAAGTTCACAGAAGAGAGAAACTACACAAAGACATGTATTTATGTCCATAAAAAGCTTAGGATCAGTTTTAAGCTAAACATACAAATATAACACACATCAGATATACAAGCATGTAGGAGAAACTCAAGTAGTTTTATTGATAAAACAAGAAGATCCAGGAGGAGTTACAATCGATGATTCCTGATCCAACATCAACCTCCTAGCATAGAATCCCTTCTTCACCTCCAACAAAGCATAAATCACCCAATACTCTGATATCTATCACAAAACCAACAACAATTCTCTGCAATGTAAAAAATTCCAGCCTCCGGATCTCTTGGTGAGAGATCCATATATAGATGTATGCAAAGAGGATGAGTCAGCTCATGAATTTATTAGTGGCTTCTCTCTGTCAATTCTTGCTTCCACTTGGAGACTAAGAGCCTCTTACTCATCACTGGTCGAATTCAGTGAGGCAAGTGTCATTGGAGAAGATTCTGGAAGTTTCCATTGTCCCTCCACCTCGTTGAATGACTCTGCCACTTGTCATTTCCCGCTCAACACACCCTGGTAGTGCATTCAAGTGCGTTGCAACGCACCTAGCTAGTGTATTTGGGTGCTTTGCAACGCAGCCAGCTAGTGAAGCACTTGAAATGATCCTGTTTTGACTAGTTTTGAGCAGTTTCTGGTGGAGAACTTCTGGGAGAAGCTGTAATTTGTTGACCTTGTTTCTTTAGGAACTGGAACAACACTTTTAGGGACTTAGGATCCCTTGGTTTATGGAAATTTCATGCTTATAGCTATAAGGCACAAAAATGTCTATAACAGTTGGGCAGACCTACCTATGGTTTTGTGCATTATTTTCGCACATGGTTTTGGACGCGATGATTTTCACTCCATGGTTTTGAACGCGATGGTTTTCGGTCCATGGTATTGGATGCTTCAGCATGTATAAATATGTATTGTAACATTGAAAGGAATATAATGAAAAATCAAGTTGGTAGTCCCGGTTTTGGGATCCAAGGGAAAATCTTTGTGTATATGTTTTATGTGGTATGCTCTCGCATTGTTTATTTTCTGTGTTTTAGAATTCGTATGAAGGTAATCTCTGTACAGGGTTAAAACCTACATTTGGTATCGAAGTTGTTTTGGCTTCAAGGGGATGCCTTTGTTGCTGAGGGGTTTCACTCGGGCTTATGGTAGACCCCGTTCAGTGGGAGATCTATAGTATCAATTCTGGTGGTGAATGAAGATGGCGAGTAGTGGAAAGATAGAGATTAAGAAATTTAATGGTCAAAGTTTTGAGTTGTGGAAACTCAAGATGGAGGATCTGTTGGTGGATAAATATCAGTGGATCATGTTAGATCTGGGTACTAAACCAACGGGAGTGCCTGATGAAGAATGGAAGAAGTTGGATTGGAAGGCAAAGAGCACAATATGATTGTGTGTCTCAGATTTAGTATTGCTGAATGTATCAAGGGAAGCTATGGTGAAGGCTTTGTGGGACAAGTTAGGGACTTTTTACCAATCTAAGTCTCCGTTGAATAAATTGTTCCTATGGAAAAAGCTGTATAACTTGAGGATGAAATATGGAGACTCGGTGACAAAGCATTTGAATGCATTTAATACTATGGTAAGTCAGTTATCATTTGTTGATATCAAAATTTCAGATGAAGATAAGTGCATTAGTTTTTTGTGTTCTCTACTAGATTCGTAGGATATTCTAGTTATTGTAATAGGTAGCAATGCAACTACCTTGCAGTTTGATGAAATAGTATTATCCTTGCTGATGGAGGAGATGAGACGGAAAAATATGGAGAGCCAGAATGGTGTTGCCTTTTATATACAAGGACAGTCCCAGAACAGAAACAAAAATAAGTCATCGAGTGGGAGATCTAAATCTCCAGGAAAACATGTAAAGGTGGTGTGCTAGAAATGTGGAAAGGAAGGGCACTACAAAAGGGACTGTAAATCTAAAGCTCCTAACAAAGGAAACGGATCTGATGATTCTCCTTCTGCAGAGGTGAAAACCACCTTAGATGAAGGTGGGGATGTGTACTTGGCTTCTTCAAGTACACATGTAGATCATGAGGCATGGTTGATTGACTCAGGTGCATCCTTTCACTTCACTCCCCAAAGGGAGTGGTTCTGCAAGTATGAGAAATACAATGGTGGTGATGTCTTCTTAGGGGATGATAGGAAGGCTAGAATCGTTGGTCGTGGAAAAGTAAAGCTGAAGTTGCAAGGTGGAAGGGTTATAACACTTCCAGGTGTTCTATGTATTCCTGCATTGGCCAAAAATCTGATTTAAGTAAGCAAGCTAGATGATGCAGGTGTAAAAACAGTGTTTGAGAAGGATACCTGCAAGATGGTTCGGGGAGCATTGTTATTGATGTGGGGAGTTCGGATTGGAAATTTATACAAGCTGCAAGGTATCATTGTTGTTGATGGGTGCAACAATTATGTGGTTCTTGAAAGTGGAGCAGAAAATCTAGTGGTCTCCAGAGAGAAGACCATGTTGTGGCATCAAAGGCTTGGACATATTGGAGAGAACATCCTTCGAATACTTCATGGTAAAGGTATGGTAGAAGGTATGAGTAATAGCTATCTGGATTTTGATTTCTATGAAAATTGTGTATATGGGAAGCAGAATCAGGTGAGTATCCCCTCTGGTGGTAAGAAGGAAAAACAGATGTACAAAATCCTTGTAAATGAAGTTTCTAATTGAAATAAGATAGAGACATATTGCAGCAGGTGGTTTTCACCCACATTGGGTTTCCACATTATATCTGGTGTTCTTTGGTGTGCCTATCTATTTTTCTTGTTCTTGTTCTTGTTCATTATTATATGGCACTGACATACAAATTAATGATCAATATCTGAAGAATAAATTAAAGTATAAATCTGGAAGGTATATTGAAAACAATTTGATAATACTAATTCACCCCCCTCTCAGTATTATTTCCAACAATTGGTATCAAAGCGGGTTCTTCAGAAGAAGCTTGATCGCTTGAAGAAAGATCTCTCATCATAAGCAACTATGAGAGGGAAGCATCAATCAGGCCACCAATTTTTGATGGGAAAAACTTCGTTTATTGGAAGTTAAGAGTTACTGCCTATCTTCAATCTCTTGGTACAGAAGTCTGGGATATCATAGATACAGGGTATAATTTTCCATCAGCAACGCCTACAGATCCGGCTGAGAAGAAGAAATATGAAACAAATGCAAAGGCGGTCAATACTCTATTAGGATGCATATCTCAATTAGAATTTGTCAAGGTAATGCAGTTTAAATCTGCAAAAGAGATATGGGACAAGATTGTTCTGAGCTATGAAGGAGATGATCATGTAAAACAAGAAAAACTTCAAACCCCCAGGATTCAGTATGAAAATCTCAGGATGTATAATGATGAAAGTGTGGCTAACTATTTTCTTCATGTAGATGAGATTGTTAATTGTATGAAAAATTTGGGTGAAGAAATAAAAGAGGCTGTTGTGGTTGAAAAAGTTCTAAGATCTTTGTCCTCTAGGTTTGAATCTAAAGTTTCTGCAATAGAAGAAAAGGAGAATCTACAAAGACTTAAAATGTCACAGCTGCACAGAATTCTAACTGCTTATGAAATGAGGAAAGGAGGTCCATTAGACAGGAGAGAAGCTGCCTTCAAGGCTTCAGGCAAAGGAGAGTACTATGAGTCAGGACACGTGTCAGAAGAAGAAGAAGAATCAAATCTTGTCAGAAATCTTCAACGGGGTACTGGTCGTTTCCGAGGTAAGTTACCTTTCAAATGCTTTTCTTGTGGAAGAGTCGGTCACTATGTTGCCAAATGTCATTACAAGGATAAGATTGACAAAGGGAAGGAACCTGTTAGATGGAACAAGAAACTGAATGAAACTAAGAAAAGTTACTACACTCATGAAGACAGTGATGGCCTATCAAATAGTGACAAAGATGAATGAGGTAATGATTATAAACTTTTAATGGCCTTTGAAGATGATGATTACATGGACTCTATAGATGTAGATGGTTTTTATGAAGAGATTTCTCGACTCAAAATATGTTTAGAAGAAAAAGATATGATCATTGATACTCTGCAATTCCAACTTGATGAAAAAGAAAAATCTCTTGAGAAGTTAGAATGTGAAATTGTTGGCCTTAGAAAAGAAATTGAGAAAACAAAGGCTCTTAATCTTAAATTTGTTAAAGGATCTGAAACTCTGGATGAGATTATCAATGTACAACGTTCTCCACTAATCAAGACAGGTCTGGGTTATAATGGAGAAATATCTCAAGCATCCACCTCAAAGAGTTATCTTGATGGAGCAAGGAGGAATGAGCAAAAGCCCAATGGAGATCACCAGGTAAGGTAGGGACGAATTACATCAAGAACAAACAAATACTACCAGGTAAACCAGGGGCAATCCATATTAAGGGTGAAGAAAAGCTACAACCAGCCATAGGTAAAATATTCTCAATTTGCTTCAAGAATGGATGACAATAGAAATTACAATCATTTGGCTGGTAGATTTGATAATCACATAAGTTTCTTCAATGGAAAATGTTTCTCTTGCCATAACTTTGGTCACAAAGCAGCTCAATGTGTTGCTTATAAGACAATCATGACTAGAGAAGCTCAAAAACAAAGAAGTATGACTGGGATTACGAAAAGGACCTATAACAACTTTTCTGCCCTTGAAAATGAAATTGAATGTTCTATTTTTAATAACTTTGGTCATGAAGATTCTGAATGTAGGAGAAGGTTTCGGCAGACAAAGGAACAAGCTTCAAGCACCAGAACATGGAGAATAAAGGAACCACAAACAGAAAGATGTGGGATAGCATTTTATGCAGAAGGACAAGAAAATCTATGGTACATTGACAGCGGATGTTCGAAGCATATGACAGGTGATAAAGAAAAACTTGAATCATATATTGCTTTAGAAAAGGGAAAGAAAGTTTCTTTTGGAAATGATACCCCTACAACCATAAAAGGAAAAGGCACTACTCAGTTGAAAGAAAAGGTCAAAGCTGGAAATGTTTTGTATGTTGATGGCTTGAAGCATAATCTACTAAGTGTCAGTCAAATGTGCGATCAAGGAACAGAGGTAATATTTCGATCAAATGGATGTAGTGTTCATGATCTTGATACAGGAAAAACAATGATCAAAGGTAGAAGAACTCCAAATAATCTATACATATTTGAAGAAGGACAACAACAATGCTACTTGAGCAAAGATGATGAACATTGGTTATGGCACCGGAGGTTGGGGCATCTAAGCTTTTCACAAATAAGGAAAGCATGCAAATACCAGGCAGTTCGTGGTCTTCCAGATATCAAAATTCCAGACAAAACCATATGCAAATCATGTCAGTTTGGTAAGAAAACCAGAACTAACTTCCCTGAGAAGGAAGGATCAGCCAACAAGCCTCTTGAACTAGTCCATACAGATGTATGTGGTCCATTTAGGACAAGGTGACCTCGAAGAGAAGAATATTTTATATTATTCATTGACGACTTCTCCAGGATGGTTTGGTTGGGACTTATGAAACACAAGGACGAAGCATACGAAAAATTCAAATCTTTCAAAGCCTTGGCTAAAAATGAATCAGATCACAAAATTAAGTGCCTCAGGTCTGACAGAGGTGGGGAGTTTACCTCAAATGAATTTTTCAGTTTTTGTGAAGAACATGGAATAAGAAGGGAATTCTCTACAACTAGGACTCCTCAGCAAAATGGAGTGGTGGAAAGGATGAACAGAACGGTCCAAAAAATGGCTCCTGCTATGCTTGATGAGTTTGGGACTCCCGCAACCTTCTAGGGTGAAGCTGCTTTTGCTGCGGTTGTTATTCTCAACAAAACAAATGTCTGAGTGAACAACACTCAAACTCCTCATGAGCTCTGGTATGGTGAGACTCCTTCGGTAAAGCATTTCAAAATTTTTGGAAGCAAATGCTATTTTAATAATAATGATGAACAGCTTGACAAACTTGAACTAGAGTAGATGAAGGCATTCTCCTTGGTTATTCTCCCCACAGCAAAGCATATAAGTGTTACAATAAAAGACTTCGAAGAATTGTTGACAGCATTGATGTAGTGGTTGATTTTAAAGGATACATTCCTAGGCAAGTGAAATATGAAAATATCGAAGAGGATGAAGACTACTCTCCAAATCAGATTAATGATGAAGAAGAACCTCAAGAGGCACCAGAGGAAAAGATAAGGATAGAAGAGAAGACTCCATCCAGGTACGTTTAGAAGAATCATCCAGAATCTCAGATTTTAGGGCAGAAAGAGGCAGGTGTACAAACAAGAAGAACAATTGCAGAAGCCTCAAGCTATTTGGCATTACTCTCCTCCACTAAACCACAAAATGTAAGGGAGGCATGCAAAGATGAATGTTGGGTCAAGGCGACGGATGAAGAACTTGAGCAGATCGAAAAGAACAACACTTGGGAGTTGGTTCCTAGACCAAAAGATAAGAATGTCATAGGGACAAAATGGATCTTCAAAAAGAAGTTGAATGAAAATGGGGAAGTAATTAGAAACAAGGCCAGACTTGTTTGTAAAGGGTATGCTCAACAAGAAGGAATAGACTTTGAAGAAAATTTTGCTCCCGTTGCTAGACTTGAGGCCATCTGAATGTTCCTTGCTCTCTCAAGCTTTCAGAAGTTCAAAGTATTTCAAATGGACGTAAAATCAACCTTTCTGAATGGAGACTTAGAAGAAGAAGTGTATATTGAGCAACCAGATGGGTTCATCCTTGGGAATGATCCAAATCTTGTATGCAGACTAGAAAAGGCTCTCTATGGTATTAAACAAGCTCCAAGGGCTTCGTACTACTGTTTGGACAAATATCTTCATCAACAAGGTTTTTCAAAGGGATCAACAGATAATCTTTATATAAAAATTGAAAATGACAAATTACTAATACTTGTTGTGTATGTAGATGATATTATCTTTCGCAACAATGAAGAAACTATGAGTCAAAGCTTTGCCTTGGTGATGCAGAAAGAATTCGAAATGTCTTTGCTTGGAGAACTAACATATTTTCTTGGATTGCAAATCCAACAAAATGAAGGCGGGATCTTCTTGTCTCAAACCATGTATCTCAAGCAGATTTTGAAGAAATATGGCATGGAAGATGAAAAACCAGTATGTACCCCCATGGTCACAGGATGTAGCCTCAGTGCAAATGATGAATCAACAGCAGTGCATCAATCAACCTACAGATCTATGATTGGAAGTCTACTTTATTTGATAGGTACCCAACCAGACATCATGCATGTAGTGGGAATAGTTGGAAGATTTCAGGAAAATCCAAAGGAAACTCATCTCCAGGCAGTGAAGAGAATTTTCAAGTACCTTCAAGGAACTCAAAACTATGGCTTATGGTATCCTAGAGATACAGATCTCACACTTCATGCTTATACAGACGCAGATTGGGCCGGAAGTCTGGATGACAGGAAGAGCACAAGTGGTGGTGCATTCTTTATGGGTTCCAGATTAGTATCTTGGTTCAGCAAGAAACAGAGTTCGATTGATTTATCTACAGATGAAGCAGAATATGTGGTTGGTGCATCTTGTTGCACTCAACTCCTTTGGATGATGCAGACCTTGCAGGATTTTCAGATCACTTGTACTCCACCTATCTCCATCTTATGTGATAGTACAAGTGCAATCAGCATTTCAAAGAACCCAGTCATGCATTCAAAGACCAAGCACATACCGATCAAGTATCACTTTCTCAGGGAACAAGTGCTTGAACAAAAGGTCAAGTTGGAGTATGTTCCTTCTAAGGAACAAGTTGCTGATATACTCACCAAACCATTGCCCAAGGAGACCTTTGAATACCTTAGGCAAAAGCTGGGGGTTGTTGATGCATCATCCTGTTGTTGAATCTCATCTGTTTCAGAGATTGTTGGTTGTACGCAAGTTTCATATGGGGTATACGCGTACATTTGCTGGGTTGCGGATTGGTCGAAGATCGAATGGCACAGGTTCAGGGGGAGCATATATTCTTCTAATAATGCATTGTTGGCATTATGGTAGAAGATCTTGGAGGAAGTACAGAAGGAGAACATGGATGCTGATCTGAATATTGCTGCAATATGTCTCTATCTCTTTCACAGTCATGAATGGTGTATGGTGGTTTATGGTTCTTCTTGAAGAAATCTTTCGTTTGTAGATCTGATCTTTAGTCAGGGGGAGCATGATCAGCAAAGCAAAGGCCTAAGCATGTTCTCAGGGGGAGCATAACCCTTTGCCCTTGATGTCAAAGGGGGAGAATGACGTTGAGGATCTTGAGGTTGCCATCAAGTCCAAAGGGGGAGATTGTTGGCATTATGATTCTGGTTTGGCTCTCTGGTATAGGTGTTGTACTTGATGGCAACTCACTCAAGTGGCAAAACTTTGTTTCAGGCTCTCAAAATGATGGAAAATAAGAGGTTCGCAGGTGCATCGTTCAAAAGGTGTAGACCCGTAGGTTCGACGTCCAAGAAGTGCGGACATACCCACAGGTTATCCATTCATAAGGTGTGGTCCCCCAATTCACTCACTCCAATGCAGAGAAGCGTGCTCATGTGGGGTTTCTTATGTTTGGCCCTTGGTATTTAGCCCGTCGTTCATGATCCTATGGTTTTGGTGCATGGTATAGGATCTAAATTATTTGAACCCCTGTTGGATCCCTTGTATTGGTTTTCGATGGTTTTGTCCCATGGTTTGAATAAGGGCTTACCTATAAAAAGGAAAAGAGATCACTTGGCTAGAAACTTGTGAAATTTGAATATCTTAAGATCTGAAATTTTGGGTGATTAGTTTTAAAAGCTAGATCTAAATCGAGGAGAAAACATAAGGCGAATCTATTGATAAGTCATGATCTCTTGGGTGCATGATCAGATCTATGGATCTGACTATCTATGGCACATTGGAAGACTATTAATTTGGCCCTAATCAGAGGTTCGCAGGTGATCCACGGCGTGAGTGCGGGGGTACGCAGCACAGGATAAGGCGCAATGCAGGGGTATGCAGCGCAGCAAAAGGCGTAGTGCAGAAGATGACACAGTGCGGAGTTTCGCTGGGAAACAAAAGAACAAGTTGCGGAGGTACGCTGTCAGACGGACAGTGCAGGTGCAGATCTGAGCAGAGGTACGCAGGGCAACATAATGAGTGGTGCAGAAATACGCAGAGCAGTAGACCGACGAGGTGCGGATCTGTGGAGTTTAGACACAAAAGAGCTGCAGGTATTCGCAGGCCACTATTGGTGAAGTTGCGAACCTATCTTGAAACAATTGTTGGTTGTCCTTTATCTATTGCTGCAGAGATCTCGGTTTCGATTTCTGGTAGTACTTTTCTGTTTACAACATTCTGAGAAGTTGGGTGATTCATTGGTTGATTATATAAGGAGATTGGGTGATTTTCATGTACTTGATGATTATTTGATCTTCTTGGATCCAGTTTGAAAATTAATGAAATGTGGTCCTTAAAGAAGTAAAAAGGGGGTTGTAGCTCCCTTCCAGGAGAGACTGGAAAACGAGAGAGAGTTGTAGCTCTCTGCAGGTTGCAGTCTGCGTACTGGTAAAGGACTGCACCAATACAAAATCTTTGTAAAAGAAGTTTCTAATTGAAAGAAGATAGAGACATATTGCAGCAGGTGGTTTTCACCCACAATGGGTTTCCACCTTATATCTGGTGTTCTTTGGTGTGCCTATCTATTTTTCTTGTTCTTGTTCATTATTATATGGCACTGACATACAAATTAATGATCAATATCTGAAGAATAAATTAAAGTATAAATCTGGAAGGTATATTGAAAAGAATTTAATAATACTGATTCACCCCCCCTCTAAGTCCTATTTCCAAAATTCCATATGCTAGTGCAGTTGGCAGCCTGATGTATGCGATGGTTTGTACTAGACCAGACATTGCATATGCAGTGGGAGTATTGAATAGGTTTATGTCAAAACCAGGGAAAGAGCATTTGACAATAGTGAAGTGGGTTTTTAGGTATTTGCGTGGCACTAGTGATTATGGTTTGTGCTACCAAGGAAGACCAAGATTGGATAGAGTTTTGGATATCCATGGTTTTGTTGATGTGGATTGGGCCGGAGATCTGGATCAGAGAAGATCTACAAGTGCGTACATGTTTAACGTATTTGGAGGTGTACTCAGTTAGATGAGTAAGAAATAATCTATAGTGGCACTATCAACTATAGAGGCAGAATACATGGCAGCCACTCATGCAAGCAAGGAACCAGTTTGGTTGTAGAGATTGTGTTCAAGTATGGGGTTAGTACAGGGAGCTATAAGGATAGACTGTGACAGCCAAAGTGCATTTTTCTTGGCAAAGAACCCTGCTTACCATTCAAAGACAAAGCACATTGATGTTTAGTATCACTTTATGAGGGATATGATAGAATACAATAAGGTTTTGCTGGTAAAGGTGGACACTTTGAAGAATACTGCAGATGCATTGACAGAATCTGTGAACTCTGTTGGGCATGGAATCCCCCCATAGCATGTTTTGGGGCTCAAAGCTCAAGTTTTGGTCAAAGGTTTTGTAAGACTCCCCGAATTGGGGGCGCAAAGTGTGAAGTAGAAGTCAAGTCATAGGGTTATCCACCCTAAAGTAATGTAAGGTAATGTAAAGTCATGTCGCCCTACCCATGGTCTGTGAACTATGGGATTGTATAAATAGAGCAAGGCTCTAAGTTGTAAAGAGAGTGAATAGCGACGGAATATGAAAGAAGAATATGAATGGTTCAAGCTAAGAGTAGGATTATAAGTGTATTGGGTCGTAGTAGTAGGAGGAGGCTTTGTAGCTGAGTGCACAGAGGCCTAGTAGAGTCCACAGTTGAGTGCGTGGACCCCTGCAGCTGAGTTCGCGGGGCGGTGTCGAGTCTATAATCGGGATTGAAGATTAATAAAGAGAAGTTGATCCTTATTGTTGTCTATTTCTTGTACATTCCATTCTTTATGTTTATATTGGTTATGTATCTCGCACACTGATATGATTGTTGGATATGTTGTAATAACCATTAATCTTACACACGCAAGTTAAGTAATCAAGTAATTAGCAAGGAACTTGGGTATTATACGGGTCACATCCTGAGTAGGGTTGCACGAAAATAGCAGCACAGGTTGCGAAGGAATAACAAGTATGCATAGTGATGTGCACGCAGGGTCAGACCACAGACCTCTAAAAGCCCATCAGACATCCCTAGGGTGCTAGCACCCTCCCATATTACTTTGGGTGAGACCTCAGTTCACGCTCTGCAGGATTGTTGTCGAAAGGGCTAGTAGTACTGGGATTTGCTTGGCTAAATCACATTTGAACCTAGGTCAGGCCCAAAAAAGCCAACAAATGGTTCCACTGTTGGGACCCGGATCTGCATAAATGATGTCTGATGTTGTTCCATTAGAATCCAACAAAGAAAGAAATTGAAGAGTGGTTAAACAAAAATATTTACGAGTTCTCATTGTAGGAGAATCGAAATCCGTGAGTATCTAAGGAACAGTGGTTGGAGCGCTACTTGTATATAGAAATCCACGAAATTTTCTACGCATCGTTTCCTTTTGAACTGTATGAGTGGATCAAAAAGTTAGAAGACAACCAGGGAAGGTGTAGGCTCGACAAACCAATAGTGTGGACTCCGGAATTAGTGCGCATACTAGAAGCATTAGAAGATAATATTGCACAAGTTGTGGACCATTGTCTTGACCGGATAATAGGAGGATTTATCACTGAGTTCATGGTCGACACAAACATCAACTACAGTGAGGTAGAGCAATGTTTTCTCAAGGGACCGCGACGTAAGTATATTAAATATTTGAACTCTTGGATTAAGATGCTATTGTGTGAAAAATGGGTTATGTGAATAAATTAATGTTTGGGACTACGCAAATCGGGAAGATCTACAAAAGCAGAAGTAGTGAAAAGTTGGAAAACAGTCCCTTAATTTCACCCTTGCGAGAAAGCGAGGAGGAACTCGTGAAAGTTTTTCCAAGAAGCGTGGTTAGCTTGATAAGACAACAAATTCCATGTTTACCACCTCCACCCACACTGCCACCTGTTTCACCTCCATCTCCACCCACTCCACCTCCGCCACCACCACAGTTCAATATGGTGAGTGCGATCAAACTACCAGTATTCAGAGGAGTGGGAAATGAAGATCCAGACCAATTATGGTTCATGGTAAGAGCAGTATGGGACGCACAGGGCACCTTGGATGATAATATTAAAAAGACTACACTGGTGAGGGCACTGCAGGATCACGCATTAACATGGTATATCAAGCATTCTAATGACCACTCAAACGTAGGAATTGCAGAGATCCAGGTCTCTCTGAACAGGGAATTTAGCAGGCCAAAATCAAAAATAGAATCAATCATATGGTTTAAGGAGATCGCAATGCTCCTGAGTGAGACCCCCTAGGATCTAGACCAAAGGTTGAAAAGTATGATTCATGAAGCCAATATGACGTTGATAGATGCACATCATTGCACATGGTTTGTAGCATCTTTGACACCACACTTAAGGACAACGCTATCATAGAAAAGGCTGAAGCATTGGAGATGGCAATGAGATTGCATGAGACCCCTATATAAGACCTTGGGTTGGGAGTCTAACAAATCCATGCAGAACTACAGAATTTGTGTCTAGAAATGCAAAGTTTGAAACAAGATAGTTCACCTCGGCCGGAGGTGCGCGAGGAAGTATGGTGCATAAAATGCAAAGGCCAAAGACATGACAAGGACCACTATCCAATATTTGCGAACTACTTGGCAGGAGTGGCGCCAATGTCATTAAGGCCGAAGGCATAGGTAGGGCCAAGAATGGTGTTTGCATTATGGTGCGTGATTTTCCAGATAGGAGGAAAACACACCATTGACAATTGTCATCTATTGTAGAAGTATACGCAGAATTCCCAATAATTGTTTTGTGATTTCTATAGGTCGGTAGGCCATGATGAATGCACCTACCGAAGCTATGAACTAATGTTGGATCAGACTCCTACCAACAAGGTGCAGACCAAAATGCGAACCCTTGACCCAAATGCAGGGATGGCATGAGCTGGGTTTCAGGGGTGTGTTCGCTTATTTGGGCCTAACCCAGGTTCAGAAATGTTTAGCCAAACAAATCTCGCACTACCGACCCTTTCGGAAACAGTCTGAAGAGCACGAATTGAAGTTTCACCTGAGGTAGTATGGGAGGGTGTTGGAACCAGGTTTCCGCACCCTAGGGATGCCTTAATGAGGTCTGGAGGGGTCGCGATCCGATCTGTGCGCTCGCGCTGCTTCGCGCAGCTGGCTGACCTTCGTGTAGCTCAGTGAAGGGGAACTTTCTAGATTCCTTATTATTATTATAGATCTGACTTGATTTATTGGTCTTTATCAAACATTCAATATTTTTAACCAATGCACGCAAACATAAACCTTAAGAAATGCATAAAAACCATAACAAAAGAACAACCACACTGATCTATGAGCAGATGCACAATATTTCAGAAACAATTATATTTTATTAATCTTCGGTTCCAATACAATCCAATTCTGCCCTGTGCACTCAGCTGTAGGGGTCCACGCACATAGCCGTGGACTCTACTAGGCCTTTGCGCACACAGCGACAGAGCCTCTCCTACTACAACAACCCTTGACTTGGACTTACAGACTCAGAGCGAATATCACCGTTAACAACCCATACACTTCAGATATAATCCAAAAATTACCAAACCTGACCTCTACACCTAAAGCCTTGCTCTATTTATACCTTCCCAGGCCAACCCACTTTCTATTATCTTACATTATTTTCAAGCGGACTACCCTTTGACTTGACTAATTACAACTCATGCTCTATGCATTTCACGGAGACTTTATAATACCAATACCCAAAATTGTGCACTTTAAGCCCCAAAACCATTACGTAGGGGATCCGTTGCCCAACAGGCCCCCAACACAAACATCGTGAGTAGTCCTGAGTCACTTGACCGGTGTGGCGATCTTTGCTCTGAGTCCATCCAACAACCTCTATGCTTTGCGGATGTCTACCACAAATTCCTCTGTTTTCTATTGTATCAGTTGTGCGTGACTCTCTGATGCATCATTATCAGAGGCACCCTCTTGCCTTTTCACATATGTGTCCTACATCTAGGCTAGCTTCCCTTCAATTGTGGTGGTGACCATGAATGCTTCCTCGAGACAAGGTTGGATGAGTGCTTTAAGCCCTGCTTCTTTCTAGTGTGTGGCGTCCACATATTCCTTAAGGTCTTGGGCCTCCCTTATCTTGGCCAATCTCTGGGTAAGGGTGACCGTCTGCACGGTCCCCTGGAAATCGTCATAGGCCTGTTACAGTTTCCACACTTCTGTCTCTAACTACTATAGTGTTGGGTCCTCCTGTAATGAAGTAAGCGTTAAGAGGGACTGGCCCAACAATCTCGTGCAATCTTGTACAACATGCTCTATCTCTTTCATCCCCGATTGAATGGCACAACGATGATATTCTCTGACTTCTGGGGGTGTAGAGGACTGCGACTTCAGTTGCAACTCTGTGATTTGCAATTTCAGCTCCAACTGAACCTTTGCAGCCTCCTCTTGGGTCCTGTGGACTCTAGCTACCAGTTGATGAATATTTTCTGTAGCGGGGAGTGCCGTTGGCACGACCAACTCTGGAATGCTACTACATGCCTCCTCCATTGCCTATTTTAATCCCTGGTTTGGGGCGACCATGTTGTCGAACTTTAGTTTGAGCTATTTGAAATTTACCTTCTGCTCACTCAAGACTTGGAGAGGGCGGCCCTCCCTAGCATGAAGCTCAATAGTTACCCCATCCTACAGCTGGTATAGAGTTTCTCTGGGAAGGGCGGCCAAATTCAATCCCTAGCCCCTCATCTCATCTTCGGCTTTTTCTAAGATGGCACCTTCTGGTAACACCAAAGTGTTCATTATGCATGCGCGCAACATCTGCTCAGTTTCAGCTATATCTTCCACAAGGTGCGGTGTCATCATTCCTGGGGATCACACCTGTAATGCCTGCAACTATGCTCTGAGCGCCCCCAACACAGTTTTCTGCTCCATCATCAACTCTGCCAGAGCATCCTTAGTGACATCGCGAACTATTTTTCTACTGTTAATAAGGGTTCCCTCCGTGGTTTTCATTGTCTTTGTCTTTTTGCGCACGGGTAGCTTCTCCTGGGCACGCGGCCTCTTGAGCCACGTCACATTTGTTGTAAGTTCTGTGCATTCCTGTGTCTCTACCTACCCCTATATGTCCTGTTTTGTTGAAATTTCCTAGCCTTCTCAATCTCCTCAGTGGGCATGGTTGTGGTTTGTGCCATCTACTCTAGTATTGCTGCCTCAGCCGTTTGCCACTGCGTGGCCTCTTCGTGTTCCTAACACTTTCTTTCCACTAGCTTTTCCATGCATAGCTTGGTTTCCTACTTCCTCTACCACGCCGCAATCTTTTCCAATTCTGCTAAGTCTAGGGCATGCCACTCCAGAACCATGTCACCATTACTTTGAAGATTGCATCATCTGTGGCAATGAACGATAATGTTTCCCATGCTCGAGCTAGATCCTTTCATGCCCAGATATATACGTTACGAATATCCACTTTGAATTCTGCCACACTCTGTAAAGTGTTATATACTGTTGGGGAAAAGTGTAGCCTACGATTGGTCCATGTTCGTAAACTCACCTGTATGAATGTGAAAAATACCTTTATCTCTTGAATCCTCGTCGCGTCTTTTGTTGCCTAGAGCGAGGTGTATCTCACGACCTTAGGTAGGTTCCGCTCAATGGTGGGAAATTGGCTGTCTGCCAGCAGCTCCCCAACAACCAACAGGATGGATAAGAGCAACCACGCATAGTGGAAGGTCTTACCTGTTAGGATATTCTGACACATAGGATATAGTTAAGTTCAACTTGGTCTAGTATAGAGTTAGGTAAAGTGTGTTTCTTTACCGTTGTAAATTTTGTAACTTACAATCCGACGGTCACGATATGTAGTGATCCGACGGTTCACTCTCTCCTCGGTATTACCGACACTTGATCCGTGGCTTGACACCCGATTGGTCCATGAGTTCTATTTAAAGCGCATGGAGGGTCATTGTTCGGGTAATCCATCTATGAGAGAAAACTTATGTAAATTTTCATTCTTTGATTAATAAATTTCCTAAAGTGGCCACGTTGGCTCAGGCCGTGGACTGTTTCCCTCTTTGAGGGTTTTAACCACGTCAAAAATACTGGTGTATTGATCTGTGATCTGGTTGTGAGCAGTGTCCTTTTGGTGTTCTTTCTGAGGAACTTACCCTGTAAATTCCTACATGGTATCAGAGCTATTTGAGGGCCGCGTCCGTTGGTGATCCAAATCTAAAGCCGGTAGAACTGCATCCGACTGCCGTTTCCTAGATCTGTTGTTTCTGACTGCTTTCGGGCCGAGAGGACTGCTCTGTTGTGTTCGGAGCATCTGTTCCAGTGAGGAACCCCTTTTGTTTCATGCGAAAAGGTTTCTGGTAGCCCTAGCTGCGTCATTTTTAAGATCTGGAGGTATACAGTCTTTATTTGCAGTTTACTGTTATTTTCTCTCTGCTTATTTCGGTTTCAGTTTATTTACCTTTTTTTTTAACCGGATCTATACCTTTCATTTCTGCGTATGCTCTTTGCCCTACGACTCTGTGCGATCTGGGCAAATCAGAAACAAAAAGGAAGGATTTTTCTCATGCGTATGCTCTTTTCCCTGCACCTTAGTGTGATCTCGGAAAATCAGAAACATTGAGAAAAATATTTAGTTTTTCGGCTAAAGCTAACTTTGAGCCGCAAGGTTCAACTTTTGAAAATATTTAGTTTTTTGGATAAAGCTAACTTCGAGCCGTAAGGTTCGTTTTTTCTTTGCATATTCATGTTGGGTTTTGTGTTTTTGTTTTGTAGGAAAAAAGGCTTTCTCAAGGCAAGCACGCAACCCAAGGCCCCCCCCCCTCTCTCTCTCTCTCTCTCTCTCAAATTTTTTGTATAGCTCAATTGATTCAAAGCTATTTTAAGAGAGTAGAGGTCTTGGGTTCAAATCTCCATTTTGTGGGGGCGTTTTTTTTCATTCCCGCACATTCGCGCACTTTGCCGGCAACTTCAACATTTTTTTTCAAAAAGCCATAAATTCTTCATCCAGAAGCCTTTTTCAGAGCCGTTTTTTTTAAAACAGCCTAATTTTTTGAGATCTATCCATTGCAACACTTATTTTCAGCATCTTTAGCTTCAGTTTTGAAAAAAAAAATGGAAAGTCCATGCCAAGTCATTCTTGACAGCACTAACTACTTCCAATGGATAGCCTACATGGAAGATTTACTTAGAAGTAAAGGTCTCTACAGAATAGCCATAGGCCAAGAGAAGAAACCAAAAGATGAAGACAAGGCTGCAAAATGGGAAAATAGACAAGATCAAGCACGTGGTTTGATAGGGATGTCTATTTCTCCTGATCTTAGATTCCATATTGTAGAACTTGAAACTCCTCATGAAGCATTGGAACAAATCACTAAAGTTTTTGGGATTAAAAATGAAATTAGAGCACATCAACTTGAAAATGAGTTGCTTACATTGGATCCTAATAATTTTTCTTCCATTGAAGATTTCTTGTCCAAATTCAAGACCCTTAAATATCTCTTGGAAGGTGTTAAGGTTAAGAAAGAAGATAGTAACCTTATTTATTCCATCCTTACTAAGTTGGGACCAGCCTACTCTGTATTTGTTTCCACCTTCCATTCTACAAGGGAAGCTTTCATTTGTCAAGGAAAAGACTACAAGGCCCCTTCCTTTGACTCTTTTTTTGATTCTTTAATAAGAGAACAAGAAAAACTCTTACACCTTGGTCTTCTTAATCTTGGAAACTCTTCCAAGAAAGCGTTAGCCTCCCAGCAGCATCCAACCACACTTTGGTGTGATAATCAAAGTGCCATTCAGCTATGCAAAGATCCAGTCCAGCATCAGCGCAGCAAACACATTGAACTACACATGCACTTCATCAGAAAGCTCATTCATGACCATGTTCTTGAAGTGCAATATTGTTCAACAGATGATCAGGTTGCAGACATCTTCACAAAGGCTCTCACAGAGGCGAAGTTCACTAAACTTCGATATATGCTTGGAGTTCAGGAAGTTGTCACTAAGGGGGGATAGGCTCTAGTGCCTCCTTCCTTCTCCTATTGTGTCATATTTGTAAATCCTTCAATCCTATCCCAAGTTGTTCTTAAGGGGGGATGTTAGGATATTCCGACACATAGGATATAGTTAAGTTCAACTTGGTCTAGTATAGAGTTAGGTATAGAGTTAGGTAAAGTGTGTTTCTTTACCGTTGTAAATTTTGTAACTTACAATCCGACGGTCACGATATGTAGTGATCCGACGGTTTACTCTCTCCTCGGTATTACCGACACTTGATCCGTGGCTTGACACCCGATTGGTCCATGAGTTCTATTTAAAGTGCATGGAGGGTCATTGTTCGGGTAATCCGTCTATGAGAGAAAACTTATGTAAATTTTCATTCTTTGATTAATAAATTGCCTGAAGTGGCCACGTTGGCTTAGGCCGTGGACTGTTTCCCTATTTGAGGGTTTTAACCACGTCAAAAATACTGGTGTATTGATCTGTGATCTGGTTGTGAGCGGTGTCCTTTTGGTGTTCTTTCTGAGGAACTTACCCTGTAAATTCCTACATTACCCTTGTCTTGGGCTTCCCTGCAATCAATCAGAAGTTCATCGTAGAGAAATTGTTCCCAGTTGAACTGGACCCCTTCTGCACACTGCTCCACCAATGCAATTACAGTTGCTAGCACTTCTTTTGCGTGGCATTTCCTCATGAGATTTCCAGCCAGTAGTTGGGTGGCGACGCGCACCAATCGGTCCTTGATGCTTGCTATTACATACCCTAGCTTCCTTTTCTCTAGCTTATATTTGGCCTTCATATCTTCCACAAGGCCCAAGTCACTGCTCTTTCCAACGATGTCTGCGAGATTGCTTCCTTTAATGGGTAACCACAAAATTCTATGAATTAAGTTGGCCATGATGGGAATCCACTCCTCCAGCCAAGGATACCCATCATGTACTAGACACAGTTTCTGTCGGATGACAAAGATTGTGATAGGCGTGCGATGGTAGTGGGGTGTCCACCGCAGATGGAGTAACCCAGCCTTCTCCACACCTCGAAACCATTTCTGCTGTAGTAATTTCTCCATGGCCAACTGTGGAAACTTCTCACTATCCACGAGGTCCCAGTCTTCAAATTTTATATTTGGTACCTGTCCCAATGGTGGTCTGTCGAACCTTATGTCATCCGAAAGAACTGGGGTCTAGAGTGCACTCTTCACGGCCTCCAGGTCCTTCGGTATCTTGGTTGTGCCATTCACGGGGGAATGTAGGGGGGTAACTCTATCCCTGAAGGTACTTGGGAGACATTTTCTACCTCATCATATTGTGCCTCAATTTGGGCTATCAGGGCTTGCAAATCTTCCTCCTCCTCCTCTGATTCAACGGTGACAACTTTGCCCTTCTCTGTCATGGATAATTTACTAACTCTTAGGTTCCATGGTGATACCTAGACCCCTATTGGCTATTTGTTTTTCTATGGTCGCAGTGCGCGCGGGGAATTCGGTACCTCTGGTGCACCTGGTGCTTCTCCAATCTCCTCCTGGGTCACCCATGGTTCTGGGGTAACTCCCATGATTCGCACTCTAGTTCTCGACATTGTGTCTATAATGGATTTGCTTCGTCGCGTGCTGCTCTATACTAGCTTAAATCTTAAACATCCGAGTGTCTCTTCGAAACTACCCTGCGGAATTTTATAGTAACATTTAGGTTTGAATTGGGCCGTTCCCTCCATTTCTGAATCATCTGTACCTTTTTGGCGGCAGATCACCCCGAATCTAGTTCGTAATTCCTGTCTTAGTGGCCCACCACTTGCTCCTTTCTACCTTAAATTAGCCCTCTTATCATGAACAGTGGCAGCAACAGTCACCTCCCAGCCTATCTGCACAACAACAAAACCCCTTATGCATGACCGTAATCCCTGTGACCAATGGTCCCTATGCGGAACCTCATTTCCGCATAGTTTTCATACAACCTTGTTTATAGTCCTACGCCTTCTCTCAACTACCTGGAGCGCTAAGACTGTGCTTCCTACAGATAGTCAAGTGGGCGCACCCTTGGTGCGAGGATTCGTTTTTCCTGCTAGCCCGGGCTGTGGGCACCCTTCACATGCCCTTACATCTGGTAGTTCATCGCATTCCTCTTTGGATGGTATTCCCACTTGTTTAATAAGGTGTGGTTATAGCCATAATAGTAGGGTCACAATTCTTTCTAATGCAATAGTGGGGTGGGCTAGACTCAATCTCATGATACTCAGTTTCTCGTGGCCTACTTGCACGACTTCAGTTTCTAGTTTTCTAATTTCTTCATCCAAGGTCATACTTCTCTTCCTCAGTTGTGCCCAATCATCATTGAGTTTGTGAAGTTTCATGCTTCCTTGCATAGGTCTTCTTGCAACTGCCTAATTCTGTTACCTAGGTCCTCGCGTCCTATTCCTACTGTGGGAGCTGTGGTTTAGGGATTCTTCTCTATCCTCCTGGTTTCCTCTCTTCTTGTCACTATTGATATTATTTCCACACTCTGGTTTTTTCTCATGGTCCTATAGACCCATTGAACCGCTGGTACATGTAGGTCCCAATCTGTTCGTCCTTCCTGGTAAACTCTATTCATGATCCTATGTACCCTTGTGAATGCTTTTTCATGGGGTATTTTCGATGTGCGTCACTCTTTCTGCTGCCGCATCGGATCCTGACTTTTGATTCTTAGCCTAGAATGTGCCTTCTTAGCACATGACTGCACCCATCGACATAAGTGGGCACGCAAACTGTTTTGTCATGCCTGCCCGACTTGCATTTGATACTGGGGACTTCCAAATTGTAAGTGCATCCTTCTTCTAGATTCGCGCTAGCTCCCATTATTCTTTTGGTGTGTCTGCCACCAATGTGCAGGTGTCGCAATCAACGCCCATTCCATCGCACCATATCACTGTTGATCCGGTACTGACCTTTCGAATTTATCTAAGCATACACCTATCTCCCCATCAGGTGTTGGTAGTTCCCTTGTTTTAGTCATCACGCATCGCAGTGATCTAATCATCATGTTGAAATTTAGTGTTGTTACTTCCTGCAACCGATTCTGCTAGCATTCTATTTCATCATCTGAATCTGAGGTACAGGAACTGTCGTGCTCCACTGAGATTCTCCCATCTTCAATCAAGTCCACCTGATCCTGGTATTGCGCCATTATCTGGTAAATGCAATCTAGCTCATCGTCGCTATCATCTTCACATACAGGCTTAGTGTAGTGCACTCCTTCGGCTAGATCTAGTGGAAATACTACACGTATGGAATTTTTTTCGAAAATCATTTTTCGCTTCTTCAGGTTGATGACTCCATTCATATCTATGGCCCAATCTATCCCTAACAACACAAGGTAAGGGTTACTGTCATCCACAATCTCAATTACCTCAAAGTCCATCAGCATGCTCGCACTTTCGATATCCACTGTTACCCCTAGCAGTCTCCCCATGGGCAAGATCTTTTGTTGGTTCACCATCCATAATGAATAAGAGACATTGTAACAGGGGCCAGCCCATTCGTTCCCAAGTCTGTTTTGGTAACACGTTCACGTCCGAACCCAGGTTGAGGATTATCTAATCCATCTCATATTCGCCAATTTGCACCATCAACTGTATTTCCCTCATAGTGCACAAAGCATGCTTCCCCATATTTTGAACTACGCGTGGTTCCCCTAACCCTGCACACCTAGTGATCAGCTCTTGTAGTCCTTTAACTGCCTTATTGTCTCATAGCAGCTTCATGCATGTCTCTAAAAAGGTAGTGAGTATAGACAGATCCATTCCCAGTTCTGGTTGATCCTTACTACCTGAAGTAGAGGCTTCCCTGAAGCTCTTCTTAGCTTCCATAACCATTTCCTTTGCACGTTCGAAGTCAAGCTTAGATTCCTTCGGAGGAGCCTTTCGAACCCATGTATCATCCTCCGGTTGCTTTCCCTTATCTTCCCCTGTGGTCATGCCACTTCTAAGCACCATATTTACGTTGGGGTCTTCTTCGCGTGGTCCAGACGTCATCATTTGTATATTTTGAGTTGGAGTAGGCTGTAGTACCCCTTTCTCGCGCATTTGTGCGATCAACGTCAGACAATCTACTACTTCATGATCAAACTGATAGCAATACGGACAACATATTCTGTTCAGATTTGTACAGTCGTGTGTGTAGTGCTGGGTCCTCCAAAATCATAGCATATTAACTGTCCACGCCCTCATCTAAGTCCCATTTTGCCTAGTCCTCGACCTTGCCCTTGAAATCCCCCTAGCATGATTGCTGCAACTGGATTGAGGCCTCACATTTCTATCTGTATGTGATAAGCTGGGGTCCTATCCATCATTAGCTCATAGCTCTGACATGTTCGCTCATCGTGACCCACTGATCTACAAAAATTATAGTATAGTTGTTGCGGAGTCTGCGTATACTTCTGCAATAGGTGACAGTTGTCTGTCATGTGCTTTCCTCCCACCTAAAAAATTGTGCACCAGAGCACAATGCCATGCTCAGGGCCACCTATGCCTCTGGCCTCAATGGCATTGGTCGCCCTCCTGCCAAATAGTTCACGAATATAGGACAATGATATTTATCGTGGCCCTGGCCTTTATATTTTATACACCACACTTCTTCCCACGCCTCTCACCGGGGTGCCCTATCCTACTTCAAACTCTACATTTCCAAGTATAGGTTCTGTAGCTGCATGTCGACTTGTTGGACTCCCAACCCTGGATCCTATATCGGTGTTTCATGCAACCTCATCGCAATTTCCAATGCTTCTACCTAGGTTGAGAGCTTCTGTTGTGACAGTATTGTCCTCAAGTGTGGAGTCAAAGATGCCACAAACCACGCATGGTGTTGTGCATCTGTCAGTGTCATATTAGCCCCGCGGATCATACTTTTTAGCCTCTGATCCAGATCCCGGGGAGTTTCGCCTGGAAGACTCGTGATCTCCTTAAATCTGATGATCGTCTGCGTTTCTAATTTTGGCCGACTAAACTCTCTGTTCAACGCAATTTGTATCTCCACTATTCTGGTGTTCAAGTGATCATTCGAGTCCTTGATATACCACATCAGCGCGCAATCCTGTAGCGGACTTACCAATGTGTCCTTCTTAATGTTATCATCTATAACCCTGTCTTCCCACACTGCTCTTACTACGAACCAAAACTGATCTGGGTCTTCATTCCCTACTCATCTGAATATAGGCAGCTTGATCGCGCTCGCCATGCTAAACTGTGGGTTTGGCCGAGGTGGGGTGGTTGAAGAAGGAGGTGAAGTAGGTGAAGTGCGGGATGGCATAAGTGGAGGCGATAACTACGGAATGTGTTGTCTTATCAAACTGACCACACTCCTTGGCGAACCCCAAGCGCGATCTTCCTCACTTGCTTGCGGAGGTGAAATTAAAGGACTGTTTCCTAACCCTTCGATACCTTTTTAGACCTTTCTACTCTGCATTGTCCCACTCATTAGTGTATTCTCATCACTCATTTTTCACATAATAGCACATTAATCTAGGTATTCAAAGATTTGATGTACTTACCCTGTGGTCCCTTGATAAAACGTCTTTCTGCTTTGCTGTAACTTACAGTCGTGTCTATCGCAAATTTAGTGATAAACCTTTTGTTATCTGATCTAGCCAATGGTCTATTGGTTGCATGATCTTATCTTCATATGCCTCTAGCCTGTGCACCATATTTGGAGTCCACACTATTGGTTGATCAAGCTTGCACCTTCCCTGGCTATCTGCTAGCCTCACGATCCAATCATATAGCTCTAAAGAGAAGGTCGCAAAGAAGATCTCGTGGATTTTTGTATATATGTAGTGATCCAACCACCTCTTCTCAAATATTTGTGGGGTTCTATTTTGTTGTATTATGAACTCGTGAAGCTTCTGATCCAACCAATCTTCAATTTCCTTCTTCGTACAATTCCAGTGTTCCGACATTAGACATCACTTAGGCAGATCTCGTTCCTGGCAATGGAACCATTTATTGGATTTTTGGGGCCTAACCCAGGTTTAGAAATGTTTAGCCAAACAAATCTCGCACTACCGGCCCTTTCGACAATAGTCCACAGAGCACGGACTGAAGTCTCACCCGAGGTAGTATGGGAGGGTGCTGGAACTAGGTTTCCACACCCTAGGGATGTCTTGATGAGGTATGGAGGGGTTGCGATCTGATCTGCACACTCGTGCTGCTTTGCGCAGCTGGCTAACCTTCACATAGATCAGTGAAGGGGAACATTCTAGTTTCCTTATTATTATTATATATTTGACTTGATTTAATGGTCTTTATCAAACATTCAATATTTGTAACCAATGCGTGCAAACATAAACCTTAAGAAATGCATAAAAACCATAACAGAAGAACAACCACACTAATCTATGAGCAGATGCACAAGATTTCATAAACACTTAGCTTTTATTAATCTTCAGTTCCAGTACAATCCAATTCCGCCCTGCACACTCAGCTGCAAGGGTCCGCGCACACAGCTGCGGACTCTACCAGGCCTCTATGCACACAGCTGCAGAGCCTCTCCTACTACAACAACCCTTGACTTGAACTTACAGAGTCAAAGTGAATATCTTTGTTAACAAGCCATAAACTTCAGAACTAATCCAAAAATTACTAAAACTGGCCTCTACACCCAGAGCCTTGCTATATTTTCACTTTCTATTATCTTACATTATTTTCGGGTGGACTACCCTTTGACTTGACTCATTACAAATCACACTTCGTGCATTTCCTGGAGCCTTTACAATACCAATACCCAACCCCCAAAAAAGTTACGCGAGGGATCCACTGGCCAACAAGGTGCGGTCGAGGTCGAGGTGGAATGGGACCAGGAAGGGGTCACGGACAAATAATTTGTTATAATTGTGGAGGGCCAGGGCATTATGCCTATGATTGTACAAACTCGAAAATAATATCATGTTGGTACTGTACTCAGTTTGATCATGAGGCAGAAGACTTCTCTTCATTGATAGCAAGGATGCATGAAAAGGGGGTACTCTAGCACCCTTCGACTCAGAATTTACAAATGACAAGGTCTAAGCCACACGAAGAAGACCCGAATGTAAACATGATGCTCAGGAGCAATATGACCATCGGAGATGATAAAGGGAAGCATCCAGAAGAAAGCGTGTGGGTTCGCAAGGCTCCTACAAAGGAACCTGAGTTTGATTTAGAACGTGCAAAGGAGACATTCATGGAAGATAAGAAGAGATTCACGGAGGCCTCCACTTCAAATAGTAAGGATCAACTAGAACCAGGGATGGATCCTTCAATGCTAACTACCTTTCTGGAGACATGCATGAAACTATTGTGAGATAGAAAGGCAGTCAAAGTACTACAAGAACTTATCACTAGTTGCGCGGGGTCAAGAGAACCGTGCGTGGTGCGGAAACTGGGGAAGCATGCATTATGCACCAGAAGGGAAATCATGTTCACAACACAGATTGGTGAGTATGAAATGGATCAAGTAATCCTAGATCCAGATTCAGACACAAATGTACTACCAAAGTAAACATGGGAATGCATGGGCAGACCCGCGTTACAATGGTCCCCTATTCAGTTATGAACGGTGAACCAATAGAAGATTTTGCCCATGGGAATATTGCAAGGGGTAACAATCGATATTGAAGGTGCGAGCAACTAGGCGGATTTTGAAGTGATAGAGATTGTCGATGACAACAATCCCTATCCCGCACTACTAGGAATAGATTGGGCCACCGATATGAATGGAGTCATAAATCTGAAGAAGTGCAAAATGATCTTTGAGAAAAATTCACTACACGTGGTAATACTACTAGATCTAACCAAAGGAGAATGATACATTGAACCGGTGCGTGGCGATGATAGTGATGATGATCTCGATTATATTTACAAGATAACTGCACGAGAAGAAGATTGGGTGAATCCCACTACAGATGGAAGGATTTCATTGGAGCGCGAAAGCTCCTACACTTCGGATTCAGATGAAGAGATAGGGTGATGGCAGAATTAGCTGCACAAAGTAACAATGTTGAACTTCAACATGATGATTAGATCATTATGTTGTGTGAAAACAGAGGCAAGGGTGTTTCTGACATATGATGGATTGTCAGCAGTGGATGAATTCCTTAAAAAATTTGAAAGTGCAGTTCCAGAACAAAAACGATTCGATGCGCTAAAGTAGGCACTGTGTGGAACACCTGCACGATGGTGGGGTACACATCAAGGAAACTTTGAGGACTGGCATGGATGCAGAAGGATGATGCACCTACGATTTGGGAAACCATAAATATGGCTAGTCGACAAATATGACGGATGAGATGATCCACACACGCAACTCAAGAAATGGAACAAGGTCTACGGGGAAGAGCCACAACCTGAATGGGTACATTTATTCTACCATACCTTGGACGTCATACCCATGAATTGGTATGCTGAGATGAAGCTATTCCATGGTATGGGAAAATGGGATGTCTTGCGTGAGGGATTTTTGTTAATGTTCACACTTGAAGATCATTGGTCGGATACTGTTGATGATGCGCTGCAAGTAGTAAAAGCCGCTATCTTCAAAATACCACAAGAGCCAATCGGCGTACTTCAGCCAGAATGAGTGACACAGTTAAGCAACACACTGGAGTGTTATAATGTGAATGTTTAGGAGTATGATGAGGATCCCTAGAACATTAACATTTCAGAAATGGAAGGTTGTCATGAGGTTCACGAACCATCACTTGAAGACTCCAACATCACCACACTGCTAAAGATGAAGCAGGTCAATATTAGAATGGAGGCAGAGTTGAGGTACGCAACGCTTGGGGACTATTGGGATGATGCCATGGTCAATAAAGTCATTGAATTACTCCACGAATACCAAGACTTGTTCCCGACTAAAATTACAGACTTAAAAGGGATCATGGGTGATTTAGGGATGATGAAGATCACCCTGAAACCGGATGTGAAGCCAGTTAAGCAGTGACCTTACTGCTTGAATCCAAAGTATAAAGAAAAGGCCCACAATGAATTAGACAAAATGCTCGTAGCTGGAAGTATTGAACCAATGGAAGAATCCGACTCGGTGAGTATTATGGTAGTACAGGAGAAAAAATAGAAGGGCGAAATAAGAATATGCGTAGACCTTAGGAAGTTTAACGACGCCTGTGTACACGATCCATTCCCAACACCATTTACAGATGAAGCATACTCATTCACGGATGGATTCTCAGGGTACCATCAGATCAAGATCGCGCCAAAATATAGGACCAAGATGACCTTCGCAACAAAATGGGAATGCTTTCAATACATCGTGATGCTGTTTGGACTGAAGAATGTGCCAGCTATATTTTCACGCATCGTGGTAGCCATGTTCAAAGAATACATCCACAATTTTTTGGAGCTTTATATGGATGATTGGACTATTTTTGAATTAGTTAAGCACCATGTAGCAAGCTTATATTTGATGCTTGATACATGCCGCTGACACCAGATTGTGCTGAACCAGAAAAAGTGCACATTCCTCATTCCCTATGGAAATCTGCTAGGAAATGTGGTCTGCAAACAACTACTGATGGTGGACCCTGCGAAGATTGTCATTATCCTAAATTTGGAAGCACCGCAAAGTGTTAAATAACTGCGCGCTACCTTGGGACACACTAGATACTATAGGAATTTCATCGAAATTTATGCCCAAAGAACCGTGCCGATGAAGAAGCTCTTGAAAAAAGATGTTACATATTGCTAGAATGATGATTCCATGAAGAGTTTGGATGTCCTATAGGGGAAACTGGCCTCTGCTCCAATCCTGGTCTTCTCGAAATGGGACGTGGAATTTCATGTACATGTTGATGTGTCATGTATTGCATTGGGAGTCGTACTCACATAGGCAGGCGCAGAGGGTGTAGATCACCTGATTTCATTTGCAAGTAGAAGATTGTCCAAAGTAGAAAAGAACTACTCTACCACCGAGCATGAGGGGTTGGCAATGGTATACGTGCTCCAAAAATACTAACACTATTTACTTGGAGGATATTTCAAGATGTATACTAACCATACCACGTTGAAATACTTGGTGAACAAGCCTGTGTTTGGGGGGTGAATATGCAGATGGATTTTATTGTTTCAAGAATATGATTTTGAGGTCATAGTCAAGCAGGGACGCTTAAACGCAAGATTAGTCTATTTGTCATGAATTGATACGGGTGAGGAACCAACAAATTTGGAGAAGGGACTACCTGATGCACAGCTCTTTGCAGTGTGCATCTTGGACAACACTTCGAAGATATAATCCATTTTCTAACAACAGGGACTACGCTAAAGGAGTACCCAATCCAACAAAAGAAGGAATTGGTGGTGTGCACGACAGACTTTTCTGTCATTACAGGGTACCTCTACAAGATGGGCAACGATGAGATATTGCGAATATAGATACCTAAATTTGAACGAGGTCAGATCCTCACGGAAGTACATGGGGGTGCTACAAGAGGACACTATGCAGGACACGCAACCACACATAAGATTCCTCGTGCAGGGTTATGGTGGCCAACCTTACATTAGGATTTGAAAGTGCACTGCAAGGCCTGCAATATATGTCAAAGGATGGGAAAACCATCGCAAAGGGATGAGATGCCCCTAAATCCATAAATGACACTGCAGCCATTTGAGAAATGGGCAACTGACTTTGTGGGCCCAATCAAAACTTACGGAAATACATGTGCACGCTACATCATCACCGTGATGGAGTACTTGACACGATGGGTGGAAGCACAGTGGTCAAGGACTGCACAGCTGCTACGGCTGCAAAAAAAAATTTCGAAAACGTGTTGACATGATTTGGCTGTCCGAAAATCTTAATGAGTGATTGCGAAACACATTTCCTGAATGAAACCATCAGTGCACTCACAAAAGAGCTCCAGGTATATCATTAAAAAAGTACATCGTAGCACCCACAGGCCAATGGAACAGTAGAGACATTCAATAAAATACTGGAGACTGTGTTGACCAAAGTATGTAATTCACAGCGAAATGACTTAGACCTGTGCATATTTGTTGTGTTATGGGCATACAGGACAATGTACAAGAAATTGATGGGACAGACACCCTTCCTATTGGTCTGTGGTATGGAAGATGTCATGCCAATGGAATACATCGTACCTAGTCTGCGAATAGCAATGCTCACAGGCATGACGGACTGCGAAGCTTTGGAAGAAAGGCTCGTGCAATTAGAAGAACTCACGCAAGAACTATTTCTGGCTGGATTTCAGCAACAGGTACAAAAAAAACGTGAAAAGGCCTGGCACGATCGCCATATCAAGTTGCGCACCTTCACGGTAAATGACTTAGTTCTACCGTACGACAGTAAGTTTGAAATTTTCCAAGGAAATTTAGAGTGCATTGGTTGGGACCATATGTGTTAAAGCAGGTGACAGATGGAGGCACAGTCCAACTAGTCAAACTCAATGGACAACCCTTCCCAGGCAAAGTAAACGACAGCTACTTAAAACCCTACACAGGGGGGCCAACTCTCTGACTAACTGGCTGAAGCACAGTCTTCGCGACCTGAGGAGCTAGACAAGGGCGTGGGACTATAAACAGATGCACCAAAAGCTAGTACCAAAGAGTGGACATGATTCAGACGTGGATGATTCAGAAGCAAGAATACAACAGGTCTAGTAAACCACAGAATAGTGCGTCGCAGACCTCTAGGAAGTATGGGAATAGTTGGAGGGGCTCCGTGCCAAGATCACCACACTAGCATAGTGACTCAGGATGAGTCACGACGATTGTGTTGGGGGCCTGTTGGGCGTGGAATCCCCCCATAACATGTTTTGGGGCTCAAAGCCCAGGTTTTGGTCAAAGGTTTTGTAAGACTCCACGAATTACGACTGTGAAATGATAAGTGGAGGTCAAGTCATACGGCTATCCACCCTAAAGTAATGTAAGGTAATGTAAAATCATGTTGGCCTACCCATGGTCCACAGACCATGAGATTGTATAAATATAGTCTGGCTCTAAGTTGTAAAGAGAGTGAATAGTGATAGAATAGAAAGAAGAATACGAATTGTTCGAGCTGAGAGTAGGATTCTAAGTGTATTGGGTCATAGTAGTAGGAAGAGGCTCTACAACTGATTGCGTAGAGGCCTAATAGAGTCCACAGTTGAGTGCATAGACCCCTGCAGTGCAGGGCAGTGTCGAGTCTGTAATTGAGATTGAATATTAATAAAGAGAAGTTGATCCTTATTTCTGTGTATTTGTTGTACATTTCCTTATATATGTTTATATGATTTATGTATCTCGCACACTGATATGATTTCTTAATATGTTGTAATAACCATTAATCTTACACACTCAAGTTAAGTAACAGGTAATTAGTAAGGAACTTGGGTCTTATATGGGTAACGCCGTGAGTAGGGTTGCATGGAAACATCAGCACGGGTTGCGAAGGAATAACAAGTGCACGTAGCGACGTGCACCAAGGGTCAAACCACGGACCTCTAGAAGCCCATCAGACATCCCCAGGGTGTGAAAACCTGGTTCTAGCACCCTCCCATACTACTTCGGGTGAGACCTCAGTCCGATCTCTACAGACTATTACTGAAAGGGCGAGTAGTACTGGGATTTGCTTGGCTAAATCACCTCTAAACCTAGGTCAGGCCCAAACAATCCAACAAGCTCTAAGAAGTTCTCTTGGTGTAGAGAAACAATGGGCCTTGTTACACTAAAATTTCTCACCATGACTATTTGCAGTTAGTATGGCTCCATCAACTGTCATACTACCCTCCTTGGTAAGCCTCATACCTCTGCTCTCCATGTCAAACTCCAAGAAAGAGAGAAAGTCATTAAAAATCTATATATCTCTGGGTACACAGTTTCTCTTAGCCTTACCTGGGTGTACACACCCCAAGTTCACAATACCTGCGTACTTGTACGCTCTGTCTGTAAATCAATGGGTGCGTACTCCTATAAAGGTCAAAAGGCGCAAGTTTCACTCCAAAAAAAGTTACTTGTGGTCATTTCTAGAGCATTCTAGAGGATGGTTTGACGTGTATTGAGCGCCTCCAGATGGTTCATGTATCCCTATGAAAGAGGAACTTATCCCATCAAGAGGGGAGCTATCCCATTGATGGTGGACCTGATTAAATTCCTCTAGAGCACTATAAATACAGGCATTGGGCCAAAGGGAGGGAGGTTGGAAGCTGAACATTCCTAAGGGTAGATGCTGCTGGAATTAGGACTCCCTTGTAAAGCTTGAGAGGAGAGATTCCCATCCTTTCCTAGCCTTATTTGAGAGTGGGTGAGCTGATCAAAGTAAAGGAAAACTCTTGCTGGACCCTGGGAGGGACTTGCACAACACCAAGGCTCAGGTTGTAATGGTTCCTTTTGTTACCTTTTAATGCAAATGAACTTATTTTTCTCTACAGATTGTTATTCATGGTTTGTTTCATATACTCCTTGGTCTATATGATAGATATGTATTGTTTTATGAGTTTATTAGGTGCTATTTAACCTTTTGGCTTGTTAGTGAATGCAGGTTTCGAAGAGAAGGAGGAGCTCATCCGGATCGGCGAGGCTGGACTACTACAAAGCATTGGACTAAAGGTATGTTAAAGATCCCCTGATTACTTGTATTTGCAATGCATGTTTAGAGAAAGGTAGGATTTATTTGTTTTGTTTGTCACTAGAAAGCTTTTGCTTCTAGGGAGGTCGGTTGTGTCTGCACTAACGACTCTATCCGCATGACAAAATGGCGACTCCACTGGGGAATCCATTGATGTGAATGTTTTTTCCTTTGTATGAACTTTTGATCTGAGAAAAGTCATTTGTTTTCTGGTTTTTGGCTGTCTGACTGTGTATTTGGGTGGGCTAGCTTAGGGTTAAATTAGATTTTAGTTTTTCTTGGTTTTTCTAGAAGTACGCAGCCTCTGCGTTGAGCACAGTGCGTACCTGTACGCACTGCAGCTGTGTACACAGAGCGTGGCCGCACCTGTCCAAACAGGCTGCCTGCGTACCCCTGTCAAAAGCCTAGAAAATTTCAATTTCTTCTTTTTTATCTTTTAGATTTTGTTTATAGCTTGTTTTTGCTGCCCAGATCCACTGTTCACCTGTCAGAAGCTTTCATCTTGGCTAATTTCATCGGCATTCCTACTCTAAGCTTTCATCAATTGGGTGTTTTGAGTCTCTTTCTTGAGAAATTCTTGATTTGTTTTCCTTTGGTCATTATTTGGAGGTTTCTCTCAGTCCTTTCACAATTTTGCATCTTTTTGCTTTTGTTTTTGCCTTTGAGTGTATGAGTGTTAATCGCCTTTGAGTGTTTTTATTTTTTGATCTTTGGAACTCTCACCCAATTTTCTCGACTTGCACTTGATTGGTTCTTAGATTACATTAGAATCATCTTGTGTTTGAGAATTCTCTTGCATAGATCACATTTGCATAATTAGAATTCTCATTTTCAGAATATGAATGAAAATGTGCATAGATTACATTTGCATACTTTTCAAGTGAATTGTGCATATATTACAATTGCATAGTTTACATTCTGAAAAATCAATCGTAGATTTAGATCAGTTTTCTTTGATTTGAATTTGCACAAAAATAAAAATGAAAAAATGGTTTGGAATTGATTTGCATTAGTTTTTCTTGATGAAATTAGTGCATTAGAGAATTTGTCATATTTTCTCTTAGTGATCAATTTTTGCATTGTTGGAAGTGAATGGAAACTCTTTCCTTACTTTAGTTAGGATTCATCGAATTGAAAGGATTACATTATCATATTCGATTGCATTCAGTTGAGTCAGGTCATAACACCATTGATTTCATATCCATTTACCCATTTGAGTAATAACAACCTAAATAACACAGCGCTTAATTAAAATTCATCTAGTAATTTTTACATTTCTAGGGCTTTGATACACCAACATAGCTTAGGCTAGTGTCTTGGAGTAGGAGAGTAATTAACTCTCCAAGACAACAAAACCAAACAAGTAGCTCATCTTGTGGTAGGATAAATCCAACTGTTACATTTATGCTCTGGGAAAGCTCCTCTTAAAGGAGAAGCACGAGACCGTGTCCGAACCAGTGAGGGGATCAATCCTCCTTCATTGGGAAAGACGCCAGAGACGCACGTACTACAAACGGTAAACCTCGGATTATTGTCGAGGAGCCTAGGGTCACTTGTTGGTAAACCTTGGATTATTGTCAAGGAGCCGGCAAGGGGATTGAGCTTGTTACTCTGCCCTTGCGTGCTATCAGGTCGTAGACTGTTCCCCCAGGTGTATTTGTTGTTGTTGGTGACCTTAGTGACCATTATCTTTAGGGTTCTACCCAAGGTGATGGTGTAGGGAAGATCCCACTGTACCTGGAGCAGACGTCGGCTAGACTCACTTGGATTTTCCGGGGGGTTCACTTCACTCGAGACGGTTAAAGTGGAGGAACTTGTGCCGGTCTATTCATTAAGCAGGTTGCCGGGGTAACTGTTCCACCCGCCACTTCTGTACTGAATTCGACGATGTTGGGCGTCATCACCAACTAGTGTTTTCTGTCCGGAAGGCTACTGTTTGTGTATGGTTAGACTCCTAGATTTGATAGCGCGTGTTAATTTGTTTGTTTTTACTTTTAGCGACCATAGGTGTGAATTGTGAATTGTTAATTTTAGTTATAAATTGTTAATAAAATTCACTGAAGTTGAATATAATGGCAAATGTTCCGGAATTTACCAACCTAGGAACCCCTCCTAATGAGAATCCTAGTACTTTTCCTTACTTTGGAAATGTTGGTCCTCCTTATATGGCTACTTTGTCATTACCTGGATTTACAATAGGATTACCGATATGGTTATTTTCAACTTCGTTGGCCCAAAGTACTCCAATTGTTCCACCTCAACCGGATGCTTCACCTCAACAGAGTTTACCATCTCAACATCACCAACCTTCTGTTGACCCTTTACCTTCTTCGCCTAATTTTTCTTCCTCCATTTCTTCCTCTTCGCCTGGTAAAAGCCTTGATGCTAGTAACCAGGAGGCTAAGAAGAAGAAGAAAGGGAAGAAGAAGCAAGATAAGAAAGAAGTCAACCAACCAACCACGACTGTAAGTGTTAGTTGTGTTGAGGAAAACTCCGACATGCATCGTAAACCCAAATACCCTTGCAGGCTATGTAAGGGTGACCACTTCCTTGTGAATTGTCCTGGTATTCCAAAGGTCTTGGAAGTATGGTCAGAAAAATCACATCAACTTTCCATTGATCCATCAACCAGTGATAGTCAGGTTCCTGGGAAAAAGGGTAAAGTTAGGTTTCCTTGTAAGTTATGCAAAGGGAGTCATCAAACTCACATTTGCCCTCACATGGATGAAGCCTCAACATTGTTGGAAAACCTTACTGTTCCACAACAAGAATTTCCAACTGGTTACCGTAAACTTTCTCCCAACCTACCGTCAACTGACGGAGTGATTGATCTAAATTCAAGTACAGTCAATCACACTCTCCCATTGGAGAGTGAAACTCATGTCACTCAGGTTGATGATCCATTAGTTGATCAAGTGGTCGATTCAATTTCACAAAGGGTCGATCCCACTTTCCCTTTAGATAGTGAACTTCATACCGCTGAGGTTCTTCTTGTTACATCAGATTCTTCTATGCCGGGGGGCATTTCGCCTGTTTCTACAGAACCCCCTCCAAGCACTGAGGTCTTTTCCTTTGATTGGCATAGACTGACAGAACCTCGTCTTCCTTCCTCCATCCCTTTCCAAATCATTGTCAAGGCTGGTGGTAGGGACATACATCGTACTCAGGTAGATGAAGGTGCTTCTGTTAGTATTTTATCCTCAACTGTTTGGAAAGCTTTGGGTTCCCCTCAGCTTGCGCCTATTACGCAGAATCTGAAAGCTTTTAACAGAACCATTAGTGAACCTTTAGGGATCCTTCCTAAGTTTTCTCTTAACTTGGAAGGCAAAACTGTCTGTATTGATCTTATAGTAGTTCGAGGTCCCTTCGATTTCAATTTACTCCTTGGGCGAGACTATGTTTATGCAATGAAAGTTGTTGTATCGACACTCTTTCGCGTGATGTCTTTCCCTCACAATGGAAATATTGTGACTGTAGACCAGCTTTCGTTCCCTAGTCTTATTTCAACTACCAATAATATGACAGCCCTAAATGTTCCCAATTCTCAAGTGGTATCTACCCTGCCACGGGTTAATTATGTGGCAACTGGTCCCATGTTTTCAGTTACCGATGTAAGTGAGCCTCTCACTGTTTGCACATCTTCCTTTGATTTAGATCCGGTAATTGACATGGAAAACTCTATGGGATTACTCGAACACGATGTTCTTATCCCTTTTGAGTCCCTTGATATGTGTTCCTTCCAGAGAACTATTCTTCCTTCTGATGAAGACCTCTTGGAAGCCATGATCAAGGTATGTTCATTGACATGTCTTTCTTCCAGTTGGAAGCCATGATCAGTGTACGAGGATAGTTTGTTCCTCTCTCAACCTCGTTAAAAAATGAAATTGGATGTTCAGAGGATAGTTCTTTTTACTGAGTCAACCTCATTAAAAAATGAATCAGAGGTGAGGATAGTTCCTATTACTGAGTCAACCTCGTTAAAAATGAATCAAGTACGAGGAAAGTTCCTTTTACTGTGTCAACCTCGTTAAAAAAATGAATCAGTGAGTACGAGGAAAGTTCCTTTTACTGTGTCAACCTCGTTAAAAAATGAATCAGTGAGTTTGAAGAAAGTTCCTTTTACTGTGTCAACCTCGTTAAAACATGAATCAGTGTGTACGAGGATAGTTTTTTACTGTATCAACCTTGTTAAAAAATGAAACAGGCTAGTGGTGGGCTCCAGTATTGTAGCAATAATGCTACAACTCCTGGAGCTTCCTTCTCTAATTTTATCAACCCGGTAGTTCGTAACAAACTTGGAAGCGACGGTGCTGTATGCACAAGTACTAGCTCTTGTCGCAACTGTCACTTGGTCAGCTAGCACAAGTCCACTAGGGCTCAAGCCAACTTCTATATGTTCTCAGAAGAAGCTTTCTAAATGATGAACGAAGGCTATCTCAAAGGAAATTAACCTACTTTGCAAGAATGAACTGAAAGCCAACCAAAGATGGAAACCCTAGTAAACCCTAATCTGACTAGCTTAATCTCTATGATGCAATGGTGGGAATGCAACTTCTAGAAATGATGCCATTACTTCTAGTGAGATGAGATGCATGAATTTAAACTACTACCACTGAAGAGAACGTGTTTTTGTATTTTTTCTCAAGTGGGTGGAGTGATTATGATTGTGCTTCTTACTGGGTCTTGACTGTGCAAGGGTAGTTCGAAGGGGAAGAAGGCTTGGGAAAGGTCAGGAGGAATCTGAGAGGTTCCAGGGGATCCCTCACATCATTCCACAGAAGTCCACAACGTTCAGGTGCTTGGAAACTGTGTTTGCAGGCTTCTACAGGATGTCTGCAGGGGATCCTACAGGAAACTCGGGATTTCTACAGGAAGTCTGCTAACTTCTACAGGATGTTCTACAGTCGGAGTTTTGGGTGATGGAGGAGTGAAGGAGCTGTGTGGGTGGATAGGTAAGATGAAAGAGGAGCTTTTGATGACCTATGGACAGGAAGATGAGATGGGGAAGGCGTGTGTAAAGCTGGTTGGTCGATAGAAGGGTAGAGTAGTGGAAGGTCAAAAATATTGAGCAACGTGGACAATAGAAGGGTTGGAAGGCAAATGAGCTAAACAGAGGATGAGTAGGTGGCTTAGGCACGGTTCAGAAGGATAAGAACACGATGAAGTAGTGCTGCGCAGTGTAAATGAAACAAATCACCCTTATCTTGCATGTAAACGAAAGTTCACCAACCTATTCTAACTGTTTTATTAGGAATCAAAGAACAACAATGTAAGTTGAAGGGAATTCGTGCATGATGCTGAACCAAAGAGTCATTACTCAAGATATAATCGCATGGACAATTCTTCAATCGAAAACATTACATCAATACTTGCATGCATATGTTAAAACAGTGTTTTTGGCAGTTGGCACGGTCTACACTTCCGGTCCCCAAACAGAGGTGAAAGTGGGCATGCATTCAACCTTTTTGAACTCAACGTAACTTCAATCTCCCTACGCTAATTCTGAACTACTGAAACAACTGCATTCATGAAACTAACCTACATAACCAAACCGAAACAATCAACTCAGCAAACTGTATTTTTCAAGTGCATGTAAAGGAAAGAAATGCAATGATAAAAGAAAGACAAGTAACAATACAAAAATAAGGAGGTCTATTGCTCTCAGGTTGGGCCCTAACCTGAGAGCTATAGCTCCCCTAAGAACTCAGAATCGAATCCAAATCTGCCTGCCTTTTATTAAAAGATCATAATCATGAGTCTAACAACATGCCAAAATTGGCTTACAACGAGCAAAAACAGAGCTACAGCTCGTAATCCAAAATCTACAACGAAAGTTCAAGAGTCTCATCGAAGGCTACAACCTTAATATTTATACATGATGAGGGCCAAGCTGGCCTCCTCAATTAGTGGGGCTTGGCTGTCCAACTAAAAGTAAACTGTTGTTCCTGTAGAATCCGTTGGCTGCCTTCTAGCTCGGTGGTGACAGCTGTTGGAGCTCGGAGTTGGGGTGGAGATCACGAGGAAGGTCATTCAAGGCTGTTGCCAACCTCCCTATAAACCTGCAATGCCACCTTGGTTGTCTCCTTGTCTTCATTTGCGTGGTCTTTGCTCCATTTAATGTCAAAAAACCTGAAATCATCATGTATTAGCCACATAGGCATAATGACTGCCCTTCTTCCTAAAAATAACACGAATATACTAAGAAATGATGCATAAGTGATAAAAAATGAAGGGTTGAGCAAGGTAAGTAGGCCAAATGAGCCCAAATTGTTACCAAAATTTGGGGCTCATCATCACCCCCCAGCTAAAATATTTGCTCATCCTTGAGCAACTAGTCCAACTCTTCATCATTCATTGCCTTTACTGCTACCCTTACGTCCCAAGCCTCTGTAGTAGTGTCCTCCTTGCTGATATGAAACCCAGACCTTCTGTTTACCTCTTCCCACTGTTCATTATCATCTGTCTCTGTGCTGCCTTCCATCAATCCTAGCAGCAGTGGTGGGCTGAGTTTAAGGCCAATCCAGCTGGCCTGGAGGTTTTGCATGGATTTCTTATAGAGGGCTACCCGTACCAGAGCTTCCCTCATCCGAGTTGGGGTATGGTACTCTCGGATTTTCAGACTGTGTGCCAATGTATTCCATCTGCGTGTGCATGCTTGGACAGCGTTGTCTCCTAACAGTCTCTCCATGTCCTCAAAATGAGCTATGGCTTGGGCCTGTTGATCCATATACCTTAATGAAGCTTGAGGGTCAGTGGACAAATGTTGGTGTGCCGAGATTAGTGCAACTGGATCTCCTGGTTCTGGTCTGATGAGCAATGGCTCGTTCAGCTCTCGGTTCATGATTGCTTTGGCTTCTGCTGCTCTTTTGTCCTCATGGTTCAACCATGAGGCAAATGCCAATAATTGCATACCTCCCAAGGTCGTATTAGGATCCCATGAAACTACATTAGGCAGGGCCAGATTATGGAGGTAGAACTCCACTAATTTGGCCCTATCCTCTGATGAGCTAGTACTGCAAACTTCAGTGAATTGTTGCGGGTCTTGGAGCTGAGAGATACCTCTTTGCGCCAAGGTATTGATCTGAAATTACAGCCATTGGTCTTTCAAGTACAAGCCATAGGATTTGGCTGGCTGTCTGCATTGGATAGCATCCATGGCCCAGCTGGCCATGCAGGCCAATTGTGCTTCTTTCTGCTGCAGCTGTTCTCTGAGAGCTTGCAACTCAATTTGTGCTTGTTGTTCTGCTTCCTGTAGAAGTGTGGTTGGTTCCCCAAGACCGGTGTTCAGTTCCGTTTTACCTTGTTGTTCCTCTGTGGTGTCCTTGGAGGATGTACCTGTCCCTGTCCTCAGCTCCTGTAGCTGCAATCTCAACTTTTGGTTTTCTTCCTGTAGAAACACGCGTTGGCAATTTTCCACGTGTTTGGCCATGGAAAATTCAATTCTGGCCTCCTTGAGCTGCTCCTGTAAGGGACCTATGTCCGCCACCCCCTTTGACTTGGCTATTTTCATCCACGTGTTTGTACGGACTCTTTCTTCCTCTAATGCAAAAAACAGTGGCACAGTAAATTTCTGAGGTATAATTTTGCCAGCCTCTAAGAAGTTGTAATATGAACTCAGACTTGGCTGAGGGCTGGGCTCTGGTATATGCTCTTTCTCCACTTCCTTTGGTGGCTCTACTTCACCCTCCCTTGGTGGTGATAAGGGTGCTTCTCCTTCCATTTTCTCAGTTTCTTTAAGCCTGGCTAAGGTTTCCTGTAGAGCATCTTCAGCATCCTGTAGCCGAGCTTTTTCAGTCAATTGGTCTAAGTTCCCTTGCCACGTAGTTTTCTTCGGGCTTCCCCTCTCATAGGTGACTGATATCCTCGAGGGGGACCTTTCCTTGGGCGAAGTATGGGCATCTTCAATGATGATCGGGCTGCTAGATGGAGGCTGTGGCTTGCCCGTCTTTATTCTCACACTTCTTCGAGCTTTAAAATATAGAGGGGTTTCCCTCTTTCTCTTCTCCTTTGGCTTAGGAGGTTTGTTGAGGGTGGCCAGCACAGCTGCTGCCTCCCTTTCACGAATGTCAGCTTTCTTCTCCTTGGGTTTCACTTTTTCGGGGCTTCCTGTAGAAGACCCTGTTTTAGTCAATTTCGGGCTTCCTGTAGAAGACCCTTTTTCAGTAATTTTCAGGCTTCCTGTAGAAGCCGGTTTCGGCTTTCCTGTAGAAACAGGTGTCACCGCCTTGGTTTGCTTTGCTGCATGAGTTTTTCTTTTTGACTTGGTTGCGGTCGCTGTCGAGGCACTCTTGCTGATGTGGACCTTCTCAGCCTTGTCCACTCAGCCTTGTAAACTTTTCTCTCTTGCTGTCAAGATGGGTGTGTCCTCTTTCTCCTTGTCATCCTTTTTCTCTTGTTACTTCTCTTGCTTTTTCTTCTGCTCTGTGGTTGGGGTCTTTTGGCCTTTTTCTTTCTTTACTGCGGCCACTGACTCTTTCTCCTCACTGCTAGAAGAACCGAGCTCTTCGGTTAGCATCTTTATATCCCCATCCTTTGTTAAATTCCTGAAGGCTTCCCATGAGAGAGGAACCTTGTATGTGTGGAGCGCATCCTCCACGAGGAGTTTGATCAGTCCATGGTGGGCTACCTGGTCTGGTGTGCCTTCTTTCAGCTTGGTTGCACACTCAATCAGAGACTGTAGTAGAAAGTAAGGGAGACTAAGCTTTTTTTCTACAGGTAGATCCATCTGGTGTCGTAATTCAGTGAGTAACTGAAAGTGGTACCCGTATACAATGCTAAAACGGCCTTCGCAGGTGATGTACTTCATAATTTGCAGGATAACTTCATTCCACGGTGGCAGTAGACTGGTTCTACGAACCCCATTTTTGTCTTCTGAGAATTCCTCCTCTGGTGGAAAGAATTCTTTCTTAGCTTGTTGGCTCAATTTCCTTTCTTCATTATCCCATGGTAATCCCATTGGGAGCTCCGTAACTCGGCTGATGAATTGTGGGGTGAGTTTGAGGCTCAGACCCCTGAAGGTAACGGTGGCCAACGTTTTAGATTTCGGCCTCAGAGCTTGCAAAAACTCTTCTGCCACTTCGTCGTCATAGCCCTGCAATTTGTCACAGAAGGATATCTATTGTGCTCGTGTGAAGAGCTCCACCACCTCAGGATTTTCTCTTAACTTTGCTGAATCAGTGGGCTCCCTTCTGATGAACCCACCCGGCATGGTGAAAAACTGCTGCGTTAGCTAGGGGTGGCAAATGCGGAAGAAATTCGGTATACTGGGACAGAGCGTAGGATTACGCCTCTGTCATGCACATAATTCACAAAGCTTACCCCTTGAGAACCTTTAACACAGCCAACTACACTGACATCCTGTAGGACGACAGTTCATGCACGGCAGACAACAATTGCAACAATTTTCTACGACCAGACTGTAGACGACGATTCTGCCACCTTCAAAAACCAATTGCATGGAGAGTTCAGGCTTACCTTTTTAATCCACCACCTTTTGACGTGAGGAACCCGACTTCCTGTAGAAACAACTTTCCTGTAGGAGCAGCGCGCGATTTCCGGGGGATACTGCAGTGGGTCTGCGCTCTTGGTGTTGCTTCACAGGCGTTCTGATGGCCAAAGACTCGGAGTATCGAGCTGCAGAGGGATCCGGATGATCACTCGAGTCTCAAACGGTGGATGATAAATGCATGGGGTGGCAATCTAGCCGATTAGATTTGAATCGGCGGAATCTGTGGCGCGGGGGTGAGCTGTCCCTGCCGGACCGTTGGGCGACGTCACACCATCATTCTTCTGCAAGTTCCCTTACTGCCGCATCATTCCCCGCAGATTCGCCGCCGCCATTCCCGTTAGAACTCGTTTCTCCCCGAGTGGACGGTTCTCACGTGTCCACTGCCTGTTTTTTCCACGGCCACCATTCACACATCCGGCTCGATTAGCTGACTGGTCGACGTGGCCAATCGATTGACCATACAACCGCTCAACCCATCCATTTCACACTTGCAAACATTTTCAAAGTAAAATTCATGCAATTCGACGGAAGAAAGGGTCGAGGCACTTACCTGTGTGGCCGCAACACGATTGTTCAGGCTCTTGGACGACGATGAGTGGATTTATTTGCTGCTGGTGGATTTGCACAGGCCCGGAGGTTCATATTCACAGGTCGCCGACGATGGATTTGATGCTTCAGCTGCATGCGCCGACGTTTTCATCGTATATGGTGTGCACTCTAGCGGGCTTAACTGTTACGAGACTCCTACAGGATGTCCTGTAACAGTTTCTTCCTCCTCGGGTGCATGCTGCACGACGAAGGCAATGGCCCCACGATCACGCTCACAGAGCTCATGGATGGCTGGGATGGATATGGTATGACATCTCAGCGTTTTTTTCATCTCAAAAATTGCTTTTCTCTTGATAACTCAATGATCTGCTTTGATGGTGCAGGTAACTTCATTGCATGTCGACGGGGATGGTAGAAAGAGGTGACAACAGTGTATAAGGGTGCCAACAGTAGCTTGCATGCGTCCAAACCGATCCCTGGTCGTTAGATCTCCTCATAAAATGAATTCTGGGCCGTCCCGAACTTCTACAGGAAGTTTCCTGTAGAAATACAGAACTTCCTGTAGAAAGGTTGCGTTTCCTGTAGAAAGTCTGCACCTTCCTGTAGAAAGTCTGCATCTTCTTATAGAAGACTCAAGCCGTGATGAAATTGTGCACATACCTTGGAGAAAATGAGTATTCTTGGAGGAGGGGCTGGTGAGGTCTCCTGGCAGCATGATAAGGATCTTTGGCTTTGCGTTAAGAGTCCTCCTCACCTTCATAGAACACCTGCAACCTGCATGCATTTTCACATTATAAACTTGCTGTCCCTATCTTTTTGCTTATTGTCTTCTTTTCTCTTTTCTCTTTTCTTTTTGTCTCTTTTTTTTTTTTTTTTTTTGAAAAATAGCAGGGGCGACTCAATGAGATTTTCACCCTTGCCATCTGCCTTAAGCGCCTCAGAGAGGTTTTCACTCAAGGATCTTTTTCAAATCTCTTTTTTGAAAGACAATAGGGGCGCCTCAATGAGGTTTTCACCCCTACCACCTGCCTGGGGAGCCTCAGAAAGGTTTTCACCCAAGGATCTTTATTATTATTATTATTATTATTATTATTATTATTGTTATTTTTAGATCTTTCAGGGTATGCCCAAAGCAGAGGCAGAACCCTTCTCTATGACCAACACTGATTTCTCCATAGTTTTGATGAACTCTTGTCTTGAGAGAGACTTCCTGTAGATCTTCAAACGATGCCCATTGACAAGCATGGGGATGGCTTCCTCATCAATGGTTCGAATAAGAACAGATCCATTGTCGTGGCATTTTTCCATTGCATATGGTCCTAGCCATCTGGTTCTCAGCTTCCCCTTGAAATCTTTGTATCTGGAGTCATACAACAGGGCCCAATCTCCCGGCTGGAATTGCTTGTCATGGAGGTGTTGGTCATGCCACACCTTTCTCTGAAGTTGAACCACTTCTGAGTGAAGGAGGGCCTGCATCCGGTGCTCGTCCAGTCCATTCAGCTGCAATAACCTTTCTTGTTGTGCATGGCTGAGATCTAGATCTAGCTGAGCTGCCATCCTCAAAGTGTTGTACTCAAACTCAATGGACAGCAAAGCTTTCTTCCCATAGACCAGCTCATAAGGTGTGAAGCCAGTGGTGGTCTTCCAGGTGGTGTTGTAAGCCCATGTGGCCTCAACCAGGCGATCTGCCCAATCTTTCCTACTGCTGCTCACCACCTTAGTCAAAATCCCTTCCAATGTTCTGTTGGTGACTTCCACTTGCCCATTTGCCTGTGGATGATAGGGGGTGGAAGTCCTATGCTTGATTTTGTGGTGAGCTAGCAGGTCCTCAATCAAGTTGGATGTGAACTGGCTCCCTTGATCGGTGACCAGCTCTCCTGGGTAGCCAAATTTGTAGAAGATGTTCTCCCTTAAGAACTCAGCCACCTTTTCTTCTGTTGCTGCCTTGATTGCTTTAGTCTCTGCCCACTTTGTCAGGTAGTCAGTGCACACAATGATGTAAGACCTTTGCCTCAAAGGAGGGTTGATTGGACCCACAAAATCCATACCCCACTTCTCAAATGGCTCAAGAGTCACTTGAGGTTGGAGAGGCATCTCATCCCTTGGAGTCGGTTTCCCCATTCTTTGGCATCGGTCACATTGGCTGATATATCTTCTGACATCTTGATGAAGTGTGGGCCAATAGTAGCCTACCTGCAGGATTTTGAAGGCAGTCCTCTTTGCTGCAAAATGTCCTCCACAAGGCCCATCATGACAGGTGAGGAGGATATCAAAGACTTCCTCCTCCCTTACACAACGCCTTAAGATCTGATCAGGACCAAGCTTGAACAGATTGCCCCCGATCCAAGTAAATGAGGCACTTTTTCTGATGATTCTGCTCTTCTCTCTTGAAGATAGGTGCGGAGGGAACTGTGGTGAGACAAGGTAGTTTGCTATATCAGCAAACCATGGAGAGAGTACTGAGATAGCAAACAGATGTTCATCGGGCATCTGGTCATCCACTGTTCCATCCTCATCTGCAGACAAATCCAATCTAGATAAAAAGTCAGCAACAACATTTTCTTTACCTGGTTTGTCAACAATGGTCAAATCAAACTGCTGTAATAAAAGTAACCATCTAATAATACGAGCATTCACATCTGCTTTATTCATTAAATATCTAATTGCAGCATGATCCGTATGTACAAAGGTTTGATAGCCAGTAATATAATTTCGGAACTTGTTCAGTGCATGGACCACAGCCAAGAATTCTTTCTCGGTTACAGTGTAATTCAGCTCGTCTTTGGACAAGTTTTTGCTAACAAAGTAAATGGAATATGGAAGTTTTTGTTCAACTTGTCCTAAAGCTGCCCCTATGGCTTTGTTTGAGGCATCCGTGTGGATGTGGAAAGGTAGGGCCCAGTTTGGACCTCTCAAGATTGGGGCTGACACCAACTTGTCCTTTAATTCATTCAAAACCCTCTGACAATCGTCAGTCCATTTAAACTCCACATCTTTTGACAACAGACCAAACAATGGCGAGGCTAGCTTGCTAAAGTCTTTAATGAATCTCCAGTAATACCCTACTAATCCTAAGAAACTACGGACATCCCTTACCTTTTGGGGAGGTGGAACCTTCTTGATGAGAGTAATTTTGTTAGGATCCACTTGTAACCCTTGGCAAGAAATGGTATGGCCTAGCACGGTCCCTTCAGTCATCAGGAATTCACATTTTTCAGGACTAAGGGACAGGTTCATCTCAATGCATTTGGTTAGGACCTTTCCCAGATTGGATAATGCTTCCTGGAAGTTGGACCCATAAGGAGTGAAGTCATCCATATAGATTTCCACCGCATCATGGACCAGCTCCGAGAAGATGCTCAAGACAACTCTCTGGAAGGTAGCAGGAGCATTGCATAGCCCAAAGGGAAGAACTCGGTAGGCAAAGGTACCCCAAGGACAAGTGAAGGTGGTCTTATCTTGGTCTTCCGGGCTGATTTGGATTTGGTTGTACCTGCTAAACCCGCCCAGGAAAGAGAAGAACTTCTTTCCTGCCAGTCCATCCAACACTTGATCTATGAAAGGTAGAGGGAAATGGTCTTTCTTGGTAGCTTTGTTTAGTTCTCGGTAGTCCACACAGATTCTCCACTTCCCATTTTTCTTGGGAACCAACACCAGAGGGGACACCCATTCACTATCTGAGATGGGGTAAATGAATCCAGCATCCAACAGTTTTTGCAATTCTTCCTTGACAATGTCCTTAAGGGCTGGATTCATTCTCCTCTGAGGTTGACTAATCGGTTTACAACCCTCTTTGATGTATATGTGATGGGTACAGACCGAGGGATGGACTCCTTTCATCTCCTTATAGCTCCAAGCAAAAGCATCTAGGTGACTGGCCAACAGGCTACACAGCTCCTTTTCCTGGGAAGGAGATAGGGAGGATCTGATCTTTAACACTCTCTCAGGGCCGAACTCCACATTCTAGACTCTGGGAGTGACAGGGTTGGTGGTACAAAGGTCCACTAAGGTGCTGGCTTGGGCATCCTCCACCAATTTCTCTAAGGATAGTGCACTGGAAGGTGGATTCTGGATCAAAGTCTCAATCAAGTCATCCTCGATTGGGGGGTCTCTTCTGGTGGTATCTAGGGTGCACAAAGGTGCTGAGTACACCTCATCCTCCTCTCCTTCCTCCAACCACAGTGCTAAGTCATGCTCTAAGGAGGGTTGGGTAGGATGATATAGGACTAGCTGCTTGGACATAGGACCGTTTTGATGGTCATGTTTCCTGCACGGCAACTTATGTAAGCATCTGCAGTGGCTAACCAAGGCCTTCCCAAAATAAGAGGATATCCAGTAAGCTTTGCCTTGGGTTGCAGAACCAAGAAATCTGCAGGGTATTCCCAAGAGTCGACAGAGACCAAGACATCCTCCACAATCCCTTCGGGAGTCACAGTGGAGCGATCTGCTAGTTGCAGTACTGTCGAGGTCTTCCTCAAAGAACCCTGAAGATTGAGTTTGAGCATGGTATCCCTGGTCATCACATTAATGGCAGCCCCCATATCAATCAAGGTGTGAGGTATGATGGTGCCATTGATGTGGACATCTACTACAGGACTCCCAGGATCTAGGTACTTTGGGCAGATGACTTGTCCTAACATAAGGTCAGACAGTTGTCCTAAGACATTGATGGTTGAAGCATCTCTGTTTCGCCTACCTGGGTGTTTAAAACACTTTTCCTTAACCAGTTTGTTGTATATTGGCACATCCTTGATGGCTTGGAGAAGTGGTATTTTCACACACAACTGCTTGAGCTCTCCCAGAAGCTCATCCTCCTCTGGGTTGGGTTGTGTGGTGGCTGTTAGTCTCTCAGGAAAGGGTGGAATAGCCTTTGGTTCACTTTCCTGTTTGTCCTCCTCGTCCTCTGAGGGAGGAGGTTGGCGATCCGGAAGAGTCTTTCCAGATCGAAGATTGATCTCCTGGATCTCCACAGCATAGGTAGGACATGATGTTTCCCCAGTGTATACCTGTTGGGCCTGTCTATTGTTGGGGTTTGGGTTCGGTTGAGCAGGCATTTGAGGTTGCCTTGGAGGAGCAGGAGGTAATGGTTGAGGTTGAACTGGTGGTGGAGGCAAAATGGCGGGAGGAGTGTTGTACTGGGGCCTCCACCCCGACTGAGGTGCATTCCACTGAGGCTGTGGCTGGGCGTGTGAATGATATGAATGAGTAGTGGGCTGAGTAGGGTACTGAGGTGGATAAGACCATGGAGGAGGCATAGACCTGGAAGGATGGGCAGGGGGACCCCAGGAAGGCATAGGAGTCGATTGGTTGGGGCTGTAATAAGCTTGAGGTGCCCCTTGCATCCCCTGCTGGTAAGGTCTAGGTCCTTGTGGCCTCCTTTGGTTGAGGAAGTAGAGAGGTTCAGTGGGAGCTTCTGTCCCTTGGTACATAGCTTTAAGCCCAGGTAAGGTTGGACATTGATTTGTGGGATGTTCCTCCTCACAAACGAAGCACACTTCGACCGAATGCAATGGGCATTCGTTCTTAGGGTGTCTCCTTGTACATCTAGGGCAGAAGATAACCAAGGCCCTCTCAGCTTCTTCCTTCTTCTGCTGGATCCTGAATGTGTCCAGTTGCATGGTGATGGTCTGTCTCACCTCACTCTTAAGATCTTCCAATTGATTTGCAAACTCATGCTTGGAGAAAGGAATACCAGCTGAGAGAGGGTTTCCTCTACCTCGTTTCCGGGCTGCCCTAGAGTGGTTTCTGAACACAGTCTTGATGTCCTCATAAGGCAGCTGGTAAATATCTCCCCCAGCTAACATGTGAAGGGTATCTAAAAGGTCTTCAGGGACTCCTTGGAGCAGGACCAACTTGAGGGATTCAGGGTCAAGTGTGCACCTGGCCGGCTTATAGCTAAGTTGGAACCTCTCCTCATAATCCTCTAAGGACTCATCATTTCCCATGGTCATCTAAAAGATTTCTCCCTTGGTTTCCTTGGACCTACAGTAGTTCCGGTACTTGGTATTGAAAGCTTGCTGCATCTGAGCCCAAGTGGTGATACTATTCCCAGGTAAGCCCATGAACCAGCGTAATGCTGCATCCTTAAGAGTGGAAGGGAAGAGTTTCAGCTTCTGCTCATCTTCAGTATAGTCATAGGTTCTACAAAGGACAGCAAACTCAAACAGGAAGGTATCAGGGTCTTCAGTAGTCAGTCCATGGAAGTGAGGTAGAGCGGAGGGACTAATGTTTTTCATTTTCATGTCTCCATTGGATTCTCGGATGGGGAAGGCACCTTCTATTCTCTCATCTTCTCTTCTATTGTCAGCCATAGCTTCAGATGGGATGGTCTCTAATTCTTCTTCTGCTATAGGATCTTCGTATATCTCAGGAGGTTCACCTATAGGTTCTTATGGATCACTGTCACCGAAGAAGAGAGAAGGGTGACTCAGTGATGTGGTGGGGGTGTTGGGTAGGAATTTGCTTGTTTTATCTCGATTCCTACGAGGCATGAAATGGAAAGACTTTTTGATTGCTTTTGTTTTTTTCTCTTTGGTACCTGCAAAACTGAAACAGATTGATCTACAACTAACTATCTTGCTGAAATAAAAATGCAGAATTGAAATGAAAGCAGGAAAGGACTAATCTACTCTGCTCAAATGGAATTGCGGGAATGGAAATGCTAGTCTACGCTTGCAGAATTGAAATGCTAATCTATGCTTGCAAAATTGAAATTGCGGAATTGAAATGCTAATCTATGAAAGCAGGAAATGTCTATGCTACTTTTGCAGAATGGAAATGAAATAAACTACTTGGCAGAAGGCGAGAGTAGGAAAATAGAAGAAAAGCAACAATTACTAATACTCTGACGCTTCCCTGGCAACGGCGCCAAAAAGATGGTGGGCTCCAGTATTGTAGCAATAATGCTACAACTCTTGGAGCTTCCTTCTCTAATTTTATCAACCCGGTAGTTCGTAACAAACTTGGAAGCGACGGTGTTGTATGCACAAGTACTAGCTCTTGTCGCAGCTGTCACTTGGTCAGCTGGCACAAGTCTGCTAGGGCTCAAGCCAACTTCTATATGTTCTCAGAAGAAGCTTTCTAAATGATGAACGAAGGCTATCTCAAAGGAAATTAACCTACTTTGCAAGAATGAATTGAAAGCCAACCAAAGATGGAAACCCTAGTAAACCCTAATCTGACTAGCTTAATCTCTATGATGCAATGGTGGGAATGCAACTTCTAGAAATGATGCCATTACTTCTAGTGAGATGAGATGCATGAATTTAAACTACTACCACTGAAGAGAACATGTTTTTATATTTTTGCTCAAGTGGGTGGAGTGATTATGATTGTGCTTCTTACTGGGTTTTGACTGTGCAGGGGTAGTTCGACGGGGAGGAAGGCTTGGGAAAGGTCAGGAGGACTCTGAGAGGTTCCAGGGGATCCCTCACATCATTCCACAGAAGTCCACAATGTTCAGGTGCTTGGCAACCGTGTTTGCAGGCTTCTACAGGATGTCTGCAGGGGATCCTACAGGAAACTCGGGATTTCTACAAGAAGTCTGCTAACTTCTACAGGATGTTCTACAGTCGGAGTTTTGGGTGATGGAGGAGTGAAGGAGCTGTGTGGGTGGATAGGTAAGATGAAAGAGGAGCTTGTGATGACCTATGGACAGAAAGATGAGATGGGGAAGGCGTGTGTAAAGCTGGTTGGTCGATAGAAGGGTAGAGTAGTGGAAGGTCAAAAAGATTGAGCAACGTGGACAGTAGAAGGGTTGGAAGGAAAATGAGCTGAACAGAGGATGAGTAGGTGGCTTAGGCACGGTTCAGAAGGATAAGAACACGATGAAGTGGTGCTGCGCAGTGTAAATGAAACAAATCACCCTTATCTTGCATGTAAACGAAAGTTCACCAACCTATTCTAACTGTTTTATTAGGAATCAAAGAACAACAATGTAAGTTGAAGGGAATTCATGGATGATGCTGAACCAAAGAGTCATTACTCAAGATATAATCGCATGGACAATTCTTCAATCGAAAACATTACATCAATACTTGCATGCATATGTTAAAACAATGTTTTTGGCAGTTGGCACGGTCTACACTTCCGGTCCCCAAACAGAGGTGAAAGTGAGCATGCATTCAACCTTTTTGAACTCAACGTAACTTCAATCTCCCTACGCTAATTTTGAACTACTGAAACAACTGCATTCATGAAACTAACCTACATAACCAAACCGAAACAATCAACTCAGCAAACTGTATTTTTCAAGTGCATGTAAAGGAAAGAAATGCAATGATAAAAGAAAGACAAGTAACAATACAAAAAGAAGGAGGTCTATTGCTCTCAGGTTGGGCCCTAACCTGAGAGCTATAGCTCCCCTAAGAAATCAGAATCGAATCCAAATCTGCCTGTCTTTTATTAAAATATCATAATCACGAGTCTAACAACATGCCAAAATTGGCTTACAACGAGCAAAAACAGAGCTACAGCTCGTAATCCAAAATCTACAACGAAAGTTCAAGAGTCTCATCGAAGGCTACAACCTTAATATTTATACATGATGAGGGCCAAGCTGGCCTCTTCAATTAGTGGGGCTTGGCTGTCCAACTAAAAGTAAACTGTTGTTCCTGTAGAATCCGTTGGCTGCCTTCTAGCTCGGTGGTGATAGCTGTTGGAGCTCGGAGTTGGGGTGGAGATCACGAGGAAGGTCATTCAAGGTTGTGGACAACCTCCCTATAAACCCGCAATGCCACCTTGGTTGTCTCCTTGTCTTCATTTGCGTGGTCTTTGCTCCATTTAATGTCCAAAAACCTGAAATCATCATGTATTAGCCACATAGGCATAATGATTGCCCTTCTTCCTACAAATAACACGAATATACTAAGAAATGATGCATAAGTGATAAAAAATGAAGGGTTGAGCAAGGTAAGTAGGCCAAATGGGCCCAAATTGTTACCAAAATTTGGGGCTCATCAGCTAGCATGAGGATAGTTCTTTTACTGAGTCAACCTCATTAAAAAATGAATCAGGCAGATTTTAGGATATGTAGGTAGATTGTAGAAAGTAGGGTTTTTGAGGATAGTTCCTGTTACTGAGTCAACCTCGTTAAAAATTGAATCAGGTATGAGGATAGTTCTTTTCTTGTGTCAACCTCCTTAAAAATGAAACAACTCCCTTTTCAAGTTAAATATTGAAAGTAAACCTTCATTCCATCCATCTGGTTGAATGCAATGAAGCCTGGGGGGCATGTACCTCGCTTTGCATCATTATGCTGGGGGCATGCGAACTTCTGGAGCATAGTTCCTTGTCTTGTGTCAAGCTCGTTAAAAAATGAAACAAGGAGTCTTGAGCATAGTTCCCTGTCTTATGTCAAGCTCTTTAAAAAATGAAACAAGGGTAGGTTAAGTAGGTAGATTGTAGAGAGTAGTCATGAGCATAGTTCCTTGTCTTGTGTCAAGCTCATTAAAAAATGAATCAAGGATTTTAGAGCATAGTTCCCTGTCTTGTGTCAAGCTCGTTAAAAGAATGTATCAAGGTTTTTAGAGTAGAGTTTTTTGTTAGGTAGATTGTAGAGAGTAGTTACGAGCATAGTTCCTTGTCTTGTGTCAAGCTCGTTTAAAAAATGAAACAAGGGTTTTGAGGATAGTTCTTTTCCTGTGTCAACCTCACTAAAAAATGAAACAACTCCCACAAGTCTTTCCACAATCTTGAAAGTAAAGCTTCATTCCATCCACCTCATTGAATGCAATGAAGCTTGGGGGGCATGTACCTCATTTTGCGTCATTATGCTGGGGGCATGTGAACTTATAACAAGCATAGTTTTTCATTTCAAGCTTGCGTAAACATGAAACTGAATCCGAGCATAGTTCTTTTCCTGTGTCAAGCTCGTTAAAAAATGAAACAAATCCTCCTCTAATTGGGTCGAGAGTTTGACTAGATCTCATAAATGTTCAGTATTTAGGTTAGTTATTTCAGTTTTTTGCATAATTTTCTTATAGTTTTTAGGTCAAGTCTTTCCGATGATCTCGTAAATCAACCTTCATTTCATCCAACTGGTTGAATGAAATGAAGCTGGGGGGCATGAGCTCTAGCAGTTATGCTTAGGGGGCATCAAGCACAGTTTTCTCTCTGTTTCAAGCTTGTGTAAAAATGAAACTACTTTGAAGCATAGTTTTTCTCTGTTTCAAGCTTTTGTAAAAATGAAACCTATCTCGAGTCAATTTCAGTTATTTTCAAGACTCGTTAAACTCATGAAAATACCGAGATTATTTTGCTATTTTTCATTCTCGTAAAACAAATGAAAATGCCGAGTTCTTCCCGTCTTTTCTTGCTCGTAAATTAAATTGAAAGTCGGCCATATGAGTACATTTTTATCATTTTTTCGAACTCATTAAAACTTACGAAAAAGTGAAAACCATGAGTAAATTTTTATCATTTTTTTGAACTCGTTAAAACTTACGAAAAAGTGAAACCTTGGAGTTCTCTTTTAAGCCCTTTTTAGACTCCTAAAACATGAAAAGATTGCCGAGCATTTCTTTTACACTCGTTAAAACGGAATTAAAAGACGGTCCCCTTATAGCCCTTTTCTGACCATAAAAACATGAAAAGATTGCCGGATTTTTGTCATTTCAAATTCGATATTGGAAATAAAATGACGTGTCCTTGATCGCTTTTTACTTTTCAGGTCAAAGACACTAATCATGAAAGTAATCCTTGGTCGTAAAGATCAAGCGGTTCTCTCAAGTATTATTTTATACTTTTTCGGGCTTGGGAGACACAACTTTACGAAAAAGTTCAACCTGGAGTCTTCTTAAGTTTTTTCAGACTCTCTAAAAATGAAAAACGCCGAGTTTCTCCTATACTGGACTTGTTAAAATTTCACAGTAAAGGACCTGTTCGATTACAAACAGGAACGGACCACTCCTTCTTAGGGTTCGAATCAAAACTACGTTGGACTCATCCGAAGGATGAGCTTATAATCAAGCATATGTTATCCTCCTCAAGCTTGTAAAAAATAAAGAGGTACTTGCCAGAAATGCTGGGGGAAAAGAGAGGAAAATGAGCCCATTTGTTATCCTTCATCTCAAAAGAAGCCTTGTTACCACTCTTGAACACGACACTTTCATTAACCTGGGTTGGGAAATCCTTTGCCTCACAGTTGATCAAACACATTGAAAGTCTTTAGCCAGGTATTAACTTTGGGTCAAATGTCACCAAGCCATCTGTCATGTCGTTATGTGTTCAAGAGGTCTCTGCAATAAACATTCATCTGCAAAATACTCGTCATCCATTTTGACCATCCCTGAGTCAGTCCTTACAGTTACATTTCTTCAACTTGATCTATGATTTCGTGTTGTGGGCTTGCCTGCAACGGGTCGCTTTCTATCGACATCAGCACATTATCTAGAAAGATGACCTAGGAATCGTCAGTACCTTGAAGTCTGCATGCATCAATGGCAGGTTTCTCGCCTTTGACGACAGTTTACATCATTGAATTTCGATCGAAGGATTCCGTGAAATGTTCGACATCAACTCATTCATTCACATCTCATGGATTGTACTGGGTACTTTGAGAGCCATTGACATCACTGGTGGTTTCTCTCACGCTTGTTAACAGTTTACATCATTGACTGGTAATCAAGTGCATTCTACCATGTTCGACATCAACTCATTTATTCGCATGGATAGAATCGTACCTGTTTGGGAAGTAGAAATGAAGACCCTGGATCTAGTTACCACCATCCAGGCTGCGAGGAGTTTTGTATTCATTATACAGTAGACTAATCATAAACAGATGGCTGCGTCCATACTGTGTCTACAAAATTCTATGATTACGATGTATTGCAGAATCATTCCTGTATCAGAGCTGTAGATAGTCAATTAGTTAAAGTTTTCAATCTGAGTATGGGAATGCCTACCTCAGCGATGATATGATCATATATATGTATTTTGTATTGAATACTTGCAGGTTCCGACTGGGCTCTCCACAAGATAATCCTTGAAATGATAAAGTACTTCACCCTTCCTAGATTATATGAAACCCTAATCTACTACAGGCTTCGCACTTTAGGGGGCAATCTGTTACACCAAAATTTGTCACCATGACTATTTGCAGTTAGTATGGATCCATCAACTGTCATACTACCCTCCTTGGCAAGCCTCATACCTCTGCTCTCCATGTCAAACTCCAAGAAAGAGAGAAAGTCATTAAATATATATATATCTCTGGGTACGCAGTTTCTCTTAGCCTTACCTACGTGTACGCACCCCAAGTTCACAATACCTGCGTACTTGTACGCTCTGTCTGTAAAGCAATGGGTGTGTACTCCTGTAAAGGTCAAAAGGTGCAAGTTTCACTCCAAAAAAAGTTACTTGTGGTCATTTCTAGAGCATTCTAGAGGATGGTTTGACGTGTATTGAGTGCCTCCAGATGGTTCATGTATCCCTATGAAAGAGGAACTTATCCCATCAAGAGGGGAGCTATCCCATTCAAAGAGGGGCTTATCCCATTGATGATGGACCTGATTAACTTCCTCTAGAGCACTATAAATACAGGCATTGGGCCAAAGGGAGGGAGGTTGAAAGCTAAACATTCCTAAGGGTAGATGCTGCTGGAATTAGGACTCCCTTGTAAAGCTTGAGAGGAGAGATTCCCATCCTTTCCTAGCCTTATTTGAGAGTGGGTGAGCTGATTAAAGTAAAGGAAAACTCTCGCTGGACCCTGGGAGGGACTTGCACAACACCAAGGCTCAGGTTGTAATGGTTCCTTTTGTTACCTTTTAATGCAAATGAACTTATTTTTCTCAACAGATTGTTATTCATGGTTTGTTTCATATACTCCTTGGTCTATATGATAGATATCAAGGATAATTTTAGGGGCGAATGTTCGCCCTTTGGCGAAATTAAGGGTTTTTAAATTTTTAGTGGACGAATATTTTGTATCATAGTACATTTTTACAAATCACCTCAAATAGCCCACCTTATTTTAAGGGAGAGGGTAAAAAAGGTAAATTTAGCCCTTGAAATTAGGACTTACAACCTTCCATTCGCCCATTTTCAAGAATAGGTTTTATTTAAGTGAATCCATTCGCCCATTTTCAAGAATAGGTTTTATTTAAGTGAATCCTATGGGCCAAATACCATATTTATAAAAGAGGTATGGTAAATTAATAAAAATATAAATAAATGAGAGGTATGGTAAATAAATAAAACATTTTTTATATTTACTCCATAAGTCACCTTATATACATGTAAGGGTGTAAACAAATAAAAATATAAGTAAAATGGAGGTATGGTAAATAAATAAAAGGTCTTTTTATACTTACTCAAAAGGTATGGTAAATAAATAAAAATATAAATAAACTAGACGTATCGTAACTAAATAAAACCTCTTCTATTTATGAAGGCTCAAGAAAGAGGTTTTATTTAAGTGAATCCTATGGGCCAAATACCATATTTGTAAAAGAGGTATGGTAAATTAATAAAAATATAAATAAACGATAAGTATGGTAAACAAATAAAACATTTTTTTATATTTACTCCATAAGTCACCTTATATTTACAAACACTCAAAAATTGGGTTATATTTAGGTGAAACCTATGGCCAAAATACTATGGGACAAATACCATGGACTAGATTGTTATTAATACCATGCAAAAAACCATTATTAACCCTAATATTAAAATTAATAAAAATAAAAATGGCACATGGTATTGACCCATGGTATTCACCAAAATGGCACATGGTATTGACCCATGGTATTCACCTGGAATGTAGCCTATTTAAATGGGGGAATTAAACCAGCATGTAGCATATGCTAAGATTCACTAGGACTTTACAAAGTTTTATTATTTAGTGAAAGACTCGCCAAGATCTTGCAAGATTTTATAATTGAGTAAAATATTCGCCATGCCTGGTGAGAGATTCGCCAAAAAATTATATATACATATTATATTATTGATAAAATCGCCTTCCATTTTTCCTATATACCATGGAGATTCGCCCATTTATTATATTTATAAATTTAGTGGGGGTTCTTAAAATTTTCCCTGATAGATATGTATTTTTTTATGAGTTTATCAGGTGCTATTTAATCTTTTGGCTTGTTAGTGAATGCAGGTTTCGAAGAGAAGGAGGAGCTCATCCGGATCGGCGAGGCTAGACTACTACAAAGCGTTGGACTAAAGGTATGTTAAAGATCCCCTGATTACTTGTATTTGCAATGCATGTTTAGAGAAAGGTAGGATTTATTTGTTTTGTTTGTCACTAGAAAGCTTTTGCTTCTAGGGAGGGCGGTTGTGTCTGCACTAACGACTCTTTCCGCATGACAGGCCTTGTAGGGCTAGATAAATGACTAAGCTCTCTTGTCACCCCCTGTGGAAAGAAAACAACAAGTGGGAGAATGTTGGGTTGTGTTATTCTTTCCATGACTAGCCCTTCATTGCACCGATTACACAGTAGGGAGTTTTGAGGGGGGCGAGTAGCCCCCCTCTATGGGGTTTGGGGTAGCACCTCAGGAAAAAAAAATTTCGACCCTATATTAGGTTGGGCAGACCTACCTATGGTTTTGTGCATGATTTTCACACATGGTTTTGGATGCGATGGTTTTCGGTCCATGGTATTAGATGCTTAGGCATGTATAAATATGTATTGTAACATTGAAAGGAATATACTGAAAAATCAAGCTGGTAGTCCTGGTTTTGGGATCCGGGGAAAATCTCTGTGTATATGTGTTTTATGTGGTATGCTCTCGCATTGCTTATTTTTTGTGTTTTATAATTCGTATGCAGGTAATTTCTATACGAGGTTAAAACCTACACAAGTCTCCAATAGATAGTGGGGTCTCATTAGGGATTGGTTGGACCTGCAACATTTGGTTAATGGATTCTACAGTGATGGTAAACAAAACTTGTTGGTCAGGGGTGAAATGACTCTTTCGCTGGGAATGTAGCAAGCATGACAGAAGTGGATGATGCCTGGGAATGGGTGTACTTCTGGAAACAAATATTTGGGAAAATTAGACTCCCAAAGGTGAATGTCATCGTTCTCATTCAAGAATTTGTCCTTACTCTAGCAGTGGAGCTTTAGAAGGCAAGTATGGGAAGCATTATCCTTTATTTGGAAGTCTCTGTATGTTAATGCAAGGTGATCAATGTCCAGGTGAGGGGTTTGCAGAGGTCTCACATCCAGAGAGGTTTGGGAAGCCATAATTGGGCTTAAAGATATGTATTAGCCTTGTAGTCATTTCAGGTGTGAGTTTTATAAACACTGGTAGAGTGGGAGGGTAGTTACAGTCTGTAAAAGAAGGGTTTGGGTTTACAAAAAAATTTCTCTTCAATTTAGGCAAGTTTCTTTAATTAATTCAATTAATTAAGCTTTCAATTTAAATTGTGTGTTTTCAAATTGAAGGGCCATTCTGGTTTTTCCCAAGAATACCTAGAAATCAATTGTTTGATGTGCGGACTAGGTTAAGTGGTGAATGTAGAAGGTACTGTGGCTTTAACTGTCAATTGGTTGCTTTAATTAGGTATCCAGAGCTTCTTCAAGTGGTAGACGGTGTTCAAACTGGTCGCAGAGATTTCCGGGTGTTGCAAATGGTGAAGCAGTAGTTGCAGTGAAAACAAGAGAAAAGAGAAATTTGGGGATTTTTCCGCCTTTTAACAGGTAACGGTCATATTTTGGCGCGAAAAATATAAATGAACAGTGGGCAGTTTTTAGCTTGGGCGGGGAGGTGGTTTTTTGGGCCATCGCACCGCTTTTGGAGGGCGAGTGGTATTTTTTGCGAGCACGTGATCTAGAATGGGGTTGCCACATAGTAGAACAGTGCCCAGGCAAAACCACAAATCTCGCATGCTCTCAGGCCATTATCGGTCGGATGATGAATCCGCGCGATATGGATGTACACCATTAGATCTGAGGGCAAGAGATCAGAGGGCTATCATGTAGTTGAGTTGCACAGATATAATTGGGAAAGGGATTTTTGGGGTCAGGGGTTTAATTACACAGGAATGTAATTAATCAATGACTTATGTCGGTTTTTTTTATATAAGCAGCGGGTTAATAAAGTGGGACCATAGTTTATGTGGCAGGGGTTTCTTAACTACAACAAGAGTTGGTGGGTTAAAAATGGTATTGGGGAAATATGAAGCGGCGAGGTTAATTAGATAAAGCGGGGGTATAGAAAAACTTAGGATAAGGAGGTTTTGATGGGTTTTTAGGGGGACAAGAGGAATTAAAAAGGGGGGAAATGTTATTTGTAATGGGTAATGGGTTTCACACTAGGGAAAGGGGTTTTGGGAAGGGGGAATCATATTTGAAGGGTAATTTCTAGGGGAATGTGTGAAACCCAGGGGTAAAGGCCAAAACAAGGGGAAAAGGGGTATTTTATAAGCGATGAAGGGATAATGGGGAAATTATCAAATAATTATGTGGGTGTGTAGCACAAATGAGGGGAAATTAGTAAACAAGCTTGGTGGATATCCATTTTTTTTCATAAATCCTCCTACACATGAAATATAGGATTAAGCATGATAAATGTGTCTTTGACTCAGCAACCTTATGCATTTGCAATGTTTGTTCTACCTACCATTTATTTATCCTAACATTTTTTCTTCATTTAATTGGGTGCATTTGAGCTTGCCGACCCTTTATTTCCTTTTCTTTTGATAAGAAAACTATCTAATTCTAACCTTATAACTTCCAATGGATTAGATTAAACTAATGAGCTCATTTTTATTCTCTATCTAACTACTGATCTGCCAAGTTTAAACAGTTTGGCTAAATCTTTATTCTCTGTCTATTAACATGAAATTTAAAGCATGAATAAGTCAAGATTAAGCTATTTGACCATCATAGATTGTGGTATTTCTGACAAGCTGCACACAATCTTATTTTGCATGGTAAAGTAAAAAGTAGTGGAATTTGAATTTGCATGATCTGTTTTATTTCTTTTTGGGGTTCATATTTTTCATATTTTTTATCATTTTCTTTCGTTTTGTCCTTCGATTATTCTTTTAGGACATACCCTCTTTACATTTTTAAATTTTTTATATGGAAAATATTTTGCAGAAAGCAAAAGTACGTACAATATTACAGGACTAACCATAGCCAATTCAAAATTATGAATCATAATATTATATGACCCTAACAATACCTCCACATAGGGATGGCATTTCCTGGTGAAATGTCAAGAACTTTAAGATCGGTAGCCTTTGAAACTATGACTGTAATAACTTGTAAACTGCTCTTTTGTGATTCTACTTTATTCATAATTATGATTGTGAACCCTTCAAAGCTCAGGGCCTTCTCTCCAGGCTTCAACTTTAAAAGATTACCATCTAATCCAATATAAACTCTGCAATTTTATATACAATGAATAAAGTAAAGTGAACTACTGTTACTTTTTTTTATCTTTTTTCTTTCTTTTTGTCCTTTGATTATTCTTTCAGGACATACACTCTTTATATTTTTTTATTTTTTAATATGGAAAACATTTTGCAAAAAGCAAAAGTATGTTCAATATTTCAAGACTAACCATAGCCAATTCAAAATTATGAATCCTATTATTATAAGACCCTAACAGTGTCTCCACATGGGGATGGCATTTCCTGGTGAAATGTCAAGAACTTTTAAGATCAATAGCCTTTGAAAGTTTGACTGTGGTTGGCTTGTAACTACTCCTCTGTGATCTGCTTTATTCATACATATGATGGTACACCTTTCAAATCTCAAGGCTTTCTCTCCGATTTTCAACCTCAAAAAATTACCATCCAATCCAATCTAAACTCTGCAATGTTATATACAATGAGGAAAGTAAAATGAACTATTGTTAATCTGTCGTTAAGTAATGCTTTTACATTCTACCATTGACAGGTCCTCCTGGTAGATCTGTTCCATCTAACTATCTCAAGAAAAATGCATTGTTACCTCTGTAACCATAAATGACATAAGGGCCTTGCCATAGGAAGTCAAATTTGCCATGTTTTCCCTTATCTTCTCTTCTAGAATCCCATTTAAGTACTTTATCACCTATGTAAAAATCATCAGCTTTGGCCTTTTTGTCAAAAATCTTTTTGATTGTATCCTGGATCACTTGTGATTTGACATAGACTTCTTCTTTAGTTTGCTACAAGTGTATTGTCTAATTTATCCTCCTTTGGATATCATTTGGTTCCACCTGCAACTCTTGAATGATCTTCATCACTGGCACTCCTAAAGAGGATGGAAAAACAACATCCATACCATATATTAGCTGATAAGGAGATGTACCAATGGACTTTTTGGTAGTTAGTCTATCTTCCCATAAGGAATTTAACAAATTTTTGTTCCATGTCTTCTTGTCATCTTCTAGCAGTTTCTTGATGATATTGACAAGGCTTTTTTTTTAGGATTCTGCAAGTCCATTACCTTGAGGGTAATAGGCAGTGGAATGGCTAAGGGTAATGTGATATCTGTTACAAAAGTCTACCATTTTATTAGATTTGAAAGCAGCTCCATTATCAAAAATGAGCTTTTGGGGGCATCCAAATCTTGACACGATATTTTTTTCCAGAAATGAGATAACAACAGAGTCTGTGGCTTGTCTAGAAGGGATGGATTCTATCCATTTAGAAAAGTAATCAGTGGTTGTCAAAATCCATTTATGTTGGGCTGAGGATGTTGGGTGAATTTCCCCAATGAAGTCTAAACCCCATTGTTGAAATGGAATTTCTGTGGAGATGGGTTTGAGAGGTGAAGGTAAAAGCTTCCTTTTTCCCTCAAATATCTGGCACTTATGACAAGAGGTCACATGTTTCTTGACATCTACAGAAAGGTTGGGCTAGTAAAAACTAGCCCTTAGGATATTATCAACATTTGTTTTCCAATACAAGCATCCTCCACAATCTCCTACATGAAATTCTTCCATAACTTTGTCAACTTCATATTTCAGTAAACAATTTAATAGAATACCACCATTATCTTTCCAAAATAAAGCATTATCTATGATACAATATTTCATTGATTTCATTTTCAAAAATCTAGCTTTCATTCTAGATAAACAAGGAGGAGCTTGTACGTTTAGTAAGACAAATATGATATATGCTTACAGAGGTGAATTTGTAAAAGGTTCACTAATTTGTGGAGTCGCCATCTCTTCCTGATCATTTAGGGAACCAATGAAATTTATATCTAAGGCTTGATAGTTTGATTCAGCCATGAGTTTAGCTAAACCTTGGCCTTTGATAAGTTTTGTAGGCTTTATTTCTATGTCATATTCCAAAATAGTGGCAATCCATTTTCCTCTCTTTCCTTCATGCTCATTATGTTTCAGAATGTCGTTTACTACTGAAATTGGAACAGAAGAAATGATGTGTGAATACAAGATGTATACTCTGAAATATTTAATATCTTTTACTAAAGCTAGTGCTTGTTTTTCCATTATGTTGTACTTTAGTGTGGCATCTCTTAAAGATTTACTGAAAAATGCAATAGGTTGCTCATATCCTTGATCATTCTTTTACAACAAGACTATTGCAATAGTATGTTCTGAATCAAAAGAAAAAATCATAAAATCTTTTTAGAAATCAGGACTTATGAGGATTGGAGTTTTGGTAAGGGATTCTTAATGACCTCAAAAGAGTGTTTAGCTTCCATTTTCCACTTAAGTGTTGAATCTTTCCTTAACATGTTATTTAGTTGTCTAATTAATTTTGCTAAGTTTGAAATGGATCTCCTAAGAAAATTTATTTTTCCTATGAATGATTGTAATTCTTTGATGTTTCTAGGATAGGTGATGGTTAAGATTGCCTCTATTCTAGCTGGATATATTCTAATTCCATCTTTGGATATTATATGTCCCAAGAGTTTACCTTCTTCTAGACTAAAGAGTGTATTTTTGGGATTTAAGGAAATACCAAATTTTCTGCATTTAATGAAAACTCTTCTTAGGTGATCTAGATTTCATTATCAGATTTTGAAAACATTGTGATGTCATATTGGTAAACAACTAGGAAGTCATGGATTTCTTTGGAAAAATCTATATCCATATCTCTTTATAATGTTTCTCCTACATTCATTAATCCAAAAGGCATCTTCAAATACATGAAAGTACCCCAAGGACTAGTAAATGTGGTCTTTGCTTGGTCCTCTATTTGAACTAAGATTTGGTTGTATCATGAAAATCCATCAAGTAATGCAATTCTAGATGAGCCTACTACCCTTTGAAGAATGTGGTCTATTTTTGGGAGAGGATAGTTGTCTTTTAATGACACTTTTTTCAAGTTTTTGAAATCAGCACAGAGTCTAATTTCTCTTGTTTTCTTCCTAGTAGTGACCAATTTTGAGACCCAATCTGAATATATGATGGGTGCTTTGATTTGAGCATCATACATCCTTTTTACTTCATTTTCAATTGATGGCATAAGAAATGGATTAATTCTCCTAAGCTTTTGTTTAAAGGGTTTATTATCTTCTTTAATAGGTACCTTATGTTGAAATATGATGGTGTCATGAGATTTAAGGTCTTCATAACTCCAGGCAAAGACATCTTGAAACTCTTTGAACAGACTTATATATTTAACCTTTTCTTCTCAAGGTAAGGCTTTTGATATTTTAGTGAGCTTAGGTTTTTCTTCAGTTCCTATGTTACATTCTTCTATATCTGCTCTTAAAGGCTCTGTTACACAAAATATTGTCACCATGACTATTTGCAGTTAGTATGGGTCTATCATCATTCATACTGTCCTCATTAGCAAGTCTCAAACCTCAGCTCTTCATGTCAAGCTTTACAAATGAGAGAAAGTCCTTGAAAATCAATAAAGCTCTGGTTCCGCACTTTCTCTTACTATTACCTGTGGTCCCGTACCCCTTGTTCATGTTACCTGTGGACCTGCCCACTCTGTCTCTAAAGGAGTGGGTGCAGACCCCTGTGAAAGTAAAAAAGGCGCAAGTTTATTCTTAAAAACTCACTTTGGGTTAATTTTGGATGATTCTAGAAGGAATCTTGACGTGGATGGTTCGCTCCTAGGTGGTTCATGCATCCCAAAACTAAAGGAGCTAATCCCTTGATGAGAGGAGCTTATCCCTTTGAATGAGGGCTTTATCCCTTTGAAGGTGGACCTAGTAACTTCCCTCCATTGCACTATAAATTAAGGCATTGGGCTGGTTGCTAGGGAGGTTAGAAGCTGAACATTTTTTAGGGTAAATGTTGTTGGAATTGAGACTTCCTAGTTAAGCTTGAGAGGAGAGATTACATACCTTTTGGCTTCATTGGGAAGAGAGTGAAACTTTTCAAAGTAGAGGAGATTCTTGCTGGACCCTAGGAGGAGCTTGTATAGCATCTAGGCACCAAGGTTGTAAAGTTATTCTTTGATTAAATTTAATACAATCAGATTCATTTTTCTCAATAAATTGTCTTATATGGTTTGTTTCATGAATTCCTTGATCATCATTATAAATATGATTTATTATATTGGCTTTTCAGGTGCTATTTAATGTGTGTGCTTGTTTGTGTTTGCAGATTCTTTACAAGGGAGCTCATTTGGATCAACGGAGCATGGCTTCCACAAACTTTCACTAGACCCGAGGTAGGCCTAAAACACTTGTTTGCCTTTATTTATAAATTGCATATTTAGATAAATATATAATTTGTTTGGTTTTCTTGTCGCTAGATATCATTAGATACTAGGTAGGTCGGTCTTGTCCGCAAGAACGACTTATCCGGCCGACAAACTCCATTTTTTATTTCCTATCTACATCATTTGAATCAAACAAATACTCTAATGGGACTAATCCCTTAGGAAAAATGTTATGTTTAAGGTTCATAATTTCAAGATCATGATTCATTATTTCTTCTATTTCTACATTTTTAAGTTATCTATTTCTACTTTAATGAAATTAGTGGGTTTAGCTATGTCTAAATCATTTACATCTAATTCAATATCTATGTTATTATCTATGGTACAATCTGTATCTATATTACAATTTTGAAAATCTCCTTCATCATTCATGAAATCATAAATTTGAGAATCTTGTGAGAAAATCTTCCAATATTTTAAATTGTCAAGTCTAACAGGCCTATGTCTCACTTCTACAGTGTACTGGAGGTTGGGTTGAAAAGGCAATTTGAAGGTACTAGTAAAAGTGGCTAGACTGTGAGCTTGCATATTTTGTTTCCTAGGAATGGCAGCAAAATTAGTTTCCAGAAGGTCTTTAACCAAATCTAGGACAGTCTCTCTATATTGGCTAAGTATGGGATTATTCACAGAGTATTCATCTTTGATTTGTTTAATAATCAATTCAGAGTCTCCCATTATATAAACTCTCTTGGCTCCAAGTTTTCTAAATATTTGTAGTACTAAGATCAGAGCTTCATATTCGGCCATGTTGTTTATGCATTTAAATTTTAATCTAAATGCATGACCTTCAGAATGATTATTTTCCATGTTGTGAATCCACACTCCTGCACCTGCTCCCAATCTATTCAAAGAGCCATCAAAATCTAAATTCCATAGGGACTCATGAAAAATGTTTTCACTATCAGGAGCTTTGTATTTTTCTTCTACAGCTGTGATTTCATTTTTGTCATTGTCTGAATTGTACAAGATAAAATAATCCATATCAAAATGCATGGAGTATATGGTGAAATTTTTTGGTTTTTCTGCACTACTCACCATGTATTTCATCGATTTTTCTCTATAAAGTTTTCTTTGTTGAAAAAAAACAGATATGGTGGCATATGACATATCTAACTGTAAAGATCCCTACAATTTTTCTCCCCATGAGCGAGATAAAATCATTCCATACTTGGGTGGGATATCAACAACTACTATGTCCATGACAATACTCTTTGCTGGGCACTGGACTAGAGTCACACACAAATCATTAATTAGGTCGAGGCATTTAGCTTGGCTAGAGCCAAAGAAAAATAGTTCCTTATATGGTTTGGTGATATCTAAGTTTAGTCTCTCCATAATTTCTTTTGGCATTAAGTTATGGGATGCCCCTGAGTCTAGCATAGCATTATGTAATATTTTATCATGAATATTCAAGCTAATGTAGAAAGAAGGAACACCCCCTTGTTGATGTGTGCCATTTACTTCAGGACCAAACAATAACTCTCGTTGATCATCATTCAAATTCACAACATCCTCTCCTTCACCTATATTTAATGTTTCAGTGATTTGTGATCTATATGATTCATTTTTCACTAGCTTAGTCAAAGGAACTGATATTTGCATTTTTCTATCTTAGTTTTAATGTTGGATGGCAATTGAGTTTTGCTTGACTGGCTGAGATCTTCCTTAGGAAATGTGGTCTGTGTATTTTTATCTTCTTTTTCAGTACTAGGAACTTCAGTGTGTGTTTTAGCAGTTTAGTTTTGAATTCTCTTATTTGGAATTATTTGAGTAACAGTTTCAGTTTGAGTTTCAGACGAAGTTATATCTACAATTTTTGGGCTAGAAGTCCCCCGAGTTCCCGTAGGGAGGATTTGTAGAACTTTGGTGATAGGAGCTTCTGTTATCTTTTTATTTTGGGTTTGGATTGATCTCTTAGTGGGAATTTCATTATTATTTTTACTCCTTGGGCTATATTGTTTGTGAACCTCATATATAGCAGATTCATAGCCCTGTTTAAAGTTGAAGGACTCTCCAAATTCTAATTGCAATTGTTGTAGCATGTATATTTCATGTTCTTATTGAGTAAGAAAAACGACATCTTCATTTTTAATTCCTAATAGATTTATCTAGGTGTCATCCTCTCCTTCATGGTTTTGTGAACCCTCAACATAGTTTTCCTGGAAGGGTGGTCTAATTTACTGATCTAGTGCAGCATTCTTTCTAGTGTTAGGATTCTTTCTGAAGTTTGGATTTCTTATTGGGGGTGGCTATTGATTCTCCCACTGAGATTTTATTTCCATGTTTTCTAATCTATCCATTATTCTTTCTACACTCTTTGCTAAACTATCTATTTTACCATCAGAAGTATAGGTTTCCTCTTTAATGACAACTCTTTTTTCATTTCTCATCCTAGCTTTCTTAGCTAATAGATTGGCTTCTACACTGACATCATTACTTTACATTTGTTCTAATGTTTCAAGGTTTCTTTCTCTTAATTGGTATGACATATTAGTGTCAAAACCATCAGGGAATTTGATGAGTTCTAGGTTAGGTGGAGGTTTAATATTAGCAGGGATTGCATTGTAAATGTTATTGAACCTATTACAATAATCTTGAACTGACTCATGAGGATATCTTCTAATGTTATCATATTCAGATAATATTTGCAGAGGGTTTTTATTTCTCTCCCATCTATCAATAAGCAATCTATGAAAAGCAGCTAAGTCTGCAATATGATTAGTAGGTAAACCTCTGAACCATTTCTTAACATCCCCTGTTAATGTTTGGGCAAACAACCTCATTTGGACATCAGATTCATCAATCTCATGCAATTCAAAATAGTCATTCATTTTATTCACATATTTTTGGGCAGTATACTGACAAGTAGCATTAAACAAAAAGATTTTGCTTTGATAATATTGGGGCATGGCATGGAGTTGTGTTGGTAAAACCAATGGTGCATATCTATTTGACATGGCTGAGATTTTGGTTTAAGTAGGGAGAAAAGTAGTGGTTCTTGAGGAAGGGCTTGAAATGGATGGATATGAACTAGTTGAAGTTGAGGTGTTTGGTTGGATAGGAAGCTAATGAATAACTAGTTTAGGGGAATGAACTGTGGTGGATATTATTGGTGAGGTGGTAGTAAATGAAGGTGTATTTATAGTATTTGAAGATTCTGCAGAAATTTTAGAGGCAACGCCAATGAGGTCAGCTAATTCAACTGATTGTTGAAGATAGGCATTGTCTATATGGATTATCAATGTAGAGGTTAAAGCTTCTAGCTTGTCAAAAGTATCCAACACAAGTTTATCTAAATCTGGATGTATAGGAACCTTTTTTGACTCAATGAATTGAATAAAATTAGGGTCTAACACAGTTTCATGAATTTCATTTTCTGATTTAGCTCTAAAAAATGAGAGGTCGAATGAAAAATCAAATGGAATATCCTCTAAATTTGATAATTCCTTGGGGAGTGAATTTGCTTTAGCTAACTAGCTACTAATTTCTTGAGTTTCTACCTCTTTTGGTTTTCTTAAAAAAATTTCAGGGTCATCAACTATTGTAGCATGGTTTGGATCTGGATTTCCCTGGTATAGTGAGTCTTTATGCGAGCCAAAATTTTAATTTTTTAATTGTTTTTTGAAACTTCTTAACAACAACTTCTTAAATGACCTTAAGGGGAAAAAGATGAAAATTTAAGATTTCCTTAAAGTTTTATTACAATGAGGATCAATGTCCCCAGTATGGTTGCCAATATGTTATCACTCCAAAATTTCTTTTATGTTGATGAGAAAGAAATGATAGAGGTAACCACAAACCAACTTTGGAGATTATGATCTAGCCTTCCTAATTCTCAGAGAGGGCTCTCTCTTTATGTTATAACTTTGTTTAGTTAATTGATTTTAGGCTAGTTATGATTGTACTTGGGTTTTGATTTGGATTTGGTGGTGGGATCACTTACTTAGATGGATAGAGGGATGTCTTTTACCATTGGGCTATGGGGTCAAATGTTAAGTAAACAAGACTAGATCAAACTCTAAAAATGGTGTCTACGGGGCAAGTAGTTGAGTTACTTCAGATCTCAAGGCGGGGTGGTGAAATGGTTTTCAATCAGATTTAAGGAACAACTAAGGGTTCCCTAGACCGGATTTTGAATGAATTGAAAGAGGTAAACCGGAACAGGAGAGAAATTAAGGATTCTCAGATCCGAATATCAGAAGAAAACATAGAAATGATCAAATGTTCAAAACAGAGTGTACTTAAACAAATTCTGAGATAAATTTCCAATTAATTCATTCAACTTTAGATAATATTTAACTTTGTGAGATACATAAGAAAATAACAAATTGGACAAATAAAATAATTCACTGTAATAGCTCAACACATAAATCCTGTAATGCAATCTATTTATTACATAGTCCAGTCCGCTGACTTGAAAAATTGGTACAATAACCCTTAGGTTTATGACCAATACAACTCTACAAATGTATAGCAATCCACCCCCAATACTTCGAATTATGAAGTATTTATACAAGAATACTTTACAAAATATCCCAAACTCTCTTGGGAATTATTCTAGGAGAAACAAATATCTTGATGTAAGAAGATAGAGACAGATGTTCAACTGTTGTATGGTGTCCCTGTTTATTAAGTTGTGATGTCTTTATGCTATGATATTTTTCTTTTTATTCTCTACCTTACTGTTGGTCTTCACGTTGGATGCTCTTTTCATTCTAACCTTTCAACTGATACACTTTTACTTAATACTATTTCATCTAGCTGGCCCGTCATTATCCTTTTATTGTGTTGTCTTCACCTTTACTATACATTTTTACATTTTGACTGTGCATTTCTACACTAATTCATTCAATTTCTCCCATGTTTTTTCATCTAGTAATTGGATATTTACAATCTTCCTGTATATTTCATCTAACTCAGTGTATTTGGCAAAAGTGAGTTTATTTACAAAAAGGTGTTTTACCTCATGGTGGAGGTAAAACAAGTTCTCAAAGATCTGATATAGGATCTTGCCAGTAGGCATCCCCTTCATAGATGAAGTATTTACCTAATCTCTGGCCATTTCTCTATTTCTTTTATTGTAGTCTTCTTGTGGCATCAATTTATCATTTATCACTAAGTGATTGAGTAGGCCCTCTTGCCTCAAAACTTCAAACTTAACCATGAATCTATCTATAGCCAGTTGCTTGGTTTGGCACTTATCTACTAGGTTCATCATCAAATTCCTCTTGGTGAGGACCCTTTTTACTTCCAATATTGTACCTGTTCTATCAGGTAACTCCAATTCCTACAATTCATATTTTTCTTTGGAGTTAATGAATTGAATGATCTTAGTGGCTTCCTCTGGCATGTATCCCAGTTTTGTTTTAACTCTCTATATGGATTCTGTAGCCTATTTCTCTAAGTAAATTTGTTCAAAATTTACTTGAATCGATGGCAAAATATCATTGACAGAGTCAATGATATTGGCCCATAACTATTCCTTTGCTTGGCCCAGTGGTTCCTTTAAAGTCAATTCCTTCTCCAAGCTTTTTATCCTTTCATTCATTCTAGTTGCCTTCTGTACTTCTTCTTTGTGCATAATCTAGGAAAGCTTATAGTCACTCTTTAGACTGGTTATCTTTTCCTTCAGATTATTCATGTGTGTGTTCTGAATGGACATGTCTTCCATTACTTTGACCAACTTACTTGCCTTATCACCTGGCTGAGCTGTTGATGTTGACCCTGTTGCTGATGTAGACGATGTTGAAGCTGGGAAGGTTGTAACTATTGAAGCTATAGGAGCCAATGATGCTACCAAAGTGGAAGGTATTGTTGTAGTAACTATTGGGATGACAGTGGAAGGGTTAGTCTCAAGACTAGCTTGTTTTAACTATATCAGGTTGTCTAACTCCTTCTCCATTTCCTTCAGTTGATCATTCAATTGTAAAACGAAGTCCATCATCTCCTCCTAATGAGTTTGGCGCTCAACGACCTCTTTCGTCTGTGGGTGCTCTGGATGAGGCAATTTGAGTTGCTTTTTGATAGCAACAATGTCCTCATTCATGTTTTTTATTAACTTCTAAGCAGCCTTGATATCATTAAGATCATGTCCCAATTCAATTACCAAGTCTTCTAATGACTTGATCCTATTGTCCTTAGTCTGTGAGGAGGCCTTGTCCAATTTGTGCTATGATGTATGTTGTCCAATGAATTTTTCAACTTATGTGTAGCCATAACTTTTCCTATCAAGGTGGAATAAATCATCTCACCTGCTTGCTTGTGGAACTCAATTTGGTCTATGGGATGAACATCCCTAGCAAAAACCTCAAAGTCTATTTTCCTGTAGTGAGCTGATGTTTTTGCTATTGGATAGTAGGCAACATGAATGACACCTGCATTTTTCCTGTTTTGATTTCAAAAACTGACATAAACCTCCTTTGATTTGCTGGTGTGTGCTTGAAGTATTGAGCATAGGTTTCAGCCTTCAACTTCTCATTCCTCAACTTGATTTCCTTGTATCTATCTTTGATGTCTTTTTCTTTATCCACAGGCCTGGTGAATGAAGAAACCTCAACACTGAGTTGTCTCCCAATAAGTTGAGTATTAGATGTTGAGGGCTTTTGTGTTTCTCCTGAAGATGCTATGCCTTTGCTTCTTTCCACCATTGTATTAGTGTCAGTGATTTCCACTATTTCAATGGTGTCCTCCTATTCAGTTACAAGATTAAGCTTGTTCCTTTTCCTATAACTGATCTCAAACTGCTCATATGTGGTTTCCATAGCTGAACTTGGACCCTCATCCATGTTTCTCTTTGGGTTCCTGTCTTCATTTGCTGGAATCTAAAAAACAGGAGGAATTTTCACTGGTTCTCCTAGTTCTAGAACCTGCAGGGAGGAACTTTCATCAATCTGTTTCTCTACATTAATCAATGTATTTTCTACATCAACTACAATATCGTCCATGTCTATTAGAGTGTTTCCCAACCATTTTGATTGGTTGCTCTCAATGTCTGGTGTGGGATGATGGATAAAAGGTCCCAATTTGACCTTGGTCCTAAAATTATTTATGACTCTATGAGGGTGATACTGCCACATAAAGCTGTTTTTGAACTTCATTTGCTGCAAAATCTTATCTACCTCTGGTCCAGCTTCCCTAGTATTACAAATGAAGTGGACCAATTGATTTTTCATTTTGAATTGGGTTTTATTCCTAGCTGCTAGGAAATTTACTTCATCAGAATTGATAATCTGCAGAAAGAATTCTAGTGAAAATATCCTCATGGGGAGGTATTTTGGTAGTTTGTAAGGGACAAGTTGGCATCCATAAATTCTTATTTATATTTGGTTCTAGTACAGATACCAGTCTCCCACCTTACTATTCTTGGCCAATTGTAACACCCTTTTGATCTCTTGACTAATTCTGGGCTGAGGGCTACCTGTTAGCATATTCATATCTGGATGGACAAATGAATCAATGAAGTCCTTGTAAGTGAATATAGTTGAGTACTTTTGGATCAAGGACGTCCAATAGATAATTGATCTTGGATTCCCTTTGGTATCCAACTTCTGGATGCTAACAGGGAATTTTTCTGATTGATAATATAAGAACATATGAAATAATACAGATGAGTACTTGAGGACTCTTTCAATAGGTAATCTAGTGAATTTCTCATGCATCCTATCTACTATGAACTGCGCATAATTGTAATTATAGCAGGAGGCTTTCTTGGGCTAAATATGGAAAGGAAAGACAGTACAACCTCATCCAAATGCTCATCTGTGGTATATCCTAAAATGCAAGAGAGCATGGTAATAATCTGTCTGCCTCTCTCAGAAAAAATGGTGGTAGCATAAGGGGGACTATCTATGGGATTATGACATTCCTCTATTATGAAAGTTTGGAAAATTTGGGCTATTCTGGGAAGGCCTTATTAGTCCTTACAATCTCCTAGGCTGAAAAGGAAATCGAAAAGGGTAACCTTAAACCACTTCAGCTTAGTAGCTAGCCCTACTGAGTATGAGAGGGATCTCTTTAAGTATCTTATTAGTGATATGAATTTAAAGCAAATGAATTTTAGGCTAGATATGTGTATTTGTTTGTGAAAATTAATTTTTTTTAAGGATTTTCTGAACTTAGGGTTTGGAGCCACAAGTAGGTGTAGGCTGTTGGAATACAGGAGGAAACATAAGAAGGAGCTATATGTCAGAAGCCATGGTGTAATTTGAGTATTTTTTAGTGTAGTATAGAGGATATAGTGTGGAAGAAACTAATGAGCATAAATAAACATGATTTCATTAGCTTAGGAAGACAAAACGCATGACTATAAGAACCAGATAACAGAGCTTGAAAAATGAGAATTATGAGTATTTTATCACAAGGACTTCATATAAAGAAGAGATATAATGTAGATAAAGATGTTTAGACCATGAGAAAAAAAAAATAATGAAGTAAAATCACCATGAACTCACTGGGATAGAGTTCCTTGAAAATAGCTACAACCTATATTTGTATTAGCTGAAAGATGATTACAATGCAAGCCTCCTTTACAGAAATTTCAATCCTCTTCTCCTAAAGTGAAATAGTACTTATACAATCTCCTAGACCACTTTCCCACCTTCAGGAGTTGAATTCCTTGGTGGAGGAACTGGCTCCAAGATTCTGTCAACCAACAAGTGAGAGTGAGAAGGTGCAACTCAAACACCTCATGAAGAGTTTATTTAGGAGTTTGCTTCTTTTATGAGGCCTAATAAACATCAAAAACAACCTATGATATAAATTTATTCATGTATATATCACCTAGCCTCATAACTTGTGCCATTACATAGAGAATCTTGAATTTGACCAAGTCAGACTAGAAATTAGAAGTTTTACATAGTGAAATTTTGTAAATAAAAACAAAGAAAGTGTAGAAGCACAGTGCTAATTTTGAGCTAATTTGGAGGTGCCTTCTAGGGGTCAAAATGCTAATCTGATAGAATGGTCAACTCGCCATTCAAGTCTAGTTTCCAGAGTAGTTTGAATTTCTGAATTTGGAGCATGGGAAGACCTTCCAAAATCCATTCTCGCAAGGGCCAAGCCTTCTTCGTCGACCTTGGGATAATGGATTTTGGAAGGTCTTCCCATGCTCCAAATTCAAAAATTCAAACTGCTCTGGAAACTAGAATTGAAGGGAGATTTTACCATTCTCTCAAATTTTCATTTTGATCCCTGGAAGGCATCTCCAAATCAGCTCAAAGTTGGCACTGCTCTTCTACACTTTCTGTGTTTTTATTTGCAAAATTTCACTGTGTAAAATTTCTAATTTCTAGTCTGACTTGGTCAAAGTCAAGCTTATCTATGTAATGGCACAAGTTACGAGGCTAGGTGATATATGCATGAATAAATGTATATCATAGGTTGTTTTTGATGTTTATTAGGCCTCATAAAAGAAGTAAACTCCTAAACAAACTCTTCATGAGGTGTTTGAGTTGCACCTTCTCACTCTCACCTATTGGTTGACAGAATCTTGGAGCCTGTTCCTCCACCAAGGAATTCAACTCATGAAGGTGGGAAAGTGGTCTAGGAGAGTTTATAACTACTATTTCACTTCAGGAGAAGATGATTGAAATTTTTGTAAAGGAGGCTTGCATTGTAATCATCTTTCAGCTAATACAAATACAGGTTGTATCTATTTTCAAGGAACTCTATCCCAGTGAGTTCATGGTGATTGTACTTCATTATTTTTGTTTTCTCATGGCCTAAACATCTTTATCTACATTATATCTCTTCTTTCTATGAATGACTTGTGATAAAATACTCAGAATTCTTGTTTTTCAAGCTTTGTTATCTGGTTCTCATAGTCATGTGTTTTGTCTTCCTAAGCTACTGAAATCATGTTTATTTATGCTCATTAGTTTCTTCCACACTATATCCTCTATACTACACTAAAAAATACTCAAAAAATTTCCTTAGATTTATAAAGCTATTTGACTGAGATTGTAAGCAAGAATTTTGAATTTGGGAAAATTTGGGTGAGTTTTGGGTGCTCTGTCCTACTTATAGCATAGTTCTTCTACATGCATCGCCAAAGCGCAGTGCAGTTCACCTACATGTAGCGCCTGCCTCCTAAGCACAATGCAGTGTATCTACGCACAACACCTTCAACTTTTGGCCAATTTATCCTGGGGAAACAAGTTTTTTTCTTTTTTGGTCGAGTGAGCTCGATGATGAGGAGTGAATGAGATATGAATGAAAAGGTTATGAGTATTTTTGAGTTTATATAGGGATAATTTCTTCACTTTTTCAAAAAAAAAGAAAATAAACCAACCCTCCTTTGTGAACTTATTTCTCTTTTTGAAGACAAATTTTACCTTTACCATTGCAAGTGTGCTTTTTCTTTCCTGAGTGTTGGAGCTTCCTTCTTCTGAAACCTTTGATTTCATGAAAATATGAAAAGTGTGTGAATAAATCATGATTAATTCATCAACAATTTCTTTGTCATGTTTGACTTATTTCTAGTTATTTTTATGGAAATGGTGGACCTTGGGGACCCTTGTGACCTAATGGATGACCTAAGACCTAATAGAATGATGATGATGACTTGACCCTTTTTCATGGTGAAACCTTCATAAAATTTGATAAGCAACCAGTATGAGTGAAATTTGAAACAATGACTCCATCTTTGGACTGACCATACAATGACCAAATTTTCTGTGTAGACCTAGTAACAGAAAAATTTGATGATGAAAGCCTAAGAAGAACACGGTAGAAGCATTTTTTTGATCCAGGTGACAGCTAACAAGCCTGACACTAACATTGGCTCCAATTGGGGATGGCATCTCCTTGGAGGTGTCAAGAACACCGTAGATCAAGTAGCCTTATTTATTGGGCAATGGAGTCAACATGCATAAAAACTGATTTTTTGACTTGAGATTGACTGACCTTTTGACATGACAAAAGAACTAAAATAAAAAAATATGAAAACAGTACTGACTCAAAGAGTCTTAGGGCCTTCACTTCGGGCTTCAAACTCTTATGACAACTATCTAAAATTCTAGAAGTAAAATACACACCAGTATGTACAATGATGATGACCTTTTAGGATTTTAGACATAATAGTGCTTGAGAAGCCTACCATTGGTCGGCCCTCCTGAATAATATTTTCCATCCATCTCTTCCAACAAGAAATCATTCTTTCCTTTGAAAGCATAAATTTTATATTTTCCCTTCCATAAGTTGTCAAACTTACCATGTTTTCCTTTGTCTTCATTTCTAGCATCCCACCGAAGGACTACATCTCCCAAATTGAAATTGTCTTCCTTGGTTTTGCGATCATAAATCTTTTTGATTTTCTCTTGGAGTTTGGATGTGTTCTGAAAAAATTCTTCTCGTCTGCTGTAAATTAATCATATGGCTTATTCTCCCTTTTATGTCATTAGTTTCAGTATCCAATTCCTATAGGATTTTCATTACTGGGATAGCAAGAGATGAAGTAAATACTTTTTCAACTCCATATAAAAGCTGGAAAGGAGACGTACCTATTGAATTTTTGTTGCCGAACCTATCCACCCACAAAGCATTGATGAGTTTTTTATGCCAATTCTTCTTCCTCACCCACAAGACCTTTTTGATGAGGTTAACGAAATATTTGTTGGAAGATTCAGCCAGGTTGTTCCCATGTGGATGATAAGAAGTAGAATGTCCTAGCACAATATGATATTTGGTGTAGAAATCCACCATTATTTTTTATTTAAAAGCAGCAAAATTTTCTGTTATTATTTTCTGTGAGAAACCAAATCTAGACAAGATACTAGACTCCAGAAACTGAATGATGACAGAATTAGTAGCTTTCCTGGTCGGGATAACTTCAATCCACATTGTAAAGTAGTCGGTGGCTGTTAAAATCCATTTTTTTTGTTCTGAAGGTGAAGGATCGATTTCGCCAATGAAATCAAGACCCCACTACTGGAAAGGAGCTGAAATCAAAATTGGTTGTAGTGGTAATGGTAGAAGTTTCCTCTTTCCTTGAAAAATTTGACATTCATGGTAGCTCATGACTGTTTTGTATGTATCAGAAAAGAGGGTGGGCCAATAGAAACCAACTCTTAAGATCTTGTTTGCTGTAGTTTTCCAAAAATGATGACTGCCACAATCTCCCTTATGAAAATCCTTCATTATATCTTTAGCTTCATTTTCTATTAAACAATTCAGTAGCACACCTCCAGGATCTTTCCAAAATAAAACACCATCCAGAATACAATATTTTGAAGCTTTGAGTTTCAGTGATCTAACTTTACCTTTGGGAAATTCTGGAGGAGGATTCAAGTGCTGCAAGACATAGACAATGTCAGAGTACCAAGGTGAAGACATGAACATATTAGACACTTGCAAGAAAGGGTCCTTTTCTTCTGATTCTTCTAATAGTGTAGCCATCAAATTAATATCCAGTGCATGTAGATTTGATTCCACCATAAGCTTGGCTAACCCTTGTCCTTTGATGAGCTTTGTAGGTTTGATCTCCAAGTCATATTCTAGCATTGCTGCAATCCATTTTCCTCTTCTGCCTTCTAGAATTGTTGTACAATAATTTCCTTTACCGCTGTAGTAGGGACATAAGCAATAGTATGTCAATTTAGAATATAAACTCGGAAATCTTTGAGAGTTTTTACCAATTCCAATGCATGTTTCTCAATGATATTATATCTCAATGCTATGTCTCTTATAGTGTGACTGAAGAATGCTATAGGCTGCTCATTTTTCTGATCTTTTTTCTGCATTAGGACTGCTGCTAATGTGTGCTCAGAAGCAAAAGAAAAAATGATGAAATCTAAGGTATAATCTGGGCTAATCAAAATAGGAGTAGTAGATAATGCAAACTTTACCGCATGAAATGATTTCTTAGCCTCCAAATACCACTTTACCTCATTGTCCTTCTTCAACATATTTGTCATTTCTTTCAAGTGCTTAGCTAGATTAGGAATAAATCTCCTCAAAAAATTAATTTTCCCATTGAACGACTGAATCTCTTTCTTGTTCCTAGGGAAGTCTAATTGCTGAATAGCCTCCACTCTGGCAGGATCAATGCGGATGCCATCTTTAGAGATGATGTGTCCTAGTATCTTACCTTCTTCCATGGCGAACAAGATCTTCTTTGGGTTAAGTGAGATGCCAAATTTTCTGCATTTCTGAAAAACAATCCTCAAGTGATGCAAGTGATCTTCATCAGATTTTGAAAATATTGTTAGATCATCAAGATAGATAACCAGAAATATATCTTTTTCATTTGCAAATGCTATGTCCATAGCCTATTGAAAGGTAGCTCCTGCATTCTTCAGCCCAAAAGGCATCTTGGCATACATGAATGTACCCCATGGCGTTGTGAAGGTTGTCTTGAGCTGATCATCTTTGTGTACTAGAATTTGATTGTACCCAAAGTATCCATCAAGCAGTGACATCCTAGAGGATCCAACCACCTTCTAAAGTATGTGGTCCATCTTAGGCAGGGGATAGTTGTCTTTCAGGGACACCTTATTGAGATTTCTGAAATCAATACATAGACAAATTTCCCCGGTCTTTTTCCTCATAGGTACTAGATTAGACATCCATTCAAAAAACCGAATGGGAACAATTATTCTAGACTTATAAAGTCTATTTACCTCTTTTTCAATTGATGGCAACAACTTGGGGTTGATTCTTCTCAATTTCTGGTGAAATGGCTTCTAATCCGGCTTTATAGGAATGACGTGTTGAATGATACTCTTATCATAAACTTTCAGATCAGAGTAATCCCAAGCAAATGCATCAGCAAATTCCTTCATTAAAGACATGTACTTACCCTTTGTTTCAGGAGATAGAGACTTTGATAGTTTGACCAATTTAGGATTTTCAGCTGTGCCAATGTTGACATCTTCTACTCCCTTTTCTGTAGGGACCATGGTGGGCTTCTTGGCGATATCATCCCTGTCAAATAACTCTTCCAAAGGCACCAAGCCTCTTGGAATTTTGTCCTTGATCTGTATTACTTCAGTGTTAGCTGAATGAATGTGTGAATCATCAAAATTGTATGCATCATCAATGTGAGAATTCTGAAATTATCCTTCCAACTGCAGAAAACTATTTATTTTCTTATCATCACCAAATACTTGCCAAAACCTCATGTTATCTAGGACATCTGGGCGATGCTTAACATGGATGGAGTACTTATGATTAGAATGAAAAGGAATCTTCACCATACTGGCCGCAGTGGCAAGTGAATCAACTATGACATTCTGAGTTCTAGGAATAAGAGATAATGTATATTATGAAAAAGTTTTGAGAATATCAAGTACAACATTGTGATAAGCTCTCATTCTTGGGTGTTTGGCCTAGTATTCGCATTTGACTTTCTTGATCACTAACTCAGAGTCGCCATAAACATAAATCTTTTTTGCTCCCAAGTTTTTCATAATTTTGAGGCCAGCAATCACTGCCTCATATTATGCCTCATTATTTGAACATTCAAAAGCCAGCTTGTAAGAGCTCATTCTCACATTCCAAGGGATTTTTTTTGGCTGATGTAATGGCCCAAGTATCCAAACACCAATTCCTACTCCTTCTCTTCCTGATGCACCATCAAACTCCATGGTCCAAAGACCATTTTCTTCGTCTAGAAAAAGAATTTTTGAAGACTGAATTTCTTGAGGTTTTGGATTTTGAAAGGCTAGATCAGAACTTTCTATTTTTTGTACTATTCTTTGAATCTCATCAATAGGATTTGTAGGCTATCTACACTCCTCACCAACCTTTTTACTTTCTACTGTGATAGTTTCATGTATGTTGCCCGTTAGGTTGGGAACTTCTGAAATTTCTACTAACTAATTTTCATCATCATCACAATCCATATCATTAAACATAATGAAAGAGTCAGGATCAGTATGAACAACATGTATAGGATGATTGACTGGATTTTCCTTACTACTGATCATAAATTTCATCTTTTTTTCTCTATAAAGTTTTTGGAGCTGTCCAAAACTAGGGATAGTGGCGTACGAAAAGTCACGCTACAGAGTGCCCTTTAATTTTTCTCCCCAATATCTTGAAAGAAACATGCCAAACCTAGGAGGAATATCAGCCACTACAACATCCATAAGTACATTTTTGGCTGGGATTTGGTCTAAGGACACTACCAAGTCTTTATTAAGACCAATGCATTTCACTCTTCTAGAATCAAAAGAATAAAGATCATGGTAAGGTTGGGTGATGCTCAACTTAATTTATCCATGATGGCTTTAGGCATTAAATTATGAGAGGTTCTAGAATCTAGCATAGCATTATTAAGGATAAAGTCATGAAGTTTAAGACTCAGATAAAAAGGAGGAATTTCACTATCTTCAGGAGCTCCTTCTAAGGCTAGACCAAAAAGGATGGTTAGCTCATCATCAGCTACATTGACTGTATCAGACATCTGATCAACCCTAAGCATTTTTGCAATCTGAAATTTGTATTTGTCATTCCTTACCAATTCAGTGAGGGGAATAGCTATCTTCAATTTAGAAATTTCATTTTCCAAACTAAAAAGATTAGATTGCTTTTCTACCTCTTTTGAAGCGGTGTCCTTCCTTTTTGTTTGGCCTTTAGCTTGAGTTTCCTTCTTTTGGCTTTCAGTTTGCAATTCTTTGTCCTTCCTCACATTGCTAGTGGAGGCTTCATTAGTTCTATCCCAATTCTATGTGACAATACCTTTGTCTTTATTCTGGCCTGCAGGAGTGGTTTCTTTGCTTGGTGCGTCCTTTTGCAAATTTTTTCTTTTCTGAGTTAGAGTAATAGGCACATTTATGTCCCTTAAATTGTACTGCTTTTGGAGATGACTGGAGGCATTCTGATATCCTCTTTGGTACTCTTCAAACTTATCAACCCAAAGATCTTTTCTTGCAAGCACAAATTTTTGATCATTTGGTATAAAAGAGCCTTCAGAAAACTGATCTTCCTCTATTAGGAAAGTAGGCAGTTCAACTTCTTGAAAGAAGTGATTTTCTTCTACAATTTCTTCCTCATATTCTTCCTGACTTTTAGTGTAGTTTTACTGAAATGGAGCTTTTACTTAACTTTTAGGATCTTGATTTTGCTGCTCTTTCTGTTTATTCTTGAATTATTGTTGTTGTTGTCTGCAAATGTTAGGATTCGTCACTGATGGTTCAGCTTGTCGATCAGTTATGGATATTTTATCCATCATCCTCTCCATAGTTTTTATCAGACTGTCAAGCTTTGATTCAGAAGATGATGCAGGTTCTTCTTTGAAAACAACTCTCTTCTCCACCCTCTTTGGCTTTGATTTTGACTTCTTAATGAGCAAATTGGCTTCAACACTAATTGCATTCCATTGCATCTCTTCAAGAGTAGTTGGGTCTCTTTCTCTGAGCTGGTAGGCCATATCTGGATCGAAAGCATCAGGATAATGAAGAAGAGCCAAACCAGGAGGAGGTTTCATATCATCAGGTATAGAATTGTACACTATATTAAATCTTGATGTGAATTCTTGAATTGTTTCATTGGGGTTCCTTTTCATTGAATTATATTCAGCCAATATCTGTAATGGATTTTTCTTCTCTTGCCAACGAGCTAGAAATAATTCAATCAATCTTTGAGAATTGTTAATGGAATTTGTAGCTAGACTTCGAAACCGTTTCTTAACATATACTGAGAAACTCTGAGCGGTAATCCTCATTTTAGCATTCTCCTCATCAATTTATTCTAAGTCAATGAAGTCTATTAACTTTTCAACATGCTGCTGAGCTGTAATTTCTGCACTTCCATCAAACAAAGGAAGTCTTTGACCATAGTTCTTAGGCAAAGCAGTAAGTTGAGAAGGTAGTAAGAGAGGCACAAATCTTGCCATGACTGTTGAAGAAAGTGAAGGTGTTACAATGGATTGTGTAAGTATAGTTGGTGGTGCTGATGAGGATGATGGAACTACTAAAATGGGTTGTAGAGGCAAGGATGGAATGAACGGGGGAGGCAGGAAAGATGATGAAACTGAAGCTTTAGGAGATGTGGTAGATGAGCTTGGAGATGAAAAAGAGGATGAAGTTGTGGCTAGGTATTCAAACTGGTATTGAACAAAAGCCTTTTCGGTTGTGATCTAGAGTTGGTCAGCAAGGCTTTGAAGCTTATCAAAGTTTAACCACAATTCATGATCAGTCTTAGCAAACAAAGATTCTGAAGAAAGAGAGTGAGTTTCAACCTTTAAAGGTACTAATGTTGTATCAGAGATGCAGAAGTCAGACATGGACCTTGTAAGTGATAATTCTATCTGCTCTTCAAATGGAATTTGCTCAAAGGCGAATAGGTTTTTAGGCAGAGAAGTTGTTCTTTTAATTTTTTGAACTACACTTTTAGTGATAGGTAGTCTAAGTTTTCTTAGTAGCCTTTCAGGATCTTCAACAATGAAGGGTGGATTTGGGTCAGGATTTGACCTGGTATGCCTTTTGGAAGCTAGAATGCATACACCCTAAACTGATGAGATTTATGAATTCAGCCTATCTTCAGGTACTAGAAACTAAGAGGTACAGAACCAGTTCTTTGAAAGCTCTTAGTTTTTTCCCAGGAATAATTTAGCAATGATTTCCTCGGTAGCGGTGCTAAAAATGTTAGTCCTTACAATCTCCTAGGCTGAAAAAGAAATCGATAAGGGTAACCTCAAACAACTTCAGCTCAGTAGCTATCCCTACTGAGCATGAGAGGGATATCTCTAAGTCTGTTATCAATGAAATGACTTTAAAGAAAATGAATGTTAGGCTAGATATGTGTATTTGTTTGTGAAAATTTGGTTTTTTTAAGGATTTGCTAAATTTAGAGTTTGGAGCCACAAGTAGGTCTAGGATGTGGGAATGCAGGAGAAAGCATAACAAGGAGCTAGATGTTAGAAGCCATGGTGTAATTTGAGTATTTTTCAATGTATTATAGAGGATATAGTGTGGAAGAAACTAGTGAGCATAAATAAACATGTTTTCATTAGCTTAGGAAGACAAAACACATGACTATGAAAACCAGATAACAGAGCTTGAAAAACAAGAATCCTGATTATTTTATCACAAGGAATTCATAGAAAGAAGAGATATAATGTAGATAAAGATGTTTAGGCCATGAGAAAACAAAAATAATGAAGTACAAGGACCATGAACTCACTGAGCTAGAGTTCCTTGAAAATAGTTGCAACCTGTATTTGTATTAGCTTAAAGATGATTACAATGCAAGCGTCCTTTACAAAAAGTTCAACCCTCTTCTCCTAAAGTGAAATAGTAATTATAAACTCTTCTAGACCACTTTCCCACCTTCAGGAGTCAAATTCCTTGGTGGAGGAACTAACTCCATGATTCTGCCAACCAACAGGTGAGAGTGAGAAGGTGCAACTCAAACACCTCATGAAGAGTTTCTGTAGGAGTTTGCTTCTTTTATGAGGCCTAATAAACATAAAAAACAACCTATGATATACATTTATTTATGCCGATATCACCTATCCTTGTAACTTGTGCCATTACATAGAGAATCTTGAATTTGAGCAAGTCAAA